>ML058508.1:4752717-6116943 GCA_003013855.2 Liriodendron chinense | reverse complement strand
CCTCAAGTGCAAGGCTACGATGTAGTAATAATTTTCGGTAAGACTGAGGTTGATCTTCAGAGATTGTCGTAACAATTTTAAGTTTTATAACTAGGATAGGCTAAATTCGGATTTGTATCGATTGATGAAAATTAAGAACATAAAACTATCTACTTTAGAACTAAATCAGAGAAATAAGACACTAGAGTGCCAATGATCCACTTATAATCATTCACATTGTCAATTCAAACCATTTAAGCCAATAACTTAATTGGAATCAGAGTTCTATCCCTATCCAATCGAAATATAGAGCAATCAAATCATCATAATATATCTAATATGGATGAATAATCTACTAATATGGTTCTCTCATAATCAACTAAGGCATTGGTGTATTCAATCACATAGCCCAATCCTTCACAAAACAATTGAGATCACATTCATGATTCTTCATCAAGTCTTGTCACTTGACTTGATTTGAAAGCATGAATTGAACTTCTATTAAACCACTATCAATAAATAAACATCTATCTCAAATTAATCCCAAAGATAAGAACTTTTTCTAGTTTAGTTCTAGATAAGCACTTAGAAAACTTAGTTTGTAAAATCTCCTAGCATCTAATTTATCATGATGAATTTAAGATCTCTATAACTCAAAATCTTATTAATCAACACTCCATTAAGCAATCTCAGTAATCAAAACATCCCATGTAAGAGAAATCATAAGAGATAGAAGATTAACTAAAAATACTAACTTTAGTTCAAACTTGAACTAGAAGTGTTCTTTATTAAACCCAAAAGTATTTACACTAATTCGAATTGAACATTGTAAACAATTATAAGCTTCACCTCTTAACCCTAACTAAGAGGTTTAACAAACCATTAAGAAGGTTGAACTAAAACTTAAAAGAAAAACTACTAAAAGCATAAAAAAATCATAAAACCCTAGTTGGAAGAGTTATGAACGCTCCACGACGTTCCTCTCCACCTCCCACGACTTCAATGTCCTTCTGCAATACCTTAGGAAGAGAGTAGAGGTGCCCTTTTTTTTTTTTTATAGAAAATGTCATCTACCGCCTCGGATTTGCGTAAGGATTTACGCAGTTGTAGACAGTTTCGATTGATACTTTAATCAATCGAAACTATTTCTGATTAATGTTCCGATCGATCGGAACTATTTCGATAGATCGAAAATTCTGTCCAGGGAGTGTAGAAGTTTTTAGTCCTGAAATTCTAATTTTTCGATTGATCGGAACTAATTTTCGACTAATATTTCGATCGATCGGAACTAATTTTGATTGATCGAAATTTCACTCCAGCAATATTTTAGGGCCATTTTCTGAACTTTCTGCATCTTACTTTTCTGGCCCTGCAGTTCTGTACTTTGATTTTTCTGGCCCTACAGTTCTGCACTTTGATTTTTCTAGCCATTTTAGGTCATTAACTTGATTTCTCTAAGGCTTTTTCTTCATTTCTTTGGCTCATCAAAACTTAGTCTTTTAATTACTCCAAATCCTTCAAATTAATAAAAAAAAACCCATGACACGTCTCTCTTTTACCTATAAACAAAAAAACAAACATAAGTCCTTAACTTCAACAACTTAAACTATGCAATTGTGCTATGAATTATAGTTCAGATATGTACAATTCATGGCTCAACACACTGCAAGGGATTTGTAGGCTAAGCAGTTCTAATTGTTCGAGTAGCTATAGAGTAGTTTTTACTTAGGTAGGATTTCCAGCTTTTCTAGAACTAGGTTTCCTAATTTTTCTAGAACTAACAGTGATTTGTTCTGTTTTGCAGGAATTTCATCTAGTTCAAGCACTTTGGTAACATCTTTCTAACTAAGAACTCCCTCTAGTTAATTTTTTTAAAGATTTTATAGTTTCCATATTCATGTCTTTAGGATTTAGGTTAATTTAGATTGTGATTTGTGTGGTTTATGTCCCGTTGGGAACGTGACCACACAAACCGTCTCCAAACAAAGGGAGGTTTAGTTGAAGGCCTCTCAGTTCGAAAACGAGTGAAAAAATACTTGAAAGATTATTCAGGAGGTATGGCTAAAACACCCATGAGGAATCCTCCCCCTCCTACTTCAACCACAAATACAAATCGAGAAGTACGATACAAAGAGGTGCACAATACTCCTCCAATGAGAGATTTACGTGATTATCTACAACCGATGAGGGCAACAACACCCTCATGCATGGTTTTTCTAACCAATGTAGGGAACATTGATATTAAGCCAGGTGTGATTTAACTTTTGCCAAAGTTCCATGGGCTAGACTCTAAGAGCCTGTATTTCTTAAAAAAGCTCTTCCCAACTCATAAAATGAACACCCTTCGAAGAACTATAATGAATTTCTCGGTTAAAGAAGGTAAAACATTCTTTCAGAGTTGGAAAAGATTTAAGGACCTCCTACTCACTTGCCCACATCATGGCAACGAGATTTGGTGAATTATAAGCTTCTTCTATGATGGATTAAGTTCCAACATGCGCCAGTTCGTAGAGATGATGTGCAATGGTGAATTCATAAATAAAGACACAGAGGAAGCATGGGCTTACTTTGACATGTTGACCGAAAATGCCCAATCTTGGGATACCTCAGATAAGTCGAGTAATCTCAAGCCTCCTCAACAAAGAGATAAATGAGGGATTTACATCCTCAAGGAAGAGGAAGACATGAACGTAAAGATAGCCAGCATCATAAGGAAAGTCAAGGCCATGGAACTTAGGAAAGGTGAATCCTCAAAGTCCAATAAAGTCATTGAGAACATGTGCGGTATTTGTACCGCTAATGTACACTCTATTCAAGATTGTCCCCACAATTCTTACATTTCAAGAGGTGTTACAAGAGCAAGTGAAAGCGACCAATGCCTATTAACGGCCTTTCAATGGACTGATGGGTAACACGTACAATTCTACTTAGAGGAATCATCGAAATTTTAGTTGGAGGAACAATCCTACGGCCAATCCCACCAATTTTCAAAGAGGGCCACCTATGCAAAATGTTATACCAAACATGGCCCCAACCTCAAATCATTATGGAGGATACCTTAAAGGTGTTTATGTAAGGGCAAATGCAAATAAATCAATCGAATTAGCAAATGTTCCAAGAGCTAAAGGTTTCGGTTAAAGAGATCAAGGGATGCTTGAATGCTGGGGAAGGGACCTTTCTGGCCCAACCTCAGCCTAGTCCAAAACAAACCTATAAAATAAGCACCCCTAATCCCTCTAACTACAATGTGGAGCAAGAAAAATCCATCACCATTCTTAGAAGTGGTAAACAAACCGACAAATCCATTCCAGTGAAGGCCGACAAGCCTAATGATTTGGTAAATTCTAAGAATAAGGATGGATCTAGCTCAGCCCCATAAGAAAAGGAATACGAATACAAGCCCATTGCACCATTCCCTTCAAGATTGCTAGCTTCCAAACTCTCATGATATTCTAAAGGTTTTCAAATAAGTCAAAATCAATATTCCTTTGCTTGATGTCATTAAACAAATTTCCCCCTATGTCAAGTTTCTCAAAGACCTATGCACAACCAAATGCAAATATAATGTGCAACAAAAGGCCTTTCTCAATGAGCAAGTGAGTGTCATTCTCACCCAAAAGACCCCCCCGAACTATAAAGACCCCGGTAGTCCCATAATCTCATGCATCATTGCAGACTATCAGATTGAGCGAGCCTTGTTAAATTTAGGGGCAAGCGTAAATCTGATCACATACTCGGTATACAAGCAATTAGGTCTTGGTGAATTACAACCCACCAAAACCACATTGTAACTTGCTGATTGATCCATCTGTGTACCGAGAGGGATGCTTGATGATGTTCTAGTCCAAGTCTAAAAATTCTACTACCCGGTAGACTTTATCTTCTTGGACACACAACCGGTTATGGATACAAGTACTCAAATACCGGTTAGATTGGGCCTCTTATTCTTGGCTACATCAAATGCAATTAGAAAATGTCGGAATGGATTTATACAATTGTCTTTTGAGAACATGAAATTAAAGGTGAATGTGTTCCACATGTGTAAAAGGAAAAGGAATGAGGGAAATGATGAGCTCTTCGATGTTAACATGCTTGAATCCTTTGAATAAGAGGAGCTCCTTCAACTTGAACCCCACGAAACTTTGCACATTTTGAGGATTCTGACAACTCCATCATATGTGAAATTGTGCAAGCATGGAATAATGAGAAGTCGATAGCTGATACTATCCGGTGGAGGCCTCACTTTGAAAAATTGCCACCAAACACATCAAAGCCTCTACTGTCTAATATCCAACCACTGAAGCTTGACCTAAAACCATTGACATCCAAGCTAAAATATGTCTATTTAGGTCAAGATGAGACGTACCCAATTGTTGTAGCTTCCCACTTAGGAAAAGATCAAGAGTTCAATTTTATTGAGTTACTCAAAGAACATAGGGCAGTCATAGGATGGACCATAGCGGACCTCAAAGGGATAGACTTTTTGGTATGTAATCATTGTATCCACCTTGAAGAGAATACCAAAACTACTAAACAACCTCAAAGACGTTTAAATCCAAACATGATGGAGGTTGTCAAAGCCGAGGTACTCAAGCTACTAGATATAGGTACATATACCCCATCTCGGATAGCCAATGGGTGAGTCATACCCAAGTAATCCCTAAGAAGTAGAGGTGTACACAAGCCGAGCCAAACCGAGCTTTGAACAGTTCGTCTTGGTTTGGTCAGCGGGTGACCTGGGCTCGAGCTTAGCTCGGCTTGGTCCTCGAGCCCAACTGGCAAGCTTGGTGTTGAGCTCCCATTTTATACATATTCTAGCCTATTGCATCACATTATATGCATGGTTTGCATGCTTAAAAGACCCATCTAATGCATGTTTTGTTGATGTAAGAATGAGAGAGAGAGTGCACTCAATTGATAATAAAGGACCACCTCTGAAGCCCCTTTATGATGACCCAAGGTGGGCTAAAGAAGGAAGAAGAAAGAAGCAAGGAGAAGAGAGAAAGAAAGAAAGAAAGAAAAGGCAGAAAATGGGCTAGACCGGTCGGCCAAACAAGCCCCGACCAGTCAAGACTGGTCGGCCACCCTCTGCACTCTCTAGATGTCCAATTGGACAGGTCCGATCGATTAAGATCGGTCGGCCAGCAAGCTCGACCGGTCAAGACCGGTCGGCCAACAGGTCAGCAGTGTATTTCTGTTGATTTTCAGCAGCTTCTTCAGCAAGCTCTGAAAATCCATGCGCTGTGCGTAAGTGTTGCGGAATTTTAGAAGTTTTGGAGTTGGTGGGACTCTAAATCTATAAAAGGACACCTAGGAGTGGATCTAAACATATCATAGAAGTTTAAGGAAGTCATGGGATGTGAAGGAGATCGCTGTTGAGCGTCTGCAACTCCTCCAAAATCAGTTTTTCTCTGTTTTTTTATTAGTTTCCTTTGAGTTTTAGTTTAACCTATTAATGGTTGGCTAAACCTCGTAGCGAGGGCATAGAGGTGAAGCTTTTAGTTGTTTACAATGCTTAATTCGAATTAGTTCAATTACTTTTTGATTTCATGAAGAACACTTCTAGTTCTAGTTTGAAATAAAGTTAGTATTTTTAGTTAATCTTCTATCTCTTATGATTGCTTTTACATGGGATGTTTTTATTACTGAGATTGCTTAATGGGGGTGTTGATTGATAGGATTTTGGGTTGTAGATTGTTCGCTTGCCTCAAGTGTAAGGCTGCGATGTAGTAATAAATCTCGGTAAGACCGAGGTCGATCCACAGGAAAATAGTGACAGCTCCCAAATCACTCCAGCAACTCAGTTTTTAAAAGAAATCAGATTTAATTAAGTATTTACTTAAAACAGGAATTTAATGAAAAATCAGAGATATAAAGTACTAAGGCCTTCAAGGATCCACTTGCAGCAATCCTATGTCAATTCAGTCAATCCAAGTAGAGAACACAACTAGATTTGAAGTCCTATCTCTCATCTAGTTGGAGAATAAAGCATTCACACACATTCCATCACATTCAAGTTGAACTTCCAAGTTCTAGTCCAATAAAATCAATACTAAACTCAAACCATAGCCTGCGGAGTAACAGCCATGCCTCTGGACTATGGCCTGCTCAAGGATTACTATAATCCAAATTTAGATAAACAAACATGATAATCTCAGAGAATTAAAAGGAATTCATGTCCGGAGCACATAAACTCAGATAAAACATCTCAAACTACCACTTTTTGGAACTAAATCATGTAAAAATCCAAACTTGAATGTAAATTACTTGAATTAAACTGAAATCAACATAGAATTAGCTACAAGCTTCACCTCTCATCCTTAGCTGAGAGGTTTTAGCCGAGCATAGTCATGCTATAACTAAAAACTCTGAAATAAAGCATAAAAACAGGAAAACCCGAATAGGAGAGTTGCAGCCACTCCATGATCGCCTTCGCTCTCCAAACCCACGTTCCCTAGCTTCTCTGATACCTTAGGGAGAGCCCCTAGGTGGCCTTTTATAGCTACAAACCTCCCTTGCGTCGGATTCTGCGAAAGACTACGCATTGCGCAATATTTTTCGGAGTCCTGAATTAGAAAGGAATCCTCTTACGCAGGGCCGACCGGTCGTGACCGGTCGGACTGATGTTTTACACATTCCAGGGGTTGCTGCCGACCGGTCAAGACCGGTCGGACAGACCTGTCCAACATATCCAGCGTGCCTATCCGACCGGTCATGACTGGTCGGGCTCGTTCCTGCGTTATCCAGTGCATACAGCCGACCGGTCATGACTGGTCGGGCTCTGCTGTCCAGCCTCCAGTGCTCATGGCCGACCGGTCATGACCGGTCGGCCTGTTTTCCCCTTTTATCAGCAACTGTGGCTGACCGGTCAAGACCGGTCAGCCCTCTTCACATTGTTCTTCTTTCTGTCTTTTCTTCTCTTCTTTCCCTCTTTTTCTTCTCCTTGCTTTCTTCTATCTTCAATTCTCTTTCGTCCTTTATGCAAAAGCTCTAAAAGCTTTCTTTTCATCCCAATTGAATGAAGTCCACTCTCATCCCTTGTAATCACAAAACATGTGTTAGGTAGGCCTTTAAACCATGAAAATCATGCAAACCATGTAGTGTAATGGGCAATGCAATGTATAAATTGGAGGTTCAACTCACCCCCCAACCAGCTTTTTGCTAGTCCCGAGCAAAACATGCGTGAAAACAATTTCAAATCTCTAAACCCAACTCTCTTCCAGAAACCATGATTCTACCCACTCCAAGATGTATAAGTATAAAATTTAGAAAAATTAGGTGATAGAAGCTGAACCCTTGGACTCTCAAAACATAAAAGGTGTCTACATGAAATTCCCGCTGATTGATTGATAAATAGAAGAACTCGAACAAATTCAACCTAGTGTGTATAGTGAAAGTTCATCCCATGAGTTCCTGGGATCATCTTCTTCATAGATTAAGTAAACCAAGGATTTTAAGGTGCATAAAGCAATAGCAAGCCTATGACAGGAATTTGCCTTACCGTCCTTCCGACGGCTTTCACACTACGTCCCATTTTCGGTTTTGGTTACGGTTCGACCATCCCCCGGTTGGTAATAGGTAGCCCTTTTTGGAATTTTCCACCATTTTTCTTTCCTTCCCGATTTCATCCTTTCTTTCCCTTTTCTTTTAAATTAGATAGGATTTTTAGAAATCCATATCTTCTGTTATTTTCCCATGGACAAGGATGGACAAAATACCCCGGCTTGGCTGCTCAACACCTTTAAATCAAAGTCTAGCTAATCCACAAATCACATAACCCTGTCACTCATGAAAATCGTGTAATGTGAACTTGGTGCAAAGGTGTTCAAATTTTTCTATCAATCACAACAATAGGGGAACTATCATATAAAACCATTATGTTGGAAGAAATTCAAGACTACAACATCGCACACTTCGTATCTCCTCCTCTTATACTCATAGCATCTCAAATGTATAGAAACAAGATTTTCTAAAAGAGTTGTGAATTTTTGAAAATTCGAAAAAAATTTGTGCATATGAAGCTCGAAATGTTGCAATATGCTAGATGAGGGATCTCATCTCACCCCCCAACCAAATCTTGCATTGTCCTCAATGTAAAAAGATAGTCAAGTAGCATGAACATGAGAGCAATGGCAAATAATGAGAGAGTGAGAACAATAGTACCTGATAGAGCGATCATGGAATTCTCCAACCCAACAACTAAAACCTATTAAAACAGTAAAATAAAACTAAACCTACCTATGCTATACCTCCATCAGACTAGGAGATCAATCATCCTGATAGACAGGATCATTCAGGGAGATGGACATGTCCTCTGAATCAAATTTCTCAACAAATGGTTTAAGGCGTTGTCCATTAACTTTGAAACAGTCACCATTCGTTGCATTCTCAATCTCAACAGCCCCATGAGGAAAAACTTCTTTGACAATATATGGGCCGGTCCATCGAGATCGTAATTTTCCCGGAAAAAGATGAAGTCGGGCATTATACAAGAGCACTTTCTGTCCTTCATGGAAAGATTTCCTTAAGATGTGCTTGTCATGAAAGGCCTTCATCTTGCTCTTGTAAATTCTCGAATTCTCATATGCATCGTTCCGGATCTCATCAAGCTCATTTAATTGAAGTTTGCGAAGCGAGCTAGCCTTGTCAATGTCAAAATTTAAAGCCCGAATTGCCCAATAGGCTTTGTGTTCTATCTCCACAGGCAAGTGGCAAGCTTTCCCATAGACAAGTCTATAAGGGGACATTCCAATGGGTGTCTTGTAGGCAGTACGGTGAGCCCAAAGTGCATCATCTAATCTTAGGGACCAATCCTTGCGATCAGGTCTCACCGTCTTTTCCAAAATCTGCTTGATTTCCCTATTGGAGATTTCAGCTTGTCCACTTGTTTGTGGGTGGTATGGGGTACTCACTTTGTGCCTAATACCATATTTCTTCATCAAAGTTTCAAAAGGTCTATTGTAAAAGTGAGAACCACCATCACTAATAATGGCTCGAGGCGTCCCAAATCTAGAAAGTATGTTTTCTTTGAGGAACTTGAGAACCGTACGATGATCGTTGGTTCTACATGGGATAGCCTCTATCCATTTAGACACATAGTCTACGACAAGAAAAATATAGACATGTCCAAAAGATGAGGGGAATGGTCCCATGAAATCGATGCCCCAACAGTCAAAGACTTCAAGATGTTGAATTGGGGTGAGAGGCATCATATTTCGACGGGATAATCCTCCTAACTTCTGGCAGCGCTCGCATGCTTTGCAAAACTCGTGGGTGTCCTTAAATAACGTGGGCCAATAAAAACCACACTGTAAAATTTTCGCAGTTGTTTTCTTGGCTGAAAAATGACCCCCACATGCTTGATCATAACAAAAGAAGATGACTGAATTGTGTTCATCATCGGGGACGCATCTCCGTATAATTTGGTCTGGGCAATATTTAAACAATAGAGGTTCATCCCAGAAAAATCTGTGCACTTCCCTTAGAAATTTACGTTTGTCTTGCGCAGTCCAATGATTCGGCATCGCACCTGTGGAAAGATAATTGGCTATATCAGCGTACCATGGTGGATGCATAGCAACAAAGAGTTGCTCATCAGGGAATGAGTCCTCAATAGGTGACTCGTCATTGGAATTTGGTAGGACTAGGCGGGATAGATGATCCGCCACCACATTTTCTACCCCCTTCTTATCTTTGATCTCCAAGTCGAATTCTTGAAGGAGTAGGATTCATCTTAGCAAACGGGGCTTAGCATCCTTCTTAGAAAGAAGGTATTTCAGCGCCGCATGATCCGTATAAACAATAACTTTGGATCCTATTAAATATGGCCTGAATTTGTCCAAGGCAAAAATGACAGCTAGGAGCTCTTTCTCCGTAGTCGAATAATTAACTTGGGCAGGATTCAAGGTCCTACTTGCGTAGTAGATGACATGGGGCTTTTTATCCTTCTTTTGGCCTAACACTGCCCCAATAGCAAAATCGCTCACATCGCACATCAACTCAAAAGGAATGGACCAATCTGGTGGTTGCATGATAGGAGCGGTTGTCAACATGTCTTTTAGCTTTGAAAAAGCTAATTGACATTCGGCACTCCACTCAAATTGGTTCTCCTTTTGTAGAAGGTTGCATAAAGGCCTTGAGATGTGACTAAAATCCTTTATAAACCTTTGATAGAAACTGGCGTGTCCAAGGAAGGACCGCACATCGCGTATGCTTTTGGGTGGTGGTAGATTGGAAATTATGTCAATTTTCGCCCGGTCTACCTCTATTCCATTGGACGAGATGATATGTCCAAGGACTATTCCTCTTTGTACCATGAAATGCCACTTTTCCCAGTTTAATTCAAGTTGCTTTTCCTCACACCTCATCAAGACCAACTTCAAGTGCTTGAGACACTCCTCAAATGTACAACCAAAAACAGAAAAATCATCCATGAATACCTCAAGAAACTCTCCCACCATGTCCGAGAAAATACTCAACATGCATCGTTCGAATGTGGCGGGTGCATTACATAACCCGAATGGCATTCTTCGGTAAGCGAAGGTGCCAAACGGGCATGTAAAAGTGGTTTTCTTTTGATCTTCCGGAGCTATCTCAATTTGGTTGTACCCAGAATAGCCATCTAGGAAGCAGTAATAGGAATGGCCTGCCAACCTCTCCAATATTTGATCCATAAATGGGAGAGGGAAGTGGTCTTTCCTAGTAACCGTGTTGAGCTTCCTATAATCAATGCACATACGCCAACCGGTGGTCACCCTAGTCGGTATAAGCTCGTTGTTGGTGTTTTCAATGATGGTAATACCGGATTTCTTGGGGACAACTTGGGTGGGACTCACCCATTGGCTATCTGAGATGGGGTAGATGATACCCACATCCAATAGCTTTAACACCTCGGCTTTGACAACCTCCATCATGTTTGGATTTAGCCTTCTTTGAGGTTGTCTAGACGTTTTTGCATTTTCTTCAAGGTGTATACGGTGAGTGCAAACCAAAGGATCTATCCCTTTGAGATCCGCTATTGTCCAACCTATGGCTTCCCGATGTTCTTTGAGTAGCTCAATCAACTTGAGCTCTTGGTCTTTCTCTACGTGGGAGGCAATGACAACTGGGAACGTTTCCTCTTGACCCAAATATACATATTTAAGCTCTGATGGCAGCGGTTTGAGGTCAAGCTTTGGTGGTTTGATGTTAGACAGTAGAGGCCTTGATGTGGTTGGTGGCAATTTTTCAAAATGGGGCCTCCACCGGCTAGTATCAACTACCGGTCTTACTGCTTGCACAATTTCACTAATGATGGGGTCTTCAGAATCCATGAAGTGTGCTAAGCATGTGTCCAAGCTTTCTAGTGGTTCAAGTTGGAGGAGTTCTTCTTCTGAAAAAATTTCCAGCATGTTTACATCGAAGAACTCGTCATCATCGACATCCCTATGTCTTTTGCCCAAATGAAACACATTTACCTCTAGTGTCATGTTTCCAAAAGATAGTTGCATCACCCCATTCCGGCAATTAATGATTGCATTTGATGTGGCAAGGAATGGGCGGCCTAATATTACCGGTATTTGGGTGCTAGCATCCAAAACCGGTTGTGTGTCCAAGACTATAAAATCTACTGGGTAGTAGAATTTGTCAACTTGGACTAGAACATCCTCAACTATCCCCCTCGGTACACGGATAGATCTATCAGCGAGTTGCAATGTGGTTTTGGTGGGTTTTAATTCACCAAGACCTAATTGCTCATATACCGAGTATGGGATCAAGTTCACACTCGCCCCCAAGTCTAACAAGGCACGTTCAATCCGGTAGTCTCCAATGATACATGAAACGGTGGGACTACCGGGATCTTTGAATTTTGAGGGAGTCTTTTGAGTGAGGATGGCACTAACTTGCTCAGTTAAGAAGGCCTTTTGCTGCACATTATATTTGCGTTTTGTTGTGCATAGGTCTTTTAGAAACTTGGCATAAGAGGGAATTTGTTTGATGGCATCAAGCAAAGGGATATTGATCTTGACTTGTCTGAAAATCTCTAGAATATCTTGAGAATTTGAGAGAGATTTTGGGGCAACCAATCTCGAAGGGAATGGTGCTACGGGCTTGTAAATGCGTTCCGGTTGTTGTGGGGCTAAGTTAGATCCATTTTCATCCTCAGAATTTACCGGATCATTAGGCTCATCGGCCTTCACCGGAATAGTTTTGTCAATTTGTTTACCACTTCTAAGGGTGGTAATGGATTTAGCTTGCTCCATGTTTTGGTTGGAAGGATTAGGGATGCTCACTTCATGGACTTGCTTTGGATTGGGCTGAGGTTGGGCCGGAAAGGTCCCTTCCCTAGCATTCAAGCGTCCCTTAATCTCATCAAACTAGACTTTCAGCTCTTGGAACATTTGCTGATTCGATTCATTTATTTGCGCTTGCCCTTGCATAAACATTTTCAAGGTATCCTCCAATGAGAATTGAGGTGGGGCCATATTTTGCATGGGTGGCCCTCTTTGGGAGTTGGTAGGATTGCCCGTAGGAGCATTCTTCCAACTGAAATTTGGGTGGTTCTTCCAACTCTCATTGTACGTATTACCTACCGGTCCATTGAAGGGCCGTTGATAACCATATGTGGCATTGGCTGTCTCTTGTAGCACTTCCTTAAATGCAGGAATTGTGGGACAATCTTGCGTAGCGTGTAAGTCGGTGAGACAAATCCCACATGTGGTTTCAACAGCTTCCTTGGACTTGGAAACTCCACTTTTGCTAAGTTCCATGGCCTCAACCTTCCTTGTGAGGTTGGCTATCCTTGCATTCACGTCGTCTTCCTCTTTAAGGACATAGATCCCTCCTTTTTCTTGAGTGGGCTTGGGGTTCTTGGGTTTATCCGAGGTATCCCAAGATTGGGCGTTTTCAGCCAACATGTCCAAGTAACTCCAAGCCTCATCTGGATTTTTACTCATAAACTCGCCATTGCACATCATTTCCACAAATTGGCGCATATTGGAACTTAATCCATCATTGAAAAAATTTATAACTCGCCAACTCTCACAGCCATGATGTGGGCAAGCAAGCAGGAGTTCCTTAAACCTTTCCCAACATTGAAAGAATGATTCACCCTCTTTAGCTGAGAAATTCATTATGGCCCTTCGAAGAGTGTTTGTTTTATGAGCCGGGAAGAACTTTTTCAGGAATTCCCGGTTCATCTCAACCCATGACCCAATCGAATGTGGTCTAAGAGAGTGAAGCCAATCTTTGGCTCTTTCTTTCAAAGTGAAGGGAAAAAGTTTAAGTCTGATTGTATCCTTAGAAACATTGGGATAATGCAAGGTGGCCAACACTTCTTCGAATTCTTGCAAGTGTAAGTATGGGCGGTTAGAGTCTAGCCCATGGAATTTAGGTAAAATTGGAATTACGCCCGGTTTTATGTCAAAGTTTCCACCGTTTGCTGGTAGAACAATTCAAGAAGGTGTAATTGCACGGGCAGGTTGTAGGTAGTCCCTTAATGATCTCATTGGAGGAACATTATGAACCTCATTCTCTCCTACTCCTTCCTGATTTGCGTTTGTCGTTGGAGTAGGGGGGGAGGATTCCTTAAAGGTGTTTGATCCATACTCCCCAAACTTTCACAATGCTCTTGATAATTCCGGACTCGTTTATGGACTGACAATGGTCCAACTAAACCTCCTTCAGATTGGAGACGATTTGAGTGATTACGTTCCCAACGGGACATAAACCACTCAACCAGAAACTGAAACTAATCCTATCCTAGAAAACTGAAATCTGAACTAATCTGAAAAAAATTCTGCATAAGCTAAGTTAGAAAGGTATCACCTGATGCGCTTGAACTAGAGAAAAATTCCTACAAAACAGAAAAACTTGTTAATTCTAAGAAAATCAGAAAAACTATCTACTGCTACTTCTACAGCCACTGAAATTATTTGGAAACCGTTATCTAATTCCCCAGCAGCGGCGCCAAAAACTTGTTCGCTCGCCTCAAGTGTAAGGCTGCGATGTAGTAATAAATCTCGGTAAGACCGAGGTCGATCCACAGGAAAATAGTGACAGCTCCCAAATCACTCCAGCAACTCAGTTTTTAAAAGAAATCAGATTTAATTAAGTATTTACTTAAAACAGGAATTTAATGAAAAATCAGAGATATAAAGTACTAAGGCTTTCAAGGATCCACTTGCAGCAATCCTATGTCAATTCAGTCAATCCAAGTAGAGAACACAACTAGATTTGAAGTCCTATCTCTCATCTAGTTGGAGAATAAAGCATTCACACACATTCCATCACATTCAAGTTGAACTTTCAAGTTCTAGTCCAATAAAATCAATACTAAACTCAAACCATAGCCTGCGGAGTAACAGCCATGCCTCTGGACTATGGCCTGCTCAAGGATTACTATAATCCGAATTTAGATAAACAAACATGATAATCTCAGAGAATTAAAAGGAATTCATGTCCGGAGCACATAAACTCAGATAAAACATCTCAAACTACCACTTTTTGGAACTAAATCATGTAAAAATCCAAACTTGAATGTAAATTACTTTAATTAAACTGAAATCAACATAGAATTAGCTACAAGCTTCACCTCTCAGCCTTAGCTGAGAGGTTTTAGCCGAGCATAGTCATGCTACAACTAAAAACTTTGAAATAAAGCATAAAAACAGGAAAACCCGAATAGGAGAGTTGCAGCCGCTCCACGATCGCCTTCGCTCTCCAAACCCACGTTCCCTAGCTTCTCTGATACCTTAGGGAGAGCCCCTAGGTGGCCTTTTATAGCAACAAACCTCCCTTGCGTCGAATTCTGCGAAAGACTACGCATTGCGCAATATTTTTCGGAGTCCTGAATTAGAAAGGAATCCTCTTACGCAGGGCCGACCGGTCGTGACCGGTCGGACTGATGTTTTACACATTCCAGGGGTTGCTGCCGACCGGTCAAGACCGGTCGGACAGACCTGTCCAACATATCCAGCGTGCCTATTCGACCGGTCATGATCGGTCGGGCTCGTTCCTGCGTTATCCAGTGCATACAGCCGACCGGTCATGACTGGTCGGGCTCTGCTGTCCAGCCTCCAGTGCTCATGGCCGACCGGTCATGACCGGTCGGCCTGTTTTCCCCTTTTATCAGCAACTGTGGCTGACCGGTCAAGACCGGTCAGCCCTCTTCACATTGTTCTTCTTTCTGTCTTTTCTTCTCTTCTTTCCCTCTTTTTCTTCTCCTTGCTTTCTTCTATCTTCAATTCTCTTTCGTCCTTCATGCAAAAGCTCCAAAAGCTTTCTTTTCATCCCAATTGAATGAAGTCTGCTCTCATCCCTTGTAATCACAAAACATGTGTTAGGTAGGCCTTTAAACCATGAAAATCATGCAAACCATGTAGTGTAATGGGCAATGCAATGTATAAATTGGAGGTTCAACATAGATATCCTAGATTCATCATGATATATTGAATGTTAGGGGATCTTACAAACTAAGTTTTCTAAGAGCTTTTCTAGAACTAATCTAGAAGGGGTTCTTATCTTTTGATTTAATCTGAGAAAGGTGTTTATGTATTGATTTTGGTTCAATAGAAGTTCAATTCATGCTTCTAAATGAAGTCTAGTGACAAAGCTTAAGGAAGAATCATGAATGTGATTTTTCTTATTTTGTGAAGGATTGGGTTATGTGATTGAATACACCCAATGCCTTAGTTGTTTATGAGAGAACCATATCAGTGGATGATCCATCTATGTTAGATGCATTATGATGATTTGATTGCTCTATATTTCGATTGGATAGGGATAGAACTCCGATTCCAATTGTATGATTGGCTTGAATGGTTTGAATTGGCATTGTGAATGATTATTAGTGGATCATTGACGCTCTAGTGTTTATTTCCCTGATTTAAGTATAAAATAGATAGTTTTATATTCTTAATTTTCACCCATCGATATAAATCTGAATTTAACCCATCATAGTTATAAAACTTAGAATTGTTATGACAATCCCTAAGGATTGACCTCGGTCTTACCGATTGTTTACGTCTAATTTGGTAATAGGATCTTCTAGATGTTCACCTTCCTTCGAGCAAGCTTCCCTCCGGACCTGAAAAAAGAAAATGAGAAAACTAGGGTGGCCGGCGTTCAGCCGTTGGCCCTCCGAAGCTTAAGTCAGACGAGATATGGTTATAAAGTGAAAAGCTAGATATGAGCTTAGGGACTGTGTACCTCTATCATCTATGAAGCCATATCTTTATATAGATCCAGGCGATCCAATCTATGACGCAAGCCGTTAAGATCACTGCTAAATTTAGGAGATAAGGTGCTTATCTTGTTAATCCTTAGATAAAGGGATGACCTAACAACCTTGAACGTCTAACTAACTACGTCTCTTGATGGACATGCTCAGAGTTATGGATAAGGACGAACCAAAATTGATCTGTACATACTGATGCTGAAAGGAAGCGGTTATTTTCCTCCAAGGTAACCTCGTTTAACATCCTTAAAGTGGGCTGCTCGCATGTAGATATACAATCCCTTTCAACGACCACGAGCTGAGCTGCTAGTATGCGGGACCTTTGTTTTGTAACTAAGGACATCCGATGACCAGCGACCAAGCCAGCTCACATATTCGGGAGTGTATACTGTACTTTTACGATATGCGACCCTTGACCATAAGGGCTCGCAGGTTAAACACCATAAAAAAAGCGCTCGGGGGTCTTGATTCTTTGATATCTTCGACCACTGATTTTCTGCTATAACAGATGCCCCCCAAGTCCTTGCCGTCGAGGAGTCTAAGGGAAGGACTTGCTTATCAGCAAGTATAACTGCCTAATGCGTTTCTCGGAGGGGAAGCCGTACATGATTGTACTGTCATTAATGAACGCCATCTTTCTGCAGCTTTTCGACAGAGAGGAAATGAAGAGACGCCCACCACCTATCTACAAAATTAATGATTATGCCCGTTCGACTATTGTTGAGCTCTTAATTGTGCATATTCTAACCCCAATTCATCACTCATTATGCAAGATTTTCATGATTTAAAGACTAATCAAATACATGTTTTGTGGTTCTAGGAATGAGAGTTGCTTTGCCCAATTGATGACCAAAAAGGCACATTTAGGAGCCTTTGATGAAGGCCCAAGGTGGACCAAAGAATGATGAAGAAAGAGAGGAGGATGAGGAAGAAAGAAGGAAAGAAAAGAAAGAAGAAATAAAGCAGAAAATGGGGTCCGACCGGTCAAGACCGGTCGGCCAAACAGGCCCCGATCGGTCAAGACCGGTCGGCCAACACTACTGCCCTCTATAGAAGCTGCTGGAACAGGCCCCGACCGGTCTTGACCGGTCGGCCATGTAAATTTCAGTTTCCAGATTCCAGACAGCAGGCCATTCCCGTTTCTGATTTTTCAGACCAGTTTTTTGGGCCCATCTTAATGATATTTGGATATTTGGAAATCCAACACATCCATGTCGAAGAGGAGCTCGACTCCGAACTAACCCAAGTGGTTTCGTGTCGATCGGAGCTACGGATTGATCGTGGTGGCCAAAACAATACGAACTGTCCAGAAAGTTCCAGATTTCGCTGTTCCACTCTGGGCCGGTCCAGGTGGCCCATCATTAATGATATGAAGAATCTAATTTGACCATCTTTTAGACTACATCCATATATGAATAACCACAAAGTTTCAGATCAAAAGGATGTGTGGTTTGATCGTACCGGTAGAAGAAAGATGGACCATCCAGAAAGATCCAACTGCGTAGAGTTTATAAAAGCCCTAAGTGTTCTAATTTTCAGACCACATTCTGGGATTATTTTGGACAATCTAATCCATTTATCATGTAGAGGAGGAAGTTTTCTACCAATGTTCAAAATTTGGGATCAATCCGACATCTGTACACTCCGGAGCGTTGGAATCAAGATGACTGGTTCTGAAGGTATCCGAAGTACGCGATTTTGAGAGGTGGTCGGTGATATGATTGGTGGGCCCATTCAGAGGATAATCTTGGAAATCTAAATCATCTATGAAGAAGATCACATTACAAGGAAGCTACAAATCAAATTTTAAGGCAATCCGACCATTGGTTAAGCCGTACCAAGCGAAACAAATTCTGCTATCTTGCTGTACTATTGCTGCACTATAAAAGGAGGTGCTCTCTTCTATTCCAAGAAAACCAAGGACGTGGGGAGCAAGGAGTTCAAGTCATAGGAGGCTTCCTAGCCTCCTCCAGCTAGTTTTTCTTCCTTTTCTTAGTTCTAGTTTTATTTTTAATATGCTTTTCATTAGCTAATCTCTTAGGTAGAGCTAAGAGGTGCACCTTATAGTTTTCTTAGATTGTTTAATTCGTTTTATTAGTTTTAAAGTTGGAATTCATGATTATGAACTATGGTTTGAAGTTTATACAAGCTTTAAGTAGTTTTTCTTAGTCTTATGATGACTCATGGATGTTTGGGAGAATTACTTAAATTCTTAATTGGTTTGCATCAATCTAGACCTGTATGATCCGAGGAATTGGAGTGCGCTCTAGTACTATGATCTTCATGTGGGGACTTCCTACCAAAGTTCTACTTTTCTGAATTTCTGTAATATGTATGGATTGTGCATGTGATTTGAATCAAGTTCAAATCATGATCTAGCCTTGTCTTGTGACAGGACTTGAGGATGGTTATGATTGTGAACTGAACCTTTTGGAATGGGGAATGACCTATGCAATTGAGCATGCTTAGCTCAGCCTACATTGAGTGAATCCTATGCATTGAACTTACATATGACAGATTGTTTGGTTTAACAGCTCAATCATCCGACTAGATAGATCTTAATATCGATTCTAGTTGAGAAAGTGAGAAACCATAGCGAATTATGCATCTAAGGAGAGCTATAAGTGGATCCTTGATGCTCTAGTTATCTTTCCATTATCAGATTTTCTATTTTATGTTAAAAATCAATTTCACAAACCTCTTTGATTCTAGTTATTAGGATAGTTTGAATTGTTTACTTCCTTCCCTGTGGATCGACCTCGGTCTTACCGAGATTATTACTACATCGCAACCCTACACTTGGGGAAGCGAACAACTATTGTGCCAAGCGAATGGTCGCCGCGTGTCACCAAATTTTGAGGAATGATTACTTATAAATATACGGAGCCTGCAAAATTTTCAAAATTTCATCCGAGGGCTTCAAAAATTCTCCTTCTCTCCCTGCTTCCTTTTTCCCTTTGGTGTCCCAATCTTCCTCTAGTGTAACTTCGTTCCCCAAAATTCTCTCTGGTGTAACTTCGTTCTTCTTCTTTTCCTTCAAGGTATTATCCTTTTTTTTATCGTATCTTAAAAAACCATGGTGAGAGATTCTGATGAGGAAACCGTCCCCTTGGGGGATGCTACTCCGGACTCTTCTTCCTCCAACAACGCGAGGGTTCTGGCCGGTAAATACTCTGCGTCCGGGTATCCCTCAATAATGATGGAGGAACGGCTAAACGAGTTACAGAAAAAATATCGGGTTCCCGACTCTGTCATTTTTCGGTTGCCTGGAGTGGGAGAGACTCCGGATTCACCTCCCCTTGGTTGCGTAGCCATATACGATTGCCTCTTAATCCTTGGAGTACGTCTTCCCCTTCACCCTTTTATTCGTGACGTACTCCGCACCTATAAAATTGCCCCTGGACAACTTATTGCCAATGGTTGGAGGGTAGTACTTAGTGCGTTCGTTCTCTGGAAGCAAACCGGCAATGGGGATTTAACTGCCGATGAGTTCCTTAGAATGTTTCAGCTCAAGAAAGCTCCCTCCAGCGATGGCTGGTATTATTTGTGTTACTAGCACCGAGATAATTACGTCTTGGGGAAACCCACTTCAAATTATCCCGGGTGGAGGAAACACTGGTTCTTTGCCTCCGGGAATTGGGAGTTTGAAACGGGATCCACCCCTGGAGGCCATAATGTGAGCCGCTTCTTTGGCGATGGTGGGTGGAACTTCACTCTAACCCAATTTGCAAGTAGATTTTAAACTTTCGTCTATTTGACCTCTGCTCGTATTCGCAGGTATTCCGACCGGGAGGAAGTTGAGCTTGAAAGGAGTAATCAATGAGAAGATTGTGAAAGTTTATAAATTACCAGCTCGTGACAGGCATATCGAGACCTGTCTGTCAGCCTCCCGACTCGCAGCTGCTGGGTTGATATCTCGCTAGGAGGTCGCGATGACGAACGTGGGAGAGAAGAGGGGATTGTTGCCTTGCTTAAAGGACACCGGCTCGAAGGGGCAAAAGAAGACATCTGCCGGTCCATCTCAGCCGTCTAATTAGTCAGGTGAGCCTGCCCAAACCCCACAACCGCGTGAACCCCTCGCTGACACTGCGGCAGTTGCACTAGTGGTTTCTGCACCGATGGTTCCTCCCGAACCACCGGTCATTGATATTGTTGATAACTCCTTGAGGAACGATGGGGCGGGGTCAAGTTGCCCCCTAGTTAAAGAACCTCGCGAGCCTGAAGGTACTCGTGAGTTGATTCCTGCTCGCGAGTAACCTGTTGCTCAAGATGCGAGTCCTGCTGGGCTAGTCGTAGCCCAGCCCTCCGGAGTTGGGACGTTTACCGTTCCAAGCCATCTGCACCCGATCTGCAAATTTCTCTTTGACAACATCTCCCCCCAGACCTTTGGCACTCTCCCCGAACCAAGTCCCGAAGACCTCTCTCTAGACGCAGGAGTGAGGATAGTCCAGGTAAAGAATACTTCGGTTTTAACCTGTTTCTTGCTTTTTTTGTTGGTTTTCAAGTGAATATCTCATAATCTTCCTTCTCTTTGAGCAGGGCTTGGATCTTATCATACGGACGAGGCGTGACATCCTTGCCACCCGTCGTATTATAGATGATGATGAGGGGAAGAGGGTTGCCCTGGAGAAGGAAGTCCACAGGAGGGACCAAGTCATTAAATCTCGTGAGACCTTGATCACGAAGATGACTGAGGAGAGAAAAATCCTCATTGAAAAGGTCCAAGCCCTGACTGACAGATATCAGGCCTTGGACACGAACTTTTCCAAGCTCATGGAGATGAAGGAGAAGATAGATAGATAGATAGAGAGAGAGAGAGAGAGAGATCTTTCACAAAGATAAGATCTCACTGGAGGAGCAGCTCGCAGAAAGCAGGTCGTGGCTAAAAGAAGTCAGCGACAGTCTGGAGAAAGAGCGCTCCACCCTTGCGCAGCTTAAAGACGACTCTATCCATTGGGAGGAGGAGAGAGTGGCCCTCGTCAAGATGCTCTCCGAAGAGGGGCCTCGCGCCATCATGAAGTTTCGTACTTCGTAGTTGTACGACGATGAAAGATATGAATCGTACGATGCTGGTCGCGACTTCGCACTACGAGTGGTGCAGTGGATGTCTCCATCATTTGACATGGGAGAGTTCGAGAAGGTCGCGGCAATCATAGCTGCAGAGGAGAGGCCAGCCTCTGAGAACGAGTTCACTGAGGTTACTCAAGCTGGAGGGGTCTCGGAAACGGGCCCTGAGGTTGAAAGTAACGCTACTCCTTCAAGTGATGCGCAAGGATGATCATCTCCTTTCTTCTCTTTTTCTACCTTGTGTAAAAAACTTTCATTTTTCTTTTGTAAGTGATCTGACTATTTAAGTCAATGGAATGAATGAAAAATCTTTTGATATTATGGCTTGTATGTTGTTTCTCCTTCTTTTTGTTTTTGTTGGTCGTATGTTGAATGCTTGAGTACTTAACTCATGAAATAATGAGTTAGGCTCAATCCGGGAGTCTTGGTGACCATGTCCACGTAGAGATAGACTGATCTATCGATTAAGGCTTTGACTTTGCTGAGGGAAGAAGATTTGGCCAAGAGAATGTAAGTATTCCCTTCGGGGCTACTCGGGTCCAACTAATGGAGTAGCGACCAAAAGACAATCCATCTTTATTTGAATATCATTCAGATTTACATCGGGTTAAGGAAAATATTGGAGTAGATGCTCTATGTGCCATGGGCGACGTAAGGGCCTTCCTTGCATGTCTTCGAGTTAATATGTACCTGGTCGCACGATTTTGATAACTCAGTAAGGGCCTTCCCAATTCGGATTCAATGAACGAACATGAATTCCAAGATTTTGTCTAAGGACCAAATCGCCGAGCTAGAAAGCTCTGGGTCAGACTTTGGTGTTACGATAGCGAGAAATACGTTGTTGTTAAGCTGCTGCTTAAAGTTGAGATGCGTCCCTTCTTTCTTCCAAGAGGTCGAGATGAAGCCTCAACCCCTCGTGATTATTCGTAGAATCGTACTACTCGATTCGATACGAGGGTACTTGGACTTCGACGGGGACAACTATGTTGGTGCCAAATGCCAAAGAGAAAGGAGTTTCTCTAGTTGACGCGCGAGTTGTAGTTTTATAGGCCCATAAGACTTCAGGTAGGAGCTCTGGCCACATGCCTTTACATTCATCGAGCTTAGTCTTCAGATGATGTTTAATGATCTTATTGACTACTTCAACTTGTCCATTAGCCTGGGGATGATATGGGGAGGTACGAACACTTTGTATCTTCCATCTTTCGTAAAACTCCGAGAATGCGGCATTGTCGAACTGCTTTCCGTTGTCGGCGATTATAGTGCGGGGGAGCCCATAACGGCATATGATGTTTCTCCACATGAACCTAGTGGTCTGCTTTTCGGTAATTGCGGTTAACGGTTCTGCCTCGACCCATTTGGTAAAATAATCAACTGCTACGATTGCAAATCTGTTTTGACCTTTCCCTATGGGCAAGGGTTCGATGATATCGACTCCCCATTGGGCGAAAGGCCAGGGGCCGTCCATCGGCATCATCTGCTCGAATGGTACATGAGGTATTGGAGAATATCGCTGGCATTTGTCACATTTTTTGGAAAATTCTATTGCGTCCGCCTTCATGGTGGGCCAGTAGTACCCTTGCCTCATTGCTTTATATGCTAAAGAGCGTCCCTTAGGATGGTTACCGCATGCCCCCTGGTGTATTTCATTAAGAACGCAATGCGCCTCTTCTGGATGAAGGCACCTTAAATATGGTAAAGTAAAGCTTTTACGTAGTAAAATTCCATTTTGTAAGGTATACCTGGTAGCACGATGACGAATTTGTCGTGTCGATTTTGTATCATCTCCGAGTTGTCCATCTTTGAGGTAAAGAACGATGGGGTCCATCCAACATGGGAAGGAGTGTATTATGACTACTTGCTCTGGGATCGTTGTTGAACCTCCAATTTATACATTGCATTGCCCATTACACGACAAGGTTTGCATGATTTCATGGTTTAAAGGCCCACCTAACATATGTTTTGTGATTATAGGGATGAGAGCGGACTTCATTCAATTACGAGCCAAAAGGATGCATTTGGAGCTATTGCGTGAAGTCCTAAGATGGACCAAAGAAAGAAGAAGAAAGAGGGAGAAAAGAGGATGAAGAAAAGAAGAAAAAGTGGAAGAAACACAAGGCAGACCGGTCGTCCGACCGGTCAGCCACATCAAAGGACCAAGTAGAAGAGAGGCCGACCGGTCATGACCGGTCGGCCATGAAAGCTGAACAAAAAGAAGACAGGCCGACCGGTCATGACCGGTCGGCCACGCACTCTGGAAGGCTAAAGGATCAGCCCGACCGGTCATGACCGGTCGGGTATACACGCTGGACTGCGGACAGGTCTGTCCGACCGGTCACGACCGGTCGGCAGCACTCCCTGGACTGTTTTAGAAGCTAGTCCGACCGGTCACGACCGGTCGGCTCTGCGTATGGGAAGTCCTTTCTATATTAGGACTCCGAAAATTGCTGCGCAATGCAAAGTCTTTCACAGGATCCGACGCAAGGGAGGTTGCTTGCTATAAAAGGACACCTAGGGGCTCTCCCTAGGGTATCAGAGAGGCTAAGGAACGTGAGTTTGGAGAGTGAAGGCGATCGTGGAGCGGCTGCAACTCTTCTATTCGGATTTTTTTTGTTTTTATGCATTATTTCAGAGTTTTTAGTTGTAGCATGACAATGCTCGGCTAGAATCTCTCAGCTAAGGCTGAGAGGTGAAGCTTGTAGCTAATACTATGTTGATTTCAGTTTAATTCAAGTAATTTACATTCAAGTTTGGATTTTTGCATGGTTTAGTTCCAAATAATGGTAGTTTGAGATGTTTTATCTGAGTTTATGTGCTCCGGACATGAATTCCTTTTAATTCTCTAAGATTATCATGTTTGTTTATCTAAATTTGGATTATAGTAATCCTTGAGCAGGCCATAGTTCAGAGGCATGGCTGTTACTCCGCAGGCTATAGTTTTGAGTTTTGTATTGATTGAATGGAACTAGAACTTGTAAGTTCAACTTGAATGTGATGGAATGTGTGTGAATGCTTTATCCTCCAACTAGATGAGAGACAGGACTTCGATTCTAGTTGTGTTTTCTACTTGGATTGATTGAATTAACATAGGATTGCTACAAGTGGATCCTTGAAAGCTTTAGTACTTATTATCTCTGATTTTCCATTAAATTCCTGTTTTAAGTAAGCACTCTATTAAATCTGATTTCTTTTAAAAAAACTGAGTTGCTGGAGTGATTTGGGAGCTGTCACTATTTCCCTGTGGATCGACCTCGGTCTTACCGAGTTTTTATTATTACATCGCAGCCTTACACTTGAGGCGAGCGAACAAGTTTTTGGCGCCGTTGCCGGGGAATTAGATAACGGTTTTCAAATAATTTCAGTGGCTGTAGAAGTAGCAGTAGATAGTTTTTTTCTGATTTTCTTAGAACTAACAAGTTTTTCTGTTTTGTAGGAATTTCTCCCTAGTTCAAGCGCATCAGGTGATACTCTTCTAACTTAGCTTCTGCAGTATTTTCTTTCAGAATAGTTTCAGATTTTAGTTTTCTAGGATAGGATTAGTCCAGTTTCTGGTTGAGTGGTTTATGTCCCGTTGGGAACGTAATCACTCAAATCGTCTCCAATCTGAAGGTGGTTTAGTTGGACCATTGTCAGTCCATAGACGAGTCCGGAATTATCAAGAGCATTGTGAAAGTTTGGGGAGTATGGATCAAACACCTATAAGGAATCCTCCCCCCCCCCCCCCCCCCTACTCCAACGACAAACGCAAATCAGGAAGGAGTAGGAGAGAATGAGGTACATAATGTTCCTCCAATGAGATCACTACGGGATTACCTACAACCTGCTCGTACAATTACACCTTCTTGCATAGTTCTACCAGCTAATGGTGGGACCCTTGACATAAAACCGGGAGTAATCCAACTTTTACCTAAATTCCATGGGCTAGACTCTGACCGCCCATACTTACACTTGCAAGAATTCCAAGAAGTGTTGGCCACCTTGCATTATCCCAATGTTTCTGGGGATACAATCAGACTTAAACTTTTTCCCTTCACTTTGAAAGAAAGAGCCAAAGATTGGCTTCACTCTCTTAGACCACATTCGATTGGGTCATGGGTTGAGATGAACCGGGAATTCTTGAAAAAGTTCTTCCCGGCTCATAAAACAAACACTCTTCGAAGGGCCATAATGAATTTTTCAGCCAAAGAGGGTGAATCATTCTTTCAGTGTTGGGAAAGATTTAAGGAACTCCTGCTTGCTTGCCCACATCATGGCTACGAGAGTTGGCGAGTTATAAATTTTTTCAATGATGGATTAAGTTCCAATATGCGCCAATTTGTGGAAATGATGTGCAATGGCGAGTTTATGAGTAAAAATCCAGATGATGCTTGGAGTAACTTGGACATGTTGGCTGAAAACGCCCAATCTTGGGATACCTCGGATAGACCCAAGAACCCCAAGCCCGCTCAAGAGAAAGGAGGGATCTATGTCCTTAAAGAAGAAGACGATGTGAATGCAAGGATAGCCAACCTCACAAGGAAGGTTGAGGCCATGGAACTTAGCAAAAGTGGAGTTCCCAAGTCCAAGGAAGCTGTTGAAACCACATGTGGGATTTGCCTCACTGACTTACACGCTACGCAAGATTGTCCCACAATTCCTGCATTTAAGGAAGTGCTACAAGAGACAGCCAATGCCACATATGGTTATCAACGGCCCTTCAATGGACCGGTAGGTAATACGTATAATGAGAGTTGGAAGAATCACCCAAATTTCAGTTGGAAGAATGCTCCTACGGGCAATCCTACCAACTCCCAAAGAGGGCCACCCATGCAAAATATGGCCCCACCTCAATTCTCATTGGAGGATACCTTGAGAGCGTTTATGCAAGGGCAAGCGCAAATAAATGAATCAAATCAGCAATTATTCCAAGAGCTTAAAGTCTCGGTTGATGAGATTAAGGGACGCTTGAATGCTAGGGAAGGGACCTTTCCGGCCCAACCTCAGCCCAATCCAAAGCAAGTACATGAAGTAAGCATCCCTAATTCTTCCAACCAAAACATGGAGCAAGCTAAATCCATTACCACCCTTAGAAGTGGTAAACAAATTGACAAAACTATTCCGGTGAAGGCCGATGAGCCTAATGATCCGGTAAATTCTGAGGATGAAAATGGATCTAACTTAGCCCCACAACAACCGGAACGCATTTACAAGCCCATAACACCATTCCCTTCGAGATTGGTTGCCCCAAAATCTCTCCCAAATTCTCAAGATATTCTAGAGATTTTCAGACAAGTCAAGATCAATATCCCTTTGCTTGATGCCATCAAACAAATTCCCTCTTATGCCAAGTTTCTAAAAGACCTATGCACAACAAAACGCAAATATAATGTGCAGCAAAAGGCCTTCTTAACTGAGCAAGTTAGTGCCATCCTCACTCAAAAGACCCCCCCAAAATTCAAAGATCCCAGTAGTCCCACCGTTTCATGTATCATTGGAGACTACCAGATTGAACGTGCCTTGTTAGACTTGGGGGCGAGTGTGAACTTGATCCCATACTCGGTATATGAGCAATTGGGTCTTGGTGAATTAAAACCCACCAAAACCATGTTGCAACTCGCTGATAGATCTATTCGTGTACCGAGGGGGATAGTTGAGGATGTTCTAGTCCAACTTGACAAATTCTACTACCCGGTAGATTTTATAGCCTTGGACACACAACCGGTTTTGGATGCTAGCACCCAAATACCGGTAATCCTAGGCCGCCCATTCCTTGCCACATCAAACGCAATCATCAATTGCCGGAATGGGGTGATGCAACTATCTTTTGGAAACATGACACTAGAGGTGAATGTGTTTCACTTGGGCAAAAGACATAGGGATGTCGATGATGATGAGTTCTTCGATGTGAACATGCTCGAAACTTTTGAAGAAGAAGAACTCCTCCAACTCGAACCACTAGAAAGCTTGGAGACATGCTTAGCACATTTCATGGATTCTGAAGATCCCATCATTAGTGTGATTGTGCAGGCATTAA
This sequence comes from Liriodendron chinense, assembly GCA_003013855.2. NCBI lineage: Eukaryota > Viridiplantae > Streptophyta > Magnoliopsida > Magnoliales > Magnoliaceae > Liriodendron > Liriodendron chinense. The sequence goes on along the minus strand of ML058508.1, from coordinate 6,089,668 downwards.
ATATAGAAAGGCCGGTGGAAGATATTAGCCAGTTGAGGCCCCATTTTGAGAAATTACCACCAACCACATCAAGACCTCTACCGTCTAACATCAAACCTCCGAAGCTTGACCTCAAACCACTGCCATCCGAGCTTAAATTTGTATATTTGGGTCAAGAGGAAACTTTCTCAGTTGTTATTGCCTCCCACCTAGAGAAAGACCAAGAGCTCAAGCTGATTGAGTTACTCAAAAAACATAGGGAAGCCATAGGATGGACAATAGCGGATCTCAAAGGGATAGATCCTTCGGTTTGCACTCACCGAATACACCTTGAGGAAAATACAAAAACGACTAGACAACCTCAAAGACGGCTAAATCCAAACATGATGGAGGTTGTCAAAGCCGATGTGTTAAAGCTACTGGATGTGGGTATCATCTACCCCATCTCAGATAGCCAATGGGTGAGTCCTACCCAAGTTGTCCCCAAGAAATCCGGTATTACCATCATTGAAAACGCCAACAACGAGCTTATACCGACTAGGGTGACCACCGGTTGGCGTATGTGTATTGATTATAGGAAGCTCAACATGGTCACTAGGAAAGATCACTTCCCTCTCCCATTTATGGATCAAATTTTGGAGAGGTTGGCAGGCCATCCCTATTATTGCTTCCTAGATGGCTATTCCGGATACAACCAAATTGAGATAGCTCCGGAAGACCAAGAGAAAACCACATTTACATGCCCGTTTGGTACCTTCGCTTACCGAAGGATGCCATTCGGGTTATGCAATGCACCTGCCACATTCCAATGATGCATGTTGAGTATTTTCTCAGACATGGTGGGTGAGTTTCTTGAGGTGTTCATGGATGACTTTTTTGTTTTTGGTTGTACATTTGATGAGTGTCTCGAGCACTTGAAGTTGGTCTTGATGAGGTGTGAGGAAAAGCAACTTGTATTAAACTGGGAAAAGTGCCATTTCATGGTACAAAGAGGAATAGTCCTTGGACATATCATCTTGTCCAATGGAATAGAGGTAGACCGGGCGAAAATTGACATAATTTCCAATCTACCACCACCCAAAAGCATACGCGATGTGCGGTCCTTCCTTGGACACGCCGGTTTCTATCGAAGGTTTATAAAGGACTTTAGTCACATCTCAAGGCCTTTATGCAACATTCTACAAAAGGAGAACCAATTTGAGTGGAGTGCCGAATGTCAATTATCTTTTTCAAAGCTAAAAGACATGTTAACAACCGCTCCTATCATGCAACCACCAGATTGGTCCATGCCTTTTGAGTTGATGTGCGATGCGAGCGACTTTGCTATTGGGGCGGTGTTAAGCCAAAAGAAAGATAAAAAGCCCCATGTCATCTATTACGCCAGTAGGACCTTGAATCCTGCCCAAGTTAATTATTCAACTACGGAGAAAGAGCTCCTAGCTGTTATTTTTGCCTTGGACAAATTCAGGCCATACTTAATAGGATCCAAAGTTATTGTATACACGGATCATGCGGCGCTGAAATACCTTCTTTCTAAGAAGGATGCTAAGCCCCATTTGCTTAGATGGATCCTACACCTTCAAGAATTCGACTTGGAGATTAAAGATAAGAAGGGGGTAGAAAATGTGGTGGCGGATCATCTATCCCGCCTAGTGTTCGCTTCCCCAAGTGTAGGGTTGCGATGTAGTAATAAACTCGGTAATACCGAGGTCGATCCACAGGGACTTATGTAGGATGTCACAAACTCATCCACAAGTTTCTATTGAAGCTAACAATCAAAGTTTGAATAGAATGTGTGTGATTAACAGTTTAAGCTAAATTGAATGTAAACAATTATAAGAAGGCACTAGGGGTTCGAGGATCCACTTGTAGCAATCCTCGATGTTCAATCCGCTGTGGTTTCCCATTCTCTCAACTAGAATCACCAGTCAGGTCTATCTAGTCGGATGATAGAACTGTTAAACCAGAAGTCTGTAACACGTAAGTTCTGTGCATAAAATTCACTCAACTCTAGGCTGATCTGAGCATGCTCATTGCATAGGTCATTCACCTTTTCTATATGTCCAATTCCCAATCATAACCATCCTCAAGTCTTCTCACAAGACAAGGCTAGATCATGATTTGAACTGGATTCAAATTATATGCACAGTCCATACATAGTCCAGATAATCAACCAAAACTAGAACTTTGGCATGAAGCCCCTTTATGAAGAGCTTAGCACTAGAGCGCACTCCGATTCCTCGAATCATACAGGTCCAGACCGTTGCAAACGAATTAAGAAGATAAGTAATTCATCCAAACATCCATGAGTCATCACAAGACTAAGAAAAATTACTTAAAAACTTGTATAAACTTCAAACCTTAGTTCATAATCATGAATTCCAAACTGAAACCACTTAACTACGAATTAAAACATCTTGGATACACTACAAGCTTCACCTCTTAGCCCTAGCTAAGAGGTTTAGCTGCTCATGATCCAAGGAAACATGAATCAACTACTAAAAGCATGAAAACAGCAAAGCAAACCAAAAGGAGTTGTGAAACTCCAATCTTCCACTTCCACAGTCTCCAACCTCGCTCCAACCCTTCTAGGATACCTTAGAAACAATCCCTAGGTGTCTATTTATAGTTTGGAGGCTCCCCAACGTCGGAAGAATCGGAAATTTGCGTAACACTTACGCAGCGCAGAGAATTTCGGGAAGAAATTAGAAAGTTCTAACTCAGTACGCATGGCCGACCGGTCATGACCGGTCGGCCTCAAGTAAAAACACTCCAGCAGGTATGCCCGACCGATCAAGACTGGTCGGAACTTGTAGAACCTCAATCCAGCAAGCAACTCCGACCGGTCAAGACCGGTCGCATGTTTTTCTTCATATTGCAGCAACACTGACCGACCGGTCTTGACCGGTCGGTCCTATTCATTGAATTCCCAGCAACACTGTCCGACCGGTCATGACCGGTCGGACATCTTCAGCAGCATCCTTCATACATGGCAGACCGGTCACTGACCGGTCTGGCTTCCTTGGCCGACCGGTCACGACCGGTCAGCACCTTTTTCTCTTCTTTTTCTTGCTTTCTTTCTTCTCTCTTTGCTTCTTCATTTCTTTTCTTCTTTGGTTCTTGGATGTTTTTCATCAGAATGATCCTAAGTGAGCTCTTTATGTCTTCAATTGAGTAGAGTCCACCCTCAATCCTATAGTCACAAAACATGCATTGAATTAGCTTACAAACCATACGAACCTTGCACAATGAGTGATGAATTGGGGTTAGAATATGCACAATTAAGAGCTCAACACACCCCCCAACCAGCATTTTGCTAGTCCCGAGAAAAACATGCGTGAAGCTAATCCCATTCTTCAAAACTCAACTCTCTTTCAGAAACCATCCTTCTATTCATTCTAAGGTTCATAAGTGTAAGATTCAGAAAGATTAGGCGTCAAAGGTTGGAACTGTAAATCCTCAAGACATAATAGGCATTCATATGAGATTCCCGCTGATTGTTTGATAAATAGAAGAACCTGAACAAATTCAACCTAGTGTGGGTAGTGAAAATTCATCTCACGAGTTTCTAAGATTATCTTCTTCATAGATCAGGTAGACCATAGAACTCAAGGTACGTAGAGCCACATCAGGTCCATGACAGGGATTTGCCTTACCGTCCTTCCGACGACTTTCACACTACGTCCCATTTCCGGCTTTGGTTACGGGTAGACCATCCCCCAGTTGGTAGTAGGTAGCCCTAATCAGAATTTCCACCATTTTTCACATTCCCAATTTCATCCTTCATTTTCCTTTTTCTTTTAAATTAGATAGGATTTTTAAAAATCCATATCTTTCATTATTTTCCCATGGACAAGGATGGACAAAGTACCCCGGCCTGATTTCTCAATACCTTAATTCAAAGTCTAGCTAATCCATAAATCACATAATTCCTTCAACTCATGAAAATCGTGTAATGTGAACTAGGTGTAAAAGTGTTAAGATTTTCTATTAATCACAAAAAGAGGGGAGTTCACATATAAAACCATTATGCTATGAGAGATTGCAGACATCCAGCCCCATACACTTCATATCTCCTCCTCTTATGCTCATATCAACTTGAATGCATAAAACCGGTGTTTTCCAAAAGAGTTTCGAATTTTTGAAAAATCGAAAAAATTTCCACATGATTGCTTGAAATGTTGCAAATCGCTGGATTCATCCAAGTGATCCTACACCCCCCAACCAAATCTTGCATTGTCCTCAATGTAAAAGATGTACAATGAGCAAAACATGAGAGCAATTTGAAAATAAAAGGGAGTGAGGAATGATAGTACCTGAGAGAGTGAAAAGTGGAGATCTTCCTCCTTCTAACAAACCTATGAAAACGAAAACAAAAGCAGTAAAATCCTAGTCCTAACTACTCTATACCTCCATCAGACTAGGAGATCAATCATCCTGATACACAGGATCATTCAGAGGTATGGACATACCTTCTGAAGGGAAGTTCTCAAAGAACGGCTTTAATCACTGCCCATTTGCTTTAAAAATGTTGCCGTTCCTTGGATTTAACAGCTCGACAGTCCCATATGGATAGACAGTTTGCACAATGTAGGGACCGGTCCACCGAGATCTCAATTTTCCCGAAAATAGATGTAAGCGAGAATTATACATGAGGACTTTTTGATTTATCGTGAATGTCTTGCGAAGAATATTCTTATCATGGAATATTTTCGTCTTGTCCTTGTAAATTCTTGCATTCTCATAAGCTTCATTCCGGATTTCTGCAAGTTCATTCAATTGTAGTTTGCGTAGAGAGCTTGCCTTGTCAGAATTGAAATTCATCTTCTTAATAGCCCAATATGCCTTATGTTCCAACTCCACAGGTAAGTGACAAGCCCTCCCATAGACAAGTCTATAGGGAGACATTCCAATAGGGGTTTTAAAGGCAGTACGGTAAGCCCACAGCGCATCGGTAAGCCGAAGTGACCAATCCTTGCGATTGGGATTCACCGTTTTCTCTAAAATGTGTTTAATCTCCCTATTGGATATCTCAGCTTGTCCACTAGTTTGTGGATGATAGGGAGTGCTCACTTTGTGCGTTACGCCATATTTCTTCATTAATGCTTCAAAAGGGCGATTGCAAAAGTGAGACCCTCCATCACTTATGATGACTCGAGGCGTTCCAAACCGGGAAAGAATGTTTTCTTTTAAGAATCGAATGACCGTTTTATGGTCATTATTCCGGCAAGGGATGGCCTCGACCCATTTGGAAACATAATCAACGGCAAGCAAGATGTATTGGTTTCCAAAAGAAGATGGGAATGGGCCCATGAAATCAATGCCCCAACAATAAAAAATTTCGACAATTAAGATGGGATTGAGTGGCATCATATTTCTACGGGAGATTCCTCCTAATTTCTGACAAGGTTCGCAAGCTTTACAGAACTCATGTGTGTCTTTGAACATGGTGGGCCAATAAAACCCACATTGCAGAATTTTCGCTGTGGTCTTTTTAGCCGAAAAATGGCCACCACATGCTTGAGAATGACAGAAGGAGATGATACTTTGTTGCTCATCATCTGGGACACATCTCCTTATGATTTGATCGGGACAATACTTGAACAAGTATGGGTCGTCCCATAGAAATTTCCGTACCTCTGAGAAGAATCTATCCTTATCTTGCTTTTTCCAATATGTAGGAATTGTACCTGTAGCAAGATAATTAGCAATGTCCGCATACCATGGTACTTGGGAAACAGCAAAAAGTTGTTCATCAGGGAACATGTCATTGATTGTCATCTTTCAGGAGAATCAGTGAGGACAAGTCGAGAGAGGTGGTCAGCTACTACATTCTCTACTACTTTCTTATCACGTATTTCTAAGTCGAATTCTTGGAGTAGGAGGATCCATCTTAATAACCGTGGTTTAGCATCCTTCTTAGAGAGAAGATACTTAAGCGCGGCATGGTCGGTGAATACGATGATCTTGGATCCAATCAAGTAGGATCTAAACTTCTCCAAGGCAAAAACTACTGCTAAAAGTTCCTTTTCTGTAGTGGTGTAGTTTGCCTGGGCTGAGTTTAGGGTTCTACTTGCATAGTAGATGACACACGGCTTTTTATCTTTTCTTTGGCCTAACACAGCCCCAATAGCATAGTCGCTAGCATCGCACATAATTTTAAAAGGAAGGCTCCAATCAGGTGGTTGCATTATTGGGGCGCATGTCAACATACCTTTAAGGGTGGTGAATGCCTGTTGACATTCTTCATTCCACTCGAATGAATTTTCCTTTTGAAGTAGGTTACATAAAGGGCGAGAGAGTGAACTGAAATCCTTTATAAACCTTCTGTAAAATCCTGCGTGTCCTAAAAAGGACCGTATATCTCGTATGCTTTTGGGTGGTGGTTGGTTAGAGATAAGATCAATTTTCGCCTTGTCCACCTCAATTCCATTTTGTGAAACGATGTGACCAAGTACAATTCCCTTTTGAACCATGAAGTGACACTTTTCCCAATTGAGCACAAGGTTCTTCTCTTCACATCTTTTTAGCACAGATTTCAAGTGCTTAAGGCACTCATCAAAGTTACAACCAAATACAGAAAAATCATCCATGAAGACTTCGAGAATGGTCCCCACCATGTCAGAAAAGATGCTCATCATACAATGCTGAAAGGTGGCAGGGGCATTACATAGTCCAAACGGCATTCGTCGATAGGCGAAAGTACCGAATGGACATGTGAATGTAGTCTTTTCTTGATCTTCACGGGCAATTTCTATTTGGTTGTACCCTGAATAGCCATCAAGGAAGCAAAAGTGGGAATGGCCCGCCAACCGTTCTAAAATCTGATCAACAAACGGTAGGGGAAAGTGGTCTTTCCTCGTGACAGTGTTTAGCTTCCTGTAGTCAATGCACATTCTCCAACCGGTAGTGACTCTAGTTGGCACGAGTTCGTTATTGGCATTGGCTACGATGGTTATTCCGGATTTCTTAGGTACCACTTGAGTTGGGCTCACCCATTGGCTATCAGATATTGGGTAAATGATACCTACATCCAATAGTTTCACCACTTCGGCCTTAACCACATCCTTCATATTTGAATTTAGTCGTCTTTGTGGTTGCCGGGATGTCTTTGCATTTTCCTCAAGGTGTATGTGGTGAGTGCAAATCAGTGGGTCTATGCCTTTAAGATCCGCAATTGTCCATCCGATGGCACTCTTGTGCTCTAATAGAGTGGCTATTAGCCTACTCTCTTGTTCCTCATCCAAGTGGGAAGAAATCACCACTGGATATGTCTCATCTCGACCTAAATAAACATATTTTAGCTCACTTGGCAATGGTTTTAGGTCGAGTTTTGGTGCCTTAATGTTGGATGGGAGGGCCTTGTTCTCATTTATAGGCAAAGGTTCAATTGGGGCCCTCCATCTTTTATTTTCACGCACCAGCATCACATCTAAAATGGCATCCATCTCTTGTGTTGTATCATCATTCATATCATGGAGATGGGCCACACATGCCTCCAAAGGGTCGGAAAATAGTGACAAGGGGATTGTATCCTCCAAGAATGATTCGATCATGTTTAATTCGTGGATATCATCATCAACTTCCCGCGGTTGTTTGCATAACTCAAATATGTTAAGCTCAAGGGTCATATTTCCAAAGGACATTTGTACAAGTCCGTTTCTACAATTGATAATGGCGTTTGAGGTAGCTAGAAACGGTCGTCCAAGTATGACGGGAATTTGAGTACCGGTGCCTATCACGGGATGTGTGTCCAAGACAATAAAATCTACTAGGTAGTAGAATTTATCAACTTGGACTAGAACATCCTCTACCATTCCTCTCGGTATCCGGATGGATCTATCAGCAAGTTGGAGTGTGGTTTTGGTGGGTTTCAATTCACCTAACCCAAGTTGTTCATAGACCGAGTATGGAATGAGATTCACACTTGCCCCCAAGTCGAGTAGGGCTTGTTTAATCTGGTAGTCTCCTATGATGCATGATATGGTTGGACTACCCGGATCTTTGTATTTTTGGGGCACCTCTTGTTTGATGATGGCACTCAAATTCTCAGCCAAAAGCACTTTGTTGTGAACGTTATGTTTCCTTTTGATTGTACACAATTCCTTTAAAAATTTGGCATAAGATGGTATTTGTTTTATTGCATCCAACAGCGGAATGTTGATCTTCACCTGCTTGAAAACTTCCAGAATCTCCAGATTTTTATCTAAAGGTTTAGGTGAAATCAACCTTTGTGGAAATGGGGCAACCGGCTTGTATTGTCTTTTCGGTTCTTTCTCTTGTGGAATATTGTTTGGGCTATCATCCTCTTTGGGAATTTTCGGATCCTTAGGTTTGGGGGCCTTCACCGGATTGGATTTATCAATTTCTTTCCCACTTCTCAAAGTGGTGATAGCTTGGACATGTTCCGTATGGTGGGAGGATGAGCTTGCATCTTGTATCTCATATTGGGTCCTTGGGTTAGGAAGAGGTTGGGCAGGGAGTGTGCCCTTCTCTCTAACACTAAGGTGAGCTTCAGCTCTAGCCAAAGATGTTTTCAATTCATTGATGGCTTGGTTTGAGTTTTGATTGAATTTCAATTGCTCTTGCATGAACCCATCTATTTTTAGAGAGTTTGTCTTGTTATACTCATTCTGGACCGATACGAATGCACCCAACATCTCTTCTAGTGATACTTTTGGAGTGTTGTTTGCATTTGCGTTGGGCCCATTCTTTCAACTGAAGTTGGGATGGTTCTTCCAATTAGGATTATACGTGTTTGAGTTTGGAGCACCATATTGCTGCTGATAACTGTTTATGGCATTTGTTTGTTCTTGTAGGATGCCTTGGACTGCTGAAACTGTGGGACAATCTGGTGTAGCATGTTGATTTCCAGCACAAATTCCACAAACAGTTTCAACCTCAGTGGAGTTGATTGTTTCTCCTTTCCTTAATTCCATGGCTTCAACCTTTCTTGTAAGGCTAGCCAACCGTGCACTTATGCTATCTTCTTCTGATAGGACATACATTCCTCCCTTTTCCTTTTGTTGGCCAATCTTGGAATTTGTTGGTTTAGGTGTGTCCCAAGATTGTGCACTTTCAGCCAATTCTTCCAGATAATCCCATGCTTCATCAGCTTCCTTATTCATGAACTCCCCATTACACATCATCTCTATAAATTGGCGCATGGATGGAATCAGTCCTTCATAGAAAAAACTTATAATCCGCCAATTTTCATAGCCATGATGTGGGCATGCGTTTAATAGGTCCTTGAACCTCTCCCAACATTGGGAAAAGGTTTCATCCTCCTTTTGGGCAAAGTTCATGATAAGGCGCTTAAGCATGTTCGTTTTGTGAGTAGGGAAGAATTTTTTTATAAATTCTCTGTGCATATCATTCCATGACCCAATTGATCTTGGCCTCAATGGATAAAGCCAACCCTTAGCTTTATCCTTAAGAGTGAAAGGGAAGAATTTAAGTCTTACTACGTCTTCAGTCACATTTGCAAAGTGCATGGTGGTGATTACCTCATCAAACTCCCTAAGGTGTTGATAGGCACTATCACTGTCTAAACCATGGAATTTAGGGAGAAGATTGATCACTCCCGGTTTCAAATCCACATTCCCTGCATTTGGTGGAAAAACTATGCATGAGGGAGTGCTCGTTCTTGCAGGTTGCAAGAAATCACGTAAAGTCCTAGGTCGGGGAACATTCTCAACCACATTCTCCCCTGTTTCAGTTTGATTTTGAACCGGGTTAGGTTGATTTGCAGCCATACTTTCAGATAAAATTGGAGAATCTAGATGTCTCCTAACACGTGGCTCTCTATCAAAGCCTTCTACTATCCCCCCTTCACTTATGAGTCGGTTATTGGAATCCCGAGCCCAATGTGGCATGCAAAACCAAAAATAAGAAACAAAAAGAAAGGAGAATTCTTCCTCCCTTTTCTTTACTCTTCTCTAAAACCGAAGCACAAGGTGTATTGCAATGGCTAGGCCAGAAGCAAGGATAAAGACCGATTTCTCCTGGTCAATAGGGGTTCAGAAAACTCCCCACCCACTCTTTGAATCTTTTGAGAAAAAGTGCAGAAAAAGGAAAAAGAGGAGTAGAGATGAGAAAAGAAATCTCTGAGCACAAGGTGATCCAAGGCGGCTGAGCCGACCAATAGGAATCCAGGTGGCAAAAAGGCCGACCTTTTAGAGATCAAAAAGGAATCTCCACCCACTCTACAAGAGATGAATAGGAATGAATAGGAGAAGGAGAAGAGTAAGGTTTAGAAAGATAGAACCTGATTCGCACTTGAAATTCTTGTATCTTCTTCAGCTTCCTAGAAATCCCTGAAAAGAAAAAAAATCAAATAAATAAACTAAGTTAGTTCTAAAAATCTAAAAGAATCCTAAATAGATACTAATTTCAGAAATTTGTGAAAACCGTCAAGGTCCCCGGCAACGGCGCCAAAAACTTGTTCGCTTCCCCAAGTGTAGGGTTGCGACGTAGTAATAAACTCGGTAATACCGAGGTCGATCCACAGGGACTTATGTAGGATGTCACAAACTCATCCACAAGTTTCTATTGAAGCTAACAATCAAAGTTTGAATAGAATGTGTGTGATTAACAGTTTAAGCTAAATTGAATGTAAACAATTATAAGAAAGCACTAGGGGTTCGAGGATCCACTTGTAGCAATCCTCGATGTTCAATCCGCTGTGGTTTCCCATTCTCTCAACTAGAATCACCAGTCAGGTCTATCTAGTCGGATGATAGAACTGTTAAACCAGAAGTCTGTAACACGTAAGTTCTGTGCATAAAATTCACTCAACTCTAGGCTGATCTGAGCATGCTCATTGCATAGGTCATTCACCTTTTCTATATGTCCAATTCCCAATCATAACCATCCTCAAGTCTTCTCACAAGACAAGGCTAGATCATGATTTGAACTGGATTCAAATTATATGCACAGTCCATACATAGTCCAGATAATCAACCAAAACTAGAACTTTGGCATGAAGCCCCTTTATGAAGAGCTTAGCACTAGAGCGCACTCCGATTCCTCGGATCATACAGGTCCAGACCGTTGCAAACGAATTAAGAAGATAAGTAATTCATCCAAACATCCATGAGTCATCACAAGACTAAGAAAAATTACTTAAAAACTTGTATAAACTTCAAACCTTAGTTCATAATCATGAATTCCAAACTGAAACCACTTAACTACGAATTAAAACATCTTGGATACACTACAAGCTTCACCTCTGAGCCCTAGCTAAGAGGTTTAGCTGCTCATGATCCAAGGAAACATGAATCAACTACTAAAAGCATGAAAACAGCAAAGCAAACCAAAAGGAGTTGTGAAACTCCAATCTTCCACTTCCACAGTCTCCAACCTCGCTCCAACCCTTCTAGGATACCTTAGAAACAATCCCTAGGTGTCTATTTATAGTTTGAAGGCTCCCCAACGTCGGAAGAATCGGAAATTTGCGTAACACTTACGCAGCGCAGAGAATTTCGGGAAGAAATTAGAAAGTTCTAACTCAGTACGCATGGCCGACTGGTCATGACCGGTCGGCCTCAAGTAAAAACACTCCAGCAGGTATGCCCGACCGGTCAAGACCGGTCGGGCCTTGTAGAACCTCATTCCAGCATGCAACTCCGACCGGTCAAGACCGGTCGGATGTTTTTCTTCATATTGCAGCAACACTAACCGACCGGTCTTGACCGGTCGGTCCTATTCATTGAATTCCCAGCAACACTGTCCGATCGGTCATGACCGGTCGGACGTCTTCAGCAGCATCCTTCATACATGGCAGACCGGTCACTGACCGGTCTGGCTTCCTTGGCCGACCGGTCACTGACCGGTCTGGCTTCCTTGGCCGACCGGTCACGACTGGTCAACACCTTTTTCTCTTCTTTTTCTTGCTTTCTTTCTTCTCTCTTTGCTTCTTCATTTCTTTTCTTCTTTGGTTCTTGGATGTTTTTCATCAGAATGATCCTAAGTGAGTGTTCACTCCCCAAGTGTAGGGTTGCGAAGTAGTAATAATTCGGAAAGACCGAGTATCGTTCCCACAGAGATTTATGTATGGGTATCTTCAGAATTTAACTAAAACAACTAGTAATTAAGACTATATTAAGAACTAAAAGTAAACAAACAGTGATTTGAGTTTAAACAGTGAATGGTTAAGGTAAATTCAATCTAAAAAGTCACTAGAGCGCCAAGGATCCACTCTTGATATGTTTCAATGCATCAACACAACTAGGTCTCATATAACTCAATCAGAATCAGATTTCCATCTCTATCCGATCGGAATATAGGGCAATTAATCACAGTTATCTGAAACAAGTGCTTATTAACTGATTTGATTCCCACAACCATGCTCAGGCCTTGGGCACACTCAATTGTATAGGCCAAGCCTCTTTCCAATCTAGTTGAGATTCATAACCATAGCCTTCACCAAGTCCTGTCACTAGACTTGATTACAACTCATGATTTGAACTCTATTTAAATCAAAATCAGTTACTAAACAACTATTCCAGATTCTATATAAAAGATAAGAATTTCAGTTGCATGAGTTCCCACATGAAAATCAGGCCATTGCATACAAGGCAATCAAAGCGTCTACCATGCCCGGAGTCGATGGTAGATCAATGCATTACACAAGCACAAACAATGCTCAAAAGCTAAGATACTATGCTAGGATCACTAAGAATCACATGAGCCCAGAGTCATCAAGAGATCAAAGTAGAAACCAACATAGTACTTGAATTAAACTCAAATTGAACTAAAATTCATCAATTAAAACATAAAAGGAAACCTAGGTTGCATTAATCCATCAAAAACGAATCAAAAGCTTCCCCTCTTAGCTCTAGCTAAGAGGGTTTAGTTCATCTCTAACATCCTTGAACTAAAAGCCTCTAAAAACATAGAAAAACCAACTAAAACAGGAAATCTGAAGTAGAATCCGTCTCCTCAGAAATCTCCACGTCGTAGCCTCCCTGGTATGAAGATATGAAGTCCTTTTATAGCTTGGAGGAGTCCAATACGCAAGAAAGATCCAGAAATTGCGTAAACTTTCGCAATTGCGCAGTAAAACCCGGAGTTTCTGAAATAGAAAGTGGCAGTTACGCATGGCCGACCGGTCTAGGACCGGTCGGATGAACTTCCCTATCAATCCAGCAGCAATGCCCGACCGGTCATGACCGGTCGGGCTGGGCAGTCCACAACTTCTTTTGGTACAGCAGCAATGGCCGACCGGTCTTGACCGGTCGGCTGCGTTCTTGAACAATTCAGCAACTATGCCCGACCGGTCATGACCGGTCGGGCCTGTGTATACTTCCCCCGTTTGGTCTTCAACATACATAAATTGGTGGTTGACCGGTCTTGACCGGTCAGGCTAGCTTGGCCGACCGATCAGCCGACTTTTCTTCATTCTTTCTTTCTTTCTTTCCTTCTTTTCTCTTCTCTCCTTGCTTGTCCTTCTTTAATCCTTCTTCATGCTTCATCCTATAGTCTTCAATACTTGTAAGAAGCCTCATTTAGCCTTTAAATGATGAACTCTCCATCTTCTTCCTACAATCACAAATCATGTATTAAGTTGGTCCGATAAACATGTATATCATGCATAATGAGTGATGAATTGGGGTTAGAATATGCACAATTATGAGCTCAACAGTGAGCTCTTTATGTCTTCAATTGAGTAGAGTCCACCCTCAATCCTATAGTCACAAAACATGCATTGAATTAGCTTACAAACCATACGAACCTTGCACAATGAGTGATGAATTGGGGTTAGAATATGCACAATTAAGAGCTCAACACCTAGTCCTACCAAATTCCATTGACGAGTCACCTATAGAGGACTCATTCCCTGATGAGCAACTCTTTGTTGCTATGCATCCACCATGGTACGCTGATATAGCCAATTATCTTTCCACAGGTGCGATGCCGACTCATTGGACTGCGCAAGACAAACGTAAATTTCTAAGGGAAGTGCGCAGATTTTTCTGGGATGAACCTCTATTGTTTAAATATTGCCCAGACCAAATTATAAGGAGATGCGTCCCCGATGAGGAACACAATTCAGTCATCTCCTTTTGTCATGATCAAGCATGTGGGGGTCATTTTTCAGCCAAGAAAACAACTGCAAAAATTCTGCAATGTGGTTTTTATTGGCCCACATTATTTAAGGACACCCACGAGTTTTGCAAAGCGTGCGAGCGCTGCCAGAAGCTAGGAGGATTATCTCGTCGAAATATGATGCCTCTCACCCCAATTCAACATCTTAAAGTCTTTGACTGTTGGGGCATCGATTTCATGGGACCGTTCCCCTCATCTTTTGGGCATGCCTATATTCTGCTTGCCGTAGACTATGTGTCTAAATGAATAGAGGCTATCCCATGTAGAACCAATGATCATCGTACGGTTCTCAAGTTCCTTAAAGAAAACATACTTTCTAGATTTGGGACGCCTCGAGCCATTATTAGTGATAGGTGGTTCTCACTTTTGCAATAGACCTTTTGAAACTTTGATGAAGAAATATGGTATTAGGCACAAAGTGAGCACCCCATACCACCCACAAACAAGTGGGCAAGCTGAAATCTCCAATAGGGAAATTAAGCAGATTTTAGAAAAGACGGTGAGATCAGGATCGCAAGGATTGGTCCCTAAGATTAGATGATGCACTTTGGGCTCACCGTACTGCCTACAAGACACCCATTGGAATGTCCCCTTATAGACTTGTCTATGGGAAAGCTTGCCACTTGCCTGTGGAGATAGAACACAAAGCCTATTGGGCAATTCGGGCTTTAAATTTTGACATTGATAAGGCTAGCTCGCTTTGCAAACTTCAATTAAATGAGCTTGATGAGATCCGGAACGATGCATATGAGAATTCGAGAATTTACAAGAGCAAGATGAAGGCTTTTCATGACAAGCATATCTTAAGGAAATCTTTCCATGAAGGACAGAAAGTGCTCTTGTATAATGCCCGACTTCATCTTTTTTCCGGGAAAATTACGATCTCGATGGACCGGCCCATATATTGTCAAAGAAGTTTTTCCTCATGGGGCTGTTGAGATTGAGAATGCAGCGAATGGTGACTGTTTCAAAGTTAATGGACAACGCCTTAAACCATTTGTTGAGAAATTTGATTCAGAGGACATGTCCATCTCCTTGAATGATCCTGTCTATCAGGATGATTGATCTCCTAGTCTGATGGAGGTATAGCATAGGTAGGTTTCGTTTTGTTCTTCTGTTTTAATAGGTTTTAGTTGTTGTAGTTACAGACTTCCATGATCGCTCTCTCAGGTACTATTGTTCTCACTCTCTCATTCTTTGCCATTGCTCTCATGTTCATGCTAATTGACTATTTTTTGTACATTGAGGACAATGCAAGATTTGGTTGGGGGGTGAGATGAGATCCCTCATCTAGCATATTGCAACATTTCGAGCGAGCTTCATATGCACAATTTTTTTTTGAATTTTCTAAAATTTCAAAACTCTTTCAGAAAATCTTGTTTCTATACATTCGAGAGGCTATGAGTAGAAGAGGAGGAGAAACGAAGTGTGTGATGTCGTAGTCTTGAATTTCTCCCACCATAATGGTGTTATATGATAGTTCCCCTATTGTTGTGATTGATAGAAAAATTTGAACACTTTTTACACCTAGTTCACATTACACGATTTTCATGAGTGACAGGGTTATGTGATTTGTGGATTAGCTAGACTTTGATTTAAAGGTGTTGAGCAGCCAAGCCGGGGTATTTTGTCCATCCTTGTCCAGGGGAAAATAACGGAAGATATGGATTTCTAAAAATCCTATCTAATTTAAAAGAAAAAGGAAAGAAAGGATGAAATCGGGAAGGAAAGAAAAATGGTGGAAAATTCCGAAAAGGGCTACCTATTACCAACCGGGGGATGGTCGAACCGTAACCAAAGCCGAAAATGGGTCGTAGTGTGAAAGCCGTCGGAAGGACGGTAAGGCAAATTCCTGTCATAGGCTTGCTGTTGCTCTGTGCACCTTAAAATCCTTGGTTTACTTAATCTATGAAGAAGATGATTCCAGGAACTCATGAGATGAACTTGCACTATGCACACTAGGTTGAATTTGTTCGAGTTCCTCTATTTATCAATCAGTCAGCGGGAACCTCATGTAAACACTTCTTATGTTTTGAGAGTCCAAGGTTCAGCTTCTATCACCTAAATTTCTTCAAATTTTATACTTCTGCATCTTGGAATGGATAGAAACATGGATTCTGGAAGAGAGTTGGGTTTGGAAGTTTGACATTGTTTTAAGCATGTTTTGCTCGGGACTAGCAAAAAGCTGGTTGAGGGGTGTGTTGAACCTCCAATTTATACATTGCATTGCCCATTACACGACAAGGTTTGCATGATTTCATGGTTTAAAGGCCCACCTAACATATGTTTTGTGATTATAGGGATGAGAGCGGACTTCATTCAATTACGAGCCAAAAGGATGCATTTGGAGCTATTGCGTGAAGTCCTAAGATGGACCAAAGAAAGAAGAAGAAAGAGGGAGAAAAGAGGATGAAGAAAAGAAGAAAAAGTCGAAGAAACACAAGGCAGACCGGTCGTCCGACCGGTCAGCCACATCAAAGGACCAAGTAGAAGAGAGGCCGACCGGTCATGACCGGTCGGCCATGAAAGCTGAACAAAAAGAAGACAGGCCGACCGGTCACGAGCGGTCGGCCACGCACTCTGGAAGGCTAAAGGATCAGCCCGACCGGTCATGATCGGTCGGGTATACACGCTGGACTGCGGACAGGTCTGTCCGACCGGTCACGACCGGTCGGCCGCACTCCCTGGACTGTTTTAGAAGCTAGTCCGACCGGTCACGACCGGTCAGCTCTGCGTATGGGAAGTCCTTTCTATATTAGGACTCCGAAAATTGCTGCGCAATGCGAAGTCTTTCGCAGGATCCGACGCAAGGGAGGTTGCTTGCTATAAAAGGACACCTAGGGGCTTTCCCTAGGGTATCAGAGAGGCTAAGGAACGTGAGTTTGGAGAGTGAAGGCGATCGTGGAGCGGCTGCAACTCTTCTATTCGGGTTTTTTTGTTTTTATGCATTATTTCAGAGTTTTTAGTTGTAGCATGACAATGCTCGGCTAGAATCTCTCAGCTAAGGCTGAGAGGTGAAGCTTGTAGCTAATACTATGTTGATTTCAGTTTAATTCAAGTAATTTACATTCAAGTTTGGATTTTTGCATGGTTTAGTTCCAAATAATGGTAGTTTGAGATGTTTTATCTGAGTTTATGTGCTCCGGACATGAATTCCTTTTAATTCTCTGAGATTATCATGTTTGTTTATCTAAATTCGGAATATAGTAATCCTTGAGCAGGCCATAGTCCAGAGGCATGGCTGTTACTTCGCAGGCTATAGTTTTGAGTTTTGTATTGATTGAATGGAACTAGAACTTGGAAGTTCAACTTGAATGTGATGGAATGTGTGTGAATGCTTTATCCTCCAACTAGATGAGAGACAGGACTTCGATTCTAGTTGTGTTTTCTACTTGGATTGACTGAATTAACATAGGATTGCTACAAGTGGATCCTTGAAAGCTTTAGTACTTATTATCTCTGATTTTCCATTAAATTCCTGTTTTAAGTAAGCACTCTATTAAATCTGATTTCTTTTAAAAAAACTGAGTTGCTGTAGTGATTTGGGAGCTGTCACTATTTCCCTGTGGATCGACCTCGGTCTTACCGAGTTTTTATTACTACATCGCAGCCTTACACTTGAGGCGAGCGAACAGTCGTTTTACTAATACTCGGAGCATGAAAATGCTTGATGGGAACAGATCGCGTTAATTCAAACGCTGGTGCTGAGGCTAGCTTTGCCAAGGAATCTGAGAGCTTGTTCTTCTCGTGAGGGATGTGAATTATTTTGTATTTGTTTAGCTTTGCAAGCAGGATAAGTACTCGGGATTTGTATAAAGCCATTCGTTCTTCTTTCACCTCGAATTTGCCGAACACTTGATTGACTATTAGTTGAGAGTCACTATGAATAAGTAAACTCTGTATCGCGAGCACATTTACTAGTTCGAGGCTGATGATCAAAGTCTCATATTCTGCTTCGTTATTAGAGACATGAGTGTCAAATCGTAAAGCATATTGAAAATGCGACCCGTCAGGAGCAATTAAGATTAAGCCGGCTCCGCTACTGGTGGCGCGTGAAGACCCATCCACAAAGAGCGACCAAGGGGTCTGGTCGCTAGTCGCAGGACCATTGTTGGAGGAAGAATATGTGAATTCAGCAATGAAATCAGCCACAGCTTGACCCTTAATTGCGGTTCTTGGGCAGAACGATATATCATTCTCACTGATCTCAATTGCCCATTTAGTCAATTGCCCTGAAACCTCAGGTTTTTGAGGACCTGTCTCAATGGATGATTCGTAGGTACCAATATAGCGTGGGCTTAGAAATATGGTCACAGTTTTCGAGCAGCAGTCACTAAGGCAAGAGCTAATTTCTCCATATCGGAATATCGAGTTTCGGCATCCACCATCGCTCGACTAATATAATAAACGTGCCTTTGTACCCCGGAATCTTCTCTTATTAATGCGGCGCTAACGGCCGTAGAAGACATAAATAAATAAAGAAGGAGCTGCTCGTGTAAAACAGGTTTTGATAAAATATGGGGCGTGCTCATATATTACTTCAGTTGTTGAAATGCTTCTTTGCATTGTGGAGTGCACACCCAGTCGGTTTTTGCGGTAGCTCGAAGAAGCTTGAAGAAAGGAAGACACTTATCAAAGGCACGCGAAATAAACCTGTTCAATGAAGTGATGCGACCAACCAATCGTTGGACATCTTTGAGAGTGGACAGAGACTTCATTTCGATCAAGGCTTTATTTTCTCGGGATTTGCCTCGATTTCTCATTGGCTAACCATAAACCCAAGAAATTTCCCGACGGAAACCCCGAAAGCACATTTTTCTGGATTTAACTTCATTCGATACTTCCTCATCAAGTCGAAGGCTTCTCCGAGATCTACGAGGTGGTCATTTGCTACGATGCTTTTCACGAGCATGTTATCGACATAAACTTCCATGTCCCTACCGATTTGCGCGGTGAAGATTTTATTGACCAGACGTTGATAGGTGGCTCCTGCATTCTTAAGACTAACAGGAAATACCTTGTAACAATATAAGCCGCGGTCAGTGATAAAGGCAGTGTGTTGACTATCGGGTGAATGCATCATGATTTGGTTATAACCAGAGTAGGCGTCCATAAAACTGAGCAGGGCATGCCCCGCGTTGAATCAACCAACTGGTCGATGCGGGGAGTCAGGAAAACTATCCTTTGGGCATGTTTTGTTCAGATCAGAGTAGTCCACGCACATTCTCCACTTACCATTAGTTTTTCGAACAAGGACCATGTTCGCGACCCATTCTGGGTAGTCAACTTCCTCGATGAAATTGACGGTTAACAACTTTTTTACCTCAGTTTTAATCACCATTTACCTTTCCGCGGTGAACGCTCGTCGATGCTAATGAATAGGTTTGTGCTTCGGATTAATTTTCAGGTGATGAACTATGATGTTGGGGTCGATACCTGGCATGTCACTATGAGACCAAGTAAATACATCTTGACATTCGGTGAGAAAATGAGTTAGATTTTCACGAAAGACATCGCTCAAAGAAGATCCAATGTAAAACTTCTTGGAAGAATTTTTTATAGATAAGTGGACTGCAACTGTCTCTTCCCCCGGGGTACCTGATTGAAGAGCGCTTTCTCTTGGGTCTAACGTTGTAGCTATCGAGAGATCCGATAAGTCTCCTGCAATCGTCATAACAGGAGCTACTTGGGCTTTCTTTCGATCTTGTATGGCGATTTCGTAACATGCTCAAACTTCCTTTTGATTCCCTCGTACAACCCCGACTCCGTTTGGAGTAGGAAATTTGATGCATAGGTGCAAGGGGTGTAAAGCTGCTCCTATCTTATTGAGCGAAGGTCGGCCTAAAATACCATTGTATGCTGATCTTCGATCTATCACGAGGAAATTAATGAAGACAGTGGTTTTGGCTGGACTTTCTCCGAAGGTGACTGGAAGGTTGATGCTTCCTTCTGGTGCTACAACTTCACCCTCAAAGCCAACGAGGGGAGTGGAGACTGGTTTGAGCAGACTTCTGGCGAGTGTCATTTTATTGAAAGCTTCTAGGTAAAGAACATCAGCGGAGCTACCTGTATCCAACATAATACGATGAGTTAAATAATTTGATACCTTTAACGCGACTACGATGGAGTCCTCGTGAGGGAAATGGATCCCTTCTGCATCTTCAAGAGAAAAAGAGATCGGATGATGGCTAGGATTTGACACATCGGACGATTTTTCCAGCCAATAAATATGCTGGGGCTTCTAAGATACCTTGCAAGCATATGCTTTCCTTGACGCATGAGAATCTCCTCCACAAGATGGAACTCCAACAATGGTTCGGATCTCACCAGTGGGTTCAGCATCTTCTTGCGAAGGTGATGCTGAGGTGACTTTTTTCTTTGTGAAGGGGCTTCCGCTCTCTTAGGTGACCGACCCTGTCGCGCCATTGTTCGCTCGCCTCAAGTGTAAGGCTGCGATGTAGTAATAAAACTCGGTAAGACCGAGGTCGATCCTCAGGGAATTGGAAAACAAATTCCAAACTATTCCAGCAACTCAATTTTTCAATAAATAGAAGATTCAATTGAAGCAATTATGCTAAAACAATAACTTTAATGAAAACAGTAGTTTAAAGGCACTAAGGCATTCACGGATCCACTTGTAGCAATCCCATATCAATCCAATCAATCCAAGGAAGATACACAACTAGATTTGAAGTCCTATCTCTCATCTAGTTAGAAAATAAAGCATTAAACACATTCAATTCCATTCAAGTTGAACTTCCAAGTTCTAGTCCCTTTCAACAATGTAGAATTCGGAATCATAGCCTTTGGAGTAACAGCCATGCCTATAGACTATGGCCTGCTCAAGGACTACTATAATTCGAATCTAAACAAGCACCATATGATAATCTCAGAGAATTGCAAGGAATTCATGTTCGGAGCACATGAACTCTCATAAAACATCTAAAACTATCAACTTTAAGAACTAGAATAGATAAAAATCCAAACTTGTATTGAAAGTACTTGAATTAACTGAATCAAATTATGAAATTAACTACAAGCTTCACCTCTCAGCCTTAGCTAAGAGATTCTAGCCGAGCATTGTCATACTACAACTAAAACTCATGAGAAAGCTAGAAAACACAGAAAAACCGGAGTTTGGAGGGCTGCAGACGCTCCACGACGGCTTCCTTCCTCTCCCACGACGTCCCTTGGCTTCTATATTACCCTAGGAAGAGCCCCTAGGTGTTCCTTTTATAGTGAGGACGCACGGTTGTGTCAGAATCTTCCAGAAACTGCGTACAGTTTACGCAGTGCGCAGTGTTTTTCGGAGCAGAAATAGAAACTGCCTAATTTTCTGCATGGTCGACCGGTCGGGCGAACGGTCAGAATGGTCTGGCCGACCGGTCACGACCGGTTGGATCTACCTTGTAATCAGTCCAGCAAGCACAGGGGAGGACGACTTGTTGGCCGAATGGTCAAGACCGGTCGGACCAAATTGGTCTTGTTCCATCGAGCTCAGCAGAAGGCACCGACCGGTCGGACCAACTAGTCCTTCTTCCAGTGGTTTCCAAAGGTGTAGCCGACCGGTCGGACTTGCTATTCTTCTTCTTTTTCTTCAACTTTCTTTTCTCCTTGCTTTCTTCTTTCTTTGCTCCTTTTTCAATCTTCATCCCATGCTTCTAAATTATTCTTTTGATCCCAAATTTGGTGAAGTCTGCTCTCATCCCTACAATCACAAAACATACCTTAGATGGGTCTTTTAAACATGAAAACCATGCATATAATGTGATGTGGTGGCATATGCAATGTATAAATTGTAGGTTCAACATACCCCCCAACCAGCTTTTTGCTAGTCCCGAGCAAAACATGCGTGAAACAAGTTTGAACCTCGATAACCTAACTCAACTCCAGAAACTATGTTTCTATCCATTCCAAGACATACAAGTATAAAATTTGGAGCAATTAGGTGCTAGAAGTTGAAACCTTAAACCCTCAAAGCATAATAAATGTCTACATGAAATTCCCGCTGATTGATTGATAAATAGAAGAACTCGAACAACTTCAGCCTAGTGTGCATAGTGAAAGTTCATCTCATGAGTTCTTGGGTTTATCTTCTTCATAGATTGACTAAACTATAGATCTCAAGGTGAATAGAGCAACAACAAGCCTATGACAGGAATTTGTCCTACCGACCTTCCGACGGCTTTCACACTACGTCCCATTTCCGGCTTTGATTATGGGTAGACCATCCCCTGGTTGGTAATAGGTAGCCCTTTTCGAAATTTTTCACCATTTTTCCATCATTCCCAATTTCATCCTTCCTTTTCCTTTTTCTTTTAAATCAGATAGGATTTTTAAAAATCTATATCTTTCGTTATTTTCCCATGGACAAGGATGGACAAAGTACCCCGGCTTGGTTTTTTCAACACCTTTAAATCAAAGTCTAGCTAATCCACAAATCGTATAATCCTTTTAACCCATTAGAATCGTGTAATGTGAACTAGGTGTAAAGGTGTTCAAATGTTCTATCAATCACAACAATAGAGGAATTCACATATAAAACCATTATGTTCGGAGAAATTCAAGACTTGCAACATCACACACTTCGTATCTCCTTTACTTATACTCATATCATCTCGAATGCATAGAAGTAAGGTTTTCTAAAAGAGTTTTGAAATTTTTAGAAAATCCAAAAAAATTTGCACATATGAGGCTCGAAATGTTGCAACATGCTAGATGAAGGATCTCATCTCACCCCCCAACCAAATCTTACATTGTCCTCAATGTAAAAAAAATATGCAATGTGCATGAACATGAGAGCAATGGCAAAATATAAGAGAGTGAGAACAATAGTACCTAAGAGAGTGATCATGGAAGTCTACAACCCAACAACTAAAGCTACTAAAACAGTAAAACTAAATAAAACTAAACCTAATATATGGAAAGCAATAAAGATAACTAACCCGTCCTTTTAAAAAGAGGATCTCCATCAGACTAGGAGATCGATTATCAGTATAACATCTAAAAGGACAAAGTTGAGCAGGATCATCAAGTGGTGTAACAAATTTTTCAGTAGAACTATCCACCATCCTGCTTTGGAAAGTACATTAATGACATCGATCATTTTATCCCATGGAAAATCCGGCTGACAAATTTCAGCAGGTTCTTCAACAAAATTGTCACATGTACTAGGAAAGGAGAATTGCATTGTTTGGAAATCATTAAGTATGGATCTCCTTTCCTTCTTGTCTGGGCAAAAATTATTCAAGTATAGGTCATCCCAGAAGTGTTCTTCAGTTTGAACAAACCAAAGAGATGTGGAGACTTGTATTTCTTCTTCACAAGTTGATATGATCTCCACAAAATCAGAATTCACCGGTGCTTCTACAATTGATTTTTCAATTTGGTACTTTGTGGAAGGAAGCTTTTTTGCACAGGGGGGTCTCCCTCAAAGCATATACAATGTCCTAAATCATGGGATCATCCCAATCCTCAAAGTACGTTAAGCACTCCTCAAGTGTATAAGAGACCTCATCAGAGGAAATTTTCAGATTTGAACCCTTTACATTTTCCTCCTTCTCAGAATTTTGTGTAAGTTGGAGTGGGTCCTCAACCTCTACACTTTCGGAAATGGGCCTCTCTGTAGGTAAGTTAAGCACCAATTCTTCCAAATCCTGCATAACAAAGTTGTCTAAATCAGAAATTGGTGAATTGTCAAATAAAATTTCAGAAATTGACACTTCCAAGGTCTTATTAAAATTAGAATTAGATTCATCCTTAGAATGTGTCAAACATGTCCCCAAACTTTCAGGTAGATCATGTTGGAAAAACTCTCCATCTTCCATGGATTCTATCATGTTTACCTCATGGAGGCCATCTTTGTCATCCCAATCCTCAAAGAGATCAAAGCTAACAACATCTAGAGGATCAAAATTCTGTTTTAAAGTGAACTCCTCTTCCACGATTGAATCAATCATGTCAACCTCATGAACATCATCATCATCCCTATGCCTTTTGCCTAAGTGGAACACATTCACCTCCAACGTCATGTTCCCAAAGGACATTTGCATCACTCCATTCTGGCAATTTATGATTGTGTTTGATGTAGCGAGGAATGTACGGCCTAGAAACACCGGTATTTGGGTACTAGCATCCATAACCGGTTGTGTGTCCAAGACGATGAAATCTACCGGGTACTAGAATTTATCCACTTGGACTAGCATATCCTCAACTATCCCTCTCGGTACACGGATGGATCTATCAGCGATTTGTAATGTGGTTTTAGTGGGTTTTAATTCACCAAGACCCAATTGCTCGTATACCGAGTACAGGATCAAATTTACGCTTGCCCCCAAGTCTAGCAATGCACGCTCAATCCGGTAGTCTCCAATGATACATGAGATTGTGGGACTACCGGGATCTTTGAATTTTGGGGGGGTCTTTTGAGTGAGAATGGCTCTCACTTGCTCATTTAGGAAGGCCTTTTGCTGCACATTATATTTTCGTTTGGTTGTGCATAGGTCCTTCAGAAACTTGGCATAGGAGGGGACTTGTTTGATGGCATCAAGCAAGGGAATGTTGATCTTGACTTGCCTAAAAATCTCTAGAATATCATGAGAGTTTGGGAGAGATTTTGGGGCAACCAATCTCGAAGGGAATGGTGCTACGGGCTTGTAAATGCGTTCCATTTCTTGTGGGGCTAAGTTAGATCCATCCTCATCCTCAGAATTTACCGGATCATTAGGCTTGTTGGCCTTCACCGGAATAAATTTGTCAATTTGTTTACCACTTCTAAGAGTGGTGATGGATTTGGCTTGCTCCATGTGTTGGTTGGAAGGATTAGGAATGGTCACTTCATGTACTTGCTTTGGATTGGGCTGAGGTTGGGCCGGAAAGGTCCCTTCCCTAGCATTCAAGTGTCCCTTAATCTCATCAACCGAGACTTTAAGCTCTTGGAACATTTGCTGATTCGTTTGATTAATTTGCGTTTGCCCTTGTATAAACGCTTTCAAGGTATCCTCCATTGAGAATTGAGGTGGGGCCATATTTTGCATGGGTGGCCCTCCTTGAGAGTTGGTAGGATTGACTGTGGGAGCATTCTTCCAACTGAAATTTGGGTGGTTCTTCCAACTAGTATTGTATGTATTACCCACCGGTTCATTGAAAGGCCGTTGATACCCATATGTGGCATTTGCATGTTCATGTAACACCTCTTGAAATGTAGGAATTGTGGGACAATCTTGTGTAGCGTGTAAATCGGTGTGACAAATCCCACATATGGTCTCAATAGCTTCATTGGACTTTGGAACTCCACTCTTACTAAGTTCCATGGCCTCGATCTTCCTTGTGAGGTTGGCTATCCTTGCATTCACGTCGTCTTCCTCCTTAAGGATATAAATCCCTCCTTTCTCTTTCTCTTGAGTAGGCTTGGGGTTATTGGGTTTATCCGAGGTATCCCAAGATTGGGCATTTTCAGCCAACATGTCCAAATAACTCCAAGCCTCATCTGGATTTTTGCTCATAAACTCGCCATTGCACATCATCTCTACAAATTGGCGCATATTGGAACTTAATCCATCGTTGAAAAGGTTTATAATTCGCCAACTCTCATAGCCATGATGTGGGCAAGCAAGTAGGAGGTCCTTAAATCTCTCCCAACATTGGAAGAAAGATTCACCCTCTTTAGCTAAAAAATTCATTATGGCTCTTCGAAGGGTGTTCATTTTATGAGCGGGGAAGAACTTTTTCAAGAATACCCAGGTCATCTCATTCCATGACCCAATCGAATGTGGTCTAAGAGAGTGAAGCCAATTTTTGGCTCTTTCTTTCAATGAAAAGGGAAAGAGTTTAAGCTTAATGGTATCTTCAAAAACATTGGTGTATTACAAGGTAGCCACCACTTCTTCGAATTCTTTTAAGTGCAAATATGGGCTGTCAGAGTCTAGCCCATGGAACTTTGGTATAAGTTGAATTACACCCGGTTTTATGTTAATGTTTCGCCGTTTGGTGGTAGAACCACATAAGAGTGTGTAATTGCATGGGCTGGTTGTAGGTAATCCCATAGTGATCTCATTGGAGGAACGTTATGTACCTCATTCTCTCCTACTCCCTCTTGATTTGCGTTTGTAGTTGGAGTAGGAGGGGGAGGATTCCTTAAAGGTCTTTAATCCATACTCCCCAAACTTTCACAACGTTCTTGGTAATTCCGGACACGTCTATGGGCTGACAATGGTCCAACTAAACCACCTTCGGATTGGAGACGATTAGAGTGGTCACGTTCCCAACGGGACATAAACCACTCAACTAATAACTACTATTCCTAAATCTTAGAAATCTAAAATTAATCTGGAAATTGAAAAAAAAGGTAAGTTAGAAGGATATTACCCGATGTGCTTGAACGAGAGAAGAAATCGTACAAAACAAACAATTTTGATTAGTTCTAAGAAATCAGAAAAACCCTATCTAATTCTACTTCTACAGCCACTAAAACAATTTGAAAACCATTATCTAAATTCCTCGGCAACGGCGTCAAAAACTTGTTCGCTCGCCTTAAGTGTAAGGCTGCGATGTAGTAACAAAACTCGGTAAGACCGTGGTCGATCCTCAGGGAATTGGAAAACAAATTCCAAACTATTCCAGCAACTCATTTTTCAATAAATAGGAGATTCAATTGAAGCAATTATACTAAAACAATAACTTTAATGAAAACAGTAGTTTAAAGGCACTAAGGCATTCAAGGATCCACTTGTAGCAATCCCATATCAATCCAATCAATCCAAGCAAGATACACAACTAGATTTGAAGTCCTATCTCTCATCTAGTTGGAAAATAAATCATTAAACACATTCAATTCCATTCAAGTTGAACTTCCAAGTTCTAATCCCTTTCAACAATGTAGAATTCGAAATCATAGCCTTCGGAATAACAGCCATGCCTATGGACTATGGCCTGCTCAAGGACTACTATAATTCGAATCTAAACAAGCACCATATGATAATCTCAAAGAATTGCAAGGAATCCATGTCCGGAGCACATGAACTCTCATAAAACATCTAAAACTATCAATTTTAAGAACTAGAATAGATAAAAATCCAAACTTTTATTGAAAGTACTTGAATTAACTGAATCAAATCATGAAATTAACTACAAGCGTCACCTCTTAGCCTTAGTTGAGAGATTCTAGCCGAGCATTGTCATACTTCAGCTAAAACTCATGAGAAAGATAGAAAACATAGAAAAATCGGAGTTTGGAGGGTTGCAGACGCTCCACGACGGCTTCCTTCCTCTCCCATGACGTCCCTTAGCTTCTATATTACCCTAAGAAGAGCCCCTATGTGTCCTTTTATAGTGAGGACGCTCGGTTGCGTCAGAATCTTCCAGAAACCACATACGGCTTACGCAGTGCGTAATGTTTTTCGGAGCAGAAATAGAAACTGCCTAATTTTCTCCATGACCGACCAGTCGGGCGACCGGTCGAACTGGTCTAGCCGACCAGTCACGACCTATTAGATCTACCTTGTAATCAGTCCAGCAAGCACACAGGGGAGGACGACCTGTTGGCCGATTGGTCAAGACCGGTAGGACCAAACTAGTCTTGTTCCAGCGAGCTCAGCAAAAGGCACCGACCGGTTGGCCGACAGGTCAAGACCGGTCGGACCAACTAGTCCTTCTTCCAGTGGTTTCCAAAGGTGTAGCTGACCGGTCGGATGACCGGTCGGACTTGCTGTTCTTCTTCTTTTTCTTCAACTTTCTTTTCTCCTTGCTTTCTTCTTTTTTTGCTCCTTTTTCAATCTTCATCCCATGTATCTAAATGTATTCTTTTGATCCCAAATTTGGTGAAGTCTGTTCTCATCCCTACAATCACAAAACATACGCTAGATGGGTCTTTTAAACATGAAAACCATGCATATAATGTGATGTAGTGGCCTATGCAATGTATAAATTGAAGGTTCAACAGCCACGTAATCCCGGAGATGACCCTTTCGAATTAGGGCTTCAATGTGATCTTTTAATGATATACAATCTTGGGTTTTGTGCCCATGATCTTTGTGGAAATAGCAGAACTTTCTCTTGTCTCTTTTTTCGAGATCGGACTTTATCTTTGAAGGCCACTTCACGTACGGTTTGTGCTTGATCTCCATTAATACTTTCTCAGGAGATTGGTTAAGAGGTGTATAGTTATGATATTTACCAGAGTAGGGCTTCTTTGGGGAACGGTCCCGTCGGTCGCGCCGATATTTCTTATCAGGAGGAGAGATCTCCTCAGACTTATGCTTCTTGCCCTGTATACCGTGACGTGCCAAAGCGACTTCTTCCGCATTGATGTATTTTTGAACCTTGGCTTGGAACTCTGTCATAGTTTTAGGAGGATTTTTGTCCAAGGAGAAATGAAACTTTTCACTTGTAATTCCGGCTATAAGGGCTGTGAGGCCTTTATCTTCAGTATAAACTTCAGTTTGGACGGCTTCTGCAGTGAACCGGACCGTGAACTCCTTAATTATATCCCCATGTTGTTGCTTCAGATCCATTAAATGAGATGCCGGCTTTTTAGTGCAAATGCTTCTCATAAACTAAGAAAGGTAGACCTCCAACAATTGCGAGGACCCGATAGATCAAGGTTTCAGGCCTCGAAACCATTTACGCGCTGCATCCTTTAGAGTTAAGGAGAAAGCCCTACACATAATTTCTGAACCATATCCTTCTAGCTCCATAAGAGACTTATACATCTCCAGATGTTCAAGAGGATCACTGGTGCCTGTATACGGGACGATGATAGGCGTTCGGTATTTCTTAGGAAAGGGAGCCTCTATAACCTCACGGGTGAAGGGAGATTCAAATCGATGGATTGATGCAAGAGCAATAGGTGGGAGGTTAGACCGATATCGCTGTTCCATATCGTCGAAGCGATCCTCGATTCTCTTAAGATCTCCTTCCCATGGTAAGGTGTAGCTTGAAGTTTCGACGGCAGACTCTTGAGATTGTTGTTGCCGGGAGTTACTGGAGTGTATAGAATGTGGTTGAGGTTGTTGAGCTCTTAATTGTGCATATTCTAACCCCAATTCATCACTCATTATGCAAAGTTTTCATGATTTAAAGATTAATCTAATGTATGATTTCATGATTGTAGGAATGAGAGGAACTCCGCCCAATTGAAGAGCAAAAGGATCTATTTAGAGCTTTGGATGAAGACCCAAGGTGGGCCAAAGAAAGAAGAAAGCAGAGAGAAAGAAAGAAATGAAGAAGAAAAGAGGCCAAGACCGGTCGTGACCGGTCGGCCAGCTTCCCCAGACCTGCTGAACTCACTGGACAAACAAGTAACATTGTCCGACCGGTCGTGACTGGTCGGCCAGCCCAGTCCGACCAGTCCAGACCGGTCGGCCAGAGTATTTTTCCACCTCCAGAAGCCGCTGAACTGATTCCAATAGTGAGTCTGACCAGTTGTGACCGGTCGGCCAGTCACTCAGACCGGTCGTCCGACCGGTCAGCCATGTGTTTAAAACAGAAACTTCTGTTTTTAGCGCCAAATTTCTCTGCGCACTGCATAAGCTTACGCAAATTCGAGAAGATTCCGATGTTGCGGAGCCTCCCCACTATAAAATGACACCTAGGGTTCGTTCCTAGGGTATCTTAGAAGAGTTTGAGCAAGGTGGGAGGCGGCGGATGTGGATTTCAGAGTTCCACAACTCCTTCTAGTTTGTTTCTCGTTTTTATGCCTTTCTTAGTTGTTTCATGTTTTCTTGGATCATGAACGGCTAAACCTCTTAGCTAGGGCTAAGAGGTGAAGCTTATAGTGAATCTAAGATGTTTTCAATTCATTTAAGTTGGTTTTAAAGTTGGATTTCATGTTTATGAACAATGGTTTGAAGTTAATACAGGTTCCAAGTAGTTTTTCTTAGTCTTATGATGACTCATGGATGTTTGGGAGAATTGCTTGAGTTTTTAATGGTTGTGTGCTAGTCTAGACCTGTATGATCCAAGGAATCGGAGTACGCTCTAGTACTATGATCTTCATATGGGAACTTCCTACCAAAGTTCTACTTTTCTGAGATTTTGTTGTATGTGGACTGTGTATATGATTTGAATTAAGGTCAAGTCAGGATCTAGCTTTGTCTTGTGACAGGCCTTAGTGATGGTTATGATTATGAACTTAGTCTATTGGAATTGGGACTGACCTATGCAATTGAGCATGCTCGTCCTAGCTTGCATTGAGTGAATCATGTACATTGATCTTACATATGGCAGATTATTGGTTTTAACAGCTCTATCATCCGACTAGATAGATCGTAATTTTGATTCTAGTTGAGAAAGTGAGAAACCACAGTGGATTGAGCATCAAGGATTGCTACAAGTGGATCCTTGAACCCCTAGTGCCTTTTATTAATTGATTACTTCAGTTTAGTTCAACATTGCTACTTACATCAATCTACTACAATTCTGGTTGTTAGATTTTCAATAGAAACTATTGGAAGTATTTTGTGAAATCCTACATAAGTCCCTGTGGATCGACCTCGGTCTTACCCAGTTTATTACTACATCGCAACCCTACACTTGGGAAAGCGAACAAGTTTTTGGCGCCGTTGCCAGGGACTTTGACGGTTTTTTTTTTCACAAATTTCTGAAAATAGTATCTATTTAGGATTTTTAGGAATAGTACTAACTTAGTTTGTTTTGTTTTATTTGTTTTCTTTTTCAGGATTTCTAGGAAGTTGAAGAAGACATAAGGATCTCAAGTGCTTGAATCAGGTTCTATCTTTCTAAACCTCACTATTCTTCTTCTCCTATTCGTTCCTATCGCATTCATCTCTTGTAGAGTGGGTGGAGACTCCTTTTTGGATCTCTGAAAGGTAGGCCTTGTGCCACCTGAATTCTTATTGGTCGGTTCTGCCGTCTTGGATCACCGTGTGCTCAGAGATTTCTCTTTTCACCTCTACTCCTCTTTCTTCTTTTTCTGCACTTTTCTCAAAAGATTCAAAGAGTGGGTGGGGAGTTCTCTGAACCCCTATTGACCAGGAGAAATCATTCTCTATCCTTGCTTCTGGCTTAGCCATTGCAAGACACCTTGTGCTTCGGTCTTAGAGAAGAGTAAAGAAAGGAAGGAAGAATTCTTCTTTCTCTTTGTTTCATATTTTTTTGGTTTTGCATGCCACATTGGGCTCGGCATTCCAATAATCGACTCATAAGTGAAGGGGGAATAGTAGAAGGAATAGACAGAGAACCACGTGCTAGGAGACATCTAACTTCTCCAATTTTGTCTGAAAGTATGGCTGTGAATCAACCTAATCCGATGGCCAATCCTAATCTGGGCCAAAACCAAACCGAAACGGGAGAGAATGCAATTGAGCATGCTCGTCCTAGCTTGCATTGAGTGAATCATGTACATTGATCTTACATATGGCAGATTATTGGTTTTAACAGCTCTATCATCAGACTAGATAGATCGTAATTTCGATTCTAGTTGAGAAAGTGAGAAACCACAGCAGATTGAGCATCAAGGATTGCTACAAGTGGATCCTTGAACCCCTAGTGCCTTTTATTAATTGATTACTTCAGTTTAGTTCAACATTGCTACTTACATCAATCTACTACAATTCTGGTTGTTAGATTTTTAATAGAAACTATTGGAAGTATTTTGTGAAATCCTACATAAGTCCCTGTGGATCGACCTCGGTCTTACCGAGTTTATTACTACATCGCAACCCTACACTTGGGGAAGCGAACAGAGGTACTGGGACTTGATTGCCGAGTGGCATTCGATTTGAAGGAGGATTTGGTTGGGTTCGTGGCTCGCTTGCAAAATGTCTGGAAGCTACTGGTATAGATCGTACTGGCGGCCCTTCTGGAGGTTGCTGTTGTGGTTCCGGAAAGTGTTGATCAAACTGATTAGATAAGGTTTGAAGCCCAGCTTTAAGAGTAAGAAGTGTGTTTCCGACGAAACGCATAATGTCGTCTTGACTGTCGGATATATCATGAAATGGATTTTACGATGGCAAGTTGGATTCTTCTCGGAGAACCCCTGTCAAGGTAGCCTGAGGGGGATTAGACGCTGGTTCAGGGATGTTAGACGGAGGTAACGTCTATCTTGAAGTGGAAGATGAACCGTCTTTTTGGAAGGCATAGTGGGAGATAACGATCAGCGATGAGAATGGCTAATTCTGACAACTTGGATCCCACAGACGACGCCAATCTGTTTACATCTAATTTGGTAACAGGATCCTCCAAATGTTCACCTTCCTTCGAGCAAGCTTCCCTCCGGACCTGAAAAAAGAAAAGGAGAAAACTAAGGGTGGCCGGCGTTCAGCCGTTGTCCCTCCGAATCTTAAGTCAGGCAAGATATGGTTATAAAGTGAAAAGCTAAAAATGAGCTTAGGGATTGTGTACCTCTATCATCTGTGAAGCCATATCTTTACATAGATCCAGGTGATCCAATCTATGATGCAAGCCGTTAAGATCACTGCTGATTTTAGGGGATAAGGTGCTTATCTTGTTAATCCTTAGATAAAGGGATGACCTAACAACCTTGGACGTCTAACTGATTACGTCTCTTGATGGAGATGCTCAGAGTTATGGATAAGGACGAACCAAAATTGATCTATACATACTAATGCTGAAGGGCAGTGGTTATTCGCCTCGAAGGTAACCTCGTTTAACATCCTTAAAGTGGGCTGCTCGCATGTAGATATATGATCCCTTTCAACGACCACGAGCCGAGTTACTTGCATGCGGGACCTTTGTTTTGTAACCAAGGACGATCCCAGGGGGCGATCCCTGGCATATAAAGCGATGAGGCAAGGATATTATTGGCCCACGATGAAAGCAGACGCCATCGAATTTTCTAAAAAATGCGACAAGTGTCAACGATATCTACCCATACCTCGTGTACCGTCTGAGCGGATGACCCCAGTGGATAGCCCTTGGCCTTTTTCCCAATGGGGGATCGATATCATCGGGCCCTTACCTATGGGAAAACATCTGTTGTAGGCAAATATAGTCTATCGAGAAGTGCAGGATCGCGGTCATAATGAATGCGAGCAGTCAAGCTCGTGCTCGCCAGAGGGGGTCGCATCTTCCGATGCGAGCAGCTCGGCTCGTGCTCGCCAGAGAGGGTCGCATCTTCCGAATGCGAGCAGCTCGGCTCGTGCTCGCCAGAGGGGGTCGCATCTTCCGAATGCGAGCAGATCGGCTCGTGCTCGCCAGAGGAGGTCGCATCTCCCGGATGCGAGCAGCTCTGCTCGGGCTCGTCAGAAGGGGTCGCATCTCACGAATGCGAGCATCCCTGACACAAGCAGCTCCCGACATCAGAATAGTCCTGAGTCTTCGTTTTTGGTTTGGATGGTCCTCATACTTCCAGCATCCGGTTCCCATCGAGTGGCTTGTTTAATCCCTCTGCGATACCAAGCAGAGTTACATCCAGCGCGGCGGTCTTCACCCTTTCGGCGTCCCCTTCCTTTTCGGGGATTGCTATCAAGAAACGTGATTGCCGGAAGAAGTTATTGGGTTAGATCTTGCCTCTAAGGATAAGGATCTTGTCCCACTAAATCAGCGAGATTTCGGTATCGTACGCGACATCAGCGGGATTTCGATATCTTACGTAACAAATTGGGTTGCTTCAGATCTATATAAAGGGGTGACTCCATTAAGAGAAAGGTACGTACTAATCACTCAAGCTGGGTCCCGTTTTGCTTGGCTTCTCTTCTGTGGCCTAACTTAAGCGTCGGAGGGCTAACGGCTGGTCCCCAGCCACCCTTATTCGCTGTCTTATTTCAGGTCTGGTGGTGGAAATCTCTCCTGGAGCGAAGGAGAAAAGCCGAAGGATCTCATTGCAAAATCTGACATTAACAGTTTGGCGCCGTCTGTGGGAACGACTTGATCATCAAAATCAATCGTGTTAACCACCGATCAAAATCCTTCGGTGATGCCTCCTAAAAAGACTGTTCATCCTTCAACTTCAAGGCAGGCACCACCTCCGCCCGGTGAGACGGAATCCGCACCTGCCCTCCCACCTGTTCCGACGGATATCCCTCAAGAAGCCCCAAATATGCCATCAACAAATCCATTATTGGGGGCTTCTGGAAATCAGGATGATGTCCTACGATTCCTCGGGAACACTCTCCTAACTTTAAACGCTGGAGTTCAGGCACTGTCAAATCGGCTTGATCAGCACTTCCCTGAACCGCAAAGACAACCCTCCGAAGGGTTACCACCGCCACCCATACCAGTTGCCTCCAGACATTCTGTGGATGAACCACAGGTCCCACCACTCGGCGGCCATCCCCCTGTGCCGTCTCCACATTCTATACATTCCAGTTCGTCTCGACAACCTCCACCGCAAGGCTCCACTGCCGAAACGTCTAGCTATACCTTGCCATGGGAAGGAGATCTCAAAAGAATCCAAGACCGTTTTGATGTCATGGAGCAGAGATACCAGGCAAATCGACCGTCTGCTGTCATGGCGGCAATACATCAATCTGAATCTCCCTTCACAAGCAAGGTCATGGAGGCCCCGTTGCCCAGAAAGTATCGAACGCCTGTTATCGCTCCGTACACAGGTATTGGCGATCCTCTAGAACACCTGGAAACATATAGGTCCCTCATGGAGTTGGAGGGACATGGTTCAGAAATCATGTGTAGGGCTTTTCCCCTTACGTTGAAGGAAGCGGCTCGTACGTGGTTTCGGGGGTTAAAGCCTCTTTCCATCAGTTCTTTTTCCCAATTATCGGAGATATTTCTTTCTCAATTCATGGGAAGTATTCGCATTAAAAAGCCAGCCTCCCATCTGATGAATCTAAAACAGCAACATGGAGAGACAATAAAAGAGTTCACAGTAAGGTTCACTGCCGAAGCCGTTCAAACCGAGAGTTACACTGAAGAAAAGGGTCTCACAGCCCTCATCGCTGGAATAACGAGCGAGAAATTCAGGTTTGCCTTAGATAAAAGCCCGCCGAAAACTATGGCGGAATTCCAAGCCAAAGCTCAGAAATATATCAATGCGGAAGAAGTCGCTTTGACACGCCATGGAGTACAAAGTAAGAAACGCAAGCCAGAAGGAAC
Source organism: Liriodendron chinense (assembly GCA_003013855.2). Classification (NCBI taxonomy): domain Eukaryota; kingdom Viridiplantae; phylum Streptophyta; class Magnoliopsida; order Magnoliales; family Magnoliaceae; genus Liriodendron; species Liriodendron chinense. The sequence continues at coordinate 6,054,550 of ML058508.1, read as the reverse complement.
TTCTTCTACAGATAAGAAATACCGTCGTGATCAACGTGATCGTTCTCCCAGGAAGCCTTACTCTGGTAAATATCATAATTACACTCCTCTTAATCGATCCCCTGAAAAGGTTCTAATGGAGATTAAACAAAAGCCGTATGTGAAGTGGCCCGCAAAGATCAAATCCGATCCCGAGAAGAGGGATAAGAGCAAGTTCTGTTACTTTCACAAAGATCACGGGCATAGGACTCAGGACTGTATCTCTCTACGAGACCATATCGAAGCACTTATCCGAAAAGGCCATCTCCAGGATTATGTTGCTCGTAAAAATCGGTCACCAGAAAGGGCGAAAACCTCATCTCGCCAAAAGGAACCGTCTCAAACCGACCAAGAGGATGCTGAGCCCACAGGAGAAATTCGCACTATCGTCGGGGGTCCAGCTTGCGGGGGTGACTCTCAAGCTTCAAGAAAGGCATACGCCCGAAAAGCGTCCAAAGAACCCCAGCAGATCTATTGGCTGGAACAAACGTCCAACTCTTCGAAAGCTAACCATCCCCCAATTTCTTTCACCCTCGAAGATGCAGCGGGAATTCATTTCCCTCATGAAGATTCCATTGTAGTCACACTAAAGGTATCAAATTATCTGACTCATCGAATTATGGTGGATACAGGTAGCTCGGCCGATATTCTGTATTTGGAGGCTTTCGACAAAATGGCACTAGCCAGAAACCTCCTCAAGCCAGTATCGACCCCTCTTGTCGGCTTTGGAGGAGAAGTGGTGACACCAGAAGGAAGCATCGATCTCCCAGTCACCTTTGGGGAGAGTCCAGCGAAGACCACCGTCTTCGTAAACTTCCTCGTCGTGGATCGAAAATCAGCGTATAACGCTATCTTGGGGAGACCGTCACTAATTAAGGTTGGAGCGGCCTTGCACCCTTCATATTTATGCGTTAAATTTCCGACACCAAATGGCATAGGGGTCGTGCGAGGAAGTCAGCAGGAGGCACGGTCCTGTTACCAGATAGCCCTCCGAGATCGAAAGAAGGCTCAAGCGACGCCCATCCTGCAAATAACTCAAGGATCGCCCGGTGATCCCTCGACCACCTCGTTGGATCCGAGAGAGAATGCTCTAAAGTCGGGAACTCCAGGGGAGGAAACAGTGGCGATCCACCTGACCGAAGACGATCCATCTAAAATCGTGTGCATCGGGTCCTCCTTGACCACTATCCATCGTGAAAATTTGATCAGTTTTCTCACCGAATACAAGGATGTGTTTGCTTGGTCTCATAAAGATATGCCAGGCATCGATCCTAATGTCATTGCACATCGTCTCAACATTGACCCGAAGCATAAACCCGTACATCAGCGTCGACGTGCCTTTACTGCAGAAAGACAAATGGCAATCAAAACTGAAGTTGAAAAGCTACTCGCGGCTAATTTCATAAAGGAAGTTGACTACCCAGAGTGGGTCGCAAACGTAGTTCTCGTCCGGAAAGCTAATGGCAAATGGAGGATGTGTGTCGACTATTCAGATTTGAACAAAGCGTGCCCCAAAGATAGCTTTCCGACACCGCGGATCGACCAGCTGGTCGACTCGACAGCCGGACATGCTCTCCTCAGCTTTATGGATGCTTATTCTGGTTACAACCAGATTATGATGCATCCACCTGATAGCCAGCATACTGCCTTCATCACAGATCGAGGACTATATTGCTACCAGGTAATGCCGTTTGGTCTTAAAAATGCAGGGGCCACCTATCAACGTCTTGTCAACAAAATGTTCGCTGCTCAAATCGGTAGGAATATGGAAGTTTATGTCGACGATATGCTCGTGAAAAGCATCGTCGAAGATAACCACATTTCAGATCTTCGTGAAGCTTTTGATCTGATGAGGAAGTATCAAATGAAGTTAAATCCAGAAAAATGCGCGTTTGGAGTGTCTGCAGGGAAATTTCTTGGGTTCATGGTTGGCCAGCGTGGAATTGAGGCAAATCCTGAAAAAATTAAAGCATTGATAGAGATGAAATCCCCTGTTACTCTGAAGGACGTTCAGCGTCTGGCAGGTCGCATCGCATCATTGAATAGATTCATCTCGCGAGCATCTGACAAGTGTTTGCCCTTCTTCAAACTCCTTCGTGCAACGGCCAAATCTGATTGGAAGTGGACACCTCAGTGTGAAGAAGCTTTCCAGCAACTGAAGCAATACATGAGCACTCCTCCCATTTTATCTAAACCTGTAGCTCATGAGCAACTCATTCTTTATTTATCTGTGTCTTCCACGGCTGTTAGCGCCGCTTTAATAAGAGAAGATTCCGGGGTGCAAAGGCCCGTTTATTATATTAGTCGAGCAATGGTCGATGCAGAAAATAGGTATTCTGATATGGAGAAACTGGCCCTAGCATTAATTACGGCAGTTCGAAAACTGCGACCTTACTTTCAAGCACATGCTATTTTAGTACCAACAAATCATCCACTACGACAAGTCCTTCAAAAACCTGAGGCTTCCGGGCGCTTAACTAAGTGGGCGGTCGAAATCAGTGAGCACGATATCTCATTCTGTCCTAGGACCGCAATCAAGGGCCAGGCCGTGGCCGACTTCATAGCTGAATTTACGTATTCTTCTGAAGATAATGTCAGGACCAGCGACCAGCCTCCATGGTCGCTCTTCGTGGACGGATCGTCACGGGCCACCGGAAGTGGAGCGGGTCTGATTTTAGCGGCTCCCGACGGGTCGCATTTTCAATACGCTCTGCGTTTCGAATCGCGCATCTCCAATAATGAAGCGGAATATGAGGCCCTAATTGTTGGCCTCGAACTGGCCATTTTACTCGCAGTCCAGAATTTGATAATTCATAGCGACTCCCAGCTCATTGTCAACCAAGTTCTTGGTGAATTCGAAGCCAAAGAAGAAAGAATGGCCTTATACAAGTCTCGTGTCCTCATCCTGCTCGCAAAGTTGAAGACTTATAAAATAATTCATATCCCTCGCGAGCAGAACCAACTTGCCGATTCCTTGGCAAAACTCGCTTCTGCGCCGGAATCAGAGTTATCACATTCGATCCCCATCGAACATCGTCAGAACTTGAGTATCGACCAAGTGACTCTAGAGCAAGTTCAATCGGCACAATCGTCTCCATGCTGGATGGATCCTATCATCCTTTACCTCAGAGATGGATACCTTCCAGAAGACAAAAAAGCTGCGAGACAAATTCGGCTTCGAGCTGCCAGGTACACCTTACAAGATGGAATATTGTTGCGAAAAAGCTTCTCCTTGCCATATCTAAGGTGTCTCCATCCAGAAGAAGCACATCGTGTTCTAGATGAGATACACCAGGGGGCATGTGGTAATCATCCCAGGGGGCGATCCCTGGCATATAAAGCGATGAGGCAAGGATATTATTGGCCCACGATGAAAGCAGACGCCATCGAATTTTCTAAAAAATGCGACAAGTGTCAACGATATCTACCCATACCTCGTGTACCGTCTGAGCGGATGACCCCAGTGGATAGCCCTTGGCCTTTTTCCCAATGGGGGATCGATATCATCGGGCCCTTACCTATGGGAAAAGGACAGAATAGGTTCGCGATCGTGGCGGTTGATTATTTCACCAAATGGGCCGAGGCAGAACCGTTAGCCAAGATTACTGAAAAACAGACTACTAAGTTTATATGGAGAAATATCATATGTCGTTTCGGGCTTCCTCATACTATAATTACCGATAACGGAACGCAGTTCGACAACGCAGCCTTTGATGAATTTTGCGACAAATGGAAAATACGTAATCTCCGCACTTCTCCATATCATCCTCAGGCGAATGGGCAGGTCGAGGCAGTAAATAAAATAATAAAGCACCATTTAAAGACCAAGCTAGGTGAATGTAAAGGGGTGTGGCCAGAACTTCTGCCAGAGGTATTATGGGCCTATAGAACCACGGCTTGTACATCAACAGGTGAAACTCCTTTCTCCTTAGCATTTGGTGTTGACGCAGTGGTACCGGTGGAAATTCAAGTCCCCTCATATCGGATCGAGCAGTACGATCCCGCGAGCAATCACGAAAACCTTCGACTTCATCTCGATCTCCTGGAAGAGCGAAGAAATGCTTCTCAAGTGCGAGTGGCAGCGTATCAACAACGTATTGCTCGATATCGAAATGCTAGGGTTCGGCCTAGATCCTTCCAACCCGGAAATTTGGTACTAAGGCAAAATCTAGGAGTTCCTGCCCGTTCATTAGATCCAAATTGGGAAGGCCCGTATCGGGTTATCAGGGTTGTGCGACCTGGAACTTATTATCTTGAAGACATGCTGGGGAAGCCCGTACGTCGCCCTTGGCACGTGGAGCATTTGCTACGATACTATCCCTAGATTCCATGTAGTTCATTACAATATTTTATGAATAAAATAGAAGATATCAGTTGGTTGCTTTTCCATTTACATGGACCTGTATAGCCCTGAAGAGAATGCTTACACATCCTCTTGGCCAATTGCCTACCCTTGGTAGGATTGAAGTTGTTACTAGTTGGTTGCTTCTCCATTTACATGGACCTGAACAAGCCCTGAAGAGGATGTATACCATCTCTTGACCAACCTCCTGCCCTTGGTAGGATCGAAATCTCAATCGATAGATCAGTCTATCTCAACGTGGACATGGTCACGCGACCCCCGGATTGAGTGATCGCATTCCAAAATGCGAAGCAGCATAGCGCGTGCTTGAATAGGGTCGCAGTCATGCACCCTAATCGCGAGCACTGCGGCTCGTGATCGAATTCGCGGTCATGCACTCTAAAATCGCGAGCAGCGAAGCTCGTGCTCGCATTAGTGGGTCGCATCCCCTGATGAATCAAATGGGATCAAAACAAAGCAACAATGAAGGAAAGAGAAGAATACACAATATTAAAAAAGTAAGTGTTCATTAAAATAATAACCTTACAATTACAGATCTCTTCTCTATAAAAAAAAAAAAAGAAAAAAAAAAAAAAAAGAAACATAATATGGGAAGCTGCCGAGGTCAAGGTTGGTCATCCTCTTGCGCAGGCTCGCGGCTTTCAGCTTCAGGACCAGCTTCAGGAGCAGGAGCAACATCTGTTGCCCCGGTGACTTCGTTCTCAGCAGCAGCCCTTTCCTTAGCTGCAACCTCGAATGCCACTCTGTCGAACTCCTCAACGTTAAAAGTTGGAGCAATTAGCTGCATAACCCTGACCGCAAAATCGCGACCAGCGATGTACGCCTCGTATCGCTCCTCGTCATAAAGTTGAGAAGTACGAAACTCCTGAACTGCGCGAGGACCCTCATCAGATACCATCTGAACGAGAGCCACTCGCTCTTCCTCCCAGTGGATGGAGTCATCCTTCAGCTGATTAAGTCGCTTCTGGGCCTCACCGAGCTGGGTCCGAGCCTCCTCGAACTTGGTCCGAGCATCCTTGAGCCATTCTTCAAGCTGGACCTTATCCTTGCGAAAAATCTCCTTCTCCTTCTCGCTCTTGGAATGGATCTCTTGAAGCTTTGCGAGCTGGAGGTCCACTGACTGAAAGCGCTCAGTCAGGGATTGGATCTTGATCAGGAGAATCTTCTTCTCTTCGTCCAACTTGGAGATTTGAACCTCCAAGGCCTTCACCAAGCGGTCCCTCCCTTGGACCTCTACTTCCATCATCTTCTTCTTCTTCTCCGCATCCTCCACGCTGCGGCGAGCTGCTTCGATGTCACGTCTGACTCGAAGCGTGAGATCCAAGCTCTATATAAAACAAAATACATGTGTGTGAGAAAGGAAGTAAATTAAAGCGATCCACCTTATCAGAGACGAAAAACACGAATCTGTAGTTACCTGTAACAATCTCACCCCAATGTCGGTGGAGAGGGCTTCAGGGCTTGGTTCGGGGAGACTCCCAAAGGAGTTGGGGGAAATCTTGTCAAACATAAACTCGCATATTGGATGCAAGTGTGGAGGAATGACAAAAGTCCCCGAGCCCGAAGCCTGGGCTACGACCATCTCTTTGGGCCCCGATTCGCGAGCACTCGCGACGCTAGGGACGGGCATTAACAATTCGCGAGCAGTTGTAGGCTCGCTTGGAGGCCCCTTTGGAGGGAGGCCTCCCCCTCTTCGATCACCCTTCGGTGAGTTGTCGGCCACCTCGATGATTGGAGGGCGAGGAAGGTCAGCTGGCGGGGGCACGGTGGAGAGAGGGGTCGCGTTGACCGGAGGGGTCGCGGTCATACGAGAAGTGCTCGCGACTCCTCCAGAGGCGGCTTGGAGGCCGCGAGCAGGCTCCTCTGCGAGAGTAGGCGCAGCTGAAGGACCCCCCGAAGTTTTCTTTTGCCTCTTCGAGGCAGCGCCCTTCAGCCGGGGAAGTACCCCCAGTGCGCCTCTCTTATCGCCAACATTCGTCATCTCTTCTCGGAAGGTGAGACCGGCTGCACAAAGATGACGAAGTTCTAGAGCAGTGCTGACGTGGCGCGCAGCCGCAGGGAGCTTGTAGACTTTGACAAGTTTTTCGTTGAGCCCTCCTCGCAGATTTGGCTTCACACCAATTGGAATTCCTGAGAGCAAAAAGGAAAGTTCATTAAATCGTCAATACAGCAAGGTTATTGTTCCCTTTCGGACAAGTAAACAGGCACTTAACCCACCTTCGCCAAAATGGCGATTAACATTATGGCCTTTGGGGTCGGATCCCATCTCGGACTCCCAGTTCCCGGAGGCATAGAACCACTTCTTTCTCCATCCCGGGCAGTTGGAAGAAGGGTTCCCCAAAATGAAGTTATTCCGGTGCCAGAAGCAGAGGTAGTACCAACCCTCGCTAGCTGGCGCCTTCTTCAGCTGGAATAACCTCAAAAATTCTTCAGCGGTTAACTCCTCGTTACCCGCCTGCTTCCAAAGGACGAAAGCACTTAGAAGAACCCGCCAGCCGTTAACTATAAGTTGGCCCGGGGCAATCTTGTAGAGACGGAGGAAGTTTCGAATAAAGGGGTGGAGGGGAAGACGTACGCCCACTTTGAAGAAGTATTCGTAAACAGCCACACACCCAGGCGGTGGTGCATCGGCTGTCTCCCCTCTCCCAGGCAGTCTGAATAAAACAGAATCTGGAACCCTATAAACCTCTCTAAGGTTAGAGAGTCTTTCCTCCGTCAAGATGGAAGAGTAACCGGAGGCAGAATACCTCCCAGCCGGTACTCTGGCGTTATTGGATTCAGAGGAGTCAGGGGTTTCATCTCCCAGAGGAATAATCTCTTCGTCAGAGATTTCCGCCATTATAAAAAGGAGATGGAAGATGAAATGAAAGAGGAAAAAGAAAGAAGGGTACCTCCGTAAAGAGGTTTTTCACTCCAGAATAGAGAAGGAAGAAGAAGAAGAAAGCTCTGCAGCAATGGAATCCGGAAATGAAGGAATTTTTCTAAGTCCGATATTTATATGCAATCATTCCGCTTGATTTGCTGGACACGCGGCAGATTCTCATTCGGCACGTCAGACGAACGGACGCTAGCATTAAATACGGAAACACGTGGCACCTGACGCTTCATCTCTGGCGGCAGAGAAAGCTGCGCAAAAGCTGGTCATCATAAATGCGGAGGCACGATAAGTGAATCATGCGCGATTATCTCCCAGCACCCAGCTGTCAACACTAGCAAAACCCTTGGCATAGTTCCTCAATACCAAGGGTTTGGGGGGCATCTGTTGTAGGCAAATATAGTCTATCGAGAAGTGCAGGATCGCGGTCATAATGAATGCGAGCAGTCAAGCTCGTGCTCGCCAGAGGGGGTCGCATCTTCCGATGCGAGCAGCTCGGCTCGTGCTCGCCAGAGAGGGTCGCATCTTCCGAATGCGAGCAGCTCGGCTCGTGCTCGCCAGAGGGGGTCGCATCTTCCGAATGCGAGCAGATCGGCTCGTGCTCGCCAGAGGAGGTCGCATCTCCCGGATGCGAGCAGCTCTGCTCGGGCTCGTCAGAAGGGGTCGCATCTCACGAATGCGAGCATCCCTGACACAAGCAGCTCCCGACATCAGAATAGTCCTGAGTCTTCGTTTTTGGTTTGGATGGTCCTCATACTTCCAGCATCCGGTTCCCATCGAGTGGCTTGTTTAATCCCTCTGCGATACCAAGCAGAGTTACATCCAGCGCGGCGGTCTTCACCCTTTCGGCGTCCCCTTCCTTTTCGGGGATTGCTATCAAGAAACGTGATTGCCGGAAGAAGTTATTGGGTTAGATCTTGCCTCTAAGGATAAGGATCTTGTCCCACTAAATCAGCGAGATTTCGGTATCGTACGCGACATCAGCGGGATTTCGATATCTTACGTAACAAATTGGGTTGCTTCAGATCTATATAAAGGGGTGACTCCATTAAGAGAAAGGTACGTACTAATCACTCAAGCTGGGTCCCGTTTTGCTTGGCTTCTCTTCTGTGGCCTAACTTAAGCGTCGGAGGGCTAACGGCTGGTCCCCAGCCACCCTTATTCGCTGTCTTATTTCAGGTCTGGTGGTGGAAATCTCTCCTGGAGCGAAGGAGAAAAGCCGAAGGATCTCATTGCAAAATCTGACATTAACACCTTTCAACGACCACGAGCCGAGTTACTTGCATGCGGGACCTTTGTTTTGTAACCAAGGACATCCGATGACCAGCGACCAAGCCATCTCGCATATTAGGGAGTGTATACCGTACTTTTACGATATGCGAGCCTCGACCATAAGGGCTTGTAGGTTAAATACCATAAAAAAGGCGCTTGCGGGTCTTGATTCTTTGATATCTTTGACCACCGCTTTTCAGCTATAACACCGATAATTATTACTACATCGCAGCCTTGCACTTGAGGCGAGCAAACAAGTTTTTAATGCCGTTGCTAGAGATTAAGTTAACGGTTCTGAATTTTGTAATTAGGGTATAGTTAGGTTAGATAGTTAGGTTAGGATTTATTGCTTTAATAGTTTTTTATCATAATTTTCTACTACTAACAGATTTTGTTTATTTTGTAGGATTTTCTTCACTAACGTAGTTCTTCAAATTCGGTAACCCCGTTCTAACTTAAAGTCATTTAATTTTTAGTTTTTGTTTTTGTTTTTTTATTATTTTAGGATATAGTTTAGTTTTGTGTAGTTTATGCCTCATTGGGAGCATGATCATACAGCGCGACTTCTAAGTGAGGGAAATCTAGTTAAAGGCCTAGTCTATCACAGACGAGTTAGAAAATGTCTAGGGAATCCTGAATCCTCTGAAATCATGGCCGAGAATGAACCACACAACGTTGAGAATATTGTGCATGATGTACCACCGATTAAGATGGAACATAATGAGAATGAGGAATACTATGCTCCTCCGGTTAAAACATTGCGAGATTATCTGCAACCGCGGAGAACAACAACGTCTTCCTGTATTATTTTTCCAACTAATGCAGGAAACGTGGACCTTAAACCGAGAATTATCAAGTTACTTCTGAAATTTCATGGACTCAACTCTGAAAGTCCATATGCGCACCTTAGCGAATTTAAGGAGATTACTAATACCTTTCAATTTAATGATATCTCTCAAGATGTAATCAAAATGAAATTGTTCCCTTTCTCTCTAAAGGACAAAGCCAAGGATGGTTTTAATCACTTAAACCTAGAAGCATCGGGACATGGGCTGAGATGACCCGGGAGTTCCTTAAAAAGTACTTCCCGATTCATAAAACCAATGCACTAAGGTGAATTATCATGAATTTCTCCCAAAAATTAGATGAAACATTTTTTCAATGTTGGGAGAGGTTCAAAGACCTTTTATTTGAATGCCCACATCATGGTTATGAAAAGTGGCGCTTGATTGACTTTTTCCATAACGGATTAAGTTCAAACATGCGCCAATTTGTTCAAATGATGTGTAATGTTGAGTTTTTGAACAAATCACCCGATGATGCTTAGGATTACTTTGACATGCTAGCCGAAAATGCCCAATCTTGGGACATCTCTAATCCGACTAGTAATCCCAAGTCAGCCCCAAGAGAGAAAGGAGTACATGTATTAGATGGGGAGGACGATTTAAATACAAAGGTGGCGGGTCTCACAAAGAAGGTTGAGGCCATAGAATTGAGGAGTGTCAACATGATAATTACCAGTGAGGCCATTGAGAGTATATGTGGTATTTGTGAGAGTGATGTTCATTTAACAAAGGATTGCCCAACAATCCCTGCATTTCAAGATATCTTACAAACTCAATCGAACACCATAAATGCTTATCAACGCCCCTTTAGTGGACCAAATTCTAACTTGAATAATCTTGACTGACGGTGTAAATCAAATCTTAATGAGAGAAATGGACCCATAAATACAAACAATGCGTCAAAAGAGCACTCTTGAGGATATACTGAACGCATTCATAATAGGACAAACTCAGATAAATCAGTCCAACACGCAGGCCATGAATGATCTTAAAATTTCAATTGAAAGAATTGAGACACACCTAGAAGTTAAGGAAAAAGGGAATGTTTTGACCCAATCTCATCCTAACCCCAAGGAACAATTGGAAACAAACCCCAATTTTTCAACCCATCCTCATGTGGAACATGTTTAAGCCATTACCACTCTTAGAAGTGAAAAAATAATTGAAAAATCTGAACCAGTGAAAGCCACAAAGCCTAATGATCCGGTTGATTCTAAGAATGAAGGTGAATTGAACAATGCTCCACAAGATGAAGAGCCGGAGCGTGTGTATAAACCCGTGGCCCCATTCCCTCAACTTCTTATCTCAATAAAAAGGCCAAGTGAAAATCAGGACATCCTAGAAGTCTTCCAACAAGTTAAAATCAACATTCCCTTGTTAAATGTAATTAAGCAAATTTCTTCATACACCAAATTTCCAAAGGATCTATGTGCCGTAAAGCGTAAGCACAACGTGCATAAGAGAGCATTTTTTACGGAACAAGTATGTACCATCATACAATATAACACTCCCCAAAAATTCAAAGATCCCGGAAGCCCTACAATCTCTTGCATGATAGGTAATTTGCGGATTAATAGAGCACTTCTCGATCTAGGGGCTAGTGTTAACTTGATTCCCTACTCGGTATATGAGCAACTTAGACTTGGTGAATTAAAACCCACCAAGATAACTTTACAACTTGCAGATCGCTCCGTTAGAATACCGAGAGTAATTGAGGATGTGTTATTCCAAATCGATAAGTTTTACTACCCGGTAGACTTTATCATTTTGGATACATAAGTGGTTATAAATGTATGCACTCAAGTTCCCGTCATTCTAGGACGACCATTCCTAGCAACCGCCAATGCAATAATCAACTGTAGGAATGGGGTTATGAAAATATCCTTTGGAAATATGACTATGAAGCTAAATGTGTTTCACTTACGCAAATAATAAGAGGATAAGGATGATGATGAAGATAAAATCCACATGATTAACTTCATAAATATAATTGTGGATGATGATGAGCCACCCTCGATTATATTTTCCAAAACCTTAGAAGTTTGCCTTGCTCATTCCAAGGAAGAAATAAGTCTAAATACTGATGAGGCCTTGGAAGAGCCAAAATCGGACAATTTGATTAACAAGACACCAATCGCTGACTTGAACAATTTTGTTATGTGGGAACTTGATGGATTGGTGCTTGATTTGCCTATGGAGAGGCCAATTCCTGAAAGTGTAGTGGTTGAGGACATATTCCAACCTACACAAGTGATAGGGAAGGTCAAAGTTTCCTACACTCTAGAGGAGTGTTTGACATATTTTGAGGATTGGGATGATCCAATAACCCGTGACATTGTCAATGCCTTAAGGGAAACTTCACCGGTGCCCACAAAGACTCTTTCAATGGAGTGTAAAACTGAGTTATCAATAGTAGAGGCACCGATAAAATCTGAAAATGTGGAGACCATAACGACTTGTGAAGAAGAATTCTAAGTCTTCATATCTCTTTGGTTTATACAAACTAAAGAGCACCATTGTTGGCTTCCCCAAGTGTAGGGTTGTTCTTAGGGACTTGTTAGGAATTCACAGAATTACTTTGAATATTCTCTACTTGAGAGCTAACTAAACATATTTTTAGAATTGAATGTATAGAAAATTCTTAAACTAAATATAAATCTAATCAATATAAAAAGAAGCACTAGGGGTCCAAGGATCCACTTGTAGCAATCCTTAATGCATAATTCACTGTGGTTTCCCAATTACATAACTAGAGTCGAAATCAAATCCTATCTAGTCGGATGATAGAGCCGTTGTATTTCACAATCTGTCATATGTGTGATTTTATACATGATTCCCTCAATTCAAGTTAGGACTTGAGCACACTCAATTGCATAGGTCAATCTTAGTTCCAATAGATTAAGATCACAATCATAACCATCATTAAACTTGTCACTAAGCATAATTAGATCATGATTTGAACTTCATTCAAATCACATATAACATCAACACATAATTAAGAACTTAGTATAAAAGTAGAACTTTAGTTGAAGTTCCCACATGGAAATCCAAGTCTAGAGTGTATTGAATCCGATTCCTCAGAGCGTACAGGTCTAGAACTATGCAAAACAATTAAGAACTAAGGTAATTCTCCCAAACATCCATGAGTCATCATAAGATTAAGAAAAACTACTTAGAACTTTATTCAAACTTCTATAAATCATTGTTCTTCAATAATTCCAACTTGAAACCAACATAAAGCGAATTAAAGCATCTCAGATTCACTACAAGCCTCACCTCTTAGCCCTAGCTAAGAGGTTTAGCCGTTTATGATCCAAGGAAATATGAAAACAACTAAAAACATAAAACTAGAAAACATAAACTAGGAGGAGTTGTGGAACTCGGAATCCGACTTCTGCCACCTCTTACCTTCGTAGATCTCTTCTAGGATGCTTTTGAAAGAAGCCCTAGGTCCCCTTTTATAGAATAGTGCAGAAGGTTTCGGATTGTGCAAGAATTCCCAGACTGCACAAAGAAAATCAGAGCTTGTAAAAAACGTTCTGTTACGCAAATGACCGGTCGGACGACCGGTCTGAGCTCCTGGACAATCGGTCTCAAAAGTGCAAAAACAGTCCAGTGAATATTCATAAATTTGAACCCAGAATTTTAATTCAAGGACCGGTCGGACGACCGCTTTGAGTAGTAGACGACCGATCATACGACCGGTCGTGGATAGTCCAGCAAGGTTTGCAGTAAGGCCCCTTCTGTTGAGTGTTTGGACTGGTCGGACAACCGGTCCTGGGCTATGGACGACCGGTCTTCAATGTATTCTTCTGCCTTCTTTCTTCTATGTGTCCAAGATGACTCTTTTAACCGTGAATTGGTGAAATCCCCTCTTATTCCTATAATCATAAAACCACGCATTAGAATAGTTTTTAAGATTGAAGACCATGCATAATTAGTGATGAAATGGGGTTAGAATATACACATTTAAGCACTCAACACACCCCTCAACCAGCATTTTGCTAGTCCCGAGCAAAACATGCATAAAATAATTCATTCCTCCAAAACCCAACACTCCTTCAGAAACCATGTTTCTATACACTCCAAGACATGCAAGTGCAAAAATTGAAAAAACTAAGTGATTGTTAACGTCAGATTTTGTAATAGGATCCTCCGGTTGTTCACCTTCTCTCCAGCAGGGATTTCCTTCCGATAGACCTGTAAGAAGACAGAAAGCAACTTAGGGTGGCTGGTGTCCAGCCGTTAGCCCTCCGATGCTTAAGTAAGGCAAAGCAAGAAGAAGAAAAACCAGGCAAAAGCAGGCCAGAGATTGAATATTATGTACCTTTCTCTTAATGGAATCATCCCTTTATATAGATCTGAAGCGATCCAATCTGTTACGTAAGATATCGAGATCCCGCTGATTTCGTGGGATAAGATCCTTATCCTTAGAGGCGAGATCTAACCCAATTACTTATTTCGGCAATCACGTTCCTTGATAGCAATCCCTTGAGATTCGGAACCACGAGAAGATAAGCCCAATACAGGCTGCTGGTAGGCGTAGTAGTAGCGCTGATTGCTCATGTTGAGCTGGAAGCCGTAGTTGGAGTCATAGCCAGCGAAGAGGAAGGAGACGCCGAAGGGGCGGAGACCACCGAACTGGGTGTAACCCTGCTTGGTGTCACAGAGGGATTGGACAAGTTGCTCGACGGGAATCGGGTGCTGGTACTGAAGGCTAAGGGATGTCGCCACAGAAAAAACTGTTCGCATGTTGGAAGATGGTCGCGAGTCCAAGTGCTCGCTCATTCAGATGTAACACTTTTCAATGACTTGTGAGAAGGTCTGCTCGCAGATCGAGAAGGGAATCTCTGCTTTGATTCATCTGACTATCAGCTATAGGAGCTCGAAGCCTTGCGAATAGGTGCTCCGTATTTATCCATTCTGCAACTCTCGAGCAGATGATCTCGAGAGTCGAATGGGCACTTCCGTATTTACCCGATCTGCGACTCTTGATCAGATGATCTCGAGAGTCGAATGGGCACTTCCGTATTTACCCGATCATTCGACTCTCGATCAGATGATCTCGAGAGTCGAATGGGCGTCCGTGTAAAATCTTAATAGTTGAGTTGATCTCCATTATTTTGCCTATAACAGATGCCCCCCAAGTCCTTGCCGCCAAAAATTCGTAAGGGAATGACTTAGCTCACTATCACACGTAACCGCCCGCTGCCTTCATCGAGAACGGAACCTCACATGATGGCCTGGAATTAATGAGGGCCAGCTTTCCGCAGCCTTTCCGCAGACAGAAAATGAAGGGGCGCTTGCCACGTGTCAGGGGAGTTAATGGGCGTGCCTGCTCGAGTGCTGCACCGAAGGAGGGGCTGCCACGTACCATCAGATGCGACGGAATGATTGCCTATAAATATACAGAGTCCGCCATTTCTCTGGTTTCTACAGAAGCTTTTCGAAAGGAATTAGCAGTCATCCCTTTTCCTGTCATTCTCCTTCCTCCGGTGCTCCCCTTCCTTCTTTCTTCCTCCGGTGTTCCTCTTTCCTCTCTTTTTCTGTTACCTGGGTACATTTCCTTTTCTCCTTTTATTCTTTTTAATCTTCTCATGGCTGGGAACTCTGACGAGACCACCGTCCCTCTAGGTGATGCCACTCCGGAATCCTCTGCTTCTAGCAGTGCGAGGGTTCCGGCAGGGAGATACACAGCAGCCGGATATCCTTCTGTTTTATCAGAGGACCGGCTGGCTGAGTTACAGGAGAGATACCTGATCCCCGACTCAGTCACTCTCCGATTGCCCGGAGATGGAGAGACACCAGACTCCCCTCCCCCAAGATGCGTAGCTTTTTATGAGTACCAGCTCATCCTAGGGGTACGCCTCCCCCTCCATCCCTTCATACGCGACGTTCTCCGATGTTACAAGATTGCCCCCGGGCAACTCATCGTGAACGGATGGAGGGTAGTCCTTGGCTCCTTTGCCCTCTGGGCTCAGGCCGGCAACGAGGAACTTACAGCGGAGAGTTCCTCCGTATGTTCCGTCTAAAGAAAGCACCCTCCAGCGAAGGCTGGTATTACCTGTGCTACTGGCACCGAGATAACTTCGTGCTGGGGAAACCCTCCTCGAACTATCCCGGCTGGAGGAAACGGTGGTTCTACGCTTCCGGGAACTGGGAGTCTGCTTCCTCCAGAGGTCCAGGGGTTACCCGTTTTTTCTGTGAAGGTAGGCACAATCTTACATTGTGCAGTTTTCTTCAATTAAGATTTTAGGGTTTTACTTCATTCTTTGTCCCTTGTTTGTGCTCGCAGGTATCCCGGCCTTGAGAAAACCAAATTTGAAGGGAGGGATCAACGAGAAAATAGTCAAGGTGTACAAGGTGCCTGTTGGTGATAGGCACATCGAGGCTTGCTTGTCTCCCTCGCGACTTGCAGCAGCGGGCCTAATATCCAGAGGAGAAGCCGAGATGACGAAGGCCGGGGAGAAGAGGGGTCTGCTGCCCCGACTGAAGGGCACGAACTCCAAAAGGCAGAAGAGAACACCTGCCGAACCATCTCAACCACCCGTCCGTAAGGGTAGCGATCAACCTGCCCCTCTGGTGAGCACGGCGGGGGCTCCGGCAGGGCCCAATATTCCCTCACTGGTGGTCGCACCTGGACCGCCAGTGATTAACATTGCTGACAATTCCCCGGATGGGGCGGGGTCCAGCTGCCCCCCAGCTGAAGAGGCTCGAGAGCAAATAGAGCCTCGAGAGCCAGCTCCTGCTCGCGAACTGTTCCCTGCTGCCGAGCAGGGACATGCTCGCGAGTCGATGCCCCCACCTCGCGAGCCGGCTGGGTTGGTCGTTGCCCAACCGTCTGGGAGTGGGACATATTCTATCCCCCGCCACCTCCATCCAATATGTAAATTCTTGTTCGAGAACGTCCCCCCCAATCCTTCGGCTCTCTTCCCGAGCCAAGCCTTGAGAACCTTTTCCTCGAAGCGGGGGTGAGGATGGTTCAGGTAAGACCTTGCCAAGGCCTGCTTTAATCTATTGTTACGTTCCAGAATACTTTATCTCACATTTTCCGTTACTTTTGCAGGGCTTAGATCTTATCCTGCGAACGAGGCGTGATATCGTTGCCGCCCGTCGCGTGATAGATGAAGCTGAGGGGAAGAGAACTGCCTTGGAGAAGGCAGTTCAAGGAAGGGATCAACTCCTCAAGTCCCGTGAGGCAGTGATCTCTAAAAGAGATGAGGAGATCAAGATCCTCATAGAGAAAGTCCAAGTTTTGACCGAGAGGTATCAAGCTTTGGACTCTAAGTTCGCGAAGCTCGCCGACTTGAAGGAGAAGGCGGAGAGAGAGAAGGAGATCTTTTGCCAAGACAAGATCTCATTGGAGGAGCGGCTTGCTGAGGCTAGGTCGCAGCTCAAAGAAGCCAACGAGAACCTGGAGAAAGAGCGCTCCGCTCTCGCACAGCTCAAGGACGACTCGATCCACTAGGACGAGGAGAAAGTCGCCCTTGTAAAAATGCTCTCGGAGGAAGGTCCTAGGGCAATTTCCGAGTTCCGGACTTCGCAGCTATATGACGATGAAAGATATAAGTCATATGATGCTGGTCGCGACTTTGTGCTAAGAGCAGTGCAACGAATGACCCCATCCTTCGATATGGGGGAATTTGGTCGAGTTGCGACCATCATAGCTGCAGAAGAGCAAGCTGCTGCTGAGAACGAGGTGACTGAAGCCACGCAGGCTAGAGGGGCTCCAGAAATGGGCCCTGAAGTCGAGAGCACGGCTCCTCCTCCAAGAGATTGATTTCCTTTTTGTTTTCCTTTCTCCTATACTCGCGAGCAGATATTTTGTAAACATTTATCATCAATGAAAAGATATTTTTGGAAGTGTTGTTGTTCGTGTTTACTCTTTCCCTTTCATGCAATGAATACCTTCTCGTTGTTGTTTACCTTCTTTTCCTTTGTGCACTGAATGCCTTCATGTTGCAATGAGTTATGCTC
Source organism: Liriodendron chinense (assembly GCA_003013855.2). Classification (NCBI taxonomy): domain Eukaryota; kingdom Viridiplantae; phylum Streptophyta; class Magnoliopsida; order Magnoliales; family Magnoliaceae; genus Liriodendron; species Liriodendron chinense. Next base: position 6,037,200 of record ML058508.1, on the reverse strand, counting down.
AACCCGGGGGGTCGTAGCGACCATGCCCTCGTGGAGATAGACTGATCTATCGATTGAGAGATGTAATGTGCTCAATCCGGGGGGTCATGACGACCATACCCTCATGGAGATAGACTGATCTATCGATTGAGAGATGAAATGTGCTCAATGAGTTATGCTCAACCCGGGGGGTCGTAGCGACCATACCCTCGTGGAGATAGACTGATCTATTGTTCACTCCCCAAGTGTAGGGTTGCGAAGTAGTAATAATTCGGAAAGACCGAGTATCGTTCCCACAGAGATTTATGTATGGGTATTCTCAGATTTTAACTAAAACAACTAGTAATTAAGACTATATTAAGAACTAAAGCTGAAAAATAGGAAATTAGGTTTAAACAGTGAATGAGTAAGGTAAATTCAATCTAAAAAGTCACTAGAGCGCCAAGGATCCACTCTTAATACGTTTCAACGCATCAACACAACTAGGTCTCTCGTAACTCAATCGGAATCGAATTCCTTCTTTATCCGATTGGAATATAGAGCGGTTCAATCACAATTATCTGGAACAAGTGCTTAATAACTGATTTGATTCCCACAACTACGCTCAGGCCTTGGGCACACTCAATTGTATAGGCCAAGCCTCTTTCTAATCTAGTTGAGATTCATAACCATAGCCTACACCAAGTCCTGTCACTACCCCTGATTACGACTCATGATTTGAACTCTATTTAAATCAAAATCAATCAGTAAACAGTAATTCCAGATCATACACAAAAGATAAGAACTTTAGTTACATGAGTTCCCACATGAAGATCAGGCCATTGCATACAAGGCAATCAAAGCGTCTACCATGCCCGGAGTCGATGGTAGATCAATGCATTACACAAGCATAAACAATGCACAAAAGCTAAGATACTATGCTAAGCTCACTAAGAATCACATGAGCCCGGAGTCATCAAGAGATCAAAGTAAAAGCCAACATAGTACTTGAATCAAACTCAAATTGAACTAAAATTCATTCATTAAAGCATAAAAGGAAACCTAGGTTGTATTAATCCATCAAAAACGAATCAAGGGCTTCCCCTCTTAGCCCTAGCTAAGAGGGTTTAGTTCATCTCTAACATCCTTGAACTAAAAGCCTCTAAAAACATGAAAAACTACAAAAACGGAAAGAAAACTAAAGATCTGAAGTAGAATCCTTCTCCTCAGCAATCTCCACATTGTCACCCCCCCTGGTATGAAGATATGAAGTCCTTTTATAGGTTGGAGGAGTCCAATACGCAAGAAAGATCCAGAAATTGCGTAAACTTTCGCAATTGCGCAGTAAAACCCGGAGTTTCTGAAATAGAAAGTGGCAGTTACGCATGGCTGACCGGTCTGGACCGGTCGGATGAACTTCCCTATCAATCCAGCAGCAATGCCCGACCGGTCATGACAGGTCGGGCTGGGCAGTCCACAACTTCTTTTGGTACAGCAGTAATGGCCGACCGGTCTTGACCGGTCGGCTGCGTTCTTGAACAATTCAGCAACTATGCCCGACCGGTCATGACCGGTCGGGCCTGTGTATACTTCCCCCGTTTGGTCTTCAACATACATAAATTGGTGGTTGACCGGTCTTGACCGGTCAGGCTAGCTTGGCCGACCGGTCAGCCGACTTTTCTTCATTCTTTCTTTCTTTCTTTCCTTCTTTTCTCTTCTCTCCTTGCTTGTCCTTCTTTAATCCTTCTTCATGCTTCATCCTATAGTCTTCAATACTTGTAAGAAGCCTCATTTAGCCTTTAAATGATGAACTCTCCATCTTCTTCCTACAATCACAAATCATGTATTAAGTTGGTCCGATAAACATGTATATCATGCATAATGAGTGATGAATTGGGGTTAGAATATGCACAATTATGAGCTCAACATCTATCCATTGAGAGATGAAATGTGCTCAATCCGGGGGGTCATGACGACCATACCCTCGTGGAGATAGACTGATCTATCGATTGAGAGATGAAATGTGCTCAATCCGGGGGGTCATGACGACCATACCCTCGTGGAGATAGACTGATCTATGATTGAGAGATGAAATGTGCTCAATCCGGGGGGTCATGACGACCATACCCTCGTGGAGATAGACTGATCTATCGATTGAGAGATGAAATGTGCTCAATCCAGGGGGTCATGGCGACCATACCCTCGTAGAGATAGACTGATCTATCGATTGAGACTCCAAGTTTACCAAGGGTAGAAGGATGGTCACCCATAAAATGGAAATGCGAACATCCTAGGTGAATTTAACCCTACCAAAGGTAGGCAATTGGCCAAGGAATTGTATGCATCCTCTTCAGGGCTATTCATGTCCAAGTAAATGGAGTAGCGACCAAAATATATCTTCCACTTTATTCATAAAATGTTGTTATGAACTACATTGAATCTAGGGATAGTATTGTAGCAAATGCTCCACGTGCCAAGGGCGACGTACGGGCTTTCCCTGCATGTCTTCAAGGTAATAAGTATCGGGTCGCACAATCCTAATGACCCGATACGGGCCTTCCCAATTTGGATCCAGCGAACGAGCGAGAACTCCGAGTTTTTGCCTCAGGACCAAATCTCCAGGTTGGAAGGATCTAGGTCGAATCTTAGCATTTCGATAACGAGCAATACGTTGTTGATATGCTGCCACTCGTACTTGGGAGGCATTTCTCCGTTCTTTCAAGAGATCGAGATGAAGTCGAAGGTCTTCCTGATTACTCGCGGGGTCATACCGCTCGATCTGATATGAGGGCACTTGAATTTCCACGGGTACTACTGCATCGACACCAAATGCTAAGGAGAAAGGGTTTTCACCTGTTGATGTACAAGCCGTGGTTCTATATGCCCATAGTACTTCTGGCAGAAGTTCTGGCCACACACCTTTACATTCACCTAACTTGGTCTTTAAGTGGTGCTTGATGATCTTATTCACTGCCTCGACCTGCCCATTCGCCTGAGGATGATATGGAGAAGTACGGAGATTACGTATCTTCCATTTTTCACAAAATTCATCAAAGGCTGCGTTGTCGAACTGCGTTCCGTTGTCGGTAATTATAGTGTGAGGAAGTCCGAAATGGCATATGATATTTCTCCATATAAACTTAGTAGTTTGTTTCTCAGTAATCTTGGCTAATGGTTCTGCCTCGACCCATTTGGTGAAGTAATCAACCGCCACGATTGCGAACCTATTTTGTCCCTTTCCCATGGGTAAGGGCCCGATGATATCGACCCCCCACTGAGCGAAAGGCCAAGGGCTATCAACTGGAGTCATCCGTTCGGATGGTACATGAGGTATAGGTGAATAACGTTGGCACTTGTCACATTTTTTAGAAAGTTCAATTGCATCTGCTTTCATAGTGGGCCAATAATATCATTGCCGCATCGCCTTATATGCTAGGGATCGCCCGCCAATTGCATCTGCTTTCATAGTGGGCCAATAATATCCTTGCCGCATCGCCTTATATGCTAGGGATCGCCCGCTGGGGTGATTACCACATGCCCCCTGGTGTACTTCGTCTAGAACACGAAGGGCTTCTTCTGGATGAAGACACCTTAAATAAGGCAAGGAAAAACTCTTGCGCAACAATATTCCGTCTTGCAAGGTATACCTGGCAGCCCGAAGGCGAGTTTGTCTTGCAACTTTCTTGTCCTCTGGTAGGTATCCGTCTCTGAGATACAGGATGATGGGATCCATCCAGCATGGAGATGATTGTACCGATATTACTTGCTCGAGAGTCGTTTGGTCGATACTTAGGTTCTGACGATGCTCGATGGGGACCGAACGTGATAACTCAGATTCTGGTGCAGAGGCGAGCTTTGCCAGGGAATCGGCAAGTTGGTTCTTCTCGCGAGGAATATGAATTATTTCATAAGTCTTCAGTTTTGCGAGCAGGATGAGGACACGAGACTTGTATAAGGCCATCCTTTCTTCTTTGGCCTCGAATTCTCCAAGGACTTGGTTGACAATGAGCTGCGAGTCGCTATGAATTGACAGATTCTGAATTGCAAGGATAATGGCCAATTCGAGGCCGACGATCAGGGCTTCATATTCTGCTTCATTATTCGAGATACGAGAATAGAAACGCAGAGCATATTGGAAATGCAACCTGTCGGGAGCCACTAAAATCAGGCCCGCTCCACTGCCACTGGCCCGCGACGACCCGTCCACGAAGAGTGACCAAGGAGGCTGGTCGCTGGTCATGGTATTATCATCAGGAGAGTATGTGAATTCGGTGATGAAGTCAGCCAGGGCCTGGCCCTTGACTGCGGTCCTAGGGCAGAATGAGATATCGTGCTCGCTGATCTCGACTGCCCATTTAGTTAAGCGTCCGGAAGCCTCAGGTTTTTGAAGGACTTGCCGAAGTGGATGATTCGTTGGTACTAGAATAGCGTGGGCTTGAAAGTATGGTCGTAATTTTCGAGCTACCATGACTAAAGCTAGGGCCAGCTTCTCCATATCAGAATACCTAGTTTCTGCACCAACCATTGCTCGACTGATATAATAAACGGGCCTTTGCACCCCAGAATCTTCTCTTATTAAAGCTGCGCTAACGGCCGTAGAGGACACAGATAAATACAGAATGAGTTGCTCATGTGCTACAAGTTTAGATAAAATGGGGGGTGTGCTCATGTATAGCTTCAATTGTTGAAAGGCTTCCTCACATTGTCTCGTCCAATTCCAATCAGACTTGGCCGTTGCACGAAGGAGTTTGAAGAATGGTAAGCACTTGTCAGATGCTCGCGAGATGAATCTATTCAACGATGCGATGCGACCAGCTAGACGCTGGACGTCCTTCAGAGTGGTGGGGGATTTCATCTCCATCAATGCTTTTATCTTTTCAGGATTTGCCTCAATTCCGCGCTGACCGACCATGAACCCGAGAAATTTTCCTGCAGATACTCCGAATGCACATTTTTCGGGGTTCAATTTCATTTGATACCTCCTCATTAGGTCGAAGGCTTCTCGAAGATCAGAAATATGATCATCTTCTACGGTGCTTTTCACGAGCATGTCATCGACATAAACTTCCATATTCCTACCGATTTGAGCAGCGAATATTTTGTTGACGAGATGTTGATAAGTGGCCCCTGCATTTTTAAGACCGAACGGCATTACCTGGTAGCAATATAATCCCCAATCTGTGATGAAAGGGGTATGCTGGCTATCAGGTGGATGCATCATGATCTGGTTGTAACCAGAATAAGCATCCATAAAACTGAGCAGAGCATGTCCAGCTGTTGAATCGACCAACTGGTCAATCCGCGGTGTCGGGAAGCTATCTTTGAGGCATGCTTTGTTCAAATCTGAATAGTCGACGCACATTCTCCATTTGCCATTAGCTTTCCAGACGAGAACCACGTTCGCGACCCACTCTGGGTACTCTACTTCTTTTATGAAATTGACCGTGAGTAGCTTCTCGACTTCAGCTTTGATCGCCATTTGTCTTTCTGCAGTGAAGGCACGTCGACGCTGGTGTACGGGCTTATATTTCTGGTCGATATTGAGACGATGTACAATGACATGGGGGTCGATGCCTGGCATATCTTTATGAGACCAAGCGAACACGTCCTGGTATTCGGTGAGGAAACGGACCAGATCTTCATGATGGACACTGGTTAAAGAGGATCCAATGTATACGACCCTGGACGGGTCACCTTTGGTTAAGTGAATCGCTACTGTTTCTTCCCCAGGAGTTCCTGATTGGAGAGTATTCTCTCTCGGATCCAACGAAGTGTTGGTGGGAAAGTTGGGTGAACCTTGCGCTATCTCCATAACGGGTGTCGCTTGAGCCTTCTTTCGATCTTGTAGGGCTATCTGGTAGCAAGACCGTGCCTCTTGTTGACTTCCTCGCACGACCCCGATACCATTTGGGGTAGGAAATTTGACACACAGATATGAAGGGTGCAAGGCTGCCCCAACCTTAGTAAGAGACGGTCGCCCCAGAATGGCGTTATACGCTGATTTTCGATCCACCACGAGGAAGTTTACGAAGACGGTAGTCTTCGCTGGACTTTCTCCAAAAGTAACTGGGAGATCGATGCTTCCTTCAGGCGTTACTACCTCACCTCCGAAGCCGACGAGGGGGGTCAATACTGGCTTGAGAAGGCTTCTGGCAAGTGTCATTTTGTTGAAAGCCTCCAAGTATAGAATATCGACTGAGCTACCTGTATCCACCATAATTCGATGTGTCAGATAATTTGATACCTTCAATGTGACTACGATGGAGTCTTCATGAGGGAAGTGAATTCCCGTTGCATCTTCGAGAGTGAAGGAAATTGGAGGATGGCTAGTCTTTGACGAGCTAGACGTCTGTTCCAGCCAATAGATTTGCTAGGCTTCTTTGGACGCTTTTCAAGCGTATGCTTTTCTTGAAGCTTGATAATCGCCCCCGCAAGCTGGTCCTCCGACGATGGTGCGGATTTCTCCCGTAGGCTCAGCTTCCTCTTGGTCAGTTTGATGATGAGGTTGTTCCTTTTGGCGAGATGAGGCGTTTGCCCTTTCTGGTGATCGATTTTTACGAGCAACATAATCCTGGAGATGGCCTTTTCGAATAAGGGCTTCGATATGGTCTCGTAGAGAGATGCAGTCCTGGGTTCTATGCCCGTGATCTTTGTGAAAGTAACAGAACTTGCTCTTGTCTCTCTTTTCGGGATCGGATTTGATCTTTGCAGGCCACTTCATATACGGCTTGTGTTTAATCTCCATTAAGACCTTTTCATGAGATCGATTGAGAGGAGTGTAGTTATGATATTTACCAGAATAAGGCTTCTTGGGAGAACGATCGCGTTGATCACGACGATATTTTTTATCTGTAGAAGAGGCTCCTTCTGGCTTGCGTTTCTTACCCTGTACTCCATGGCGTGTCAACGCGACTTCTTCTGCATTGATATACTTCTGAGCTTTGGCTTGGAACTCTGCCATAGTTTTTGGAGGGCTCTTATCTAAAGCAAACCTGAATTTCTCGCTCGTTATTCCGGCTATGAGGGCTGTAAGACCTTTTTCTTCAGTATAACCCTCAGTTTGAACGGCTTCGGCAGTAAACCGTACTGTGAACTCCTTTATTGTCTCTCCATGCTGCTGTTTCAGATCCATCAGATGGGAGGCTGGCTTCTTAATGCTAATGCTTCCCATGAATTGAGAAAGGAATATCTCCGATAACTGGGAAAAGGAGCTGATGGAACGAGGCTTTAATCTCCGGAACCACATACGAGCTGCTTCCTTCAATGTTAGGGAAAAAGCCCTACACATGATTTCTGAGCCATGTCCCTACAACTCCATGAGAGACCTGTATGTTTCTAGGTGTTCAAGAGGATCACCAATACCTGTATACGGGGTAATAACAGGCGTTCGATACTTTCTAGGTAACGGCGCCTCCATGACCTCGCTGGTAAAGGGGGACTCGGATTGATGTATCGCTGTCATGATGGTAGATGGCCGATTTGCCTGATATCGCTGTTCCATGACGTCAAAACGATCATGGATTCTTTTGAGATCTCCTTCCCATGGTAGGGTATAGCCTGATGTTTCGGCGGTGGAGCCCTGAGGTTGAGGTTGTCGAGACGAACTAAAATGTATAGAATGTGGAGACGGCACGGTATGATGGTTGCCAAGTGGTGTCCGGTTTGATGGTGGATGGTGTGGCGGGACCTGTGGTTTATCCATAGAATGTCTGGAAGCCACTGGTATGGGTTGCGGTGGTAACCCTTCGGAGGGTTGTCTCTGCGGTTCAAGGAGATGCTGATCAAGCCGATTCGACAGGGCCTGAACTCCGGCATTCAGAGTCAGAAGAGTATTTCCGAGGAAACGCAAGACATCGTCTTGATTTCCAAAAGCTTCCAATAATGGGTTTGCTGATGGCATATTTGGGGCTCCTTGAGGGATGTTCGTCGAAGCAGGTGGAAGGGTAGGTACGGATTCCGTCTCATCGGGCGGAGGTGGTGCCTGCCTTGAAGTCGAAGGATGAACAGCCTTTTTAGGAGGCATCGCCGAAGGATTTTTATCGGTGGTTAGAACGATTGATTTCGACGATCAAGTCATTTCCCACAGACGGCGCCAAACTGTTAACGTCAGATTTTGTAATAGGATCCTCTGGTTGTTCACCTTCTCTCCAGCAGGGATTTCCTCCGATAGACCTGTAAGAAGACAGAAAGCAACTTAGGGTGGCTGGTGTCCAGCCGTTAGCCCTCCGATGCTTAAGTAAGGCAAAGCAAGAAGAAGAAAAACCAGGCAAAAGCAAGCCAGAGATTGAATATTGTGTACCTTTCTCTTAATGGAATCATCCCTTTATATAGATCTGAAGCGATCCAATCTGTTACGTAAGATATCGAGATCCTGCTGATTTCGTGGGATAAGATCCTTATCCTTAGAGGCGAGATCTAACCCAATTACTTATTTCGGCAATCACGTTCCTTGATAGCAATCCCTTGAGATTCGGAACCACGAGAAGATAAGTCCAAAATCAACCTATACAGGCTGCTGGTAGGCGTAGTAGTAGCGCTGATTGCTCATGTTGAGCTGGAAGCCGTAGTTGGAGTCATAGCCAGCGAAGAGGAAGGAGACGCCGAAGGGGCGGAGACCACCGAACTGGGTGTAACCCTACTTGGTGTCACAGAGGGATTGGACAAGCTGCTCGACGGGAATCGGGTGCTGGTACTGAAGGCTAAGGGATGTCACCACAGAAAAAACTGTTCACATGTTGGAAGATGTTCGCGAGTCCAAGTGCTCGCTCATTCAGATGTAACACTTTTCAATGACTTGTGAGAAGGTCTGCTCGCAGATCGAGAAGGGAATCTCTGCTTTGATTCATCTAACTATCAGCTATAGGAGTTCGAAGCCTTGCGAATAGGTGCTCCGTATTTATCCATCCTGCGACTCTCGAGCAGATGATCTTGAGAGTGTTGAGCTCTTAATTGTGCATATTCTAACCCCAATTCATCACTCATTGTGCAAGGTTTGTATGGTTTGTAAGCTAATTCAATGCATGTTTTGTGACTACAGGATTGAGGGTGAACTCTACTCAATTGAAGACATAAAGAGCTCACTTAGGATCATTCTGATGAAGAATGTTTGAGGACCAAAGAAGAAAAGAAAGAAAGAACCAAAGCAGAGAAGAAAGCAGATGAAAGAAAAGAAGAAAATAAGAAGAAAATGAAGCTGACCGGTCGTGACCGGTCGGCCAAGGAAGCCAGACCGGTCAGTGACCGGTCAGCCATGTATGTTGGGCATTACTGAAGAGGACCGACCGGTCATGACCGGTCGGTCATTGGTGCTGGAAAAGTGCTGAAGGCGTCCGACCGGTCATGACCGGTCGGACATGCTTGCTGGACCAAGGAGGAATAAGCCCGACCGGTCATGACTGGTCGGAGATGCTTGCTGGAGTGTTTTCACTTGAGGCCGACCGGTCAAGACTGGTCGGCCATGCGTACTGAGTTAGAACTTTCTAATTTCTTCCCGAAATTCTCTACGCTGCGTAAGTGTTACGCAAATTTCCGATTCTTCCGACGTTGTGGAGCCTCCAGACTATAAGAGGACACCTAGGGATCGTTCCTAAGGCATCCTGGAAGGGCTCAAGCGAGGTTGGTGGCTGTGGAAGTGAAGATTGGAGTTTCACAACTCCTTTTGATTTGCTTTGCTGTTTTCATGCTTTTTGTAGTTGTTTCATGTTTCCTTGGATCATGAGCAGCTAAACCTCTTAGCTAGGGCTAAGAGGTGAAGCTTGTAGTGAATCCAAGATGTTTTAATTCGTAGTTAAGTGGTTTTAGTTTGGAATTCATGATTATGAACTAAGGTTTGAAGTTTATACAAGTTTTTAAGTAATTTTTCTTAGTCTTGTGATGACTCATGGATGTTTGGATGAATTACTTAACTTCTTAATTTGTTTGCAACGGTATAGACCTGTATGATCCGAGGAATCGGAGTGCACTCTAGTACTAAGCTCTTCATAAAGGGACTTCAGGCCAAAGTTCTATTTTAGTTGATTTTCTGGAATATGTAAGGACTGTGCTGGTGATTTGAATCTAGTTCAAATCCTAATCTAACCTTGTCTTGTGAGAGGACTTGGGGATGGTTATGATTGAGAACTGGACCTATAGGAAAGGGGAATGACCTATGCAATTGAGCATGCTCAGCTCAGCCTAGACTGAGTGAATCTTATGCATAGAACATACATATTACAGACTATTGGTTTAACAGTTCTATCATCTGACTGGACGGACAGGAATGTCGATTCTAGTTGAGAGAATAAGAAACCACAGCGGATTGAACATCAAGGATTGCTACAAGTGGATCCTTGAAACCCTAGTACTCTTTTATAATTAATTACTCTCGATTTAATTCAGCTTTTGTTACTCACATCAACTTTATACAACAATCTGATTAGTAGACTTCAATAGACACTTGTGGATGAAATTGTGAGATCCTACATAGTCCCTGTGGATCGACCTCGGTCTTACCGAGTTTATTACTACATCGCAACCCTACACTTGGGGAAGCGAACAAGTTTTTGGCGCCGCTGCCGGGGAACTTGACGGTTTTCACAAATTTCTGAAATTAGTATCTATTTAGGATTTTTTTTTTAGATTTTTAGAACTAACTTAGTTTATTTATTTGATTTTTTTCTTTCCAGGGATTTCTAGGAAGCTGAAGAAGATACAAGAGTTTCAAGTGCGAATCAGGTTCTATCTTTCTAAACCTTACTCTTCTCCTTCTCCTATTCATTCCCATTCATCTCTTGTAGAGTGGGTGGAGATTCCTTTTGGATCTCTAAAAGGTCGGCCTTTTTGCCACCTGGATTCCTATTGGTCGGCTCAGCCGCCTTGGATCACCTTGTGCTCAGAGATTTCTTTTCTCATCTCTACTCCTCTTTTTCCTTTTTCTGCACTTTTTCTCAAAAGATTCAAAGAGTGGGTGGGGAGTTCTCTGAACTCCTATTGACCAGGAGAAATCGGTCTTTATCCTTGCTTCTGGCCTAGCCATTGTAAGACACCTTGTGCTTCGGTCTTAGAGAAGAGTAAAGAAAAGGGAGGAAGAATTCTCCTTTCTTTCTGTTTCTTATTTTTGGTTTTGCATGCCACATTGGGCTCAGGATTCCAATAACCGACTCATAAGTGAAGGGGGGATAGTAGAAGGCATTGATAGAGAGCCACGTGTTAGGAGACATCTAGATTCTCCAATTTTATCTGAAAGTATGGCTGCAAATCAACCTAACCCGGTTCAAAATCAAACTGAAACAGGGGAGAATGTGGTTGAGAATGTTCCCCGACCTAGGACTTTACGTGATTTCTTGCAACCTGCAAGAACGAGCACTCCCTCATGCATAGTATTTCCACCAAATGCAGGGAATGTGGATTTGAAATCGGGAGTGATCAATCTTCTCCCTAAATTCCATGGTTTAGACAGTGAAAGTGCCTATCAACACCTTAGGGAGTTTGATGAGGTAATCACCACCATGCACTTTGCAAATGTGACTGATGATGTAGTAAGACTTAAATTCTTCCCTTTCACTCTTAAGGATAAAGCCAAGGGTTGGCTTTATGCATTGAGGCCAAGATCAATTGGGTCATGGAATGATATGCACAGAGAATTTATTAAAAAATTCTTCCCTACTCACAAAACGAACATGCTTAAGCGCCTTATCATGAACTTTGCCCAAAAGGAGGATGAAACCTTTTCCCAATGTTGGGAGAGATTCAAGGACCTATTAAACGCATGCCCACATCATGGCTATGAAAATTGGCGGATTATAAGTTTTTTCTATGAAGGACTGATTCCATCCATGCGCCAATTTATAGAGATGATGTGTAATGGGGAGTTCATGAATAAGGAAGCTGATGAAGCATGGGATTATCTGGAAGAATTGGCTAAAAGTGCACAATCTTGGGACACATCTAAACCAACAAATTCCAAGATTGGCCAACAAAAGGAAAATGGAGGAATGTATGTCTTATCAGAAGAAGATAGCATAAGTGCACGGTTGGCTAGCCTTACAAGAAAGGTCGAAGCCATGGAATTAAGGAAAGGAGAAACAATCAACTCCACTGAGGTTGAAACTGTTTGTGGAATTTGTGCTGGAAATCAACATGCTACACCAGATTGTCCCACAATTTCAGCAGTCCAAGGCATCTTACAAGAACAAACAAATGCCATAAACAGTTATCAGCAGCAATATGGTGCTCCAAACTCAAACATGTATAATCCTAATTGGAAGAACCATCCCAACTTCAGTTGGAAGAATGGGCCCAATGCAAATGCAAACAACACTCCAAAAGTATCACTAGAAGAGATGTTAGGTGCATTCGTATCGGTCCAGAATGAGTATAACAAGACAAATTCTCTAAAAATAGATGGGTTCATGCAAGAGCAATTGAAATTCAATCAAAACTCAAACCAAGCCATTAATGAATTGAAAACATCTTTGGCTAGAGTTGAAGCTCACCTTAGTGTTAGAGAGAAGGGCACACTCCCTACCCAACCTCTTCCAAACCCAAGGACCCAATATGAGATACAAGATGTAAGCTCATCCTCCCACCATACGGAACATGTCCAAGCTATCACCACTTTGAGAAGTGGGAAAGAAATTGATAAATCTAATCCGGTGAAGACCCCAAAGCCTAAGGATCCGAAAATTTCCAAAGAGGATGATAGCCCAAATAATATTCCACAAAAGAAAGAACCGGAAAGACAATACAAGCCGGTTGCCCCGTTTCCACAAAGGTTGATTTCACCTAAACCTTTAGATAAAAATCTGGAGATTCTGGAAGTTTTCAAGCAGGTGAAGATCAACATCCCGTTGTTGGATGCAATAAAACAAATACCATCTTATGCTAAATTTTTAAAGGAATTGTGTACAATCAAAAGGAAACATAACGTTCACAATAAAGTGCTTTTGGCTGAGAATTTGAGCGCCATCATCAAACAAGAGGTGCCCCAAAAATACAAGGATCCAGGTAGTCCAACCATCTCATGCATCATAGGAGACTACCAGATTAAACAAGCCCTACTCGACTTGGGGGCAAGTGTGAATCTCATTCCATACTCGGTCTATGAACAACTTGGGTTAGGTGAATTGAAACCCACCAAAACCACACTCCAACTTGCTGATAGATCCATCCGGATACCGAGAGGAATGGTAGAGGATGTTCTAGTCCAAGTTGATAAATTCTACTACCCAGTAGATTTTATTGTCTTGGATACACATCCCGTGATAGGCACTGGTACTCAAATTCCCGTCATACTTGGACGACCGTTTCTAGCTACTTCAAACGCCATTATCAATTGTAGAAACGGACTTGTACAAATGTCCTTTGGAAATATGACCCTTGAGCTTAACATATTTGAGTTATGCAAACAACCGCGGGAAGTTGATGATGATGCCCACGAATTAAACATGATCGAATCATTCATGGAGGATACAGTCCCCTTATCACTATTTTCCAACCCTTTGGAGGCATGTATGGCCCACTCTCATGAGACAAATGATTACACAATACAAGAGAGGGATGCCATTCTAGATGTGATGCTGGTGCTTGAGAATAAAAGATGGAGGGCTCCAATTGAACATTTGCCTGTAAATGAGAACAAGGCCCTCCCATCCAACATCAAGGCACCAAAACTTGACCTAAAACCATTGCCAAGTGAGCTAAAGTATGTTTATTTAGGTCGAGATGAGACATATCCAGTGGTGATTTCTTCCCACTTGGATGAGGAACAAGAGAGTAGGCTAATAGCCACTCTATTAGAGCACAAGAGTGCCATTGGATGGTCAATTGCGGATCTCAAAGGCATAGACCCTCTGATTTGTACTCACCGCATACACCTTGAGGAAAATGCAAAATCATCCCGGCAACCACAAAGACGACTAAATCCAAACATGAAGGATGTGGTTAAGGCCGAAGTGGTGAAACTACTGGATGTAGGTATCATTTACCCAATATCTGATAGCCAATGGGTGAGCCCAACTCAAGTGGTGCCTAAGAAATCCGGAATAACCATCGTAGCCAATGCCAATAATGAACTCGTACCAACTAGAGTCACTACCGGTTGGAGAATGTGCATTGACTACAGGAAGCTAAACACTGTCACAAGGAAAGACCACTTTCCCCTACCGTTTGTTGATTAGATTTTAGAACGGTTGGTGGGTCATTCCCACTTTTGCTTCCTTGATGGCTATTCAGGGTACAACCAAATAGAAATTGCCCGTGAAGACCAAGAAAAGACTACATTCACATGTCCATTCGGCACTTTCGCCTATCGACGGATGCCGTTTGGACTATGTAATGCCCCCGCCACATTTCAGCATTGTATGATGAGCATCTTTTCTGACATGGTGGGAACCATTCTCGAAGTCTTCATGGATGATTTTTTCGTATTCGGTTGTAGCTTTGATGAGTGCCTTGAGCACTTGAAATCTGTGCTAAAAAGATGTGAAGAAAAGAACCTTGTGCTCAATTGGGAAAAGTGTCACTTCATGGTTCAAAAGGGAATTGTACTTGGTCACATCGTTTCACAAAATGGAATTGAGGTGGACAAGGCGAAAATTGATCTTATCTCTAACCTCCCACCACCCAAAAGCATACGAGATATACGGTCCTTTTTAGGACACGCAGGATTTTACAGAAGGTTCATAAAGGATTTCAGTTCACTCTCTCGCCCTTTATGTAACCTACTTCAAAAGGAAAATTCATTCGAGTGGAATGAAGAATGTCAAAAGGCCTTTAACACCCTTAAAGGTATGTTGACATGTGCCCCAATAATGCAACCACCTGATTGGAGCCTTCCTTTTGAGATTATGTGCGATGCTAGCGACTATGCTATTGGGGTCGTGTTAGGCCAAAGAAAAGATAAAAAGCCATGTGTCATCCACTATGCAAGTAGAACCCTAAATTCAGCCCAGGCAAACTACACTACCACTGAAAAGGAACTTTTAGCCGTAGTTTTTGCTTTGGAGAAGTTTAGATCCTACTTGATTGGATCCAAGATCATTATATTTACTGACCATGCTGCGCTTAATTATCTGCTTTCTAAGAAGGATGCTAAACCACGGTTATTAAGATGGATCCTCCTACTCCAAGAATTTGACTTAGAAATACGTGATAAGAAAGGAGTAGAGAATGTAGTAGCTGACCACCTCTCTCGGCTTGTCCTCACTGATTCCCCTGAAACGACTACAATCAATGACATGTTCCCTGATGAACAACTTTTTGCTGTCTCCCAATTGCCATGGTATGCGGACATTGCTAATTATCTTGCTACAGGTACAATTCCTACATATTGGAAAAAGCAAGATAAAGATAGATTCTTCTCGGAGGTACGAAAATTTCTATGGGACGACCCATACTTATTCAAGTACTGTCCCGATCAAATCATAAGGAGATGTGTCCCAGATGATGAGCAACAAAGTATCATCTCCTTCTGTCATTCTCAAGCTTGTGGTGGCCACTTTTCGGCTAAAAAGACCACAGCGAAAATTCTGCAATGTGGGTTTTATTGGCCCACCATGTTCAAAGACACACATGAGTTTTGCAAAGCATGTAAACCTTGTCAGAAACTAGGAGGAATCTCCCGTAGAAATATGATGCCACTCAATCCCATCTTAATTATCGAAATTTTTTATTGTTGGGGCATCGATTTCATGGGCCCATTCCCATCTTCTTTTGAAAATTTATACATCTTACTTGCTGTTGATTATGTTTCCAAATGGGTCGAGGCCATTCCTTGCCAGAATAATGACCATAAAACGGTCATTAGATTTTTAAAAGAAAATATTCTTTCCCGGTTTGGAACGCCTCGAGTCATCATAAGTGATGGAGGGTCTCACTTTTGCAATCGCCCTTTTGCAGCCCTAATGAAGAAATATGGCGTTACACACAAAGTGAGCACCCCCTATCACCCACAAACTAGTGGACAAGCTGAGATATCCAATAGGGAGATTAAACACATTTTAGAGAAAATGGTGAATCCCGATCGCAAGGATTGGTCACTTCGACTTACCGATGCGCTTTGGGCTTACCGTACTGCTTTTAAAACCCCTATTGGAATGTCTCCCTATAGACTTGTCTATGGGAAGGCTTGTCACTTGCTTGTGGAGTTGGAACATAAGGTGTATTAGGCTATTAAGACAATGAATTTCAATTCTGACAAGGCAAGCTCGCTACGCAAACTTCAATTAAATGAACTTGCAGAAATCCGGAATGAAGCTTATGAGAATGCGAGAATTTACAAGGACAAGACGAAGATATTCCATGATAAGAATATTCTTCGCAAGACATTCACGATCAATCAAAAAGTCCTCATGTATAATTCTCGCTTACATCTATTTTCGGGAAAATTGAGATCTCGATGGACCGGTCCCTACATTGTGCAAACTGTCTATCCGTATGGGACTGTCGAGCTATTAAATCCAAGGAACGGCAATATTTTTAAGGCAAATGGGCAGCGATTAAAGCCGTTCTTTGAAAATTTTCCTTCAGAAGGTATGTCCATACCCCTGAATGATCCTGTGTATCAGGATGATTGATCTCCTAGTCTGATGGAGGTATAGAGTAGTTAGGATTAGGATTTTGCTACTTTTGTTTTCGTTTTCATAGGTTTGTTAGAAGGAGGAAGATTTCCAATGTTCACTCTCTCAGGTAATATCATTCCTCACTCCCTTTTATTTTTAAATTGCTCTCATGTTTTGCTCATTGCGCATCTTTTACATTGAGGACAATGCAAGATTTGGTTGGGGGGTGTAGGACCGCTTGGATGAATCCAGCATTTTGCAACATCTCAAGCAATTATGTGGAAATTTTTCAATTTTTTCAAAAATTCGAAACTCTTTTGGAAAACATTGGTTCTATGCATTCGAGTTGATATGAGCATAAGAGGAGGAGATATGAAGTGTATAAGGCTGGATGTCTGGAATCTCTCATTGCATAATGGTTTTATATGTGAACTCCCCTATTTTTGTGATTGATAGAAAATCTGAACACTTTTACACCTAGTTCACATTACACGATTTTCATGAGTTGAAGGGATTATGTGATTTATGTATTAGCTAGACTTTGAATTAAGGTATTGAGCAATCAGGCCGGGGTACTTTGTCCATCCTTGTCCATGGGAAAATAATGAAAGATATGGATTTTTAAAAATCCTATCTAATTTAAAAAGAAAAAGGAAAAGGAAGGATGAAATTGGGAATGTGGAAAAACGGTGGAAAATTCCGATTAGGGCTACCTACTACCAACCGGGGGATGGTCTACCCGTAACCAAAGCCGGAAATGGGACGTAGTGTGAAAGTCGTCGGAAGGACGGTAAGGCAAATTCCTGTCATTGGCTTGATGTGGCTCTATGTACCTTGAGTTCAATAGTCTAGTTGATATATGAAGAAGATAATCCTAGAAACTCGTGGAATGAATTTTCACTACCCACACTAGGATGAATTTGTTCAAGTCCCTCTATTTGTCAACCAATCAGTGGGAATCTCATATGAATGCCTATTATGCCTTGAGGATTTACGGTTCCAACCTTTGACGCCTAATCTTTTTGAATCTTACACTTATGAGCCTTGGAATGTATAGAAGGATGGTTTCTGAAAGAGAGTTAAGTTTTTGAAGAATGAGATTAGCTTCACGCATGTTTTGCTCGGGACTAGCAAAATGCTGGTTGGGGGTGTGTTGAGCTCTTAATTGTGCATATTCTAACCCCAATTCATCACTCATTGTGCAAGGTTTGTATGGTTTGTAAGCTAATTCAATGCATGTTTTGTGACTACAGGATTGAGGGTGAACTCTACTCAATTGAAGACATAAAGAGCTCACTTAGGATCATTCTGATGAAGAATGTTTGAGGACCAAAGAAGAAAAGAAAGAAAGAACCAAAGCAGAGAAGAAAGCAGATGAAAGAAAAGAAGAAAATAAGAAGAAAATGAAGCTGACCGGTCGTGACCGGTCGGCCAAGGAAGCCAGACCGGTCAGTGACCGGTCAGCCATGTATGTTGGGCATTACTGAAGAGGACCGACCGGTCATGACCGGTCGGTCATTGGTGCTGGAAAAGTGCTGAAGGCGTCCGACCGATCATGACCGGTCGGACATGCTTGCTGGACCAAGGAGGAATAGGCCCTACCGGTCATGACCGGTCGGAGATGCTTGCTGGAGTGTTTTCACTTGAGGCCGACCGGTCTTGACCGGTCGGCCATGCGTACTGAGTTAGAACTTTCTAATTTCTCCCTGAAATTCTCTACGCTGCGTAAGTGTTACGCAAATTTCCGATTCTTCCGACGTTGTGGAGCCTCCAGACTATAAGAGGACACCTAGGGATCGTTCCTAAGGCATCCTGGAAGGGCTCAAGCGAGGTTGGAGGCTGTGGAAGTGAAGATTGGAGTTTCACAACTCCTTTTGATTTGCTTTGCTGTTTTCATGCTTTTTGTAGTTATTTCATGTTTCCTTGGATCATGAGCAGCTAAACCTCTTAGCTAGGGCTAAGAGGTGAAGCTTGTAGTGAATCCAAGATGTTTTAATTCGTAGTTAAGTGGTTTTAGTTTGGAATTCATGATTATGAACTAAGGTTTGAAGTTTATACAAGTTTTTAAGTAATTTTTCTTAGTCTTGTGATGACTCATGGATGTTTGGATGAATTACTTAACTTCTTAATTTGTTTGCAACGGTATAGACCTGTATGATCCGAGGAATCGGAGTGCGCTCTAGTACTAAGCTCTTCATAAAGGGACTTCAGGCCAAAGTTCTATTTTAGTTGATTTTCTGGAATATGTAAGGACTGTGCTGGTGATTTGAATCTAGTTCAAATCCTAATCTAACCTTGTCTTGTGAGAGGACTTGGGGATGGTTATGATTGAGAACTGGACTTATAGGAAAGGGGAATGACCTATGCAATTGAGCATGCTCAGCTCAGCCTAGACTGAGTGAATCTTATGCATAGAACATACATATTACAGACTATTGGTTTAACAGTTCTATCATCCGACTGGACGGACAGGAATGTCGATTCTAGTTGAGAGAATAAGAAACCACAGCGGATTGAACATCAAGGATTGCTACAAGTGGATCCTTGAAACCCTAGTACTCTTTTATAATTAATTACTCTCGATTTAATTCAGCTTTTGTTACTTACATCAACTTTATACAACAATCTGATTAGTAGACTTCAATAGACACTTGTGGATGAAATTGTGAGATCCTACATAGTCCCTGTGGATCGACCTCGGTCTTACCGAGTTTATTACTACATCGCAACCCTACACTTGGGGAAGCGAACAGAGAGTCGAATGGGCACTTCCGTATTTACCCGATCAACAACTCTTGATCAGATGATCTCGAGAGTCGAATGGGCACTTCCGTATTTACCCGATCATTCGACTCTCGATCAGATGATCTCGAGAGTCGAATGGGCGTCCGTGTAAAATCTTAATAGTTGAGTTGATCTCTATTATTTTGCCTATAACAGTGATAGAGGTTGAAACTTTAAACTTTCAAAGAACATTTCAAGTACTCATATGGATTTCCCGCTGATTGATTGATAAATAAAAGTATTTGAACAATTTAACCTAGTGTGCTCAATGAATGCTCATCTTATGAAAATTCAGGGATTATCTTTTTCATAAATCAGCTAAGGTATGGAATTCAAGGTGTATAGATCAACACAAACCTATGACAGGAATTTGCCTTACCGTCCTTCCGACGGCTTTCACACTACTTCCCATTTCCGGCTTTGGTTACGGGTAGACCATCCCCTGATTGGTAATAGGTAGCCCTTTTTAGAATTTTCCACCATATTCTCCATCATTCCCATATTTTCATCTTCCTTTCCATTTTCTTTTTCATTAGATAGGATTTTTAGAAATCCATATCTTTCGTTATTTTCCCATCGACAAGGATGGACAAAGTAGCCCCGGCTTGGTTTCTCAACACCTTCAATCCAAACTTAGCTAATCCTTAAATCTAATAATCCTCTCAAAACATGAGAATCGTGTGAAGTGAGTTAGGTGTAAAAGTGTTCAAAAGTTCTATTATTCATAAAAATAGGGGAATTCACATACAAGACTAGTACCTTAAAGAGTGTTTAAAATATTCAACATCACTCACTTCACCTCTCCTTTTCTTATACTTACTCCATCCCGAATGCATAGAAACAAAGTTTTCTAATGGAGTTTTGAATGTTTTAGAAAAAATCTGAAAAATCTTTGTCATATTGCTCGAGATGTTATAAAACACTAGAATTCATCCTAGTGATCCTACACCCCCTGACCAAATCTTGCGTTGTCCTCAATGTAAAAGATAGGCAATAGGCAAAACATGAGAGCAATTAGAAAATAAAGGGAGTGAGGAATGAGAGTGCATAAGAGAACCAAAATTGGAATTCTACCTCCTTCGAATAAACCTATGAAAAAAAACCAAAAGCAGCAAAATCCTAATCCTAAATACTCTATACCTCCGCTAGACTAAGAGATCACATATCCTGATATACAGGATCGGTCAGAGGTAAGGACATACCTTCTGACTGAAAATTCTCAAAGAAGGGCTTCAGGCGTTGACCATTGGCTTTAAAAATATTACTATTCCTTGGATTCAACAACTCGACGGTCCTATAAGGATAGACAGCTTTCACAACAAAAGGACCGGTCCATCGACACTTCAATTTCCCCGAAAATAAATGCAACCGAGAATTATACATAAGGACCTTTTGATTGATCATGAAGGTATTGCGAAGGATGTTCTTATCATGGAACACCTTTGTCTTGTCCTTGTAAATTCTCGCATTTTCATATGCATCATTTCGGAGTTCCGCAAGTTTATTCAATTGAAGTTTGCGCAATGAGCTTTCCTCGTCAGAATCAAAATTCATCTTCTTTAGCGCCCAATATGCCCTATGTTCCAACTCCACGGGCAACTGACAAGCTTTCCCATAGACAAGTCTATCTATGGGAAAAACAGTCTTGAAAAGCTTTTCCCATTAAAAAGCTTCCAATGGGGGTCTTGAAAGCGGTACGGTAAGCCCAGAGTGCATCGGTAAGTCAAAGTGACCAATCTTTGCGATTGGGGTTCACTATTTTCTCCAAATTTAATTTCCTGTTGAATATCTCAGCTTGTCCACTTGTTTGTGGGTGATAGGGGGTGCTCACCTTGTGATTGACGCCATATTTTTTCATTAAAGCTTCAAACGGGCGGTTACAAAAATGGGATCCACCATCGCTTATAATGACTCGAGGTGTTCCAACCCGGGAAATGATATTTTCTTTTAAGAAACGAATGACTGTTTTATGGTCATTGTTCTGGCATGGAATCGCCTCGACCCATTTGGAAACATAGTCGATGGCAAGCAAGATATATTGACTTTCAAAAGAAGATGGGAATGGACCCATAAAATCAATGCCCCAACAATAAAAAATTTCGATTGGTAAGATGGGATTGAGTGGCATCATGTTTCTACGAGAGATTCCTCCTAATTTCTGACAGGGCTCACATGTTTTATAAAAGTCATGAGTGTCCTTGAACATGGTGGGCCAATAAAACCCACATTGCAGAATTTTGACTGTGGTCTTCTTAGCCGAAAAGTGGTCACCACATGCCTGAGAATGACAAAAGGAGATGATACTTTGTTTTTCATCATTGGGCACACATCTCCTTATGATTTGATCGGGACAATACTTGAATAAGTATGGGTCGTCCCATAAGAATTTTCTCACCTCGTTGACGAATTTGTCCTTATCTTGCTTTTTTCAATGTGTCGGAATTGTACCTGTAGCAAGATAGTTAGCAATGTCCGCATACCATGGCAATTGGGAGACTTTAAAAATTTGTTCATAAGGGAATATGTCATTGATCGCGGTCGTATCAGGGGAATCGGTGAGAACAAGTCTAGAAAGATGGTCAGCAACTACGTTTTCTACTCCTTTCTTATCACAGTATTTCTATGTCAAATTCTTAGAGTAGGAGGATCCATCTCAACAAGTATGGCTTAGCATCCTTATTAGAGAGAAGGTACTTAAGCACTGCATGGTCGGTGAATATGATAATCTTGGATCCGATCAAGTAGGACCGAAACTTGTCCAAACCAAAAACTATGGCCAAAAGTTCTTTTTCTGTAGTAGTGTAGTTTAGTTGAGCTGAGTTTAAAGTTCTACTTGCGTAGTAGATGTCGTAAGGCATCTTCTCTTTTCTTTGGCCTAACACAGCCCCAATAGCGTAATCACTTACATCCCACATTATTTCAAAAGGAAGGTTCCAATTAGGTGGTTGCATTATGAGAGCACACGTCAACA
This sequence comes from Liriodendron chinense, assembly GCA_003013855.2. Classification (NCBI taxonomy): domain Eukaryota; kingdom Viridiplantae; phylum Streptophyta; class Magnoliopsida; order Magnoliales; family Magnoliaceae; genus Liriodendron; species Liriodendron chinense. Next base: position 6,014,949 of record ML058508.1, on the reverse strand, counting down.
TGCCTTTAAGTTTGTCAAAGGCATTTTGGCAATCTCTATTCCACTCAAATGAGTATTCCTTTTGAACGAGGTTATAAAAAGGATGAGAGAGTGAACTAAAGTCCTTTATGAACCATCTATAGAATCCGGCATGTCCTAAAAAGGACGGCACATCACGTACGCTTTTGGGGGGTGGAAGGTTAGAGATAAGATCGATTTTAACCTTGTCCACCTCGATTTCATTTTGTGAGATGATGTGACCAAGGACAATTCCCTTTTGAACCATAAAATGACATTTCTCCCAATTCAGTACAAGGTTCTTGTCTTCACATATTTTTAAAACGGTTTTTAAGTGCCCAAGGCACTCATCAAAGTTACAACCAAATAGAGAGAAATCGTCCATGAAGACTTCAAGAATCGTCCCCACCATATCAGAAAAAATACTCAACATACAATGCTGAAAAGTGGCAGGGGCATTACATAGTCCAAACGGCATCCTTCAATAGGCAAAAGTGCCGAACGGACATGTGAATGTTGTCTTCTCTTGGTCTTCTAGGGCGATCTCTATTTGGTTATATCCTAAATACTCATCAAGGAAGCAAAAGTGGGAATGACCCACCAACCTTTCTAAAATTTGATCAACAAATGGTAAGGGGAAGTGTGTTTCCTTGTAACTGTGTTTATCTTCCTATAGTCAATGCACATTCTCCAACCGGTAGTGACTCTGGTTGGCACGAGTTCATTATTGGCATTGGCAACGATGGTTATTCCGAATTTCTCAGGCACAACTTGAGTTGGACTCACCCATTGACTATCGGATATTGGGTAAATGATACCCACATCAAATAGTTTCAACACCTCGGCCTTAACCACCTCTTTCATGTTTGGATTGAGGCGTCTTTGTGGTTGCGTAGATGTCTTTGCATTCTCCTCAAGGTGTATGCGATGAGTACAAATTAAGAGGTCTATGCCTTTGAGATCCGCAATTGACCATCCAATGGCACTTTTGAGCTCTCTTAGAGTGGCTATTAGCCTACTCTCTTGTTCGTCATCTAAGTGGGAAGAAATCACCACCGGATATGTCTCATCTCGACCTAAATAAACACATTTCAAATCAGTGGGTAATGGTTTTAGGTCAAGCTTCGTTGCCTTGACATTAGATGGAAGTGGCTTGTTCTCGCTTAAGGGCAAAGGCTCAAATGGTTCCTTCCATCTTTTATTATCAAGTACCGGTATAGAATCTAAAATGGCATCCATCTCTCTTATCATGTCATCATCAATTTCATGAGAATGGGCCAAGCATGCCTCCAAGGGATCAGAATAGAATGTAAGGAGAGATTTGTCTTCCACGAATGATTCAATCAGATTTATTTTGTGGACCTCGTCATCAACATCCCATGATTGTTTGCATAAATAAAAAATATTTAGCTCGAGTGTCATATTTCCAAAGGACATTTGTATAAGCCCGTTTCTACAATTGATAATTGAATTTGAATTAGCTAAAAAAGGGCGGCCAAGTATGACAGGAATTTGAGCATCGGTTCCCATTACAAGATGTGTATACAAGACAATAAAATCTACTGAATAGTAGAATCTATCGACTTGGACGAGGACATCCTCAATCATCCCTCTCGGTATATGAATAGATCTATCAGCGAGTTGGAGTGTGGTTTTGGTGGGTTTTAATTCACCTAACCCAAGTTGTTCATAGACCGAGTATGGGACGAGGCTAACACTTGCCCCAAGGTCGAGTAAAGCTTGTTTTATCCGGTAGTCACCTATGATGCATGATATGGTGGGACTACCTAGATCCTTGTATTTTTGGGGTACCTCTTGTTTAATAATGGCGCTCAAATTCTCAATCAAAAGTACTTTGTTGTGAACATTGTGTTTCCTTTTGATTGTACACAATTTCTTTAAAAAATTGGCATAGGATGGTATTTATTTTATAGCATCCAACAACGGAATGTTGATCTTCACTTGTTTAAAAACCTCTAAAATTTCTAGGTTTTTGTCTAAAGGTTTGGGTGAAATCAACCTTCGTGGAAACGGGGCAACCGGCTTGTATTGCCTTTCCGGTTCTTTCTCACGAGGAGCGTTGTTCAAGATATCAACCCTATTGGCAATTTTCGGATCATTAGGCTTTGGGGCCTTCACCGGATTAGATTTATCAATTGTTTTGGCACTCCTCAAAGTGGTGATAGCTTGAACATGCTCTGTATTTTGGGAGGATGGGTTGAGGTCTTGTATCTCAAATTGGGTTCTTGAGTCAGGGAGAGGTTGGGCAGGAAGTTTGCCTTTCTCCGTAACAGTAAGATGAGATTCAACTCTAGCCATTGAAGTTTTCAAATCATTGATGGCTTGAATTGAATTCTGGTTGAATTTTTGTTGTTCTTGTATGAACCCATCTATTTTGTGAGAATTGTTCTTGTTATACTCAACTAGGGCTCAGACAAATGTACCCATTAATTCCTCAAGTGTAGCCTTTGGGTTGTTATTTGCATTCTCTGATGACCCATTCCTCCAACTGAAATTGGGATGGTTCCTCCAACTAGAATTATACGTGTTCGAGTTTTGATTGCTGAATGGACGTTGATAGTTATTTATGGCATTTGATTGTTCTTATAGAACTTCCTGGAATGCAGAGATTGTAGGACAATCCTGTGTTGCATGTTGGTTATCGGAACAAATTCCACAAATACTCTCAACTTTCTTAGTCTTTTCTCCCTACCCTAATTCTATGGCCTCAACTTTTCTTGTGAGGCTAGCCACACGTGTACTTATGTTATCTTCTTTAGAGAGGACATAGATTCCTCCCTTTTCTCTTTGTTGGCTTATCTTGGGATTTACTGGTTTAGTTGTATCCCAAGATTGTGCATTCTCGGCCAAGATATTAAAGTAGTCCCATGCTTCCTCGGCTTCCTTATTCATGAATTCTCCATTGCACATCATCTCTACGAATTGGCGCATGGGCGAAGTCAGTCCTTCATAGAAAAAGCTTATTACCCGCCAAATTTTGTAGTCATGATGTGGGCATGCATTCAATAAGTCTTTGAACCTCTCCCAACATTGGAAGAAGGTCCAATCCTCTTTTTGGGCAAAATTCATGATTAGGCGCCTCAACATGTTTGTTTTATGAGTAGGGAATTTTTTTTTAATGAATTCCCTAGTCATCTCAGTCCATGTGCCGATTGATCTTGGTCTTAATGCATGAAGCCAAGCCTTAGCCTTTTCTTTCAGAGAAAACTGAAATAGCTTAAGTCTCACAACATCATCAGATACGTTCGCAAAGTGCAACGTGGCTATCACCTCATCAAACTCCTTAAGATGTTGATATGCGCTTTCACTGTCTAACCCAAGAAACTTGGGAAGGAGTTGGATTACTTCTGATTTTAAATCAATATTCCCTGCATTGGTTGGAAAAATTATGCATGAGGGAGTACTCGCTCTTGCAAGTTGCAAGTGATCACGTAAAAATCTAGGTTGAAGAACATTCTCAACCTCATTCTCACCCGTTTCGGTTTGGCACAAATTTTGATTGGCCTTAGGGTTGGGTTGATTCTCAGCCATACAATTAGACAAAATTGAAGAGTCTAAACGTCTCTTAGCATGTGGCTTTTTATCAATCCCTTCAACAATTCCGCCTTCACTAATGAGTCAGTTGTTAGAATCTCGAACCTAATGTGGCATGCGAATCTAAAAAAAATGAAAGAAAAATTTAAAAAGGGTTAGAAAAACCTAATTAAAGACTTCGTCGACTCCTAGAATCCCTGCAAAAACAAAACAAATCAAAACAAACAAACTAAGTTAGTAAGACTCCCAAAAATCTCAAATAGAAATTATTTTCATAAATTTTACAAAAACCGTCGAAAATCCCTGGCAGCGGCGCCAAAAACTTATTCGCTTCCCCAAGTGTAGGGTTACGATGTAGTAATAATTCGGTAGAGACCGAGGTCTTTCTCATGGACTTGTTAGGAATTGACAGAATTACTTCGAATATTCTTTACTTGAGAGCTAACTAAACAGATTTTTAGAATTGAAAGTATAGAGAATTCTTAAACTAAAGATGAATGTAATCAATATAAAAAAAGCACTAAGGGTCTAAGGATCCACTTGTAGCAATCCTCAATGCATAATTCGTTATGGTTTCCCAATTACACGACTAGAGTCGAAATCAAATCCTATCTAGTCGAATGATAGAGCGGTTGTATTTCACAATCTCTCATATGTGTGATTTTATACATGATTCCCTCAATTCAAGTTAGGACTTGTGCACACTCAATTGCATAGGTCAATCCTAGTTCTAATAGATTAAGATCACAATCATAACCATCATTAAACTCTGTCACTAAGCATATTTAGATCATGATTTGAACTTCATTCAAATCACATATAACATCAACACATAATTCAGAAATTAGTATAAAAGTAGAACTTTGGTTGAAGTTCCCACATGAAAATCCAAGTCTAGAGCGTATTAAATCCGATTCCTCGGAGCGTACAGGTCTAGAACTATGCAAAACAGTTAAGAACTAAGGTAATTCTCCCAAACATCCATGAGTCATCATAAGATTAAGAAAAACTACTTAGAACTTTATTCAAACTTCTATAAACCATTGTTTTTCAATAATGCCAACTTGAAACCAATATAAAACGAATTAAAGCTTCTCAGATTCACTACAAGCCTCACCTCTTAGCCTTAGCTAAGAGGTTTAGCCGTTCATGATCCGAGGAAACATGAAAATAACTAAAAACATAAAATTAGAAAACACAAACTAGGAGGAGTTGTGGAACTCCGAATCCAACTTTCACCGCCTCCAACCTTCGTAGATCTCTTCTAGGATGCCTTTGGAAGAAGCCCTAGGTCCCCTTTTATAGAATAGTGCAGAAGGTTCCGGATTACGCAAGAAATCCCGGACTGCGCAGAGAAAATTGGAGCTTGTAGAACACGTTCTGTACGCAAATGACCGGTCGGACGACCGGTCTGAGCTCCTGGACGACCGGTCGCACGACCGGTCTCAAAAGTGCAAAAACAGTCCAATGAGTTTTCATAAATTTGAATCCAGAATTTTAATGCAAGGATCGGTCAGACGACCGGTCTGAGCAGTGGACGACCGGTCGTGGATGGTCCAGGAAGGTTTGCAGTAAGGCCCCTTCTGTTGAGTGTTCGGACCGGTCGGACGACCGGTCCTGAGCTATGGATGATCGGTCTTCAGTGTATTCTTCTGCCTTCTTTCTTCTATGTGTCCAAGATGACTCTTCTAACCGTGAATTGGTGAAATCTCCCTCTCATTCCTATAATCATAAAATCATGCATTAGAATAGTCTTTAAGCTTGAAAACCATGCATAATTAGTGATGAAATGGGGTTAGAATATACACATTTAAGCACTCAACAACCATTTGTGGGATAATCCTTATCTGAATAATTTTTTTCCAGATAAGTTGGAAAGAAGATTCATATTTGATGAATTCGAACCGAAGAAATCTTCCGTTCCTAACACATGGAGTGATAACTTTGAGAAACCTGCTGAATTTTTTCAACAGGATTTTCAATGGATTAGAATGACAAACATTACTCATGTGCACTATGAAGCAGGATGGTGGATGATATTACTGAAAAATACTCCACCTACTAATTCTGCTAAATTCCATTCCTTTGGATGATCTTGTGTATCAAGATTAATCTCCTAGCTTAACGGAGGTATAGAGTAGTTTCATTTATTTTAATTGTTTAGTTGTTTGGAGTTGCAAACTTCCATGATCGACTCTCTCAAGTACTCTCGTTCTCACTCTCCTTTATTTTATCATTGCTCTCATGATTCATGCTCATTGCATATCTTTTTATATTGAGGACAATGCAAGATTTGGTTGGGGGTGAGATTCCTCGAATCTAGCAATTTGTGACATTTCGAGCAAGGTTTTTGTAGAATTTTTTTAATTTTTCTGAAACATCGAAACTCTTTTGGAATACTTCGTTTCTATGCACTTGAGATGTCATGAGTATGAAAGGATGAAAGATGAAATGATATGATTTTGAAATCTCTAAATTAACTTAAACATGATAGTTTTACATGTGAATTCCCCTATTTATATGATCGATAGAACATTTGAACACTTTTGAGTCTAGTCCACATTACAAGATTCTCATGATTTAAAGGGATTACTAGACTTGTAGATTAGTGAGACTGAAGATTCGAAGTGTTTAGGAACCAAGCCGGGGTACTTTGTCCATCCTTGTCCATGAGAAAATAATGAAAGATATGGATTTCTAAAAATCCTATCTAATGTGTATGAAAAGGAAAGAAGGAAGGAAAATATGGGTGTGATTGAGAATATGGTGAAAAATTTCGAAAAGGGCTACCTATTACCAACCGAGGGATGGTTTACCCGTAATCAAAGTTGAAAATGGGACGTAGTGTGAAAGCCGTCAGAAGGACGGTAAGGCAAGTTCCTGTCATATTCAATTGACTAATCTATACACTCTTAGATCTTTGGTTTACCTGATTTATAAAGAAAGTAATCCCGAAAAAGTCATGAGATGAACATGCACAATGCACACTAGACCATTCATGTTCAGATTTGTCTATTTGTCAATAAATTGATGGGGACTCTATGTAAACACTTATTATGTTTGGAAAATATACGATTTCAATCTCCCGTCATTTAGTTTTTCTGATTTTTGCACTTATATGTCTTAAAGTCTACAAAACCATAGTTTTCAAGAGAGAGTTAAGTTTTCAAAGAAAAGGATTGTTTCACGCTTGTTTTGCTCGGGACTAGCAAAACAAGCTCCCATTTTATACATATTGTAGCATATTGCATCGCATTATATGCATGGTTCGCATGCTTAAAAGACCCATCTAATGCATGTTTTGTTGATGTTGGAATGAGAGAGAGAGTGCATTCAATTGATGATAAAAGACCACCTTTGAAGCCCCTTTATGATGACCTAAGGTGGGCCAAAGAAGGAAGAAGAAAGAAGCAATGAGAAGAGAGAAAGAAATAAAGAAAGAAAAGGCAGAAAATGGGCTAGACAGGTCAAGATCGGTTCGCCAAACAGGTCCCAACCGGTCAAGATCAGTCGGTCATCAGGTCGACCACCCTCTGCACTCTCTGGACGTCCAATTGGACGGGTCTGACCGGTCAAGACCGGTCGGCCAACAAACTCGACCGGTCAAGATCGGTTGGCCAACAGGTCGGCAGTGTATTTCTGCTGAATTTCAACAGCTTCTTCAGCAAGCTCCGAAAATCCATGCATTGTGCGTAAGTGTTGCACAATTTTGGAAGTTTTGGAGTTAGTGGGACTCTAAATCTATAAAAGGACACCTAGGGGTGGATCTAAACATATCATAGAAGTCGAAGGAAGTCGTAGGAGATAAAGGAGATCACTATGGAGTGTCTGCAACTCTTCCAAACTCGATTTTTCTATGTTTTTCATTAGTTTCCTTTGAGTTTTAGTTTAACCTATTAATGGTTGGCTAAACCTCTTAGTTAGGGCTAAGAGGTGAAGCTTTTAATTGTTTACAATGTCTAATTCGAATTAGTTTAAGTACTTTTTTATTTTATGAAGAACACTTCTGGTTCTAGTTTAAAATAAAGTTAGTATTTTTAGTTAATCTTCTATCTATTGTGATTGCTTTTACATGGGATGTTTTTATTATTGAGATTGCTTAATGGGGGAGTTGATTGATAGGATTTTGAGTTGTAGAGATCCTAGATTCATCATGATATGTTGGATGCTAGGGGATCTTACAAACTAAGTTTTCTAAGAGCTTTTCTAGAACTAAACTAGAAGGGGTTCTTATCTTTTGATTTAATCTGAGATAGGTGTTTATGTATTGATTTTGGTTCAATAGAAGTTCAATTCATACTTCTAAATGAAGTCTAGTGACAAAGCTTGAGGAAGAATCATGAATATGATTTTGCTTGCTTTGTAAAGGATTGGGTTGTGTGATTGAATACACACAATGCCTTAGTTGTTTATGAGAGAACCATATCAGTGGATGATCCATCTATGTTAGATGCATTATAATGCTTTGATTGCTCTATATTTCGATTGGATATGGATGGAATTCCGATTCTAATTACATGATTGGCTTGAATGGTTTGAATTGGCATTGTGAATGATTATTAGTGGATCCTTGGCGCTTTAGTGTTTATTTCCCTGATTTAAGTATAAAATAGATAGTTTTATGTTCTTAATTTCCACCCATCGATATAAATCTGAATTTAACCCATCATAGTTATAAAACTTATAATTATTACGACAATCCCTAAGGATCGACCACGGTCTTACCGAGAATTATTACTACATTGCAGCCTTGCACTTGAGGCGAGCGAACACTTGGCTTGGTTTGGTTGAGCTTTCGAGCCGAATTTGAGCATGTTCGAGCCTATTCTAGCTTCAAGCTTTTGAGCCTAAATTCGAGCCACTATCAAGTTTGGGCATTTGAGTCGAATCGAGCTTGGACTTTCGAGGTTGGGGCGATCATCGATTAGAGGTAGGTTGACTGTCAGACAAGGGAGGTCGACTGTTGGACAAGGTTGGGGACTGCCAGAATGGCCAGGCGACGAGCGAAGAAAAAGAGGAGATCAGAAGAGAGAAAGAGAGAAGATGTGAGAGAGATCAGAGGGTCGTGGTCCTCGTGGAAGCCGGACAGCGGTCAGGCAGGCGGGAGAGGGTAACTTTTAGGGTTTTGTTTTTTATTTTAAACTTTTTGTATATATTATATAATAATATTAATATATATAATATATAATATATTTTAAATACCGAGCATATACAAGAGCCGAGTCGAATTGAGCCTAATTCAAGCCAAACCGAGCCTGGTTCGAGCCGAGCCGAATCGAGCTTAGGCCAGGCCCAAGCTTGGTTTGAATTTCAACGAGCCCATAAAATAAGCTCGGCTTGGCTTGTTCAACCCTACGAGTCGAGCTGAACTGAGCTTTTTCGAGCCGAGTCGAGCGAGTTTTTCGAGCTAGCTCAGTTCATGTACAGCTCTACTAAGAAGTCCAGTTCACCATCATAAAAAATGCCAACAATGAGCTTATACCAACTAGAGTTACTACAGGTTGGCGTATGTGCATAAATTATAGGAAGCGAAACACGGTCACTAAGAAAAACCACTTCCATCTCCCATTCATGGACCAAATTTTAGAGAGGTTAGCGGGTCTTTCCTACTATTGCTTCTCTGATGACTAATCTGGTTACAACCAACTTGAGATTGCCCTGAAAGACCAAGAGAAGACTGTGTTCACATGCCCGTTCGGCACCTTCATCTACCAGCAGATGCCATTTGGGTTATGTAACGCACCTGCTACATTTCAACCATGTTGAGCATTTTCTCCGACATAGTGGGTCAGTTTCTTTATGTCTTTATGGATGACTTATTACATTTCGGTTGTACATTCGATGAGTGTCTCGACCATTTTAGATTGGTCTCGACCCGACGTGAGGAGAAAAACCTTGTTTTAAAGTTGGAGAATTGTCATTTTATGGTACAAAGAGGAATAGTCCTTGGACATGTCATCTTGTCCAATGGAATTGAGGTAAAACTGAGCCAAAATTGATATAATTGTCAATCTACCACCATCCAAAAGCATACGTGATGTGCGGTCCTTTTTAGGACACGTCGGATTTTAAAGAAGATTCATAAATGATTTCAGCCAAATCTAGAGGCCTTTATGTAATCTTCTCCAAAAGGATAGCCAATTCGAGTGGAGTGTCAAATGTTAAGTATCTTTTTCAAAGCTTAAGAACATGTTAACAAACGCACCCATCATGCAACCACCAAATTGGTCGCTTTCTTTTAAGTTGATGTGTTATGCGAGCGACTATGCTATTGGGGTGGTGTTAGGACAAAGGAAGGATAAGAAGCCCCACGTTGTCTACTATGCAAGTAGAACCCAAAATTCTACCCAAGTTAATTACTCGACTACAGAGAAAGAGCTCCTAGCCATAGTTTTTTCCTTGGACAAATCAGGCCCTACTTGATAAGATCCAAGGTCATCATATGCACAGATCATATGGCACTAAAGTACCTTCTTTCCAAGAAGGATGCTAAGCTCTGCTTGCTTAGATGGATCCTACTCCTTCAAGAGTTTGACTTAGATAATAAGGATAAGAAGGGAGTAGAGAACATGGTGGCGAATCATCTATCCTAACTAGTTTTTTTTATTCCATTGACGAATCACCAGTTGAGGACTTATTCCCTAATAAGTAACTCTTTGTTGCCACGCATCCACCATGGTACGCTGATATAGTGAACCGTCTTTCGACGGGGGCGATGTTGATACATTGGACTGCTAAAGACAAACGAAAATTCTTAAGGGAAGCGCACAGATTTTTCTGAGATGAACCTTTATTGTTTAACTATTGCCTAGATCAAATAATAAGGAGACATTTTCCTAATGATGAACAAAATTCTGCCATCTCCTTTTGTCATGCTCAAGTATGTGGTGGTCACTTTTCCACCAAGAAAACCATGGTAAAAATTTTATAGTGTGGTTTTTATTGGCCCACTATATTTTGAGACACCCACGAGTTTTGCAAAGCATGCAATCATTGTAAAAAACTAAGAGGATTGTCCCATAGGAATATGATGTCTCTCAACCCGATCCAACATATTGAAGTATTTGATTGTTGGGGCATCGATTTCATGGGACCATTCCCCTCATCTTTTGGATATGTATACATATTGCTAGCAGTAGACTATGTGTCCAAATAGGTAGAGGCGATTCCATGTAGAACCAATGATCATCTCACGGTTCTATGGTTCTTAAAAGAAAACATATTGTTTAGATTCGGAACACCTAGAGCCATCATAAGTGATGGTGGCTCTTACTTTTGCAATAAGCCTTTTGAGAGCTTAATGAAGAAATATAGCATATCGCATAAATTGAGCACCCCATACCACTCATAGACGAGTGGACAAGTTGAGATTTTCAATCAGGAAATTAAACATATTTTGAAGAAAACGGTGAATTCAGATTGTAAAGATTGGTCGCTGAGATTAATCGATGCACTTTGGGCTTACCGCATAACTTATAAGACCCAAATTGGAATGTCCTCATATAGACTTGTCTATGGGAAAGCTTGTCACTTGCCAGTGGAATTTGAACACAAAGTCTATTGGGCAATTTGGGAATTAAACTTCAATGTTGACAAGGCTAGCATGCTTTGCAATCTCCAATTAAATGAGATTGATGAGATCGGGAACGATGCTTATGAAAGTTCACGGATATACACGAGTAGGATGAAGGACTTCCATGATAAAAATAATTTTAGAAAATCCTTTCATCCTGGCCAAAAAGTACTCTTGTATAATTAGAGACTTCACGTTCTTTCGGGTAAATTGAGATCTCGGTGGACCGACCCATATATTTTAAAAGAAGTATTTCCACATGGAGCCGTCAAGATAGAGAATTCAGCGAATGGTAACTGTTTTAAGGTGAACGGACATGGATTAAAACCATTTATTGAGAAGTTTGATTCGGAGGACATGTCCATACTTCTGAATGATCTTGTCTATCAGGATGATTGATCTACTAACCCGATGGAGGTATAAAGTAGATTAGGATTAGGTTTTTTCTATTTTATTTTATTACTTTAATTAGGATAAGTTGTTGGAGGTAGATTCCCATTCTTTTTACTCTCTCAGGTACTCTCGTTCTCACTCTCCTCTATTTTTGTCATTGCTCTCATGTCATTACATATTATATATGTTTTTAGATTGAATACAATGTAAGATTTGGTTGGGGGTAAGATTCCTAGATGAATCTAGTATTTTTGTGACATTTCGAACAATTATTATAGAAAAATTTTCGATCCGTCTTATTTTTAAACTCTTTTGGAAGTTTAGTTCTATAAACTTGAGTATATGTGAATAAGTGAGGAAAGGGATGTGAAGTAATTTGATTTTAAAATTCTTGAAATTTCTGTGATATAGTATTTTTCTATATGAGTTTCCCTCTTTTATATGATTGATAGAAAATTTGAACACTTTTTTATTCTAGTTCACATTACTTGATTTTCATGATTGAAATGATTAAAAGGTATTTTTATATTGGTTAGACTATAATTTAAGGTGTTGAGGAATCAAGCCGGGGAACTTTGTTCATCACGTCCAAGAAATAAGAGAAGTGAAGAATGCTTAAGATATGAATTTCTAAAAATCCTATCTCATGTTTTGATATGAAAGGACAAAAAAAAAAGAAAAAAAGAAAAGAGAGAAGTTAAAAATCTGTCGAAAAGAAAATATCGAAAAGGGCTACCTATCACCAACCAGAAGAGGGCCTATAACCCAAGCTGGTAATGGGAAGTAGTGTGAAAGCCATCAACAAGAACGGTAAGAAAAATTCCTGTCACAGGCTTGTTGTTGATTTGTACACTTTTTAAATCTATAATCTAGTTGATCCATGAAAAGAAGGGTAATCCTGAAAATTGATGAGATGAACATTCACTAAGCACACTAGACTACACTTGTTTGGATCATTTTATTTGTCAATAATCAGTAGGAAATCCATTCGAAATACTTACTATGTTTTAGGAAGTTTAAGATTTGAGAAATCGATCGTTTCTTTTTTCTGAATTTCACATTCACATGTCTTACAGTTTATAGAAGTATGGTTTCTAAAGGAGGTTTGCACTTGGGAATTGGATTTGTTTCACGCATGTTTTGCTCGGGGCTAGCAAAATGCTGGTTAGGGTGTGTGTTAAGCTCTGAATTGTATATATTCTAACCCCAATTCATCACACATTATGCATAGTTTTGAGTGCTAAAAGACCTATCTTATATATGTATTTGTGTTTGTAGGAATGAGAGAGACCTCATGAATTCTATGATAAGAGAACCTTCTTAGCACACATTGCAGATCAGTAGAAGAAGATCCAAGAGATGATGGAAAGAAGCAAGGAAGAAGGAAGGAGAAAAGAAAAACTTGTGAAGAAACAGCCTGTCCGACCAGTCGTCCGACTGGTCGTCCAATGCCCAGGACCGATTGGCTGACCAGTCGAATTTCTTCAAGGATGGGTTAATTCACTGCTGACCTTATTGGACTAAAAATGACAAATCCGATCGGTCATCCGAACGATCTAAATAGTGCTAAGACCGGTCGTCCGACCAGTGAACCAATGAAAGTCATGTTCAAAAATCTATTTTTACCGTTGGCCCTTGAGCAAGATCGGTCGGTGAGGGTGCCTAGACCGGTCGGCCACCGCCCAGACTGTATAACTCCTTACGCAGTTCTCGAAGATTCCAAGACATTGGTGAGTTTTTTTTTCTATAAAAGGACACCTCTACCTTCGTTATAAGGCATCCTAGAAAAGTTCTAAAGTTGATGGAGGTGGAGAGGATTAAAGTAAAGAGTCTACAACTCCTCCAACCTAGGGCTTTTCTAATTTTTCTATGCTTTTCTTAGTTTTTTTGTTTGATTCTAGTTCAATCATGTTTATGGTTGGCTAGACCTCTTAGTTTGGGCTAAGAGGTGAAGCTTGTAGTTAGATTTAATGCTTAATTCATTTATTCAAGTACTCTAAGCTTTGGTTTTTTATTTTTAAGTTATAGTTTTAATAAAATTGATATTTTTAGATGATTTTTTAGAGTTTTTGTACTTCGGACACAAGTTGCTTATAAATTTTTTAGAATGATCATATTGGTTTTATGAGATTTGAATTTTCAGATTGGGTTTGCACTGTTATATGTGTGAATGTAATATCTTCTAATTGGATGAGAGATAGGACTTCAATTTCAATTGTGTTTGTGCTTAATGAACGAATTAGCATTGATCTACTACAATTGGATCCTTGGCATTCTAATTGTTCTTATTTCTCAAATTTTCTTTTATTTATTTTTCTGTTTTAAATAGTTATAAAAATCTGAATTTTTGAACTCTACTATTCCAAGTGATTAGAAGAGTTGGAATTGGTTTAATCTCTAATCCCTAAGGACGATCCGGTCTCACGATCAATTATTATTACATCGCAACCTTACACTTGGGGTTGGCGAACAGCAAGTGCCGGCCCAACACTGTATGACTCGACTAAAAACCCTGATTGCCTCTCAAATGGGAACACCCGAAAGAATATGGGACATAGGCATCCGACTTGTCTAAACAATGGCTCGGTCCATAACAAAATTACACTGGTCTCTATGACCACAAACTCAAAGACCATAGTCCCCGATGACTTAGTCACCTGCTCGATTTGTCCGGGCCTTTTCTCGAATATTCCATATATTATACAACTATCATTCATAGTTGAGCTTTGTCGCTTTGTGCCGTGGTTTTCTCCTGCAAGGGTTTCCACGTAAAAATCTTTGCATACTGTGTGATGTGTATGATTTATATTTATGCTTCCTTATTTGTTTTATTTAATTCACCTATGACACTCGTATACATTTAATTTTTCTTTTTAATCAAGGCTGATCATCCGTTGATTAATTAAGGGCTTATGCCAGATCATGACTTAGAATGTACAAGATCTTAGAATCTCTGGAATAAAACTCGCCTTGCGATATTTTTCTCTTCTGCGTATTTTGTGAATGCTTATGATCATCTATGAATGTTTCCATTACTTAGAACCTCAGAACAACAATACACAAGAAAATTACCTTGTCGCATTTTTTAGTTTTAACACCATCGCCGAAGAACTTGAAGGAACCAAAGAAATTTCAGGGGAGGATAACCTATCTATGATGATTAATTTCGAACTTGGCTGGGAGATGTTAGCCGTTCTCAAGATTGAATAAAAAGGGCATTCAATTTGAATGAGATGACGCATATGAGAAGGCATTTGATTCCCTCAAAGAAATATTAGGGAATTCTCCTGTCCTCACAGCTCCCATAAAAGGAAAGTCATTATATGTCATAATGGGTGACAACACACTATAGAAGCTTCAGGGATATTACTGTTCACCAGCCCCAAGTATAAGGTCGCGATATAGTAATAACTCAGTGAGACTAAGGTCAATCCACTGGGAAGGAATATGAAAAACTAGATCCAAACACTCTAAGGTTACCTAGGTTTTAGAATTAAACTAACTAAACTAGTCTGAAATTGATTTTAGAAGAAAAGTAATTTAGAATTAGAAGAAAAATAATCTAAAGCAAAGACTATAACGTCAAGGATCCACTTTTAGTTATCATTCATGCTTAATTTAATTAATTCAATCCAATACTCAAATGGAATCAAAGTCCTGTCTCTATCTAGCCGAAGGATATTGTAATTAAATCACAATAAACAACCTAAAACAGATGTTTGTTCATTGATTTGGTTCCCTCAATAATGCTTAGGCATTGGGCACACTCAATTGTATAGTGCAATCCTTTATCCAATCATGTTGAGATCATAACCATAGCCTTCATCAAATCCTGTCAGAATTGACTAGAACGAATGATTTGAACTCTTATTAAACCAATATCAATAAGAAAAAACACATATCTCATATTCACACAAAAGATACACGAACTCTTTAACAATTAGTTCTAATAGAAATCCAATTGTTTCAACTCATGGAAAACTCGAAGCATTCACCGTATTCAGAAATCACGACAAATCAAAGGCTTTCACAAACTAAAATCCCATATACAAATCTGATTAATTTCAGAAATTCAACAAGAACTCATGCACATGGCACACAAGATCCCCAAATTATCTAAAACTATCAACTTGATTTAAACCATTAATGATTTTTTTTTCACAATTAAAGAATAATTCAAAATTAAAGAATTAAGACATGATTAATAAACTAGAATTTTCACCTCTGATCTATATTTGAGAGTTAGCTAAAAAGAACATAAGAAAAATTGAGAACTAGAACTAGAAAATAAAGAAAAACTAGTTGTAGAAGGCTAAAAAGCCTCCTAGGACTTGATCTCCTTGCTCCCTGTTGGGGTCCTGTTCGCTTCCCCAAGTGTAGGGTTGCGATGTAGTAATAAACTCGGTAAGACCGAGGTCGATCCACAGGGACTATGTAGGATCTCACAAATTCATCCACAATTGTCTATTTAAGTCTACTAATCAGATTGTTGTATGAAGTTGATGTGAATAACAAAAGCTAAATTAAATCGAAAGTAATTAATTATAAGAAGGCACTAGGGGTTTAGAGGATCCACTTGTAGCAATCCTTGATGTTCAATCCGCTGTGGTTTCTTATTCTCTCAACTAGAATCGACATTCCTGTCTATCTAGTCGGATGATAGAGCTGTTAAACCAAACATTCTGTAATATGTAAGTTCTATGCATAAGATTCACTCAATGTAGGCCGAGCTGAGCATGCTCAATTGCATAGGTCATTCCCCTTTCCTATAAGTCCAGTTCTCAATCATAACCATCCTCAAGTCCTCTCACAAGACAAGGCTAGATCAGGATTTGAACTGGATTCAAATCACATGCACAGTCATTACATATTCCAGAAAATCAACAAAAATAGAATTTTGGCATGAAGTCCCTTCATGAAGAGCTTAGTACTAGAGCGCACTCCGATTCCTCAGATCATACAGGTCTAGACCGTTGCAAACGAATTAAGAAGCTAAGTAATTCATCCAAACATCTATGAGTCATCACAAGACTAAGAAAAATTACTTAAAAACTTGTATAAACTTCAAACCTTAGTTCATAATCATGAATTCCAAACTGAAAACCACTTAACTACGAATTAAAACATCTTGGATTCACTACAAGCTTCACCTCTTAGCCCTAGCTAAGAGGTTTAGCTGCTCATGATCCAAGGAAACATGAAATAACTACAAAAAGCATGAAAACAGCAAAGCAAACCAAAAGGAGTTGTGAAACTCCAATCTTCACTTCCACAGTCTCCAACCTCGCTTGAACCTTTCTAGGATACCCTAGGAACGATCCCTAGGTGTCCTTTTATAGTCTGGAAGCTCCACAACTTCGGAAGAATCGAGAACTTGCGTAACACTTACGCAGCGCAGAGAAAATCGGGATGAAATTAGAAATTTCTTAGTCTTCACGCACAGCCGACCGGTCATGACCGGTCGGCCTCAATAAGCAATCACTCCAGCAAGTATGCCCGACCGGTCAAGACTGGTCGGGCCTATTTATCTTCAGTCCAGCAATGATGTCCGACCGGTCAAGACCGGTCGGACGTTTCTTCTTATGTTATAGCAGCCATGGCCGACCGGTCATGACCGGTCGGCCTTGTTCATTGACATTCCAGCAATCCTATCCGACCGGTCATGACCGGTCGGACGTCCTCAGTACCTCCAAACACGCATGGCTGACCGGTCACTGACCGGTCTGGCTTCCTTGGCCAACCGGTCACGACCGGTCAGCTCTCTTTTCTTCTTGTTTTCATCCTTTCTTTCTTCTGCTTTCTTTTCTTCTTTACTTCTTTCTTTCTTTTCTTCTTTGGTCCTCAAACGTTCTTCATCAGAATGATCCCAAGTGAACCCTTTTTGTCTTCAATTGAGTGGAATTCCCTCTCAGTCCTATAGTCACAAAACATGCATTGGATTAGCCTACAAACCATACAAACCTTGCACAATGAGTGATGAATTGGGGTTAGAATATGCACAATTAAGAGCTCAACACACCCCCCAACCAGCATTTTGCTAGTCCCGAGCAAAACATGCGTGAAACTAATCTCATTCTTCAAAGTTCAACTCTCTTTCAGAAACCATCCTTCTATACATTCCAAGGTTCATAAGTGTAAGATTCAGAAAGATTAAGCGTCAAAGGTTGGAACCGTAAATCCTCAAAACATAATAAGCATTCATATGAAATTCCCGCTGATTGGTTGATAAATAGAAGGACTTGAACAAATTCAACCTAGTGTGGGTAGTGAAAATTCATCTCACGAGTTTCTAGGTTTATCTTCTTCATAGATCAACTAGACTATCGAACTCAAGGTACATAGAGCCACATCAAGCCAATGACAGGAATTTGCCTTACCGTCCTTCCGACGACTTTCACACTACGTCCCATTTTCGTCTTTGGTTACGGGTAGACCATCCCCCGGTTGGTAGTAGGTAGCCCTAATCGGAATTTTACACCGTTTTTCCACATTCCCAATTTCATCCTTCCTTTTCCTTTTTTTTTTTTAAATTAGATAGGATTTTTAAAAATCCATATCTTTCATTATTTTCCCATGGACAAGGATGGACAAAGTACCCCAGCCTGATTTCTCAATACCTTAACTCAAAGTCTAGCTAATCCATAAATCACATAATCCCTTCAACTCATGAAAATCATGTAATGTGAACTAGGTGTAAAAGTGTTCAGGTTTTCTATCAATCACAAAAATAGGGGAGTTCACATATAAAACCATTATGCTATGAGAGATTCCAGACATCCAGCCCCATACACTTCATATCTCCTCCTCTTATGCTCATATCAACTTGAATGCATAGAACCGGTGTTTGCCAAAAGAGTTTCAAATTTTTGAAAAATCAAAAAATTTCCACATAATTGCTTGAAATGTTGCAAAACTCTGGATTCATCCAAGCGATCCTACACCCCCCAACCAAATCTTGCATTGTCCTCAATGTAAAAGATGTGCAATGAGCAAAACATGAGAGCAATTTGAAAATAAAAGGGAGCGAGGAATGATAGTACCTGAGAGAGTGTAAAGTGGAGATCTTCCTCATTCTAACAAACCTATGAAAAAGAAAATAAAGGCAGCAAAATCCTAATCCTAACTACTCTATACCTCCGTCAGACTAGGAGATCAATCATCCTGATACACAGGATCATTCAGAGGTATGGACATACCTTCTGAAGGGAATCTCTCAAAGAACGGCTTTAATCGCTGCCCATTCGCTTTGAAAATGTTGCCGTTCCTCGGATTCAACAGCTCGACAGTCCCATATGGATAGACAGTTTGCACAATGTAGGGACCGGTCCATCGAGATCTAAGTTTTCCCGGAAATAGATGTAAGCGAGAATTATACATGAGGACTTTTTGGTTGATCGTGAATGTCTTGCGAAGAATATTCTTATCATGGAATATCTTCGTCTTGTCCTTGTAAATTCTTGCATTCTCATAAGCTTCATTCCGGATTTCTGCAAGTTCATTCAATTGTAGTTTGCGTAGCGAGCTTGCCTTGTCAGAATTGAAATTCATCTTCTTAATAGCCCAATATGCCTTATGTTCCAACTCCACAGGCAAGTGACAAGCCTTCCCATAGACAAGTCTATAGGGGGACATTCCAATAGGAGTTTTGAAAGCTGTACGGTAAGCCCAAAGCGCATCGGTAAGCCGAAGTGACCAATCCTTGCGATCGGGGTTCACCGTTTTCTCTAAAATGTGTTTAATTTCCCTATTGGATATCTCAGCTTGTCCACGAGTTTTGTGGGTGATAGGGAGTGCTCACTTTGTGTGTTACGCCATATTTCTTCATTAGGGCTTCAAAAGGGCGATTGCAAAAGTGAGACCCTCCATCACTTATGATGACTCGAGGCGTTCCAAACCGGGAAAGAATATTTTCTTTTAAAAATCTAATGACCGTTTTATGGTCATTATTCCGGCAAGGGATAGCCTCGACCCATTTGGAAACAAAGTCGACGGCAAGCAAGATGTATAGGTTTCAAAAAGAAGATGGGAATGGGCCCATGAAATTGATGCCCCAACAATAAAAAATTTCGATAATTAAGATGGGATTGAGTGGCATCATGTTTCTACGGGAGATTCTCCCTAATTTCTGACAAGGTTCACATGCTTTGCAAAACTCATGTGTGTCTTTGAACATAGTGGGCCAATAAAACCCACATTGCAGAATTTTCGCTGTGGTCTTTTTAGCCGAAAAATAGCCACCACATGCTTGAGAATGACAGAAGGAGATGATGCTTTGTTGCTCATCATCTGGGACACATCTCCTTATGATTTGATTGGGACAGTACTTGAATAAGTATGGGTCGTCCCATAGAAATTTCCGCACCTCCGTGAAGAATCTATCCTTATCTTGCTTTTTCCAATATGTAGGAATTGCACCTGTAGCAAGATAGTTAGCAATGTCTGCATACCATGGCAATTGGGAAACAACAAAAAGTTGTTCATCAGGGAACATGTCATTGATTGCAGTCGTTTCAGGGGAATCAGTGAGGACAAGTCGAGAGAGGTGGTCAGCTACTACATTCTCTACTCCTTTCTTATCACGTATTTCTATGTCGAATTCTTGGAGTAGTAGGATCCATCTTAATAACCGTGGTTTAGCATCCTTCTTAGAGAGAAGATACTTAAGCGCGGCATGGTCAGTGAATACAATGATCTTGGATCCAATCAAGTAGGATCTAAACTTCTCCAAGGCAAAAACTACGGCTAAAAGTTCCTTTTCAGTAGTGGTGTAGTTTGCCTGGGCTGAGTTTAGGGTTCTACTTGCATAGTAGATGACACATGGCTTTTTATCTTTTCTTTGGCCTAACACGGCCCCAATAGCATAGTCGCTAGCATCGCACATAATCTCAAAAGGAAGGCTCCAATCAGGTGGTTGCATTATTGGGGCACATGTCAACATACCTTTAAGGGTGGTAAAGGCCTTTTGACATTCTTCATTCCACTCGAATGAATTTTCCTTTTGGAGTAGGTTACATAAAGGGCGAGAGAGTGAACTGAAATCCTTTATGAACCTTCTGTAAAATCCTGCATGTCCTAAAAAGGATCGTATATCTCGTATGCTTTTGGGTGGTGGAAGGTTAGAGATAAGATCAATTTTCGCCTTGTCCACCTCAATTCCATTTTGTGAAACGATGTGACCAAGTACAATTCCCTTTTGAACCATGAAGTGACACTTTTCCCAATTGAGCACAAGGTTCTTCTCTTCACATCTTTTTAGCACAGATTTCAAGTGCTCAAGGCACTCATCAAAGCTACAACCGAATACGGAAAAATCATCCATGAAGACTTCGAGAATGGTCCCCACCATGTCAGAAAAGATGCTCATCATACAACGTTGAAAGGTGGCAGGGGCATTACATTGTCCAAACGGCATCCGTCGATAGGCGAAAGTGCCGAATGGACATGTGAATGTAGTCTTTTCTTGGTCTTCACGGGCAATTTCTATTTGGTTGTACCCTGAATAGCCATCAAGGAAGCAAAAGTGGGAATGACCCGCCAACCGTTCTAAAATCTGATCAACAAACGGTAGGGGGAAGTGGTCTTTCCTCGTGACAGTGTTTAGCTTCCTGTAGTCAATGCACATTCTCCAACCGGTAGTGACTCTAGTTGGTACGAGTTCATTATTGGCATTGGCTACGATGGTTATTCCAGATTTCTTAGGCACCACTTGAGTTGGGCTCACCCATTGGCTATCAGATATTGGGTAAATGATACCTACATCCAATAGTTTCACCACCTCGGCCTTAACCACATCCTTCATGTTTGGATTTAGTCGTCTTTGTGGTTGCCGGGATGTCTTCGCATTTTCCTCAAGGTGTATGCGGTGAGTACAAATCAGTGGGTCTATGCCTTTGAGATCCGCAATTGACCATCCAATGGCACTCTTGTGCTCTAATAGAGTGGCTATTAGCCTGCTCTCCTGTTCCTTATCCAAGTGGGAAGAAATCACCACTGGATATGTCTCATCTCGACCTAAATAAACATATTTTAGCTCACTTGGCAATGGTTTTAGGTCGAGTGTAGGTGCCTTGATGTTAGATGGGAGAGCCTTGTTTTCATTTACAGGCAAAGGTTCAATTGGGGCCCTCCATCTTTTATTGTCAAGTACTGACATCATCTCTAGAATGGCATCCATCTCTTGTATTGTGTAATCATTTGTCTCATGAGAATGGGCCATACATGCCTCCAAAGGGTTGGAAAATAGTGATAAGGGGACTGTATCCTCCACGAATGATTCGATCATGTTTAATTCGTGGACATCATCATCAACTTCCCGTGGTTGTTTGCATAACTCAAATATGTTAAGCTCAAGGGTCATATTTCCAAAGGACATTTGTACAAGTCCATTTCTACAATTGATAATGGCGTTTGAGGTAGCTAGAATCGGTCGTCCAAGTATGACGGGAATTTGAGTACTGGTGCCTATCACGGGATGTGTGTCCAAGACAATAAAATCTACTGGGTAGTAGAATTTATCAACTTGGACTAGAACATCCTCTATCATTCCTCTCGGTATCCGGATGGATCTATCAACAAGTTGGAGTGTGGTTTTAGTGGGTTTCAATTCACCTAACCCAAGTTGTTCATAGATCGAGTATGGAATGAGATTCACACTTGCCCCCAAGTCGAGTAGAGCCTGTTTAATCTGGTAGTCTCCTATGATGCATGAGATGGTTGGACTACCTGGATCCTTGTATTTTTGGGGCACCTCTTGTTTGATGATGGCGCTCAAATTCTCAGCCAAAAGAACTTTGTTGCGAACGTTATGTTTCCTTTTGACTGTACACAATTCCTTTAGAAATTTGGCATAAGATGGTATTTGTTTTATTGCATCCAACAGCGGGATGTTGATCTTCACCTGCTTGAAAACTTCCAGAATCTCCAGATTTTTATCTAAAGGTTTAGGTGAAATTAACCTTTGCGGAAATGGGGCAACCGGCTTGTATTGTCTTTCCGGTTCTTTCTCTTGTGGAGTATTGTTTGGGTTATCATCCTCTTTGAGAATTTCCAGATCCTTAGGCTTTGGAGCCTTCACCGGATTAGATTTGTCAATTTCTTTCCCACTTCTCAACGTGGTGATAGCTTGAACATGTTCCGTATGGTGAGAGGATGAGCTTGCATCTTGTATCTCATACTGGGTCCTTGGGTTAGGAAGAGTTTGAGCAGGAAGTGTGCCCTTCTCTCTACCACTAAGGTGAGCTTCAACTCTAGCCAGAGATGTTTTCAATTCATTAATGGCTTGGTTTGAATTTTGATTGAATTTCAATTGCTCTTGCATGAACCCATCTATTTTTAGAGATTTTGTCTTGTTATACTCATTCTGGACCGATACGAGTGCACCCAACATCTCTTCTAGTGATACTTTTGGAGTGTTGTTTGCATTTGCAGTGGGTCCATTCCTCCACCTGAAGTTGGGATGGTTCTTCCAATTAGGATTAAACGTGTTTGAGTTTGGAGCACCATATTGCTGTTGATAACTGTTTATGGCGTTTGTTTGTTCTTGTAAGATGCCTTGGACTGCTGAAATTGTGGGACAATCTGGTGTAGCATGTTGATTTCCAGCACAAATTCCACAAACAGTTTCAACGTCAGTGGAGTTGATTGTTTCTCCTTTCCTTAATTCCATGGCTTCGACCTTTCTTGTGAGGCTAGCCAACCGTGCACTTATGCTATCTTCTTCTGATAAGACATACATTCCTCCCTTTTCCTTTTGTTGGCCAGTCTTGGAACTTGTTGGTTTAGATGTGTCCCAAGACTGTGCACTTTCAGCCAATTCTTCCAAATAATCCCATGCTTCATCAGCTTCCTTATTCATGAACTCTCCATTACACATCATCTCTACAAATTGGCGCATGGATGAAGTCAGTCCTTCATAGAAAAAACTTATAATCCGCCAAATTTCATAGCCATGATGTGGGCATGCGTTTAATAGGTCCTTAAACCTCTCCCAACATTGGGAAAAAGTTTCCTCTTCCTTTTGGGCAAAGTTCATGATAAGGCGCTTAAGCATGTTCGTTTTGTGAGTAGGGAAGAATTTTTTAATAAATTCTCTGTGCATATCAGTCCATGAACCAATTGATCTTGGCCTCAATGCATAAAGCCAACCCTTGGCTTTATCCTTAAGAGTGAAAGGGAAGAATTTAAGTCTTACTACATCTTCAGTCACATTTGCAAAGTGCATGGTGGTGATTACCTCATCAAACTCCCTAAGGTGTTGATAGGCACTTTCACTGTCTAAACCATGGAATTTAGGGAGAAGATTGATCACTCCCGGTTTCAAATCCACATTCCCTGCATTTTGTGGAAAAATTATGCATGAGGGAGTGCTCGTTCTTGCAGGTTGCAAGAAATCACGTAAAGTCCTTGGTCGGGGAACATCCTCAACCACATTCTCCCCTGTTTCAGTTTGATTTTGGATCGGCTTAGGTTGATTTGCAGCCATATTTTCAGATAAAATTGGAGAATCTAGCTGTCTCCTAGCACGTGGCTCTCTATCAATTCCTTCTACTATCCCCCCTTCACTTATGAGTCGGTTATTGGAATCCCGAGCCCAATGTGGCATGCAAAACCAAAAATAAGAAACAAAAAGAAAGAAGAATTCTTCCTCCCTTTTCTTTACTCTTCTCTAAGCCCGAAGCACAAGGTGTCTTGCAATGGCTAGGCCAGAAGCAAGGATAGAGACCGATTTCTCGTGGTCAATAGGGGTTCAGAGAACTCCCCACCCACTCTTTGAATCTTTTGAGAAAAAGTGCAGAAAAAGGAAAAAGAGGAGTAGAGATGAGAAAAGAAATCTCTGAGCACAAGGTGATCCAAGGCGGCTGATCCGACCAATAGGAATCCAGGTGGCAAAAAGGCCGACCTTTTAGAGATCCAAAAGGAATCTCCACCCACTCTACAAGAGATGAATAGGAATGAATAGGAGAAGGAGAAGAGTAAGGTTTTAGAAGGATAGAACCTGATTCGCACTTGAAATCCTTGAATCTTCTTCAGCTTCCTAGAAATCCCTGAAAAGAAAAATCAAATAAACAAATTAAGTTAGTCTAAAAATCTAAAAAAAATTCCTAAATAGATACTAATTTCAGAAATTTGTGAAAACCGTCAAGATCCCCGGCAACGGCACCAAAAACTTGTTCGCTTCCCCAAGTGTAGGGTTGCGATGTAGTAATAAACTCGGTAAGACCGAGGTCGATCCACAGGGACTATGTAGGATCTCACAAATTCATCCACAATTGTCTATTTAAGTCTACTAATCAGATTGTTGTATGAAGTTGATGTGAATAACAAAAGCTAAATTAAATCGAAAGTAATTAATTATAAGAAGGCACTAGGGGTTTAGAGGATCCACTTGTAGCAATCCTTGATGTTCAATCCGCTATGGTTTCTTATTCTCTCAACTAGAATCGACATTCCTGTCTATCTAGTCGGATGATAGAGCTGTTAAACCAAACATTCTGTAATATGTAAGTTCTATGCATAAGATTCACTCAATGTAGGCCGAGCTGAGCATGCTCAATTGCATAGGTCATTCCCCTTTCCTATAAGTCCAGTTCTCAATCATAACCATCCTCAAGTCCTCTCACAAGACAAGGCTAGATCAGGATTTGAACTGGATTCAAATCACATACACAGTCATTACATATTACAGAAAATCAACAAAAATAGAATTTTGGCATGAAGTCCCTTCATGAAGAGCTTAGTACTAGAGCGCACTCCGATTCCTCAGATCATACAGGTCTAGACCGTTGCAAACGAATTAAGAAGCTAAGTAATTCATCCAAACATCCATGAGTCATCACAAGACTAAGAAAAATTACTTAAAAACTTGTATAAACTTCAAACCTTAGTTCATAATCATGAATTCCAAACTGAAAACCACTTAACTACGAATTAAAACATCTTGGATTCACTACAAGCTTCACCTCTTAGCCCTAGCTAAGAGGTTTAGCTGCTCATGATCCAAGGAAACATGAAACAACTACAAAAAGCATGAAAACAGCAAAGCAAACCAAAAGGAGTTGTGAAACTCCAATCTCCACTTCCACAGTCTCCAACCTCGCTTGAACCTTTCTAGGATACCCTAGGAACGATCCCTAGGTGTCCTTTTATAGTCTGGAAGCTCCACAACTTCGGAAGAATCGAGAACTTGCGTAACACTTACGCAGCGCAGAGAAAATCGGGATGAAATTAGAAATTTCTTAGTCTTCACGCACAGCCGACCGGTCATGACCGGTCGGCCTCAATAAGCAATCACTCCAGCAAGTATGCCCGACCGGTCAAGACCGGTGGGGCCTATTTATCTTCAGTCCAGCAATGATGTCTGACCGGTCAAGACCGGTCGGACGTTTCTTCTTATGTTATAGCAGCCATGGCCGACCGGTCATGACCGACCGACCGGTCGGCCTTGTTCATTGACGTTCCAGCAATCCTATCCGACCGGTCATGACCAGTCGGACGTCCTCAGTACCTCCAAACACGCATGGCTGACCGGTCACTGACCGGTCTGGCTTCCTTGGCCAACCGGTCACGACCGGTCAGCTCTCTTTTCTTCTTGTTTTCATCCTTTCTTTCTTCTGCTTTCTTTTCTTCTTTACTTCTTTCTTTCTTTTCTTCTTTGGTCCTCAAACGTTCTTCATCAGAATGATCCCAAGTGAACCCTTTTTGTCTTCAATTGAGTGGAATTCCCTCTCAGTCCTGTAGTCACAAAACATGCATTGGATTAGCCTACAAACCATACAAACCTTGCACAATGAGTGATGAATTGGGGTTAGAATATGCATAATTAAGAGCTCAACAGGTCCCAAAATGTAGGGGCCCTCAAAACAAGCAAAATGGTGACGCACCTCCAAAAGAATCCATAAAATACCCTTCAAACACACATAAAACGGAGATTTACAAAAAATCCCCTTAGCCAATTTTGGCTGAAATCTCCGGCGGGCCTCACGAATCACCGCGATCGGAACCGTCCGAAATCGAACCCATAACTTCATTATGATTTACGATGAACAATGCATGTACTTTCATCATTAAGCGGGCCCCACAATGTCACGCCCCAAACCTGGGGACCGGGCTCACTAAATTTTCGATCGCCGACCTTGATGCCAACAACCTCCGTAGTACCCCATTCTCGGCTCTTAGCTCTCATATACAGGTTTCGATCCTGGGATCCCACCAGGAGGATTTTCAAGGTAAATTTTTTGTAAAGGAGCATAATCAAAACCATAAAACATCATCAAATATCCACTATAAAGTTTGTTGAGTACAGTGCTGACAAAGGAAAATACAAAATGTAGCAGACGTCCAAAATATCAGGTACATGAACTGAGCTCAATGCTGCTGATGTGCCCTAGTACCTGCAGCGTAAAAAAACACGCATAAGCTTCCTACGAAGCTCAATAGAGTGCGTGTGTGCTCGTGTGATGCACATGACAAGTATACAGATATCAGAGTAAGCGAAAGTGATAGAGGGCTAAGTTACCAAGTTCATGAATGCTATCAGCCATCCCAAGGCTATGCGATGCAAGGGCCTACATGGCCGAGTGTTACATGCTAGAGATGCAATGCAAACACGTCAATCCTTAACTAATCCACATATCAAAATGGTTCTCATCTAGACATCACCGGGGTCTAGCACACTCTGATACTGGCTGCCGTACATCGCGTGCATAACCAAGCGAGTAGAAAAGACCTCACTATCCGCCTCGTCAGTGGTATGCCAATGCCCACCCGGCTCACTGATAGCGGACCCATTTCACGAGTTGGTCAGACTCGACCTAGCTTTATAGCCCATTGCACCCGGGCGGATAAGGTCACACCCCTTCCCACGAACTTGACAAAGTGGGAGACGCGGCCTACTGGTATTTATTTGGCACTCGGGCGCTCGTGTTATCCACTCGGTCTTGATGTTGGAGCATCCTACTGGTACCACAAGGTTTAGGGACTTTCACTCAAGGACATCCATAGCGCCCACGTGTTAGAACAAGTTTCCAGTGTCCATTACTGCCAACCACGATGTGACTATGGTGGCCATCACCCTGATGCTGCTACAGTGTGAAGGCGATCGTGACATACATAATGCGAGATGCATGAGTCATACAATCCAAGTCATGCACCAAACCTACGCATACTGCGCAATCATGTGGGGCGACCCTGTCTCGTACAGGTCCCCTAAGTCTAACAAGCCAAAATAGCATGTGCTATGATTATTCGTGATCCACAACAGGCATATAAATGATGCGTATGGGCATATGAATGAGCAGTGTATTCATTATACTAAGCATGTTATCAGTGTGACATATCAAGCAAAATATACTAACATGTTACCAAACGTATCATGTGACGTTGGCCTTAAATGACCCAATACATGTAGAGAGTGGGACCCGGACAGTGGGCCCCATTGGAAATGTAAAGGTCTTCGTGGCATAGCCCACTTGAGACCACATCGGCCCCATACTTGGGCCTGCACATACAAAATAACCCAACGAAATAGGTGTACGGCATGGATAAAACATATATATCAAAGGAAGGACCATGGTGGGCCTCGCTCACCGGTCGGATAACAAATATACATCATCGTAGGTCTTAGGAAGTTTCAGTGGTAGGTATTCAATCACCACCATTTTCTAAGTGAAGCCCACTCAAATTGGGCCCCACTCATCGGTCAAGACGGATGGTATGATCCATAATACATCCATTAAGGTGGAACCCAAAGATGGGCCCACACCCTCTAATTGGATGGAAGATAACCATCACAGTGGCCCTAAGAAAGTTTTCAATGGTGGGCATCATTGACCGCTGTTCCTGCGGGTGTAGTCCATGTGACGTTTGGATCTGCCTCATTTTGGGGGCCATGTCCTAAAATGGCATGGAAAAACAGATGGCCAGCATGAATAAAACAAATACATCATGGTGGGACCCACAGGGTGGGCCACCAGCTGGGCAGTGTGAGCACGCACACTGTCTGCAGCATGGGACCCCCTTGGGTCGCATTAGTTTTGGGATCAAGCTAATATTTGTGTTTTCCCCTCCATCCAAACCTATGCCATAGGTCTGGATGGCATTATAAACATCACAGTGAGCCTTAGGAAGGCTTCAACGGTGGACATCACTGTCTCCCACTGCTTCTTATGTGGTGGCCCACGCAGAATTTGGATCTGGCTCAGATCTGGGCTCGTGTCTTAAAATGATCTAGGAAGTAGGATGGGTGGTGTGGATGATACATATACATCATGGTGGGTCCCACGAGTGGGCCACCTCTGGGCAACCCATGAGTGCAGCGCTCGTGGACGCTGGTTTCTCCCAGCTTCAGAGACGCTGGGAGCCTTGTTCCCATTTCTTTTCTTTTTTTGTTCTTTTTTTTATTTCCTTAGTTTTCATCAAGTGGGGCCCACATGAGGATGATCCACTCCATCTATCCAATTTTTCAGCTCATGGGGGGCCCAAAGAGCCCTATATTGGGTATGTTATGTGGGCTACAAACATCAAGGTGGGCTGAGGAAAGCTCAGCAATAGGCATCACTCTCCCCCACTGTTTCATGTGATGCAGTCCGCTTAAGATTTGGATCTGTTTCATTTTTGGTATACAACCCTAAAATGGACTGGAGAAATAGATGGACGGTGTGGATTCAACACAATTATCAAGGTGGGTCCCACGAGTGGGGACCCCACTCATGCATCCAACGTCTCTGATGCTGGACAGTTCTAGCGTCTCTGACGCTGTGAACGTCCAGCGTTGGACTTCTTTTTTTTTGTTTTTATCAAGTGGGGCCCACTTGGGGGACGATCCACTCCATTCATCAAGTTCTCTAACTCATGGGGAACCATAGAGCCCTATATTGGGCAAGTGATTTGGTCTAGAAACATCAAGGTGGGCCAAAGGAGGTTCGACAGTAGGCACCATCGTCTTCACTGTTTTCTATGGTGTGGTCCACCTAAGATCTGGATCTGCTTCATTTTTGGCATCCGACTCTAAAATTGGCTGGCGAAACAGAGGGACGGTGTGGATCAAACACCAGCACCAAGGTGGGTCCCATGGTTAACGCCCAAAAGGGGCTTTCGCCCATTGCGCTGCTGGGCAGCAGCAGTTCTCTGGAAGCTATCTGTCCAGCGGCTCCTATTTCTTCTTTTTTTGTTTTTATTATTATTATTATTTTCAAGTATGTGGGGCCCATTCATGGATGATCCAATCCATCCATCTGATTGTTCATCACAGGGTGGGCCCAAAAAAAGAAAAATAAAGGCAAACAAGAAAAGGGGGAGTTTATGTCCCCCCTTGCACTCACTTGAAAGATGAACGATCGAATCGAATTAGACGGTTGATCGAACGGTTCAGATGATGGTTAGGGCCCTCCAAGCTTTGATCTCCACCTTTTAATCCTAATCTCCCTCTTAATCTCCCTCTTAATCTTCTCTCTTCTTAATCTTCTCTCTCTCTCTCTCTCTCTCTCTCTCTCTCTCTCTTTCTCTTTCTCTCTCCTTTTTAGCTTAGAATGTCATGGACCTGAGATTGCTTGGGGTGTTTCGGGGTTTTCTTAGGGATGAAATGATGATGGCTAGCATGGGAGGGGGGTTGGATGGTATGGGAGGTATGGGCTTATGTTGACTTTGTAGTGAGAGAGGGATGGGGTGGGTATGGTCTGTGTAGACTAGGGTGATGAGAGGGGTATGGGTGAGGGTGATTGATTGATTGATTGATTTGACGTTTCTTAAAATTTGTGCAAGTAGAGCCCCTGCCACATGTGCGTTGTTCGGCCTGCCTCGGATTGCGCAAATGATCGTAACTTTCACACCGGGTATCGCAATGGGGCGTGCCGTGTGGTGTTGGAATCTCAGCGCCTACGCGGTCATTGGGGTATAGGTCTTGGGTCGATGCGGTACTAAAATAGGTTCGTGATCAAGGCTCGCTAATCTAGTCCATCCGGGACGTACCGGTAACGAAAACTAAGCGTACGGAGAGCAATTCAGGGTACGGGTCTTACAACTCTCCCCTCCTAACAAAAATTTCATCCTCAAAATTTGCACTACAAACCCAAACTAGCCAAAGATCATAAGAAAAAGGAAATCACATCACTATATATGGATACCAAGCGAAAAGCAATCATACAGATACAATCAATCATAAAAAGATGGGGGTAAGACTCGCGAATCTCTGCCTCTCGCTCCCACGACTCCTCATCTACGCTATGATGACTCCACTGGACCTTCACCAAAGGAATGACCTTGGTCCAGAGGACCTGTTTGTTCCGATCAAGGATACGAACCGGCTACTCAATGTAAGAAGCATCCTCACGAACCTCCAACGACTGACAATATATCACAGGAACCACGTCTGACCCACACTTCCGTAGCATAGAAACATGAAAAATGTTGTGGACGCCAGACAACTGAAGTGGCAAGGCAAGCTGATAGGCCACGGCGCCAACGCGCCCAATGATCTCGAAGGGTCCAATGAATCTCAGGGCAAGCTTCCCCTTGACTCCAAAATGAACCACGTCCTTCATGGGTGAGACCTTGAGATACACACGATTCCCAATGAAAAACTCTAGGGGACGGCGTCGACGATCTGCAAAACTCTTCTGTTGACTCTAAGCTGTGCGCATCCTCTGCCTAATGATATCGATAGCCTCTGATGTCCTCTGCACAAGCTTGAGACCTAGGAGACAATGCTCTCTAACCTCGGCCCAACAACTAGGAGACCTACAAGGTCTACCATACAACGCCTTGAAAGGAGCTATACCGATAGTCGCCTGGTAGCTGTTATTGTATGCAAACTCAGCCAAACGCAGGTGTTCGTCCCAACTACCTGAGAAATCCAACACGCAAGCTTAAAGCATGTCCTCAAGGATCTGGCTGACCATCTCGGTCTGTCCATCAATCTGAGGATGTATTCGCTTCCCTAAGTGTAGGGTTGCGATGTAGTAATAATCTCGGTAAGACCGAGGTCGATCCACAGGGAAGGAAGTAAACAATTCCAACTATCCTAATAACTAGAATCAAAGGGGTTTGTGAAATTGGTTTTGAACATAAAATAGAAAATCTGATAATGAAAAGATAACTAGAGCATCAAGGATCCACTTATAGCTTCGCTATGGTTTCTCACTTTCTCAACTAGAATCGATATTAAGATCTATCTAGCCGGATGATAGAGCTGTTAAACCAAACAATCTGTTATATGTAAGTCCAATGCATAAGATTCACTCAATGCAAGCTAGGCTGAGCATGCTCAATTGCATAGGTCAGTCCTAATTTCAAAAGGTTCAGTTCACAATCATAACCTTCCCCAAGTCCTGTCACAAGACAAGGCTAGATTACAATTTGAACTTGATTCAAATCACATGCACAGTCCATACACATTACAGAAATTCAGAAAGTAGAACTTTGATAGGAAGTCCCCACATGAAGATCATAGTACTAGAGCGTACTCCAATTCCTCGAATCATACAGGTCTAGACTAATGCACACCAATTCAGAATTTAAGTAATTCTCCCAAACATCCATGAGTCATCATAAGACTAAGAAAAACTACTTAAAACTTGTATAAACTTCAAACCATAGTTCATAATCATGAAAACCAATCTTAAAACCAATAAAACGAATTAAACAATCTAAGAAAATTATAAGGTTCACCTCTTAGCTCTAGCTAAGAGATTAGCTAATGAAAAGCATATTAAAAATAAAACTAGAACTAAGAAAAGGAAGAAAACCTAGCTGGAGGAGGCTAGGAAGCCTCCTATGACTTGAACTCCTTGCTCCCCATGTCCTTGGTTGCTTTGGAATAGAAGAGAGCACCTCCTTTTAAAGTGCAGCAATAGTACAGCAACATAGCAGAATTTGTTTCGCTTGGTACGGCTTAACCAATGGTCGGATTGTCTTCAAAATTGATTTATAGATTCCTTGTAATGTGATCTTCCTCATAGATGATTTAGATTTCCAAGATTATCTTCTGAATGGGGCCACCAATCATATCACCGACCGCCTCTCAAAATCGCGCACTTCGGGTACCTTCAGAACCAGTCATCTTGCTTTCAACGATCCGGAGTGTACAGATGTCGGATTGATCCCAAATTTTGAACATTGGTAGAAAACTTCATCCTATACATGATAGATGGATTATATTGTCCAAAACAATCCCAGAATGTAGTCCGAAAATTAGAACACTTAGGGCTTTTATAAACTCTGCGCAGTTGAATCTTTCTGGATGGTCCATCTTTCTTCAACCGGTACGATGAAACCACACATCCTTTTGATCTGAAACTTTGTGGTTATTCATATATGGATGTGTTCTAAAAGATGGTAAAAGTAGATTTTCCATATCATCAATGATGGGCCACCTGGACCGGCCCAGAGTGGAGTAGACAGAATCTGGAACTTTCTGGACAGTTCGTATTGTTTTGGCCACCACGATCAATTCGTAGCTCCGATTGACACGAAACCACTTGGGTTAGTTCGGCGTCGAGCTCCTCTTTGACATAGATGTGTTGGATTTTCAAATATCATTAAGATGGGTCCAGAAAACTGCTCTGAAAAACTAGAAACGGGAATGGCCTGCTGTCTGCAATTTGGAAGCTGAAATTTACATGGCCGACCAGTCAAGACCGGTCTAGCCTGTTTGGGTGGCTGTCCAGCAGCATGTGAAAGGAAAAGTAGTGTTGTCCAACCGGTCAAGACCGGTCGGGGCCTGTTTGGCCGACCGGTCAAGACTGGTCGGACCCCATTTTCTGCATTAGTTCTTCTTTCTTTTCTTTCCTTCTTTCTTCCTCATTCTCCTCTCTTTCTTCATCATTCTTTGGTCCACCTTGGGCCTTCATCAAAGACTCCTAAATGTGCCCTTTTGGTCACCAATTGAGCCAAGCCACTCTCATTCCTACAATCGCAAAACACGTATTTGATTAATCTTTAAATCATGAAAATCTTGCATAATGAGTGATGAATTGGGGTTAGAATATGCACAATTAAGAGCTCGACACACCCCCCCAACCAGCATTTTGCTAGTCCCGAGCAAAACATGCGTGAAATCAATTCCATTCTCTAAAAACCAACTCTCCTTCAGAAACTATGCTTCTATACATCCTAAGACACACAAGTGTAAAAGTAAGAAAATTAGGTGATAGAAGTTGAAACCTTAAACTCTTAAAACATAATAAGTATCCCTATGAAATTCTCATTGATTGATTGATGAATAGAAGAACTCGAACAAATTCAGCCTAGTGTGCATAGTGAAAGTTCATCTCATGAGTTTCTGGGCTTATCTTCTTCATAGATCAACTAAACTATGGATTTCAAGGTGCATAGAGCAACAACAAGCCTATGACATGAATTTGTCTTACCGTCCTTCCGACGACTTTCACACTACATCCCATTTTCGGCTTTGGTTACAGGTAGACCATCCCCCGGTTGGTAGTAGGTAGCCCTAATCGGAATTTTCCACCATTTTTCCATCATTCCCAATTTCATCCTTTCTTTTCCTTTTTCTTTTAAATTAGATAGGATTTTTGGAAATCCATATCTTTCGTTATTTTCCCATGGACAAGGATGGACAAAGTACCTCGGCTTGGTTCCTCAACACCTTAAATCTAAGTCTAGCTAATCCACAAATCACATAATCCTTTCAACCCATGAAAATCATGTAATGTGAACTAGGTGTAAAAGTGTTCAAATTTTCTATCACTCACATAAATAGGGGAATTCACATATAAAACAATCATATTTGTTATAGTAAAAAATAGCGAAGATACTCCGATCTCGCGAGCACCTCTATCCAACTACCGAGAACGTCTGTTCGTGACTCGCATATTCTAAAGATACTCCGATCTCGCGAGCACCTCTATCCGACTACCGAGAACGTCTGTTCGCGACTCGTATATTCTGATGATGCGCCGACCCCGCGAGCACGTCTATCCGACTATCGAGATCATCTGTTCGCGACTCGCATATTAGGAAAAACGATGCTCGATTACCAAAGCTTCGAGAAGTTGTATTTTCCCTGCGAGCATACCTTCTCACAAGTCTTTGAAAGGTATCGTATCTAAATGAGCGGGCACTTGGATTCGCGACCATCTTCCAACACGCGAATAGCTTTCTCTGTGGTGACATCTCTTAGCTCTCAGTACCAGTAGCCCGTATAGGCCGAGATTGGGGCTTATCTACTTCAGTGGTTCCGAGTCTCAAGGGATCGCTATCAAGGAACGAAGCTATCGAACAAGTCATTGGATTAGATTTCCCTTCTATATGAGGATAAGATTCTTATCCCACGAAATCAGGATCTCGATATTTTACGTAACAGATTGGATCATTTCTGATCTATATAAGGAGAAGACTCCATTAAGATACAGGTACACATTATTCATCTCTAGCCTCTGTTTGCCTGGTTATTCTTCTTCTTTCTTTGCCTGACTTAAGCATCGGAGGGCTAACGGCTGGACACCAACCACCCTTAGTTGCTCTCTGTCTTCTTACAGGTCCGGCGGAGGAAGTCTTTGTTGGAGATAGGGTGAATGTCCGGAGGATCCTGTTACAAAATCTGACGTTAACAATATTAAAAGAAGTTTAAAGCTTGCAACATCACTCACTTTGTATCTCCTCTTCTTATACTCGTATCATCTTGAATGCATAGAAACAAAGTTTTCCAAAAGAGCTTTGAATTTTAGAAAAATAAAAAATTTTCTACATAATTGCTCGAAATGTCATAAAAGCTAGTAGATTCATCTAAGGAATCTCACCCCCCCAACCAAAATCTTACATTGTCCTCAATGTAATAAGATATGCAATATGCATGACATGAGAGCAATGACATAAAACAAAGGAGAGTGAGAACGAGAGTACCTGAGGTAGCAAGTTGATCAATTCTAGCATCTTCCATTGTCTCAATGAGACTTATTCAATCCTAAATGCAGAAAGAAATCCTAACCTACCTACCTACCTTTGATTAGTCTGATCGACTACATGATCAAATTTGAGCAGGATCTTCATGAATTTCAATAGGTTTCTCATGAGGACCATCCAAAGTCCTGCTCGAATGTATACATGGGTGCGTTTCTTCATGAAGGTCCAATCATAGTGTGCACCACACGCATGTAAGGAGGAGATCAGAGCAGCAAAAAGATATCTCCTCAAGTTCTGAGTTGGGTTGTAATTGATTAAAAATGGGTCCTCCCAATCAGAATTTTCAATGGGTTGAAGAACCCATGATGGTGGAGAGACATTCATTAAGTATTTTTCAGTTTGGGTTGTCTCCTCCACAAATTCAGAATTGCACGGTGTTTCCACAAATAATGGTAAAGAGTGTAAATCAGTGGAATGGTGTTCTTCAGGCACCGACACCGTGTCTAACAAACTATCCAACTCCTTAATCATCTCATCATCCAGATCATAGGGGTGGGTCATGCATTCCTCTAGGAAATCGAGAGAGTCGGATGAAGGGTCCTCGTTCTCCCTAACTGATTGAGGACATTCTGTTTCAAGGGTAAGGAATTCCTCCTCTATAAAGGGGAGGTCTTCCAAAGAAAATTTTTCAGATTCATTAGTAAGCACATCATGTAGCATTGGTTGATCTAAAATTTCAGATTGTGCCACCACATCATCCAAAGAAACAGAATTTTCAACCCAAGGGAGTTCTTCCACAATAGAATCCGACATGTGTTGTTGGTGGAAGGACTCAAAAATATCAACTTCGACCATCTCTCTAGCAAGAATATCTTCTGGCGACTCATAAACATTCAGCCCTTTGGAAGAATAAATCATGGGCTCACAATCATCCACGGAACCCTCATTGTAGGCAATCTCACTACCACTTTCAGATTTTATGGATTCCTCAGGTTCGTCAACCGTCCTTGAAATCTCTTCATCATTCAAATCGGAATAGCTAAAAGAGATAGTTGATTTACCATAATCGATAGTAATGGTGGGATCACTGTGATCTACATCCTCTAAAAGTTTAGTCATCAAATCGGAAGAGGGTTGGGCTTGGATAGCCACATCCTCCTCTATGTTGGGGATTGATTCGGTGTTCCCATTGTCAGGTTCAGAATTTTGAGATGGCGAGAGGTTTTGTATGCATTGCTCAGTTATTTCCATAAACTCTCGCAGCATATCCTCAAGAGTTCGTGTCGGTTGTGGCTCATGAGAAAGAAACTCTTGAGGATAATTGTTGGCATCCATGGTTGGCTCATCTTCCAAGTTGAAATTTTGATGCTCCCACCAATTTGGATTATGCATGTCATATGTTGGGCTTTTAGATGGTTGTTGATATGTGTAGCCATACAAGTGATCATACATTGTCCTAACCGGTGGAACATTATTCATC
Source organism: Liriodendron chinense (assembly GCA_003013855.2). Taxonomy (NCBI): domain Eukaryota; kingdom Viridiplantae; phylum Streptophyta; class Magnoliopsida; order Magnoliales; family Magnoliaceae; genus Liriodendron; species Liriodendron chinense. Next base: position 5,978,095 of record ML058508.1, on the reverse strand, counting down.
TCTTTCCGATACTTCCCCATTATCTTACGTGAGGGAGTATTAGAAGAAAATTGAGTCTTAGAAAAATATTCATGCTTGTAATGGTTCCAATCATAATGATTTTTTATTTGGTTCATCTTCTCATCTTCCAAAAGGTATTTAGACAATCCACCCGTCCAATCATTCATAATGAAATTATAAGAAGTATTATAAGAAGTTAAAATAATCCCTAATCTAGGAAGAAAAACAAAAAGAAGAAAGGGAGATGGAGAGATGTTACCCGTGAAGGTGAGAGCTATGTCAGCAACAATGTCCTACAAAATCAAACAAAAAATTGTTAGTAATCTAGAAAAAAAAATCAGAAAATCTACTTCTCTAAAAACAAAAAATCCTACCTAACTACTCTATAGCTACTAGAACAATTAGAACCGTTTAACCTCTTTCCCCGGCGGCGGCACCAAAAACTTGTTCGCTTCCCCAAGTGTAGGGTTGCGATGTAGTAATAATCTTGGTAAGACCGAGGTCGATCCACAAGAAAGGAAGTAAACAATTTCAACTATCCTAATAACTAGAATCAAAGGGGTTTGTGAAATTGGTTTTGAACATAAAATAGAAAATCTGATAATGAAAAGATAACTAGAGCATCAAGGATCCACTTATAGCTTCCCTTAGATGTATAATTCTCTATGGTTTCTCACTTTCTCAACTAGAATCGATATTAAGATCTATCTAGCCGGATGATAGAGCTGTTAAACCAAACAATCTGTTATATGTAAGTCCAATGCATAAGATTCACTCAATGCAAGCTAGGCTGAGCATGCTCAATTGCATAGGTCAGTCCTAATTTCAAAAGGTTCAGTTCACAATTATAACCATCCCCAAGTCCTGTCACAAGACAAGGCTAGATTACAATTTGAACTTGATTCAAATCACATGCACAATCCATACACATTACAGAAATTCAGAAAAGTAGAACTTTGATAGGAAGTCCCCACATGAAGATCATAGTACTAGAGCGTACTCCAATTCCTCGGATCATAATACAGGTCTAGACTAATGCAAACCAATTAAGAATTTAAGTAATTCTCCCAAACATCCATGAGTCATCATAAGACTAAGAAAAACTACTTAAAACTTGTATAAACTTCAAACCATAGTTCATAATCATGAAAACCAATCTTAAAACCAATAAAACGAATTAAACAATCTAAGAAAACTATAAGGTTCACCTCTTAGCTCTAGCTAAGAGATTAGCTAATGAAAAGCATATTAAAAATAAAACTAGAACTAAGAAAAGGAAGAAAAACTAGCTGGAGGAGGCTAGGAAGCCCCCTATGACTTGAACTCCTTGCTCCCCATGGCCTTGGTTGCTTTGGAATAGAAGAGAGCACCTCCTTTTATAGTGCAGCAATAGTACAGCAACATATCAGAATTTGTTTCGCTTTGTACGGCTTAACCAATGGTCGGATTGCCTTCAAAATTGATTTATAGCTTCCTTGTAATGTGATCTTCCTCATAGATGATTTAGATTTCCAAGATTATCTTCTGAATGGGGCCACCAATCATATCACCGACCGCCTCTCAAAATCGCGCACTTCAGGTACCTTCAGAACCAGTCATCTTGCTTTCAACGGTCCGGAGTGTATAGATGTCGGATTGATCCCAAATTTTGAACATTGGTAGAAAACTTCATCCTATACATGATAGACGGATTAGATTGTCCAAAACAATCCCAAAATATGGTCCGAAAATTAGAACACTTAGGGCTTTTATAAACTCTGTGCAGTTGAATCTTTCTGGATGGTCCATCTTTCTTCAACTGATACGATCAAACCACACATCCTTTTGATCTGAAACTTTGTGGTTATTCATATATAGATGTGGTCTAAAAGATGGTCAAAGTAGATTTTGCATATCATCAATGATGAGCCACCTGGACCGGCCCAGAGTGGAGTAGGCAGAATCTGGAACTTTCTGGACAGTTCATATTGTTTTGGCCACCACGATCAATCCGTAGCTCCGATCGACACGAAACCACTTGGGTTAGTTCGGCGTCGAGCTCCTCTTCGACATGGATGTTTGGATTTTGAAATATCATTAAGATAGGCCCAGAAAACTGGTCTGAAAAAACAGAAACGGGAATGGCCTGCTGTCTGCAATTTGGAAGCTGAAATTTACATGGCCGACCGGTCAAGACCGGTCTAGACCGGTCGGACAGGGCTGGCTGACCGGTCTTGACCGGTCTAGCCTGTTTGGGTGGCTGTCCAGCAGCATGTGAAAGGAAAAGTAGTGTTGGCTGACCGGTCAAGACCGGTCGGTGCCTGTTTGGCCGACCGGTCTTGACCGGTCGGACCCCATTTTCTGCATTATTTCTTCTTTCTTTTCTTTCCTTCTTTCTTCCTCATTCTCCTCTCTTTCTTCATCATTCTTTGGTCCACCTTGGGCCTTCATCAAAGACTCTTAAATGTGCCCTTTTGGTCACCAATTGAGCCAAGCCACTCTCATTCCTACAATCGCAAAACATTTATTTGATTAGTCTTCAAATCATGAAAATCTTGCATAATGAGTGATGAATTGGGGTTAGAATATGCACAATTAAGAGCTCAATAGGATGATATGCGGTGCTGAACTTCAAGGCAGGCCCCATTGCCTTCTGAAAACTCCTCCAAAACCACGACGTAAATCTCGGATCTCGTTCAGAAACGATCGAAACTGGGACACCATGTAGTCTCACAATCTCCTCGATAGACAATTCTACAAGTCGATCCAATGGCCAGGTCGCACGTATCGCAAGAAAATGTGTCGACTTCGTAAGACGATCAACAACAACTCAGATGGCATTGTGATTGCTCTGAGTCCTCGGCAAGCCCATAATGAAGTCTGTGGTCACGTGCTCTCATTTCCACAACGGGACACTCAACTGCTACAAGGGACCTAGAGGTTTGCGATGATCGGCCTTGACACGCTTGCAAGTGTCACACTCGGCCATAAAACTGGCAATCTGACGCTTCATTTCGGCCTAGAAATACTGCCTCCTCATATCACGATACATCTTGGTAGAGCCCGGGTGAATCGTGAACCTCGATCGGTGGGCCTCATCCATAAGATCTCTCCGCAACTGTGGAATATCTGGGACACACAACCGACCCCTGAAACGAAGTCCACCATCTGACCCAATCTGCCAATCTGTCTGATCCTCTAACGCGGCCTTTGCCCGATAATCTTGCAACGTCTGATCGGCCTGCTGAGCCTCGATCACCCTAGAAATAAGAGGGTTGAATCAACAAGCTCAATAACTGCGCGATAGAAGACTACAGGCTCGACTCAAAATCATACTCGGCAAAAACATCCTTGAGCATCCTCCACTCCTGGACCATCATATGCACCACCAGGTCTCGTGGCTGACGGCTGAGGGCATCTGCCACCACGTTGGCCTTGCCAGAGTGGTACTGAAGATCGAAATCATAATCTTTTAGGAGCACCATCCAGCGTCTCTGCCTCATGTTCAACTCGGACTGCGAAAATAGGTACTTTAGGCTCTTGTGGTCAGAAAAGAGCTCGAACCTGACTTAATAAAGATAGTGCCTCCACACCTTCAGTGCGAAGACTACCGCTGCTAGCTCCAGATCAGCGTGGGGTAGTTTTGCTCATAGACCTTGAGCTGGCGAGATGCGAAGGCCATGGGTCTATCATGCTGCATCAGGACAGCACCCAAACCAATATGTGAGGCATTTGTAAAAACCACGAATCCTTCACTCCGGAAGGAAAGAGTGAGGACTGGTGTAGAATAAGACGGTCCTTTAGTTATGCAACTGCTCGCTCACAGGCATCACTCCAAATGAACTCAACGCCCTTCCGGGTCAACCTGGTCAGCGGGGTTGCAATACGGGAGAAGCCCTCGATGAAACGACGATAATAACCTACTAACCCAAGGAAACTCCAGATTTTGGATGCGTTCGTGGGCTAGCCCCACTGATGCATGGCATCAATCTTCACCGGATCCACTACTACTCCCTGCCTCATCACAACATGACAGAGAAACTTCACTTCCTCCCGCCAAAACTCGCACTTCTCTAACTTCGCATAAAGCTGGTGTGTGAAGAGGGTCTGCAAAGTGATCTTCAGATGCTGCTCATGCTCCTCCCGAGTTCTGGAATAGATCAGAATGTCATCAATGAACACTACAACGAACTGGTCAAGGTAGGGATGAAAGACCTCGTTCATCAACTACATGATCACAACGGGCGCATTGCTCAGTCTAAAGGACATGACCTGGAACTCAAAAATGATCGTAACGTGTCCTGAATGCCGTTTTTGGGATATCCTCCTCCCGGATATGGACCTGATGATAACCGGACCGTAGGTCAATCTTCAAAAAGAACTGCGCCTCCAGCAACTGGTCAAATAAATCATCGATCCTTGGAAGCGGGTACCTATTCTTAATCGTGACCATGTTGAGCTCGCGGTAATCCACGTAGAGCCTCAACGAGCCATCCTTCTTCTTCACGAAGAGTACCGGTGCTCCCCACAGTGAACTGCTCAGACGGATGAAGCCTAGTTCACGGAACTCGTCCAACTACTTCTGCAGCTCCCGCAACTCCAATGATGCCATACGGTATGGGGCCTTTGAGATAGGCGTACCGGGCACGAGGTCAATCTGAAACTCGGTATGCCAACGAGGTGGCCACCCTGAAATCTCCTGAAACACATCCGGGAAATCGCAAACTATCGGCAGCTGGTCGATGCACAAGGCAACTGCTCTCCTCTGGGCTCTGCAACGAACTGAAATTGCGGCATGCAGGGTATAAGGAAAGTGATTGTTCTTCCGAAGCAGTCCAACACAGCATGATACTCTGCCAGCCAATCCATACCCAGGATAACATCGAACTCGGTCATCGGTAAAACAAACAAGTCGGCAGGCAAAAAGGTCTCTTGTTGAACCTCCAATTTATACATTGCATAGGCCACTACATCACATTATATGCATGTTTTTCATGTTTAAAAGGGCCATCTAATGTATGTTTTGTGATTGTAGGGATGAGAACAGACTTCACCCAATTGGGGACCAAAAGAATACATTTAGATGCATGGGATGAAGATTGAAAAAGGAGCAAAGAAAGAAGAAAGCAAGGAGAAAAGAAAGTTGAAGAAAAAGAAGAAGAACAGCAAGTTTGACCGGTCGTCCAACCGGTCGGCTACACCTTTGGAAACCACTGGATGAAGGACCAGTTGGTCCGACCGGTCTTGACCGATCGGTGCCTTCTGCTGAACTTACTGGAACAAGACCAGTTTGGTCCAACCAGTCTTGACCGGTGGGCCAACAGGTCGTCCTCCCCTATGTGCTTGCTGGACTGACTACAAGATAGGTTCGACCGGTCGTGACCAGTCGGCCAGCCCAGTCCGACCGGTCGTCCGACCGGTCGGCCATGCAGAAAATCAGGCAATTTCTATTTCTGGTTCCAAAAATTGCTGCGCACTGCGTAACCTTACGCGGTTTCTGGAAGATTCTGATGCAACTGAGCATCCTCACTATAAAAGGATACCTAGGGACTCTTCCTAGGGTATCATAGAAGCCAAGGGACGTCATGGGAGTGGAAAGAAGTGGTCGTGGAGCATCTGCAACCCTCCAAACTCTGATTTTTCTATGTTTTCTAGCTTTTTCATGAGTTTTAGTTGTAGTATGACAATGCTCGGCTAGAATCTCTTAGCTAAGGCTGAGAGGTGAAGCTTGTAGCTAATTTCATGTTTGATTCAGTTTAGTTCAAGTAATTTTACTTCAAGTTTGGATTTTTGCATCTTTTAGTTCCCATAGTTGATAGTTTTTTTATGTTTTATGAGAGTTCATGTGCTCCGGACATGGATTCCTTGCAATTCTCTGAGATTATCATGTTTGTTTGTTTAGATTTGAATTATAGTAACCCTTTAGCAAGCCATAGTCCATAGGCGTGGCTGTTACTTCGAAGGCTATGGTTTCGAATTCTACATGGTTGAATGGGACTAGAACTTAGAAGTTCAACTTGAGTGGGATTGAATGAGTTTAATGCTAAATTTTCCAACTAGATGAGAGATAGGACCTCACATCTAGTTGTGTGTCTTGCTTGGATTGATTGGATTGACATGGGATTGCTACAAGTGGATCCTTGAATGCCTTAGTACCTTTAAACTATTGTTTTCATTAAAGTTACTGTTTTAGTATAATTGCTTCGATTGAATCTCCTATTTATTGCAAAATTGAGTTGCTGGAATAGTTTGGAACCTATTTTCCAATTCCCTATGGATCGACCTCGGTCTTACCGAGTTTTATTACTACATCGCAGCCTTACACTTGAGGCGAGCGAACATCTCTCCTACCAGGACGGGGCAAGACGAACAGATCAAACTTAATACTACGGTCTTCCCTAAGGGTGTCGACACTGACAAACCCTTGTGCACGGATTCTAACGGTAAACCAGTCGATCGACAGAAATCATCGGATATAAAAGAATGCGATGTGCCAGAATCACACAAAACATGAGCTATGCATACAGAGACAATGAGTGCACCATCAATAACTCCTCCAGGTGCCTGAGGATCCTACCGAGCTGCGTAAAACCTGCCCTGAGTCTGTTGGGGATGTGTCTGTCCCCTCTCCGGTCGTCGATGCTGCTGCTGCTGCTACTGCAGCCTATGATGCTGCCTCCGCTGCTGTGGCTGCCGCTGCTGCTGCTGTGGGTGGGGGCACTCATGTTTACGGTGCCCTGTCCCTCCACATCCATAACAAATACCTGTAAATTGTCTCTGGGACGGTGCTACTGGTGCTACTGGCAGTCGAAAGGATGGACGAACCGGATGCCTCTGCGGTGCCCGAGTCTGCTGCTGCTAGAAGCTGCTAGAAGGAGCCTTCCTCTTACCCTTTCGATCTCCGCCCTGGTCACGGATCCGCTGCACATCGGCCCACTATACCTCATAAATCTGGGCCCACTCCACAACCTCCTCGAAAGTAGGAAGATTGTGTCCCGTGAAACGGCTACGAAGGCCAAGGCGCAATCCGCTCTCCAATCGACGGGCCTTCCGCCCCTCATCATCCACAAGATATGTCGCAAATCTGGACAGCTCAACGAATCGAGCCTCGTACTATGACACTGACATATCTCCCTGGACCAACTTCTCGAACTCTAGTGCACGCTGCTGGCGGACATGCTCGGGTAAGAACTTTCGGTCAAACCAGTCGACAAAGTCCTCCCATGTCCACTCAAAATCAGGCTCGGTGGCTCGGGTAACCGATGCCCACCAATGCTCAGCCTCTCCCTGAAGAAGGAAAACGGCGAGAGGAACTCACTCCTCGGTCGTGCATCGCATCGTAGTAAAGATCTTCTTTACCTCTGATTTTCATCTCTCTGCTGCCACCGGGTCTGGCCCGCCCAAGAAACGTGGGGGATCCATCTGTCTGAAATCCATCAGTAAAGAACGAGCACAATCCTGCTCCGATGGGGCAACTGCATCGGATGACCTCCTCTCTTGGTGCTCTACCATGGAGGTCATAATGCGCATCATCTACTGGAACTGACCAGCAGTCATAGCTGGAGCTGGAGTTGGGGCTGAGGCTGTCTGAGATGTACCCGCACTAGTTGACGACCTACCGGTGGCTCGCTTGGGTGTCATATCCTACAGAAAAGGACAGGTACCACTTAGCATTGGTACTCTCAAATGCAAATACATCAGGGAATCATATTCAGAAGTTTTTAAGCTCACAATAGGGAATCATATTATAACTATGTTGTAACAGGATCCTAGTGTGGGTCGCTAAGTGCATGAGATCAGGATCCTAATCATCCTAAGTTTGCAACATTCATTCAGTTAAGGGTAGTTAATCCAAGGACATTAGTAGATATGTGATGTCATTAGCAGGTATTCCCAAGTTAAGCTCTAATACCAACTTCTGTCATGCCCCAAACTCGGGGACCGGGCTCACTAAATTCCCAATCGTCGACCTGAGTGCCAACAACCTCCGTAGTACCCCATTCTCGGCTCCTAGCTCTCATATGCCAGGTTCCGATCCTGGGATCCCACCAGGAGGATTTTCAAGGTAAATTTTTTTTTTTTGTAAATGAGCATAATCAAAACCATAAAACATCATCAAATATCCACTATAAAGTTTATTGAATACAGTACTGACAAAGGCAAATACAAAATGTAGCAGAAGTCCAAAACATCAGGTACATGAACTGAGCTCAATGCTGCTGATGTGCCCTAATACCTGCAGCATAAACAAACACGCATAAGCTTCCTACGAAGCTTAATAGAGTGCGTGTGTGCTCGTGTGAAGCACATGACAAGTATACAGATATCAGAGTAAGCGAAAGTGATAGAGGGCTAAGTTACCAAGTTCATGAATGCTATCAGCCATCCCAAGGCTATGCGATGCAAGGGCCTACATGGCTGAGTGTTACATGCAAGAGATGCAATGCAAACACGTCAATCCTCAACTAATCCACATATCAAACTGGTTCTCATCTGGACATCACCGGGGTCTAGTACACTCTGATATTGGCCGCCGCACATCGCGCTCATAACCAAGTGAATATAAAAGACCTCACTATTTGCCTCGTCAGTGGTATGCCAATGCCCACCCGGCTCACTGATAGCGGACCAATTTCACGAGCTGGTCAGACTCGACCTAGCTTATAGCCCACTGCACCCGGGCGGAGAAGGTCACACCCCTTTCCAACCGACCTCGACACAGTGGGAGACGCAGCTTACTAGTATTTATTTGGCATTCGGGCACTCGTGTTATCCACTCGGTCTCGACGTTGAAGCATCCTACTGGTACCACAGGGTTTAGGGACTTTCACCCAAGGACATCCATAGCGCCCACATGTTAGAACAAGTTTCCGGTGTCCATTACTGCCAACCACGATGTGACTATGGTGGCCATCACCCTGATGCTGCTAGGGTGTGAAGGCGATCGTGACATACATAATGCGAGATGCATGAGTCATACAATCCAAGTCATGCACCAAACCTACGCAAACTGCGCAATCATGTAAGGCGACCCTGTCTTGCACGGGTCCCCTAAGTCTAACAAGCCAAAATAGCATGTGCTATGATTATTCATGATCCACAACAGGCATACAAATGATGCGTATGGGCATATGAATGAGCAAGGTATTCATTATACTAAGCATGTTATCAGTGTGACATATCAAGCAAAATATACTAACATGTTACCAAACGTATCATGTGACGTTGGCCTTAAATGGCCCAATACATGTAGAGAGTGGGACCCGGACAGTGGGCCCCATTGGAAATGTAAAGGTCTTCATGGCATAGCGCACTTGAGACCACATCGGCCCCATACTTGGGCCTGCACATACAAAATAGGGCGACAAAATAGGTGTACGGCATGGATAAAACATATATATAAAAGGAAGGACCATGGTGGGCCTCGCCCACCGGTCGGATAACAAATATACATCATCGTAGGTCTTAGGAAGTTTCAGTGGTAGGTATTCAATCACCACCATTTTCTAAGTGAAGCCCACTCAAATTGGGCCCCACTCATCGGTCAAGACGGATGGTATGATCCATAATACATCCATTAAGGTGGAACCCAAAGATGGGCCCACACCCTCTAATTGGAGGGAAGATAAGCATCACAGTGGCCCTAAGAAAGTTTTTAATGGTGGGCATCATTGACCGCTGTTCCGGCGGGTGTAGTCCATCTGACGTTTGGATCTACCTCATTTTGGGGGCTATGTCCTAAAATGGCATGGAAAAACAGATGGCCAGCATGAATAAAACAGATACATCATGGTGGGACCCACAGGGTGGGCCACCAGCTGGGCAGTGTGCGCACGCACACTGTCTGCAGCATGGGACCCCCTGGGGTCGCATTAGTTTTGGGATCAAGCTAATATTTGTGTTTTCCCCTCCATCCAAACCTATGCCATAGGTCTGGATGGCATTATAAACATCACGGTGAGCCTTAGGAAGGCTTCAACAGTGGACATCATTGTCTCCCACTGCTTCCTATGTCGTGGCCCACGCAGAATTTAGATCCGGCTCAGATCTGGGCTCGTGTCTTAAAATGATCTAGGAAGTGGGATGGGTGGTGTGGATGATACATATACATCATGGTGGGTCCCACGAGTGGGCCACCTGCTGGGCAACCCACGAGTGCAGCGCTCGTGGACGCTGGTTTCTCCCAGCATCAGAGACGTGGGAGCCTTGTTCCCTTTTCTTTTCTTTTTTTGTTTCCTTAGTTTTCATCAAGTGGGGCCCACATGAGGATGATCAACTCCGTCTATCCAATTTTTCAGCTCATGGGGGGGGGGGGGGGGGGGGGGGGGGGGGGGGGGGGGGGAAGAGCCTAATATTGGGTATGTTATGTGGGCTACAAACATTAAGGTGGGCCGAGGAAAGCTCAGCAATAGGCATCACTCTCCCCCACTGTTTCATGTGATGCGGTCCGCTTAAGATTTGAATCTGTTTAATTTTTGGTATACAGCCCTAAAATGGACTGGAGAAACAGATGGACGGTGTGGATTCAATACAATTATCAAGGTGGGTCCCACGAGTGGGGACCCCACTCATGCATCCAACGTCCCTGACGCTGTGAACGTCCAGCGTTGGACTTCTTTTTTTGTTCTTTTTTTTTATTTTTATCAAGTGGGGCCCACTTGGGGACGATCCACACCATTCATCAGGTTCTCCAAGTCATGGGGAACCCCTAGAGCCCTATATTGGGTAGGTGACTTGGTCTAGAAACATCAAGGTGGGCCAAAGGAGGTTCGACAGTAGGCACCATCGTCTTCACTGTTTTCTATGCTGTGGTCCACCTAAGATCTGGATCTGCTTCATTTTTGGCATCTAGCTCTAAAATAGCTGGCGAAATAAAGGGACGGTGTGGATCAAACACCAGCATCAAGGTGGGTCTCACGAGTGGGCCCCATGGTTAACGCCCAAAAGGGGCCTCCGCCCATTGCACTGCTGGGCAGCAACGTTCTCTGGACGCTGTCTGTCAAACGACTCCTATTTCTTCTTTATTAATAGTATTATTATTATTATTATTTTCAGGTATGTGGGGCCCGTTTATGGATGATCCAATCCACCCATCTGACAAGGTGGGTCTAAAAAATGAAAAATGAAAGGCAAACAAGAAAAGGGGGAGTTTATGTCCCCCCTTGCACTCACTTGAAAGATGAACGGTAGAATCGAATTGGACAGTTGATCAAACGGTTTGGATGATGGTTGGGGCCCTCCAAACTTTGATCTCCACCTTCTAATCCTAATCCCTCGTAATCTCCCTCTCTCTCTCTCTCTCTCTCTCTCTCTCTCTCTCTTTCTCTTTCTCTCTTTCTTTCTCTTTCTCTCTCTCCTTTCTAGCTTAGAATGTCATGGACATGAGATTTCTTAGGGTGTTTGGGGATTTTCTTAGGGATGAAATGATGATGGCTAGCATGGGAGGGGGGTAGGATGGTATGGGAGGTATGGGCTTGTGTTGACTTTGTAGTGAGAGAGGTATGGGGTGGGTATGGTGTGTGTAGACTAGGGTGATGAGAGGGGTATGGGTGAGGGTGAGGGTGATTGATTGATTGATTTGACTTTTCATGGGATTTGTGCAAGTGAGGCCCGCGCCACACGTGCGTTGCGCGGCCTGCTTCAGATTGCGCAAATGATCACAACTTTCACATCGGGTATTGCAATGGGGCGTGCTGCGCGGCGTTGGAATCGTAACACCTACGCGGTCGTCGAGTTATAGGTCTTGGGTCGATGCAGTATTAAAATGTGGTTGCGATCAAAGCTCGCTAATCTGGTCCATCTGGGACGTACCGGTATCGAAAACTAAGCGTACGGAGGGCAATTCAGGGTACGGGTCTTACACACAAACTCATTGGAATTCAAAATCCAATTTAGAGCGTTCAAAAGTCCGTCAATGCACCCATAAATTCGGACTCCCACACATCCACTAATTCGGGTACCCACGCATCCGAAAAATCAGCAAAATCAGGAACTCATTTCTGAATGCATGGAGCTCCATGCACCCATAAATTCGGGTTCTTACACACCCAAAAATTCATAAAAGATTAAAAATCGATTTAAAGGGTGCATTGCGTTCCACGCACCTAAAAATGGGTCACGCACCCATAAATTCTGTACATTTTAGAAACATCATTTCAGGGTGCATGGAGTCCCACGCACCCATAAAATCGAGGTCCCACGCACCCACAAATTCAGCAAATTTCAAAATACCTTTTTGGGTGAGTTCTGAGCTCTACGCATCGATTTTAAGGTGCGTTCGAGGTATTTTTGGGGTGTGTGGCACGTGGCAATCGCTCATTGGCCAAGTTTCGGTATTTTTGGGTATATATACCCCGTCTGACTATTCATTTGTACATTTTAAAAAAGTGAGAGAGAGCTACTATCCTCTGGGTATTTGAGATTTTCGCCGAAAAACCCTTGTCGTAAACCCTTCCCAGTCAGCAAAATTCCATTCCGATCACCGACATTTTCTACCAGAAGATTATTCCGACCAAGACTACCGCAGGTCGGTATTCTAAAAATCACAAGTGTGGGCACGCATCCATAAATTCGCTCCCACGCACCTGAAAATTGTCCCACGCGTCCATAAATTCGAACAAGTGTATTGGTGTCCCACGCACCCGAAAAATGGTCCACGCACCCGTAAATTCGGGTCCCATGCATCCATTAATTCGACATAAATCAGACAAGTGCATTGGACTCCCACACACCCAGAAAATGGCCCACGTGTCCATAAATTCGAGTCCCACACGTCCATAAATTTGATGTAATTCAGATTTGCATATTGGTGTCCACGCACCCGAAAAATACCCCATGCATCCATAAATTCATAAAAAATCAGTCACTTAATTTAAAGGTGCATTGGAGCCCACGCACCCATAAATTAAGTCCCCCACACCCAAAAAATCAGCTAATTACAGAAAATGTTTACGGGTGTACCGGACTCAATTTTAAGTGTTTTTCCTATTTTGGTTATTTTAAGCGTTTCGGATGCAATGGAACGGTCAAACGATCATTCTAGGATCTCTAAATGAATACAATTGTGTACCTTCAAGGTTTGACCCGATTCATCACGATGAATGAAATGACTTCTTGGAAAGAAGGCGACAGTATCCAGAACTATGTAAATATATCATCATTTATATCTATTGTAAGATATGATTCGATTTGGGTCGAAAACTAGACAAACGGGACTATGGTTAACACAATAAACCATATAAAGGGAGTTCTAAATTATTACATGGAATTTGTTAAAGACTGACACTTCAAGAACAGTCGATACCCTACTTATTCAAACAGCATCCGCTGGTTGAGCTGTTCAGGTACATATAATTGCAGATCAGTCTTCCCATGGTCACCCATCACAAATGACAGGCGCAGGCCCAGAGTCGTACCCCTCGGTTAAAAACCCTGACAGCTTTAGCCTGGATCTCAGGTCAAAACATGGGACATAGACATCCGAATCGTACAAAGATGGATCAGTCCATAACAAATATAGGTCTCTTCGACCATACGAATATAGGTCTCTTCGACCATACAAATACAGGTCTCTTCTACCACACAAAATATAGGTCTCTACGACCACGAACTCTAAGACCATAGTCCCTGCTAACTAGTCTTCTGCCTTTTAATCAAGGGTCATCAATCATTCGATGTAATTAAGGGCTCGTGCCAAATCATGGCCTAGAATATACAAGATCTTAGAATCTCTAGAATAAAATTCGCCTTGCGATATCTCTTCTAGTGTACCTTGTGTGAATGCTTGTGATTGTCTATGAATATTTATATTACTCAAAACCCTAGAGCAACAATACACAAAAAATGTCTTGTATCATTTTCTAATTCTAACAAACTGGAGACTCTGTTGGGGATCGAACTGAACAATACCAGAATCTCTAGTTATGTCTGAATATAGAAACGCTCTAAGATTAATCATTTGCAAACACGAACGTGTACGTAAGACATTTATCACGAGGTATAATGTTTCGGCACCCTCGAGCGCTAAATTGGCGACTCTCAACGGGAATATACTTCCCTTCATCTTTAAGGCAATAGATAGTAAACTAAAGGTTTTCGAACCCACGAACTTCCACAACTACACATATTTTTCTCCTTTATGCTTATTTTCGTTAGTTTATGCACTGCGATCAATGGGTTCACGCTGCAGGCCGCATTTATGAACTGTTCTAATGATTTTTTGACATCGTAGAATTAGCGAGATGCTAAAAAAGACAGAAGAAATGGCATGCCCAATGACGAGTTCATGGACCTTCCTTGCTGTAAGAGGCTTTAGCTTCCCCCGCTTCACCCCAACCATGACAACCATTTCCAACTTGGGATGGCAATTGGTTGAAACGCGACGATAAAAGAAAGAGCAGAAGAAAGCAGTCATCTTAGCAGCATATAGGAAGGCGAACGTTGCAAGACCTCGCCCCGTAATCAGGAGAAAATGGCAGTAAAAAAAGGGGCAAAAGATCCCTATCAGCAGCCAAGTCATATCGACCAACTCCTCAGTGCCTGTAATGACAATCGAACAATTTTCACCATTATCTAAGGCTACCTGCGTCACACACAAGTCGACCAAGACCGCACATGTGAAGAGCTCCAAGCCCATAGCAGTTCTGGAACCAAGACAGGGACAAGTTCAGAAGACACTACCGATGCTGATCGCTATGGTTTAAGTAGCGGAGGAAGAAGAGGGACCGTATGAAGCAGAAGAATTGCCGACAGTCCAAGATCAGATCAACAGATTACTTCAGGCTAATCGTGAAATGAATGAATGAATGAGGATCATTCAGGAAGCGCTGACCACCTTAATCGCTCAGAACGCTACCAGAAGTCCCATACCACCTACGCGTCAATCAGCCGAAGAGTTTCAAGGGGCAGTGGAAGGACCAGCCGACATTGAACTGCTTATCTAGGCCAGAAGAGTTTCAGCGGAGCAAATGCCAATCCTAACTGTGCAAATGTCAAAAGAGGAATTGTCGAAAACAATCACGAGTCTTATGCAACAAGTGAAAGAGAAGGAAAGAGGAGCTGAGTATAAATATCAAGTTCCGTACCCACTGGAGATAGAAGAAATACCGTTTCCGATCAACTTCAGATGTCAGGACTTTGGAAAATTTGACTGTAGAGGATCAGCAGAGGAGCATATTTCCCATTTCCTTACAACATTAGGGAATTGGTCAGCCGTCCCATAGTACTATATGCGGTTATTTGGGTCGACGCTGATAGGGAAAGCTTTTCAATGGTACATGTCGCTATCAGCTGGATCAGTGAGATCATGGGAACAGATGCGAGACAGTTTTATCTCGAAATTCTTCTCTATAGAAAGAGAATCGTCAATAATAGATCTAGCCTTGATCAGACAGAGACAGGGCGAACCTGTGGAGAGGTTCATGGACCAATGGGGGACGATAGCCACTCAATGCCAAGAGCTGCCCAGTAAAAAAGAACAAATGAAGATGTGTATGCGAGCCCTATATTCGATGATATCGTACGGGTTATCCAGGAATACTTTTCACTCTTTCTGAGAACTGGCCACCAAAGCACACTTGGTGGAAGAAGTCGCAACACGGGTGAACTTCAGACCCGAAAGGCAAAGAAGAGGAGGAAGGATTACAGAAACGCACAATGTAAACAAGGCAAAGACGTAAGAGATCGGAAGGCGCTGGTCGTAGAATCCAAGGCGGACATGAAAGCGGCACCTACCCAAGATAGAGGCAACAAGCCTTATGTTTCTCGGGGAATAACAATAGCCAAGAGAGAAAGAGTCGATGGCCCGTACATATTCGACGTGGCCGATCTGATCCCTATCATGGAACAACTAGTGGAAGAGAATGTAATCCGCTTACTAGAACCAGTTCATCCACAAGAAGTTGGGAAGGTGAATGGCCCCTGCTATTGTAAATACCATCGATTTCTGAGCCACAAGACAGAAGACTGTTTTAGTCTAAAGGGAAGAATACAAGGGTTGATCAACTAAGGGGTGATCAGTATGAAGTCACCAGAAACAACAAGGAAGGAAACATCTGGGGTAATTTCAGCTCTCCCCTTGAAAGAAAACATTCGTTTGCACACCCCGTTCCTTGAACCCGAAGAACCCTAGACTTTGGTCAGCAGTAGGAAAAGGCTCGAGAATAGACGAAGACTCCTCAACCGCAAGAAGAAAGGGATGAGAAAAGAGAATAGTTGAAGGAAGAGCGGGCTTATCGATGCTCAAATACATTGTGCGATGGTATCGTTCCTAGAACAGCCATCAGCGGGAGAGACATCACGGGCAGGTGAAGAAGAGGTCAATGCCGTCACCCTCCGTTCCGAAAAGAAAATGCCGGAACACATTATGCCAGAACCAATTGACCCGATGCAAGAAGATGAGAACTTGGATATACCATCAACAAGGCCCCAGGGGCAGATTTTGAAGGAAAAAGTTGTTGAAGCCATGTCCAGTCGGCCAGAGCCAAGGCAAGGGGCATCACCGATAGCATAGGATGTCGTGTCACACCTGTGAAAGGTCCCGGCTCGCTTGAGCATATCTGATGCCTTATGTCTCTCGAAGGTATATAGGGAGATGTTAATCAATGCATTGCTAGACAGTGAAGTCAGAGAAGTGATGATGATAGAGATTGAAGCAGAAATGAACGATCCCAATAAATTCTGGGAAGGAAATGTACCGATTCAGCAAGCGATGCAGATAGATCACCCCTCTGTAATCACATTCTTCGAAGAAGACCGCATGATTGAAGCGACAGACCACAATCATCCGCTGATGGTTACAGGGACAATCAAAGATACAGAAGTTAAGCGATGTATGCTAGACGATGGATCCGCAGTTAACATCATGTCATTGAAGACACTACAGAGGTTGGGTTATAGACTATCAGCCCTGCGTCCCAGCACCATGGTTATTCAAGGGTTTAATCAAGATAGCCAGCGTACTCTGGGGTCGATCACCGTGATGCTAGAAATTGAAGAACTAAAGATGAAAGTAACTTGCCAAGTAATCGACGTAGTAAGAACGTATAATCTTCTGCTAGGGAGGCCATGGCTCCATCAGAACTGCGTCATTCCCTCAACCTATCATCAGTGCTTCAAGTACAACAGAGAAGGAGTTCAATATAGAGTAGTAGCAGACCCAAAGCCGTATACGATCGCAGAATCATTCTTGATTGATGCCTGGTACTATGACTTGGTCGACGAAAGGGAGGTCATGAAGAAGCCCGATGTAATGCAGAAAGGGCAAGGGGAAAAACAACGAGTCAACAAGTTTGAATAGAAAAGTAAGCCTCAGTTTATTATTCAGAAAGAAAAAGTAAGTCATTCAGAAGAAGAACCTCAAGAGACTACCAAGAAATTTTATATAGTTCCAAAACACTTGCGACAACCAGGACAATCCGTCCTAGAGATGATATCGAATCACCACATGAGTGTGCTCAAATCTAGCTTCAACGTGCCAGTGCCAAAAATAAGAAGAGTTAAGCCTTTACCAAGGGCTCCTAGCTAGTTTTTGGTACCACCGAGCGCTAAATCAAAGAAAGAAATCAAATTCTATTCAGTGTTAAATGAGCCTGTACAGTCTAAGGATGAGGCCAAGAAATTATCCCGTTTACCTCAACCGATAGAAGAAGAAAGATACAGTGAAGCCAGCCGTAATATCATGAAGAACATGGGATTCTATTATTCAGAATCAGTCCCGAATAAGAGAATATTAGCACCATTCGAAGAAAACACCAAAGCTTACCAAGGCAGAGAAGGGCTAGGGGCATAGATAAAGGTTAAACATGTCAACATGGTGACAATCAGTCCCACAGAAGAGATATAGTTGTAAGAGATAATCGACATCATCCAACCCAATGCCGCACCTGCATAGATAGAGGATGGGGGACAGCCAACGATAGATGAGCTTGAAGAAATAAATGCGGGAACCCTAGAAGAGCCTAGAAATATGTACCTGAGCAAGAATGTCCCAGAAGAAGAGAGGGAGGAATATATTCAACTGTTGAGAGAGAACAAGGATATATTTGCCTGGACATACTCAGAAATGCCAGGGCTTAGTCAAACAATTGCAATGCATAAGTTGGGCATCATGAAAGGGAAAAAGGCGGTCAAGCAACCTCAGCGACGATTCCATCCAGATATAGTGCCCAAGATCGAAGAAGAGGTTGAGAAATTAATCCAGGCTGGGTTCATCCAAGAAGTCAAATACTCACGATGAATTTCAAATATTGTACGGTCAAGAAAAAGAGTGGTCAGATCCGAGTTTGTGTGGACTTTCGGAACCTTAACGAAGCATGCCCTAAGGATGATTTTCCACTGCTATCTCAGAACTACTGATTGACAGCACGACAGGATACGCAGTGATGTCCTTCATGGATGGTTACTCGGGGTACAATTAGATTCATATGGCCCCAGAAGATGAAGAATCGACAGCTTTTCGTACGACATTGGGCATATACTATTACCGTGTGATGTCGTTTAGGTTGAAGAATGCAGGGGCAACATATCAACGTGCGATACAAGTAATCTTCCAAGACATGATGCATAAACACATCGAATGCTACGTAGATGATCTGGTAGTGAGGTGGGCCGAGCATGAACAACATAAAGAGCATCTGCGGCAAGTGTTTCAAAGATTGAGAAAGAAAAGCCTCCGTATGAACCCATTGAAATGCGCGTTCGGGGTTTCTTCTGACAAGTTTTTGGGGTTTGTCGTTAGGCACCAAGGCATAAAAATGACCCGATAAAGATTAAGGCAATAAGGGAGATGCCACCTCCGAAGAATCTCAAGGAACTAAAAGCTTCCAGGGCCGGGTCTCATACTTAAGAAAGTTCATCTCGAACTTATCTGGCCGTTGTCAGCCATTTTCACGCCTCAACAAGAAAGGAGTCCAGTTTGAGTGGGACGATGCCTGTCAGAAAGCATTCAACTCTCTGAAAGACCTGCTCAAAAAATCTCCAGTCCTTACAGCACCAATCAAAGGAGAGCCACTAATCCTCTACATCGTCGTTGGCAAAAATTCACTAGGAGCCCTCTTAGCCCTGAAGAACGAAGAAGGAAAGGAAAGCGCACTCTATTACTGGAGCCGCACACTAGTGGGAGCCGAGTTTAACTACTCAGCAATCGAAAAAAATCTGTCTGGCATTGATCTTTGCTGTCAAGAAACTTAAACATTACTATCTCTCTCACCAGATAACATTAATATCCAAAGCGGATCCCGTCAAGTTTCTCATGAACAGACCCATGTTATCTGGACGGTTATCCAAGTGAGCTCTTCGATTGTCAGAATTTGACGTGACATACATGTCAGCTCGGGCTAT
This sequence comes from Liriodendron chinense, assembly GCA_003013855.2. NCBI lineage: Eukaryota > Viridiplantae > Streptophyta > Magnoliopsida > Magnoliales > Magnoliaceae > Liriodendron > Liriodendron chinense. The sequence goes on along the minus strand of ML058508.1, from coordinate 5,958,778 downwards.
CAAAGGACAGGCAATTACAGACTTCCTTGCCGCGTATCCCGTACCAAGTGGTGAAGAAATAAAATGACCACCCAAACCATCAGGTTATGGCGATTAATGAAGCACAACAATGAGAGATGTATTTCGATGGTGCAGTCAGAGCAATAGGGGCAGGGGCAGGGGCAGGAGTTATATTCATCAGTCCACAAGGAGACTTGTTACCCTACTCATTCACGATAGTCCTAGCATGCACCAACAATGAAGCAGAATACCAGGCTCTTATTATTGGGTTACAGTTGGCCCTAAAAATGTAGATCAAAGAAATATGCATCTATGGAGACTTTAGGCTTGTTATTGGATAATTGATGACAGAATACGAGGTCTGCAAGCCTGAGTTATCACCTTATTGCCATCAAGCGCAGTCAGTGTTTGATCAGTTTTGAAACACCAGTATCTCACATATACCGAGACAAGATAATGTACAAGCAGATGCACTCGCTAGTTTAGCCGCTGCTCTAGCTAACCCTGGCGTCAGCCTGCTTCAGGTAATAATTGAAGAAAGAAGAATTCTGCCGACGACCGCACTGCAAAAGGGAGAATTGAGTGTTAACCCCATTTGTTACTTCTAGATCACAGAGGAAGACGATTGGAGAAGGTAATTCATTGATTATCTGAAGAACGAATTCTTGCCAGAGGATCCCAAAATGGGCATGCAAGTTAGAAGATGCGCTAGTTCATTTATACTCCAAAATAATGTACTTTACAAACGATCATACGAGGGGGTATTACTACGATGTCTAAATCGAGACGAAGCGCATGCTACATTGAAGGAAGCTTACATAGGAGAATGTGGTGCTCACCAAGGAGGGAAGAATTTACATCACTGTATACGACATATGGGTTACTACTGGCCCACAATGATGAAAGATGCAATAGAGTACGTCAAGAAATGTCATCACTGCCAAATCCATGCGGATATCATACATTCACCATCAGAAGAATTGCATCGGTCAGTAATCTCCTGGCCTTTCGTAGACTGGGGCATGGACGTGATCGGGCCAATTAGTCCGCCATCCTCCCAAGGGCATCAGTACATTCTTGCCGCAACTGATTATTTCTCCAAATGGGTTAAAGCAATTGCCCTAAGAAATGTGAAAGCCAGACACGTCGAAGGTTTCATTCGTCACGCCATATTGTATCGATATGGTATCCTTGAGAGAATTACCACAAACAATGGAACGCCATTAAAAAATGCTACTATCGATAAGCTGTGCGCGAAGTTCAAGATCAAGCATTGCTATTCATCGCCTTATCATCCTCCTACGAACGAACTGGCTGAGGCGTTCAATAAGACTATCGCGAAGATTCTGAAAAATATAGTGGCAGAGAATAAGAAGGACTGGGACAGACGATTATCCGAAGCCTTATGGACATATAGGACCACTCACCACACAGCCACTCGAGTTACGCCCTACTCGTTGGTGTACGGTATGGAAGCTATGATCCCGATGGAAATACAGGTTGAGTCACTACGGGTAGCACTCTGACACTCCGTGACAACCGAGCACAATGCCAAGATTAGAATGACTGAACTCAATGATTTAAATGAAAAGAGACTCACTCCCCAACAAAGGCTCGAAATAAATCAGAAGCAAATTTCAGCTGCATACGATAAACGTGCTCAGGGGTAAATTATTCAAGAAGGGTGGTCTCGTGCTAATGATGAAGCGTTCAACACTAACACAAGGATCGAAAAGTAAATTCGACCCGAAATGGGATCCCGTCTGCATCATCGATGAAGTATTTTCTAATGGAGCCTATCAGGTAATAGATTGCAAAGGACTAGGCGTCAGTTCGCTGGTGAATGGTCAATTTTTGAAAAGATACTATACTTAACATAAGCTTATCGTTGTGATTTGTAAACACCCCGTTAGAGGGAAAGTGTAATAAAATAGATATCAAAAGAAATGATACCACACAATGATTAAATCAAAATACTAATCATCTATTTTGTGCTTGCACAGGTATCACAAAAGTTATTAGGACTCAGGACACGTCAAGTATGGCACCCTACCCTTTTCAAGACCATCGAGAATCAGGATAGCCCTTAATCAAGACTCGGTCACATCTTTGTTAACATAAGCATATGTTTGAGTCCTAACAGGGGTACGTTCTTTCCCAAATAGCTCAATCAGTTTGCATCCAAGCTCAAATAAAATAAAAAGTAGGCTAAAGACACAAAATAAATCCAAAACTACAATAGTATACATGTTGATACAATATCCATTACAACATATTCCAAATTACAAATGAAGATTGTTACAGCTCAACCGTTTAAAGTTTTCAAACACTGTTCTAACAAGTTTACTGCAGATTCTTCAATCACCTTTTGCGTTGTTTCAGCCTCAGCCAAGACTTGGGTAGGGTCAGGAATGTCCTGGAGAGACTACTTCAGGTCTGTGACTTGGGCCCTCACGGCATTACGCCTTGCTTTGTGTTGGTCAATGGAGGACTGTAGACCAGCCTTCTGACCACTAAACTTCAAATTTTTGAGATGGACGACCAAACGTTTGACTTGCAGCCGGGCCATCTCATTATCAATCTCCGCAAGATGTTCAGTTGCCTCTTGGCATCCAGCATCAGCAACCTGCCAATCCTTCCTAACTGCAGCCACATCTGCCTCATGTAACTCGATTTTCTGAAGAAGGGATCGCAAATGACCGCGCTTTTCCTCGATGGAATGGGTTAACTTTGAGGTGCTTCGCCTCATTTACTCAAGCTATCCCTTCCTTGAACTGAGCCATGTGACTGACTATCAAAGAGAGGTCAATCTCGAGCCAGGTAGCATTGAGTTCTAGTGCCTGCAGTGCTTCGTCCAAGATAGACCATTCATCCCCGTTCTTTAATGAGTCGGCGATATCAGACAAAAGGCTCTTCAAAAGATTCACCTTAGTCCTTGACAAACCACGGAGAGATGAAATGAATACCTCGGGCAAGACTATAGGTATTGGGACACTGGCAGGAGTAGTCATGGTAAAGAAAAATGATAAACATTAACATACAGAAGCCACAGAAGAAAAAAAACAAACAAAATAGCAAAAATAGATAATATACCAGTGACTTCAGGAACAGCAACGACAAGAGCACTAGGTGAGGCAGTGGGCAAAGACGACACTGGGGCAAGTTAGGTTATTCTCTTGGTCAATGGTTCAGGTAACTCTGGAGAAGATAGTAACACGACCTCGGGAATATTGGCATTAAATGCTGGCTCAACAATAGGAGGAACTTCAGGGACAAGCTTAGCTAATGATGGCACGACAACAGGAGATGCATTCACGATAGGTTCAATTGATAGTGGCTTAACAGAAGGATGAGCCTTCACAATAGGTTTAGTAGATGATGGCTCAGCAGTAGGAGGTGCTTCCATAGCAGGCTCGGATGCACTTAATTCAATATGAGGATTAGGAGGATGAACATATTTAGTTGGTGCGTCATCATCCAGATCCATAAAGATGGCTCCAGTGTCCTCCTCGAGGACAGATCTCTCATGTATTGGCTCGTTATCATTGCTCTCCCTGGTGTGGCGGTCTTCACTTAAATTGGCCTGAGAGCTCAATTCACCCTCTTCCTTGCCTCATCTGCGTTGTCAACTGGAGCAACACCTGTATCCTTGGAGAGTCATTTTCGTAAACTGCTCGGCTCTGTGTAATTTCTACATCTCCTTAGTCTTCTTGCCCCCGCAAGTAACAGGAAGACTAGGGGCAATTTTCACTTGGGGACCGGTCTGTTCGGGCAACACCTCATCGCAACTGTCCCCAGGACTAGAACATCTGGGCAAATCCCCTTGCCCCCTTTGACCATTTGTCGATATAATCCCTGCTGAGCCACCATCATCCTCATCACCTCCATCATCACCACTGTTGAGCTCTTAATTGTGCATATTCTAACCCCAATTCATCACTCATTATGCACGGTTTACATGTTTAAAGGACCACTCTAATGCATGATTTGTGATTGTAGGAACAAGATGGAGATTTCACCAATTGAAGGCTAACCAGAACTCTTTATGAGCATTGAAGCTCATTAGATGAAGGTTGAAGGAAGACAAAAGAAAGGCAAAGCAAGGAGAGAAGAGAAAAGAAGAAAGAAAGAAAGAAAGAAAGAAGACAAGAGGCTAGACCGGTCGGCTGACCGGTTGGCCAAAGAAGCCCGACCGGTCAAGACCGATCGGCCATACCATTGGAGCTTACTGACTGATCACCAAGCCAGTCCGACCGGTCAAGACCGGTCGGCCATTGCTGCTGGACAATGGGATTCACAAGCCCGACCGGTCGTGACCGGTCGGCCAGCGTAAACAGCCATATTTCTATTTTGGATTTCCAGAATTTTCTACGTAAGTGCGTAAGTTTACGCAAGATCTGAAACTTTCTGGCGTAAAGGACACCTCCAAGCTATAAAAGGACGTCTTCCCTTCATACCAAAGGAGGCTAGGTGTTAACGTCAGATTTTGTAACTGGATCCTCCGGACGTTCACCTTCTCTCCAACAGATACCTTCCTCCGCCGGACCTGAAAGAAGACAGAAAGTAACTAAGGGTGGCTGGCGTCCAGCCGTTAGCCCTCCGATGCTTAAGTCAGGCCGAAGCAAGAAGAAGAATAACCAGGCAAAAACAGGCCAGAGATTGAATATTGTCTACCTTTCTCTTAATGTAGTCACCTCTTTATATAGATCTGGAGCAACCCAATCTGTTACGTAAGATATTGAGATCCCGCTGATTTCGTGTACGATACCGAGATGCCGCTGATTTCGTGGGATAAGATCCTTATCCTTGGAGACGAGATCTAACCCGATGACTTATTTTGGCAATCACGTTTCTTAATAGCAATCCCTTGAGATTCGGAACCACAAGAGAAGATAAGCCCAAACCCGACCTATCCGGGCTGCTGGTAGGCGTAGTAATAGCGCTGATCGCTCATGTAGAGCTGGAAACCGTAGTTGGAGTCATAGCCGGCGAAAAGGAAGGAGACGCCGTCGGGACGGAAACCACCGAACTGAGTATAGCCCTGCTTGGTATCGCAGAGGGATTGAACGAGCTGCTCGACGGGAATCGGGTGCTGGTACTGAAGGCTAAGAGGTGTCACCGTGGAAAAGCTGTTCACATGTTGGAACACGGTCACGAGTCCAAGTGCTCGCTCATTTAGACGTAACACCTTTCAACGACTTACGAGAAGGTCTGCTCGCGGATTTATCAATCCTGCGACTCTCCCTCAGATGATCTCGAGAGTCGAATGGGCGTCCCGCACTTACCCAATCTGCAACTCATGATCAGATGATCTCGAGAGTCAGATGGGCATCCCGCACTTACCCAATCTGCGACTCTCGAGCATATGATCTCGAGAGTCCAATGGGTACTTCTGTATTTACCCGATCTGCGACTCTCGCTCAGATGATCTCAAGAGTCGAGTGGGCGTCCGTGTACAATCTTAGCAGCTGAGTTGATCTCCCTTATTTTATCTGTAACAGATGCCCCCCAAGTCCTTGCCGCCAAGAATTTTGAAGGGAAGGACTTAGCTCACTATCACACGTAACCGCCCGCTGCCTTAATCGAGAACGGAACCTCACATGATGGGCTGGAATTAATGAGCGCCAGCTTTCCGCAGCCTTTCCGCAGACAGAAAATGAAGGGGCGCTCACCACGTGTTTGAGGAGTTAATGGGCGTGCCTACTCGAGTGCTACGCCAAAGGAGGGACTGCCACGTGCCATCAGATGCGGCGGAATGATTGCCTATAAATATACGGAGTCCACCATTTCTCTGGTTTTCTACAAAAGCTCTTCGAAAGGAATTTTTCTGCAGTCTTTTCTCAATCTCCTTCCTCCGGCGCTCGTTCTTTTCTGGGTATAGGCCTCGGTTCTCTTCTTTTTCATAATCTTCTTAAAAACTCCTTCATGGCTGGGAACTCTGACGAGACCACCGTCCCTCTAGGCGATGCCACCCCGGAATCCTCTGCTTCTAGCAGTGCGAGGGTTCCGGCAGGGAGATATACAGCAGCCGGATGTTCGCTCGCCTCAAGTGTAAGGCTGCGATGTAGTAATAAATCTCGGTAAGACCGAGGTCGATCCACAGGGAAAGAGTAACAACTTTCAAATCACTCCAGCAACTCAGCTTTATATAGGAAATTCAGATTCAATGGTGTTAAAACAAGAAATTTATGAGAAATCAGAAATATAATGTACTAAGGCTTTCAAGGATCCACTTGTAGCAATCCTATGTCAATTCAGTCAATCCAAGTAGAGAACACAATTAGATTTGAAGTCCTATCTCTCATCTAATTGGAAAATAAAGCATTCACGCACATTCATCCAATTCAAGTTGAACTTCCAAGTTCAAGTCCATTCCATCAATGTAGAATTCAAATTCATAGCCTGCGGAGTAACAGCCATGCCTATGGAATATGGCCTGCTCAAGGATTACTATAATTCGAATCTAAACAAGCAACCTGTGATAATCTCAGAGAATTAAAAGGAATTCATGTCCGGAGCACATGAACTCAGATAAGACATCTCAAACTACCACTTATTGGACTGAAACATAAGAAAAATCCAACTTTGAATTAAAAATACTTGAATCAAACTGAAATTAACATAGAACTGGCTACAAGCTTCACCTCTCAGCCTTAGCTGAGAGGTTTTAGCCGAGCATAGTCATGCTACAACTAAAAACTCAAAAAATAAAGCATAAAACTAGAAAAACCCGAAGATAGATGTTGCAGACGCTCCACAGTCGCCTTCAGCCTCCAAACTCACGTTCCTTCTCTTCTCTGATACCTTAGGGAGAGCCCCTAGGTGGCCTTTTATAGCAACAAGCCCCCCTTGCGTCGGATTCTGCGAAAGCCTTCGCATTGCGCAGCAATTTTCGGAGTCCCAATTTAGAAAGGAGTCTTCTTACGCAGGGCCGACCGGTCGTGACCGGTCGGACTAACTTTTTAAACCATCCAGCGAGTGCATCCGACCGGTCATGACCGGTCGGATAGATCTATCCGCGTCCAGCGTGCATGCCCGACCGGTCATGACCGGTCGGGCTGATTTATCCTTCATCCAGTGCCTATAGCCGACCGGTCATGACCGGTCGGCATATCTTCTGCAATGTGTCCAGCCTTCCTGGCCGACCGGTCAAGACCGGCCGGCCTCCTTCCATTTACTTCTTTTATGTGGCTGACCGGTCGGACGACCGGTCAGCCTTGTTTTTCTTCCACTTTTTCTTCTTTTCTTCATTCTCTTTTCTCCCTTTTTCTTCTTCTTTCTTTGGTCCATCCTAGGACTTCATGCAATGTCTTCAAATACATTCTTTTGGCTCCAATTTGATGAAATCCACTCTCATCCCTACAATCACAGAAACACGTGTTAGGTGGGCCTTTAAACCATGAAAATCATGCAAACTATGTAGTGTAATGGGTAATGCAATGTATAAATTGGAGGTTCAACACACCCCCCAACCAGCTTTTTGCTAGTCCCGAGCAAAACATGCGTGAAAATAATTTCAAACCTCTAAATCCAACTCCCCTTCAGAACCCATGATTCTATCCATCCCAAGATGTATAAGTGAAAAATTTGGCAAAATTAGGTGCTAGAAGCTGAACCTTGGACTCTCAAGACATAAGTAGTGTCTACATGTAATTCTCGCTGATTGATTGATAAATAGAAGAACTCGAACAAATTCCACCTAATGTGCATAGTGAAAGATCATCTCATGAGTTCCTGGAATCATCTTCTTCATAGATTAAGTAGACCAAGGATTTTAAGGTGTACAGAGCAACAGCAAGCCTATGACAGGAATTTGCCTTACCGTCCTTCCGACGGCTTTCACACTACGTCCCATTTCCGGCTTTGGTTACGGTTCGACCATCCCCCGGTTGGTAATAGGTAGCCCTTTTCGGAATTTTCCACCATTTTTCTTTCCTTCCCGATTTCATCCTTTCTTTCCTTTCTCTTTTAAATTAGATAGGATTTTTAGAAATCCATATCTTCTGTTATTTTCCCATGGACAAAGATGGACAAAATACCCCGGCTTGGCTGCTCAACACTTCTAAACCAAAGTCTAGCTAATCCACAAATCACATAAACCTGTTACTCATGAAAATCGTGTAATGTGAACTTGATGTAAAGGTGTTCAAATTTTCTATCAATCATAACAATAGGGGAATTAACATATAAAACCATTATGTTGGAAGAAATTCAAGACTACAACATCACACACTTCGTATCTCCTCTTCTTATACTCATAGCATCTCAAATGTATAGAAACAAGATTTTCTAAAAGAGTTTTGGGATATTAGAAAAATTCGAAAAAATTTTGTGCATATGGAGCTCGAAATGTTGCAATACGCTAGATGAAGAAGCTCATCTCACCCCCCAACCAAATCTTGCATTGTCCTTAATGTAAAAAGATCGTCAATTAGCATGAACATGAGAGCAATGGTAAACAATGAGAGAGTGAGAACAATAGTACCTGATAGAGCAATCATGGAATTCTCCAACCCAACAACTAAAACCTATTAAAACAGTAAAACAAAACTAAACCTACCTATGCTATACCTCCATCAGACTAGGAGATCAATCATCTTGATAGACAGGATCATTCAGGGAGATGGACATGTCCTCTGAATCAAATTTCTCAACAAATGGTTTAAGGCGTTGTCCATTAACTTTGAAACAGTCACCATTCGCTGCATTCTCAATCTCAACAGCCCCATGAGGAAAAACTTCTTTAACAAGATATGGGCAGGTCCATCGAGATCGTAATTTTCCTCGGAAAAAGATGAAGTCGGGCATTATACAAGAGCACTTTCTGTCCTTCATGGAAGGATTTCCTTAAGATGTGCTTGTCATGAAAGGCCTTCATCTTGCTCTTGTAAATTCTCGAATTCTCATATGCATCGTTTCGGATCTCATCAAGCTCATTTAATTGAAGTTTGCGAAGCGAGCTAGCCTTGTCAATGTCAAAATTTAGAGCCCGAATTGCCCAATAGGCTTTGTGTTCTATCTCCATAGGCAAGTGGCAAGCTTTCCCATAGACAAGTCTATAAGGGGACATTCCAATGGGTGTCTTGTACGCCGTACGGTGAGCCCAAAGTGCATCATCTAATCTTAGGGACCAATCCTTGCGATCCGGTCTCACCGTCTTTTCTAAAATCTGCTTGATTTCCCTATTGGAGATTTCAGCTTGCCCACTTGTTTGTGGGTGGTATGGGGTACTCACTTTGTGCCTAATACCATATTTCTTCATCAAAGTTTCAAAAGGTCTATTGCAAAAGTGAGAACCACCATCACTAATAATGGCTCGAGGTGTCCCAAATCTAGAAAGTATATTTTCTTTGAGAAACTTGAGAACCGTACGATGATCGTTGGTTCTACATGGGATAGCCTCTATCCATTTAGACACATAGTCTACGGCTAATAAAATATAGACATGTCCAAAAGATGAGGGGAATGGTCCCATGAAATCGATGCCCCAACAGTCAAAGACTTCAAGATGTTGAATTGGGGTGAGGGGCATCATATTTCGACGGGATAATCCTCCTAACTTCTGGCAGCGCTCGCAAGCTTTGCAAAATTCGTGGGTGTCCTTAAATAACGTGGGCCAATAAAAACCACACTGCAGAATTTTTGCAGTTGTTTTCTTGGCTGAAAAATGACCCCCACATGCTTGATCATGACAAAAGGAGATGACTGAATTGTATTCATCATCGGGGACGCATCTCCTTATAATTTGGTCTGGGCAATATTTAAACAATAGAGGTTCATCCCAGAAAAATCTGCGCACTTCCCTTAGAAATTTACGTTTGTCTTGCGCAGTCCAACGAGTCGGCATCGCACCTGTGGAAAGATAATTGGCTATATCAGCGTACCATGGTGGATGCATAGCAACAAAGAGTTGCTCATCAGGGAATGAGTCCTCAATAGGTGACTCGTCAATGGAATTTGGTAGGACTAGGCGGGATAAATGATCCGCCACCACATTTTCTACTCCCTTCTTATCTTTGATCTCCAAATCGAATTCTTGAAGGAGTAGGATCCATCTTAGCAAACGGGGCTTAGCATCCTTCTTGGAAAGATGGTATTTCAGCGCCGCATGATCTGTATAAACGATAACTTTGGATCCTATTAAGTATGGCCTGAATTTGTCCAAGGCAAAAATGACAGCTAGGAGCTCTTTCTCCGTAGTCGAATAGTTAACTTGGGCAGGATTCAAGGTCCTACTTGCGTAGTAGATGACATGGGGCTTTTTATCCTTCTTTTGGCCTAACACCGCCCCAATAGCAAAATCGCTCGCATCGCACATCAACTCAAAAGGCATGGACCAATCTGGTGGTTGCATGATAGGAGCGGTTGTCAACATGTCTTTTAGCTTTGAAAAATCTAATTGACATTCGGCACTCCACTCAAATTGGTTCTCCTTTTGTAGAAGGTTGCATAAAGGCCTTGAGATGTGACTAAAGTCCTTTATAAACCTTCGATAGAAGCCGGCGTGTCCAAGGAAGGACCGCACATCACGTATGCTTTTGGGTGGTGGTAGATTGGAAATTATGTCAATTTTCGCCCGGTCTACCTCCATTCCATTGGACGAGATGATGTGTCTAAGGACTATTCCTCTTTGTACCATGAAATGGCATTTTTCCCAGTTTAATACAAGCTGTTTTTCCTCACACCTTATCAAGACCAACTTCAAGTGCTCGAGACACTCATCAAATGTACTACCAAAAACAGAGAAATCATCCATGAACACCTCAAGAAACTCACCCACCATGTCTGAGAAAATACTCAACATGCATCGTTGGAATGTGGCGGGTGCATTACATAACCCGAATGTCATCCTTCGGTAAGCGAAGGTACCAAACGGGCATGTAAATGTGGTTTTCTCTTGGTCTTCCGGGGCTATCTCGATTTGGTTGTATCCGGAATAACCATCTAGGAAGCAATAATAGGGATGGCCTGCCAACCTCTCCAAAATTTGATCCATAAATGGGAGAGGGAAGTGGTCTTTCCTAGTGACCGTATTGAGCTTCCTATAATTAATGCACATACGCCAACCGGTGGTCACCCTAGTCGGTATAAGCTCGTTGTTGGCGTTTTCAATGATGGTAATTCCGGATTTCTTGGGGACAACTTGGGTAGGACTCACCCATTGGCTATCTGAGATGGGGTAGATGATACCCACATCCAATAGCTTTAACACCTCGGCTTTGACAACCTCCATCATGTTTGGATTTAACCGTCTTTGAGGTTGTCTTGTCGTTTTTGCGTTTTCTTCAAGGTGTATACGGTGAGTGCAAACCGAAGGATCTATCCCTTTGAGATCCGCTATTGTCCAACCTAAGGCTTCCCGATGTTCTTTGAGTAGCTCAATCAACTTGAGCTCTTGGTCTTTCTCTAGGTGAGAGGCAATGACAACTGGGAACGTTTCCTCTTAACCCAAATATACGTATTTAAGCTCGGATGGCAATGGTTTGAGGTCAAGCTTCGGTGGTTTGATGCTAGACGGTAGAGGCCTTGATGTGGTTGGTGGCAATTTTTCAAAATGGGGCCTCCACCGGCTAGTATCAACTACCGAACTTTCTATATTAATGCCTGCACAATCTCACTACTGATGGGATCTTCGGAATCCATGATATGTGCTAAGCATGTCTCCAAGCTTTCTAGTGGTTCAAGTTGGAGGAGTTCTTCTTCTTCAAAAGTTTCGAGCATGTTCACATCGAAGAACTCATCATCATCAACATCCCTATGTCTTTTGCCCAAATGAAACACATTTACCTCTAGTGTCATGTTTCCAAAAGATATTTGCATCACCCCATTCCGGCAATTGATGATTGCGTTTGATGTGGCAAGGAATGGGCGGCCTAATATCACCGGTATTTGGGTGCTAGCATCCAAAACCGGTTGTGTGTCCAAGACTATAAAATCTACCGGGTAGTAGAATTTGTCAACTTGGACTAGAACATCCTCAACTATCCCCCTCGGTACACGGATAGATCTATCTGCGAGTTGCAATGTGGTTTTGGTGGGTTTTAATTCACCAAGGCCCAATTGCTCATATACCGAGTATGGGATCAAGTTCACACTCGCCCCCAAGTCTAACAAGGCACGTTCAATCCGGTAGTCTCCAATGATACATGAAACTGTGGGACTACCGGGATCTTTGAATTTTGGGGGAGTCTTTTGAGTGAGGATGGCACTCACTTGCTCAGTTAAGAAGGCCTTTTGCTGCACATTATATTTGCGTTTTGTTGTGCATAGGTCTTTTAGAAACTTGGCATAAGAGGGAATTTGTTTGATGGCATCAAGCAAAGGGATATTGATCTTGACTTGTCTGAAAATCTCTAGAATATCTTGAGAATTTGGGAGAGATTTTGGGGCAACCATTCTCGATGGGAATGGTGCTATGGGCTTGTAAATGCGTTCCGGTTGTTGTGGGGCTAGGTTAGATCCATTTTCATCCTCAGAATTTACCGGATCATTAGGCTCATCAGCCTTCACCGGAATAGTTTTGTCAATTTGTTTACCACTTCTAAGGGTGGTAATGGATTTAGCTTGCTCCATGTTTTGGTTAGAAGGATTAGGGATGCTTACTTCATGTACTTGCTTAGGATTGGGCTGAGGTTGGGCCGGAAAGGTCCCTTCCCTAGCATTCAAGCGTCCCTTAATCTCATCAACCGAGACTTTCAGCTCTTGGAACAATTGCTGATTTGATTCATTTATTTGTGCTTGCCCTTGCATAAATGCTCTCAAGGTATCCTCCAATGAGAATTGAGGTGGGGCCATATTTTGCATGGGTGGCCCTCTTTGGGAGTTGGTAGGATTGCCCGTAGGAGCATTCTTCCAACTGAAATTCGGGTGGTTCTTCCAACTCTCATTGTATGTATTACCTACCGGTCCATTGAAGGGCCGTTGATAACCATATGTGGCATTGGCTGTCTCTTGTAGCACTTCCTTAAATGCAGGAATTGTGGGACAATCTTGCGTAGCGTGTAAGTCGGTGAGACAAATCCCACATGTGGTTTCAACAGCTTCCTTAGACTTGGAAACTCCATTTTTGCTAAGTTCCATGGCCTCAACCTTCCTTGTGAGGTTGGCTATCCTTGCATTTACGTCGTCTTCCTCTTTAAGGACATATATCCCTCCTTTCTCTTGAGTAGGCTTGGGGTTCTTGGGTTTATCCGAGGTGTCCCAAGATTGGGCGTTTTCAGCCAACATGTCCAAGTAACTCCAAGCATCATCTGGATTTTTACTCATAAACTCGCCATTGCACATCATTTCCACAAATTGGCGCATATTAGAACTTAATCCATCATTGAAAAAATTTATAATTCGCCAACTCTCATAGCCATGATGTGGGCAAGCAAGCAGGAGTTCCTTAAACCTTTCCCAACATTGAAAGAATGATTCACCCTCTTTAGCTGAGAAATTCATTATGGCCCTTCGAAGAGTGTTTGTTTTATGAGCCGGGAAGAACTTTTTCAAGAATTCCCGGTTCATCTCAACCCATGACCCAATCGAATATGGTCTAAGAGAGTGAAGCCAATCTTTGGCTCTTTCTTTCAAGGTGAAGGGAAAAAGTTTAAGTCTGATTGTATCCCCAGAAACATTGGGATAATGCAAAGTGGCCAACACTTCTTCGAATTCTTGCAAGTGTAAGTATGGGCGGTCAGAGTCTAGCCCATGGAATTTAGGTAAAAGTTGGATTACTCCCGGTTTTATGTCAAGGGTCCCACCGTTAGCTGGTAGAACTATGCAAGAAGGTGTAATTGTACGAGCAGGTTGTAGGTAATCCCGTAGTGATCTCATTGGAGGAACATTATGTACCTCATTCTCTCCTACTCCTTCCTGATTTGCGTTTGTGGTTGGAGTAGGGGGGGAGGATTCCTTAAGGGTGTTTGATCCATACTCCCCAAACTTTCACGATGCTCTTGATAATTCCGGACTTGTCTATGGACTGACAATGGTCCAACTAAACCACCTTCAGATTGAAGACGATTTGAATGATTACGTTCCCAACGGGACATAAACCACTCAACCAGAAACTGAAACTAATCCTATTCTAGAAAACTAAAATCTGAAATTGAAAGAAAATTCTGCAGAAGCTAAGTTAGAAGGGTATCACCTGATGCGCTTGAACTAGAGAAAAAAACTCCTACAAAATCGAAAAACTTGTTAGTTCTAAGAAAATAAAAAAGCCTAACTATTTCTACTTCTACAGCCACTGAAATTATTTGAAAACCGTTATCTAAAATCCCCGGCAGCGGCGCCAAAAACTTGTTCGCTCGCCTCAAGTGTAAGGCTGCGATGTAGTAATAAATCTCGGTAAGACCGAGGTCGATCCACAGGGAAAGAGTAACAACTTTCAAATCACTCCAGCAACTCAGCTTTATATAGGAAATTCAGATTTAATGGTGTTAAAACAAGAAATTTATGAGAAATCAGAAATATAATGTACTAAGGCTTTCAAGGATCCACTTGTAGCAATCCTATGTCAATTCAGTCAATCCAAGTAGAGAACACAATTAGATTTGAAGTCCTATCTCTCATCTAATTGGAAAATAAAGCATTCACGCACATTCATCCAATTCAAGTTGAACTTCCAAGTTCAAGTCCATTCCATCAATGTAGAATTCAAATTCATAGCCTGCGGAGTAACAGCCATGCCTATGGACTATGGCCTGCTCAAGGATTACTATAATTCGAATCTAAACAAGCAACTTGTGATAATCTCAAAGAATTAAAAGGAATTCATATCCGGAGCACATGAACTCAGATAAGACATCTCAAACTACCACTTATTGGACTGAAACATAAGAAAAATCCAACTTTGAATTAAAAATACTTGAATCAAACTGAAATTAACATAGAACTGGCTACAAGCTTCACCTCTCAGCCTTAGCTGAGAGGTTTTAGCCGAGCATAGTCATGCTACAACTAAAAACTCAAAAAATAAAGCATAAAACTAGAAAAACCCAAAGATAGATGTTGCAGACGCTCCACAGTCGCCTTCAGCCTCCAAACTCACGTTCCTTCTCTTCTCTGATACCTTAGGGAGAGCCCCTAGGTGGCCTTTTATAGCAACAAGCCCCCCTTGCGTCGGATTCTGCGAAAGCCTTCGCATTGCACAGCAATTTTCGGAGTCCCAATTTAGAAAGGAGTCTTCTTACGTAGGGCCGACCGGTCGTGACCGGTCGGACTAACTTTTTAAACCATCCAGCGAGTGCATCCGACCGGTCATGACCGGTCGGACAAATCTATCCGCGTCCAGCGTGCATGCCCGACCGGTCATGACCGGTCGGACAGATCTATTCGCGTCCAGCGTGCATGCCCGACCGGTCATGACCGGTCGGGCTGATTTATCCTTCATCCAGTGCCTATAGCCGACCGGTCATGACCGGTCGGCATATCTTCTGCAATGTGTCCAGCCTTCCTGGCCGACCGGTCAAGACCGGCCGGCCTCCTTCCATTTACTTCTTTTATGTGGCTGACCGGTCGGACGACCGGTCAGCCTTGTTTTTCTTCCACTTTTTCTTCTTTTCTTCATTCTCTTTTCTCCCTTTTTCTTCTTCTTTCTTTGGTCCATCCTAGGACTTCATGCAATGTCTTCAAATACATTCTTTTGGCTCCAATTTGATGAAATCCACTCTCATCCCTACAATCACAGAAACACGTGTTAGGTGGGCCTTTAAACCATGAAAATCATGCAAACTATGTAGTGTAATGGGCAATGCAATGTATAAATTGGAGGTTCAACACCGGATATCCTTCTGTTCTATCGACCGGCTGACTGAGTTACGGGAGAGATACCTGATCCCCGACTCAGTCGTTCTCTGATTGCCCGGAGATGGAGAGACACCAGACTCCCCCCCCCCCCCCCCCCCCCCCCCCCCCTCAGGATGTGTAGCTTTTTATGAGTACCAGCTCATCCTGGGGGTACGCCTCCCCCTCCATCCTTTCATACGCGATGTTCTCCGGTGTTACAAGATTGCCCCCGGGCAACTCATCGTGAACGGATGGAGGGTAGTTCTGGGCTCCTTTGCCCTCTAGGCTCAGGCCGGCAACGGAGAGCTCACGGCGGAGGAGTTCCTCCCTATGTTCCGTCTGAAAAAGGCACCCTCCAGCGAAGGCTGGTATTACTTGTGTTACTGGCACCGGGATAACTTCGTGCTGGGGAAACCCTCCTCCAACTATCCTGCTGGAGGAAACGGTGGTTCTACGCTTCCGGGAACTGGGAGTCTGCTTCCTCCAGAGGTCCAGGTGTTACCCGTTTTTTCTGCGAAGGTAGGCACAATCCCACATTGTGCAGTTTTCTTCAGTTAGGATTTTAGGGTTTTACTTCATTCTTTGACCTCTGTTTGTGCTCGCAGGTATCCCGGCCTTGAGAAAACCAAATCTAAAGGGAGGAATCAACGAGAAGATTGTCAAGGTGTACAAGGTGCCTGTTGGTGATAGGCACATCGAGGCTTGCTTGTCTCCCTCGCGACTCACAGCAGCGGGCCTAATATCCAGAGGAGAAGCCGAGATGATGAAGGCCGGGGAGAAGAGGGGTCTGCTGCCCCGACTGAAGGGCACGAACTCCAAAAGGCAGAGGAGAACTCCTGCCGAACCAACTCAACCACCCGTCCGTAAGGGTGGCGATCAACCTGCCCCTCTCGCGAGCACGGCGGAGGCTCCGGCAGGGCCCAATATTCCCTCACTGGTGGTCGCACCTGGACCGCCAGTGATTAACATTGCTGATAATTCCCCGGATGGGGCGGGGTCCAGCTGCTCCCCAGCTGAAGAGGCTCGAGAGCAGATAGAGCCTCGAGAGTCGGCTCCTGCTCGCAAACTGATCCCTGCTGCCGAGCAGGGATCTGTTCGCGAGTCGATGCCTCCACCTCGCGAGCCGGCCGGGTTGGTCGTTGCCCAACCGTCAAGGAGCGGGACATATTCTATCCCCCGCCACCTCCATCCAATATGTAAATTTTTATTCGAGAACGTCCCCCCCCCAAACCTTTGCTCTCTTCCCGAGCCAAGCCCTGAGAACCTTTTCCTCGAAGCGGGGGTGAGGATGGTTCAGGTGAGACTCTGCCAAGACCTGCTTTAATTTGTTGTTATGTTCTAGAAAACTTTCTCACATTTTTCATTACTTTTGCAGGGCTTAGATCTTATCCTACGAACGAGGCGTGATATCGTTGCTGCCCGTCGCGTGATAGATGAAGCTGAAGGGAAGAGGACTGCCTTGGAGAAGGCAGTTCAAGGGAGAGATCAGCTGCTCAAGGCCCGTGAGGCAGTAATCGCGAAGAGAGATGAGGAGAAGAAGATCCTCATCGAGAAAATCCAAGTCCTGACCGACAGGTATCAGGCCTTGGACTCAGACTTCGTGAAGCTCACGGGTTTGAAGGAGAAGGCTGAGAGAGAGAGAGAGATCCTTCGCCAAGACAAGATCTCGTTGGAGGAGCGATTTACGGAGGCCAGGTCGCAGATCAAAGAAGCCAACGACAACTTGGAAAAGGAGCGCTCCACTCTTGCACAGCTCAAGGACGACTCGATCCACTGGGACGAGGAGAAAGTCTCCCTTGTAAAAATGCTCTCGGAGGAAGGTCCTCGGGCAATTTTCGAGTTCCGGACTTCGCAGCTATATGACGACGAAAGATACGAGTCATATGATGCTGGTCGCGACTTTGCGCTAAGAGTAGTGCAACGAATGATCCCATCCTTTGATATGGGGGA
Organism: Liriodendron chinense; assembly: GCA_003013855.2. Classification (NCBI taxonomy): domain Eukaryota; kingdom Viridiplantae; phylum Streptophyta; class Magnoliopsida; order Magnoliales; family Magnoliaceae; genus Liriodendron; species Liriodendron chinense. The sequence continues at coordinate 5,941,054 of ML058508.1, read as the reverse complement.
ATTTGGTCGAGTCGCGACCATCATAGCTGTAGAAGAGCAAGCTGCTGCTGAGAACGAGGTGACTGAAGCCACGCAAGCTGGAGGGGCTCCAGAAATGGGCCCTGAAGTCGAGAGCACAGCTCCTCCTCCAAGAGATTGATCCTCTTTTTGTTTTCCTCTCTTGTACTCGCGAGCATATATTGTAAACATTTATTATCAATGAAAAGATATTTTTGGAAGTGTTGTCCTCGTTTACTCTCCCTTTCATGCAATGATTGCTTTCTCGTTCTTGTTTACTTTTTTTTCCTTTGTGCACTGAATGCTTTCCTGTTGCAATGAGTTGTGCTCAACCCGGGGGGTCGTAGCGACCATGCCCTCGTGGAGATACTGATCTATCGATTGAGAGATGTAACGTGCTCAATCCGGGGGGTCATGACGACCATACCCTCGTGGAGATAGACTGATCTATCGATTGAGAGATGTATTATGCTCAATCCGGGGGGTCATGACGACCATACCCTCGTGGAGATAGACTGATTTATCGATTGAGACTCCAAGTTTATCGAGGGTAGGATGGTCACCCATAAAATGGAAATGCGACCATCCTAGGTGAATTAAACCCTACCAAAGGTAGGCAATTGGCTAAGGGATTGTATGCATCCTCTTCAGGGCTATTCATGTCCAAGTAAATGAAGTAGCGACCAAAAGATATCTTCCGCTTTATTCATAAAATGTTGTTATGAACTACATTGAATATAGGGATAGTATCGTAGCAAATGCTCCACGTGCCAAGGGCGACGTACGGGCTTTCCCTGCATGTCTTCAAGGTAATAAGTACCGGGTCGCACAATCCTAATAACCCGATACGGGCCTTCCCAATTTGGATCCAGTGAATGAGCGGGAACTCCGAGATTTTGCCTTAGTACCAAATCTCCAGGCTGAAAGGATCTAGGCCGAACCCTAGCATTTCGATAACGAGCAATACGTTGTTGATATGCTGCCACTCGTACTTAGGAAGCATTTCTCCGCTCTTTCAAGAGATCGAGATGAAGTCGGAGGTTTTCCTGATTACTCACGGGGTCATACTGCTCGATCCGATACGAGGGCACTTGAATTTCCACTAGTACCACTGCGTCGACACCAAATGCTAAGGAGAAAGGGGTTTCACCTGTTGATGTACAAGCCGTGGTTCTATATGCCCATAATACTTCTGGCAGGAGTTCTGGCCACACCCCTTTACACTCGCCTAGCTTGGTCTTTAAATGGTGCTTGATGATTTTATTCACTGCCTCGACCTGCCCATTCGCCTGAGGATGATATGGAGAAGTGCGGAGATTACGTATCTTCCATTTTTCACAAAATTCATCAAAGGCTGCGTTGTCGAACTGCGTTCCATTGTCGGTGATTATAGTGTGGGGGAGTCCATAACGGCATATAATATTTTTCCATATAAACTTGGTAGTTTGTTTCTCAGTAATCTTAGCTAATGGTTCTGCCTCGGTCCATTTGGTGAAGTAATCAACCACTACAATCACGAACTTATTTTGCCCCTTTCCCATGGGTAAGGGCCCGATGATATCGACCCCCCACTGAGGGAAAGGCCAAGGGCTATCAACTGGAGTCATCCGCTCGGACGGTACATGAGGTATAGGTGAATATCGTTGGCACTTATCACATTTTTTAGAAAATTCAATTGCGTCTGCTTTCATAGTGGGCCAATAATATCCTTGCCTCATCGCCTTATACGCTAGGGATCGCCCCCTGGAGTGATTACCATATGCCCCCTGGTGTATCTCATCTAGAACATGAAGTGCTTCTTCTGGATGAAGACACCTTAAATAAGGCAAGGAGAAACTTTTTCGCAACAATATTCCGTCTTGCAAGGTGTACCTGGCAGCTCGAAGCCGAATTTGTCTTGTAGCTTTCTTGTCGTCTGGTAGGTATCCGTCTCTGAGATAAAGGATGATGGGATCCATCCAGCATGGAGACGATTGTACCGATATTACTTGCTCGAGAGTTGCGTGGTCGATACTTAGGTTCTGACGATGCTCGATGGGGAGCGAATGTGATAACTCAGATTCTGGTGCAGAGGCAAGTTTTGCCAGGGAATCGGCAAGTTGGTTCTTCTCGCGAGGAATATGAATTATTTCGTAAGTCTTTAGTTTTGCGAGTAGGATGAGGACACGAGACTTGTAGAAGGCCATCCTTTCTTCTTTGGCCTCGAATTCACCAAGGACTTGGTTGACAATGACCTGAGAGTCGCTATAAATTGACAGATTCTGAATTGCAAGGACAACGGCCAATTCAAGGCCGACGATCAGGGCTTCATATTCAGCTTCATTATTCGAGATACGAGAATCGAAACGCAGAGCATATTGGAAATGCGACCCATCGGGAGCCACTAAAATCAAGCCCGCTCCACTGCCACTGGCCCGCGACGACCCGTCCACGAAGAGTGACCAAGGAGGCTGGTCGTTGGTCATGGTATTATCATCAGGAGAGTATGTGAATTCGGCGATGAAGTCAGCCACGGCCTGGCCCTTTACCGCGGTCCTAGGATAGAATGAGATATCGTGCTCGCTGATCTCGACTGCCCATTTAGTTAAGCGTCCGGAAGCCTCAGGCTTTTGAAGGACTTGCCGCAGTGGATGATTCGTTGGTATTAAAATAGCGTGGGCTTGAAAGTATGGTCGCAGTTTTTGAGCTGCCGTAACTAAAGCCAGGGCCAGCTTCTCCATATCAGAATACCTAGTTTCTGCATCAACCATTGCTCGACTGATATAATAAACGGGCCTTTGTACCCCAGAATCTTCTCTTATTAAAGCGGCGCTAACGGCCGTGGTGGACACAGATAAATACAGGATGAGCTGCTCATGTGCTACAGGTTTAGATAAAATGGGGGGTGTGCTCATATATAGCTTCAATTATTGAAAGGCTTCCTCACATTGCGGCGTCCAATTCCAATCAGACTTGGCCGTTGCACGAAGGAGTTTGAAGAATGGTAAGCACTTGTCAGATGCTCGCGAGATGAATCTATTCAACAATGCGATGCGACCAGCTAGACGCTAGACGTCCTTCAGAGTGGTGGGGGATTTCATCTCTATCAATGCTTTTATCTTTTCAGGATTTGCCTCGATTCCGCGCTGGCCGACCATGAACCCAAGAAACTTTCCTGCAGACACTCCAAACGCACATTTTTCTGGGTTCAATTTCATTTGATACCTCCTCATTAGGTCGAAGGCTTCTCGAAGATCAGAAATATGATCATCTTCTACGGTGCTTTTCACGAGCATGTCGTCAACATAAACTTCCATATTCCTACCGATTTGAGCAGCGAATATTTTGTTGACGAGACGTTGATAAGTGGCCCCTGCATTTTTAAGACCGAACGGCATTACCTGGTAACAATATAATCCTCGATCTGTGATGAAGGCGGTATGCTGGCTATCAGGTGGATGCATCATGATCTGGTTGTAACTAGAATAAGCATCCATAAAACTGAGCAGAGCGTGTCCAGCTGTTGAATCTACCAACTGGTCAATCCGCGGGGTAGGGAAGCTATCTTTAGGGCAAGCTTTGTTTAAATCTGAATAGTCGACGCACATTCTTCATTTGCCATTAGCTTTCCGGACAAGGACCACGTTCGCGACCCACTCTGGGTAGTCTACTTCTTTTATGAAATTGATCGTGAGTAACTTCTCGACTTCATCTTTGATCGCCATTTGTCTTTCTGCAGTGAAGGCACGTCTACGCTGGTGTACGGGCTTATGTTTCGGGTCGATATTGAGGCGATGTACAATGACATTGGGGTCGATGCCTGGCATATCTTTATAAGACCAAGCAAACACGTCCTGATATTCAGTGAGGAAACAGATCAAATCTTCGCGGTGGACACTGGTTAAAGAGGATCCAATGTACACGATCTTAGATGGGTCGTCTTTGGTCAGGTGAATCGCCACTGTTTCCTCCCCAGGAGCTCCTGATTGGAGAGCATTCTCTCTCGGATCCAACGAGGTGTTGGTGGAGAAGGTGGGTGATCCTTGTGTTATCTCCATAACGGGTGTTGCTTGAGCCTTCTTCCGATCCTGTAGGGCTATCTCATAGCAAGACCGCGCCTCCTGTTGACTTCCTCACACGACCCCGATACCATTTGGGGTAGGAAATTTGACACACGGATATGAAGGGTGCAAGGCTGCCCCGACCTTAGTAAGAGACGGCCGCCCCAAAATGGCGTTATACGCTGATTTTTGATCCACCACGAGGAAGTTTATGAAGACGGTGGTCTTCGCTGGACTTTCTCCAAAAGTAACTGGGAGATCGATGCTTCCTTCAGGCGTTACTACCTCACCTCCGAAGCCAACGAGGGGGGTCGATACTGGCTTGAGAAAGCTTCTGGCAAGTGCCATTTTGTTGAAAGCCTCCAAGTATAGAATATTGGCTGAGCTAACTGTATCCACCATAATTCAATGTGTCAGATAATTTGATACCTTCAATGTGACTACGATGGAGTCTTCGTGAGGGAAGTGAATTCCCTATGCATCTTCGAGAGTAAAGGAAATTGGAGGATGGCTGGTTTTTTACGAGCTAGACGTCTGTTCCAGCCATTAGATTTGCTGGGGTTCTTTGGACGCCTTTCGAGCGTATGCCTTTCTTGAAGCTTGAGAATCACCCCCGCAAGCTGGTCCTCCGATGATGGTGCGAATTTCTCCCGTAGGCTCAGCGTCCTCTTGGTCAGTTTGATGATGAGGTTGTTCCTTTTGGCGAGACGAGGTGTTCGCCCTTTCTGGTGATCGATTTTTACGAGCAACATAATCCTGGAGATGGCCTTTTCGAATGAGAGCTTCGATATGGTCTCGTAGAGAGATGCAATCCTGGGTTCTATGCCCATGATCTTTGTGGAAGCAACAGAACTTGCTCTTGTCTCTCTTCTCGGGATCGGATTTGATCTTTGCCGGCCACTTCATATATGGCTTGTGTTTAATCTCCATTAGAACCTTTTCATGAGACCGATTAAGAGGAGTGTAGTTATGATATTTACCGGAATAAGGCTTCTTTGGGAGAACGTTCGCGTTGATCACGACGATATTTTTTATCTATAGAAGAGGCTCCTTCTGGCTTGCGTTTCTTACCTTGTACTCCATGGCGTGTCAATGCGACTTCTTCTGCATTAATATACTTCTGAGCTTTGGCTTGGAACTCTGCCATAGTTTTTGGAGGGCTCTTGTCTAAAGCAAACCTGAATTTCTCGCTCGTTATTCCAGCTATGAGGGCTGCGAAGCCTTTTTCTTCAGTATAACCTTCAGTTTGAACGGCTTCAGCGGTGAACCGTACTGTGAACTCCTTTATCGTTTCTCCATGCTGCTGTTTTAGATTCATTAGATGGGAGGCTGGCTTCTTAATGCGGATGCTTCCCATGAATTGAGAAAGGAATATCTCCGATAACTGAGAAAAGGAGCTGATGGAACGAGGCTTTAATCCTCGGAACTACGTACGAGCTGCCTCCTTCAATGTTAGGGAAAAAGCCCTACACATGATTTCTGAACCATGTCCCTCCAACTCCATGAGGGACCTGTATGTTTTCAGGTGTTCAAGAGGGTCGCCAATACCTGTGTACGGGGTGATAACAGGCATTCGATACTTTCTGGGTAACGGGGCTTCCATAACCTCACTGGTGAAGGGGGACTCGGATTGATGTATCGCCGCTATGACGGCAGATGGCTGATTTTCCTGGTATCGCTGTTCCATGACATCAAAACGATCATGGATTCTTTTGAGATCTCCTTCCCATGGTAGGGTATAACTTGATGTTTCGGCGGTGGAGCCCTGCGGTTGAGGTTGTCGAGACGAACTAGAATGTATAGAATGTGGAGACGGCACAGGGAGATGACTGCCAAGTGGTGGGACCTGTGGTTCGTCCATAGAGTGTCTAGATGCCACTGGTATGGGCTGCGGTGGTAACCCTTCGGAGGCTTGTTTCTGCGGTTCGGGGAAATGCTGATCAAGTCGATTTGACAGCGCCTGAACTCCAGCGTTTAGAGTTAGGAGAGTGTTTCCGAGGAAACGTAGGACATCGTCTTGATTTCCAGAAGCTTCCAATAATGGGTTTGCTGATGGCATAGTTGGGGCTCCTTGAGGGATGTTCGTCGAGGTAGGTGGAAGGGTAGGTACGGATTCCGTCTCATCGGGCGGAGGGGGTGCCTGCCTTGAAGTCGAAGGATGAACAGCCTTTTTAGGAGGCATCGCCGAAAGATCCTTATCGGTGGTTAGAACGATTGATTTTGACGATCAAGTCGTTCCCACAGACGGCGCCAAACTGTTAACATCAGATTTTGTAACTGGATCCTCCGGACGTTCACCTTCTCTCCAACAGATACCTTCCTCCGCCGGACCTGAAAGAAGACAGAAAGCAACTAAGGGTGGCTGGCATCCAGCCGTTAGCCCTCCGATGCTTAAGTCAGGCCGAAGCAAGAAGAAGAATAACCAGGCAAAAACAGGCCAGAGATTGAATATTGTCTACCTTTCTCTTAATGGAGTCACCTCTTTATATAGATCTGGAGCGACTGGAGCGACCCAATCTGTTACGTAAGATATCGAGATCCCCCTGATTTCGTGTACGATACCGAGATGCCGCTGATTTCGTGGGATAAGATCCTTATCCTTGGAGACGGGATCTAACCCGATGACTTATTTTGGCAATCACGTTCCTTGATAGCAATCCCTTGAGATTCGGAACCACAAGAGAAGATAAGCCCAAACCCGACCTATCCGGGCTGCTGGTAGGCGTAGTAATAGCGCTGATCGCTCATGTAGAGCTGGAAACCGTAGTTGGAGTCATAGCCGGCGAAAAGGAAGGAGACGCCGACGGGACGGAAACCACCAAACTGGGTGTAGCCCTGCTTGGTATCGCAGAGGGATTGAACGAGCTGCTCGATGGGAATCGGGTGCTGGTACTGAAGGCTAAGAGGTGTCACCGCGGAAAAGCTGTTCGCATGTTGGAATACGGTCACGAGTCCAAGTGCTCGCTCATTTAGACGTAACACCTTTCAACGACTTACGAGAAGGTCTGCTTGCGGATTTATCAATCCTGCGACTCTCCCTCAGATGATCTCGAGAGTCGAATGGGCATCCCGCACTTACCCAATCTGCGACTCATGATCAGATGATCTCGAGAGTCGGATGGGCATCCCGCACTTACCCAATCTGTGACTCTCGAGCATATGATCTCGAGAGTCCAATGGGTACTTCCGTATTTACCCAATCTGCGACTCTTGCTCAGATGATCTCAAGAGTCGAGTGGGCATCCGTGTACAATCTTAGCAGCTGAGTTGATCTCCCTTATTTTGTCTGTAACACTAGGACGTGGGGATTGCTTAGGAGACGGATTCTACTTCAGATTTCTAGTTTTCTTCCTGTTTTAGTTATTTTTTATGTTTTTAGAGGCTTCTAGTTCAAGGATGTTAGAGATGAACTAAAACCTCTTAGCTAGGGCTAAGAGGTGAAGCTTTTGATTCGTTTTTGATGGATTAATGCAACCTAGGTTTCCTTTTTATGATCTAATTGATGAATTTTAGTTAATGTGAGTTTGAATCAAGTACTATTTTGGTTTCTACTTTGATCTCTTGATGACTCCGGGCTCATGTGATTCTTAGTGATCCTAACTTAGTATCTTGGCTTTTGTGCATTGTTTATGCTTGTGTACTTCATTGATCTACCATCGACTCCGGGCATGGTAGACGCTTTGATTGCCTTGCATGCAATGGCCTGATTTTCATGTGGGAACTCATTCAACTAAAGTTCTTATCTTTTGTTGTAAAATCTGGGATAAGTTGTTTATTGATTGATTTTGATTTAATTAGAGTTCTAATCATGAGTTGTAATCAGGTCTAGTGACAGGATTTGATGAAAGCTATGATTATGAATCTCAACTAGATTGGAAAGAGGCTTGGCTTATACAATTGAGTGTGCCCAAGGCCTGAGCATGGTTGTGGGAATCAAATCAATGAATAAGCACTTATTTTGGATAATTGTTGATTTAACCGCTCTATATTCCGATCGAATAGAGATATGAATTTGATTCCGATTGAGTTGTGAGAGACCTAATTGTGTTGATGCATTAAAACTTATCAAAAGTAGATCCTTGGCGCTCTAGTGCCTTTTTAGATTGAAATTACCTTAACCATTCATGGTTTAAACCCAAATTGCTATTTTCTAGTTTTAGCTCTTAATAGGATCTTAATTACTAGTTGTTTTAGACAAATTCTGAGGATACCCATTCATAAATCTTTGTGAGAACGATACTCGGTCTTTCCGAATTATTACTACTTCGCAACCCTACACTTGGGGAGTGAATAAGTTGTTGGCGCCGCTGCCGGGGATTTCTATGCGGTATTTTTAGAATTTTCTGAATTAACTTCTAGTTGAGATTGTGTTAAGATAATTTTAGGATTTGTTTTGCTTTCTAGAGTAGGTTTTCTTCTAAATACTAACTTCCTTTGTTTTAATTTTTGCAGGATTCTAACATAGGACTAATTCAGGGATTTTTAGGAAGTTGAAGAAGAAGAAGGCATCTTAAGTCACAAATCAGGTTTTATTGCTCTAACCGTACTCTTCTTCTTCTCCTACTCATTCCTATCATATTCATCTCTTGTAGAGTGGGTGGAGACTCCTTTTGGATCTCTGAAAGGTAGGCCTTATGCCACCTGGATTCCTATTGGTCGGCTCTGCCGTCTTGGATCACCTTGTGCTCAGAGGTTTCTGTTCTCAACCTATTCCTCTTTCTTCCTTTTCTGTACTTTTTCTCAAAAGACTCAACGAGTGGGTGGGGAGTTCTTTGAACCCCTATTGACCAGGAGAAATCGGTCTCTATCCTTGCTTCTGGCTTAGCCGTTTCAAGACACCTTGTGCTTAAGTCCTAGAGAGGAGTAAAGGAAGGAAGGAAGAATTATTTTTCCTTTTTGTTTCATTCTTTTACGTTTTGCATGACACATTGGGCTCGGGATTCTAATAACCAACTCAATCGTGACGGAGTAATTGTTGAAGGGATTGATAGAGAGCCTCGTGCTAGGAAACATCAAAATTTTCCTGAAATTACTAGAGAGATGGCTGAAAATTAACCAAATTAAGGGGTTAATCAATATCAAAATCCAGCCCCAAACTTTACTGAATTGGATGAGAATGAAGTGGGGGATGTACCTCAACCTAGAACTTTACGTGACTATCTACAACCAGCTAGGACGAGTACTCCCTCTTGCATAATTTTCCCTCACAATGTGGGAAATATTGATTTTAAACCGGGGTTGATCCAACTTCTTCCTAGATTCCATGGACTCGACTCTGAGAGTGCATATCTACATATTAAGGAATTTGAAGAGGTTATAGCCACAATAAACTATGACAATGTGACCAAGGATACAGTAAAACTTAAATTATTCCCTTTTCCCTGAAAGAGAAGGTCAAATCATGGCTACATTCCTTAAGGCCGAGGTCTATTGGGACATGGGCTGAGATGACTAGGGAGTTTCTTAAAAAATTCTTCCCTACTCATCGAACCAATGCACTAAGAAGGGCCATAATGAACTTCGCCCAAAAAGAAGAAGAAACCTTTTTCCAATGTTGGGAAAAGTATAATGAGCTTTTAAACGCATGCCCACATCATGCCTATGAACGGTGGAGGTTGATTAGTTTCTTCTATGATGGATTAAACTCAACCATGCGCCAATTTGTTGAGATGATGTGCAATGGGGAGTTCATGAACAAGGAAACGGAGGAAGCTTGGGATTATTTTGACATGTTGGCTGAAAATACACAATCATGGGATACATCTAAGCGAACAAGTTCAAAACAACCCCAAACCAAGGAAAAGGGAGAAGTTTATGTTTTAGATGGGCAAGATGATCTAGGTTCTAAAGTGGCTAAACTCACACGAAAGGTCGAGGAGATGGAACTAAAGCAAGTGGACACAACCCAACAAGGGGGGCTGTTGAAACTATTTGTGGTATTTGTGCTTCCAATGTACACCAAATGCCGGATTGTCCAACAATCTATGCGTTTCGAGAACTTTTATTTGAACAATCGAATGCCTTGAATAGTTATCAACGACCTTTTAGTACTCCAAATTCAAACACGAATAATTATAGTTTTGAGAAACAATCCTAACTTCAATTGGTCGAATGGAAACACGGCTAATCAAAATAATCCTCAAAGGAGGCCCCCAATGCAAATGGCCCCACCTCAAATGCCTATAGAGGATACTTTGAAAGCGTTCATGGAAGGACAAGCTCAAATAAATCAATCCAACCATACGATAATGCTTGAGCTTAAAAATTCGGTGGAGGAAATCAAGGCTCGCTTAAACGCAAGGGAAGGGATGCTTCCAGCCCAACCCATACCAAATCCAAAACCACAATGCGAAATAAGCATGCCTAGTTCTTCTAACCAACATATTGAACATGCTAAGGCCATCACCACTCTTAGAAGTGGTAAAATCATTGAAAAACCTGATCCGGTGAAGGTTTCAACACCTAATGATCCGGTATCTTCCAAAGAGGATGATGAACCTAGCATCACCATGAATGAAAAAGAGTCATTGAAAGAATATAGGCCCGTTGCTCCATTCCCTCAACGCTTGATTCCAGCCAAACCTCAAGATAAATATCAGGAATTTTTGGAGGTTTTCAAGCAAGTCAAAATCAACATCCCATTGTTGGATGCCATTAAACAAATACCGTCATATGCAAAATTTTTAAAAGACCTTTGCACGGTTAAAAGAAAAATACACGTGCAAAAGAAGGCATTTTTTATAGAGAATGTGAGTGCCATTATCAACCACGGGATACCCAAGAAGTACAAAGATCCGGGTTGTCAGACAATATCATGTGCTATTGGAGATTACCGGGTGAAACATGCTCTACTTGATCTAGGGGCAAGTGTGAACTTAATTCCCTTTTCGGTCTATGAACAATTGGGTTTAGGTAAATTAAAACCAACTAAAACCACATTACAACTTGCTGACCGATCGATTCATATTCCGAGAGGGATAATTGAGGATGTTCTTGTCCAAGTTGACAAAGTTTACTACCCGGTGGACTTTATTGTCTTGGACACGAGACCCATGGTTAATATTGGCCCCCAAATTCCTGTCATACTTGGCCGCCCATTCCTTGCTACATCAAACGCTATCATAAATTGTAGGAGTGGGGTCATACAAATGTCTTTTGGCAATATGACGATTGAGTTGAATGCTTTCAATATTGACAACCAACAAGAGGATGAGGATGAGGAGGTCCACGAAATAAACATGATTAACTCTATTGTGGAAAATGAGTCCCTCTCACCTTTTTACTCCGGTCACTTAGACGAAGAAGTAACTCACTCCCTTGATGAGAACGATGATATGATAAGGGATATGGTCACACTTTTTGAGTCGGTATCGGCCTATGACGTTAGCCGAGAGAAGGATGTGGAAACAATACCTAGTTGTGCTGAGAAATCAATTCATATTTCCACACCTTTGTGGATCATGCATACCGAACTTCACCAACCCTGGGATGATCCTTACTTGCAATATCAATACCCAGGAAAATCTGCATGGAGACATATTTTTTATGATAAATATGATGATATTTCCTCTTACACATGTGGTGAAAACATTACCCACTGAAATTCCTTTTTGGGATTTTGAGTGGCTTAGCACGATTACTCACACACATGTTTATTGTAAAGCAGGATATTGGATGACGTTGCTGCAAAACCTTTTGATCCATCTAATGATTCTGCTTGACTTTATGCTTTTGGATGAGTTGTTGGGATTAACCTCCTAGTCTGATGGAGGATAATTTGCTAGAATGCTTTCCCATTAGGATTTGCTTTGATAGTTGATTTAGTTGTGAAGTAATCCATCTCCAAAAGCTAATCCTTGCCATGAAATATATGCTCCAGGTGATATCTCTCTTGCTCACTCTCCTTTGTTTTATGTCATTGCTCTCATGTCATGCATATTGCATATCTTATTACATTGAGGACAATGTAAAGTTTTGGTTGGGGGGTGAGAGATTCCTTAGATGATGAATCTGCTAGCTTTTGTGACATGTCGAGCAAAGATGTAGAAATTTTTCGATTTTTCTAAAATTTGAAACTCTTTTGGAAAACTTTGATTCTATGCATTCGAGATAGCATGAGTATAAGAAGAGGAGATACGAAGTGAGGGATGTTGCAAGCTTTGAATTTCTCTTAATATAATGGTTTTATATGTGAATTCACCTATTTTTATGATTGATAGAAAATTTGAACACCTTTTGCACCTAGTTCACATTACACGATCTTCATGATTTGAAAGGATTATGTGAGTTATAGATTAGCTAGACTTCGATTTGAGGTATTCAGAAACCAAGCCGGGGTACTTTGTCCATCCTTGTGCATGGAAAAATAACAAAAGATATGGATTTCTAAAAATCCTATCTAATATTCAAGAAAAAGGAAAAGGAAGGATGAAATTGGGAATGATGGAAAAATGGTGGAAATTCCGATTAGGGCTACCTACTACCAACCGGGGGATGGTCTACCCGTAACCAAAGCCGGAAATGGGATGTAGTGTGAAAGTCGTCGGAAGGATGGTAAGGCAAATTCCTGTCATAGGTTTGTGTTGCTCTATACACCTTGAGATCTATAGTTTAGTTGATCTATGAAGAAGATAATCCCGGAAACTCATGAGATGAACCTTCACTATGCACACTGGGTTGAATTTGTTCAAGTTCTTCTATTTGTCAATCAATCAGTGGGAATTTCATATAAACACTTATTATGTTCCGAGAGCTTAAGGTTTCAACCATTTTCACCTAATTTCTCTGATTTTTATGCTTGTATGTATTGGAATGTATAGAAGAATAGTTTCTAGAGGAGAGTTGGGTTTTGGAGAATGAAACTTGTTTCACGCATGTTTTGCTCGGGACTAGCAAAATGCTGGTTGGGGGGTGTGTTGAGCTCTTAATTGTGCATATTCTAACCCCAATTCATCACTCATTATGCACGGTTTACATGTTTAAAGGACCACTCTAATGCATTATTTGTGATTGTAGGAACAAGATGGAGATTTCACCAATTGAAGGCTAACCAGAACTCTTTATGAGCATTGAAGCTCATTAGATGAAGGTTGAAGGAAGACAAAAGAAAGACAAAGCAAGGAGAGAAGAGAAAAGAAGAAAGAAAGAAAGAAATAAAGAAGACAAGAGGCTAGACCGGTCGGCTGACCGGTCGGCCAAAGAATCCCGACCGGTCAAGACCGGTCGGCCATACCATTGGAGCTTACTAACTGATCACCAAGCCAGTCCGACCGGTCAAGACCGGTCGGCCATTGCTGCTGGACAATGGGATTCACAAGCCCGACCGGTCGTGACCGGTCGGCCAGCGTAAACAGCCATATTTCTATTTTGGATTTCCGAAATTTTCTGCTCAAGTGCATAAGTTTACGCAAGATCTGGAACTTTCTGGCGTAAAGGACACCTCCAAGCTATTAAAGGACATCTTCCCTTCATACCAAAGGAGGCTAGGATGTGGGGATTGCTTAGGAGACGAATTCTACTTCGGATTTCTAGTTTTCTTCCTGTTTTAGTTATGTTTTATGTTTTTAGAGGCTTCTAGTTCAAGGATGTTAGAGATGAACTAAAACCTCTTAGCTAGGGCTAAGAGGTGAAGCTTTTGATTCGTTTTTGATGGATTAATGCAACCTAGGTTTCCTTTTTATGATCTAATTGATGAATTTTAGTTAATGTGAGTTTGAATCAAGTACTATTTTGGTTTCTACTTTGATCTCTTGATGACTCCGGGCTCATGTGATTCTTAGTGATCCTAACTTAGTATCTTGGCTTTTGTGCATTGTTTATGCTTGTGTACTTCATTGATCTACCATCGACTCCGGGCATGGTAGACGCTTTGATTGCCTTGTATGCAATGGCCTGATTTTCATGTGGGAACTCATTCAACTAAAGTTCTTATCTTTTGCTGTAAAATCTGGGATAAGTTGTTTATTGATTGATTTTGATTTAATTAGAGTTCTAATCATGAGTTGTAATCAGGTCTAGTGACAGGATTTGATGAAAGCTATGATTATGAATCTCAACTAGATTGGAAAGAGGCTTGGCCTATACAATTGAGTGTGCCCAAGGCCTGGGCATGGTTGTGGGAATCAAATCAATGAATAAGTACTTATTTTGGATAATTGTTGATTTAACCGCTCTATATTCCGATTGGATAGAGATATGAATTCGATTCCGATTGAGTTGTGAGAGACCTAGTTGTGTTGATGCATTAAAACTTATCAAAAGTGGATCCTTGGCGCTCTAGTGCCTTTTTAGATTGAAATTACCTTAACCATTCATGGTTTAAACCCAAATTGCTATTTTCTAGTTTTAGCTCTTAATAGGATCTTAATTACTAGTTGTTTTAGACAAATTCTGAGGATACCCATTCATAAATCTCTGTGGGAACGATACTCGGTCTTTCCGAATTATTACTACTTCGCAACCCTACACTTGGGGAGTGAACAACCACCATCATCTTCACCACCTCCATCAGCACCATCATCACCTTCACCACCATCAACATTGTTACCTTCGTCATTAGCACCACCATCATCCCCATTATTACCTTCACCATCAACACCACCATCATCTTCGTCACCTCCATCATCACCAGCACCACCATCATCAACATCATTACCTCCATCACCACCGTCATCGCCATCATTTCTGTCACCCTCTCTCAGGATATCTTTCTTTTCAAGCACTTTGTCCAAAGGCCCGAGGGGCGGGAACTCTGGCCCCTCCAATGTTACATTCCTCTTTCCATGAGCAATCCAACCTTCCAAAGTGTGTTCGGGCTTCTCATGGTCAATCACCACGTTCAGGGAAGCTGTAAGTCGCTTCATACCTGGTGTGGCAGGCTGATATAGATGCTTTGATACATATCTTAGCCCATCGGATGGAATAGGGGTAACAATCTGAGGTGTAACAAAAATGGGCTCACTAACGAGGAGTTATTTCGAACCAGCGTATATTGGTGGGCCCACCACCTCATCCATCCAAAGGAAGCCCCAGTGCAATGTTGTGTTCCCAGAATGGCAAAAGAGCACCCAGTCCCGGGAAACAAGAGTTGTCGCCACATCCACTTCCAATGAATGGGCCCGACACCATATGCTCACTGCTCACGAGTCACCAGCTCTAATGTCTCGGGCACCCCTTGGTCATACCCAAATTGGTGAGCGAAGCGATTAGGATAATAAGGCTCCCTCCAGAATTCCAGCCCCTCACACAGCAGCAGCGATGATGGATGAATCGCTGTCAGGAACGAACGCTCATAGTAGTTAATGCTGTCGTCGCACGTACACAGAATCAACTCTCTGCTGTAGGGGCCCGAGAAGTGGAAGAAATGAACGTCATCATATCAGGCAATCTTGGCTTCAATGGTTGTCAAATTTTGACCAACCATTCTCTTCTTCTGGAAGAAATACAGTGTAACCTTCCTGGGTTGGATATAGTCTCCGCATTCTGCCCCATAAACCTAGAGAAAATACACTCTTAGCCAACCAAAGAAGAAGTGACACCCACAATAAACCGAATTCATCCCGTAGGCGGCACGTTCCTTATTGCTAATGACATAGCCGAAGGCCCGGTAGATAGAGCATAGAACCACTGGAGCTAGCGCATACCGGTGACCATTCGCCAAAGCTCTCGCGATGGCAAAACAGGATACCCTTACATTGTATGCTTGCTTAGAGCTTGGCAATGCTACGCAGCTCAGCCAATAGGCCAGAAAGTCAGCCAGCCACAAGTAGGGGATAGTTTATTAGGACGGGGGAACTTTTCCTTCATTCTTCTCTCCAAGAAGACCTTGTCACCACGACCTTCGTCATAAGCCTCATAATCCAAGCTGAAAAGAGAAAACACGACATCAATAGAAAGAAAGAAAATGAAACGAAAATGACAATATGCAACTTGCAACAAGATACTCACTTCAAACCATGGATGAAATAAACCAGCTAATCTTCAAATGGGAGTTTATCTTTGAAACCCAGAACTGCGGGAGCTCAGCAAAGAGTTCATAACAGGCTTCGGAGAAGAAACCCTTGTTTACTCCCTTCTTCTTCCGAGACAATCCCTCGTCGCTCGGAACCCATTCGTCGTAGATCCTCCCATGGATCGAAAGACCCCGTGATCCGATTCATATCCCATAGAGAGATGCTCATCTCTCCATACGGCAGGTGGAAGGAGTTGGTGATAGAACACCAATGGTTTAGGAACCCTTTTTAAACCCATAGCTCCCTATGAAAATAACTCGACGTTGGTATAATAGCCTTGTATAGACCAACTGCTCGCAGTGCAGCCCTATGTTGCTCCAGAATGCGACGGGCCCATCCTTTGTACCCTGGGTGAGGAATCAGGTGACCTCGGGTCTGGAATGCACCAGATGGCCAGATCCGGTATCCCCTAAGTGATGAAATCTTTGGCGAAGGGTCTCGAAGTAATGTGTAGGGAAAGGCTGGTGAGGGTCGTGATTCGCCTCTAAAAAGATCATGCCCTTCGTACTAATGACGGACTGGCACTTCCCGTTATCAGATAAAGAACAGCTTAGGAACGGTGCTGGGCCAAACGTCCACGTATCCGCGCTGAAGAAAGAATTATTACGACATACGTCAGAAGGCTTGATCTTTGGAAGAGAACGTTGCTGTTGATAGCTCTTCACATATCTAATATGTTGTCGAGTGAAGGGGTTTTTTATTTTAAGAGGCGTCGTCACCAACTTGACTGTAGACTAAGTAATCCTCATCTTGTAGGACTTAGATTTGGCCTGATTCTCTAAATACACTTGCTTGGCACCTTTCCCAGCCCTTTTCGGACGGCCACGCTTGATAAGCTGAACAGGTACAGTCGGGCTCACTTCACCATCTTCGGATCCTACGGTCCCATCCGACCGAAAACCACGCAAGAGAGCATACCAACCATCCCACTGCTCTTGTTTGCCCCTATCTGGAGGGGGTGGCATAACCCTATCACAAAGGATCTTCTTCTGCATGTCCTTGTACAGCGTCAACATATGTTCGTAGAAGTTGAAGGTTTCTAAAGGTAGGAACCACTGAGGGTTCTGATCAGACGGCCGATTAACCTTCTTTGGGGCCACCCGTTTACGCTTCGATGGAGTCAATGGTGGACCAGAAGGGCCAACTTGTGAAGGATCACTAGCCATTATAATTTGCAGAAAGCACATAGAAAGTTCAGATCCAGTCCAAAATAAGGCACGCACAGGTATACCTAAACTGAGTTAACTTAATCACTTACAATGAGGCGTAGTCTAAATTTTTAAAGAGTGCAAGTTCCCACACCTTAAAATAGTTATCAAGCGTACGCAGATATAGGACGGAGGTATAGGGCTCTGAATCCTTCAAAAATCTAGACCTAATAGGTCTTAATTAAGTAAGTTCATTCTGAGAAAATTTAAAAGCTTGAGAATCTAGATGCGTGAGGTCCCACACACCCTTAAAATAAACAAAATGTCCACAGTGCCATAAACTGGGTGCGTGAGGTCCCACGCACCCTAAAAATAAACGAATTGTCCAAAGTCCTTTATCCAGGTGCATGAGGTCCCACGCACCCTTAAATAATTCACAAATCCATCTGAGTTCCTTTTTAAGGTGCGTGAGACCTCAAGCACCCTTAAACTATGTCAAAAAACCCAATTTCTGGGTGCGTGGGGGCAAAAAACCCTCCAAAAATTTGACAAGTGGTGCGTGTGATCCCACGCACCCCTTCGAACCATGCTGCACTTAAGCCATAATTTCAAAAATCTGAAATCCCATTTTTGAGGGTGCGTGCCAATCTATGCACCCATAAATTCAAATTACCTTGAATGTTTGGGTGCGTGTGCAATAAATGGGTGTGTTGGAGATAATTTTTTGGTGCGTTGGGGATTTTTTGGATGCATGAAAGGCAGGGCGAATATCCAGAGAGAAATGAGAAATGACGAAAAATGGCTATCTCCTCTATATATAGCTGGGACCCTGTTCGCTCGCCTCAAGTGTAAGGCTGCGATGTAGTAATAAAACTCAGTAAGACGAGGTCGATCCACAGGGAATTGGATAACAAATTCCAAACTATTCCAGCAACTCAGTTTGCAATAGATAAGAGATTTAATTGGAATAATTATGCTAAAACATTAACTTAATGAAAACAGTAATTTAAAGACACTAAGGCATTCAAGGATCCACTTGTAGTAGTCCCATGTCAATCCAATCAATCCAAGCAAGATACACAACTAGATTTGAAATCCCATCTCTCATCTAGTTGGAAAATAAAACATTAAACACATCTAATCCCATTCAAGTTGAACTTCCAAGTTCTAGTCCCCCTCAATTAATGTAGAATTCAAAATCATAGCCTTCAGAGTAACAACCATGCCTATGGACTATGGCTTGCTCAAGGATTATTATAATTCGAATCTAAACAAGCACCATATGATAATCTCAGAGAATTGCAAGGAATCCATGTCCGGAGCACATGAACTCTCATAAAACATCTCAAACTATCAACTTGAAGAACTATAATAAATAAAAATCCAAACTTGAATTGAAATTACTTGAATTAACTGAATCAAATATGAAATTGGCTACAAGCTTCACCTCTCAGCCTTAGCTGAGAGATTCTAGCCGAGCATTGTCATACTACAACTAGAATTCATGAAAAAGCTAGAAAACATAGAAAAACCGGAGTTTGGAGGGTTGCAGACGCCCCACGACGGCTTCCTTCCTCTCCCACGACGTCCCTTGGCTTCTATGATACCCTAGGAAGAGCTTCTAGGTGTCCTTTTATAGTATAGCATGGAAGGTTCTAGATTGCGCAAGAAATCCCAGACTGCGGAGAGAAAATCAGAGCTTCACGGAGAAGCTCTATTACGCGGACGACCGGTCTGAGCTCTTGGACGACCGGTCTCAAAACCGTAAAAACAGTCCAGAGAGTTTTGCCGAAATCCGACTTTAAAATTTTAATTCAAGGACCGGTCGTACGACCGGTCTGAGCAGTGGACGACTGGTCGCATGACAGGTTGTGGATGGTCCAACAAGCCTTGCAAGGAGGTCTTCTGCTGTTGAGTAGTCGGACCGGTCGGACGACCGGTCCTGGCTATGGACGACCGGTCGCACGACCGGTCTTGTCTTGTTTTTTTTTCCTTTCTTCTCCTTTGGCTTCTTTCTTCCTTTCTTCTCCTCTCTTTCTACTTTCTTTGATCCTTCTTCAACCTTCATCCAATGGCTTCAAATGACTCTTTTTAGTCTCCAATTGGGTGAATTCCGCTCTCATTCCTAAAATCACAAAACATGCATTAGATGGTCCTTTTAAACATGAAAACCATGCATATAATGCGATGTATTGGGCAATGCAATGTATAAATTGGAGGTTCAACACACCCCCCAACCAGCATTTTGCTAGTCTGAAGCAAAACATGCGTGAAACAATTTCAAACCTCCAAACCAACTCTCCTCCAGAAACCATGTTTCTATCCATTCCAAGACATACAAGTATAAAATTTGGAGAAATTGGGTGATAGAAGTTGAAACCTTAACTCTCAAAGCATAATAAGTGTCTACATGAAATTCCCGCTGATTGATTGATAAATAAGAGAACTCGAACAACTTCAACCTAGTGTGCATAGTGAAAGTTCATCTCATGAGTTTCTGAGATTATCTTCTTCGTGGATCAACTAAACTATAGATCTCAAGGTGTACAGAGCAACAACAAGCCTATGACAGGAATTTGTCTTACCATCCTTCCGACGGCTTTCACACTATGTCCCATTTTTTGCTTTGGTTACGGGTAGACCATCCCCCGGTTGGTAATAGGTAGCCCTTTTCGGAATTTTCCACCATTTTTTCTTTATTCCCAATTTTATCCTTTCTTTTCCTTTTTCTTTTAAATTAGATAGGATTTTTAAAAATCCATATCTTTCATTATTTTCCCATGGACAAGGATGGACAAAGTACCCCGGCTTGGTTTCTCAACACCTTTAAATCAAAGTCTAGCTAATCCACAATTCGTATAATCCTTTCAACCCATGAGAATCGTGTAATGTGAACTAGGTGTAAAAAGTGTTTAAATTTTCTATCAATCACAACAATAGGGGAATTAACATGTAAAACCATTATATTGAGAGAAGTTCAAGGCTTGCAACATCACACACTTCATATCTCCTCATCTTATACTCGTATCATCTCGAATGCATGAAAATAAGGTTTTCTAAAGGAGTTTTGAAATTTTAGAAAATTTGAAAAATTTGTGCATTTGAGGCTCGAAATGTTGCAAACTGCTAGATGAGGGATCTCATCTCACCCCCCAACCAAATCTTGCATTGTCCTCAATGTAAAAAGATATGTAATGAGCATGAACATGAGAGCAATGGGAAATCATAAGAGAGTGAGAACAATAATACCTGCGGAGTCGATCATGGAAGTCTAAAACCCAACAACTCAACCTCTAACCAAGCAAACTAAAATGACTAAACCTACCTATGCTATACCTCCGTCAGACTAGGAGATCAATCATCCTGATACACAGGGTCATTCAGAGTGATGGACATGTCCTCTGAATCAAATTTCTCAACAAATGGTTTAAGGAGTTGTCCATTAACTTTAAAACAGTTGCCATTCGCTGCATTCTCAATCTCAACAGCCCCATGAGAAAAAACTTCTTTGACAATATATAGGCCGGTCCATCGAGATCATAATTTTCCCGAAAAAAGATGAAGTCGGGAATTGTACAAGAGCACTTTCTGTCCTTCATGGAAAGATTTTCTGAAGATGTGCTTATCATGAAAGGCCTTCATCTTACTCTTGTAAATTCTTGAGTTCTCATATGAATCGTTCTGGATCTCATCAAGCTCATTTAATTGGAGTTTACGAAGCGAGCTAGCCTTGTCAATGTCAAAATTTAAAGCCCGAATTGCCCAATAGGCTTTGTGTTCAATCTCCAAAAGCAAGTGGCACATAGACAAGTCTAGAAGGAGACATTTCAATGGGTGTCTTGTAAGCGGTACGATGAGCCCAAAGTGCATCATCTAATCTTAAAGACCAATCTTTGCGATCCGGCCTCATCGTCTTTTCCAAAATCTGTTTGATTTTCCTATTGGAGATTTTAGCTTGCCCACTTGTTTGTGGGTGGTATGGGGTACTCACTTTATGCCTAATACCGTATTTCTTCATTAAAGCTTCAAAAGGTCTATTGCAAAAGTGAGAGCCACCATCACTAATGATGGCTCGAGGCGTCCCAAATCTGGAAAGTATGTTTTCTTTGAAGAACTTGAGAACCGTATGATGATCGTTGGTTCTACATGGGATAACCTCTATCCATTTAAACACAGTCTACGGCAAGCAATAAATAGACATGTCCAAAAGATGAGGGGAATGGTCCCATGAAATCAATGCCCCAATAGTCAAAGACTTCAAGATGTTGAATTGGGGTGAGAGGCATCATATTTCGATGGGATAATCCTCCTAACTTTTGGCAACGCTCACATGCTTTGCAAAACTCGTGGGTGTCCTTAAATAGCGTTGGCCAATAAAAACCACACTGCAGAATTTTTGCAGTGGTTTTCTTGGCGGAAAAATGACCCCCACATGCTTGATCATGACAAAAGGAGATGATAGAATTATGGTCATCATCAGGGACACATCTCCTTATAATTTGGTCTGGGCAATATTTAAATAATAAAGGTTCATCCTAGAAAAATCTGTGCACTTCCCTTAGAAATTTACGTTTATCCTGCACAGTCTAATGAATCGGCATCGAACCTGTGGATAGATAATTAGCTATGTCAGCGTACCATGGTAGATCCATAGCAACAAAGAGTTGCTTAACAGGGAATGAGTTCTCAATAGGTGACTCGTCAATGGAATTAGGTAGTACTAGGCGGGATAGTGGATCGGCCACCACATTTTCTACCCCCTTCTTGTCTTTGATCTCCAAATCGAATTTTTGAAGGAGTAGAATCCATCTAAGCAAACGGGGCATGGCATCCTTCTTAGAAAGAAGGTGTTTCAGCGCCGCATGATCTGTGTAAACGATAACCTTGGATCCTATTAAGTAAAGCCTGAATTTGTCCAAGGCAAAGATGACGGCTAGGAGCTCTTTCTCAGTAGTCGAATAATTAACTTGGGCGGGATTCAAGGTCCTTCTTGCGTAGTAGATAACATGGGGCTTCCTGTCTTTCTTTTGGCCTAACACCGCCCCAATAGCATAATCGCTCACGTTGCACATCAACTCAAAAGGTATGGACCAATCTAGTGGTTGCATGATGGGAGCGGTTGTTAACATGTCTTTTAGCTTTGAAAAAGCTAATTGACATTCGGCACTCCACTCAAATTGGTTCTCCTTTTGTAGAAGGTTACATAAAGGCCTTGAGATATGGCTAAAATCCTTTATGAATCTTCTATAGAAACCGGCGTGTTCAAGGAAGGACTGCACATCGCGTATGCTTTTGGGTGGTGGTAGATTGAAAATTATGTCAATTTTTGCCCGGTCTACCTCTATTCCATTGGACGAGATAATATGTCCAAGAACTATTCCTCTTTATACCATGAAATGGCACTTTTCCTAGTTTAAAAGGAGGTTCTTCTCCTCACACCTCATCAAGACCAACTTCAAGTGATTGAGGCACTCGTCAAACGTACAACCAAAAATAAAAAAGTCATCCATGAACACCTCGAGAAACTCACCCACCATGTCCGAGAAAATACTCAAAATGCATCGTTGGAATGTGGCGGGTGCATTACATAGCCCGAATGGCATTCTTTGGTAAGCGAAGGTACTAAACGGGCATGTAAATGTGGTTTTCTCTTGGTCCTCCAGGGCTATCTCAATTTGGTTGTAGCCGGAGTAGCCATCTAGGAAGCAGTAATAGGAATGACCCGCTAACCTCTCCAAAATTTGATCCATGAATGGGAGAGGAAAGTGATCCTTCCTAGTAACCGTGTTGAGCTTCTGGTAATCAATACACATACGCCAACCGGTGGTTACTCTAGTCGGTATAAGCTCGTTGTTGGCGTTTTCTATGATGGTAATATCGAATTTCTTGGGGACAACTTGGGTAGGACTCACCCATTGGCTATCCGAGATGGGGTAGATGATACCCACATCTAATAGCTTTAACACCTCGGCTTTGACAACCTCGATCATGTTTGGATTTAACCTTCTTTGAGGTTGTCTAGTCGTTTTTGCATTTTCTTCGAGGTGTATACGGTGAGTACAAACCGAAGAATCTATTCCTTTGAGATCCGCTATTGTCCAACCTATGGCTCCCCTATGTTCTTTGAGTAACTCAATCAACTTGAGCTCTTGGTCTTTCTCTAGGTGAGAGGCAATGACAACTGGGAAAGTTTCCTCTTGACCCCAATGTACATATTTAAGCTCGGATGGCAATGGTTTAAGGTCAAGCTTCGATGGTTTGATGTTATACGGTAGAGGCCTTGGTGTGGTTGGTGGCAATTTTTCAAAATGGGGCCTCCACCGGCTAGTACCAACTACCAGTCTCTCCACATTCAATGCTTGCACAATTTCACTAATTATGGGGTCTTTGTAATCCATGAAATGTGCCAAGCATGTCTCGAAGCTTTCTAGTGGTTCAAGTTGGAGGAGTTCTTCTTCTTCAAGAGATTCAAGCATGTTTATCTTGAAGAACTCGTCATCATCAACATCCTTATGTCTTTTGCTCAAGTGGAACACATTCACCTCTAATGTCATGTTCCCAAAGGATAATTGCATCACCCCATTCTGACAATTGATGATTGCGCTCGATGTAGCAAGGAATGGGCGGCCTAAGATTACCAGTATTTGAGTACTAGCATTTAAAACCGATTGTGTGTCCAAGACGATAAAATCTACCGGGTAGTAGAATTTGTCAACTGGACTAGAACATCCTCAACTATCCCCCTCGGTACACGGATAGATCTATCAGCGAGTTGCAACGTGGTTTTGGTGGGTTTTAATTCACCAAGACCCAATTGCTCATATACCGAGTATGGATCAAGTTTACGCTTGCCTCCAAATCTAGCAATGCACGCTCAATCTGGTAGTCTCCAATGATACATGAGATTGTGGGACTATCAGGATCTTTGAATTTTGGCGGGGTCTTTTGAGTGAGAATGGCACTCACTTGCTCATTTAAGAAGGCCTTTAGTTGTGCATAGGTCCTTTAGAAACTTGGCATAAGAGGGGATTTGTTTGATGGCATCAAGCAAAGGAATGTTTATCTTGACTTGTCTGAAAATATCTAGAATATCATGAGAGTTTGGAAGGGATTTTGAGGCAAACAATCTCGAAGGGAATGGTACTACGAGCTTATAGATGCGTTCCTTCTCTTGTGGGGCTAAGTTGGATCCGTCATCATCCTCAGAATTTACCGGATCATTAGGCTTGTCGGCCTTCACCGGAATAGATTTGTCGATTTGTTTACCACTTCTAAGAGTGGTGACGGATTTGGCTTGCTCCATATGTTGGTTGAATGGATCAGGGATGCTTACTTCATGTACTTGTTTGGGATTGGGCTGAGGTTGAGCCGGAAAGGTCCCTTCCCTAGCATTCAAGCGTCCCTTAATCTCATCAACCGAGACTTTAAGCTCTTGGAACATTTGCTGATTTGTTTGATTAATTTGCATTTGCCCTTGTATAAACGCTTTCAAGGTATCCTCCATTGAAAATTGAGGTGGGGCCATATTTTGCATGGGTGGCCCTCCTTGAGAGTTGGTAGGATTGCCCGTGGGAGCATTCTTCAAATTGAAATTTGGGTGGTTCTTCCAACTAGTATTGTACGTATTACCCACTGGTCAATTGAAAGGTCGTTGGTACCTATATGTGGCATTTGCATGTTCATGTAATACCTCTTGAAATGCAGGAATTGTGGGACAATCTTGCGTAGCGTGTAAATCGGTGTGACAAATCCCACATATGGTCTCAATAGCTTCATTGGACTTTGGAACTCCACTTTTACTAAGTTCCATGGCCTCGATCTTCCTTGTGAGGTTGGCTATCCTTGCATTCACGTCGTCTTCCTCCTTAAGGATATAGATCCCTCCTTTCTCTTTCTCTTGAGTAGGCTTGGGGTTATTGGGTTTATCTGAGGTATCCCAAGATTGGGCATTTTCAGCCAACATGTCCAAATAACTCCAAGCCTCATCTGGATTTTTGCTCATAAACTCGCCATTGCACATCATCTCTACAAATTGGAGCATATTGGAACTTAATCCATCGTTGAAAAAGTTTATAATTCACCAACTCTCATAGCCATGATGTGGGCAAGCAAGTAGGAGGTCCGTAAACCTCTCCCAACATTGGGAGAAAGATTCACCCTCTTTAGCCGAAAAATTCATTATGGCTCTTCGAAGGGTGTTCGTTTTATGAGCCGGGAAAAACTTTTTCAAGAATTCCCGGGTCATCTCATTCCATAACCCAATTGAATGTGGTCTAAGAGAGTGAAGCCAATTTTTGGCTCTTTCTTTCAATGAAAAGGGAAAGAGTTTAAGTTTAATGGTATCTTCTGAAACATTGGTGTATTGGAAGGTAGCCACCACTTCTTCAAATTCTTTCAAGTGCAGATATGGGCTGTCAAAGTCTAACCCATGGAACTTTGGTATAAGTTGAATTACACCCGGCTTTATGTCAATGTTTCCCCCGTTTGGTGGTAGAACCACGCAAGAGGGTGTAATTGCATGGGCTGGTTGTAGGTAATCCCGCAGTGATCTCATTGAAGGAACGTTATGTACCTCATTCTCTCTTACTCCCTCTTGATTTGTGTTTGTAGTTGGAGTAGGGGGGAGGATTCCTTAAAGGTGTTTGATCAATATTCCCCAAATTTTCACAATGTTCTTGGTAGTTTCGGACTCGTCTATGGACTGACAATGGTCCAACTAAGCCACCTTTGGATTGAAGACGATTGGAGTGGTCACGTTCTCAACGGGACATAAACCACTCAACTAAAAACTAGTCCTAAAATCTGAAATATATAAAAAAAACAAAAACTAAGAGAGTTCAAGTTGGAAGGATAGTACCAATTCGCTTGAACTAGAAGAACTTCCTACAAAACAAAACCGACTTTGTTAGTTCGCTTGAACCAATTAGGTCTGAGCAGTGGACGACCGGTCCCACGACCGGTCGTGGATGGTCCAGTAAACCTTGCAAGGAGGTCTTTTGCTATTGAGTAGTCGGACCAGTCGGACGACTGGTCCTAGCTATGGACGACCGGTCGCATGACCGGTCTTGGCTTGTTTTTTTCCTTTCTTCTCCTTTGGCTTCTTTCTTCCTTTCTTCTCCTCTCTTTCTACTTTCTTTGATCCTTCTTCAACCTTCATCCAATGGCTTCAAATGGCTCTTTTTAGTCTCCAATTGGGTGAATTCTGCTCTCATTCCTAAAATCACAAAACATGCATTAGATGGTCCTTTTAAACATGAAAACCATGCATATAATGCGATGTAATGGGCAATGCAATGTATAAATTGGAGGTTCAACACACCCCCCAACCAGCTTTTTGCTAGTCCCAAGCAAAACATGCGTGAAACAATTTCAAACCTCCAAACCAACTCTCCTCCAGAAACCATGTTTCTATCCATTCCAAGACATACAAGTATAAAATTTGGAGAAATTGGGTGATAGAAGTTGAAACCTTAACTCTCAAAGCATAATAAGTGTCTACATGAAATTCCCGCTGATTGATTCATAAATAGAAGAACTCGAACAACTTTAACCTAGTGTGCATAGTGAAAGTTCATCTCATGAGTTTCTGAGATAATCTTCATCGTAGATTAACTAAACTATAGATCTCAAGGTGTACAGAGCAACAACAAGCCTATGACAGGAATTTGTCTTACCGTCCTTCAGACGACTACCGCAGGTTGGAGTTCTAAAAGTCACAAGTGTGGGCACGCATCCATAAATTCGCTCCCACGCACCTGAAAATTGTCCCACGTGTCTATAAATTCGACATAAATTCGGACAAGTGTATTGGTGTCCCACGCACCCGAAAAATGGTCCACACGCCCATAAATTCTGGTCCCACACATCCATTAATTCGACATAAATCAGACAAGTGCATCGGACTCCCACGCACTCGAAAAATGGCCCACGCGTCCATAAATTTGATGAAATTCAGATTTGCATATTAGTGTCCCACAACCCGAAAAATTCCCCATGCATCCATAAATTCATTAAAAATCAGTCACTTAATTTAAAGGTGCGTTGGAACCCACGCACCCATAAATTAAGTCCCACGCACCCAAAAAATCAGCCAATTATGAAAAATGTTTACAGGTGCACCGAACTCAATTTTAAGTGTTTTCAAGTTTTGTTTGAGCCTACTTTGGGTATTTTGAGCATTTCGGACGCAAGGGAATGGTCAAATGATCATTTTGGGATCTTTAAATGAACATAATTGCGTACGTTCGAGGTTTGACCCGATTCAACGTGATGAATGAAATTACTCTCGAAAAGAAGACGTCAGTATCCAGAACTATGTAAATATATCGTCATTTATATCTACTATAAGATATGATCCGATTTTGGTCGAAAACTAGACAAACAGGACTATGGTTAACACGATAAACCATATAAAAGTTCTATTCTATTACATGGAATTTGTTAAAGACTGACACTCCAAGAATAGTCGATGCCCTACCCATTCAAATGGCATCCACTGGTTGAGCTATTCAGGTACATACAACTGCAGATCGGTCTTCCCACGGTCACCCGTCACAAATGAAATGAGCAGGCCCAAAGTCGCACCCCTCGATTAAAAACTCTAACAGTCTCAGCCTGAATATCCGGTCAACACATGGGACATAGACATCCGACTCGAACAACATACTCACTTCAAACCATGGCTGAAATAAACCAGCAAATCTTCAAATGGGAGTTTATCTTTGAAACCCCAGAACTGCGGGAGCTTAGCAAAGAGTTCATAACAAGCTTCGGAGAAGAAACCCTTGTCTACTCCCTTCTTCTTCTGAGATAATTCCTCGTCGCTCGGAACCCATTCGTTGTAGATCCTCCCGTGGATCGAAAGACCCACGATCCGATTCATATCCCATAGAGAGATGCTCATCTCTCCATACGGCAGGTGGAAGGAGTTGGTGATAGAACACCAACGGTTTAGGAACCCTTTGTAAACCCACGACTCCCTATGAAAATAACTTGACGTTGGAACAATAGCCTTGTATAGACCAACTGCTCGCCGTGCAGCCCTGTGTTGCTCCAGAATGCGACGGGCCCATACTTTGTACCCCGGGGGAGGAATCAGGTGACCTTAGGTCCGGAATGCACCAGATGGCCAGATCTCGGTATCCCCTAAGTGATGAAATCTCTGACGAAGGGTCTCGAAGTAATGTGTAGGGAAAGGATGGTGAGGGTCGTGATTCGGCTCTAAAATGATCATGCCCTTCGTACTAATGACAAACTGGCACTTCCCGTTATCAGATAAAGAACAGCTTAGGAACGGTGTTGGCCCTAAACGTCCACGTATCCATGCTGAAGAAAGAATTATTCGACATACATCGGAAGGTTTGATCTTTGGAAGAGAACATTGCCGTTGATAGCTCTTCACATATCTGAAATGTTATCGAGTGAAGGGGTTTTTTATTTTAAAAGGCGTCGTCACCAACTTGACTATAGACTAAGTAATCCTCATCTTGTCGGACTTAGATTTGTCCTGATTCTCTAAATACACTTGTTTGGCACCTTTCCCAGCCCTTTCCGGACGACCGCGCTTGATAAGCTGAACAAGTAATGTCGGGCTCACTTCACCATCTTCGGATCCTACGGTCCCATCTGACCAAAAACCACGCAAGGGAGCATACCAACCATCCCACTACTCTTATGTGCCCCTATCTAGAGGGGGTGGCACAACCCTATCACAATGGATCTTCTTCTGCATGTCCTTGGACAGCGTCAATATACGTTCGTAAAAGTTGAATGTTTCTAGAGGTAGGAACCACTGAGGGTTCTGATCAGACGGCCGATTAACCTTCTTTGGGGCCGCCCGTTTACGCTTCGATGGAGTCAATGGTGGACTAGAAGGGCCAACTTGTGAAGGATCACTAGCCATTATAATCTGCAGAAAGCACATAGAAAGTTCAGATCCAGTCCAAAATAAGGCACGCACAGGTATACCTAAACTGCCTTAACTTAATCACTTACAATCAGGCGTAGTCTAAATTTTTAAAGAGTGCAAGTTCCCACACCTTAAAATAGTTATCAAGTGTAAGCAAATATAGGACGGAGGTATAGGGCTCTGAATCCTTCAAAAATTTAGACCTAATAGGTCTCAATTAAGCAAGTTCATTCTGAGAAAATTTCAAAGCTTGAGAATCTAGGTGCGTGAGGTCCCACGCACCCTTAAAATAAACAAAATGTCTAAAGTGCCTGTTGGGACTAAAAAATGGACACGAGGGACATTTTCCTTAAAAATGTGGTGTTTTTGTTGCTCTGGGGTTCCGAGTAATGGAAACATTCATAAACAATCATAAGCATTCACAAATGTACGCGAGAAGAGATATCGCAAGGCGAATTTTATTCCAGAGATCTTGAGATCTTGTACATTCCAGGCCGTGATCTGGCACGAGCCCTTAATTACATCGAATGATCGATGACCCTTGATTAAAAGGCAAAAGACTAGTCAGCGGGGACTATAGTCTTAGAGTTTGTGGTCGTAGAGACCTGTATTTGTTTTGTTATGGACTAAACCATCTTTGTATTAGTCGGATGTCTATGTCCCATGTTTTGGCCGGAGATCCGGGCTGAGACTATCAGGGTTTATGATTGGGAAGGACGACTCTGGGCCCGCGCCTGTCAATGTATGGACAGGTGACCTCGGGAAGTCCATTCCACAGTTGTGTGTACTTGCGTAGCCCAACCGACGGATGCCGTTTGAATGGGTAGGGCATCGACTGTTGTGTTGTGGCAGTTCATAACAATTGCTTTATAGAGAATTGAAACTCTTTTAATATGGTTTATTGTGATAACTATAGTCCTGTTTGCCTAGCTTTCGACCCAAATCGGATCACATCTTTACAATAGATATAAATAATGACATATTTACATAGTTCTGGACGCTGGCGGCGTCTTTCCGAGAAGTCATTTCATTCATCGTGTCGAATCAGGTCGAACCTCGAAGATGCATAATTCTGCTCATTTAGAGATCCTGGAACGTCCATTTGACCATTCCATTACGTCCGGAACGCTTGGAATACCCAAAATAGGCTCAAGCGGCACTTGAAAACACTTAAAATTGAGTCTGGTGCACCCCTGAACATGTTCTGGAATTGGCTGATTTTTTGGGTGTGTGGGACTTAATTTATGGGTGTGTTGTCTATTGAGCTCTTAATTGTGCATATTCTAACCCCAATTCATCACTCATTATGCACGGTTTACACATTTAAAGGACTACTTTAATACATGGTTTGTGAGTGTAGGGACAAGATGGAGATTTCACTGATTCAAGGCTAAATAGAGCCCCCTTACAAGCACTGAAGACTACAAGATCAAGCATGAAAAAGGACCAAAGAAAGACAAAGCAAGGATAGAAGAGAGAAGAAGAAACAAAGAAAGAGATGAAGAAAGAACAAGGTCCGACCGGTCGTCCGACCGGTCGGCCACGGGAGCCAGACCGGTCGTGACCAGTCGGCCACCCCACTAATTGCCTAGAAGAGTTGATGGAGGAAAGAATACACGGTCCGACCGGTCAAGACCGGTCGGCCAAACCAGTCTGATCGGTCAAGACCGGTCGGCCAACAAATTTGAAGGGTTCCAGAGCTCGCTGGACTGATGGGTTTCACAGGTCCAACAGGTCGTGACCGGTCGGCCAGGCCAGTCCGATCGGTCGTCCGACCGGTCAGCCATGCAAAACGGGCAACTTTCTATTTTGGGCGCCGAATTTCTCTACGCAAGTGCGTAAGTTTACGTGCAATCTGGAAGTTTCTTGCGTAATGGACACCTCCAAGCTATAAAAGGACTTCTTCCCTTCATACCAAAGCATGCTAGGACGTGGGGATTGCTTGGGAGATGGATTCTACTTCGACTTTCTTAGTTTTCTTCCTGTTTTAGTAGTTTTTTTTATGTTTTTAGAGGCTTCTAGTTCAAGGATGTTAGAGATGAACTAAAACCTCTTAGCTAGGGCTAAGAGGTGAAGCTTTTGATTTGTTTTTTATGGATTAATGCAACCTAGGTTTCCTTTTTATGATTTAATTGATGAATTTTAGTTAATGTGAGTTTGAATTAAGTTCTAGTTGAGTTTTTACTTTGATCTCTTGATGACTTCGGGCTCATGTGATTCTTAGTGATCCTAACTTAGTAATTTACCTTCTGAGCATTGTTTATGCTTGTGTAGTTCATTGATCTATCATCGACTCCGGGCATGGTAGATTCTTTGATTACCTTGTATGCAATGGCCTGATTTTCATGTGGGAACTCATTCAACTAAAGTTCTTATCTTTTGTTATATAATCTGGAATAGCTGTTTATTGATTGATTTTGATTTAATTAGAGTTCTAATCATTAGTTGTAATCAAGTCTAGTGACAGGATTTGATGAAAGCTATGGTTGTGAATCTCAACTAGATTGGAAAGAGACTTGGCCTACACAATTGAGTGTGCCCAAGGCCTGAGTAATGATGTGGGAATCGAATCAATGAATGAGCAACTGTTTTAGATAATTGATTGAACCGCTCTATATTCCGATCGGATAGAGATATGAATTCGATTCCGATTGAGTTATGAGAGACCTAGTTGTGTTGGTGCATTGAAACTTTTAAAAGTGGATCCTTGGCCCTCTAGTGCCTTTTTAGATTGAAATTACCTTATACATTCACTGTTTAAACCCAAATTGTTATTTTCCAGCTTTAGTTCTTAATAAAATCTTAATTATTAGTTGTTTTAGTTAAATTCTCAGAATACCCATTAATAAATCTCCGTGGGAACAATACTCGGTCTTTCCTAATTATTTCTACTTCGCAACCCTACACTTGGGGAGTGAACAAGTTTTTGGCGCTGCTGCCGGGGATTTCTATGAAGTATTTTTAGAATTTTTTGAAATAATTTTTAATTGAGATTGTGTTAAAATAGGTTTAGGATTTGTTTTGCTTTCTAGGGTAGGCTTTCTTCTAAATACTAACTTACTTTGTTTTGATTTTGCAAGATTCTAACATAGATCTAATTCAGGGATTTTTAGGAAGTTGAAGAAGAAGGAAGCATCTCAAGTCACAAATCAGGTTTTGTTGTTCTAACCTTACCCTTCTGCTTCTCCTACTCATTCTTACCATATTCATCTCTTGTAGAGTGGGTGGATGTTCACTCCCCAAGTGTAGGGTTGCGAAGTAGTAATAATTCGAAAAGACCGTGTATCGTTCCCACAGAGATTTATGAATGGGTATCCTCAGAATTTGTCTAAAACAACTAGTAATTAAGATCCTATTAAGAACTAAAACTGAAAAATAGCGATTTGGGTTTAAACAGTAATTGGTTAAGGTAATTTCAATCTAAAAAGGCACTAGAGCGCCAAGGATCCACTTTTGACAAGTTTCAATGCATCAACACAACTAGATCTCTCACAACTCAATCGGAATCGAATTCATATCTCTATCATATCGGAATATAGAGCGGTTAAATCAACAATTATCCAAAATAAGTGCTTATTCATTGATTTGATTCCCACAACCATGCTCAGGCCTTGGGCACACTCATTTGTGTAGGCCAAGCCTCTTTCTAATCTAGTTAAGATTCATAACTATAGCTTTCACCAAATCCTGTCACTAGACCTGATTACAACTCATGATTAGAACTCTAATTAAATCAAAATCAATCAATAAACAACTATTCCAGATTATACAAGCAAAAGATAAGAACTTTAGTTGAATGAGTTCCCACATGAAAATCAGGCCATTGCATATAAGGCAATCAAAGCGTCTACCATGCCCGGAGTCGATGGTAGATCAATGAACTACACAAGCATAAACAATGCCCAAAGCTTAAGATACTAAGCTAGGATCATTAAGAATCACATGAGCCCGGAGTCATCAAGAGATCAAAGTAGAAACCAAAATAGTACTTGATTCAAACTCACATTAACTAAAATTCATCAATTAAATCATAAAAAGGAAACCTAGGTTGCATCAATCCATCAAAAACGAATCAAAAGCTTCACCTCTTAGCCCTAGCTAAGAGGTTTTAGTTCATCTCTAACATCCTTGAACTAGAAGCCTCTAAAAACATAAAAAAATAACTAAAACAGGAAGAAAACTAGAAATCCGAAGTAGAATCCGTCTCCTAAGCAATCCCCACGTCCTAGCATCCTCTGGTATGAAGGGAAGGCGTCCTTTTATAGCTTGGAGGTGTCCTTTACGCAAGAAAGTTCCAGATTTCACGTAATCTTACGCACTTGCGCAGAAAATTCCGGAAATCCAAAATAGAAAGATCCGTTTACACATGGCCGATCGGTCTGGACCGGTCGGACTGGGCTGGCAGACCGGTCACGATCGGTCGGGCTCTGTTCTGCCTGAGTCCAGTAACCATAGCCAACCGGTCAAGACCGGTCGGACTAGTCTGGAATGTGTCCAGCAAGCTTCCTTGGTATGGCCGACCGGTCTTGACCGGTCGGACTGCTTTTTCTTCTTTATTTCTTTCTTTATTTCTTCTTTTCTCTTCTCTCCTTGCTTTCTTCTCTTTAATCTTCCTTCATGCTTGATCCAATGGTCTTCAACGCTCATAAAAGACTCCATTTAGTCTTCAATTTGTGAAATCTCCCTCTTGTTGCTACAATCACAAATCATGCCTTAGAATAGTCCTTTAAACATGTAAACCTGTGCATAATGAGTGATGAATTGGGGTTAGAATATGCACAATTAAGAGCTCAACATAGCCCCCAACCAGCATTTTTCTAGTCCCGAGCAAAACATGCGTGAAACAAGTTTCATTCTCAAAAACCCAACTCTCCTCTAGAAACTATTCTTTTATACATTCCAAGACTCATAAGCGTAAAAATCAGAGAAATTTGGTGATAAAGCTTGAAACCTTAAACTCTCGGAACATAATAAGTGTTTATATGAAATACCCACTGATTGATTGACAAATAGAAGAACTTGAACAAATTCAACCTAGTGTGCATAGTGAAGGCTCATCTCATGAGTTTCCGGGATTATCTTCTTCATAGATCAACTAAACTATAGATCTCAAGGTGTATAAAGCAACACAAACCTATGACAGGAATTTGCCTTATCGTCCTTCCGACGACTTTCACACTACATCCCATTTCCGGCTTTGGTTACGGGTAGACCATCCCCGGCTGGTAGTATGTAGCCCTAATCGGAATTTCCACCATTTTTCCATCATTCCCAATTTCATCATTTCTTTTCCTTTTTCTTTTACATTAGATAGGATTTTTAGAAATCCATATCTTTCGTTATTTTCCCATGGACAAGGATGGACAAAGTACCCCGGCTTGGTTTCTCAATACCTCAAATCAAAGTCTAGCTAATCCATAAATCACACAATCCTTTTCAAATCATGAAAATCGTGTAATGTGAACTAGGTGCAAAAGGTGTTCAAATTTTCTATCAATCATAAAAATAGGTGAATTCACATATAAAACCATTATATTAAGAGAAGTTCAAAGCTTGCAACATCCCTCACTTCATATCTCATCTTCTTATACCCATGCTATCTCGAATGCATAGAATCAAAGTTTTCCAAAAGAGTTTTGAATTTTTAAAAAAATAAAAAAATTTCTACATCTTTGCTTGACATGTCACAAAAGCTAGCAGATTCATCATCTAAGGAATCTCTCACCCCCCAACCAAAACTTTACATTGTCCTCAATGTAATAAGATATGCAATATGCATGACATGAGAGCAATGACATAAAACAGAGGAGAGTGAGAAAGAGAGATATCACCTGGAGCATATATTTCATAGCAAGATTAGCTTTTGGAGATGGATTACTTTACAACTAAATCAACTATCAAAGCAAATCCTAATGGGAAAGCATTCTAGCAAATTATCCTCCGTCAGACTAGGAGGTTAATCCCAACAACTCATCCAAAAGCATAAAGTCAAGTAGAATCATTAGATGGATCAAAAGGTTTCGCAGTAACGTCATCCAATATCCTGCTTTACAATAAACATGTGTGTGAGTAATCGTGTTAAGCCACTCAAAATTCCAAAAAGGAATTTCAGTGGGTTTCTTAATGTTTTCACCACATGTATAAGAGGAGACATCATCACATTTATCAGAAAAAATATGTCTCCATTCAGATTTTCCTGGGCAGTGATATTGCAAGTAAGGGTCATCCCAGGGTTGGTGGAGTTTGGTATGCATGATCCACAAAGGTGTGAAAATTTGAATTGATTTCTCAGCGCAAAAAGGTATGGTTTTCACATCCTTCTCTCGGCTAACGTCATATGCCGATACCGACTTGAAAAGTGTGACCATATCCCTTATCATCTCATCGTTCTCATCAAGGGAGTGAGTCACTTCTTTGTCTAAGTGACCGGAGTAAAAAGGTGAGAGGGACTCATTTTCCACAATAGAATTGATCATATTTATTTCGTAGACCTCCTCATCCTCATCCTCTTGTTGGTTGTCAATATTGAAAGCATTCAACTCAATTGTCATATTGCCAAAAGACATTTGGATGACCCCACTCCTACAATTTATGATAGCGTTTGATGTAGCTAGGAATGGGCGGCCAAGTATGATAGGAATTTGGGGACCAATATTAACCATGGGTCTCGTGTCCAAGACAATAAAGTCTACCGGGTAGTAAACTTTGTCAACTTGGACAAGAACGTCCTCAATCACCCCTCTCGGAATACGAATCGATCGGTTAGCAAGTTGTAATGTGGTTTTGGTGGGTTTTAATTCACCTAAACCCAATTGTTCATAGACCGAAAAGGGAATTAAGTTTACACTTGCCCCTAGATCAAGTAGAGCATGTTTCACCCGGTAGTCTCCAATCAGACATGATATTGTCGGACAACCGGGATCTTTGTATTTCTTGGGCATCCCGTGGTTGATAATGGCACTCACATTCTCTGTCAAAAATGCCTTCTTTTGCACATGTATTTTTCTTTTAACCGTGCAAAGGTCTTTTAAAAATTTTGCATATGATGGTATTTGTTTAATGGCATCCAACAATGGGATGTTGATTTTGACTTGCTTGAAAACTTTCAAAAATTCCTGATATTTATCTTGAGGTTTGGCTGGAATCAAGCGTTGGGGGAATGGAGCAACGGGCCTATATTCTTTCAATGGCTCTTTCCATTCATGGTGATGCTAGGTTCATCATCCTCCTTGGAAGATACTGGATCATTAGGTGTTGAAACCTTCACCGGATCAGGTTTTTCAATGATTTTACCACTTCTAAGAGTGGTGATGGCCTTAGCATGTTCAATATTTTGGTTAGAAGAACTAGGCATGCTTATTTCGCATTGTAGTTTTGGATTTGGTATGGGTTGGGCTGGAAGCATCCCTTCCCTTGCGTTTAAGCGAGCCTTGATTTCCTCCACCGAATTTTTAAGCTCAAGCATTATCGTATGGTTGGATTGATTTATTTGAGCTTGTCCTTCCATGAACGCTTTCAAAGTATCCTCTATAGGCATTTGAGGTGGGACCCTTTGCATTGGGGGCCCCCTTTGAGGATTATTTTGATTAGCCGTGTTTCCATTCGACCAATTGAAGTTAGGGTTGTTTCTCCAACTAGAATTATTCGTGTTTGAATTTGGAGTACTAAAAGGTCGTTGATAACTATTCAAGGCATTCGATTGTTCAAATAAAAGTTCTCGAAACGCATAGATTGTTGGACAACCCGGCGTTTGATGCACATTGGAAGCACAAATACCACAAATAGTTTCAACAGCCCCCCTTTGTTGGGTTGTGTCCACTTTCTTTAGTTCCATCTCCTCGACCTTTCGTGTGAGTTTAGCCACTTTAGAACCTAGATCATCTTGCCCATCTAAAACATAAACTTCTCCCTTTTCCTTGGTTTGAGGTTGTTTTGAACTTGTTGGCTTAGATGTATCCCAAGATTGTGTATTTTCAGCCAACATGTCAAAATAATCCCAAGCTTCCTCCGTTTCCTTGTTCATGAACTCCTCATTGCACATCATCTCTACAAATTGGCGCATGGTTGAGTTCAATTCATCATAGAAGAAACTAATCAACCTCCACCTCTCATAGCCATGATGTGGGCATGCGTTTAATAGCTTATTATACCTTTCGCAACATTGGAAAAAGGTTTATTCTTCTTTTTGGGCGAAGTTCATTATGGCCCTTCTTAGTGCATTGGTTCGATGAGTAGGGAAGAATTTTTTAAGAAACTCCCTAGTCATCTCAGCCCATGTCCCAATAGACCTCGGCCTTAAGGAATGTAGCCATGATTTGGCCTTCTCTTTCAGGGAAAAGGGAATAATTTAAGTTTTACTGTATCCTTGGTCACATTGTCATAGTTTATTGTGGCTATAACCTCTTCAAATTCCTTAATATGTAGATATGCGCTCTCAGAGTCGAGTCCATGGAATCTAGGAAGAAGTTGGATCAACCCCGGTTTAAAATCAATATTTTCCACATTGTGAGGGAAAATTATGCAAGAGGGAGTACTCGTCCTAGCTGGTTGTAGATAGTCACGTAAAGTTCTAGGTTGAGGTACATCCCCCACTTCATTCTCATCCAATTCAGTAAAGTTTGGGGCTGGATTTTGATGTTGATTAACCCCTTGATTTGGTTGATTTTCAGCCATCTCTCTAGTAATTTCAGGAAAATTTTGATGTTTCCTAGCACGAGGCTCTCTATCAATCCCTTCAACAATTACTCCGTCCCTTACAAGTCGGTTATTATTAGTCCGAGCCCAATGTGGCATGCAAAACCAAAAAGAATGAACAAAAAGGAAAAAAGAATTCTTCCTTCCTTCCTTTACTCCTCTCTAGGACTTAAGCACAAGGTGTCTTGTAATGGCTAAGCTAGAAGCAAGGATAGAGACCGATTTCTCTTGGTCAATAGGGGTTCAAAGATCTCCCCACCCACTCTTTGAGTCTTTTGAGAAAAAGTACAGAAAAAGGAGAAAGAGGAATAGGTTGAGAAGAGAAATCTCTGAGCACAAGGTGATCCAAGGCGGCAGAGCCGACCAATAGGAGTCCAGGTGGCACAAGGCCTACCTTTCAGAGATCTAAAAGGAGTCTCCACCCACTCTACAAGAGATGAATATGATAGGAATGAGTAGGAGAAGAAGAAGAGTAAGGTTAGAACGATAAAACCTGGTTTGTGACTTAAAATGCCTCTTCTTCTTCGTCTTCCTAAAAATCCCTAGATTAGACCTATGTTAGAATCTTGCAAAAATCAAAACAAAGTAAGTTAGTATTTAGAAGAAAACCTACTTTAGAAAGCAAAACAAATCCTAAACCTATCTTAACACAATCTCAACTAGAAGTTAATTCAGAAAATTCTAAAAATACCGCATAGAAATCCCCGGCAGCGGCGCCAAAAACTTGTTCACTCCCCAAGTGTAGGGTTGCGAAGTAGTACTAATTCGGAAAGACCGAGTATCGTTCCCACAGAGATTTATGAATGAGTATCCTCAGAACTTGTCTAAAATAACTAGTAATTAAGATCCTATTAAGAACTAAAACTGAAAAATAGCAATTTGGGTTTAAACAGTAATTGGTTAAGGTAATTTCAATCTAAAAAGGCACTAGAGCGCCAAGGATCCACTTTTGACAAGTTTCAATGCATCAAAACAACTAGATCTCTCACAACTCAATCGGAATCGAATTCATATCTCTATTCGATCGGAATATAGAGCGGTTAAATCAACAATTATCCAAAATAAGTGCTTATTCATTGATTTGATTCCCACAACCATGCTCAGGCCTTGGGCACACTCATTTGTGTAGGCCAAGCCTCTTTCCAATCTAGTTGAGATTCATAACCATAGCTTTCACCAAATCCTGTCACTAGACTTGATTACAACTCATGATTAGAACTCTAATTAAATCAAAATCAATCAATAAACAACTATTCCAGATTATACAACAAAAGATAAGAACTTTAGTTGAATGAGTTCCCACATGAAAATCAGGCCATTGCATATAAGGCAATCAAAGCGTCTACCATGCCCGGAGTCAATGGTAGATCAATGAACTACACAAGCATAAACAATGCCCAAAGCTTAAGATACTAAGCTAGGATCACTAAGAATCACATGAGCCCGGAGTCATCAAGAGATCAAAGTAGAAACCAAAATAGTACTTGATTCAAGCTCACATTAACTAAAATTCATCAATTAAATCATAAAAAGGAAACCTAGGTTGCATCAATCCATAAAAAATGAATCAAAAGCTTCACCTCTTAGCCCTAGCTAAGAGGTTTTAGTTCATCTCTAACATCCTTGAACTAGAAGCCTCTAAAAACATAAAAAAAAATAACTAAAACAGGAAGAAAACTAGAAATCCGAAGTAGAATCTGTCTCCTAAGCAATCCCCACGTCCTAACATCCTCTGGTAATGAAGGGAAGGCATCCTTTTATAGCTTGGAGGTGTCCTTTACGCAAGAAAGTTCCAGATTTCGCGTAGTCTTACGCACTTGCGCAGAAAATTCCGAAAATCCAAAATAGAAAGATCCGTTTACACATGGCCGACCGGTCTGGACCGGTCGGACTGGGCTGGCCGACCGGTCACGACCGGTCGGGCTCTATTCTGCCTGAGTCCAGCAACCATAGCCGACCGGTCTGGACCGGTCGGACTGGGCTGGCCGACCGGTCACGACCGGTCGGGCTCTATTCTGCCTGAGTCCAGCAACCATAGCCGACCGGTCAAGACCGGTCGGACTAGTCTGGAATGTGTCCAGCAAGCTTCCTTAGTATGGCCGACCGGTCTTGACCGGTCGGACTGCTTTTTCTTCTTTATTTCTTTCTTTATTTCTTCTTTTCTCTTCTCTCCTTGCTTTCTTCTCTTTGATCTTCCTTCATGCTTGATCCAATGGTCTTCAACGCTCATAAAAGACTCCATTTAGTCTTCAATTTGTGAAATCTCCCTCTTGTTGCTACAATCACAAATCATGCCTTAGAATAGTCCTTTAAACATGTAAACCGTGCATAATGAGTGATGAATTGGGGTTAGAATATGCACAATTAAGAGCTCAACAGTGGAGACTCCTTTTGGATCTCTGATAGGTTGGCCTTGTGCCGCCTGGATTCCTATTGGTCGGCTCTACCGTCTTGGATCACCTTGTGCTCAGAGATTTCTCTTCTCAACCTTTTTCCTCTTTCTTCTCTTTCTACACCCTTCTCAAAAGACTCAAAGAGTGGGTGGGGAGTTCTCTGAACCCCTATTGACCAGGAGAAATCGGTCTCTATCCTTGCTTCTGGCTTAGCCATTGCAAGACACCTTGTGCTGCAGTCTTAAAGAGAAGTAAAGGAAGGAAGAATTCCTTTTTGTTTCATTCTTTTAGGTTTTGCATGACACATTGGGCTCGAGATTCTAATAACCGACTCAATCGTGACGGAGTAATTGTTGAAGGGATTGATAGAGAGCCTCGAACTGGGAAACATCAAAATTTTTCTGAAATTAATAGAGAGATGGCTGAGAATCAACCAAATCAAGGGGTTAATCAACATCAAAATCCAGCCCCAAACCTTACTGAATTGGATGAGAATGAAGTGGGGGATGTACCTCAACCTAGAACTTTACGTGACTATTTACAACCAGCTAGGACGAGTACTCCCTCTTGCATAATTTTCCTTCACAATGTGGGAAATATTGATTTTAAACTGGGGTTGATCCAACTTCTTCCTAGATTCCATAGACTTGACTCTGAGAGCGCGTATCTACATATTAAGGAATTTGAAGAGGTTATTGGCGCAATAAACTATGACAATGTGACCAAGGATACAATAAAACTCAAATTGTTCCCTTTTTCCTTGAAAGAGAAGGCCAAATCATGGCTACATTCCTTAATGCCAAGGTCTATTGGGACATGGGCTGAGATGACTAGGGAGTTTCTAAAAAAATTCTTCCCTACTCATCGAACCAATGCACTAAGAAGGGCCATAATGAACTTCGCCCAAAAAGAAGAAGAAACCTTTTTCCAATGTTGGGAAAGGTATAATGAGTTATTAAACGCATGCCCACATCATGGCTATGAACGGTGGAGGTTGATTAGTTTCTTCTATGATGGATTAAACTCAACCATGCGCCAATTTGTGGAGATGATGTGCAATGGGGAGTTCATAATAAGGAAAAGGAGGAAGCTTGGGATTATTTTGACATGTTGGCTGAAAATACACAAGCATGGGATACATCTAAGCCAACAAGTTCAAAACAACCCCAAGCCAAGGAAAAGGGAGAAATTTATGTTTTAGATGAGCAAGATGATCTAGGTTCTAGGGTGGCTAAACTCACACGAAAGGTCGAGGAGATGGAACTAAAGAAAGTGGACACAACCCAACAAAAGGGGGCTGTTGAAACTATTTGTGGTATTTGTGCTTCCAATGTGCATCAAACGCCGGATTGTCCAACAATCTATGCATTTCGAGAACTTTTATTTGAACAATCGAATGCCTTGAATAATTATCAACGACCTTTTAGTACTCCAAATTCAAACACGAATAATTCTAGTTGGAGAAACAACCCTAACTTCAATTGGTCGAATGGAAACACGGCTAATCAAAATAATCCTCAAAGGGGGCCCCCAATGCAAATGGCCCCACCTCAAATGCCTATAGAGGATAATT
Organism: Liriodendron chinense; assembly: GCA_003013855.2. NCBI lineage: Eukaryota > Viridiplantae > Streptophyta > Magnoliopsida > Magnoliales > Magnoliaceae > Liriodendron > Liriodendron chinense. Next base: position 5,899,290 of record ML058508.1, on the reverse strand, counting down.
TGAAAGCGTTCATGGAAGGACAAGCTCAAATAAATCAATCCAACCATACGATAATGCTTAAGCTTAAAAATTCGGTGGAGGAAATCAAGGCTCGCTTAAACGCAAGGGAAGGGATGCTTCCAGCCCAACCGATACCAAATCCAAAACTACAATGCGAAATAAGCGTGCCTAGTTCTTCTAACCAACACATGGAACATGCTAAGGCCATCACCACTCTTAGAAGTGGTAAAATTATTGAAAAATCTGATCCGGTGAAGGTTTCAATGCCTAATGATCTGGTATCTTCCAAAGAGGATGATGGACCTAGCACCGCCATGAATGAAAAAGAGCCATTGAAAGAATATAGGCCCGTTGCTCCATTCCCCCAATGCTTGATTTCAGCCAAACCTCAAGATAAATATCAGAAATTTTTGAAGGTTTTCAAGCAAGTCAAAATCAACATCCCATTGTTGGATGCCATTAAACAAATACTGTCATATGCAAATTTTTTAAAAGACCTTTGCACGGTTAAAAGAAAAATACATGTGCAAAAGAAGACATTTTTTACAGAGAATGTGAGTGCCATTATCAACCACGAGATGCCCAAGAAATACAAAGATCCCAGATGTCCGACAATATCATGCGTAATTGGAGATCACCGGGTGAAACATGCTTTACTTGATTTAGGGGCAAGTGTGAACTTAATTCCCTTTTCGGTCTATGAACAATTGGGTTTAGGTGAATTAAAACCCACCAAAACCACATTACAACTTGCTGACCGATCGATTCGTATTCCGAGAGGGGTAATTGAGGACGTTCTTGTCCAAGTTGACAAAGTTTACTACCCAGTGGACTTTATTGTCTTGGACACGAGACCTGTTAACGTCAGATTTTGTAACAGGATCCTCCGGACATTCACCCTATCTCCAACAAAGACTTCCTCCGCCGGACCTGTAAGAAGACAGAGAGCAACTAAGGGTGGCTGGTGTCCATCCGTTAGCCCTCTGATGCTTAAGTCAGGCAAAGCAAGAAGAAGAATAATGTGTAAACAGAGGCTAGAGATGAATAATCTGTACCCGTATCTTAATGGAGTCTTCTTCTTATATAGATCAGAAATGATCCAATCTGTTACGTAAAATATCGAGATCCCTGATTTCGTGGGATAAGAATCTTATCCTCATATAGAAGGGAAATCTAATCCAATGACTCGTCCGATAGCTTCGTTCCTTGATAGCGATCCCTTGAGACTCGGAACTACTGAAGAAGATAAGCCCCAATCTCGGCCTATACGGGCTGCTAGTACTGAGGGCTAAGAGATGTCACCACAGAAAAAGCTATTCGCGTGTTGGAAGATGGTCGCGAATCCAAGTGCCCGCTCATTTAGATACGATACCTTTCAACGACTTGTGAGAAGGTATGCTCGCAGGGAAAATACAACTTCTCGAAGCTTTGGTAATCGAGCATCGTTTTTCCCAATATGCGAGTCGCGAACAGATGATCTCGATAGTCGGATAGACGTGCTCGCGAGATCGGAGTATCTTCAGAATATGCGAGTCGCGAACAGACGTTCTCGATAGTCGGATAGAGGTACTCGCGAGATCGGAGTATCTTCAGAATGTGCGAGTCGCGAACAGACGTTCTCAATAGTCGGATAGAGATGCTCGCGAGATCGGAGTATCTTCGCTATTTTTTACTATAATAGATGCCCCCCAAGTCCTTTCCACCAATAATTCTAAGGGAAGGACTTCTATTCACTATCACACGTAACCGCCTGCTGCCTTTATCGAGAACGAAACCGTTCATGATTAGGCTAGAATTAATGAGCGCCAGCTTTTCGCAGCCTTTCCGCAGTCAGGAAGTGAATAGACGCTCGCCACGTGTCCGGAGAGTTAATGGGCATGCCTGCTCGACTACCGCGCCAAAGGGGGGGCTGCCACGTATCACCAGATGCGGCGGAATGATTGCCTATAAATATACAGAGTCCATCATTACTCTGGTTTTCTACAGAAGTTTTTCGAACGAAAGAATTCTTCCGCCATTTTCTTCTCCAACTTCTTCCTTTGGTGTTCCTCCTTCCTCTTTCTTTCGTACTTTGGTACATTTCTTTTCTTTTTTCTTTTTAATCTTCTTTAACCTCCTTATGGCTGGGAACTCTGATGAGACCACCGTCCCACTGGGAGATGCTACACCGGAATCCTCTGCTTCTAGTAATGCGAGGGTTCCGGTAGGCAGATATACGGCGGCCGGATATCCCTCCATTTTATTGGAGGACCGGTTGGCTGAATTACGGGAGAGATTTCGGATCCCTGACTCCGTCACTCTCCGGTTGCCCGGAGATGGAGAAACACTTGACTCTCCTCCCCCAGGATGTGTGGACTTCTATGAGTACCAGCTCATCCTGGGGGTACGCCTTCCGCTCCATCCTTTCGTTAGGGATGTGCTGTGGAGCTATAAGATTGCCCCCGGGCAACTTATTGTGAATGGATGGAGGGTGGTCCTAGGCTCCTTCGCCCTTTGGGCTCAGGCCGGCAACGGGGAGCTCACCGCTGAAGAATTCCTCCGTATGTTCCGCTTGAAGAAAGCACCCTCCAGCGAAGGCTGGTACTACCTCTGTTACTGGCACCGGGATAACTTCGTGTTGGGGAAGCCCTCCTCGAACTATCCCGGCTGGAGGAAACGGATGGTTCTATGCTTCCGGGAATTGGGAGTCTGCCTCCTCCAGGGGTCCAGGAGTTACCCGTTTTTTCTGTGAAGGTAGGCACAATCCCACATTGTGCTGTTTCTCCAGTTAGAATTTTAGGGTTTCACTTCATTCTTTGACCTCTGTTTGTGCTCGCAGATATCCCGGCCCTGAACAAGCCAAACTTGAAGGGAGGGATCAACAAGAAGATAGTGAAAGTTTATAAGTTGCCTGTTGGAGATAGGCACATCGAGACCTGCTTGTCCAGCTCGCGACTCGCAGCAGCGGGATTAATATCTAGTGAAGAAGTCGCGATGACGAAAGCTAGAGAAAAGAGGAGTTTGTTGCCTCGCCTCAAAGGCACAAACTCGAAAAGGCAGAAGAAGTCTACCGGGCCTTCTCAACCATCCACCCGCAAGGGTGGCAACCAACCTACCTTGCCTGCGAGCATGGTGGGGGTAACAGCAGCGCCCATCGCTCCTCCAATGGTGGTCGCGGCTGGACCACCAATAATTAACATTACTGACAGTTCCCCTGATGGGGCAGGGTCCAGCTACCCCCCAGCTGAAGAGGCTCGCGAGCAAATAGAACCTCGCGAGCCGATTCCTGCTCGAGAGCTGATCCCTGCTGTCGAACAGGGACCCACTCGCGAGTCGATGGCCCCGCCTCGCCAGTCGGTGGCCCCGCCTGTTGCGAGCACGGCTGGGTTGGTCGTTGCCCAGCCATCTGGAGGTGGGACATACTCCATTGCTCGCCACCTCCACCCAATTTGTGTATTTTTGTTCGACAACGTTACTCCCCAAACTTTTGGCTCTCTTCCCGAGCCAAGCCCTGAGAACCTCTTCCTTGAGGCGGGGGTAAGGATGGTTCAGGTAAGCCCTTGGAGATTTTGTTTAACTTCATTATTTTTTGGGCTCAAGTATTTTTTTCTCACGTTTTTCTTTTTCATTTTGCAGGGCTTAGACCTCATCTTGCGGACGAAGCGAGATATCGTCGCCGCTCGCCGCGTGATCGATGAGGCAGAAGGGAAGAGGATCGCCTTGGAGAAGGCGGTCCAGGGACGGGATCAACTGCTCAAGGCCCGCGAGGCAGTGATCTCGAAGAGAGATGAGGAGAAGAAGATCCTCATCGAGAAAGTCCTAGTCCTGACCGATAGGTATCAGGCTTTGGACTCGAACTTCGCGAAGCTCACAGGGTTGAAGGAGAAAGCAGGGAGAGAGAGGGAGATCTTTCGTCAAGACAAGATCTCGCTGGAGGAGCGGCTTGCGGAGGCCAAGTCGCAGCTTAAAGAAGTCAGCGAGAACTTGGAGAAGGAGCGTTCCGATCTCGCATAGCTCAAGGACGACTCGATCCACTAGGACTAGGAGAAAGTCGCCTTGGTAAAAATGCTCTAGGAGGAAGGGCCTTGGGCAATTTTCGAGTTCCGGAATTCGCAGCTATATTGTTCGCTCGCCTCAAGTGTAAGGCTGCGATGTAGTAATAAATCTCGGTAAGACCGAGGTCGATCCACAGGGAAGGAGTAACAGCTTCCTAATTACTCCAGCAACTCAGTTTAATAGAGTAAATTCAAATTCAATGGGATGTTTAATTAAAACAGTAACTTAATGAAAAATCAGAGCTATAATATACTAAGGCTTTCAAGGATCCACTTGTAGCAATCCTATGTCAATTCAGTCAATCCAAGTAGAGAACACAACTAGATTTGAAGTCCTATCTCTCATCTAGTTGGAAAGTAAAGCATTCACACACATTCATCCAATTCAAGTTGAACTTCCAAGTTCAAGTCCATTCAATCAATGTAGAATTCAAATTCATAGCCTGCGGAGTAACAGCCATGCCTATGGACTATGGCCTGCTCAAGGATTACTATAATTCGAATCTAAACAAGCAACCTGTGATAATCTCAGAGAATTAAAAGGAATTCATGTCCGGAGCACATAAACTCAGATAAGACATCTCAAACTACCACCTATTGGACTGAAACATAAGAAAAATCAACTTTGAATTGAAAAATACTTAAATCAAACTGAAATTAACATAGAACTGGCTACAAGCTTCACCTCTCAGCCTTAGCTGAGAGGTTTTAGCCGAGCATAGTCATGCTACAACTAAAAACTCAAAAATAAAGCATAAAACTAGAAAAACCCGAAGATAGATGTTGCAGACGCTCCACAGTCGCCTTCAGCCTCCAAACTCACGTTCCTTCTCTTCTCTGATACCTTAGGGAGAGCCCCTAGGTGGCCTTTTATAGCAACACTCCTCCCTTGTGTCGGATTCTGCGAAATCCTACGCCTTGCGCAGCAATTTTCGGAGTCCCGAATTAGAAAGGATTCTTCTTACGCAGGGCCGACCGGTCGTGACCGGTCGGCCTGGCTTTTCAAATACTCCAGAGAGCACAGCCGACCAGTCATGACCGGTCGGTGTGGACTGTCCATTGTTCCAGCATGCATGCCCGACCGGTCATGACCGGTCGGGCTGATTTATCCTTCATCCAGTGCCTATAGCCGACCGGTCATGACCGGTCGGGCTGATTTTCTGCAATGTGTCCAACCTTCCTGGCCGACCGGTCAAGACCGGTCGGCCTCCTTCCATTTACTTCTTTTATGTTGCTGACCGGTCAGACGACCGGTCAGCCTTGTTTTTCTTCCACTTTTTCTTCTTTTCTTCATTCTCTTTTCTCCCTTTTTCTTCTTCTTTCTTTGGTCCATCCTAGGACTTCATGCAATGTCTTCAAATACATTCTTTTGGCTCCAATTTTATGAAATCCACTCTCATCCCTACAATCACAGAAACACGTGTTAGGTGGGCCTTTAAACCATGAAAATCATGCGAACTATGTAGTGTAATGGGCAATGCAATGTATAAATTGGAGGTTCAACATATATGACGATGAAAGATATGAGTCATATGATACTGGTCGCGACTTTGCACTAAGAGTAGTGTAACGAATGTCCCCATCCTTCGATATGGGAGAATTTGGGCGAGTCGCAACCATCATAGCTGCAGAGGAGCAAGCTGCTGCTGAGAACGAGGTGACCGAAGCCACGCAAGCTGGAGGGGCTCCAGAAATGGGCCCTGAAGTCGAGAGCACGGCTCCTCCTCCAAGAGATTGATTTTCCTTTTTGTTTTCCTTTCTCCTGTACTCGCGAGCAGATATTTTGTAAACATTTGATATTAATGAAAAGATATTTTTGGAAGTGTTCTTGTTCTTGTTGTTTACTTTCTCTTTCCTTTTCATGCAATGAATGCCTTCTTGTTTCAATGAGTTTATGCTCAACCCGGGGGGTCGTAGTGACCATACCCTCGTGGAGATAGACTAATCTATCGATTGAGAAACGTAGTGTGCTCAATCCGGGGGGCTCGTGATGACCATACCCTCGTGGAGATAGACTGATCTATCGATTGAGAAATGTAGTGTGCTCAATCCGGGGGGTCGTGATGACCATACCCTCGTGGAGATAGACTGATCTATCGATTGAGAAATGTAGTATGCTCAATCTGGGGGGTCATGATGACGATACCCTCGTGGAGATAGACTGATCTATCGATTGAGAAATGTAGTGTGCTCAATTCGGGGGGTCGTGATGACCATACCCTCAGTGGAGATAGACTGATCTATCGATTGAGAAATGTAGTATGCTCAATCCGGGGGGTCATGATGACTATACCCTCGTGGAGATAAACTGATCTATCGATTGAGAAATGTAGTATGCTCAATCCGAGGGGTCGTGATGACCATACCCTCGTGGAGATAGACTGATCTATCGATTGAGAAATGTAGTGTGCTCAATCCGGAGGGTCGTGATGACCATACCCTCGTGGAGATAGACTGATCTATCGATTGAGAAATGTAGTATGCTCAATCCGGGGGGTCATGATGACTATACCCTCGTGGAGATAGACTGATCTATCGATTGAGAAATGTAGTATGCTCAATCCGGGGGGTCGTGATGACCATACCCTCGTGGAGATAGACTGATCTATCGATTGAGACTCCAAGTTTACCAAGGGTAGAAGGATGGTCGAGAGTACAGACAAGCTCTTCTACAGTGTTGAAAGATTGTAAGCATCCTCTTCAGGGCTATTCAGGTCCAAGTGAATGAAATAACGACCAAAAGATATCTTTAGCTTTTTATTCGTAAAATGTTGCTATGAACTACATCGAATCTAGGGGTAGTATAGTAGCAAATGCTCCACGTGCCAAGGGCGACGTACGGGTTTTCCCTGCATATCTTCGAGGTAATAAGTACCAGGTCGTACAATCTTAATAACCCAACATGGGCCTTCCCAATTTGGATCCAGCGAACGAGCGGGAACTCCGAGTTTTTGCTTCAGAACCAACTCTCCGAGCTTGAAGGATCTAGGCCGAACCTTAGCATTCCGATAACGAGCAATACGTTGTTAATATGCGGCCGCTCGTACTTGGGAGGTATTTCTTCGTTCTTCCAAGAGGTCGAGATGAAGTCGAAGATCTTCCTGATTACCCACGGGGTCATACTGCTCGATCCGATACGAAGGCACTTGAATTTCCACTGGTACTACCGCGTCGACACCAAATGCTAAGGAAAAAGGGGTCTCACCCGTTGATGTACGAGTTGTAGTCCTATATGCCCATAATACCTCTGGTAGAAGTTCTGGCCATTCACCTTTGCATTCACCAAGCTTGGTCTTTAAATGGTGCTTAATGATTTTATTCACTGCCTTGACCTGCCCATTCGCCTGAGGATGATATGGAGAAGTGCGGAGATTACGTATCTTCCATTTTTCACAAAATTCATCAAAGGCTGCGTTGTCGAACTGCGTTCCATTGTCGGTAATTATAGTGTGAGGGAGTCCGAAACGGCATATGATATTTCTCCATATGAACTTAGTAGTTTGTTTCTCAGTAATCTTGGCTAAGGTTCTGCCTCGGCCCATTTGGTGAAGTAATCAACCCCCACTATCGCGAATCTATTTTGTCCTTTTCCAGTAGGTAGAGGCCAGATGATATCAACTCTCCATTGCGCGAAAGGCCAAGGACTATCTACTGGAGTCATTCGCTCGGAAGATACACGAGGTATAGGAGAATATAGCTGGCACTTGTCACATTTTCTAGAGAATGCAAATGCATCTGCTTTCATAGTGGGCCAATAATATCCTTGCCTCATCGCCTTATATGCTAGGGATCGCCCCTTGGGGTGGTTACCACATGCCCCCTGGTGTACTTCGTCTAGAACACGAAGTGCTTCTTCTGGATGAAGACACCTTAAATAAGGCAAGGAAAATATTTTGCGTAACAATATTCCGTCTTGCAAGGTATACCTGGCAGCTCGAAGACGAATTTGTCTTGCAGCTTTCTTGTCCTCTGGTAGGTATCCGTCTCTGAGATAAAGGATGATGGGATCCATCCAGCATGGAGATGATTGTACCGATATTACTTGCTCAAGAGTCGCTTGGTCGATACTCAGGTTCTGACGATGCTTGATGGGGATCGAATGTGATAACTCAGATTCTGGTGCAGAGGCGAGCTTTGCCAAGGAATCGGCAAGTTGGTTTTTCTCGCGAGGAATATGAATTATTTCATAAGTCTTCAGCTTTGCGAGCAGGATGAGGACACGAGACTTGTATAAGGCCATCCTTTCTTCTTTGGCCTCGAATTCACCAAGAACTTGGTTGACAATGAGCTGGGAGTCGCTATGAATTAATAGATTCTGAATTGCAAGGACAATGGCCAGTTCGAGGCCAACGATCAGGGCCTCATATTCTGCTTCATTATTTAAGACGCAAGAATCGAAACGCAGAGCATATTGGAAATGCGACCCGTCGGGAGCCACTAAAATCAGGCCCGCTCCGCTGCCAGTGGCCCGCGACAACCCGTCCACGAAGAGTGACCAAGGAGGCTGGTCGCTGGTCATGGTACTATCATCAGAAGAGTATGTGAATTCGGCGATAAAGTCAGCCACGACCTGGCCCTTGACTGCGGTCCTAGGACAATGAGATATCGTGCTCGCTGATCTTGACAGCCCATTTAGTTAAGCGTCCGGAAGCCTCAGGTTTTTGAAGGACTTGGCGTAGTGGATGATTTGTTGGTACTAGAATAGCGTGGGCTTGAAAGTATGGTCGCAGTTTTCGAGCTGCCGTGACTAAGGCTAGGGCCAGCTTTTCCATATCAGAATACCTAGTTTCTGCATCAACCATTGCTCGACTGATATAATAAACAGGCCTTTGCACCCCGGAATCCTCTCTTATCAAAGCGGCTCTAACGGCCGTAGTGGACACAGAGAGATAAAGAATGAGTTGCTCATGTGCTACAGGTTTAGATAAAATGGGGGGTGTGCTCATGTACAGCTTCAATTGTTGAAAAGCTTCCTCACACTGTGGTGTCCATTTCCAATCGGACTTGGCCGTTACACGAAGGAGTTTGAAGAATGGTAAGCACTTGTCAGATGCTCGCGAGATGAACCTATTCAACGATGCGATGCGACCAGCCAGACGCTGGACGTCCTTCAGAGTAGTGGGGGATTTCATTTCTACCAATGCTTTTATCTTTTCAGGATTTGCCTCAATTCCACGCTGGCCGACCATGAACCCAAGAAATTTTCCTACAGATACTCTGAACGCACATTTCTCTGGGTTCAATTTCATTTGATACCTCCTCATTAGGTCGAAGGCTTCTCGAAGATCAGAAATATGACCATCTTCTACGGTGCTTTTCACGAGCATGCCATCAACATAAACTTCCATATTTCTACCGATTTGAGCAGCGAATATTTTGTTGACGAGACGTTGATAAGTGGCCCCTGCATTTTTAAGACCGAACGGCATTACCTGGTAGCAATATAATCCCCGATCTGTGATGAAGGCGGTATGCTGGCTATCAGGTGGATGCATCATGATCTGGTTGTAACCAGAATAAGCATCCATAAAACTGAGCAGAGCGTGTCCAGCTGTTGAATCGACCAACTGGTCGATCCGCGGTGTCGGGAAACTATCTTTGGGGCATGCTTTGTTCAAATCTGAATAGTCGACGCACATTCTCCATTTGCAATTAGCTTTCTGGACGAGAACTACGTTCGCGACCCACTCTTGGTAGTCAACTTCTTTTATGAAATTGACCGTGAGTAGCTTCTCGACTTCAGCTTTGATCGCCATTTGCCTTTCTGCAGTGAAGGCACGTCGACGCTGGTGTACGGGTTTATGCTTCGGGTCGATATTGAGATGATGTGTGATGACATTGGGGTCGATACCTGGCATATCTTTATGAGACCAAGCGAACACGTCCTGGTATTCGGTGAGAAAACGGACCAAATCTTCACAATGGACACTGGTTAAAGAGGATCCAATGTATACGACCCTGGATGGGTCGTCTTCAGTTAAGTAGATCGCCACTGTTTCTTCCCCAGGAGTTCCTGATTGGAGAACGTTTTCCCTCGGATCCAGCGAGGTGTTGGTGGAAAAGTTGGGTGAATCTTGTGCTATCTCCATAACGAGTGTCGCTTGAGCTTTCTTTCGATCTTGTAGGGCTATCTGGTAGCAAGACCGAGCCTCCTTTTGATTTCCTCGCACAACCCCAACACCATTTGAGGTAGGGAACTTGACGCATAAATAGGATGGGTGTAAGGCTGCTCCAACCTTATTAAGCGATGGCCGCCCCAAAATGGCGTTATATGCTGATTTACGATCCACCACGAGGAAGTTTACGAAGACGGTAGTCTTCGCTGGACTTTCTCCAAAAGTAACTGGGAGATCAATGCTTCCTTCAGGTGTTACCACCTCACCTCCGAAGCCGACGAGAGGAGTCGAAACTGGTTTGAGTAGGCTTCTGGCAAGTGCCATTTTGTTGAAAGCCTCCAGATACAAAATATTCGCTGAACTACCTGTATCCACCATAATTCGATGAGTCAAATAATTCGATACCTTTAATGCGACTACGATGGAGTCTTCGTGAGGGAAGTGAATTCCTGCTGCATCTTCGAGGGAGAAGGAAATTGGAAGATGGCTGGCTTTTGATGCGCTAGATGCTTGTTCCAGCCAATAAATATGCTGGGGTTCTTTAGACGCCTTGCCAGTGTACGCTTTTCTTGAAGATTGAGAGTCACCCCCGCAAGCTGGTCCTCCGACGATGGTGCGGATTTCTCTAGTTGGCTCAGCGTCCTCTTGGGCAGTTTGATGATGAGATGGTTCCTTTTGGCGTGGTGAGGCTTTCGCCCTTTCTGGTGATCGATTTTTACGAGCGACATAATCCTCGAGATGGCCCTTTCGAATAAGGGCTTCAATATGATCTCGTAGAGAGATGCAGTCCTGGGTTCTATGCCCGTGATCTTTGTGGAAGTAACAGAACTTGCTCTTATCTCTCTTTTCGGGATCGGATTTGATCTTTGCAGGCCACTTTACATATGGCTTGTGTTTAATTTCCATTAGAACCTTTTCATGAGACCGATTGAGAGGAGTATAGTTATGATATTTACCAGAATAAGGCTTCTTGGGAGAACGGTCACGTTGATCACAACGATATGTTTTATCTATAGAAGAGGTTCCTTCTGGCTTGCGTTTCTTACCCTGTACTCCATGACGTGTCAATGCGACTTCTTCTGCATTGATATACTTCTGAGCTTTGGCTTGGAACTCTGCCATAGTTTTTGGAGGGCTTTTATCTAAGGCAAACCTGAATTTCTCGCTCGTTATTCCGGCTATGAGGGCTGTGAGACCTTTTTCTTCAGTATAACCTTCAGTCTGAACGGCTTCGGCAGTGAATCATACTGTGAACTCCTTTATTGTCTCCCCATGCTGCTGTTTCAGATCCATTAGATGGGAGGCTGATTTCTTAATGCGAATGCTTCCCATAAATTGAGAAAGGAATAACTCCGATAACTGTGAAAAGGAACTGATGGAACGAGGTTTTAGCCCCCGAAACCACGTACGAGCTGCTTCTTTCAATGTTAGGGAAAAAGCCCTACATATGATTTCTGAGCCATGTCCCTCCAACTCCATAAGAGACCTATATGTTTCCAGGTGTTCAAGAGGATCACCAATACCTGTATACAGGGTGATAACAGGCGTTCGATACTTTCTAGGTAACGGTGCCTCCATAACCTCGTTGGTAAAGGGGGACTCGGATTGATGTATCACCGTCATGATGGCGGATGGCCGATTTGCCTGATATCGCTGTTCCATGACGTCAAAACGATCATGGATTATTTTGAGATCTCCTTCCCATGGTAAGGTATAGCCTGATGTTTCGGCGGTGGAGCCCTGAGGTTGAGGTTGTCGAGACAAACTAGAATGTATAGAATGTGGAGACGGTACAGGGAGATGGTTGCCAAGTGGTGTCCGGTTTGATGGTGGATGGTGTGGTGAGACATGTGGTTCGTCCATAGAATGTCTGGAAGCCACTGGTATGGGTTGCGGTGGTAACCCTTCGGAGGGTTGTCTCTGTGGTTCGGGGAAATGCTGATCAAGCCGATTCGACAGGGCCTGAACTCCGGTATTTAGAGTTAGAAGAGTATTTCTAAGGAAACGCAGGACATCGTCTTGATTTCCAGAAGCCTCCAATAATGGGTTTGCTGATGACATATTTGGGGCTCCTTGAGGGATATTCATCGATGTGGGTGGAAGAACAGGTATGGTTTCCATCTCATCGGGCGGAGGTGGTGCCTGCCTTGAAGTCGAAGGATGAACAACCTTTTTAGGAGGCATCGCAGAAGGATTTTTATCGGTGGTTAGAACGATTGATTTTGACGATCAAGTCGTTCCCACAGACGGCGCCAAACTGTTAACGTCAGATTTTGTAACAGGATCCTCCGGACATTCACCCTATCTCCAACAAAGACTTCCTCCGCCGGACCTGTAAGAAGACAGAGAGCAACTAAGGGTGGCTGGTGTCCAGCCATTAGCCCTCCGATGCTTAAGTCAGGCAAAGCAAGAAGAAGAATAATGTGTAAACAGAGGCTAGAGATGAATAATCTGTACCCGTATCTTAATGGAGTCTTCTTCTTATATAGATCAGAAATGATCCAATCTGTTACGTAAAATATCGAGATCCCTGATTTCGTGGGATAAGAATCTTATCCTCATATAGAAGGGAAATCTAATCTAATGACTCGTCCGATAGCTTCGTTCCTTGATAGCGATCCCTTGAGACTTGGAACCACTGAAGAAGATAAGCCCCAATCTCGGCCTATACGGGCTGCTGGTACTGAGGGCTAAGAGATGTCACCATAGAAAAAGCTATTCACGTGTTGGAAGATGGTCGCGAATCCAAGCGCCCGCTCATTTAGATACGATACCTTTCAACGACTTGTGAGAAGGTATGCTCGCAGGGAAAATACAACTTCTCAAAGCTTTGGTAATCGAGCATCGTTTTTCCTAATATGCGAGTCGCGAACAGATGATCTCGATAGTCGGATAGACGTGCTCGCGAGATCGGAGTATCTTCAGAATATGCGAGTCGCGAACAGACGTTCTCGATAGTCGGATAGAGGTGCTCGCGAGATCGGAGTATCTTCAGAATATGCGAGTCGCAAACAGACGTTCTCGATAGTCGGATAGAGATGCTCGCGAGATCGGAGTATCTTCGCTATTTTTTACTATAACAAGACCCATGGTTAATATTGGCCCCCAAATTCCTGTCATACTTGGCCGCCCATTCCTAGCTACATCAAACACTATTATAAATTGTAGGAGTGGGGTCATACAAATGCCTTTTGGCAATATGACGATTGAGTTGAATGCTTTCAATATTGACAACCAACAAGAGGATGAGGATGAGGAGGTCCACGAAATAAACATGATCAATTCTATTGTGAAAAATGAGTCCCTCTCACCTTTTTACTCCGGTCACTTAGACGAAGATGTGACCTACTCCCTTGATGAGAACGATGACATAATAAGGGATATGGTCACACTTTTAGAGTCGGCATCGGCATATGACGCTAGCCGAGAGAAGGATGTAGAAACAATACCTTTTTGTGCTAAGAAATCAATTCATATTTCCACACCTTTGTGGATCATGCACACTGAACTCCACCAACCCTGGGATGGTCCATACTTGCAATACCAAAGCCCAGGAAAATCTGAATGGAGACATATTTTTTCTGATAAATATGATGATGTCTCCTCTTATACATGTGATGGAAATATTAAGGAACCCGCTGAAATTCCTTTTTGGGATTTTTATTGGGTTATCTGGATCAATTACACACATGTATATTGTAAAGCAGGATATTTGATGACTTTATTCCGAAACCTTTTGATCCATCTAATGATTCTGCTTGACTTTATGCTTTTGGATGAGTTATTGGGATTAACCTCCTAGTCTGACGGAGGATGATTTTAAATAGTTTTCTACAATGCTTTCCCATTAGGATTTGCTTTGATTAGTTGATTTATTTGTGAAGTAATCCATCTCCAAAAGCTAATCTTGCCATGAAATATATGCTTCAGGTGATATCTCTCTTTCTCACTCTCTTTTTGTTTTGGCATTGCTCTCATGTGTTGCATTCATTGTATACATTCTTACATTGAGGACAATGTAAAGTTTTGGTTGGGGGGTGAGAGAGATTCCTTAGATGAATCTACTAGTTCTTGTGACATTTCGAGCAATGATGTAGAAATTTTTCGATTTTTCTAAAATTCAAAACTCTTTTGGAAAACTTTGGTTCTATGCATTCGAGATGGCATAAGTATATGAAGAGGAGATACGAAGTGAGGGATGTTGCAAGCTTTGAATTTCTCTTAATATAATGGTTTTATATGTGGATTCACCTATTTTTATGATTGATAGAAAATTTGAACACCTTTGCACCTAGTTCACATTACACGATTTTCATGATTTGAAAGGATTATGTGATTCGTGGATTAACTAGACTTTGATTTAAGGTGCTGAGAAACCAAGCCGGGGTACTTTGTCCATCCTTGTTCATGGGAAAATAATGAAAGATATGGATTTTTAAAAATCCTATCTAATGTAAAAGAAAAGGGAAAGGAATGATGAAATTGGGAATGATGGAAAAATGGTGGAAAATTTCGATTAGGGCTACCTACTACCAACCGAGGGATGGTCTACCCGTAACCAAAGCCAGAAATGGGACGTAGTGTGAAAGTCATCGGAAGGACAGTAAGGCAAATTCCTGTCATAGGCTTGTTGTTGCTATATACACCTTGAGATCTATAGTTTAGTTGATCTATGAAGAAGATAATCCCGGAAACTCATGAGATGAACTTTCACTATGCACACTAGGTTGAATTTGTTCAAGTTCTTCTATTTATCAATCAATCAGTGGGAATTTAATATAAACACTTATTATATTCTGAGAGTTTAAGGTTTCAACCTTTATCACCTAATTTCTCTGATTTTTACGCTTATGTGTCTTGGAATGTATAGAAGAATAGTTTCTAGAGGAGAGTTGGGTTTTGGAGAATGAAACTTGTTTCACGCATGTTTTGTTCGGGACTAGCAAAATGCTAGTTGGGGGGTGTGTTGAGCTCTTCATTGTGCATATTCTAACCCCAATTCATCACTCATTATGCACAGTTTACACGTTTAAAGGACTACTTTAATACATGGTTTGTGAGTGTAGGGACAAGATGGAGATTTCACTGATTCAAGGCTAAATAGAGCCCCTTACAAGCATTGAAGACTACAAGATCAAGCATGAAAAAGGACCAAAGAAAGACAAAGCAAGGATAGAAGAGAGGAGAAGAAACAAAGAAAGAGATGAAGAAAGAACAAGGTCCGACTGGTCGTCCGACCGGTCGGCCACGGGAGCCAGACCGGTCATGACCAGTCGGCCACCCCACTAATTGCCTAGAAGAGTTGATGGAGGAAAGAATACAAGGTTCGACTGGTCAAGACCGGTTGGCCAACAAATTTGAAGGGTTCCAGAGCTCACTGGACTGATGGGTTTCACAGGTCCGACCAGTCGTGACCGGTCGGCCAGGCCAGTCCGACCGGTCGTCCGACCGGTCGGCCATGCAAAACGGGCAACTTTCTATTCTGGGCGCCGAATTTCTCTACGCAAGTGCGTAAGTTTATGCGCAATCTAGAAGTTTCTTGCGTAATGGACACCTCCAAGCTATAAAAGGACTTCTTCCCTTCATACCAAAGCATGCTAGGACGTGGGGATTGCTTGGGAGATGGATTCTACTTCGAGTTTTTTAGTTTTCTTCCTGTTTTAGTAGTTTTTTATGTTTTTAGAGGCTTATAGTTCAAGGATGTTAGAGATGAACTAAAACCTCTTAGCTAGGGCTAAGAGGTGAAGCTTTTGATTTGTTTTTTATGGATTAATGCAACCTAGGTTTCCTTTTTATGATTTAATTGATGAATTTTAGTTAATGTGAGTTTGAATTAAGTTCTAGTTGGGTTTTTACTTTGATCTCTTGATGACTCCGGGCTCATGTGATTCTTAGTGATCTTAACTTAGTAATTTACCTTCTTAGCATTGTTTATGCTTGTGTAGTTCATTGATCTATCATCGACTCCGGGCATGGTAGATTCTTTGATTACCTTGTATGCAATGGCCTAATTTTCATGTGGGAACTCATTCAACTAAAGTTCTTATCTTTTGTTATATAATCTGGAATAGCTGTTTATTGATTGATTTTGATTTAATTAGAGTTCTAATCATTAGTTGTAATTAAGTCTAGTGACAGGATTTGATGAAAGCTATGGTTGTGAATCTCAACTAGATTGGAAAGAGACTTGGCCTACACAATTGAGTGTGCCCAAGGCCTGAGTAATGATGTGGGAATCGAATCAATGAATGAGCAACTGTTTTAGATAATTGATTGAACCGCTCTATATTCTGATCGGATAGAGATATGAATTCGATTCCGATTGAGTTATGAGAGTCCTAGTTGTGTTGATGCATTGAAACTTATCAAAAGTGGATCCTTGGCGCTCTAGTGCCTTTTTAGATTGAAATTACCTTACACATTCACTGTTTAAACCCAAATTGTTATTTTCCAGCTTTAGTTCTTAATAAAATCTTAATTATTAGTTGTTTTAGTTAAATTCTGAGAATACCCATTCATAAATCTCTGTGGGAACGATACTCGGTCTTTCCGAATTATTACTACTTCGCAACCCTACACTTGGGGAGTGAACATTGTCTCCAACGCACCTTTAAACTAAATGCCTGATTTTTGCTGATTTTACGGATGCGTGGGGCAATTTTCGGGTGCGTTGGGGTCCAATGCACCCTGAAAATACAAGTACGAATCATGTTGAATTTTTGGGTGCGTCGAGCTATTTTCGGGTGCGTTAGAGTCCAATGCACCCTGAAAATACGCATACGAATTATGTTGAATTTTCGAGTGCGTCAAGCTATTTTCGAGTGCGCGCCCACACTTATGAATTTTTTATAATCCGGACCTGCGGCGGTATTGGTCGGAGTGATCTTCCGGTGAATGATAACGGTGATCGAAAAGGGATTCCGGTGACCGGGAAAGTTTTTCGGCAGTCGGAAAAGGGTTCCGGCGAGGGTTTTCGACGGTAAATCCCAAATACTTGAGGGATAATGGCTCTCTCTCTCTCTCTTAATCTGTTCAATCTGTATAAATGAACAGTGGGAGGGGTATTTATACCCGAAAATACCGGACAGCGACCAATGAGGGCCTGCCACGTATGGCGCATCCCATAAAGTCTTTGACGCACCCCCAAATAGGCGCGTGGGAGCTCCAACGCACCCCAAAATGATATTTTGAAAAGTGCTGATTTTATGGGTGCGTTGAGCTATTTTTTGGGTGCGTTGGAGTCCAATGCATCTAAAAAATACCATGCTGGTTCTTGGTGATTTTATGGGTGCGTCGAAGGTATTTAATGGACGCGCTGGACGATTTTGGACGCGTCAAGGTCCAATGCACCCTGAAATTGCATTTTCGTATTTTCTGAATTTACGGACGCGTTGAAGGTATTTTTCAGATGCGTCAAGCTATTTTTGGGATGCGTCAGAGCTGAAATACATCCCAAAATGCTTTTTGAATTTTCATGAATTTAAGGGTGTGTTGGGCTGAATAAATGGGTGCGCTTGACGTACTCGTATTTTGCAAAATTGGGTTTTGTGAAACGAAGGGCTTACAGGGCCCGCTTCTTGGCGAATCATCATGCACTGCTTATCATAATTCATAAAGAAGGTGTCTGCCTGATTCTGGACGGTTTTGATCACGGTGATTCGTGGGGTCCACTGGAGAAAATGGCTAAGTACTGGATCCTTTACAAATCTGGATATTTGGGTGCGTCGAATGGTATTTTGTGGGATTTCCTCAAAGCATGTGCCCAGTTGATTTATTTTAGAGGGTACTAACTTTTGGGACCCCAACAGATGCCCCTCCGGTGCGTTGCGATGGACCTACGACCGTTCAACGCAACGCATCGGATTCCCGGGTCCACACTATAAATCGAGAAGACAGTCTCATTTTATTTCATTCCTTGCCTTTTACTGTGCATTTGCTCTACATTTGACGCACCCAAATATTCTCCAGCGCACCCTTTTATTGTCGCCAGCGCACGTAAAAAAAGTCGAGCGCACCCCTTTATTTCAGATGATTGGATTTTTGGGGTGCGTTAAGCGTGACGAACCCAAATAATGACTTGGTGGAATTCTTGATTTTAAGGGTGCGTTGCGCTCAACGCACCCAAGTATTCGAACTTGGTAGAATTTCAGGATTTTTAAGGGTGCGTTACGCTCAACGCACCCCTCGTCACAAGTTGGGGAAACCCTTAACTTTTAAGGGTGCGTCACGCTTGACGCATCCAAATATTGTGCTGGTGAAAAATGACTGAGTTTCGAGGTGCGTTGGGCGTGGTGCACCTAAGTATTGAACTTAGACCGATCATAATGTTTTAGGGTGCGTTGGGTCCGACGAACCCAGATATTCAGTGAAAACATTTTGGGCATTTTGGGGTGCGTTGGGCCTGGCGCACCCAGATATTCATCCTTGTATTTTTTATGAAATTTGGATTATTTTAGGGGTGCGTGAAGTCTTGATATACTCAGTTTCTAGGACTTGGAATCTTCTTGTTTCTGGGGCTCTTTCATGTGTAAATCTGGCCCAACACTGCCCATCATATCCACATTTTGGGTGGACACAGCTATTCTCGTGGTGACAGGGATCGTTACTTTAAAGGATATGGGGTCCCGCACTTCCATCTTAAATTCTCATGTGCATTCATTGCTATCTGGAAGCTGCGTCGGGTCTCATATACTTTAAATTTTGGGCTATGCCTGGCCAAATGCGGCATTTTCTGGAGATTATAACGATTAATTTAGATAGAGTTTAGACGTACCTGCACATGCCTCCGTTGACTCTGGTTCTGATGTAAATAATCTTCATATGCTTCCTTTCTTTACTCCCTTTTATTTAATTACCGCGGTTCTCAAATCGGGTTGTTAGTCTTGTTTTTTCCAACAGACAATGGTTGTAACTCGTGTCTCCTTACGCGCGGCTCATGACTGCTTGCAACGGCTCTCTGACTCCCTCAACCGTCTGGAAGCTTGGTCATCCCTCCATGTTCAATATGATGAGGTGTCTGAGGCTTTATCCAGATTTGGTGTAGATTCTCATCCCATACTACAGGCTGTCCGGAATGTTTCACTTATGGCCTCCACTTTTGATGAACACAAAGAAGCCATACTTGATTTCATTGGCGACTCCTCGTTTCCAGAAGAGCTGGGTGCTTCTTGAGGCGGCGGAGGCTCCCTTGGCTGATTCTTTCTTGGCCTTATTGAGCCGGCTTAACTCTTTAAAGAGGGAGAAAAGGGAGAAGAGACGATTCATGGCTTGGGCTGTCCCACTGGCGGAGGCCGAGTTTCCAGATCATCGCGCCAGCATCCGGAGAAGGATCAGAGAGGCCTTGAGGGAATATGACAATCTTGCGATCGATGTCTCCATCGTGAGGAACTGGACCAATGCTGAACACGTGAACTTCGACTTTGTGCAGCAGTGTATCTCCTACCTGATGGACCTGATTTCTAAGGAAGCATGGGTCTAGGCGAAGGTGGACGAGTTGAAGGCCCGGATTCTTCCACTACTGCAAGATTGAGATCCTTTTCTGTCCATTGGGAGGGGGGGCCCGCAATTTTGTGTTATCTTATGACAAACTCTAACTTTAACATTTAAACAATTGATATGACAGCCTGAATATTCTGGGCCTGTCTCAGTTAATGAATGATAATTATGCTGTTTTTCTCATTCTTGTATCCGTTCTTGTTTGTACGTGATGATGATGTCGTAGTTATGAATGCTGTCATGCTATTTCCTCTTTTACAAGTTCAAATGCATTTTACTATGACCTTGATTCATTTAATGGTGCTCGTGCCTCCTTTGCCTGCTACTTTGCATTCTCTTGAACTTTGAGAATGTTGATTTCTTTTGTGCACATTTTCTCTTGCTTTGAGCTACATCTAAGCTTTCCATGTGCCGTCGCAGATTGTGATGGCTAGCGACCCCTCTAAGGCTAGTCCTTTGGGTCCTCCATTGACTCCTTCAAAGCGCAAATGGATGGCTTTGAGGAATGTCGTTCGCCCATCTGATCAGAATCCCCAATGGTTTCTGTCCCTGGAAACTTTCAATTTCTATGAACGTATACTAACGTTGCCCAAGGACATGCAAAAGAAGATTCTCTGTGACCGGGTTGTACCACCTCCTCCGGACAGGGGTACACAGGAACAGTGGGACACCTAGTTTGCTCCTTTGCGGGGTTTCCGAAGTGACAGGACAACAGGTTCCGAAGAGGGCGAGGCGAGTCCGTTAGCCCCTGCCCAATCTGCTAGACGGGGTCGCCCGAAGAGGGCCGGCAAGGGCGCGAAACAGGTATACCTGGAGAAGCAGACCAGGTCCAAGTCTGACAAAATGAAGATTGTCTAGTCAACCGTAAAGCTAGTCACTTCTCCTCTTGCTATTCGGAACCCTTATACGCGGGGGTACATTAGGTCCACTAGAAGTTTCCAGCGGCATCGCTCTCTTCCTAGTATCAAGCTTGCAGATGTGTGCTGCGCAAAACTCATTTTTTAGCGTGGAGACGTGGACATCTACTCCTGGACCTTTTCTCAACTGTTCCCTGTATGAGAATGGCAGGCGTCAAGCTGTCTTGGACCAAAAAATTATGATCTTTTTAGAGCCGAATCAGGACCCCCACCGTCCTTTCCCAACACACTACTTTGAGACCCTCCGGCAAAGGTTTCATCATCTGAGCGATACAGAAATCTGGTTATCGGGCGCATTCCGGACCCGAGGCCATTTCATTGCTCATCCCGAATATGAGGCATGGGCAAACCGAATTTTGGAACACCATAGGGAGAC
Source organism: Liriodendron chinense (assembly GCA_003013855.2). Taxonomy (NCBI): domain Eukaryota; kingdom Viridiplantae; phylum Streptophyta; class Magnoliopsida; order Magnoliales; family Magnoliaceae; genus Liriodendron; species Liriodendron chinense. The sequence continues at coordinate 5,878,352 of ML058508.1, read as the reverse complement.
CTTGAAAGCGGTAAGCCTCTTTAAGGCTATTGCGGCAACCTCGAGTTATTTCTGCCGTGAACCGTGGGTCTACAAAGGGTTTCTGAACCACTGGTGGTCTATCACCAACACTTTTCATTTGCCGTGTGGAGAAATGAGCATCTTGCTATGGGATTTGAACCGCATCGCTGGTCTCCCGATTCAGGGGAGGATATACGATGAGTGGGTTCCGAGTGATGAGGAGTTGTCTCGGAAGAAAAAGGGGGTGAGTGAAGGTTTCTTCTCCCCGGCTTGTTATTAGTTATTTACGGAGCTTCCGCAATTCTGAGCTTTCAAGGATAAACTTCCCTTCGAAGACTGGTTGGTTTATTTCAGCCACGGCATAGAGTAAGCACTTAACTGCAAGTTGTATATCATTATTTCGTTCCGTCTTTCTCCCCTCCATTAATGCTTTGTTTTCTTCATTTCAGTCTGGACTATGTGGCTTATGACGAGGATCGTGGGGACAAAGCCTTTTTGGAGAATCGAATGAAGGAAAACTTCCCCCGTCCAAACAAGCTATCTCCGACCTGTGAGCTCGCCGGCTTCTTGGCCTATTGGTTGAGCTGCGTGGTCTTGCCAAGCTCAAAACAGGCCGACAGTGTGAGGGTGTCTTGTTTTGCTGTCGCGAGGGTCTTGGCTAATGGCCACCGTTACGCAATAGCTCCCACCGTATTATGTTCTCTTTATCGGGCTTTCGGTTATGTTATCAGCAATAAGGACTAGGCTGCCTTCGGCATGAATTCGGCTTACTGTGGATGGCATTTCCTGTCTGGATAGCTCGGAGTGTATTTCCCTTGGGTGTATGGTATCGAGTCTAGAGATTATATTCAGCGAGGGGTGGTCCCGTTGTACTTTTTCCAGAAGCGGAAGATGGTAGGGTAAAACTTAAACACCGTCAAGGAGAGGATTGCTAAATACGATGATGTCCACTTTTTCCACTTCTCGGGCACCCGGAGCAAAGATTCTATATTGTGCGCAGACGATGACAGTATAGACCATAATGAACGGTCATTCCTGATAGCCATCCGCCCGTCCTCGCTTCCTTTACGTGAGAGGTTGGAGTTCTGGAGAGAGCCGTACTACTCCAACCGTTTCGCTCGTCAATTTGGATATGATCAAGGAGTACCTGCCACATTGGAGCCGGTGACTCGTGAGCAGCGAGCATATGGCATCGGGCCTATCCATTGAAAATGGATGTGGCGACAACTTCTGCTAACTGGGACCGGTTGCTCTTTTGCCATCCCTGGTACGAGGAGTGTCACTGGCGCATCTTTCGGGTGGATGAGATGGTGGGCTCACTAGTATACATTGATCCGGAATGGTCATCATGTTACTGATCCCGTCTTTGTTACGCCTTTGATTATTAGTCCAGCTCCTGCCGATGGACTAGGGTACGTGGCAGAGCATCTTCATCAGCCTGCTGTACCGGGTACTCTGAGACTAATGACTTCGATGAATGTGATAATTGTTGAGCTCTTAATTGTGCATATTCTAACCCCAATTCATCACTCATTATGCAAGGTTTTCATGATTTAAAGACTAATCTAATGAATGGATTGGTGATTGTAGGTATGAGATGGAGATTTCACTAATTCAAGGCTTAAGAGAGCACTTTACATACATTGAAGATCAAGCTTTGATGAGCCCAAGAAGAGAAGAAAAACCTTGAAGAAGTCCTGAATTGTCCTGAAAAAGCAAAGTGCAGAGCTGCAGGGCCATAAAAGTAAAATGCAGAAAGTTGCAGTTTCTGAAGATTGATCCAGAGATTGATCCATCGATTGATCGCTCAGCCCGAGCGATTGATCGCTCACAGCAGAAATTGACAAAATTGTTGCTGGACTGAAGTGCAGAATTGCGATTGATCGCCCAGCCTGAGCGATTGATCGCCCAGATTGTAGATCAATCTCCAGAATGCAGATTTTTAAAGAATTGCTGTTGAAACTCTCTGGACACTTTTTACTCCCATCGATTGATCGACCAACCTTTATCGATTGATCGCTAGGACCCACCGATTGATCGCTCAGCCAGTCGATCAATCACTCAAGTTCAGAAACTACTATTTTCGGTCCGGATTTCTCTGCGCAGTGCGTAAGTTTTACACAAATTCTTGAAGATTCTGCGTTATGAAGGCTTGAAGGCTATAAATGGGGTCCTCCATTACATTCCTAGGGCATCTAGCAACATGGGGAGCAAAGGATTCTAGACCTAGGAGGCTTCCCAGCCTCCTACAACTAGTTTTCTTCTTCTAGTTTGTAGTTTGTTTTATGTTCTTTCTTAGTTGTTTCATGTTTCCTTGGATCATGAACGGCTAAACCTCTTAGCTAGGGCTAAGAGGTGAAGCTTGTAGTGAATCTAAGATGTTTTCAATTCGTTTAAGTTGGTTTTAAGATTTGTTTTAATGATTATGAACAATGGTTTGAAGTTTATACAAGTTTTAAGTAGTTTTTCTTAGTTTTATGATGACTCATGGATGTTTGGGAGAATTACTTAAATTCTTAATTGGTTTCTATTAGTCTAGACCTGTATGATCCAAGGAATTGGAGTACGCTCTAGTACTATGATCTTCATGTGGGAACTTCCTACCAAAGTTCTACTTTTCTGAATTTCTATGTTATGTATGGGACTGTGCATGTGATTTGAATCAAGTTCAAATTGTAATCTAGCCTTGTCTTGTGACAGGACTTGAGGATGGTTATGATTGTGATCTGAGCCTATTGGAATTGGGACTAACCTATGCAATTGAGCATGCTCAGCCTAGCTTACATTGAGTGAATCATATGCATTGGACTTACATATGACAGATTGTCTGGTTTAACAGCTCTATCATCCGACTAGATAGATCTTAATATCGATTCTAGTTAAGAAAGTGAGAAACCACAGCGGATTGAACATCAAGGATTGCTGCAAGTGGATCCTTGAACCCCTAGTGCCTTTTGATAATTGTTTACCTTCAAATTAGTTTAAAATTGTTACTCACATCAATCTCATAAAAAAATCTGGTTGTTAGCTTTCAATAGATATTATTGGATGTGTTTGTGAACTCCTACACAAGTCCCTGTGGATCGACCTCGGTCTTATTGAGTTTATTACTACATCGCAACCCTACACTTAGGGAAGCGAACAATAATTGATCACGAGAAGCCCGAGCATACCCTGGAAGGTTGGGTTGCGTACGGGGAAAGGAGTATTATGCAGGAGGGGCCAGAGTTTCCATCTCTTGGGCCTATTGATGAGGCGCATCAAGGTGGTGATGCTCCCAGGGGTAACCACGATCAAAATGATGGGGAAGGTGATGATGACAATGGCAGTGAGGGTGGTGGTGATGGCAGTGCTGGTGGTGGAAACGATGGCGATGATGGTGGTGGTGATGGCGGTGATGATGGTGGGAACGACGACGATGATGGTGGTGATGATGAGACGCCACTTGAGCGGACTGGTCCTCGGGTGAAGACTGCTAATCGTACTTCGGTAGTTGATGGAGGGAAGAACATTGCCAAGATGCGTAAGAGGTATGATGAAGAGAGATTACAGAAACGAATTTCTGAGGTTGTTGGTGGCACTCCGATTGGTGTCACGGGTGCAGTCAGGGAAGAGGGTGAGCTGAGCCTTCAGGAGAATTTGAGCGGCGATCGTCATACTGGAGGAGGCAATGATGATGAACCGATATATGACAAACTTGTCCCTGAAACGGATGTTGAAGCGATTTTCATGGGCTTGGATGACGAGGCGCCCGCTGATACTGCCCTTCTCTCTGACATCCCCATGGCTAAAGCTGCAGAGGACCAGGGTCTTGTTCATGAAACGACGACCACTGTCGCTGTGGAGGTTACACCTCCCCCGTCCCTTTCCCGTGTTGAAGATATTGGGGTCAGGAATGTTGATTTAGCTTCTCGGAGCATTCCGATTTCCGTCGCTGCATCGAGTGTACCTGAACTTACCTCAGAAGCATCTCCAACTGTCGAACCTTCATTAGCTGAGCCTATTGGGGAAGCTGTTCCTGCCGTTAGACCATCATTAGCTAAGCCTATTGGGGAGGTTTCCCATGGGGTTGAAGTTTCTGATATAGGAACAGGTGCATCGGAACGTGCCACGAAAACTCTTCCTACCGTTATACCGTCGTCAGTTGAACCCGTTGCGGAACCCCTTCCGGTTACCATGCCAGCATTTGACACCAGCATTCCTGAGGTCATAGTGCTATCCTCTTCGAAGCTACCTGAGCCGTCAACCGAGGGGATTACTGAACCTGCCCCAGCAATGCCTACGCCTACTGCCTCGACTAACGCGCCCGCCGTTGACATTCTTGAAGCCACTGGTATATTACTTGTCTTCACCGTTTCGACTATCTTTTTCCTTACTGAGGTCTCTTTATACTAACTTTACCATTTCTTTTATCAGTGACCGCTTCTGTTCATGCTTTAGCCCCTGTTGCCTTGCCCGAGGCATTCGTTTCTTCTCTCCGAGGGCTGTCAACGGTGAAGATGGACCTTTTGAAGAGTCTTCTAATGAACATTGCCGCCTCTCTAAAGAATATGGATGAATGGTCCATTTTGGATGAAGGGCTGCAGGCGCTTGAATGCAATGCTGTATGGCTCGGGATTGACGTCTCTTTAATGATCAACCATGTAGTCCTGTTCAGGGAAGGCATGGCACAACTCAGTGAGGCGAGACACTTCAGAGTCGATCCTTCTATTGAGGAAAGGCGCGGTCATTTGCAGTCCCTTCTGCCAAAGCTTGAGTTGTGCGAGGCAGAGATAACTGCGATGAGGCGCGACTGGCAAGATGTCACTATCGAGCATCAGGGAGCCGCAGATCGGCTGGCGGAGATAGATAATGAGATAGCACGGCTGCAAGCCGAACGCTCCGTTGTTCACCTCGATCTCTCAAAATTTGGCAATCAGAAGGCTCGTCTGCAATTATCTGTCGAAAAGGGCGAGCCAAATGTTCGCTCGCCTCAAGTGTAAGGCTGCGATGTAGTAATAAAACTCGGTAAGACTGAGGTCGATCCACAGGGAATTAGAAACAACTTCCAAACTATTCCAGCAACTCAGTTTTGCAAGAAAATCAGATTTAATTGGGTGATTAAACTAAAACAGTAACTTAATGGAAATTCAGTGATTTAAAGTACGAAGGCATTCAAGGATCCACTTGTAGTAATCCCATGTCAATTCAATCAGTCTAAGTAGAGAACACAACTAGATATGAAGTCCTATCTCTCATCTGTTAGTGCAGATGAGAGATAGAAAAACATCGCTCTCAAGTCCTCTCACAAACATAAGAAAATTAAGAGTGAGAAGGAGGAAGATAGTGATGATGAGGATGATGAGGAAGAGAAATTGAACAAAAAATTCAAGAGATTCCTCAAATTTGATAGAGGGAATAGCCGTGACAAGAAGGACAAGAAGGGTGATAAACATAAAGGAAAATCATCCAAACCTTCATCCGTCTGTTGTTACGGTTGCGGTCAACGTGGCCATATTGCCCAGGAATGTCCGGAAGGGCCTAAACCGAAAGGTAAAAAGGCAATGGCTGCCACTTGGGATGGTACGGAGGAGTCTGAATCTAGTGACTCCGCTAGTGATGAGAGCCAACATAAAGATCTAGCTCTCACGGCCTCCACCACAATCCCTCTTCCGGCTTATCTAAGAGGGGATCCCGACCGCTATCCCTTCTAGGAGTAGAAGGAGTTCCCAACCCCTCACCTCATGCTACATTTTATGAGGGTGTTGAGGAAATTAGTTACCCTTAGGCTAATCAAACTAAAAATCGTTAGTGAGGGTAGCTAGAAACGCTTTTATAGGAAAATCTGAGGATTTCAGCCTCATTTCTATGTGTATGGGAAAATCAGAGGATTCGAGCCTCATTAGCCCAAATTTTGATGATTTAGCCTTGCTTTTATTTGATACATTTGCTTGCTAGATTGTCATCATGCTTAGATTAGCTAATCATCCTGAGTTTTATGCTTTATTATATGCTAATCTTTGCTTTGTATTGGTCTTGATATACCATTAGGGGAGGATGGTTGATTGGGCTATAGGCCCTTGTGCTTTTATTGCAAATGTATATCTTTGACCAATTATGCATGATTAACTATGCTTAAATAGTCTCATTTTCTTGTTAATCATGTTCTTTAGCATGCTCCATGTTTTATATGATCATGCACCCTATACTCTCCTTGTTAGCATGTGCTTATAGTTATAACTGCGACATACTATCTTCTCTTACCTTAACCTTACTTGTTGCATCATTAAGGGGGAGAGAATAGTTTGTCAATTGCTGACAAAAAGGGGGAGAAAGATCAAGTCCCACCAAAACTAGTTTGCTATGTTTTGTGATGCAGGGATTGACAGGTTATGGGGGAGCAAACTGAAGAGGAGCTGCTTAGTTTAGGCATGTCAAGAGTCCTGTATTTTATTTCATATCAATGTAATCTCTTGTACATGTATTTGTTTTGGTAGGTTAGGTTTTTGTAAATAATTGACAAAGGGGGAGATTGTTAGTGCACTTTTCTGTGGCATAGTAGTGCACCTTGTTTGTGAATTACTTAGGTCAGTGAGTCTAGTGTCGGTTGAGCTTAATGAAGACGAAGACCAAAGACTCAAGATGGACCGGCTGCATCAAGAAAGGAGAAACAGGTAAATGTGATGCCTTGGTGTGCCTTGCCTTGACCATAACCTAACCCATAACCTCTTGGATGACTTGGACCAACTAGGTATACCTTTAGTCATCATCATTAGTCTTAGAACTCCATGAAAAACATGATAAATTAGACTAATTAAAGAGGTGGAAGCTGTTGTAAACAAAACAACTCAAAATAGCAGTTTTCGATTGATCTCCGATCAATCGGACGTTGGCTCCGATAGGACTCCGATCAATTGGACAGAAGCTCCGATCAATCGAAAATTTTTCCAGCAACCTTGAAAATCCACTGGACATATTTCCGATCAATCGGACAATCTTCCGATCCATCGGAAGGGGTCCGTCCAATCAATCGGAATATCCTCCAGAGACTTCACTGGATAGATTTCCGATTAATCGGACTTGTCTCCGATCAATCGGACAGGTCTCCGATCAATCAGACCTTCTTCCGATCAATCGGAGATGCGCGAATCTACCCGTTTTTTGACCGTTGGAAGAAAATCTATTTAAGATGGGGGATTCATTTTTTAGCCAAGAGAGGGGATTTTGAGGAGATAGGAGCCACCATTGTTGAAGATCATTAAGAGCCCTATTCTTAACCCAAACAAGTGATCTTCCTTGTGATTCATCACAAGTATGGAGCATTCAAAGCTCAAGAAGAAGATGCACTTGTCCCTCTTTTGATCTCTAGAGATTGGATTGATCTTGATAGTCATATTCCTATCCAATACTCTATGATGAGATCGTTGTAGGTGAGACTCTCTAGGTAACCCATTCCCATAAGCTGTAGAGATCTCAAACCTACCTTCCCTAGCACCTTGGGCATCTCCAATGAAGCATCACATGCAAGGTAGCTGATCTTGGAGCTGAAGCCTTGGCAAAGCAGCGGCGTCAAAGATCGGGGAAGCACAAGGGGAGCTGATTCAAGCACGGGAGAGCGAGAAGAAGCAACCCAAAGCGACGGTAAACAAGGGGCTCAATTCGACAAGTAAGGTTGTCTTGTTAGGAGTCCATCCACACAATTCTCTATGGGAGTTGAGTGTAGAGTTTGTTTGACAAACTCGACCTAGGGTCGTTAGCCGATCCTTGGCCTATTAGTTGGGCCTAAAATCTAGGGACGTCAGTCGTTCCTTGGCACGTTAGTCGGGGCTAAAACAAAGTCTCCAAGGGAGAGCCACCAACACGGGTGCAAACGTGTAGGTTGGGAGGAACCTGTAAACTCCCCGGTTGGGTGGATCCGAGTTAAAACACCTTGGTTGGGAGGAACCAGATTTAAACTCCCCAGTGAATGCCGGTGTGCTCAAAGGGGTTGAGTACTTGAACCGGGAGTAGAGTAGACAAGTTGTCGAACCACTATACATCGTTGTGTTTGTGATTGTTCTTGAGCACATTTCTCTTTATGCATTATGTTTAATTGATTAATTATGAATGCTTAGTTAGGAATGTATGCTGGGCACTTGATAGGCACATCCACACTCACAAGATGTACTTTCACTACCTCATGTTGACTTGAGCATTTCTTGATCCATCCTCTCTAGTCCACATGAGTTGATTAGACTAGTTTGTTAATTGCTTTATCTTTTGCTAGTCTATTAATTGGACCCACTTAGGCTTGGAAGCCGAAGTGTTTATCACTTACGTAGTTTAATTTGTCAAATCTGATAAGTAGGCGAAAAGAATTTGAAAAGGTCCTAATCACCCCCTCCTATAAGTTTAGCCATAATTCTAGTTGCTCTTTAAGCTTCCGCACGTGTATGCATAGGGTGTCGTGTTAGACTACCCGACGTAATTTCATTATCTAGTTCGAAAATAAAGCATTCACACACATTCAATCCAAATCAAGTTGAACTTCCAAGTTCTAGTCCCATTCAATCAATGTACAATTCAAAACCATAGCCTTCGGAGTAACAGCCATGCCTATGGACTATGGCCTGCTCAAGGATTACTATAATTCGAATCTAGACAAGCATCATATGATAATCTCAGAGAATTGCAAGGAATTCATGTCCGGAGCACATGAACTCTCATAAAACATCTCAAACTACCACTTTAAGAACTAGAATATGAAAAATCCAAACTTGAATTGAAAATTACTTGAATTAACTTGAATCAAACATGAAATTAGCTACAAGCTTCACCTCTTAGCCTTAGCTCAGAGATTCTAGCCGAGCATTGTCATACTATAACTAGAACTCAAATAAGAAAGCATAAAAACTAGAAAAATCGGAAATTGGAGGGTTGCTGACGCTCCACGACGACTTCCGTCCGTTCCCACAACCTTCCTTGGCTTCTATGATGACCTAGGAAGAGAGTAGAGGTGGCCTTTTATAAGTTGGAGTAGAAGATTCCAGATTGCGCAAGAAATCAGGCAATTGCGCAGAGAAAATCGGAGCTTCACGGACAAGCTCTATTACACTGACGACCGGTCGCACGATAGGTCTAAGCTCATGAACGACCGGTCGCACGACCGGTCTCAAAACCTCGAAATCAGTCTAGTGAGTTTCGTGTTTCTGGACTACCCTCGACCTGTCTGGCGACTGGTCTGGCGATCGGTCTAGCGACCGGTCTAAGAAGAAAAAAAATACAGCCCAAAAATTAACTGTAGACCTGTCTTGCGACCTGTCTGGCGACCGGTCTCATGACTGGTCTAGCAACCGGTCTACAGACAGGTCTAAGGCAAAAATTTCAGATTCTCTTCTTTTTCTCTTCTCTTTCTTTCTTGCTTCTTTCTTCCACTTTTTGGCACTTGTTCTATTGATCCTCAATGCATACAAAGTGACTCTTTTAACCATGAATTGATGACATCTCCCTCTTATTCCTACAATCATAAAAATATGTATTAGATTAGTCTTTAAACATGAAAACCATGCATATAATGTGATGTAATGGGTCGGCAAATATATAAATTGGAGGCTCAACACACCCCCCAACTAGCTTTTTGCTAGTCCCGAGCAAAAATGTGTGAATAAGTTCAAACCTTCAAAACTAACTCTCCTTCAGAAACCATGTTTCTATCCACTCCAAGACACACAAGTATAAAATTTGGAGAAATTAGGTGATAGAAGTTGAAACCTTAAACTCTCAAAGCATAATAAGTGTCTACATGAAATTCCCGCTGATTGATTGATAAATAGAAGAACTCGAACAACTTCAACCTAGTGTGCATAATGAAAGTTCATCTCATGAGTTTCTGGGATTATCTTCTTCATAGATCAACTAAACTATAAATCTCAAGGTGCACAGAGAAACAACAAGCCTATGACAGGAATTTGTCTTACCGTCCTTCCGACGGCTTTCACACTACGTCCCATTTCTGGCTTTGGTTACGGGTAGACCATCCCCCGGTTGGTAATAGGTAGCCCTTTTCGGAATTTTCCACCATTTTTCCATCATTCCCAATTTCATCCTTCCTTTTCCTTTTTCTTTTAAATTAGATAGGATTTTTAGAAATCCATATCTTTCGTTATTTTCCCATGGACAAGGATGGACAAAGTACCCCGGCTTGGTTTCTCAACACCTTAAATCAAAGTCTAGCTAATCCACAAATCACATAATCCTTTCAACTCATGAAAATCGTGTAATGTGAACTTGGTGTAAAGGTGTTCAAATTTTCTATCAATCACAACAATAAGGGAACTAACATATAAAACCATTATGTTGGGAGAAATTCAAGACTTAAAACCTCACACACCTCGTATCTCCTCTCCCTATACTCATGTCATCTCAAATGTATGGAAATAAGGTTTTCTAAAAGAGTTTTGAAATTTAGAAAATTCAAAAAAAATTTGTGCATATAAAGCTCGAAATGTTGCAAACTACTAGATGAGGAATCTCATCTCACCCCCCAACCAAATCTTGCATTGTCCTCAATGTAAAAAGATATGCAATGAGCATGAACATGAGAGCAATGGTAAAATATGCGAGAGTGAGAACAATATTACCTGAGAGAGCGATCATGGAAGTCTGCTACTCCAATAACTAAATCTTACTAAAATAGTAAATCTAGATAAACTAAACCTAATCTACGGAAAGCAATAAAAATAACTAACCTAGTCCCTTTTTAAAAAGAGGATCTCCATCAGACTAGAAGATCGATTATCAGTATAACATCCAAAAGGACAAAGTTGAGCAGGATCATCAAGTGGTGTAACAAATTTTTCAGTAGAACTATCCACCATCCTGCTTTGGAAAGTGCATTAGTGACATCGATCATTATATCCCTTTGAAAATCCTGCTGAAAAATTTCAGCGGGTTCTTCAACAAAATTGTCACATGTACTAGGAAAGGAGAATTTCATTGGTTGGAAATCATTGAATATGGATCTCCTTTCCTTCTTGTCTGGGCGGAAATTATTCAAGTACGGATCATCCCAGAAGTGTTATTTGGTTTGAACAAAACAAAGAGATGCGGAGACTTGTATTTCTTTTTCACAAGTCGACATGATCTCCCCAAAATCAGATTTCACCGGTGCTTCCACAATTGATTTTTCAGTTTGGCACTTTGTGGAAGGAAGCTTTTTGGGCACCGGAGGGGTCTCCTTCAAAGCATGCACGATATCCTGAATTATGGGATCATCCCAATCTTCAAAATACGCTAAACACTCCTCTAGAGTGTAGGAGACTTTATCGGAGGAAGTTTTCAGATTTGGACCCTTTATGTTTTCCTCCTTCTCAGAATTTTGTGTAGGTTGGAGTGGGTCCTCAACCTCTACACTTTAAAAAATTGGCCTCTCTGTAGGCAAGTCAAGCACCAATTCTTCCAAATCCTGCACAACAAATTTGTGTAAATTAGAAATTGGTGACTTGTCGAATGAATTTTCAGAAATTGACACTTCCAAGGTCTTAATAAAATGAAATTTAGATTCATCCTTAGAATGTGTTAAACATGTCCCCAAACTTTAAGGTAGATCATGTTGGAAAAACCCCCCATCATCCATGTATTCTATCATGTTTACCTCATGGGGACCATCATTGTCGTCCCAATCCTCAAAGGGATCAAAGCTAACAATATCTAGAGGATCAAAATTCTGCCTTAAAGCTAACTCCTCTTCCACGATTGAATCAATCATATCAACCTCGTGGACATCATCATCATCCCTATGCCTCTTGCCCAAGTGAAACACATTCACCTCTAATGTCATGATTCCAAAGGATAGTTGCATCACCCCATTCCGGCAATTGATGATTGCGTTTGAGGTGGCAAGGAATGGGCGGCCTAATATCACCAGTATTTGAGTGCTAGTATCCAAAACCGGTTGTGTATCCAAGACGATAAAATCTACCGGGTAGTAGAATTTGTCCACTTGGACTAGAACATCCTCGACTATCCCCCTCGATATACGGGTAGATCTATCAGCGAGTTGCAATGTGGTTTTGGTGGGTTTTAATTCACCAAGACCTAATTGCTCATATACCGAGTATGGGATCAAGTTCACACTCACCCCCAAATCTAGCAAGGCACGCTCAATCTGGTAGTCTCCAATGATACATGAGACGATGGGACTACGGGGATCTTTGAATTTTGGGGGGATCTTTTGAGTGAGAATGGCACTCACTTGCTCAGTTAAGAAGGCCTTTTACTGCACATTATATTTACGTTTTGTTGTGCATAGGTCCTTTAGAAATTTGGCATAAGAGGGGATTTGTTTGATGGCATCAAGCAAAGGGATATTAATCTTGACTTGTCTGAAAATCTTTAGAATATCATGAGAGTTTGGAAGAGATTTTGGGGCAACCAATCTCGAAGGGAATGGTGCTACGGGCTTGTAAATGCGTTCCGGTTCTTGTGGGGCTAAGTTAGATCCATCCTCATCCTCAGAATTTACCAGATCATTAGGCTCATCGGCCTTCACCGGAATAGCTTTGTCAATTTGTTTACCACTTCTAAGAGTGGTGATGGATTTGGCTTGCTCCATGTGTTGGTTGGAAAGATTAGGAATGCTCACTTCATGTACTTGCTTTGGATTGGGCTGAGGTTGGGCCGGAAAGGTCCCTTCCCTAGCATTCAAGCGTCCCTTAATCTCATCAACCAAGACTTTAAGCTCTTGGAACATTTGTTGATTTGTTTGATTGATTTGCGTTTGCCCTTGTATAAATGCTTTCAAGGTATCCTCCATTGAGAACTGAGGTGGGGCCATATTTTGCATGGGTGGCCCTCTTTGAGAGTTGGTAGGATTGCCTGTAGGAGCATTCTTCCAACTAAAGTTTGGGTGGTTCTTCCAACTCTCATTGTACGTATTACCCACCGGTCCATTGAAGGGCCGTTGATACCCATATGTGGCGTTTGCATGTTCATGTAATACCTCTTGAAATGCAGGAATTGTGGGACAATCTTGCGTAGCGTGTAAATCGGTGAGGCAAATCCCACATATGGTTTCAACAGCTTCATTGGACTTGGGAACTCCACTTTTACTAAGTTCCATTGCCTCAACCTTCATTGTGAGGTTGGCTATCCTTGCATTCACGTCGTCTTCTTCCTTAAGGACATAGATCCCTCCTTTCTCTTGAGTGGGCTTGGGGTTATTGGGTTTATCCAAGGTATCCCAAGATTGGGCATTTTCAGCCAACATGTCCAAGTAACTCCAAGCCTCATCTGGATTTTTACTCATAAACTCGCCATTGCACATCATCTCCACAAATTGGCGCATATTGGAACTTAATCCATCATTGAAAAAATTTATAATTCGCCAACTCTCATAGCCATGATGTGGGCATGCAAGTAGGAGATCCTTAAATCTCTCCCAACATTGAAAAAAAGATTCACCCTCTTTAGCCGAGAAATTCATTATGGCTCTTCGAAGGGTGTTCGTTTTATGAGCCGGGAAGAACTTTTTCAAGAATTCCCAGTTCATCTCAACCCATGACCCAATCGAATGTGGTCTAAGAGAGTGAAGCCAATCTTTGGCTCTTTCTTTCAATGAAAAGGGAAAAAGTTTAAGTCTGATGGTATCTTCGAAAACATTGGTGTAATGCAAGGTGGCCACCACTTCTTCGAATTCTTTCAAGTGTAAGTATGGGGGGTCAGAGTCTAGCCCATGGAACTTTGGTAAGAGTTGAATTACACCCGGTTTTATGTCAAAGTTTCCATCGTTTGCTGGTAGAACCACGCAAGAGCGTGTAATTGCACGGGCGGGTTGTAGGTAGTCCCGTAGTGATCTCATTGGAGGAACATTATGTACCTCATTCTCTCCTACTCCTTCCTGATTTGCGTTTGTAGTTGGAGTGGGGGGGGGGGAGGATTCCTTAAAGGTGTTTGTTCCATACTCCCCAAACTTTCACAATACTCTTGGTAATTTCGGACTCGTCTATGGACTGCCAATGGTCCAACTAGACCACCTTTAGATTAGAGACGATTTGAGTGGTTACGTTCCCAACGGGACATAAACCACTCAACCAAAAACTGACTAAAACTAAATCCTAAAAATCTGAAATCTGAATTTAATCTAAAAAAAATCTGCAAAAAGCTAAGTTAGAAAGGTATCACCTGATGCGCTTGAACTAGAGAAGAATTCCTACAAAATAGAACAATTTGTTAGTTCTAAAAAAATCAGAAAACCTATCTACTTCTACTTCTACAGCCACTAAAACAATTTGAAAACCGTTATCTAAGTTCCCGGGCAGCGGCGCCAAAAACTTGTTCGCTCACCTCAAGTGTAAGGCTGCAATGTAGTAATAAAACTCAGTAAGACCGAGGTCGATCCACAGGGAATTAGAAACAACTTCCAAACTATTCCAGCAACTCAGTTTTGCAAGAAAATCATATTTAATTGGGTGATCAAACTAAAACAGTAACTTAATGGAAATTCAGTGATTTAAAGTACTAAGGCATTCAAGGATCCACTTGTAGCAATCCCATGTCAATTCAATCAGTCCAAGTAGAGAACACAACTAGATTTGAAGTCCTATCTCTCATCTAGTTGGAAAATAAAGCATTCACACACATTCAATCCAAATCAAGTTGAACTTCTAAGTTCTAGTCCCGTTCAATCAATGTACAATTCAAAACCATAGTCTTCAGAGTAACAGCCATGCCTATGGACTATGGCCTGCTCAAGGATTACTATAATTCGAATCTAGACAAGCATCATATGATAATCTCTGAGAATTGCAAGGAATTCATGTCCGGAGCACATGAACTCTCATAAAACATCTCAAACTACCATTTTAAGAACTAGAATATGAAAAATCCAAACTTGAATTGAAAATTACTTGAATTAACTTGAATCAAACATGAAATTAGCTACAAGAGGGTTGCTGACGCTCCACAACGACTTCCATCCGTTCCCACGACCTTCCTTGGTTTCTATGATGACCTAGGAAGAGAGTGGAGGTGGCCTTTTATAAGTTGGAGTAGAAGATTCCAGATTGCGCAAGAAATCACGCAATTGCGCAGAGAAAATCGGAGCTTCACGGACAAGCTCTATTACACTGACGACCGGTCGCACGACCGGGCTAAGCTCATGAACGGTTGGTCGCACGACCAGTCTCAAAACCTCGAAATCAGTCCAGTAAGTTTCTTATTTCTGGACTACCCTCGACCTGTCTGGCGACCGGTCTAAGAAGAAAAAAACTACAGCCCAAAAATTACACTGTAGACCTGTCTTGCGACCTGTCTGGCGACCGGTCTACAGACAGGTCTAAGGCAAAATTTTCAGATTCTCTTCTTTTTCTCTTCTCTTTCTTTCTTGCTTCTTTCTTCCACTTTTTATCACTTGTTCTATTGATCCTCAATGCATACAAAGTGACTCTTTTAACCATGAATTGATGACATCTCCCTCTCATTCCTACAATCACAAAAACATGTATTAGATTAGTCTTTAAACATGAAAACCATCCATATAATGTGATGTAATGGGTCGGCAAATGTATAAATTGGAGGCTCAACACCAAACGTAACACTATACGAAATCAGGTCGCAGAACTGAGAGAGTTCCTTCAAAGTGTCCCCGATCCCACACAGGTCTTAGCCGCGGCTAAGGCAACACAAAGGGCAACCCAGGAGTCTGCAATTCATTTGCTAGAACAATGCTTAAGAAATTTGAACGGTTAAGCTTTGTAATTGTTTCATTCTGTAATTTTGTGGAGATATGTTGTGACAGTAATGTTGTAATGATATGTATACTATTCATGTGATCGTGCTATGTGTTTGATCTACTTGATACTTCTTTCATTTAAGTTTGGATTTAAATATAACGTAGATTATTTTGGAAGGAATGTCCCACTGTCAGGACTCAAACCTATATTTATGCGGAATGGGTGTGCCTGAGCCTTGATCTTAAGGTCCATCTTTTCATTCTGAATCTTGACAACCTCGGATCGGGCGGGGTGGCAACGCCTGATACGTCTCGAGTTTCAATGACTTTCCTGACGCCTGTGCAAACACACGGAATAAATGATTAGTATCTATAATTGTAAGCATTAGTTACCGCGTGGTGCTATTTCTTTAGATGTTTGCCTATTACATTTTCCCTCTAGCGGGGCGTTTACAAATCACAGTTGTATTCTCTATCAAGTGTAATATCTTTTCAAGAATCGACCATTCACCAACGAGCTTATGCCTCGCCCCTTGCAATCGATCACTCGATAAGCTCCATTAGAGTATACTTCATCGACGATGCACACTGGATCCCACTTCGGGTCAAATTTACTTTTCGGGCCTTGAGCTAGCACCGGGCGTTTCATCATTAGCACCAGGTCGCCTCTTTTGAACGACCTACTGTGAACTCGTTTGTCGTATGAGGCTGAGATTTGTTTCTGATACATTTTGAGCCTTTGTTGAGCGACCAATCTCTTTTCATCTAGATCATCTAGTTCGGTCATTCTGATCTCGGCATTGCGCTCGGTTATCAGGGAATGGCGAAGTGCGACCCGTAATGATTCAACCTGTATCTCCATCAGGACCACCGCCTCTGTGCCGTACACCAACGAGTAGGGTGTGGCTCGCGTGGCTGTGCGGTGTGTGGTTCGATATGCCCATAATGCTTCGGGCAGACGCTTGTCCCAATCTTTCTTACTTTCCGCTATTGTCTTCTTTAAAATCTTCACAATAGTCTTGTTAAAAGCTTCAGCCAGCCCGTTTGTAGGAGGATAATAAGGTGTTGAATAGCAGTGCTTGATCTTGAACTTTGTGCATAACTTGTCAATGGTAGCGTTCTTGAAGGGTGTTCCGTTGTCGGTGGTGATTTTCTCGGGAATACCATGTCGGTATAGTATGGTGCGGCGGATGAAACTTTCGACATGTTTTGCCTTCACGCTCCTAAGCGCGACTGCTTCGGCCCACTTGGAAAAGTAATCCGTCACGGCTAAGATGTATTGGTGCCCCTGGGAAGAGCGCGGGCAGATCGGTCCAATCACGTCCATGCCCCAGGCTGTAAAAAACCAGGATATCGCTGATTGATGCAACTCTTCTGGTGGCGAGTGTATGATATCTGCATGGATTTGGTACTGATGACATTTCTTGACAAATTCTATCGCATCTTTTGCCATTGTGGGCCAATAATATCCCATGTGTCAGACACGGTGATGTAGGTTTCTGCCTCCTTAGTGGGCACCGCATTCTCCTCCATGGGCTTACTTTAACGTAGCATATGCTTCATTCTGGTCCAAGCAGCGCAACAATACTCCCTCATACGAGCGTTTGTAAAGGACGTCGTTCTGTAGTATAAATGACCCAGCACGTCTCCTAACCTGCGTATTCGATGAACGACCTTTTCCAATCATTATCTTCTGTGATTTCGAAGCAACAGATGGGGTTTATGCTTGCTCCGCCACCACGCAGTACGGCTGTCGGTAGGATTCTCCTTTTTTCGATTGTTACTTGGAGTGGGCTACCTCCAGGATTAGCCAAAGCAGCTGCCAGGCTGGCCAATGCATCGGCCTGTACGTTCTCCTGCCTTGGTATATGTGAAATGTTGCTGTTACGAAACTGGTCGAATAGTGACTACACTAGTTGACAGAAAGGCGACAACTCAGGTTTGCGGACCTCATATTCTGTCATCAACTGTCTGATGACTAGTCTGGAGTCACCATAGATCTATATTGCCTTGATTCACATCTCTAATGCGAGCTGCAGCCCGATGATGAGGGCTTGATATTCTACTTCGTTATTGGTGCAAGCTGGCACGATCGTAAACGAGTAGGGCAACAAATCTCCTTGTGGGCTGATAAATATAACCCCCGCTCCTGCCCTGTCGACTTGGAGGCTCTGTTAAAGTACATCTGCCAGAGTCGTGGTTCTCCGACCATCATAACCTGATCATCTGGGAGATCACATTCCATTTCTTCACTGCTCGGGACCGGATGTGCCGCGAGAAAATCTGCGATTACATGCCCTTTGATAGCTCAGGCCGGGACGTATGTAATGTCGAATTCAGAGAGGAGAAGGGCCCATTTTGCTAGGCATCCGGATAACATAGGCCGGTTCATAAGGAACTTGATCGGATCCACCTTGGATATCAATGTTATTTGGTGTGAGAGGCAGTAATGCCTTAGTTTCTTCACAGCGAAAATGAGAGCGAGATATATCTTCTCAATTGCTGAATAGTTAAATTCGGCCCCCACCAGCGTGCGGCTTAAGTAATATAGCTCATTCTCCTTCTCTTCTTCGTTCCTCTATGCTAGGAGTGCTCCCAGTGAGTTATCACCTACTGCGATGTATAGAATCAGTGGCTTTCCCTTGATTGGGGCGGCAAGGACTGGTGAATTCCCGAGCATCTCTTTTAATGAATCGAAAGGTTTCTGACATGCAGAGTCCCATTCAAACTTAACATCTTTCTTGTTGAGGTGGGAGAACGGCTGACAACGACCGGCCAGGTTCGAAATGAATCTTCTTAGATATGCTACGCGGCCTTGGAAACTCTTCAATTGCTTCAGGTTCTTCGGAGGCGCCATTTCTATGATGGCCTTGATTTTTGTGGGATCGATTTCTATGCCCCTGTGTCTGACCACGAAGCCTAAAAATTTGCTAGATGCAACTCCGAACGCGCATTTTAGTGGATTCATACGGAGACTCTTCTTGCGCAACCGTTGGAACACTTGCCTTAGGTGCCCTCTGTGCTGCTCATGATCGGCCGACCTTACGACTAAATCATCTACATAGCATTCGACGTGTTTATGCATCATATCCTGACATATAACGTGCATTGCGCGCTAGTATGTTGCCCCTGCGTTCTTTAATCCGAAGGGCATTACGCGATAACAGTAGATGCCGAGGGTTGTACGGAAGGCCGTAGCTTCTTCATCTTCCGGGGCCATGCGAATTTGATTGTATCCCGAATACCAGTCCATGAAGGACATTACTGCATATCCCGTTGTGCTGTCAATCAATAATTCTAGAATCGGTAAAGGAAAATCATCTTTCGGGCAGGCTTCATTAAGATTCCGGAAGTCAACGCAAAATCAGATCTGTCCGCTCTTCTTCTTGACTGGCACGATGTTTGAGATCCATCGAGGGTACTTCACCTCCCCAACGAATCCGGCTTCAATTAGTTTCTTGATTTCTTCTTCAATCTTGGGTATAACATCAGGATGAAACCGTCGTTGCGGTTGCTTTCCTGGCTTCTTTTCCTTCATGATACTCAGCTTGTGCATGGCGATTGCCGGATTGAGCCCGGGCATTTCTGAATATGTCCAGGCAAAGATGTCCTTATTCTCCTTTAATAACTGTATGTATTTCTCTCTGTCATTTTCTGGGACGTTTCTGCTCAAATATGTATTCCTGGGTTCTTCGAGGGTGCCCAAATTCACCTCTTCGAGTTCATCAATCGTCGGTTGTCCACCGTCTTCTAGTTGCACAGGTGCGACACTTAGCTGGATTATTGTCGATAGAATCTTGCAACTGGACTTCTTCTATCGGGCCAATGGTTACCATGTTTACGCTCTCCTTTGCTCCTAGACCTTCTCCGTTTCTATATACTTGCTTATATTCTTCAAATGGAGCTAGCAGTCTTTTCTTTGTGTCTGAGCCTTGACCGAAGAATCCCATATTCCTCATAATCTTCCGGCTGGCTTTGCTATATCTCTTCTCTTCTATTGGTCGGGGTTGGGCAGACCCTCTTCCCTCTTCTCTCCCTTCTGATGGTACTGGTTGGCTTGGCCCTGAGTGGAACTTGATATCTTTCTGGGTGGTATCTCTTAACGGCACGATGAATTGGCTTGGAGCTTTTGGGAATGGCTTGGTTCTTCCTATCTTGGGTATCGGCATATTGAAGCTGGACTTGAGTACACTCATGTGTTAATCTGAGATCAGTTTTAACACAGACTGCCCTGGCTGACGCAGGTGCTGCGGTACTACATAGAATTTCTTTGTGATTGGCTGAGGTTGGTTTTCCCACTGACACTGGGATCTTCCCTGAGTGATGGGCTGAGGTTTACTTTTCTGCACGCACTTCTCAACTTGAGGTTTTGCCCCTTCCCCTTTCTTCATTACGTCGGGCTTTTTGCTGGTTTTATCGCTTTCGGACGGGCTGTAATATTTCGCATCGGCCAAAAATGACTCAGCTATTGTGTCTGGCTTCGGATCTGCTGCTATCCTGTATTGGACACCATCTCTGTTATATTTGAAACACTGGTGATACGTCGAAGGGATTATCCGATTCTGATGGAGCCAGGGCCTTCCTAAAAGGAGGTTGTAGGTTGTCACCACGTGAATCACCTGGCACTGTTACTCTCGTCGTCAGTTCCTCGATCTCTAAGATCACCATGATTGATCCAAGTGTGCGTTGACTGTCTTGATTGAACCCTTGAATCATCATGAGACTCGGGCGTAGTGCCGATTGCCTATAACCCACTTTTTGTAATGTCTTCAATGGCATAATATTCACGGCAGACCCGTCATCTAGCATGCACCTTTTAACCTTGGTGTCCCTGATTGTTCCTGTGACCATCAATGGTCGATTGTGGTCTATTAATTCGATCGTGCGATCTTCTTCTGAGAAAGTGATTGTTGAAGGATGGTCGACATGCATGACTTGTGATACTGGCATATACCCCTACCAAAATTTGTCTGTATTATTCATTTCATCTTCTATCTCTATCATCATGACTTCCCTGACTTCACTGTCAAGTAAGGCATTGATTAACATTTCTCTGTACACTTTCGAGAGACATAAAGCATCGTATATACTTAGCCGGGCGGGAACCTTCCGTAAGTGCGACACCACATCATAAGTTACTGGTCTCAGGCTTGGCTGACTAGTCGTGGCTTCGCCAACCTTCTCTTTCGACTTTTGTATGCGAGGTGTCTCTTGCGGCCTGTCAGGGACATCGTCTTCTCGCATTGGGTCGTCTGGTCTTGGAGGGGTACGGTCAGGCATTTGCTTTCCTGATCGTAAGATGACCGCGTTAACTTCTCCCTCGGCTGCTTGTGGGGTAGCTTCGGACGGTGCTTGTTGGACGAACGACACCATTCTGCAATATGCCGTGCTTGTCATGGGTCATCTCTGTAATATTTCTCTCCTTCCTCTCCCCCTGTTCCCTCCTCGGTTAACGAGCCTCTGTCTGTTCTCGAGTCTTTTCTTGCTACTGACTAGAGTCCATGGTTCCTTTGGCTCAGGGAATGAAGTCGTTCGGTGGATGCTACCTTCTATTGGGATTGCTGAAATTGCCCCAGCTGTCTCCCTTACTGTTTCGGGTACCTTCATGCTGATGACCCCTTGATTGATCAACCCTTGTATCCTTCCTTTCAAGGAGAAGCAATCTTCCGTCTTGTGGCTGACACATTGATGATATTTACAATATTTAGGGTCGTTTACTCGTCCAACTTCATGGGGACTGACGGGCTCTGGTAGACGCATCAAGCCTTCCTCGATCAATTGTTCCATGATCGGAACTAGATCGACCATGTCGAATGTATATGGGCCATTAGCCCTTTCTCTTTCAGCTATGAATACGTGTTTAGGTACATAGGGTTTCTTGCCCTTGTCTTGTATGACTGTTGTCTTCATCTCCGGCCAATGATCGGTAGCGGGACGTTTTCGGTCTTTTTGTTCCCTGCTCCTGTCGACCTGGTGGGTTTCTACCACTCTTCCTGTTTCTCTCTTCTGTCTCTCGGGTTTGAAGTTTACCTGGGAGGCTGCTTCTTTCACCAGATGGGCTTTCGTCGCCAATTCGCGAAAGGAGTTGAAGGTGTTAACTGACAGTCCGTACGAGATCATAGGGTCTAGAGCCCTTAGGCACATCTTCATCTGCTCGCCTTCACTGGGTAATTCACGGCATTGGGCCGCGGTAGTTCCCCATCGGTCGATGAATTTCTCGACCGGTTCACCATTCCTCTGTCTGACCAATGCTAGGTCTGTTAACGAGATTTCCCTCTCGATCACAAAGAATTTTGAGATGACAGCGTCCTACATTTGTTCCCATGTCCTTATAGAGCCGGCTGATATTGACATGTACCATTGAAAGGCCTTCCCTGTCAGGGTAGATCCGAATAACCGCATACAATACTACGGGACCGCGGACCAATTTCCCAACGTAGTCAAGAAGTGGGTGATGTGCTCTTCCGGCGATCCTCTGCCAGTCGAATTTTCTGAAGCCGGGGCATCTGAAATTGGCCGGGAACGGCACCTCTTCCACCTCTGGCAGGTATGGGACCATATTTTTAGCTGCCCCTCTTTTCTTTCTCTTTTTCTTGCTGCATCATGTGGGCTATCGTCTGGGATAACTCTTCTCGCGATACGTGAGATGAGGAAAGTGGTGCGCGCTCTATTGGCGTGACCCTGAGTTAGACGGGCGGTTCAGGCTCAGCCGGACCTTCCGCTGCCCCTTGGGATTCCTCTGCCCACTGACGGGTGAGCGGCGCGATACTTCTAGTGGCATTCTGCGCTATCAAGGTGGTCAAGGCTTCTTGAATGGCCCTCATCCGATCGTTCGTCTTGCAATTAGCCTCGACCAATCTATCGATCTGATCTTGGAATGGAGGCAATTCTTCTGCTTCATACGATCCTTCTTCTTCTCCTTCGGCCACCTGGACCATCACCACTTGTGCTAACAGGATTTTCTGAGCTGATCTCTGCTTCGGTTCAAGGGTTGTTATGGGTTCAGCTTTCTTTACATGCGCAGGCCTGATAGGTTTCCGAGAGGTGCGGGCGACCTTGGACAACGGCGGAAACTGATCGGCTGTCATTTCAGGTACTGCGGGTTTGGCTGCTATGACCTGGCTGTCGATAGGGATCTCCTGCCCCTACTTCGGCTGCCACTGTTTCCTGATCACGGGGCGAGGTCTTACAACGTTCGCCTTCCCGTATGCTGCTATGATGGCAGCATTCTTCTGTTCCTTCTTCTGCCTTCGGGTCTCAACCAACTGCCACTCTAAGCTTGGTCTTGCAATTACGGTGAAATGGGGGAAGCTGAAGCCTCCGGCAACAAGGAAGGTGCACGAACTCGTCATTGAGCATGCCATTTCTTCCGTCTGTGTTACTATCTTGCTAATTCTGCGGCGTCAGGAAATCATTAGAACAGTTCATAAATGCGGCCAGGAGCGTGAACCCATCGATCGCAGTGAATAAACTGATAGGAATAGGCAAGAAGAAGCCAAATACATGTAGTTGTGGGGGTTCGTGGGTTTGAAAACCTTTTACTTTACCGTCTATTGCCTTAAAGATGAAGGGAAGAACGTTCCCGTTAAGAGTCGCCAGTTTGGTGCCTGAGGACGCCGAAACATTATGCCTCGCGATAAATCTCCTGTGTACACATTCGCGTTTGTGAATGATTGATCTTAGAGTGTTTCTATACTCAGAGCTAACCAGAGATTCTGGGTTTGATCCCCAGCAGAGTCGCCAGTTTGTTGGGACTGGAAAATGGACACGAGGGACATTTTCCTTGAAAATGTGGTGTTTTTTTGCTCTGGGGTTCTGAGTAATGGAAACATTCATAAACAATCATAAGCATTCGCAAATGTACGCCAGAAGAGATATCTGTTAGAACTAGAAAAATCAACCACTCGTCGGTAGTCTTTTTCCTGTGTTTCATTATTCTGGGGAATTCTGAGTATAGAGACATTCATAGACAATCATAAGCAATCACCAAGTGTACGCAAATGAGGTATCGCAAGGCGAATTTTATTCCAGAGATTCTGAGATCTTTTGCATTCCAGGCTGTGATACTGGTCACGAGCCTTTAATTACATCAATGGATGATCACCCTTGATTAAAAGGCAAAAGTAAATGAATGCATGCATCATAGATAAGTTAAATAAAGCATTAAGAGAGCATGAATGTAAATGAAACAAATCACAAACAACATAAAGATTTTTACGTGGAAACCCTTGCGGGAGAAAACCACGGCACAAAGCGACAAGATTCCACTATGAATGTAGTTATACAATAGATGGAATGTTAGAAAGAAAGCCCAGATAGATCGAGCAAGTAATTTAAATCATCAGGGATTATGGTCTTGAGTTCATGGTCGTATAGACCTATTTGTTTTCTTGTTATGGACTGAACCACATTTCTTAGACGAGCTGGATGTCTATGTCCCATTTTCTTTCGGATTGTCCGAGTTGAGAGACTGTCAGGATTCGAGTGGTGCAACTCTGGGCCCGCGCCTGTTACTGTGAACAGGTGACCACTGGAATACACGATCCTCGAATGTTGGTCGGCATAACCCAAGGCCCGTGCCCGTATTTTTATGACGGGTGACCTTAGGAGAGCACTCCGCAACATTCCCAAATGAAGTTTTTAATCGAGTGGTGCAACTCAGGGCCCGCGCCTGTTACTGTGAACAGGTGACCGCTGGAATACACGAACATCGAAATGTTGGTCGGCATAACCTAAAGCCCGTGCCTGTTACTGTGAACAGGTGACCTTAGGAAAGCAATCCGCAACTGCCTCATCAGCTCAATCGACGGACCCATTGTCGATGGGTAGGGCATCGACTGTCTTTTTCATAGTGGCAATCCATAGCAGGATGTTTCAAGCTTAGTTTGAACTCTTTGCTTGTGGTTTCTTGTGGTAACCATAACCCCTTAGGTTTAGCCTCGGACCTTTATCCGGGATGAATAGAGCTTTATATAGTAAAGTAAATGTCTTTCTTCTGGAGTCGGGCGACTCGTCTTCGAGAACACTCTTTCTTCTGAGTATTTTCTGATGATCTATTTGGGATCGAATCGGCTTTATCGAGCCAAGATCTTTTGAAGATCCAAATTCAATAGGCTGGATCGGCTATGTCCGATGCCTGCAAGTGGCTAAGTATAGGGTCCGATGGACTCCTGTTCATGCCAATTTCTTATGAATGATGGGGATCGGTGCCCCATAAATGCTTAACTCGGCTGTTGGATAGCCTGAGCGCTTCAGCTTTGCCTCGGCGTCTTTGAGATCGCGGTTGATTAGTCAATTTTCAAACCAACAGGGCACTTCCCAAGGCTGAAAATGACTAAGTAGTGGACCTATTTGCGGTCTAATCAGAGAGATCGGTGAATATTATCGATAACCGTCTCTGAACAGGGGTGGATTACGTCCACGAAGATCGCTGTGCGATCGCATTCCGATTTGTTTAGCAGAAGTCAATTTCCAGGCCAACAGGGGACTTCCTAGGGCTGGAAATGACTAAGTAGCAGGCCTGCCGACTGCTCGATTAGGGTATTCAAGGGTCCTGAGATCGGATAACCTCATCGCGGCACATGATTATGGTGTATCATGTCATGTAGAAGAAAAGTTTCCCTCTCGGGCTCGGTCCAATTCCGCCCGATTCTTCTCGTTTTTGGCCGCTTTCAGCTCTTTTGAATGGATTTTCAGAGCTGCCAAATTGGCTAAGTGTTGGTCATTTTGGACCAAAACATGGATTTGAGCCACTTATCATTGACCGTTGGAGAATCTGATCCGGTGGATGGATAGATCTCATCGAGACGCTTCTAGGAGAGGCGGTTTCAACAAAATCCAATCTCGGACGAAGGCGGGCCGCGCGACGGAAGGTCCACCCCTCCCATCAGCGTCCAGGAGCGCGCGGGGGGAGGGGGGGTGTACAGGCACATGTGGCCATTTTCCAGGCGCATGTGGTGCTGTACATGCTTTCAGGCGCATGTGGTTGGGGAGCAGGCGCATGTCTTATCTCCCGGGCTCATGTGGAGGTGTTTTCATGAAAAATGGGAGTCTGGAAGCAATCCCGGCGCATGTGGTGGTGCACATGCGCCTAGGGCTCCACCTTGGGCGCATGTTAGCCCAACACTTAGAGAAATTCAGGATTTTTCGGTGGGAAAAGCCGGCGCATGTGATGGAATAAGCCGGCGCATGTGCCCAACACTTAAATTTTCAGGATTTCTTCCTAAACTTGGGATTCCGGTGAGGAAATCCCTTTTCGGCGAGGGTTTCCGGCGAGGGAATCCACTTCGGCCAAGGCATCCAGCGAGGAGAAAGAAAGCAAGCGCATGTGGTGCTTACATCACTCTGAGGTCGGCAGGGGATGATCTCGTGCTGATGAAATGAAGTGACTTCACTATTTATAGGAGGGTAATCGGGTTCGGGTCTGGTCCGACGGGTATTTTCCGGTGCATGTGCCAGAAGCAAAGCCAAGTGCATGTGAGAAAAATGCACCAGGCGCATGTGGAGGATCCGGGCGCATGTCCTTTACCGGCGCATTTCCCGGCGCATTTCGAAAAAGTGTTTAATTCACTCCCTTTCACTAATAGGGTGTAAGCACATGTGGTTGGAGGCCAGGTGCATGTCCTTTGCCGGCGCTTTTTCACTACTTAGTCAGATTTTCAGGATTCCAGCACTTAGAAAATTTCAGGATTTCAGCTCCGATGGGGGACCTCCAAAGGACAGCTACCTTTTCTAGACATGCACTCACTGTCCCTAAGCCACTTCTAGGCTATGATTGACCTCCTGAATGAATGGGATGGGGTGTGGAAGTCCAGATGTTGCCAATTTTGGTACTTCCTTCCTAATTTGGAGCCTCCGGGTCGGCTTGTCGTACAGGAACGTTGTTTTGGGGAGCGCGCACATGGAAATATGCACCGTAATGACTTCAAACTTTCTATTTAAGGGTTTTGGGGCGCTCCGAATCATTTGGCGGTGAAGTGCATGTTCAGTTCCACTCTAAAATGGTAGCTGTAGGCTTACGGACCCTTTCGGTCAGCTCCAAACAGGGACGAAACGCATTTCGAGGTGCGCAGGTAAAAATATGCATCGGATGACTTTGAAACTTACAGGTTAGGGGTTTTAGGACATTTTGGATCATTTGGCGGGGAAGCACATGTCCAGTTCCACTCTGAAATGATAGCTGTAGGCTTACGGACCCTTTTGGTCAGCTCTAGGCAGGGACGAAACACATTTCGAGGTGCACAGGTAAAAATATGCACTGAATGACTTCGAAACTTATAGGTTAGGGGTTTTAGGACATTTCAGATCATTTGGCGGTGAAGCGCATGTCCAGTTCCGTTCCGAAATGCTGTTTATGAATTTTGGTCGCTACCAAATGATCAGGTTGTGCTGGCGTTTGCAGAGCTTTCTCGACCTCAAAACTGATCCAAATCATTGTCAATAGACCACAGGATGTTGTTTTACAATGGGTGCAAATTTGAGCCCCAACAATATCGCAAGGCGAATTTTATTTCAGAGATCCTGAGATCTTATACATTCCAAGCCGTGATCTGGCACGAGCCCTTAATTACATCGAATGATCGATGACCCTTGATTAAAAGGTAAAAGACTAGTCAGTGGGGGCTATAGTCTTTGAGTTTGTGGTCGTAGAGACCTGTATTTGTTTTGTTATAGACTGAACCATCTTTGTATTAGTCGGATGTCTATGTCCCATGTTTTGGCCGGAGATCCGGGCTGAGACTATCAGGGTTTATGACTGGGAAGGACGACTCTGGGCCTGCGCCTGTCAATGTATGGATAGGTGACCTTGGGAAGTCCATTCCACAGTTGTGTGTACCTGCGTAGCCCAACCGACGAATGCCTTTTGAATGGGTAGGGCATCGACTGTTGTGTTGTGGCAGTTCATAACAATTGCTTTGTAGAGAACTGAAACTCTTTTAATATGATTTATTGTGATAACCATAGTCCCATTTGCCTAGCTTTTGACCCCAATCGGATTACATCTTTACAATAGATATAAATAATGACATATTTACATAGTTCTTGACGCTGGCAGCGTCTTTCCGAGAAGTCATTTCGTTCATCGTGTTGAATCAGGTCGAACCTCGAAGATGGATAATTCTGCTCATTTAGAGATCCTGGAACGTCCAGTTGACCATTCCATTGCGTCCGGAATGCTTGGAATACCCAAAGTAGGCTCAAGCGGCACTTGAAAACACTTAAAATTGAGTCCGGTGCACCCTTGAACATTTTCTGGAATTGGCTGATTTTTTGGGTGCGTGGGACTTAATTTATGGGTGCGTTGTCTCCAACGCACCTTTAAACTAAATGCCTGATTTTTGCTGATTTTACGGGTGCGTGGGGCAATTTTCGGGTGCGTTGGGGTCCAATGCACCCTAAAAATACAAGTACGAATCATGTTGAATTTTTTGGTGCGTCGAGCTATTTTTGGGTGTTTTGGAGTCCAATGCACCCTGAAAATACGAATACGAATTATGTTCAATTTTCGGGTGCGTCGAGCTATTTTCGGGTGCGCGCCCACACTTATGAATTTTTTATAATCCAGACCTACGGCGGTATTGGTCGGAGTGATCTTCCGGTGAATGATAACGGTGATCGGAAAGGGATTCCGGTGACCAGGAAAATTTTTTGGCTGTCGGAAAAGGGTTCCGGCGAGGGTTTCCGGCGGTAAATCCCAAATACTCGAGGGATAATGGCTCTCTCTCTCTCTCTCTTAATCTGTTCAATCTGTATAAATGAACAGTGGGAGGGGTATTTATACCCGAAAATACCAGACAGCGACCATTGTGGGCCTGCCATGTACGACGCATCCCATAAAGTCTTTGATGCATCCCCAAATAGGCGCGTGGGAGCTCCAACGCACCCCAAAATGATATTTTAAAAAGTGCTGATTTTAAGGGTGCGTCGAGCTATTTTTTGGGTGCGTTGGAGTCCAATGCATCCAAAAAATACCATGCTGGTTCTTGGTGATTTTATGGGTGCGTCGAAGGCATTTAGTGGACGCGTTGGACGATTTTGGATGCATCAAGGTCCAATGCACCCTGAAATTGCATTTTCGTATTTTCTGAATTTACAGACGTGTTGAAGGTATTTTTTGGATGCGTCAAGCTATTTTTGGGATGCGTCAAAGCTGAAATACATCCCGAAATGCTTTTTGAATTTTCATGAATTTAAGGGTGAGTTGGGCTGAATAAATGGGTGCGCTTGACGTACTCGTGTTTTGCAAAATTGGATTTTCCGAAACGAAGGGCTTGTGGGGCCCGCTTCTTGGCGAATCGTCATGCACTGCTTATCATAATTCATAAAGAAGGTGTCTGCCTGATTTTGGACGGTTTTGATCACGGTGATTCGTGGGGCCCACTGGAGAAAATGGCTAAATACTGGATCCTTTGCAAATCTGGATATTTGGGTGCGTCGAATGGTATTTTGTGGGATTTCCTCGAAGCACGTGCCCAGTTGATTTGTTTTAGAGGGTACTGACTTTTGGGACCCCAACAGTGCCATAAACTGGGTGCGTGAGGTCCCACACACCCTAAAAATAAAAAAATTGTCCAAAGTCCTTTATCCAGGTGCGTGAGGTCCCACGCACCCTAAAAATAAAAAAATTGTTCAAAGTCCTTTATCCAGGTGCGTGAGGTCCCACGCACCCTTAAATAATACACAAATCCATCTGAGTTCCTTTTTAAGGTGCGTGAGACCCCAAGCACCCTTAAAATATGTCCAAAAACCCAATTTCTGGGTGCGTGGGGCAACAAACCCTCCAAAAATTTGACAAGTGGTGCGTGTGATCCCACGCACCCCTTCGAACCATGCTGCACTTAAGCCATAATTTCAAGTTGCGTGCTAGCGCACGCACCCTTAAAAATTCCAAAAATTCGAAATCCCATTTTTGAGGGCGCGTACAACCCATGCACCCATAAATTCAAATTACCTTGAATATTTGGGTGCGTGTGCAATAAATGGGTGCATTGGAGATGATTTTTAGGTGCGTTGGGGATATTTTGAATGCGTGGAAGGTAGGGCGAATATCCAGAGAGAAATGAGAAATGACGAAAAATGGCTATCTCCTCTATATATAGCTGGGACCCAAAAGGTCAGGTGCGCCACACTGAACGATTGTACGTCCATCGCGACACACCAGAGGGGTTCCAAAATGTAGGGGCCCTCAAAACAAGCAAAATGGTCATGCACCTTCAAAAGAATCCACAAAATACCCTTCGAACGAACGTAAAACGGAGATTTACAAAAAATCCCCTTAGCCAATTTTGGGTGAAATCTCCGGCGGGCCCCGCGAATCTCCTCGATCGGAACCATCCGAAATCGAACCCATAACTTCATTATGATTTAGGATGAACAATGCATGTACTTTCATCATCAAGTGGGCCCCACAAATTCATCAAAATTCAAAACCCAATTTAGAGCGTTCAAAAGTCCGTCAACGTACCCATAAATTCGGACTCCCACGCATCCACAAATTCGGGTACCCACACACCCGAAAAATCAGCAAAATCAAGAACTCATTTCTGTGCGCATGGAGCTCCATGCACACATAAAGTTGGGTTCCCACGCACCCGAAAAGTCATCAAAGATTAGAAATCGATTTAAAGGGTGCATTGCGTTCCACGCACCCAAAAATGGGTCCACAGACCCATAAATTCTGTACATTTCAGAAACATCATTTCAGGGTGCATGGAGTCCCACGCACCGATAAAATCGGGTTCCCATGCACCCATAAATTCAATAAATTTCAAAATGCCTTTTTGGGTGCGTTAGAGCTCTACGCATCGATTTTAAGGTGCATTCGAGGTATTTTTGGGGTGCGTGGCACGTGGTAATCGCTCATTGGCCAAGTTTCGGTATTTTCGGGTATAAATACCCCGTCTGACTATTCATTTGTACGTTCTAAAAAGGAAAGAGAGATCTACGATCCTCTGGGTATTTCAAATTCCCGTCGAAAAAACCCTCGCCGGAAACCCTTTCCGATCACCAGAAACCCTTCCTAGTCAGCGGAATTCCATTCCAATCACCGACATCTTCCATCGGAAGATTACTCTGACCAAGACTACCGTAGGTCGGAGTTCTAAAAGTCACAAGTGTGGGCACACATCCATAAATTCGCTCTCATACACCTGAAAATTGTCCCACGCATCCATAAATTCGACATAAATTCGGACAAGTGTATTGGTGTCCCACGCACCCGAAAAATGGTCCACTCGCCCATAAATTCGGGTCCCACGCGTCCATTAATTTGACATAAATCAGACAAGTGCATCGGACTCCCACGCACCCGAAAAATGGTCCACGCGTCCATAAATTCGGGTCCCATGCGTCCATAAATTTGATGAAATTCAGATTTGCATATTAGTGTCCCACGCACCCAAAAAATTCCCCATGCATCCATAAATTCATAAAAAATCAGTCACTTAATTTAAAGATGCATTGGAGCCCACGCAGCTATAAATTAAGTCCCACGCACCCAAAAAATCAGCCAATTACGGAAAATGTTTACAGGTGCACCGAACTCAAATTTAAGTGTTTTCAAGTTCTGTTTAAGCCTATTTTGGGTATTTCGAGCATTTCTGACGCAAGGGAATGGTCAAACGATCATTTTGGGATCTCTAAATGAACATAATTGTGTACTTTCAAGGTTGGACCCAATTCAACATGATGAATGAAATGACTCTCGAAAAGAAGCCGCCAGTATCCAGAACTACGTAAATATATCATCATTTATATCTACTGTAAGATATGATCCGATTTGGGTCGAAAACTAGACAAACAGGACTATGGTTAACACAATAAACCATATAAAGGGAGTTCTAAACTATTACATGGAATTTGTTAAAGACTGACACTTCAAGAACAGTCGATGCCCTACCCATTCAAACGGCATCCACTGGTTGAGTTATTCAGGTACATACAACTGCAGATCGGTCTTCCCACGGTCACTCATCACAAATGACGGGCGCAGGCCCAGAGTCGCACCCCTCGGTTAAAAACGCTAATAGTCTCAGGCCGAATATCCGGTCAAAACATGGGACATAGACATTCGACTCATACAAGATACTTACTTAAAACCATGGCTGAAATAAACTAGCCAATCTTCAAATGGGAGTTTATCTTTGAAACCCCAGAACTGTGGGAGCTTAGCAAAGAGTTCATAATAGGCTTCGGAGAAGAAACCCTCGTCTACTCCCTTCTTCTTCCGAGACAATTCCTCGGAACCCATTCGTCATAGATCCTCCCGTGGATCGAAAGACCCGCGATCTGATTCATATCCCATAGAGAGATGATCATCTCTCCATACGGCAGGTGGAAGGAGTTGGTGATAAAACACCAATGGTTTAGGAACCCTTTGTAAACCCACAGCTCCCAATGAAAATAACTCGACTTTGGAACAATTGCCTTGTACAAACCAACTCCTTGCAGTGTAGCCCTGTGTTGTTCTAGAATGCGACGGGCCTATGCTTTGTACCCCGGGTGAGGAATCAAGTGACCTCAAGTCCGGAATGCACCAGATTTCTAGTATCCCTTAAGTGATGAAATCTCTAGCGAAGGGTCTCGAAGTAATGTGTAGGGAAAGGCTGGTGAGGGTCGTGATTCGGCTCTACAAAGATCATGCCCTTCATACTAATGACGGACTGTCACTTCCCGTTATCAGATAAAGAATAGATTAGGAATGGTGTTAGGCCAAACGTCCACGTATCCATGCTGAAAAAAGAATTATTACGACATACGTCGGAAGGCTTGATCTTTGGAAGAGAACGTTGTCGTTGATAGCTCTTCACATATTTGATATGTTGTCGAGTGAAGGGGTTTTTTATTTTAAGAGACGCCGTCACCAACTTGACTGTAAACTAAGTAATCCTCATCTTGTCAGACTTAGATTTGGCCTGATTCTCTAAATACACTTGCTTGGTACCTTTCCCAGCCCTTTTCGGACGGCCGCACTTGATAAGCTGAACAGGTACAATCGGGCTCACTTCACCATCTTTGGATCCTACGGTCCCATCCGACCGAAAACCACGCAAGGGAGCATACCAACCATCCCACTGCTCTTGTGTGCCCCTATCTGGAGGGGGTGGCACAACCCTATCACAAAGGATCTTCTTCTGCATATCCTTGGACAGCGTCAATATACGTTCGTAAAAGTTAAAGGTTTCTGGAGGTAGGAACCACTGAGGGTTCTGATCAGACGGCCGATTAACCTTCTTTGGGGCCACCCGTTTACGCTTCGATGGAGTCAATGGTGGACCAGAAGGGCCAGCTTGTGAAGGATCACTAGTCATTATAATCAGCAGAAAGCACATAGAAAGTTCAGATCCAGTCCAAAATAAGGCACGCACAGGTATACCTAAACTCACTTAACGCAATCACTTACAATCAGGCGTAGTCTAAAATTTTAAAGAGTGCAAGTGCCCACACCTTAAAATAGTTATCAAGTGTACGCAGATATAGGACGGAGGTATAGGGCTCTGAATCCTTCAAAAATTTAGACCTAATAGGTCTCAATTAAGCAAGTTCATTCTGAGAAAATTTCAAAGCTTGAGAATCTAGGTGCATGAGGTCCCACTCACCCTTAAAATGAACAAAATGTCTAAAGTGCCATAAACTGGGTGCGTGAGGTCCCACGCACCCTAAAAATAAAAAAATTGTCCAAAGTCCTTTATCCAGGTGCGTGAGGTCCCACGCACCCTTGAATAATTCACAACTCCATCTGAGTTCCTTTTTAAGGTGCGTGAGACCCCAAACGCCCTTAAAATATGTCCAAAAACCCAATTTCTGGGTGCGTGGGGGCAAAAAACCCTCCAAAAATTTGACAAGTAGTGCGTGTGATCCCATGCACCCCTTCGAACCATGCTGCACTTAAGCCATAATTTCAACGTGCGTGCGCACCCTTCAAAATTCCAAAAATCCAAAATCCCATTTTTGAGGGTGCGTGCCAACCTATGCACCCATAAATTCAAATTACCTTGAATATTTGGGTGCGTGTGCAATAAATGGGTGCGTTGGAGATAATTTTTGGGTGCGTTGGGGATTTTTTAGATGCGTGGAAGGCAGGGCGAATATCCTGAAAGAAATGAGAAATGACAAAAAATGGCTATCTCCTCTATATATAGCTGGGACCCAAAAGGTTAGGTGCGCCACACTGAAGATTGTACGTCCATCGCGACACACTGGAGGGGCATCTATTGGGGTCCCAAAATGTAGGGGCCCTCAAAATAAGCAAAATGGTCATGCACCTCCAAAAAAATCCACAAAATACCCTTCGAACGAACGTAAAACGGGGATTTACAAAAAAATCCCCTTAGCCAATTTTAGCTGAAATCTCCGACGGGCCTAGCGAATCACCGCGATCGGAACCGTCCGAAGTCAAACCCATAACTTCATTAT
This sequence comes from Liriodendron chinense, assembly GCA_003013855.2. NCBI lineage: Eukaryota > Viridiplantae > Streptophyta > Magnoliopsida > Magnoliales > Magnoliaceae > Liriodendron > Liriodendron chinense. The sequence continues at coordinate 5,844,250 of ML058508.1, read as the reverse complement.
GATTTATGATGAACAATGCATGTACTTTCATCATCAAGCGGGCTCCACAAACTCATTGGAATTCAAAACCAAATTTAGAGCATTCAAAAGTCCGTTAACGTACCCATAAATTCGGACTCCCACGCATCCACAAATTCAGGTACCCACGCACCCGAAAAATCAGCAAAATCAGGAACTCATTTCTGGGTGCATGGAGCTACACGCACCCATAAATTTGGGTTCCCATGCACCTAAAAATTCATCAAAGATTAGAAATCGATTTAAAGAGTGCATTGCGTTCCACGCACCCAAAAATGGGTCCACACACCCATAAATTCTGTACATTTCAGAAACATCATTTCAGGGTGCATGGAATCCCACGCACCTAGAAAATCGGGGTCCTATGCACCCATAAATTCAACAAATTTCAAAATGCCTTTTTGGGTGCGTTGGAGCTCTACGCATCGATTTTAAGGTGCGTTCGAGGTATTTTTGGGGTGCGTGGCACGTGGCAAACACTCATTGGCCAAGTTTCGGTATTTTCGGGTATAAATACCCCGTTCGACTATTCATTTGTACGTTCTAAAAAAGAAAGAGAGAGCTATTATCCTTTGGGTATTTGAGATTCCCGTAGAAAAACCCTCGCCGGAAACCCTTTCCGATCACCAGAAACACTACCCGGTAGCCGAAATTCCATTCCGATCACCGACATCTTCCACCGGAAGATTATTCCGACCAAGACTACCGCAGGTCGGAATTCTAAAAGTCACAAGTGTGGGCACGCATCTATAAATTCACTCCCACGCTGTTATAGGCAAAATGGTGGAGATAAGATTTCACGTGGAAATGTCCATTCGACTCTCGAGATCACCTGATCGAGAGTCGAATATTGGACAAGTGCGGAACGCCCATTCGACTCTCGAGATCATCTGATCGAGAGTCGAATATTGGACAAGTGCGGGACGCCCATTCGACTCTCGAGATCATCTGGTCAGGAGTCATGGATAGTCAAATACGGAAAACTAGATTCGCGAGTAGACCTTCTCACAAGTCGTTGAAAGATATTACACCCAAAGTATGTACTTGGACTCGCGACCACATTTTAACCTACGAGCAGCTTTACTGCGGGCGTCTCCTTCCTTTTCGGAGGTCATGACTCCCAGCTGCGGGCGTCTCCTTCCTTTTCGGAGGTCATGACTCCCAGCTGCGGGCGTCTCCTTCCTTTTCGGAGGCCATGACTCTAACTATGGCTTCTGGCCGGATCCATCCGGATTTTAAGGGATTGCCATCTAGGGGCGTGATTGTTGGAAGAAATCATTGGGTTGGATCTGACTAAAAAGATAGGATCTTATCCCACGAAATCAGCGGATTCTCAGTATCGTATGCGACATCAACGGGATTTCGACATCTCACGTAACAGATTGGATTGTTTCAGATCTATATAAGGGGATGGCTCCCTTGAATAGGAGGTACGTACTCATCATTCAATCGGGTCCCGTTTTGCTTGGCTTCTCTTCTGTGGCCTAACTTAAGCGTCGGAGGGCTAACGGCTGGTCCCCAGCCACCCTTATTCACTGTCTTGTTTCAGGTCTGGCGGTGGAAATCCCTCCTGGAGCGAAGGAGAAAAGCCGGAGGATCTCGTTACAAAATCTGACATTAACAGTTTGGCGCCGTCTGTGGGAACGACTTGATCATCAAAATCAATCGTGTTAACCACCGATCAAAATCCTTCGGTGATGCCTCCTAAAAAGACTGTTCATCCTTCAACTTCAAGGCAGGCACCACCTCCGCCCGGTGAGACGGAATCCGCACCTGCCCTCCCACCTGTTCCGACGGATATCCCTCAAGGAGCCCCAAATATGCCATCAACAAATCCATTATTGGGGGCTTCTGGAAATCAGGATGATGTCCTACGATTCCTCGGGAACACTCTCCTAACTCTAAACGCCGGAGTTCAGGCACTGTCAAATCGACTTGATCAGCACTTCCCTGAACCGCAAAGACAACCCTCCGAAGGGTTACCACCGCCACCCATACCAGTTGCTTCCAGGCATTCTATGGATGAACCACAGGTCCCGCCACTTGGCGGCCATCCCCCTGTGCTGTCTCCACATTCTATACATTCCAGTTCGTCTCGACAACCTCAACCGCAAGGCTCCAACGCCGAAACGTCTAGCTATACCTTGCCATGGGAAGGGGATCTCAAAAGAATCCAAGACCGTTTTGATCTCATGGAGCAGAGATACCAGGCAAATCGGCCATCTGCTGTCATGGCGGCTATACATCAATCTGAATCTCCCTTCACAAGCGAGGTCATGGAAGCCCCGTTGCCCAGAAAGTATCGAACGCCTGTTATCGCTCCGTATACAGGCATTGGCGATCCTCTGGAACATCTGGAAACATATAGGTCCCTCATGGAGTTGGAGGGACATGGTTCAGAAATCATGTGTAGGGCTTTTCCCCTTACATTGAAGGAAGCGGCCCGTACGTGGTTTCGGGGGTTAAAGCCACTTTCCATCAGTTCCTTTTCTCAATTGTCGGAGATATTTCTTTCTCAATTCATGGGAAGTATTCGCATTAAAAAGCCAGCCTCCCATCTGATGAACCTGAAACAGCAACATGGGGAGACAATAAAAGAGTTCACAGTACGCTTCACTGCCGAAGCCGTTCAAACTGAGGGTTACACTGAAGAAAAGGGTCTCACAGCCCTCATTGCTGGAATAACGAGCGAGAAATTTAGGTTTGCCTTGGATAAGAGCCCGCCGAAAACTATGGCGGAATTCCAAGCCAAAGCTCAGAAATATATCAATGCAGAAGAAGTCGCATTGACACGTCATGGAGTACAAAGTAAGAAACGCAAGCCAGAAGGAACTTCTACAGATAAGAAATACCATCGCGATCAGCGCGATCGCTCTCCCAGGAAGCCTTACTCTGGTAAATATCATAATTACACTCCTCTTAATCGGTCTCCTGAAAAGGTTCTAATGGAGATAAAACACAAGCCATATGTGAAGTGGCCTGCAAAGATTAAGTCCGATCCCGAGAAGAGAGATAAAAGTAAGTTCTGTTACTTTCACAAAGATCATGGGCATAGGACCCAGGACTGTATCTCCCTGCGAGACCATATCGAAGCTCTTATTCGAAAAGGCCATCTCCAGGATTACGTTACTCGTAAACATAGGTCACCAGAAAGGGCGAAGACCTCATCTCGCCAAAAGGAACCGTCTCATCATCAAACCGACCAAGAGGATGCTGAGCCCACAGGAGAAATTCGCACTATCGTCGGGGGTCCAGCTTGCGGGGGTGACTCTCAAGCTTCAAGAAAGGCATACGCCAGAAAGGCGTCCAAAGAACCCCAGCAGATCTATTGGCTGGAACAAACGTCCAACTCTTCGAAGGCTAGCCCTCCCCCAATTTCTTTCACCCTCGAAGATGCAGCGGAAATTCATTTCCCTCATGAAGATTCCATCGTAGTCACACTGAAGGTATCAAATTATCTGACTCATCGAATTATGGTGGATACAGGTAGCTCGGCCGATATTCTGTATTTGGAGGCTTTCGACAAGATGGCACTTGCCAGAAACCTCCTCAAGCCAGTATCGACCCCTCTTGTCGGCTTTGGAGGAGAAGTGGTGACACCTGAAGGAAGTATCGATCTCCCAGTCACCTTTGGGGAGAGTCCAGCGAAGACCACCGTCTTCGTAAACTTCCTCGTCGTGGATCGAAAATCAGCGTATAACGCCATCTTGGGGAGACCGTCACTAACTAAGGTTGGAGCGGCCTTGCACCCTTCATATTTATGCGTTAAATTTCCGACCCCAAATGGCATAGGGGTCGTGCGAGGAAGTCAGCAGGAGGCACGGTCCTGTTACCAGATAGCCCTCCAAGATCGAAAGAAAGCTCAAGCGACGCCTGTCATGGAAATAGTTCAAGGTTCATCCGACGTTCTCGCCTCCGCGTTGGATCCAAGGGAAAGTGCTCTGAAATCAGGAACTCCAGGAGAGGAAACAGTGGCGATCCGCTTGACTGAAGACGACCAGTCCAAGATCGTGTACATCGGTTCCTCATTAAATAGTATCCACCGCGAAAATTTGATTCGTTTCCTCACTGAATACCAGGACGTGTTTGCTTGGTCTCATAAAGATATGCCGGGCATCGATCCTAATGTCATCGTACATCGTCTCAACATTGATCCAAAGCACAAACCAGTACATCAGCGTCGACGCGCCTTCACTGCAGAAAGACAGATGGCGATCAAAACTGAAGTAGAGAAGCTGCTCGCGGCAAATTTCATAAAAGAAGTTGACTACCCACAGTGGGTCGCCAATGTAGTTCTCGTCCGGAAAGCTAATGGCAAATGGAGGATGTGCGTCGATTATTCAGACTTAAACAAAGCATGTCCCAAAGATAGCTTCCCGACACCACGAATCGACCAGTTGGTCGACTCGACAGCTGGACACGCCCTCCTCAGTTTTATGGATGCTTACTCTGGTTACAACCAGATTATGATGCATCCACCTGATGGCCAACACACTGCCTTCATCACAGATCGAGGGCTATATTGCTACCAGGTAATGCCATTTGGTCTCAAAAATGCAGGGGCCACTTATCAGCGTCTTGTCAACAAAATATTTGCTGCTCAAATCGGTAGGAATATGGAAGTATATGTCGACGATATGCTCGTGAAAAGCATCAATGAAGATGACCACATTCCAGATCTTCGAGAAGCCTTTGATCTGATGAGGAAGTATCAGATGAAATTAAATCCAGAAAAATGCGCGTTTGGAGTATCTGCAGGAAAATTTCTTGGGTTCATGGTTGGCCAGCGTGGAATTGAAGCGAATCCCGAAAAGATTAAAGCGTTAATAGAGATGAAATCCCCAGTGACTCTGAAGGACGTTCAGCGTCTAGCTGGTCGCATCGCATCATTGAACAGGTTCATCTCGCGAGCATCTGACAAGTGCCTGCCCTTCTTCAAACTCCTTCGTGCAACGGCCAAGTCTGATTGGAATTGGACACCTCAATGTGAAGAAGCTTTTCAACAACTGAAGCAATATATGAGCGCTCCCCCCATTTTATCCAAGCCTATGGCACATGAGCAACTCATTCTTTATTTATCTGTGTCTTCCACGGCCGTTAGTGCCGCTTTAATAAGAGAAGATTCCGGGGTGCAAAGGCCCGTTTATTATATCAGTCGAGCAATGGTTGATGCAGAAACTAGGTATTCTGCTTTGGAGAAACTGGCCTTAGCCTTAATCACGGCAGCTCGAAAACTGCGACCATACTTTCAAGCCCATCCTATTTTAGTACCAACGAATCATCCACTACGTCAAGTCCTCCAAAAGCCTGAGGCTTCCGGACGCTTAACTAAATGGGCCGTCGAGATCAGCGAGCACGATATTTCATTCTGTCCTAGGACCGCAGTCAAGGGCCAGGCCGTGGCTGACTTCATCGCCGAATTTACATATTCTTCTGAAGATAGCGGTATGACCAGCGACCAGCCTTCTTGGTCGCTCTTTGTAGACGGGTCGTCACGGGCCAGTGGCAGTGGAGCGGGCCTGATTTTAGTGGCTCCAGACGGGTCGCATTTTCAATACGCTCTGCGTTTTGAATCACGCATCTCCAATAATGAAGCAGAATATGAGGCCCTTATTGTCGGCCTCGAGCTAGCCGTCGTCCTCGCAGTCCAGAATTTGATAATTCATAGCGACTCCCAGCTCATTGTCAACCAAGTTCTTGGCGAATTCGAAACCAAAGAAGAAAGAATGGCCTTATACAAGTCTCGTGTCCTCATCCTGCTCGCCAAACTGAAGACTTACAAAATATTCCATATCCCTCGCGAGCAGAACCAACTGGCCGATTCCTTGGCAAAACTCGCTTCTGCACCAGAATCAGAACTATCACATTCGATCCCCATTGAGCACCGTCAACACTCGAGTATCGACCAAGTGACTCCCGAGCAAGTTATATCGTTACAATCGTCTCCATGCTGGATGGATCCTATCATCCTTTATCTTAGAGATGGATACCTACCAGAAAACAAGAAAGCTGCAAGACAAATTCAGCTTCGAGCTGCCAGATACACCATACAAGATGGCAATCTTGTTGCGAAAAAGCTTCTCCTTGCCTTATTTGAGGTGTCTTCATCCAGAAGAAGCACATCGTGTTCTAGATGAAGTACACCAGGGGGCATGTGGTAATCATCCCAGGGGGCGATCTCTAGCATATAAAGCAATGAGGCAAGGATATTATTGGCCTACTATGAAAGCAGACGCCATAGAATTTTCTAAAAAATGCGACAAGTGTCAACGATATCAACCTATACCTCGCGTACCGTCTGAGCGGATGACCCCAGTCGACAGCCCTTGGCCTTTTGCTCAGTGGGGGATCGATATCATCGGTCCCTTACCTATGGGAAAGGGACAGAATAGGTTCGCGATCGTGGCGGTTGATTATTTCACCAAATGGGCCGAGGCAGAACCATTAGCCAAAATTACTGAAAGACAAACTACTAAGTTTATGTGGAGAAATATTATATGTCGCTTCGGACTTCCTCATACCATAATTACCGATAACGGAACGCAGTTCGACAACGCAGCCTTTGATGAATTTTGCGACAAATGGAAGATACGTAATCTCCGCACTTCTCCATATCATCCACAGGCGAATGGGCAGGTCGAGGCAGTGAATAAAATTATAAAGCATCATTTAAAGACCAAGCTAAGTGAATGTAAAGGGGTGTGGCCAGAACTTCTGCCAGAAGTATTATGGGCCTATAGAACCACGGCTTGTACATCGACAGGTGAAACTCCTTTCTCCTTAGCATTTGGTGTTGACGCAGTAGTACCAGTGGAAATTCAAGTGCCCTCATATCGGATCGAACAGTATGATCTCACGAGCAATCAGGAAAACCTCCGACTTCATCTCGATCTCTTGGAAGAGCGAAGAAATGCTTCCCAAGTACGAGTGGCGGCATATCAGCAACGTATTGCTCGTTATCGGAATGCAAAGGTTCGACCTAGATCTTTCCAGTTCGGAGATTTGGTTCTAAGGCGAAATCTTAGAATTCCTGTTCGTTCATTGGATCCGAATTGGGAAGGCCCGTATCGGGTTATTAGGGTTGTGCGACCCGGTACTTATTATCTTGAAGACATGCAAGGGAAGCCTGTACGTCGCCCTTGGCACGTGGAGCATTTGCTAAGATACTACCCCTAGATTCGATGTAGTTTATCATAACATTTTATGAATAAAGTGAAAAATATCTTTTGGTCGCTTCTCCATTCTCATGGACCCGAATAGCCCTGAAGAGTGCTTACACATCCTCTTGGCCAATTGCCTACCCTTGGTAGGGCTGAAATCATTACTAGTTGGTCGCTTCTCCATTCTCATGGACCTGAACAGCCCCGAAGAGAATGGATACCATCTCTTGACCAACCTTCTGCCCTTGGTAGAATCAAAACCTCAATCGATAGATCAGTCTATCTCAACGCGGACATGGTCTCACGACCCCCGGATTGAGTCTAATTCATTTTTTCATGAGTTAGTTACTCGCGATTGGTGAGGAGGAATCGCACTCCAAAATGCGAGCACCACAGCTCGTGCCCAAATTAGGGCAGTGAACGGGGTCACATCCTGATCGCGAGCAGCTTAATTCATGCTCGAATTAAAGGGTCACATCTCTGACGAATCCATTCAAGATTAACAAGCCAAAAAAGAAAGATGAAGGGAGAATAGCAACGAAACAGCAATACTTCCAAAAATATCTTTTCATTGATAATCATATGATTACATATACATGAGCGCAGATACAAGAGAAGAAAATAAAAGGAAATCAATCGCTAGGAGGAGCCACGCTCTCGACTTCAGGGCCCATTTCAGGAGCCCCTTCAGCCTGCGTGGCTTCAGTCACCTCGTTCTCGGCAGCAGCTTGCTCTTCTGCAGCTATGATGGTCGCGACTCGACCGAATTCCCCCATATCGAAGGATGGGATCATTCGTTGCACTACTCTCAGTGCAAAGTCTCGATCAGCATCGTATGACTCATATCGCTCATCGTCATACAGCTGCGAAGTCCGGAACTCGGAAACTGCCCAAGTACCTTCCTCCGAGAGCATTTTTACAAGGGCGACTCTCTCCTCGTCCCAGTGGATCGAGTCGTCCTTAAGCTGCGCAAGAGCGGTGCGCTCCCTAGTCAGGTTGTCGTAGGCCTCCTTGAGCTGCGACCTGGCTCCCGCGAATTGCTCCTCTAATGAGATCTTGTCCTGTCGGAAGATCTCCCTCTCTCTCTCTGCCTTCTCCTTCAGACCCGTGAGCTTCGCGTAGTCTGAGTCCAAGGCCTGATACCTGTCGGTCAGGACTTGGATCTTCTCAATGAGGATCTTTTTTTCCTCATCTCTCTTCGAGATCACTGCCTCACGAGCCTTGAGCAGTTGATCTCTTCCTTGAACTGCCTTTTCCAAGGCAGTCCTCTTTCCCTCAGCCTCCTCTATCGTGCGACGGGCGGCAACGATATCACGCCTCGTTCGCAGAATCAGATCTAAACCCTGCACAGAGATGAAAAGTATTAAGATTTCTGGAACGTAGCGACAGGTCGAAAACAGATCTTGACAGAAGTTTTACCTGAACCATCCTCATCCCTGCTTCGAGGATAAGGTTCTCAGGACTTGGCTCGGGGAGGGAGCCGAAGGCGTGAGGCGGGACGTTCTCAAACAAGAACTTACACACAGGGTGGAGGTGGCGCGGAATCGAGTACGTCCCGCTCCCAGACGGTTGGGCAACGACCAAACCGGTCTGCTCGCGGGGCGGAGGCATGGACTCGCGAGCAGGTCCCTGCTCGGCAGCTGGGACCAGTTCCCGAGCAGGAGTTGACCCTTGAGGCTCTACCTGCTCTCGAGCCTCTTCAGCTGGGGGGCAGCTGGACCCCACCCCATCTGGGGAATTGTCTGCAATGTTGATCACTGGTGGCCCAGGTGCGACCACCAGTGAAGGGATAGTAGGCCCAGCTGGGGCCCCCGCCACACTCGCGGGAAGGGCAGGCTGATCGCTGCCCGCGCGGATGGAAGGTTGAGATGGTTCGGCAGGGGTCCTCTTCTGCCTTTTGGAACCTGTGCCCTTTAGACGGGGCAGTAGGCCTCTCTTCTCTCCAGCCTTCGTCATTTCGACTTCTCTTCTGGATATGAGGCCTGCTGCTGCAAGTCGCTGAGGCGATAAGCAAGCCTCGATATGCCTATCTCCGACAGGCACCTTATATACTCGGACGATCTTCTCGTTGATCCCACCCTTCAAATTCGGTTTCCGCAAAGCTGGGATACCTGCGAGCACAAATCATGGTCAAAGCAAAACCCTAAAAATTTATTTTAAGGAAACTGCACAATACGGGATTGTCTACCTTCACAGAAAAACCGGGTCACTCCTGGACCCCTGGAGGAGGCAGACTCCCAGCTCCCGGAAGCATAGAACCACCGCTTCCTCCAGCCGGGATAGTTCGAGGAGGGCTTACCCAACACGAAGTTATCCCGGTGCCAGTAGCATAAATAATACCAGCCTTCGCTGGATGGAGCTTTCTTCAGGCGGAACATACGGAGGAACTCCTCCGCCGTGAGTTCCCCGTTGCCAGCCTGAGCCCAAAGGGCAAAGGAGCCCAACACCACCCTCCACCCGTTCACAATAAGTTGCCCAGGGGCAATCTTGTAACATCGTAATACATCGCGAACAAAGGGATGGAGGGGAAGGCGTACCCCCAAGATGAGCTGGTACTCGTAAAATGCTACGCATCCTGGGGGGGGGGGGGAGTCGGGTGTTTCTCCACCTCCGGGCAAGCGGAGAGTTACAGAGGCAGGGATTTGGTATCTCTCCCGGAGCTCAGCCAGCCGGTCCTCCGATAAAACGGAAGGATACCCGGCTGCTGTGTATCTCCCCGCCGAAAACCTTGCACTGCTGGAGGCAGAGGACTCCGGAGTGGCATCGCCAAGGGGGACAGTGGTCTCGTCAGAGTTCCCAGCCATGGGGAGATGAAAATAAAAAAAGAAGAAAAAGGAAGTAATACCAAGAAAGAGAGATTGAGCACCGGAAGAAGAAGAATGGAAAGAAAAGGTTGCAGGATTCTTTCGAAAAAATTCTGTAGAAACTCAAAGAAATGGCGGACTCCGTATATTTATAGGCAATCATTCCGCAGTATCTGATGGCACGTGGCAGTCCCTCGTTGGACACAGCGCTCGAGCAGGCACGCCCATTAACTCCTCAAGCACGTGGCGAGCGCCCCTTCATTTCCCATCAGCGAAAAGGCTGCGAAAAGCTGGCGCTCATTAATTTCAGCCCATCATGAGGGGTGTCATTCTCGATGAAGGTAGCGAGCGGTTTCGTGTGATAGTGAGCTAAGTCCTTTCCTTAAGAATTCTTAGACGGCAAGGACTTGGGGGGCATCTGTTATAGGCAAAATGGTGGAGATAAGATTTCACGTGGAAATGTCCATTCGACTCTCGAGATCACCTGATCGAGAGTCGAATATTGGACAAGTGCGGAACGCCCATTCGACTCTCGAGATCATCTGATCGAGAGTCGAATATTGGACAAGTGCGGGACGCCCATTCGACTCTCGAGATCATCTGGTCAGGAGTCATGGATAGTCAAATACGGAAAACTAGATTCGCGAGTAGACCTTCTCACAAGTCGTTGAAAGATATTACACCCAAAGTATGTACTTGGACTCGCGACCACATTTTAACCTGCGAGCAGCTTTACTGCGGGCGTCTCCTTCCTTTTCGGAGGTCATGACTCCCAGCTGCGGGCGTCTCCTTCCTTTTCGGAGGTCATGACTCCCAGCTGCGGGCGTCTCCTTCCTTTTCGGAGGCCATGACTCTAACTATGGCTTCTGGCCGGATCCATCCGGATTTTAAGGGATTGCCATCTAGGGGCGTGATTGTTGGAAGAAATCATTGGGTTGGATCTGACTAAAAAGATAGGATCTTATCCCACGAAATCAGCGGATTCTCAGTATCGTATGCGACATCAACGGGATTTCGACATCTCACGTAACAGATTGGATTGTTTCAGATCTATATAAGGGGATGGCTCCCTTGAATAGGAGGTACGTACTCATCATTCAATCGGGTCCCGTTTTGCTTGGCTTCTCTTCTGTGGCCTAACTTAAGCGTCGGAGGGCTAACGGCTGGTCCCCAGCCACCCTTATTCGCTGTCTTGTTTCAGGTCTGGCGGTGGAAATCCCTCCTGGAGCGAAGGAGAAAAGCCGGAGGATCTCGTTACAAAATCTGACATTAACACACGCACCTGAAAATTGTCCCACGCATCCATAAATTCGACATAAATTCGGACAAGTGTATTGGTGTCCCACGCACCCGAAAAATGGTCCACGCGCCCATAAATTCGAGTTCCACGCATCCATTAATTCAACATAAATTAGACAAGTGCATTGGACTCCCACGCACCTAAAAAATGGCCCACCCGTCCATAAATTTGGGTCTCATGCGTCCATAAATTTGATGAAATTCAGATTTGCATATTGGTGTCCCACGCACCCGAAAAATACCCCATGCATCCATAAATTCATAAAAAATCAGTCACTTAATTTAAAGGTGCGTTGGAGCCCACGCACCTATAAATTAAGTCCCACGCACCCAAAAAATCAGCCAATTACGGAAAATGTTTACGGGTGCACCAAACTCAATTTTAAGTGTTTTCAAGTTTTGTTTCAGCCTATTTTGGGTATTTCGAGCATTTCGGACGCAAGGGAATGGTCAAACGATCATTTTGGTATCTCTAAATGAACATAATTGTGTACGTTCGAGGTTGGACCCGATTCAACATGATGAATGAAATGACTCTCGAAAAGAAGCCGCCAGTATCCAGAACTATGTAAATATATCGTCATTTATATCTACTGTAAGATATGATCCGATTTGGGTCGAAAACTAGACAAACAGGACTATGGTTAACACAATAAACCATATAAAGGGAGTTCTAAACTATTACATGGAATTTGTTAAAGACTAACACTTCAAGAACAGTCGATACCCTACCCATTTAAACGGCATCCGCTGGTTGAGCTATTCAGGTACATACAACTATAGATCAGTCTCCCCACGGTCACCCGTCACAAATGACAGGCGCAGGCCCAGAGTCGCACCCCTCGGTTAAAAACTCTAACAGTTTCAGCCCTGATATCCGGTCAAAACATGGGACATAGACATCCGACTTGTACAAAGATGGATTAGTCCATAACAAATATAGGTCTCTTCGACCATACGAATACAGGTCTCTTCGACGATACAAATACAGGTCTCTTCGACCACACAAAATACAAGTCTCTACGACCACGAACTTTAAGAGCATAGTCCTTGCTGACTAGTCTTCTGCCTTTTAATCAAGGGTCATCGATCATTCGATGTAATTAAGGGCTTGTGCCAAATCACGGCCTGAAATGTACAAGATCTCAGAATCTCTGGAATAAAATTCACCTTGTGATATCTCTTCTTGTGTACCTTGTGTGAATGCTTATGATTGTCTATGAATGTTTATATTACTCAGAACCCCAGAACAACAATACACAGAAAATGTCATGTATCATTTTCTAGTTCTAACACCCCCCACATCCTATGATGCATTTGGAAGAGAGTAGAGGTGCTCTTATATAGAGAAAGTCCCGCCACCGCCTTAGATTTGCATAAGAATTTACGTAGCACTCATCGGTTTCGATGGAAACTTCGATATATCGGAACTGTTTCCATAGGTACTTCGATATATCAGAGTTTTTATCTAGAGAGTTGCAGCTTTTTCTACCTATTTTTTATAAGATTTTGATATATTGGAGCTTTTTCTCGATAGTGCTTCGATATATCGAAATGCTAGTTTCGATAAATCGAAATTCACTTCCAGCAATATTTCAGGTTCATTTTCTGAACTTTCTACATCTTGCTTTTCTGGCCTTGCAGCTCTGCAATTTAAATTTTCTGGCCATTCCAGGTCGTTAACTTGATTTCTCCAAGATTTTTTCTTCACTTCTTTGGCTTATCAAAGCTTGGTTTTCTAATCACTCTAAATCCTTCAAATTAGCATTCAATCCATGACATTGAAATTGCACCTTTTAGATTAACACACTTATAAAGGCGTATGCGTGCCAAGGCTTGGAAAGAACTAAAATTATGGCTAATTCCTAGGAAGGGGGGGGGGGGGGGGGGGGGGGGATTAGGAACTTTTAAAAAAGGTTTCGCCTACTTCATAGTTTTATCAATTTAAACTAAGCAAGAACACTCAACTTCTAAGCCTAAGTGGGTCCAATAACTAGACTAGCATATGATTAAAGCAATTAACAACCTAGTCTAAACATGCATAAATTAACATATGATTAAACTAATCAAGCACCTAACCTATTCAACCTAATTAGACTATATGAGAATGGATCATATAAGTTTAAGTCTACTCAAGAAGTGAAAGTACATATTGTGTTTGTGGATGTGCCTATCAAGTGCCTAGCATACATTCTAATTAAACATTCATAATTAAACAATTAAACACAATGCATAATAAGAAATGTGCTCAAATACAATCACAAACACAACGATGTATAGTGCTTTAACTTCAGGTCTACTCCACTTCTGATTCAAGTACTTAACCCCTTTGAACACACCGGCATTCACTAGGGTGTTTAAATCTAGTTCCTCCCAAATAAGGTGTTTTAACTCGGATCCACCTAACCGGTGAGTTTACAGGTTCCTCCCAACCTACACGTTCACACCCGTGTTGTGGCTTCCTTTGGAGACTTGTTTAGGCTCTTCAACCAAGCCAAGGTCCTAGAACTAAACCTTAATTTAGGCTTACTCAAGCCAAGGTCCTACAACTGAACCTCAATTTAGACTCCACAAATGAGTAAGGTCCTATAACCGAACCTCAATGGTTTTAAGCACTACAACCGAGCCAAGGTCCTATAACTGAACCTAACGTTTACTCCCGCCGGAGGCTCCCCACTTGGAGACTCAATTCGACCCTACAACTGGGTTTAGGTCCTACAACCGAACCTATTGATTTTGAAGACAAACTCTACACTCAATTTCCCATGGGAAGAGAGTGGATTGACTCTAACAAATGACAACCTTAATTGTCAGATTTAAGCCATGTTGTCCGCTGCTTCGGGTTGCTTCTTCTCGCTCTCCCATGCTTAAATTAACTCCCCTTGTGCTCCCCCAATCTTAGATGTCATTGTGTCGCCAATGCTTTAGCTCCAAGATTAGCAACCTTGCATATGATGCTCCATTGGCGATGCTCAAGGTGCTAGGTGGTGGCGAAACCTCTACAAATGGTAAAAAATAAGTTTCCTAGAGGTATACACCTAATTGGACTACTAGGTAGTTTTAGACAAATAATTTACCAATGATCAAGGTGTCTAAACTCTTAGGAATCAAGAGGGAACAATTTCATTCTCATTTAGCATTGAATGTCCCAAGATTGTGATGAATCACAAGGAGAATGACTTGCAATGGGTTAGGAATATAGTCTCTAATGGTCTTCAACAATGGTGGCTTCTATATAATCAATATCTCTCTCTTTTACCCAAAAATAAATCCCCCAGCCTTTATAGATTTTCTTTCAACGGTAAAAAAAGGGCAGATTCGTGTGTCTTCGATTGATCGAAAAAATGTTTGATTGATCGAATGTCACTTTCGATTGATCGAAGACCTGTTTAATTGATCACAAATCTGTCAAGAGAATTCTCTGGAATAAATTTTGATTGATCGGAACATGGTTCAATTGATCGGAACATGGTTCAATATAATCGGAGGCACTGTCCGATTGATCAAAAATCTATCCAGTGAATCTTTTTAATTCTCTATAATAAATTCTGATCAATCGGAACCTGCGTCCGATTAATCGAAGTCCCATCAGAACCATTGTTCGATCAATTGGAAATTGTTGTTTGCGCTTATTTGTTTACAGCAACTTTCACTAATCTACGTTATCATATTTTTCTATATGATTTAAGACTAATAAGGATGAGGTATTTCTAGTTGGTCCAAGTCATCTAAGAGGTTTTGGGTGTTTTAGTCCAAAGGATTAGGGTCACCAAGGCATCTCATTTACATGTTCTTCTTCCTTGAGGCTTATTTTCCACTTGAATCTTCAATCTTTAGCTTGCCAAGGCTCAACCGACATTACAACACATAGACTCACATGATTGACAAATAAGGTGCACTAGTATGCCACAGAAAAGGCAAAATTCACTGGACAGATTTTTTATTGATCGGAACTTGTGTTCGATTGATCGGAGTCCCATCGGAACCATTGTCCGATTGATCGGAGATCAATAAAAAACTGTTGTTTAGGCTGATTTGTTTGTAGTAGCTTCCATCCTATTTTATTAATCTAAGTTATTATATTTTTCTATATGATCTAAGGCTAATAAGGATGACTAAGCATATTCCTAGTTGACCCAAGTCATCTAAGAGGTTTTGTGTATTTTGGTTCAAAGGGTTAGGGTCACTAAGGCATCTCATTTACCTGTTCTTCTTCCTTGATGATTCTTGTCTACTTGAATCTTCAGTCTTCAGCTTGCCAAGGCTCAACCGACATTACAACACACGGACTCACGTGATTTACAAATAAGGTGCACTAGTATGCCACAGAAAAGTGCACTAAGAACTTCTCTCTCTTTTACCTACAAACACAAAAGCAAGCAGAAGTCCTTAACTTTATCAACTTAAACTATGCAAATGCTATGAATTGGGGTTTAGATATGCACAATTCATGGCTCAGCAATCACAATCTTGAATATTCCAAGACAAGATAATGCACAAATAGTCGCTCTTGCTAGTTTAGCCACACCTCTCACCCACCCTAGGGGTAGTCCACTGCATGTAACAATAGAGGAAAGAAGAATTTTGCCGCTGCTTGACCTGAACGAACAGATATCAAATTCAAACTAGATATATTGCTTTGAAACTATAAAAGAAGATTGAAAACAACCCTTCATTGATTATCTCAAATACAAATTCCTGTCAGAGGATTTAAAGCTTCACACACAAGTCAGACATCGAGTCGATTCTTTAATACTACAAGACAACATTCTATATCGTCATTCGTATGATGGGGTATTACTGTGATGTCTTAACAAAGAAGAATCACAGTGTATATTAAGGGAAGTGCACGAGGGCGAGTGTGTCACGCATTAAGCTGGGCGAAACTTATACCACTATGTCCCATCGTATGGGTTACTATTGGCCTATAATGATGCAAGAAGTGATCGATTATGCCAAGTGCTGCCACAAGTGTCAAATTCATGTCGATATTATTCTAGTGCCACTTAAAGAACCACATCAGTCAACTATGTCCTAGCCTTTTGTAATATGGGGAATGGAAATCATTAGCCTTATAACTCCTCCATCCACTGTAAGGCCCGTACCCTTAATTGCCATCTGTATGCTTAGTTTCTGGTGCCAGTACGTCCCAAATGGACCATATTAGTGAGCCTTAATTGCGACCCTATTTTAGTACCGCATTAACCCAAGACCTGTACCCCAGTGACCGTGTAGGCACTGCGATTCCAACGCAGCGTGGCACGCCCCATTCGATACCTGGTGTGAAAGTTGCTATCATTTGCGCAATCTGAGGCAGGCAGCTCAACGCACGTGTGGCGCGGGCCCCACTTGCACAAATCCCAAGAAAGTCAAATCAATCAATCAATCTCCCTCACCCTCACCCATACCCCTCTCATCACCCTAGTCAATACACACCATACTCACCCCATCCCTCTCTCACCACAAAGTCAAGAAAGCCCATACCTCCCATACCATCCTACTCCCCCTCCCATGCTAGCCATCATCACCTCATGATCCCTCCTCTCTACCCATACAAGAGCATATGTAGGGGAGAGGGGGGCTTCTCATTTCCCATTTACTAAGAAGAGAGAGAGAGAGAGAGAGAGAGAGAGAGAGAGAGAGAGAGAGAGAGAGAGCTTAGGGAGTTGGAAGAGTTAGAGGAATTAGAAGGTAGAGATCAAAGCTTGGAGGGCCCCAACCATCATCCAAACTGTTCGATCAACCGTCCAATTCAATCCAACCGTTCATCTTTCGAGGTGAGTGCAAGGGGGATATAAACTCCCCTTTTCCTTGTTTGCCTTTCATTTTTTTAGGCCCACAAGTGGGCCATGTTGTGAGACAGCGTGGACCACCTTGTGTGGCCCACCATGATGCTTATTTACCATTTAACTTTTTGATTAGATAACAAGGAACTAGATGAAGGAAAAATACAAGGGTTGGCTTGATCCAAAAATTTTGGGTCCACCTTATGATGGACAACCAGATGGATGGATTGGATCGTCCATGAATGGCCCCCACAACCTGAAAATAATAATAATAATAATAATAAAAATATAAAAAAAGAAGAAGAAAGAGAGGCCGTTGGACAGACACCGTCTAGAGAACGCTGCTGCCCAGCAGCGCATGGGCGGGAGCCCTTTTGGGCGTTAACCACGGGGCCCACTCGTGGGACCCACCTTGATGCTTGTGTTTGATCCACATCGTCCCTGTGTTTCGCCAGCCTATTTTAGAGCTGGATGCCAAAAATGAAGCAGATCCAGATCTCAGGTGGAGCACACCATAGAAAACAGTGGAGATAATGATGTCCACTGTTTAAATTTCTTTGGCCCACCTTGATGTTTGTAGACCTTTTAACCTGTCCAATATTGGACTCATTGGGTCCCCCATGAGTTGGGGAACCTGATGAATAGAGTGGATCTACTCATGTGGGCCCCACTTGATAAAAATAAAAATAAAAATAAAAAAATAAAAAGAAGAGGTCCAACACTGGACATTCACAGCGTCAGAGATGCTGGAACTGTCCAGCGTTAGGGATGCTGGATTGGCCTGAATGGGGTCCCCACTCGTGGGACCCACCTTGATGTTTGTGTACGATCTGCACCGTCCATTTGTTGTCCCAGATCATCGTAGGGCCAGGGCCCAAATATGAAACATATACAAATCTTAAGCGGACCACACCACATGAAACAGTGGGGAGAATGATGTGTACTGCTGAACTTTCCTTAGCCCACCTTGATGTTTGTAGGCCTCGTAACACACCCAATATTGGGTTCTTTGGGTCCCCCATGAGCTGAAAAATCTGATGAATGGAGTGGATCATCCTCATTAGGCCCCACTTGCTGAAATCAACAAAGAAAAAGCAAAAAAAAAAAAGAACCAGTGTTGAACGTTGGACTCTCACAGTGTCAGAGGCGCTGGGAGTAGCCAGCGTCCACGGATGCTGGGCTCTTTGGCTGCCCATCAAGTGGCCCACTCGTGGGACCCACCATGATGTGTATGTATCATCCACGCCATCCATCCCTTTTGCCAAAACATTTTAGGCCTCAGGCCCAATTTTGGGCCAGATCCACTTCCCAGGTGGGCTATATCATGAGACATAGTGGGGATGGTGACGTCCACTGTTGAGATCTTTCCTGGCCCACCTTTATGTTTTCTGGCCATCCAAACCTATTGATAAGGTCGCATGTACATGTGCAAAGGACCCACACAATACCAGCTTGACCTAGAAACAGTGTGGGCCCCACTACCAGAAAACAGTGGAGATTGAACATACACCATTGAAGCCTTCCTGAGGCTCACTGTAATGTTTATCTTCCATCCAGACCTGTGGCACATGTCTGGATGAGAGAGAAAACACAAATATTAGCTTGACTCAAAACTAGCGTGACCACGGGGGGGTCCAACGCTGTTGACAAGCGGCCCACCCTGTGGGTCCCACCATGATGTACCTATTTTATACATGCTGCCCATCTGTTTTTCCATGCCATTTTAGGATATGGCCCCAACAATGAGGCAAATCTAAAATTTAGGTGGGCCACACCCGCAGGGAACAGTGGTCATTGATGCCCACCATTGAAAAACTTCTTGGGGCCATTGTGATGATTATTTTTCATCCAACTATAGGTTGTGGGCCCATCTTTAGGTTACACCCTGATGGATATATTATGTATCATACCATCCGTCTTGACCGATGCGTGGTTTCCAATTTTAGTGGGCTTCACTTAGAAAATGGTGGTGATTGAATACCTACCACTGAAACTTCCTAAGACCTACGATGATGTATATTTGCTATCTGACTGGTGGGTGGGGCCCACCAGGGGTCCTTCCTTTGATATATATGTTTTATCCATGCCGTACACCTATTTTGTCAGCCTATTTTGTATGTGTAGGCCCAAGTATGGGGTTGATGTGGTCTCAAGTGGACTATGCCACAAAGACCTTTACATTTCCAATGGGACCGATAGTCCAGGTCCCACTTTCTGTACATATGTTGGGCCATTTAAGGCCAACATTACATGATATGTTTGGTAACATGCTAGTATACTTAGTCTGATACTTCACATTGATAATATGCTTAGTATAATGAATACCATCCTCATTCATATGCCCATAAGCATCATTTGTATGCCTGTTACGGACCACGATTAATCATAGCATATGCTAGTTAGCTTGTTATACTTAGGGGACCCGTGCAAGACAAGGTCACCCCACATGATTGCGCAGTATACGTAAATTTGGTGCATGACTTAGATTGTATGACTCACACCCTAGTAGATTG
The DNA here is from genome assembly GCA_003013855.2 of Liriodendron chinense. Classification (NCBI taxonomy): domain Eukaryota; kingdom Viridiplantae; phylum Streptophyta; class Magnoliopsida; order Magnoliales; family Magnoliaceae; genus Liriodendron; species Liriodendron chinense. Next base: position 5,824,670 of record ML058508.1, on the reverse strand, counting down.
TATGACTTAGATTGTATGACTTAGATTGTATGACTTAGATTTCGCATTATGTATGTCATGATCGCCTTCACACCCTAGCAGCATTGGGGTGGTGGCCACCATAGTCACATCGTGGTTGGCAGTAATGGACACCGAAAACATGTTCTAGCACGTGGGTGCTATGGATGCCCTTGGGTGAAAGTCCCTAAACCCTGTGGTACCAGTAAGATCCTCCAACGTCGAGCCCGAGTGGATAACATCAGCGCCCGAGTGCCAAATACTAGTAGGTCGCGTCTCCCACTGTGTCGAGGTCGGTTGGAAAGGGGTGTGACCTTATCCGCTCTGGTGCAGTGGGCTATAAGCTAGGTCGAGTCTTACCAGCTCGTGAAATGGGTCCACTATCGACGAGCCGGGTTGGCATTGGCATACCACTGACGAGGCGGATAGTGAGGTCTTTTCTACTTACTTGGTTATGCGCGCGATGTGCGGCAGCCAGTATTAGAATGTACTAGACCCCGGTGATGCCGCAGATGAGAACCATTTTGACATGTGGATTAGTTGAGGATTGACATGGTTGCATTGTATCTCTAGCATGTGTTGACTCGCCTCAAGTGTAAGGCTGCGATGTAGTAATAAATCTCAGTAAGACCGAGGTCGATCCACAGGGAAAGAGGTAAACAATTCCAGCTAATCTAATAACTAAAATCTAAGAAGTTTAGGAAAATAGTTTTTCACATGAAATAGAAAAATCTGAAAATAAGAAGAACTAGAGCATCAAGGATCCACTTGTAGTAGTTCAATACTAATCCATTCATCCAAGCACAACACAATTAGAATCAAAAACCTATCTCTCATCTAATTTGAGGATATAAAATTCAAGCACAAACAGTCCCACTTAATCTGGAAATCAGATTTCTAGTTTTAATGAAGTATATAGAACTTGAACTTGTAGCCTTCAGAGTAACAGTCATGCCTGTGGACTATGGCATGCTCAAGGGTTACTACAATTCGAATTCAAACAACCCAATCACGGTAATCTCAGAGAGTTGCAATGAACTCATGTTCGGAGCACACAAACTCTCACAAAACTTCTAAAAAAACCAAACTTTATTCAAACTAGAACTTGAAAATCCAAAATTAAAGTAAAGGGTACTTGAAGAACGAATTAAAGCATTGAAACAAATTACAAACTTCACCTCTTAGCTCTAGTTAAGAGGTTAACTAAAAGAAAATATTAAAAACTAAAAACTAGAACTAGAAGAAGAAGAAAACTAGTTGTGGGAAGCTAGGAAGCCTCCTAGGTCTTAATCTTTTTGCTCCCCACGTTGCTAGATGCCTTAGGAAGAGAGTGGAGGTGGCCTTTTATAAGAGAAATCCCGCGCCAACTTGAAAACTTCGAGAATCCACGGAGTCCTCTCGCAATTTGAAAACTTGGCCTTGAAAATTGAGGTTTCTGGAGCACCATCGACCTGTCTGGCGACCGGTCTAGTGACCGGTCTCAGAAAAAAAAGCCCAAAAATTACACTGTAGACCTGTCTGTCGACCTGTCTGGCGACCGGTCTACAGACAGGTCTAAGGGAAAAAAATCAGATTTTCTTCTTTATCTCTTCTCTTTCTTTCTTGCTTCTTTCCTCCACCTTTTGGCACTTGTTCTATTGATCTTCAATACATTCAAAGTGACTCTTTTAACCATGTATTGGTGAAATCTTCCTCTCATTCCTATAATCACAAAAACATGTATTAGATTAGTCTTTAAACATGAAAACCATGCATATAATGTGATGTAATGAGTTGGCAAATGTATAAATTGGAGGCTCAACAGCATGTAACACTCAGCCACGTAAGCCCTTGCATCGTATAGCCTTGGGATGGCTGATAGCATTCATAAGCTTGATAACTTAGTACTCTATCACTTTCGCTTACTCTGATATCTATATACTTGTCATATGTATCACACAAGCACACACGCACTCTACTGAGCTTCGTAAGAAGCTTATGCGCGTTTGTTTACGCTGCAAGTACTAGGGCACATCAGCAGCGTTGAGCTCAGTTCATGTACCTAATATTTTAGACTTTTGCTACATTTTGTATTTCCCCTTTTCAGTACTGTACTCAACAAACTATATAGTGGATATCTAATGATGTTTTATGGTTTTGGATTATGCTCCTTTACAAAAAAAATTTACCCTGAAAATCCTCCTGGTGGGATCCCAGGATCGGAACCTGGCATATAAGAGCTAGGAGCTGAGAATGGGGTGCTATAGAGGTTGTTGGCACCAAGGTTGGCGATCAGGAATTTAGTGAGCCCGGTCCCCGGGTTTGGGGTGTGACATCCACCTAGGGCCATCAGTACATACTAGTAGCAACGGATTGTTTCTCTAAATGGGTTGAGGTCGTGCCATTAAAAAACGTAAAGGCGAAACAAGTGGATAATTTTATCAGGCAATCTATCATAACCGACATGGGATCCTAGAGCATATCGTGACTGACAATGGCACGCCATTCAAGAATGAACTCATTGGGAGACTGTAAAAAAATTAAGATCAAGCATTGTTTCTCTACACCATACTACCCGCGAGCAAACGGGCTAGCCAAAGCTTTTAACAAGATAATAATAAAATTGCCTAAAATTTTGTATCAGACAATAAGAATGACTAGGATAAGTGGTTACCCGAAGCATTATGGGCTACCGGATGACACATCGCACTGCTATCAGGGCAACACCATATTCGCTAGTGTAAGGGACCGAAGTTGTGATCGCAATGGAGCTGCAAGTGGAATCTCTCCGAGTGTCACTCTGAGAATCGCTTCCAGATAGTTAGAATGTGAAAAGTAGAATGGATGAGTTGGACACTGTTAGAACTGAATCTTAACAAGATTTGTGTGGTGTTGATTTGCATTTGTATTTGTATTCTTTTGCTTGTGGAATTCATAGGCATTCACAAATAATACAAACAAGTACACAATAGATAAGACGCAAAGAAGAATCTTTATTTCCAGAGATTCTAAATTTAGTTACATTTTAGGTCGTGGTTCGACACGAGCCCTTAATTGCATCGACTACGTCAGCTCAGACTATGTCTTTTGTGTATTTTGGGCTGTTGAGGGGCGAGTCAAGCTTTGTGTGGACAGGACTATCCTTTTGGTAGGTCAAATGCCTATGTCCCATGTCATTTCGGGTATAAGTTGAGAGACCAATCAGTGGTGCGACACTAAGCCTACTCCCGTCGTAGAGACGGGGACCATAGGAAGACCAGACTACGACCATGAACTCGAACTACTCAACCAGCAGATGCCTATTCTAATGGGTAGTACATGACCCATTGTAGGATAGTTGTTCTTTAGCTTTGACTTTGTATTGTTGTTTTGGATGTAGATCTGTAAAGTTTCTAGTGGTAGATCATAGTCCTTTTTTACAAAACTATGCCTTAGATCAAGGGTCATCCTACAATTATATGGTAATGGTCGTGTATTCTAGCTAGTAGATGATTTATTTATGAGCTTATAACCTTGGATAGCGGGCAGATTGACCATTCAATGGAGCTGATCAGACCGCGCACAAAGCCAACAGAACAGAGATCTGACGGAGAGCCGAAAGGGTGGCATCCGCCGGGCTAAGGATGCTTAATGCATCCACCTAGTGCATTGGCACATGTCATGTAGGACTAGATGAGTTAGGCAATGGATGCTCCAGATGGCTTGCCACATGTGTCAAGGAACTTGACCTTTTACTCGAACTCGGGTTGTTTGTTGGATGCACCAACCAGCATGCAACATGCGTCAAGCTACTTGAGGCCTTCATGGAACTTGTCCCCAGCTTGCATGACACCTGTAGTCACGTGACGTGTGTGGGGTTAGTTGGTGGATGCGCCAAACATTCCATCTCCTTGAACTTCTTTGTTTCGTAGGCGTGTTGGATGTGGGGTGCTTGGTACACCTACGGGTGCCGGAAAGGGGATTCCAGGGAGCTCAAATGAAGAATTTCGGTGAGGGATTTAGAGGATTCTGATAAAAAAATGAAATACCCAGTGGTCATAAGGGTGTTCTCTCTCGTACTCTCTTGATCTCTCAGATGTCTTGTCAAGTGACGCAATAGGCATTTATAGTCAGAAATTGCAGAGGATCTGCCTATGCGCACATGACATGTGTCGCACATCTATCGAGAGGCTTGGTGCATGCCACCATATGACATAAAATGTATTTGGCGCATCCACCTTATAATACACTAAATAATTACGCCCAACAGGTGTGGCGCATCCACCTCAGAGCTAGACGCATCCACCAACGCCAGCTCTGTCTTGTCCCTTTCGAACTTGGTTGTGCGGTCACTTTGGAGCTCAATGCATTCACCTGCGCCCATTTGGATGGTACCCCTTTTCTCATTTGAAGGGTTTGTGGGCCCCTACTGATGATGTGACCACATGAACTAGGCCTATTTGGTTGGGTGCAAGCCCACGTGGTTGATCCCACCTTATTCTGACACTTGCATCAACTTGGCCCCACATTTACTCTGGGTAGGGCCCGACACATCGACTTGTGTCTCATGTCTACACCTTGGTTTTCATACTTTTCACCAGTCTATTCATCTCCCTATGTAATGCTTTAGCTCCTCTTAGACCACTTTACCTTTCAGTGCATCCACTATTTTAGACCCCAACAGATGCCCCCTTCAGCGTGCTGCGTCAGACGGTTCAAATTTCAGGGCTACACAGCGAACTAGGGTCCTTTATAAAAGTCGATTGAAGAGTCATTTCCGCTACAGAATCATTTCCATCTTACCCTTCATTGCACATCTAGTTTTCCCCTCTACACAACCACTTTGCCTTTGGCGCATCCAACTTTCTCCTTGGCGCATTCAAGTTGCTCTGATGCATCCACCGGATTCACTTTCACTGTGTATTTTCAGGCGACGCATCCAAACCTCTGTTTAGCGTATCCACCCCACATGTTGAGTTTTGTCAAGTCATTTGGCGCATGCAGTGTATTCTCTTAGCGCACTCACCAGCATTGCGATTTTGCTCGACGCATCCATATGCGTAGATACTTACTGACTTATCTTCTTTTTAATTTCAAACTTTGTGATTTCTGCTCGCGTGATTCTCACGTTTCTTCTACTACTTTGTAGGTAAAGTTGGTCGAGACTCAGGCTTCTAAGGGTCGTTCTAATCCTCTAGCTTCCACTTCCCAACCTGCTGCCAAATATGTGAAGAAAAGAATTATATCTCATCTCATGAGTTCTCGTCCACAAAAGAACTCGTGGTTCTTCCCTGAATCTCCGATCTTCAACTTCGTAAAATGAATTAAAATGCTTCGGAAGGAGTATTAGTTGTGGCTATACAGAGACAAGAGCATCCCAGAGCCTCCCAAAGAGGCACTCAAGCACAATGAGACCAGTGGATAGCTACATTTAGAGGCACGCGCACTAATAGAGGAGCTGGCCCCTCCAACTCTCAGCCCCAGCCTGCCAAACCATAAAGATCTGCAAGGTTAAGGGACCACGAAGATACAAACGACAGCGTCATGTTGAGAAGGTAGTAGAGTCGAAGACAGATAAAATGAAGATCGGGTGGTCAAGCTGTAAACTGATCTCTGCGCATATTACAAACATCGCGTCATCACCTACCGGAGGAATATAATGAGACATCAAACACTCTACAGCATCGAACATTCCGACATACAATGGTCGAACACCTTCTACAAAGTTGATGCTTGGACAACCACCCTTGAGCTTCTCCTGGATTATTCTTTGTCCGGGAATGGCAACGTGCAAAGAATCAGGGAGTTGAATTAAAAAAAAATAGTGAAAGCCTATAACCACATAAAAGGAATGGGATTAGAGTGAAAGTCATTGATGTAAAAATCAAAAGCTGAAAAAGAAGATGAAAAATGAGCCGGGTTTGAAATCAATGCATTGTGTTGAACTGACCACTTTCTGAGTAGTTAATCAAGTTAACTTCATTGTGAAAAGGTTGATCCTTAGTGAGGTTAAGTTATATATCATGAAGCACCCTAGGAACTTAGTGTTTGAATATTTTATATTGATCACTTTATGATTTGGAACTTGGTTGAGTACTTGCTAGTCAAATTAGGATCTATGTTAACAAAATATCTCTTTACTTCTATTTCTGAATTTCATTATTTGAGTATGTTGGATTGCACACAATTTTTTTCCTATGAGAGAGGTTGGGAGTTTGAGTTTGAGAGTTTTCTTTACATGTTTTGCTCGGGACTAGTAAAATGCTGGTTGGAGGGTGTGTTGAGCTCTAAATTGTGCATATTTATCCCCAATTTTATAGCATATTTACATGAATTTTGTTATTAAAGTGAATTAATTAACTGTGTTTCCATGTTTGCAAGTAATTGAGAGAAATTTAAGGAAATCAAGTTAAGTAGGACAAGTTAGGACGATCAAGAGAACATACCTCAAGCGAGCCAAAAAGTTGAAGAATCAAATCACCAAAGAGTGAAAGCCAAAAGATCAAAGTGCAGAATTTCAATAAAAATCGGAAAGTCGAAAGTGATTTGACAAGTCAACACATTCATTCAACCGGTCGACAACACAGGTCAACAAGTAAAAAATTCCCCAAAAATTTTGATTTTCTGCGAAAACTTGCTAGATACTTTTTGCCATTTCGATCGGGTGACAGCTATGGTCGACAGGTTGACGTGATGCATGAAATTCAAAAGTTTGTTGTTGTCTATTATCTTTGGGATATCGACCGATCGACACCCATCCTCGACAAGTCAATGGCTATTGGCGGTGTGAAAATTCTTACGCAAAATTGAGTCGGTTCTCGATTTTTCTTATATAAGGAGGTGTTCTCTACACATCTAAATCAGCGTTGGAGATTCCTAGGAGCCCTAGAATGTGATGGAGCAGAGAGATTTGAAGGATTCTACATCGAGTTTTCTTCAGTTTTTCTAGTTTCTAGTTTTATTTTATGTGTTTTTTAGAGATTCTAATTCAATCATGTTCATAGTTGGCTAAATCTTAAACTCATTTGATTCAAGTATTTGAGCTTTTAATGTTGAATTTTCGTTGACTAGTTTGAATAAAGTTGATAGTTTTAGAGAATTCTAAAGATCTCTTATGATTAAGGTTATATGAGATGCTTATGAGTTTCTGAGATTGTTCAAAATGGTTTTATGAGACTTGATTAATGGAAACCCTAAATTCATCATGATTTCCAATACGGTGAATACTTCATGTTCTATATTGGTTAAAATTTTCTAATTTAAAGTAGAACTAATCTGTGAAGTTCAAATCTTATATTAGTTTATGAATTATGCTTTAGCTGAATCTATCATCTGATTAGATAAGATAAGAATCTAATTTTAATTGAGTTATCGGCTTGAATTAGTGAGTTTGGCATTACAAATGATTATAAGTGGATCCTTGGACTCGATAATATTTTATTTTTTATTTTCCTTTAAATTATAGGTTGATTAGTTAATATTTCTGAATTCCCTTACTCTAATTACAATTCAATTTCAGTTTAGAAGTAGTTATAGTTATTAGTGTTTATAATTGTTACCACAATCCCTGAGGACGATATCGGTCTCAACCGCAAATTATTACTACATTGCAACCTTGCACTTGGGGTTTCCTAACACCAAGTGGCCCAAGTGGGAGAATGTAAGAATTCTATAAGGTGGGCCTAATTAATCAACAGTCTAAATCTTCTTAAGGGTTGGATATTGTGATCGATCATATCAATGGACCCCATTAAGGCTGTAATTAGTCTTAAATTTGTGTAAGGGGTGGTGAGCTTGGATTGTGACTCACAAGTAGTGTTTCAGTGGACTAGAAAACCTAGCTAATACATGTAGAGCCTTTGAGGAGGAGGAGTTTCGATGGGTTACAAACTCCTCCTTCCTACAATTATTTAAATAGAGATAGATCCCCAAACGTGCACATGTCTAAAGCCTCTACTCCCATTCCAACGCTTCTTTAAGGGTGTAAGGTGCAGAAGGCTTCAGCAATTTACCTACATCAATGACTTCAAAACCATGTACGAATTTCAGTTTAGATTTCTCGATCCCCATCTCTGATGCACTTTCAATACTTTCAATTTCACAAATTAAGTTTTACACTAAAGTGAAACAGCCTTCTCATATGGAAAATGCTAATCCTCTTAATCTTAATTTTTTACCATTAAAAAATAATTTTAAAAATAAACAATGTTAATAATAATAATAATAATAATAATAATAATAATAATAATAATAATGTGAAAATGAAATTCATTAGAAACTTGATTAACAAGCTGTTGTGCGAATTATCCAGGATTTCTATCACTAAAGATTAAAATCGAGAGGGTACAACATACAAGCGGTGATTCGTTTCATATAGTCCCTAATGAAACTGGGAGTATGGATCAATAAATACTACTTTCGGTCAATACTTTAAATCGTGGTCATGTTATTCCTTCCACTGGCTAAATTGCTTGATCTAAGAGGAAGAATAGTAGAACTCAAAACTGAACCTTTCTCTCGAACCCACGAGAGGGTGTGGATAGCTTCGACCCTCGTACTACATACACGTGTACAAATGAGCCAATCAAAAGAAAATAAAACAACCCGTTCGATGAAGAGAAATATGCTAAAAAGGAATTTAGAAAAGTGGAAAAATATAAAATAAATAAATAGAGTGAATATTTATTGCTTTGAGACTACTAGACTACAGAATAGTCGCTTTCTTTAAGTTTTTATTTTCCTTTTTAAATGAGCCCACGCACGCTACAATGCCTCGAGCATCCATGCTTCCATGTGGGCGCATGAGCATGTGAATTCTAAAAGTAAGGGAATGAGACACAAATGAACATCTCCCAATTCCGATTCTGATGTGATATATGCATGGTGAAGAAAAGTGGCTTTTTCAAGTGTCACCTTAGAAAATCACTTTCTACACATTTTTTCTCAAACATCTCAGGATATAACTTGATGAACATGGCCAGGGAATCATCACCATAAATGATTGGCTCTTTCCTGGCGTTCCATACAACTGGTTGCATTTGATACAGGGACAGTCCATTCATTCCAGATCACTTTGGTAGATCATAATGGATGTTGCTCACTATTCTTCGGCCACGTGTGTGAGATGTGTGCGGGCGTGTCAGAACCAATTGTACGGTTCGATTCTAACCGAACAACAATGACCCCGAGCACCAAAATAAGGAGATATGTCGTGATCGGCCGTATATGACCAGAATCTATGAAAATCGGTCGCCTATTTAGCCACTCGCTCAGTTATTTTAATGAGATCAGTCAATATTTGGAGGGTAGGGTTCGTCCTCCAAAGATGAGTCACACTTTTGCCTTCTATGAAAAATGGCTTTTCAATATAAAACTGGATAGTTTAAATCAAATAACAAAAGATAATACTTATAATCGACCATGCAAAATAGACTATAGTTCACCTTTTGAGACGAAGTACGATATTATAATCTGTTTGAATCTAAAGAATAGTTATGCTAAAGGAAGCAAGATAAATTAGGCTAATGACAAGATACAAAGGAATGGATAAATTGAGATATTGGATTTGTTGGATTGGTTGATTGAGGATCCCTTTTTCTGTCTTCCTATTTACTATTTATAACCTTCCCTTTTGTAACTGTTTTATCCTCTCGAGCAATTGAGTTCCCATGCCTTTCTTCCTCCATTACTCCTTTTTGTTACTACTATGCCAATCTTCTTATGCATTTTCATCTTCTCTATTGTCGCGCTATTATCCTGGAGCGCTAGCTATGTCACTACGAAACCAAATACAATCCCGACTTCCCTGATTGCCCACTTCTCAAGGCTCTACAATCACACGTGGAGCCGCCTGATTAGTTTATTTTCTTCCTAATCATGTAATCAACATCATGCAAAATGAACAATCAAGATGGATCCAAAAACAAAAAATGTCCAGTCATCTTAAACCATCAGTTCAGTGAGTTCGACATTTTAATTATCCATGACTTAAAAGGATCACTCTGGTTCAAGCATGCCAAGCATCTGACCTAATGGTATGAAATGGATGTGGTCATAACAAAGAAGCGAGGATTCCATAGTTAGGATCACCCAGATAGGTATGATTTTTGTTTCTAGGCTGCCAAGATTGTGCTAACTTAATATGGACGGTCCTCGGCTAGGATATTTGTTCTATCCTAAGTCAACAAATGAATAAATCCACATGGCCATCCCTCATTATCTATGCTATGTATGGCCTGAGTAGCATTTGGCCAATTTTATCATTGCAATTAGTTTTCGTATGGTGGAGAAACTCTGAATATTCAAAGGTCATTGAAAGGTATTCCAACTGAAACTAGGGGTATTTTCATAATGAAAATGTGGTTATTATTTGATGTTGGTTCATATTTCATTAGCTAAAAGCCTGAAATAGCTAAAATTTTAGCCCCAAAAGTGAATAGCAATATATAATTTTACTCATGCAATTAGTTTTAGCAGTTATGACCGTAGGACATTGGAAAGGGTTTTTACCAAAAAGAAATGGCATTTGTGTTATTTAACTGCTCTCTTGTTTTTTAAAAGCGCAACAATCTCTCTCTCCAATCCAAACTCTATCTCGCATCTCCCACCTTCCTCTCTCCACATGCCTTGCTGATGCAATACCCCCTAGCTTAATAATCAAAAAGACAACGCAATGACAATTATATATGATAATAATAACAGAGCACAGCTTGAACATGTAAAAAGCTCATTTGGAAGTTAGGCCCCTGGGGTTTCATGGGGTCCCGCATCACATGGACTGATCGGATTTTGTGCCCATGACATGTATCAAAAAGTGCTCATGAGTTTTCTTGAGAACAAGTTTCCAAGTGAGCATTTCTCCACATATATAATCTATTATCTCATGATATTTAAAGTTGGACAATGTATTTAATTTTTTATAAATTGTAAGTCCTTCGGGAGTCTACTTAAAATATGATTTTGAAGCAATTTTAATTCCTTTCTTATTTAATTGCTAATTATGAGCCATGCTACCTGCACCTATGTGTGCAATAAGCGCATGTACATGCTACAAATGTGACATCATGGCGTGATAGGTCCAAGATCCAATTTATTTGTCAAAATGGCACAATTATATTGATGCTTTAGACCAACAATTAGGTTGATCAACTGGTTAGGTGGAATATAGTTTGCGAAAAAGAAAAAGAAAAAAATGTATGGCTCTAAAAAAATTTGGCTGAAGTTGTCTAACCCATTCACTTGCTTCCATTGTTGGAGACCACATGCCGAGTGGACCAGATTTATTTTGGGAAAAGATGTACATATTCAGACAAACCTATTGGATGGACTAGATTTCATACATGTAGAAGTGAACCTGCAGTGGATATATATAAATCAGGCACCCATGGAGGAAAAAAAAAAAACAGTACATGATACATAGAATAAGCATAAAATTATCAAAAGATCCTGAGATACCATTTGCAGGGAGAAATCATTGCCCCCGGTGATTCGGTGTCTGACGGCATTTTCCACTTCATCGAGCACTAAACATTGCGCTTCATCATCGTCAGCGAATCCAGGCAATGCTTTGGTCAGATGGTGCTTTCATCAGGTTCAGGCGAACTTCAATATTGACAATCAGTGGACCCCACATGGTGGATAGTATATATGAATGATTGACAGTTTCTACTATAAAATGCCGAGCATCTGATGTAGTGGGGGTCGCTGAAAACTACATGGAGAAAATGGATCATTGGACGGAGGCCAGGCGGAACGACAAAACGCTTGTCAAAGTGCAAAAATTTAAGCTCCGCCGGGCACCCAACCGGTTTTCATTGGGCGCCCGATCTTGAGCATGTATGGTCCAGAGAGTTAGTGGACATATTTTTCGAATATCGGGCGCCCGACCATCATCAGATGCCAGACTATCCCTCCACCGAGCGCCCCAAATTCATCCGAATTTTGGTTCAACTTACTATACTATTTTTGAGTTCAGCGAGCACCCGATTTTCCTTCACTGGGCGCACGACAATGCGCAAACCAGTTGCGCAAATTTTGCGCAAACTTTCTAATTTAATTTTTTTCTTTCGTAGTTTGTTTAAGACTTTTAATTTACGCACTTAGGATTTCTATTATGCAATTTAGGCTATAAATACTGGTTTTAATTTGTTTTTTAGCATTCTTATTCAACTTTTAGTAAAATCTCTCGAGTTTTACTCTTTTGCTTGTGGATTCGATGATCCTTCATGAATTTGAAGAAGATCGGTTGAGGATTCCTGATAGTTTAATGGATTCGGAATAGTTATCCATGAGGAGAGATGGTGTTCGAACCCACACCCCATCTACGTTGCGCCAAGTTGGTATCAGAGCGAGGAACAACCTTGGGAAGATGGCTTCTAACGACGGCCATGACAACAACCCCTCTGACATTGCTCAAAGATTCCAACTCCTTGTAGAGAAGATTGAGGCTCTCCAAGAGGCAAATCAGATGTCCATGGAGAGGATGTTTACTTCTCTCAAGTAGATTCAAAGGGCTCTACCCGAGCCCCAAGCCCAAAGCGATGCACAACCCCCAACGCTCCTTGTACGAAACAATCACATATTCCGTCAAGCACAGCTGCTGGCACCCTACAGGGCTAATCCCAATGATACAGATTGCAGCGATGAGGATGTTGAAGACATTGTCGCTCGACGGCCCGCATAAGGGGATGAACGTGCGGATCGCAATGATCGAGGTTTCTAAAGTAAAGGTGATCTTCCTAATTTTAATGGTTCATTAAATATTGAAGATTCTATTGATTGGTTAGCGAAAGTTGAAAGATACTTTTATTACGTGGGTGTTCCGGAGAATAAACAAGTAAAGCTTGTCATTTACGAACTAAAATCCGGTGCTTTCGTGTGGTGGGAGAAATTACAAACCTCTTGTACCCACTAGAACAAATTACCCATTCAAACATGGCCCAGGATGAAACGATTGTTAAAATCTAAGTTTTTACCTTGGACTATGATCAAGTATTGTTTTAAAAATTCCAGAATTGCAAGTAAGGATCTAGATCCATCACAAATTTTCAGGATGAGTTCGATCGCTTAACAACTCGAAACGAGTTATCAGAGACCGAGTCCCAGAAAACCGTAAGGTTCATCGGCGGTCTACGACTCACAATCTTGGATCGCATTCATCTACTACTGGTCTGGCCATGGCGGATGCAGCTCAATTAGTCACCCGTGCTGAGACACAACTTATAAAAATCATGCACGAACCTATCCTGCGTCTCGCGTGTCTACAACGAGCCTTGTACAAGATGCAATCCTGTTTAAGGGAAAAGAACCAGTAGGTGGGCGTGCTCAGCCACCACCAACTGCAAACTGTGATGTAGGGAGCGATCCATCCAGGCCACAAAGGGTCGTCCCTATGACAGCAAGCCCAAGCCAGGCATTGAATCCGTATGCTTGACCAAGGTCGGGCAACTATTTTCGTTGTGGCCAACCAGGCCACTTGTCGAATGCTTGCCCTCAGCGTCCCACTACTAATCTAGCCACAAATGAAGGAGAGGGCGAGGAAGACTATAGGGAAGGAGAACCCAAGAATGAAGAATATGATCAACTCACCGAGGAAGAAGGGGTAGGGACTGATTAGATGACTGGAGACCATGGAAAGTCCTTAGTTGTGAGGCGATTGTGTTTTATGCCTTGAAAAGAAGTGCACCCTCAGCGCTACAAAAGAAGACATCGTCGTTGCGCAATGAACGGGAAGGTTTGCGACGTCATTATTGACAGCAGAAGCATCGAGAATATTGTGTCCCGAGTTGTGGTAGACAAGCTCCAATTACTGATGACGAAACATCCAGTTCCGTGCTTAAGAAGGTCAGCGACACCAAGGTAATAGAATAATGTATAATTGTTTTTTCTATTGGTAGAATATAAAGATGAGGTGTTATGTGATGTTGTGGACATGGAGGCATGTCATATACTTCTCGATCATCCATGGCAATCAGACCGAGACATGACCCATCGAGGAGGCGATAACACTTATATATTTGTCAAGGATGGAAGAAAACAGGTTATGGCACCAGAGAGCCGCCCCGAGACTTCTAAAGTGGAGGGGATCTCTCCTCTCCATACGAAAATTCGTAGAAGAATCCAAAGAGATGAGTGAAATCTATGTGATGGTTGTTAAGGGAGATGATCCAGGGGATATGGTTATTCCCCCAGCCCTTCAACCATTATTGAATGAATTTCAGGAGGTGTAGCCCAAAGATTTTTCCCATGGCTTACCCCCGATGCAGGACATATAACACCACATTAACTTCATACTTGGTGCTAGTTTACCGAACTGGCAGCATTACCGGTTGAGCACGAAAGAGAATGAACTACTCCAAGGGCAGATAAAAGAATTACTGAAGAAAGGTTGCTCAGGAAGAGCATGTGCCCATGTACTGTTCCAGCCTTGTTGACGCGAAAGAAGGATGGTAGTTGGCGTATGTGTGTTGATAACAAGGCTATTAACAAAATCACCATCAAATACAGAATTCTAATACCCGACTTGACAATATGCTAGATATTCTTAAGGGGTTTAAAGTGTTTTCTAAGCTGGACTTATATAACGGGTACCATCAAATCCGTATTTGCCCTGATGATGAATGGAAGACAGCTTTTAAGACAAAGGATGGGTTGTACGAATGGCTAGTCATGCCATTCGGATTGTCGAATGCACCAAGTACTTTCATGCGCCTCATGAATCAAGTGCTAAAACCATTCATAGGCAAGTTTGTCGTGGTTTACTTCAACGACATATTGATATACAATCAGGATGAGTCAGAATACGTTGAACATCTCAGATAAGTTCTTCAAGTTTTGTAAGAAAACAAGTTATACCTGAACTTGAAGAAGTGTATATTTCTGATAGATCATCTTTTATTCTTGGGATTTATGGTGTCATCGACCGGTATCCGAGTTGATGAAGATAAAGTGAGGGCCATTCGTGAGTGGCTTACACCCGCCAACATCCACGAGGTTTGCAATTTTCATGGGTTGGCCACATTCTATCGACATTTTGTCAGGAATTTCATTATGATTGTCGCATTGATCACGGATTGCATGAAAAAATGGTCATTTCAGTGGACAAAAGATGCTGACAATAGATTTGCTAAGATTAAGTACAAATTGTCATCTACTCCGATCCTAGTCTTGCCAAGTTTTAAGAAAGTCTTTGAAGTAGGACTGTGATGCGTCTTATGTAGGCATTGGTGCAGTATTATCTCAAGAGGGCAAGCCCATAGCCTTCTACAGTGAGAAGCTTAGTGAATCCTGCAAGAAGTGGTCTACATATGAGATAGAGCTGTGTGTAGTAGTACAAGCTTTTCGGCATTGGCGACAGTACCTCATTCAGAGGGAGTTTGTTCTTTATACTGATCATCAAGCCTTGAAATTTATTAATAGCTAGACTAATGTTAGCTGTGTTCATGCTAGGTGGATTTCATTTTTACAGGAATTCACATTCATGTTGAAGCATAAGTCTGGCCAACAAAATAAGGTTGTTGACACATTGAGTCACCAAGTTGCCTTTCTAGTCACTATGAGAGCCGGGGTTGTCAGTTTTGACTACCTCAAGGAGCTATACGCCGAAGACGACGAGTTCAAAGATGTTTGGGTAACGAGCATGGAAGGCCAACTGAGTGATTTCCACATTCAAGACAGTTTCCTGTTTTACCGGAATCGATTGTGCATTCCGTAGTGCTCCCTCTGGGAGAAGATTATTCTTGAGCTTCACGGAGGTGGTCTTGGAGGTCACTTGGGTCGTGACAAGACGAAGGCTCTAGTTGAAGAGCGACATTATTAGTCTCACCTAGGCCATGATGTAGAACAAATGGTCCAGCGTTGCCATATTTGCCAATCCACTAAGGGACATGCCCAAAACACGACCCTCTACACTCCATTGCTCGTAACGAAAAGGCTCTTGGGAGGACATTTCCATGGGCTTCGTTCTAGGTCTCCCACGAATATAGTGTGGCATGGACTCCGTATTCCTGGTGGTAGATAGGTTTTCGAAGATGGCTCACTTCATTCCTTGCAAGAAGACGTACAATGCAACGGGTGTAGCCAAACTCTTCTTTCGAGAAATTGTGAGGTTGCATGGCATCCCCAAGACTATTACTTTCGACAGTAATATGAAGTTCGTGATTCACTTTTGGCGGACTTTGTGGAGTCGATTTGATACACAACTTCAGTTTAGTAATGGATATCATCCCTAGACTAATAGGCAAACTGAAGTGGTGAATAGGACGTTGGGCAACTTCATCCGAAGTATTTTCAGAGAAAAGCCAAAGCAATGGGACTTGGCCTTGTCACAAGCGGAGTTTTCCTTCAACAACATGGTGAACCGCTCCATAGGGAAGTCACTGTTTCATATAATCTACAACGAATCCCTTGACATGCTCTTGACTAGTCCGATTACTGAAGATTCTCGACAAGAGTATAGCTGTAGAGATGGCCAAGCGAATTACAAAATTACATGCGGAAGTACGGACTAAGCTTGCCGAGTCGAATGAGCAATATGCGAGGGACGCCAACAAGCATCAATGCGCCAAAGTGTTCGAGATAGGAGATCAAGTGATGGTCCACCTACGTAAGGAGCGCCTCCCAACCGGCACTTACAACAAATTGAAGCAGAAGAAGATTGGGCTAGTATTGATTCTCCGGAAGCTAGGTGACAATGCTTATGTAGTGGACCTCCCAGACAAGTATGAAATTTCACGAATGTTCAATATGGTAGACTTGTTCGAATATCATGAACCAGAGGTAAATGAGAACTTGGGGTCGAGTTCTTTTCAAGTGGAAGGAATTGATGTAGAGGGGGTCACTGACAACTACATGGAGAAACTGGACCATCAGATGGAGGTCAAGCAGAGTGACAAATTAAATAGTAAAGAAAGTGCAAAAAATCCAACCCCATCGAGTGCCGGACCGTTCTTCACCAGGCACCCGACCGTGAGCGCGAATGGTCCAAAGAGTTGTTGGACATATTTTTTTGAATATCGGATGCCTGACCATCAGGTCATCGAGTGCCCGACCATCCCTTCACCGGGCGCCCCAAATTCGTCCGAATTTTCGTTTAACTCTCTGGATAGTTTTGAGCGCCGCCGGGCGCCCGACCACACCTCGTCAGGAGCTCGAAATTCGCCAGATTTTCAAAGTTTACTCGCTGGACTGTTTTTTAGCTCAGTGGGTACTCGACCATGCACGAACCAGTTGCGCAAATTTTGCACGAACTTTCTAATTTGAATGTTTTTCTTTCCTATTTTGTTTAGGACTTTTAATTTACACACTTGGGGCTTCTATTATGCAATTTAGGCTATAAATACTGGTTTTAATTCGATGTTTAGCATTCTTATTCAACTTTTAATAAAATCTCTTGAGTTTTACTCTTTTGCTTGTGGATTCGAGTGTTCTTTCGAGAATTCGAAGAAGATTGGTTGAGGATTCCCGATAGTTCCGTGGATTCAAAATAGTTATCTGTAAGGAGAGTCAGTGTTCAATCCCACACCCCATCTACGCTACGCAAGCATCAATTTTCTATCCCTTACTTGAATGATGAGATCATCATATGAAGGTGAGTTTTAAGAGGGATGGGGAATTAAAGGGGGCACCACATTATGGCAGTCCATATCATCACTGGTACATTCTCTATTATAATCAAGTGAAGTTTTAATAGGAAAAAAAAATGCCACCCACACATACGATGGATAGTCACAATTAATGAGTGTACCATTTCAACATAATAAATATGACCTTCCTTTTCTCATTCATCGGTTAGATGTTATGACCCTCTAATCAATGAAATTTCTCAGAAGGATTGGCAATCACAGATGGGCCCGATATTCCAGATGGTCCAGATCAATGTTACACATTTATCATCATCAATATGAGTTGTATATGTTCCTAGCCATTCACTGGACATCTGATCAAAGTGACATTTTGGGAGGGGTAAAAAATCAAAAGTAACTCCCACAAGATTTGTATTGTAGAGTGTCCACAAGCTAAAAGTTAAATTGATTGGCTGATCTTAACTATGTGATGGTGACACCATAAGGAATTATGAAATTAATTCCCGTGCCATGGGAAAATATCCTTGAACAGGAAGACTATGATCATCTAATAGTTTATAAGTTTTAATCCTTAGGATCCTATACAACAATAGCCAGCTTAACAAGCAATTTGAATTGAACTTTGGGAGTTCATTATTTTTGGATCAATGACAAATTCCATGTTCTTCAAGGAAAGAAAAGCTTGGAACTTTCACTTTCTAAATGGGATAGGTAGCCAATGTGTGGCCCCCTTAGCCAATGAAGATTCTATAGAAAACATGGGAGGCACGCATGGGCTTTAAAAATTCTTATGGTGCGTATTCATGCTGTAAACACAGGTGCATGAACATGATCATCAATTCTTTGAACAAACATGTTCCACAAATCAATATAAAAAGAGAAAGAAATTCATATTTAACAATCTGAGCAATAAAAGTTTAAAATTCATGTTTGGATTTTTCATTAAAAAAAAAAAAAATCTTTGAAGAAGTATAGTTTCGTATTGAATCTCTTCTTTTACTGGTCTAAATTTGAATGTTGAGGGAGAAAGATGTTCTTAGCATATAAAGTGGAGAATATCATGATTAGAGAAAAAAGAGAAGAACATTATATAATTGTAATAACCCGAGTTTTCGAAAATAATTAAACTAACAAATTAATTAATTAATTAATAATTTATGTGGATTATTATATTGATAAATTAATAATAAAAGAATCTGTAGGGAATTCATGTAGGACCCCTTTATTAAAGTTGCTCAACACGAACCCTAGAACAGTGTAGAAGTGCCAGATTTATCAAAACTCACCATAATTACGAAAAATACCATTGGTTAAACTTAATTTATATAGATGATTTTAAGTGTACCAGTTTCTGATGATCCGTTTCATGTAAAACTTCATATAATAGTTTAGAGACCTAATTTAACCGTACACGTCAAATTTTAGCCCTCCGATCATCCTACAAGTACCCTAATCAGAAATCAGGCCATAAGTGGGCCATCTAAACTCGGAACTGCATCAATTTTTGTGTCATACCCTAAAATCATGTGGCCTACATGATGGCAGAAGTAGATTTTTCACATACATCACTGTGGGACCCACGTGCACTGCGTGCACGTTAGAGACGCGGTCAACACGCGTTGACCGCGTGCGCAGCGGAAGGCTGCGTCTTCCTTGTTCGACGCTGCGGCAGCAGCGTCCGCTGGTCGTCGGACGGTCCACACCATCCATCACGGTGGATCCCATTCAAAAATTCGTTCCACCCATTGTGTAGCCCTCTCTTGGGACAATTAAGGCAAGGTTTTTTATTTGTGATTAGTGACTAGAGTGGGCCGCAAAATCTGTTGTAACCTAGAACTAAACGAAACAGAACGTGTAAGATTGGGGCCGATCCTACGCATGGGTCCTTGAAATTTGAAAGGATTGTTTGCGTGGGCCCCACCTACGATTCTAACGGTTCACATAGTACCAAGCGTGGATACAGAGGGAGATCTGGAATCTTGATCTTTCCTTCTCCCACTCAAACTCAACCACGTCCGTCCGGAGCTTCCGTCCGCATTTCGCCACTTCCAGCGTATCTGTGTGATATAAGAACATGTAGTCGTCCCTCCCCTCCCTAGTAAAACGTAGAGAGAGTAAGAGAGAGAGAGAGAGAGAGAGAGAGAGAGAGAGAGAGAGAGAGAGAGTACGAGTAGAGAAAGATGGAGGCTTTGTAGCGAGAGAGAGAGAGAGAGAGAGAGAGATTTCTGGGGCAATATTCCAGCAGCAAGGAGAGAAGAAGAAGAAAGAAAGAGAAGAAGAAGAAGAAAGAAGAAGAAAAGAAGAAAGAAAGATTGCAACAGTGAGTATTCTTCTCATATATTTTCCACTCGGTTTATATTTTAAATTCTTTTATTTATATTTTAAATTTCTTCGTTTGGAGGTTCAAATTGTTTTATATGGGTAGATTTAAGAATTATATCGATTTCCGTGTTGTATTCTCTACAAGTTGTGTTTTCATATGACTTTAATACTTGGTTTGAATTGTACATGCGTGAGCCTATTTTGAATTATTCTGGAAAGATGTTTGGAAAATTGATTTGATTCATGCATAGCACGATTGTGAACTCCAGTTATTACGGTAGGGTGAGCACCCTGGTGTGTGCAATAGGCCCATTGATGATTGTTTGGGTGAGCGCCCAAGTGTGTGCAACAGTCCCTGGTTGAGCGCCCTGTGTGTGCAATATACCCTTCTGATAGTCCATCGATTGTGGACGGGTTGGTTAAGCTCCCTGGTGTGTGCAAGATACCATACTAGCGTACCCGGTGGATATTAGATGATTTTGGCAGGTTGGGTGAGTTTCCTGGTGTGTACAAGAGACCAACTCTGCAGTTGTGAAACAATATAGGCCCGACTATAAACTGGCCCTGGATGTTCTACTGAGAACTGTACTGAGATTGTTGAGGCATACTTGCATACCATGCATCATGTGCATGTTTAAGAGATTTTGGTTTGATGAAATTACCATTAGATTTGTAAGGATTTGTATTTTAATGGTCAAGTGATTTCTATGTTGAATTACGTGTGTTAAACTATATGAGAATGCTCACCGACTTTTATAGCTGACGCAGTGTTATGCGATTAATCGTAGTGACAGGTGATGATTTAGAAGACTTCGAGGAAGCGGTTCCAGATGAGGGAATACTTTAGAAGATTTTTTAGAATTGATTTATTTTCAATTTGAAATTTGAAAGTATTGATGTAATAAGGCCCATTAGATGGTCATTAGTTAGATAGTTTGGGATAATTTAGTGAACTCCTGGAATTATGGTTTAATATTTCAAGTTGGTTTATTTTGATTCTATATTTTTTGTACCATGTGAATGGAAAAGAGAAAAGTATCAATTGAGAGTGTGATGAGTTCATTCATTATTTACATAACACCCTTGATTTCGAGATTTGAGTTATATACTTGAGTGTCGGATTTTGGGGGCGTTACAATAATGATTTGGAATAAATAAGTGAAAAATCTCGTTTAGGATATTAATTGATAATGAACTAAAGGTTAAAAAGGAGAAATGTTAGAAACATCATTAAAAAGGCAAATAAAATAAATTAAAAATAAAAACTCGCTCACGTATACAAATGATTACTCTTGCTTTAAGCAACTTCTTATAAAAGTGGCTCAGAGTAAGTTTTTGCAACTCATTGGATCAAAAGAATCAATGAAAAATTCAGCCAAGTTGTTTAAAACCTTGCATGGGCTTGTAGAATTGGTCCATGGTATAGATTGACTAGTTTTTCTTTTAAGCCCCTAATTGACTGGCCTAGTATTCAAAGTATGCTCTAAATGCAATTTAATGGTATAATGAATTATGTTATAAATCACTGGATCCCATCAAAACCTGTACGTAAGCTTGCTTGGATGAGATTAGTACTAGGACGAGTGACCTTGGGAAGTCCTCATGCTGCGACCCTCCCTTTTGGGTTGGAGTCTATGGCTCAGACGTAGAGAGAGTGCATTTCAATACTGAGGTTTTGGGTTCGGACTCATACTTGACTAGTTCTAGTTCATGATAGGCATCCAAACAAGCCCTTAGATGGTAAGTGTGTGTGTGTAGAGAGAAAGAGATGAATGCTCACCTGCGCAGAGTCCTCACTGAAACTCGTAAACACATTTTGAGAACTCATCACATGTGATCGTATCCCAAAATCTGAGTCATCCATGTGATGCAGCACCGCCAAGGGCCCAACTTTTACTCTGATATAGAATTTTGATAGGCCATGGAAAAAGGAAATAGTTTCCTCCCTTGATTTGCCTCTCTCTCTGCTATGGCCCAACAAAGTTTTGGATCAGGTTATAAGTTGGGCCCTGGGGTTTTTTTAAGTGCTCCATCACAAGGACGGCTCATATTTTGAGCTTACATCACGTGCGATGAGTTTCCAAAACGTGCTAACAAGTTCTCGTGAGAACATGTGGGTGACAATTATAATAATAATAAAGCATAGCTTCTATGCCCACAGTGAGCATGGTAGGTTGGTGCACACATTTTCTTTGCCTTTCGAAGATGGTTGGTGTGAGTTATAAACATTACAAAATGTGAACATGCAAAAGCCCATTTGGAATTGGATGTTAAAATTGCAGTTCATTATCGAGCCACATTTGGACACAACTTTTAAAGTCCTTAGATACATATATATAATCTATTCTCCCGTGATATTTAAAGTTGGATAATGTAATTTATTTTTTTTATAGATTTCAAGTCCTTTGCAAGTCCACTTAAAATATAAATTTGAAGCAATTTTAATTCTTTTTTTATTTAATTGCTAATTATGAGCCGCGCTACTCCCACATACGTGTGCAATAACTGCATGTATATACTACAAATGTGCCAGCATGGCATGGTAGGTCCAAGATCCAATCTATTTGTCAAAATGGCACAATTATATTGATGCTCTAGATCAACAATTAGGTTGATCCATTGGTTAGGTGGAATATAGTTTGCAAAAAATATATATGGCTTTGAAAAAAAAAAAAAGCTGGCTGAAGTTTTCTAACCCACTCACTTGTTTCTAATGTTGGAGCCCACACGCCGAGTGGACCGGATTTGTTTTTGCAAAAAGATGTGCAAGGTCGGACAAACCTATTAAATGGACTAGATCTCTTACATATAAAAGTAAACCTACCGTGGATATATATAAATCAGGCACCCATGATCAAGGTTTGAAAAAAAAAAAAAAAAGGAAATATAATATATAGAATACAAAATAAAAATATCAAAGGATCTTGGGATACCAATTGTAGGGAGAAATCATTGCCTCCAACGATTCGGTGTCTAACAGCATTTATCACTTCAACAAACTATATATCCACATTGCGCTTCATCATCATCAACAAATCCAGACATTGCTTTCCTCATATAGTGCTTTCATTAGGTCCTCGCAAACTTTAATATCGATAATCAGTGGGCCCCACATGGTAGATAGTATATGTCAATGATTGACCATTTTAGTTTAAAATGTGCACCATCGATTTTCTATGCATTACATGGAAGATGATCAGGATCATCATATGAAGATGAGTTTTAAGAGGGATGGGAAATCAAAGGTGGGCCTCATATTATCGGCAGTCCATATCAACATTGGGACCTTCTCTATTACAATCTATGTCCATTTTCTTAACCATTGATCTGATGATAAAGATTATCATATCAAAAGTGAATTCTTGTTCGGGACTAAAGAAAAAAAAAATACAAGCGTGACCCCCATATGATAGATAGTCTAGATCAATGAGTGTACCTATTATTATTATTATTATTATTTTGGTTAGTCATGCAACACACCCACCCAATTAGTTGGGCAACACACCCACATAGTTAGTCATATGATGCACCCACCCACCAGTGGGTTAGCGTCTCCCCTTAGCACTCGAACCTGAGATGAAACGCCTAAGCTTCTTCCACCTAGGCTAGCAGGCAAGGGACTCTAATGAGTGTACCTTTCTCGTTTGTTGGTTAGATTTTAGGATCCTCTAATTAAAGAGATTTTTCATAGAGATTGGCAATCATAGATCAGTCCCATATTCTGGATGATCCAAATCAATGATTAAACCTTTATCATCATCAATATGGGTTGTCTATTTTCCCAGCCGTTCATTGGGCATTTGATCAAAGCGACCTTTTGGGAGGGATAAAAAACCAAAAGTGCCTACCAAAAGATTTATGTTGTGGAGCGTCCACAGGATCAAAAGTTAAATTGATTGGCTGATCCTAACTATTCGATCCTGACACTATTAGGAATTATGAAATGAATTCCCCTGCCATATGGAAAATTATCCTTGGACTGGAAGACTATGATCATCTAATTAATAGTTTGTGATTTTTAATCTTAGGATCCTATACAACAATAGCCGACTCAAAGCAATTTGAATTAAACTTTAGCAGTGCAATTTTGGATCAATGACAATTCCCAAGTTCTTCAACGAGATACAAAAGCTTGGAACTTTTCCTTTCGATATAGGATAGGTAGCCAATGTGTGACCCCCTTAGCCATTGAAGATTGTATTGAAAACATGGGACGCAAGCATGGGCTTTAAAATTTCCTGCCGTGTGTATTCATGTTGTAAACACAGGTGCATGAACAAGATCATCAATTCTTTGGACAAACATGCACCACAAATCAATATAAAAAGAAAAAGGAATTTATACTTAATAATGTGAACAATAAAAGTTTGCAGGTTTTATACTTTCCGTAAAAACCTTGGAAGAAATGTAGGTTTGCATTGAATCTCTTCTTTTACTGGTCTAGCTTCGAATGTTGTGGGAGAAAGATATGAGCATATAAAGCGGAGAAGATCGTGATTAGGGAAAAAGGAGAAAAATATTATATAATGATTTGGAATAAATAGGTGTAAAATATCATTCATGATATTAATTGATAAAGAACTAAAAGTAAAAAAGGAGAAATGTTAGAAACATTGTTAAAAGTAGGGTTGTAAATGGCCAGGTTTGTGGTGGGTTTAGCCAAAACCATGACCTACTCATTTACTAAATGGGCCTAGGTCCAACTTTTAAACCCAAACCCTTTTACTAAATGAGTAAGTTTAGGTCAGGTCTGAGTCCCCCCATCAGACTCATTTATAAATGGGTTTCGGTCTAGTAGAGGAAGATCTATCCAGACCCATTTATAAATTGGTCAGGTCTGAAGGGTCTAGGTCTAAATCTGGAATGCGAGCATTTTTACCAAGTTAAAAATTAGGTTTGGACGGGTCCGGGCTTATGTGGGTCCCTTGCAACATAGGCCAAATCCGCACATTTACTAAATGGGTTTGAGTAGCATCGGCTCGTGTCTAATATAAAGGAAACCAAATCCAGACCCATTTAACAAACAGGTCAAGTCTAAATGAGTCGGGTCTGGGTACCCCGTTGGGTCCACTAACCCATTTACAACCTTGGTTAAAAGAGGCAATTAAAAGAGAAAATAAAATAAAATAAAAAACCCCTCACGTGTATAAAGGATTACTCTTGCATTAAGCAACTTAAAGTAAGTTTTTCGACCCGTTGGATCCTCAAAATCAATGAAAAGTCGGGCAAAGTTGTTTAAAATGTAGCTTGTGTTTATAGGATTGATCCATACTGTAAATTGACTAGTTTTTCTTTCAAGCCCTTAATTGACTGGCCAAGTACTCAAAAAATGCTCTAAAAGAAGTTTATAGGGATAATGAATTATATCATAATTGACCAGATCCCATCAAAACCTGTACGTAAGGTTGCCTAGATGAGAGTAATACTAGGACGAGTGACCTTGTGGGAAGTCTTCATTTTGCAACCCTCCCTTTTAAGTTGGATTACATGCCTTAGGTAGAGACTGTTTCACCACTGATGTTTTGGGTTCGGACTCATACTTGCCTATGTTGTAGTTCATGATAGGCATCCAAACAGGCCCTTAGATTGTGAGAGGTGCGTGGGATCTGCTGCCCAATGTGCATTTGCTTAAATAATCTACCCAAGTTGTTATCTCCCTAACAACCACAACAGCAGCAACAACAACAACAATGATAATAATATTGATAAATAATGGGTTTCCAAGCACCGCAAGGACATACATGTGGCACAATTAGCAGGGGATCTTGATACAGTACGATGATGTAAAAGAGGACCCAACCATGAACATAACTGCATAGATGTGGACAATCTACACGTCCAATGGGCCACATGTTTCTCTTGAATATGTACACTTGCAAATTTTTTTTTTTTTTTAACAGACCGCTCAGTTGATCAGTAAACCAACACAACTCAAATGCGCTTAGATACTACCCATATTGGTACTTAGCACTTGTACAGCACTTAAAGGTGCTGCATGTGTGGCTACCAAACCTGATCTAATTATGATACCTAGTATGGACGATTTGGATCTCACATGAGAACCTTCCAATCCCTAATCTCTTGTGGGGACCCCACAAAATCGATTTCCTCTCATGGTGGTCCCCACATGATACAACCATCCGATCAAATATCTAGAAAGTGCACAATAATTTCTAACACTAGCTAGCTGACCATTCCAACTTTCTAAACCACTAATGGTAATAATAATACATATCAAAGTATAATTGAATACCCTTTTTCACCATGAATATGGCCAACTAAATGTAAAAAATAACTTACAAAAGTTAAAGTAGCCAAAAAAAATAATAGAGAAATGATGTTGCGGGCTTGGTGTATGTAAACGTTTCCATGCACCTAGTTGAACTTCGAGTGTTTGATATGCCCATCATCTGTTTGGACCGTCCGTACACGCTTGTTTCGCTATTTTATCAACACTACAGCCATCAGATGAAAGCTATAAATGTTCCTGGCTGGACATTTCTTCTAAAAACGATTGTGTCAATACATTTTTTTTTCATGCCATCAACTGTAGGGTTGGGATCATCCAATCAGTATGATTTTTTTCAAGACAGCATAAAAAGAATGGCGTGGAGGTAATGGACAGTCCAGATGGGTGATTTGGGAGATGACGAATTCCAAATGAAAGTAGGTGCATTGAAAGGTTTATGTACACATAGCCCCACTTAGATCATTTCTGAAAATAAAAAAATGCATTTTCATGAAAAGACCCATGAGACAAGCTTTATCTCCCCTGTCGAGAACCTTTAAAGAATCAAATCCTACAAAATTCATTCCGACAAAAGAGGAATATTTAATCATATGCAAATCCCACCTCATATGTTCTCGCGTGACCCGTTTTCCACTTTCATCTGATTCGCTTTCTATTGTTTTTTAAGAGGAATCATATGATCCTCGGCCTGAGGACATTGGCTCTGTGCTCGGGTTGTGGGTTGTACACGTTGAGCAGGACGCGGATTTCCTGGGAACCTAGGTGGGGCCCACCGAGATGTTTGTAAGAAATCCACCCCATCCATCCGTTTTGTGAGCTCATGTTAGGACATGAGACCAAAACTGAGACGGATCCAATACTCAAGTGGGCCGAAAACTTGAGGATTAAACTTCCACAAATGAAATATTCGTAGGGACACAGAAGTTTTGAATCAGGCTAATATATGTGTTTTCAGTATATCCCAGTAGGAATGACGTTATGAACGGTATGGATATAGCATATAATGGCATATAAAAATCACTGTGGACCGCAGGGAAGTTTCAACGGTAGGAATTTCCCTACCGACATTCTCATTTAGTGTGGCCCACTTGAGCCTTGGATATGGTTCATTTTTTGTTGCATATCCTATAATGAGCTCAAAAAACGGATGGACGGGGTGGATTTCTCACAAACATCACGGTGGGCCCCCACCTAGGTTCCCAGAGCAGCAACTTCGTAGAGCACATGTTCCTGGTACGTTCGAAGTCAATTGAATGTCTAAAACTGCCGTATTTGTCTATTTTTGTCATGATCAGAAAGCCCACAATTCTAGAGCTGTCAATCACTACAAAAACCCACTTGCACCTGATGGACCAACCCCATTTTAATGGATCTAGTCCTTTTCATGGACCCGTTAAGAATTCAGGTAGGGTTCAGCGGCTCCGACCCAGTTAAAATGCGGTCGAATCGGAAGCAGATGGGCTACTACCCAGCCTGTCCCTAGCTAGTAATGGACACGGGTTTCGAGGGGCCATTCTGATGTATGGATTTTATCCACACCATCCATTCCTTTTTCCATATCATTTGAGGGCATAATCCAAAAAATGAGGCAATTCCAAGGCTCAAGTGGACCACACAATGGGGATTAAATACCTATAGTTGAAACCTTCCTAGGGCCCACCATGATGGTTAAATGCCTTCCAATATATTAATAAGGTCACATAGACCTGGATGAAGGGAGAAAAAAAAACAAAAACAAATATCAGCTTGGTCCAGAACTTATCTGGCCCTGAAAATTTTTCAATGGTAGGTATTTAATCCCCACTGTGTGGTCCACTAAGCCTTGGAACTGCCTCCTATTCAGCCTCGTGCCCTAAAATGATATGGAAAAATGGATGGACTGTAGCCCCTCAAAGCCCCTGTCCATTCTTAGCCAGGGGCTGGCGTTGCAGTACCCAATCCGCGTCTCGTCCTGTTCAACTCACGTCGCGTCGAGCCAGGCCGAGTTTTGTTTTACTCAGATTTGATAATATTATTAAAGATCCGCTGGCTACTCGAAAGGCATCTGAACCCAACCAGATCTTCATCTGGGCCTTCAGGAACGAGACCCGACCCAGCAAAACCCAAACCTGGTAATCCCGGGCGCTGAACCGACACAAAGCTGAACCGTTGACACTTGACAGCCCTTCAAAAATTGAAAGGCTGGGTTTGTACAACGAAGGAGATTATGGGGTCATCTTCTATCCACAAAAATTGCATACGTGGCATACATAAACGAAACTGACTAAATTGTGGAATCCATTGTCTAATTCAGTTCAAAAGAGAAAAAAGATGGTTGGAAAAATTGTAAACTCTGATTCGTGGACTCTCTTGTTTGTTGAAATAGGACTGTTGGATTTTTCATTTAATTTCAACCGTCCAATGAGTGTCCATCAATCTGACAGTTATATTACCAAGTAAGTCTATTCCTTGGTTTCTTTATACATCCACTAAGGAGACCATAAGTAGTTGGGTACAATATGTATTACTTGTATGACCTGTTTACTACTTCTAACTGCCTGCGTATCATCCACCATGCTCTGCCAGGATGTCAGAGCTTTCGTAATATCTTTATTGGGTGGACATTTCTTTATGGATTTTCTCTTTTCTTTTATTTGACTCCGGTCCTAAAAGCTTTAATGGCATGTTGGGTACTAACATGGGCTTTGTAGGCCTATATTTTTCAGTGGTTTCTATTTAATAGGATTCTTTGTTAGGTAAGATACAATAAGACACCCCAATCAAAAGCATGAGTCTGTGACCCACCCACTTAGTAATTTTTGTAGAAAAA
The DNA here is from genome assembly GCA_003013855.2 of Liriodendron chinense. Lineage (NCBI taxonomy): Eukaryota > Viridiplantae > Streptophyta > Magnoliopsida > Magnoliales > Magnoliaceae > Liriodendron > Liriodendron chinense. The sequence goes on along the minus strand of ML058508.1, from coordinate 5,795,752 downwards.
CGTACTAAACCTGAATCATTGGTACGTACCACAGTTTCGAAATCGGACAAGTGAGGCCCATGGTTCATGATTCAAACCATTGTATCATTTCCATGCTTCACTAGTCTCCCATGTTAAAAGATTCCAGCTACCAAGTTCTGAACTTTCAGATCTGTGAACTAGAGTGGATATAATGCTACTAGAACTCATTTCCACACCTTGTGCAAAGAGGTTAGTTAAGGGCTCTTTTGGCAGCATGAATGTTAAATCCCATCGAGTCTAGTGGATTTTGCAGTCCGTGGAATTGTGGAGAATTTAAGGCTCTTCAAAAATCTAGATTTGTTAAATAGCTCTAAGGATATCCATTTTGATAAAGAAATTTATAAAAGCAAAATCTAAAAATAAATGGTTTAGATTTTACCTGAGCAGAACTCGCATAATGAAGAACCTGAACCTTACCAATATAGATTTTCCAACGGAGGAAGTCTCTTCCCAATATATTCCAGTTTGAAGGAGAGTGGAGAGGCTTCAAGGCAGCCATAATGTACGATCAAGATGATGCATGCCTAAATTCTTGTGGACCCCACACGGATGCACATGTGATGGAGAATGAGACATGAAAGATGGAGCTCTCTCTCTCTCTCTCTCTCTCTCTCTCTCTCTCTCTCTCTCTCTCTCTCTCTCTATATATATATATATATATATATATATATATATATATATACACTTTCTCACTTCTGTTGGGTGCGTTTCACAAAACCTTAGGATCTTACCCCCCAAACTACTTAAATTATGGGATATGATAAAGCAATGAACTAAATCAAATAAAAAACTACACAACATGAGAGATTTTTTACATGAAAAACCCTCGAAGAGGTAAAAACCACGGGACCTAGTCCAGACCAACAATCCACTATGAAAAAGAACTATTACAACCACGATCACAAGCATAACCCGCTTGGATCAAACCTTCTTCACTCACGCAGGAGTGGATAAACAATAAAAGGACTAGAAACTGAGAGATCTCACCGAGCACGAGGACGTTGAAGAGCCGAAACGTCGATTGCATTGTGAATCACCTTCACAAGCAAAACCTCCTCTTCCAACAAGCTTCTTCTTCTCTCTCTCTCTCTCTCTCTCTCTCTCTCTCTCCTTGAACGTTTAACCATCTATTGGGATGACCTAATCCTGATTTGGAACATCTTAAATAGAGAACCAGAAAAATTAGAACCAAAATAGGAAACTGTGGATTCGCAGTCCACGCATGGTCGGGCGCCCCGCCTTAAGCCGTCAGGTGCCTGGCCAATCAAAAAATTATCCAGAGAGTTTAGAGAATAAATTGCCAAATTTTAGTCGCCCACCTCAACATATTCGGGCGCCCGGTCAACAGACCATCGGGCACCGAACTATTCCAAAAATAGGCCAATGACTTTCTGTCCTTCCGGGTGAATTTCGATCGCCCGACCAAGATCGGCCGAGCGCCCGACCATACTTGGGTTGCACCTCTCTCTCCCCTACACCTAAGGAGGAAAACCCCGTTAAATCTCTCCATTTTCGACTCAGGAGGAATCCACCTTCTTCAAACCAGCCAGGCTTCTACAAACATCAAACTTGCCCTTGAGCAAAGCCTTGGTCATCATGTTTAACCCGTCATCGTCCATGTGGACCTTCTCAAGCTGTAACACTTTCTGTTTCAAAGTATCCCTATGTGCTTCGACTTTGAATGCTGACTTAGATTCTTGCTTAAGTGTATCGCACTCTGTCTATCACAATAGACCATGTGCTTCTTCTACTTCAGGCTAAGTTCCTGTAGGAACCTCTTCATCCAAAGCATCTCCTTGCATGCTTTTGTGACCACGATGTACTCAGCCTCTTTAGTCGACAATGCTACGACCTTCTGTAGCTTGCTCTACGTAGAGACTGCTCCCCCTGCAAACGTGAACATGAACCTTGATGTAGACTTCCTGGAGTCTATGTCACCTGCCATATCTGCATCTGTGTAGCCTTCTAACACAGGTTTTCCGTCACCTTAGTATAAGCTCAACCTAGATGAGCCCCTCAGATACCGTAGTATCCACTTCACCGCTGCCCAATGTTTTTTAATAGGATTGACAAGATACCAGCTGACAACCCCAACTGCATATGTTATGTCTAGGCGCGTACACACTATAGCATATATCAAACTTCTTACCGCCGAAGTGTAGGGTATCTTCTACATCTCATCCACCTCTGCCTTCGTCTTGGGACACTGCTTGTCGCTCAATTTAAAGTGACCATCTAGTGGAGTACTAACCGGCTTCGCTGCATTCATATTGAACCGCTCTAGGACTTTTTCAATATACCGCTCTTATGACATCCAAAGCCTTATGCTGCTTTTGTCACGGGTTATCTCCATTCCTAGGATCTGTTTAGCTGGGCCCAAATCTTTCATCACAAAAAACTTGCTCAACTCCTGTTTCAGCCTGTCAATTTTCTTGATGTCTTTTCCCATGATGAGCATGCCATCAACGTACAATAGCAGAACTAAGAAATCACCATCTAAGAACCTGCATGTGAACACACAGTAGTCCAATTCCGTTCTGTCATATCCATACTTTAACATGAATGAGTCGAACTTCTTGTACTATTGCCTTGGACCTTGTTTCAGCCCAAACAAGCTCTTCCTAAGCCTACACATCATATGCTCATTGCCCTGACTTCGAACCCCTCTAGTTGGTGCATATAAATCTCTTCTTCCATGTCACCATGGAGGTAGGCAGTTTCAACATCTAACTGCTTTATCTCTAGATCCATGCTAGCTGCCAACCTAAGCAACATCCGTATAGATGTCATCTTCACCATTGGTGAGAATATTTCCTCGAAGTCTATACCTTTCCTCTGACCAAAATCTTTCACCACAAGTTTGGTCTTGAACCTCGTTTGTGAATTTTGAATACCCACTTGTTGATAAAAGCTTTCTTGCTCTTAGGAAACTTCACTATATCATAGGTGTAGTTCTTATACAAGAATTTCATCTCCTCTTGCATAGCTTTCAACAACTCCCCCTTATACACGTCGGCTAAGGCTTCAGAGTAATCATCTGGCTCTCCCTCATCAGTAAGCATAATGTACTCATGTAGCGAGTACCTCTTGGACTGGTGTCTGTCTCTAAATGTCCTCCTCACCTGTGGCTCAACAGGTGGATCAAGTGGGGGCTTTTCCCTCGGTCCATCTTCTGTAAGAACTCTCATGTCCTCTGCATCTTGCTGTACTCCCCCGTCATCAGGCACTATGGGAGGAGTAACCGGATCCATGTCATCCAGCTCACCTAAACTGGGCTGGGTCTTCTTTGGCTTTCCAATGTCTTCTATACACTTATCTGCAATGAAAACCACATCTCTGCTCCTGACGAGCTTCTTCTCGCTCGGATCCCACAATTTGTAAAGCGAATTTTTCATCACCGTACCCCAAGAACACACACTGTCTGATCTTCGTATCGAGCTTAGACCTCTCGTCCTTTGGTACGTGAACAGATACCCTGATTTAAACACCCTAAGATGATTGTACAAAGGATCATGTTTAGTCCACACCTTCTCAAGTACTTCTCCATTCAACGGGGTTGATGGAGACTTGTTTATCAAATACACTGTGTTATAGAATAAAAGTTGGTCAAAGGAATTCGTAAACTACCAACTCTTGAATATCTTTGCATTTGTTTATGTACGACTCGCGAGTGCCTCCGAGTATCATAAGTTGCGAGCAGATAAACATAAATACATCGTCTAACGAGCCGGGGTGATCACATCTCATAATTTAAGGAAGCTTGCTCACAAGCCAGTCGTTGTTCGTATCCGAGCAGCCTTGGTCGCTAGTCATCTGGTGGGGACACCTCCCGGGTCATAGTCTCAACAGCCCATATAGCTCATGAGTTGGACTAGATTACAGGTCTGTTTGGGTTTGTTTCAACTTATATTCTCGGATCAAAAGGGACCTCCATTAAGGAACATAATCAGCCAAGTGTCTAATCTGATAAGATAAGCATCTTATCCCTTGAAATCAGGAAGATCTTAACAGCTTACGTAACAAACTGGATCATTTTGATTTGTATAAATAGATGGTCCCATGGGTGATAAAGGTATACAACATATATTAATCCACGTTTCACACTTCATCTTATTTTCAAGCCCATCTTTAAATTAGGCATCGGAGAGCTAATGGCCGAGGGCCGGCCACGCTTAGTTTCTCTATTTGATTTTCAGGTGAGGAGAAGGGATTCATCTTTGAGAAAATCGTGCATTTGGGAGGAGGGAATCTTTGATCAAAATATGACATTAACAGATTGGCGTCGTCTGTGGGAACGAGTGTTCAATTCGTTCTCATCACTAATTCTTATCTCCCATTATGCCTCCTAAGAAGACGACTCATCCTTCCACCTCAAGATTTAAACCTTTTCTAATCGGTTTGATCAACACTTTTCCTAAGAAGACGACTCATCCTTCTAAATGACTCTTCCGGCATTTAGAGTCAGAAGAGTGTTTCCGAGGAAACGCAAGACATCGTCTTGATTTCCAGAAGCCTCCAATAATGGGTTTGCTGATGGCATACTCGGGGCTCCTTGAGGAATATTCGTCGACGTGGGTGGAAGAGCAGGTACGGATTCTGTCTCATCGGGCAGAGGTGGTGCCTGCCTTGAAGTCGAAGGATGAACAGCCTTTTTAGGAGGCATTGCGGAAGGATTTTGATCGGTAGAACGATTGATTTTGATGATCAAGTCGTTCCCACAGACGGCGCCAAACTGTTAATGTCAGATTTTGTAATAGGATCCTCCGGACGTTCGCCTTCTCTCCAACAGAGACTTCTTCCGCCAAACCTGAAAGAGGACAGACAGCAACCAAGGGTGGCTGGGGTCCAGCCGTTAGCCCTCCGATGCTTAAGTCAGGCCAAAGCAAGAAGAATAGTCAGGCAAAACGGGACAGATCGAATAGTGTGTGTACCTTTCCCTTAATGGAGTCGTCCCTTTATATAGATCTGAAGCGGTTCAATCTGTTACGCAAGATATCGAGATCCCGCTGATCTCGTGTACGATACTGAGATCTTGCTGATTTCGTGGGATAAGATCCTCATCTTTGGAGACGAGATCCAACCCAATAACCTATTTCGGCAATCAAGTCCCTTGATGGCAATCCCTTGAGATCCGGAACCACCCGAGAAGATAAGCCCAAAAACCGACCTATACGGGCTGCCGGTAGGCGTAGTAATAGCGCTGATCACTCATGTAGAGCTGGAAACCGTAGTTGGAGTCATAGCCAGCGAAAAGGAAGGAGACGCCGATGAGACGGAAACCACCGAACTGGGTGTAGCCCTGCCTGGCATCGCAGAGGGATTGGACAAGCTGCTCGACAGGACTCGGGTGCTGGTACTGAAGGTTAAGAGGTGTAACCACAAAAAAGCTGTTCGTAAGTTGGAACATGGTCGCGAGTCCAAGTGCTTGCTCATTCTGACGTAACACCTTTCAACGACTTGTGAGAAGGTCTGGTCGCTATTCAAGAAGGGAATCTTTGCTTCGCTTTATCTGACCATCGGCTAGGGGAGCTCGAAGCCTTGCGAATAGGTGCTCCGTATTTATCCATCCTACGACTCTCGAGCATATGATCTCGAGAGTCGGATGGGCATCCGGCACTTACCCGATCTGCGACTCTCGATCAGATGATCTCGAGAGTCTAATGGGTTCTTCCGTACCTTCCCAATCTTCGACTCTCGATCAGATGATCTCGAGAGTCTAATGGGTTCTTCCGTACCTTCCCAATTTGCGACTCTCGATCAGATGATCTCGAGAGTCAAATGGGTGTCCGTGTACAATTTTTAATAGCTGAGCTGGTCTCCACTATTTTGTCTATAACAATGTGCAATGGGGAGTTCATGAACAAGGAAACAGAGGAAGCTTGGAATTATTTTGACATGTTGGCTGAAAACACACAATCATGGGATACATCTAAGCCGACAAGTTCAAAACAACCCCAAGTTAAGGAAAATGGGAAAATTTACGTTTTAAATGAGAAAGATGATCTAGGTGCTAGAGTGGCTAATCTCACACGAAAGGTCGAGGAGATGGAATTAAGGAAAGTGGATACAACCCAACAAAGGGGGACTGTTGAAACTATTTGTGGTATTTGTGCTTCCAATGTACATCAAACGCCGAATTGTCCAACAATTTATGCGCTTCGAGAACTTTTATATGAACAATCGAATGCTTTGAATAGTTATCAACGACCTTTTAGTACTCCAAATTCAAACACGAACAATTCTAGTTGGAGAAACAACCCTAACTTCAATTGGGCGAATGGAAATATGGCTAACCAAAGTAATCCTCAAAGGGGGCCCCCAATGCAAATTCCTATGGCCCCACCTCAAATGCCTATAGAGGATACATTGAAAGCATTCATGGAAGGTCAAGCTCAAATAAATCAATCCAACCATACGATAATGCTTGAGCTTAAAAATTCGGTAGAGGAAATCAAGGCTCGCTTAAACGCAAGGGAAGGGATTCTTTGAGCCCAACCCATACAAATCCGAAACCTCAATGTGAAATAAGTGTGCCTAGTTCCTCTAACCAACACATGGAACATGCTAAGGCCATCACCACTCTTAGAAGTGGTAAAATTATTGAAAAATTTGACCCGGTGAAGGCCTCAACGCCTAATGATCCGGTATCTTTCAAAGAGGATGATGGACCTAGCACCGCCATGAATGAAAAAGAGCCATTGAAAGAATATAGGCCCGTTGCTCCATTCCCCCAATGCTTGATTTCAGCCAAACCTCAAGATAAATATCAGGAATTTTTGGAGGTTTTCAAGCAAGTCAAAATCAACATCCCATTGTTGGATGCTATTAAACAAATACCGCCATATGCTAAATTTTTAAAAGACCTTTGCACGGTGAAAAGAAAAATACATGTGCAAAAGAAGGCATTTTTGACAGAGAATGTAAGTGCCATTATAAATCACGGGATGCCTAAGAAATACAAAGATCCCGGTTGTCCGACAATATCATGCATAATTGGAGACTACCAGGTGAAACATGCTTTACTCGATCTAGGGGCAAGTGTGAACTTAATTCCCTTTTCGGTCTATGAACAATTGGGTTTAGGTGAATTAAAACCCACCAAAACCACATTACAACTTGCTAACCGATCGATTCGTATTCCAAGAGGGGTGATTGAGGACGTCCTTGTCCAAGTTGACAAGGTCTACTACCCGGTGGACTTTATTGTCTTGGACACACGACCCATGGTTAATATTGGCCCTCAAATTCCTGTCATACTTGGCCGTCCATTCCTAGCTACATCAAACGTTATCATCAATTGTAGGAGTGGGGTCATACAAATGTCTTTTGGCAATATGACGATTGAGTTGAATGCTTTCAATATTGACAACCAACAAGAGGATGAAGATGAGGAGGTCCATGAAATAAACATGATCAATTCTATTGTGGAAGATGAATCCCTCTCACCTTTTTACTCCGGTCACTTAGACGAAGATGTGACTTACTCCCTCGATAAGAACGATGATATGATAAGGGATATGGTCACACTTTAGAGTCGGTATCGGCATATGACGTTAGCCAAGAGAAGGATGTGGAAATAATACCTTGTTGTACTGAGAAATCAATTCATATTTCCACACCTTTGTGGATCATGCATATTGAACTCCACCAACCCTGGGATGATCCTTACTTGCAATATCAATGCCCAGAAAAATCTGAATGGAGACACATTTTTTTCTGATAAATATGATGATGTCTCCTCTTATACATGTGGTGAAAACATTAAGGAACCCGTTGAAATTCCTTTTTGGGATCTTGAGTGGCTTATCTCGATTACTCACACACATGTACATTGTAAAGCATGATATTGGATGACCTTACTGCGAAACCTTTTGATCCATCTAATGATTCTGCTTGACTTTATGCTTTTGGATGAGTTGTTGGGATTAACCTCCTAGTTTGATGGAGGATGATTTTCTAGAATGCTTTCCCATTAAGATTTTCTTTGATCAGTTGATTTATTTGTGAAGTAATCCATCTCCAAAAGTTAATCTTGCCATGAAATATATGCTTCAGGTGATATCTCTCTTTCTCACTCTCTTTTTGTTTTGGCATTGCGCTCATGTGTTGCATTCATTATATACATTCTCACATTGAGGACAATGTAAAGTTTTGGTTGGGGGTGAGAGAGATTCCTTAGATGAATCTGCTAGCTTTTGTGACATTTCGAGCAATGATGTAGAAATTTTTCAATTTTTCCAAAATTCAAAACTCTTTTGGAAAACTTTGATTCTATGCATTCGAGATGATATAAGTATAAGAAAAGGAGATACGAAGTGAGGGATGTTGCAAGCTTTGAATTTCTCTTAATATAATGGTTTTATATGTGAATTCACCTATTTTTATGATTGATAGAAAATTTGAACACCTTTTACACCTAGTTCACATTACATGATTTTCATGATTTGAAAGGATTATGTGATTTGTGGATTAGCTAGACTTTGATTTAAGATGTTGAGAAACCAAGCCGGGGTACTTTGTCCATCCTTATCCATGGGAAAATAACGAAAGTTATGGATTTCTAAAAATCCTATCTAATGTAAAAGAAAAAGGAAAAGGAAGGATGAAATTGGAAATGATGGAAAATGGTGGAAAATTCCGATTAGGGCTACCTACTACCAACTGGGGGATGGTCCACCTGTAACCAGAGCCAGAAATGGGACGTAGTTTGAAAGTCGTCAGAAGGACGGTAAGGCAAATTCCTATCATAGGCTTGTTGTTGCTCTATACACCTTGAGATCTATAGTTTAATTGATTTATGAATAAGATAATCTCGGAAACTCATGAGATGAACCTTCACTATGCACACTAGGTTGAATTTGTTCAAGTTCTTCTATTTATCAATCAATCAGCGGGAATTTCATATAAACACTTATTATGTTCTGAGAGTTTAAGGTTTCAACCTCTGTCACCTAATTTCTCTGATTTTTATGCTTGTGTGTCTTGGAATGTATAGAAGAATAGTTTTTAGAGGAGAGTTGGGTTTTGGAGAATGAAACTTGTTTCACGCATGTTTTGCTCGGGACTAGCAAAAGGCTGGTTGGGGGGTGTGTTGAGCTCTTAATTGTGCATATTCTAACCTCAATTCATCACTCATTATGCATGGTTTACACGTTTAAAGGACTACTCTAATGCATGATTTGTGATTGTAGGGACAAGATGGAGATTTCACTGATTCAAGGCTAAATAGAGCACTTTATAAGCATTAAAGACCACAAGAACCGAGCATGAAAGGGTGGAAGAAAGAAGCAAAGGAGAGAAGGAAAGAAGGAAGAAACAGACACTCACGACCGGTCGTCCGACCGGTCTGGCCACTCAACAAAAGAAGTTTTCTGTGCAAAGTCACTGGACCATCCACGACCGGTCATGCGACCGGTCATCCACACCTCAGACCGATCGTGCGACCGGTCCTTGAATAAAAATTGCAAGATGGAATTTATGCAAAACTCGCTGGACAGTTTACATATGCAATCCGACCGGTCTTGACTGGTCAGCGAGGCCAGTCCGACCGGTCGCGCGATCGGTCGTCAGTGCAACAGCATGTGCGTGAAGTTCCTGAAATTCTCTGCGCAATTGCGTAATTCCTTGCTAAATCTGGAATCTTCCACGTCAATCTATAAAAGGGACTTCTCCTCTTCATACCAGGGCATGCTAGGACGTGGGGATTGCTTGGGAGACGGATTCTACTGAAAATGCGGTATAAGTTTGATTACCGCTGTTGTAGAAGCAAGAAACAAGTTATCTTGTCCTAGAGGGGGGTGAATAGGACACTTTTTAAAATTTCTCAACACAAAATATTCTTAGAGCACTTTCATCAAACATCAGATATGCAAACCATAATAGAAGCCCATGAAAAAGAAGTAAATCAGTTCATCCAATCACCACACAACAAGGGATTTTTATAGTGGTTCGGTTATGTACCTACTCCACTCCCGGCTGATCCACTCACTCCTTGAGTGGCCGGATTTCACTATCACTATGGTTTTAAATGAGGTTAACCATAAACCTTAACAGCCTACAAAAGGACTTACGACTCAACACATGGATTCATCCTTCCATAGGACTAATCCATGACCACTTAGTCCTACACAAGGGCTTGTCCTACTCAAGGACTTGTCCTACGCAAGGACTCTACCGAGTTTGGGTCTTCAAACTCTGAAACCCAAATCTCAACTCGAGGAGGTTTCTTGGACTCGAAAGACTAAAGATACTTAGCTGATTGAGTCCCTTGATGATGCCTTTGTTGAAGATGCTTCAGCTTGTACGGAAGACGTCTTCTTCAGCTCCCTCGATCAGCAACCTTGCTCCGGATGACCCATTGTAGTTTCCAAGGTGAGGGATTGAGGTTAGGTTGAGGCTATTTTGGGATATGGCTTTTATATGAGGAAAGCTTCTACCTAAACCACCATTAATGGCATTGATGACAAGCAAATGTCTATGAGAGGTAGGTCAAGATGCCATTAAAGAGGAGTTGAGTTCATGTTTCAATCCAAGCTTTGAATGCTTAATCAATGTTGGTCAGATCAACATGGATTGAAGAATGAACTCAACAGATCTAAGGGTTTGGAAGAAGGGGATCTCAAGAAGAAGGCTCACTCAAACCCTAGATGGTGCTCAAGGTCGCTTTTGCAAGATCCAACCGAGTTCTATAAATAGATTATGCCCTTCAACGGTCAGAAAACGGTCAGCTCGATAGGTTCCGATTGATCGGACATAAGATTTAGTCAAATTTGAATTTTGCTTGAAAACAGGTTCTCCGATTGATCGGACTTGGTTCCGATTGATCGGAACACCCTTTCCGATTGATCGGATAGGTGGTCCGATTGATCGGAATTTCTTCCAGAGAGATGATGCAATTTTTCTGGAAATTCTTCCGATGGATCGTACCTATGTCCGATGGATCGGAGAGCCCTGTCCGATGGATCGGACAGACCTCCGATTGATCGTAAAAGAGTCCAGAGAGTTTTTCAAAGTTTACTGGACAAATGTACGATTGATCGGACATACTGTCCGATTGATCGGAACACACTGTCCGATGGATCGGACATACCTCCGATGGCTCGGAAAAGTGTCCAGAGAGTTTGCAATGTAACTGGACTATTTTCCGATGGATCGGACACATTGTCCGATTGATCGGACATCTATCGGAATATTCTCCGATGGATCGGGTATGTATCGGAGAGTGCAGACTGAAATATTTTCAATTTTAAGGAACTTTCTGCAACCAAAAACCTATCCATTGCTGATCTAAATGGAAGGTGAGCTATAGATGGTGCTAAGGGTGTGCCTAGAAGGGACTTGGGCCATCTATAGAAGATTTTTTAGGATCAAAGGTTTGGGGTGAAAAGGCTAGAGGCTGACTTGATCTTCGAGAAGCTTCTGTCTTCAGCCGCAAGGGAAACTGTCTTCAGTTGCCAGGGACTCAACGACACACTAACCATGGTAATTGACAAATCTTTGCATTAACAATCTCCCCCTTTGTCAATTACCAGACAAAACCAAACCTATGCAAGTCTTGGTCCATACCACAGACTTTATCCTAGACACCAAAAATCAAAATACATCATGTCAAAAGAAATAAAAACTTTATACATAGACATGACTCATTACATACAAAATGTACAGACTCAATGTACAAACTTGGCTTCATATGAACTCCCCCTTTGTCCCTGCACACAAAAGATCAACAAAAAGATAACCTGGATCTTTTGGTGGGATAAATTCTCCCCCTTTTTGTCAGTGATTGACAAAGGTTAGTAAAATGAGAATGCAGCATATATGTCATAGACGCAAGGAGGAAAGAAAACATTATCGAGCCGAGAGAGGAAGCCAACACACACATGGTCAGGCAAGGATATACAAGTATATGACAGTAAGCACAGAGGGCTTATAGCCCAGGCAACCAACCTCCCCTCCTGAAATGTATATCATGACCAACAAACCATATATATACAAAAACCAAAAGAGAGCAAGAAGCCCACCAGGAATGAGCAATGTCGCACAATAATATGTATATATATGCAGAAGATACCCAAAAAGAATGATCATCAGATATAATAGCATAACAAGAAAGACATAATGATCATCAGATATCCAAATACTGAGCATCCAGAAGATCCAAAAAGTATCCAAAAAACATAGCCAAAAAGTATAACCGGCCGTCAATCCAAAAAGATGTCAATGAAAAGATGCACCAATCAATACAACAATCAACGTCGCTCCAAAAAGATATCTGCGACGACTAAACTCTAGGAACCCTAGCTGAAAAGGTAGGCCGCTATGGAGCAGGGCCAGAGACGTCATCGCGACGGCATGATAAAGCTGAGGTGAGGCTCTGGACAGCAGCATGAATAGACTGCATCAAGCCCTCGAGTCGCGACAGCCGCTCACCATGCTGGGCAAGGGCACCCTCCACGCGATCTAATTGAGCAGAGATCTGCTCCGTGCTGGGAGGAGGAGGAGCCGAGGAGGCGTCGGACTGTAGGCGCCGCTTGACTGAGCGACGAGCTGGGACAGGAGTCGGTGATGGAGCAGAAGACCCGCTGCGGGTGTCAGCCGACACCTGTGTAGGAGTGTGCGAGAAATCCCGATCTTCTACGTCATCCTCTTTTGGAAGGGTCATCTTCTTGATATTGAGGTCCCTGAATGTGCGACGAGGAATGGGGTGGACCACAATATCTGTAAATCCGCACTCGTGCCCTAATCTAGTAATGAGCCACCCGAACGGAATGGTGTTGCGGTTGTGTGGCAGGGCGTCCAAAATATGATGCAAGATGATGGATGGGAGACACAGGCGCGTACCATGACCGACGTGGTACAGCAGATTGACCATATTGGCAGTAAGGTCGGACTTGTTTGTACTGCGGGGATAGACATTTGTGCTGAAGATCTGATGGAGCACACGAAACCTATTAGACATTTCAGATGCGCGGAGAGCACTACCATCGATCCACTCCGGATTTGGACCCCGACATAAGTAGCGAGTCCAATCAGCCCTAAGTGAAGTATCAAGTAGATTGTCATTGGGTTGCGGGGCTGTGGACACGGGAACACCAATCAGGGCGGCTATTGTGTGGGCTGTGACCTGGACGACCCGGCCGCCGACAATAACCTCACAGGAGGGAGGGTTGCCAACAGGATTGATGATTTTAGATAGAAATGTATAGACCACCTCGGGATGGGCGACGCCGCCAAAACGAAGTACAGGATCCCACCCAATCTGAGCAAGAAGACCAGGAATGCCGAAGGGCTCCACGCAGGACTCAGTGACCACTCTCTCATAGATAATGGTGCGTGATTGAAACCGAGAGAGAGAGGCTGGACTCTCAGGCTGAACAGGAGGTGCAGCAGGTGGAGGAGAGCCCTGAGAGGGTCGAGAAGTTTGCAACTTCTTGGTCCTGGCAGTGGTGGATGGCCCAGCTGCCATCTTGGACTTGCCTTTTGGGTCTTTAGGCATGATGTAGCAAGCTTGGAAAGAGGATTCAACCAATGTAGATACCAAGATGGACGAAAAACACTACAAATCCCTAGGAATGATGATCTGATAGAGGAGAGGGACAGAAGATACCAACCGGATAGCCAAAAAATCAAACCACCAGCTTGAAGGATCTTACCGAGGAGATGCAAAGACCTATTGGAGCTGCAAATGGGGATTCAGGAAGACTCAGCTGAACTCTAGACCGTCCGGATGGAGATGCCCTAGCAGAAGGGGCTGAGAAATGAGAGGAAGAGAGAAGAAATGAAGACCGACTGAATAGGGCTCGCGTATTTGACTGTTGATCTGCCGATATTTCCGATTGATCGGACGATGTGTCCGATCCATCGGAAATGCCCCCAGTGGGATTTTCAACACTAAACATTTTTTTTCTCTTCAGCAAATGATGTCCAGCTAATTTGATACGAGTGTGAGCATGACAATATCAATAATTACCAACAAAAATGAGGCTAATTCCTCAGATATACCTATAAGCACATGAGTGTCCATTTTGCTAGAATGAGCACACACCGATAGACTTCCGAAGGTGTTCAAACCTTGTGAAATCTAGCGGTTTCGTAAGGATGTCGGCCAATTGCCGCTCAGTTTGAATGTATTCAAGATTAATCAGTTTTTCTTCAACGAGTTCTCTTATAAAGTGATGCCGGATGTCGATATGCTTGGTTCGAGAATGTTGAACCGGATTTTTTGAGATATTAATGGCGCTTGTGTTGTCACAAAAAAGCGTCATTTCATCCTGATTAAGACCATAATCCTTCAACATCTGCTTCATCCAAAGTAGTTGAGCACAGCAACTTCCGGCAGCAATATATTCAGCTTCAGCGGTGGACAAGGAGATGGAGTTTTGCTTTTTGCTATGCCAAGCAACTAAGCAATTTCCGATGTAAAAGCAGCCACCGCTAGTGGATTTTCTGTCATCCATATTTCCGGCCCAATCGGCATCGGAGTACCCCGCAATGATGGTTGAGGTGTCAAAGGGGTACCACAAGCCATAATCAGTGGTGCAGGCCACATATCTAATCACTCGTTTTACAGCAATGAGGTGTGATTCCTTAGGATCGGCTTGAAATCTAGCACACGCCCCTACACTAAAGGCGATATCGGGTCTACTAGCTGTGAGGTAGAGAAGACTCCCAATCATACTTCTATATAGATGTTGATCAACACTAGTGCCAGATAAGTCTTTAGAAAGTTTAATGGTGGTGGCCATAGGCGTGGTGTGTGATCGACCCGAGTCTAACCCAAATCTCTTGACCAAGTCTTTTGCATACTTAGTTTGGTTGATAAAGATTCCATTTTTCAGCTGTTTAACTTGCAATCCTAGGAAAAAATTTAGTTCGCCAACCAAACTCATCTCAAATTCAGATTTCATTAATTCAGCAAATAAGTCAGAGAATTCTTCACAGTTAGACCCAAATACAATATCATCAACATAAATCTGAGCAATGAGAAAGGAATCAGCCGTCCTTTTAACAAATAGGGTTTTATCAACACTCCCCCTAACAAACTGGTGAGCAATAAGAAATTGAGTAAGACGTTCATACCATGCTCGGGGGGCTTGTTTTAACCCATAGAGAGCCTTTTTCAATCGGTAGACTCTTTGAGGGTAACTAGGGTCCACAAACCCTTTTGGTTGTTCAACATAAACCTCCTCATCAAGTATACCATTTAGAAAGGCACTCTTCACGTCCATTTGAAATAATTTGAATTTAAGAGCACATGCTATGGACATGAGTATTCAAATGGATTCGAGTCTAGCTACCGGGGCAAAAGTTTCATCAAAATCAATTCCCTCAATTTGAGAGTACCCTTGAGCCACGAGACGTGCTTTGTTCCGAATCACATTGCCAGATTCATCTGTTTTGTTTTTGAAGATCCATTTGGTTCCAATGACATTTTTCTCATTTGGTCTTTCAACTAGAAACCAAACATCATTTCGGGTAAACTGTTGAAGTTCCTCTTGCATAGCAAGTATCCAAAATTCATCATTGAGAGCTTCATTTATATTTTTTGGTTCAATTTTTGAAGTGAAGCACACATGACTGTTGATGGCCTCAAGTTGTCTTCTAGTCTTGACTCCAACATCCGGATCTCCAATGATTTGATTGAGGGGATGATCCTTGACATGTGGAGTATTTCCCGAAGCTATTGAGGCATTGGGAGTGGGAGATTTTTCATCAGGTTTACCTATGTGGCACGGTTCTCCCACTTCATCATCATCAAGTCTTGTGTCTTCCTTGGATTGGTCATCAATGACAACATTTATGGATTCTTGAGTTGTTTTAGTCCTTGTATTGTACACTCTATAGGCCCGACTATCAGAAGCATATCCTAGAAATATTCCCTCATCGCTCTTAGAGTCAAATTTTCCTAAATTTTCTCTATCTCGAAGGATGTGACATTTGCTACCAAAGACCCTAAAGTACTTAATGTTTGGGACTTTTCCATTCCATAACTCATATGGGGTCTTATCTAGGCCAGCTCTCAAGTAGACTCGGTTAATGATGTGACAAGCTGTATTCACTGCTTCGGCCCACAGATTTTGAGCTATATTTTTGCTGTTCATCATGACTGTGGCCATTTCGAGTAGAACTCTGTTTTTCCTTTCTGCTACTCCATTTTGTTGGGGAGTTTTTGGGGCTGAGAATTCATGCTTGATTCCCAAATTTTCACAGAATAGTTCAAAGCGCCCATCCTCAAATTCCCCTCCATGATCACTCCTAATACGTTTAACTGTGCATTCCTTTTCATTGTGGAGTCGCCTCATGAGTTTCTCAAATTCCTCGAATGTATCCGACTTTTCTTTCAAAAATACAACCCATGTATACCGGGAATAGTCGTCAACAATAACGAAGAAATACCTCTTACCTCCTTGACTCATTACTCTTGTGGGGCCTACAAGGTCCATATGGAGTAGGTCAAGGGGTTTTGATGTAGCGATGATGGATGTCTTCTTATGTGCTACTTTAATTTGTTTACCTTTCAAGCATTCAGCACATACTTCTTTTGGTTTCTTCCCAATCTTTGGTAATCCTCTCACCAATTTTTTCTTACTTAGCTTAGCAAGGTTCCTGTAGTGGACATGACCAAGCCGTTGATGCCATAATTCAGTATCATCATTAATAGCCATGTGGCATACGGCGGATGGTCCCTCATCACCCTTGTTTTCAATCACATAGCAGTTATCTCCAGTGCGAAACCCTTTTAATATTAATTTTCCAGTTTGGTCCATAATTTCGCACATCTCTTTGGAGAATTTCACGGAATGCTGTTCATCACATATTTGAGAGATGCTTAACAGATTATGTTTCAAACCGTCAACACATAGAACATCCTCAATTTTGGGCAATCCTGGCCCGGTGATGGTTCCCTTTCCAACAATCTTGGCAATACTCCCATCTCCAAAGGTAACAGACCCACCATCAAATTCAGCATAATCACAGAACTGAGTCTTGTCACCTGTCATGTGTCGGGAGCATCCACTATCAAGATACCACCTAGTGTTTCTTCCGGCTCTAAGGGCTGTATGAATAACTAAGCATTTGTTCTTAACTACCCATTTAGAGACTATCCTTTTTGGAGAACTAGGTTTCTTGGTAGATTCTAGGGATGTCATTGGTTGGGCACAAGTTTTTGAGGTTTTCTCTCTCATCAGCTCCATGGTTTTTTTGTTCAACTGTTTTACCATTTCTAGGAGCTCTTCCATTCTTTTGTCTTTCTTTGGTGGAGTGGGATAATTCTTCCTCATGTTTGGAGTTTGCTTAGGAGGACTCCACATCTGATTCATCCTTTTATCGGTAGGTACAAATTTACCTTTCAAGTTCCGAACCGGATTCTTAAGGACCAAGCATTCAAACTTTAGATGACCAACATCTCCGCATGCATGACATATAGGTGAATTTCTCTTAGTAGTGCTTCCTGATGCATTCCTGGTCTTTTTAGGTTCTGGGTTACTAACCTTAGTTGGCTCATTATATCCTAGCCCCCTTGTGTTCCTACAAGGTTTACCTGACTTAAGGATATCATCAAGTTTTTCTCTACTTTGGGCAAATCTTTCATTGAGTTGACTTTCTTGATTAAGCTGCAAGACTAAACACTGATTTGTAGATTTTGCCTTTTTCAGCTCATCTTCTAGGGTATTAATTTTGTCTTGTGCTGCTTTGTTTTTCTTTTCCAATTCACAGATCTGATGGTAGAATCCGTGGTTTTCTCTCTTCACTTCTTGCATTTCATCAGCCAGTTTGTTGTTTTCAATATTAGCTTGGCTCAACTTCTTGGTAAGAAGGATGCTTTGACGGAATAGCTCATCATAGGCAACTTGCAAACCTTCTTTATCATCCTCGTCATCATCGGAGGATGTCATATTGTGTTCTGATTGCTCATGATCATTATCGCTTTGTAAGTCTGGGACAATCTCAGAAATAGAGGCCATCAGAATTTTAACTGATCCTCTCTCATCACTTTGATCTTCTTCTGTTTCTGAATCAGTACTCCCAAGGTTGTCCCATGTGGCTGCCATAGCTTTCTTTTTGAATTTTTCTTTGGCAGGAGCTTGACATTCAGAGGCAATATGACCATAGCGACCACAGTTGTAGCACTTGGGATCTTTTGGCTTGTTGTAAGATTTTCCTGTATAGCGCTTTTTGTCAAAAGATTTGCTATTCTTGTCAACCCTCTTTCCTTTGTTTTTGAAGAATTTTCTAAATTTCTTGGCCATAAGAGCCATTTCATTCATATCCAATTCTTCATCACTATCAACTTCAGATTCTTGTGTAGTGTGTGAAGTTTTTAGCACGGTGTTTCTACTTTTTGGGGATTTCTTGAAATGAAGTTCATGGGTCTGTAGAGATCCTAGTAAATCTTCTATTTTCATAGTATCAATATCTCTACATTCCTCAATAGTTATGACCTTGGAAGAGAATCGTTCGGGTAAGGATCTTAGAATTTTCCTACAAATGCGCGGGTCCGAAATTCTCTCTCCCAATCCCCACATAGCATTGGTGACATCACTCAAACGGGTGTAAAAGTCCATGAAGTTCTCATGTTCTTCCATTTTCATATTTTCAAACTGAGTTGTCAATAGCTGAAGCTTTGACCTCTTGACTGTACTAGTCCCTTCATGTGTAGTTTCAAGGATGTCCCAAGCTTCTTTGGATGTTGTGCAATTACAAATTCTTTTGAACTCATCCGCTGAGACGGCACAAAAGATGGCATTGAGTGCCTTTGCATTGCTAATGTATCTCAGTTTTTCAAGATCAGTCCATAAGTCATCAGGTTTGACTGTGGTGGTTGTGACACCCTCTAAGGTAGTGTTCAAGAGGGGTATTTCATATTTGATTTCCACAGACCTCCATGTTGCATGGTCCAATGATTGCAAGAAAACTCTCATCCTTGCTTTCCAATATGCGTAGTTTGATCCATCAAAATATGGAGGCTTGGAAACCATACTGGAATCCCCTTTTGACATGATTTCAAGCTTCTAGAGACGGATCACACTCCGGGCGGTTACGCCTTTGAGGAGGAACCCTCTCTAATACCAATTGAAAATGCGGTATAAGTTTGATTACCGCTGTTGTAGAAGCAAGAAACAAGTTATCTTGTCCTAGAGGGGGGTGAATAGGACACTTTTTAAAATTTCTCAACACAAAATATTCTTAGAGCACTTTCATCAAACATCAGATATGCAAACCATAATAGAAGCCCATGAAAAAGAAGTAAATCAGTTCATCCAATCACCACACAACAAGGTGTTTTTATAGTGGTTCGGTTATGTACCTACTCCACTCCCGGCTGATCCACTCACTCCTTGAGTGGCCGGATTTCACTATCACTATGGTTTTAAATGAGGTTAACCATAAACCTTAACAGCCTACAAAAGGACTTACGACTCAACACATGGATTCATCCTTCCATAGGACTAATCCATGACCACTTAGTCCTACACAAGGGCTTGTCCTACTCAAGGACTTGTCCTACGCAAGGACTCTACCGAGTTTGGGTCTTCAAACTCTGAAACCCAAATCTCAACTCGAGGAGGTTTCTTGGACTCGAAAGACTAAAGATACTTAGCTGATTGAGTCCCTTGATGATGCCTTTGTTGAAGATGCTTCAGCTTGTACGGAAGACGTCTTCTTCAGCTCCCTCGATCAGCAACCTTGCTCCGGATGACCCATTGTAGTTTCCAAGGTGAGGGATTGAGGTTAGGTTGAGGCTATTTTGGGATATGGCTTTTATATGAGGAAAGCTTCTACCTAAACCACCATTAATGGCATTGATGACAAGCAAATGTCTATGAGAGGTAGGTCAAGATGCCATTAAAGAGGAGTTGAGTTCATGTTTCAATCCAAGCTTTGAATGCTTAATCAATGTTGGTCAGATCAACATGGATTGAAGAATGAACTCAACAGATCTAAGGGTTTGGAAGAAGGGGATCTCAAGAAGAAGGCTCACTCAAACCCTAGATGGTGCTCAAGGTCGCTTTTGCAAGATCCAACCGAGTTCTATAAATAGATTATGCCCTTCAACGGTCAGAAAACGGTCAGCTCGATAGGTTCCGATTGATCGGACATAAGATTTAGTCAAATTTGAATTTTGCTTGAAAACAGGTTCTCCGATTGATCGGACTTGGTTCCGATTGATCGGAACACCCTTTCCGATTGATCGGATAGGTGGTCCGATTGATCGGAATTTCTTCCAGAGAGATGATGCAATTTTTCTGGAAATTCTTCCGATGGATCGTACCTATGTCCGATGGATCGGAGAGCCCTGTCCGATGGATCGGACAGACCTCCGATTGATCGTAAAAGAGTCCAGAGAGTTTTTCAAAGTTTACTGGACAAATGTACGATTGATCGGACATACTGTCCGATTGATCGGAACACACTGTCCGATGGATCGGACATACCTCCGATGGCTCGGAAAAGTGTCCAGAGAATTTGCAATGTAACTGGACTATTTTCCGATGGATCGGACACATTTTCTGATTGATCGGACATCTATCGGAATATTCTCCGATGGATCGGGTATGTATCGGAGAGTGCAGACTGAAATATTTTCAATTTTAAGGAACTTTCTGCAACCAAAAACCTATCCATTGCTGATCTAAATGGAAGGTGAGCTATAGATGGTGCTAAGGGTGTGCCTAGAAGGGACTTGGGCCATCTATAGAAGATTTTTTAGGATCAAAGGTTTGGGGTGAAAAGGCTAGAGGCTGACTTGATCTTCGAGAAGCTTCTGTCTTCAGCCGCAAGGGAAACTGTCTTCAGTTGCCAGGGACTCAACGACACACTAACCATGGTAATTGACAAATCTTTGCATTAACATCTACTTCAAGTTTTCTTAGTTTTCTTCCTGTTTTAGTAATTTTTATGTTTTTGAGGCTTCTAGTTCAAGGATGTTAGAGATGAACTAAAACCTCTTAGCTAGGGCTAAGAGGTGAAGCTTTTGATTTGTTTTTGATGGATTGATGCAACCTAGGTTTCCTTTTATGTTTTAATTGAAGAATTTTAGTTCAATATGAGTTTGAATCAAGTACTAGTTTGGTTTTACTTTGATCTCTTGATGACTCCGGGCTCATGTGATTCTTAGTGATTCTAAGCTTGGTAGCTTACCTTCTGAGCATTGTTTATGCTTGTGTAGTTCATTGATCTATCATCGACTCCGGGCATGGTAGATCCTTTTATTGCCTTGTGTACAATGGCCCGATCTTCATGTGGGAACTCATTCAACTAAAGTTCTTATCTTTTGTTATAATCTGGAATAGCTGTTTGTTGATTGATTTTGATTTAATTAGAGTTCTAATCATTAGTTGTAATCAAGTCTAGTGACAGGATTTGATGAAACCTATGGTTGTGAATCTCAACTAGATTGGAAAGAGGCTTGGCCTACACAATTAAGTGTGCCCAAGGCCTGAGCATTGTTGTGGGAATCGAATCAATGAATGGGCAACTGTTTTAGATAATTGTTGATTGAACCGCTCTATATTCCGATCGGATAGAGATATGAATTCGATTCCGATTGAGTTATGAGAGACCTAGTTGTATTGATGCATTGAAACTTATCAAAAGTGGATCCTTGGCGTTCTAGTGCCTTTTTAGATTGATATTACCTTACACATTCACTATTTAAACCCAAATTATTATTTTCCAGCTTTAGTTCTTAATAAAATCTTAATTATTAGTTATTTTAGACAAATTCTGAGAATACCCATTCATAAATCTCTGTGGGAACGATACTCGGTCTTTCCGAATTATTGCTACTTCGCAACCCTACACTTGGGGAGTGAACAGGTAACACATACAACTCTACTTGGAAGAACCACCCAAATTTTAGTTGGAGGAATGACCCCACGGGCAATCCTACCAACTCTCAAGGAGGGCCAACCATGCAAAATACAGCCCCAACTCAATTCTCAATGGAGGATACTTTAAAAGCTTTAAAGCAAGGGCAAACGTAAATTAATCAATCTAATCAACAAATGTTCCAAGAGCTTAAGGTCTCGGTTGATGAAATTAAGGGACGCTTGAATGCTAGGGAAGGGACCTTCTGTTAGTGCACTTTTCTATGGCATTCTAATGCACCTTATTTGTCAATTACTCAGGTCAGTGAGTCTAGTGTCGGTTGAGCTTAATGAAGACGAAGACTGAAGACTCAAGACAGACCAGCTGCATCAAGAAAAAAGAAACAGGTGAAAGTGATGCCTTGGTGAGCCTCAACCTTGTACCTATCCAAAACCAAAAACCTCTAGATGACCATGATCAATAGCCATACCCTTAGTCATCTCAGATTAGCCATGGGTGTCCCAAAAGACCACCAAAAGAATGGCCAAAAGGTTGCATGTTATACTGTAAAACATAAACAAAAAATAACAGAAAAACATGCCTAGCCGGGCGCCAGACCTAAGGGAAATTCGTCCAGTGAGTTTGGCTAGAAAAGTTAGATGGTCATCGGGCGCCCGACCACAACTTGGCCGGGCACTTGACCAGTGTTAAAATCTATCAAGCACAGACCAAACTTGGACTGAATATCAGGCGCCCTACCATCTGACCACTGGGCGCCCAACCAGGTAAAAAACTGTCCAGGGACCAAATATCATTTCCGGATTGGATTTCGGGTGCCCAACCTTGCGTAAATCTACCCGTTATTTGACCATTAGAGAAAGTTGGGGGGGGGGGGGGGTGTCATTTTTAAAGTTAAGAGAAGAAATTTTGAGGAGATAGAAGCCACCATTGCTAAAGACCATTAGAGGCTCTATTCCATACCCATAGCAAGTCATTCTCCTTGTGTTTCATCAGAAGCTTGGGCCATGCAATGGTAAAATGAGAATGGACTTGTTCCCTTTTGATTCCTAGGGTTTAAGACACCTTGATCATAGTTACATCCCTTGTCTAAACACCACCTAGGATTCCAAATAGGTGCATCCCTATATGAAACTCATTTCCTATCATTTGTAGAGATTTCACCATTCCCTAGCATCTTGTGTAACACCCCAAGATTTCAGCTCCCATGTACATTATGACGGCCGAATTCCCAAGGTTATTTGGAATGTGTGAGGGTTATACCCCTTACATAATTTTCACACAAACATGCATATTTCATACTATTTGGAAACCATGAGCAAGACGGTAGAACCAAACTTATATATTATTTCATTAACTAAACTAAATTATCAAACCATGTAACCGTCATTCAATCAATCACCATGTTTATAACTATGTCCTCCCATTGGGACTTATTACAATTCAAATACTTAATAAATGCTAGAACTATGAATGACTATGCGGTCTCGTCTTCCACCATCTACTCCTACGAGCCATCATAATCATCTCCTTGAGGCTTGGGCTCCCGAGGATCGTTACCTACATGTTCTAAATTATTTCCACAAAACACAGCCAAAAGCGGCATAGTGAAGAACTACTTTAAGGTTAGAAATAATAATCGCATAGAAATCATAACAAAACATCCATTACTCTTTCTTAATGCAATGCATGATAATGCATGACCCAGCGTAGGAATCCTTAGACATGCCGCCAGGGGTTTTGGGACACGCAAGCCCATAATTTTGCCCGACTACGTGAGAAACGGGACACTCATAGCCCAAATCTACAAGTGACAGTGTATGGGAGAAGTAGGACGCTCTAGCCTATTCTCAAATCCATACACCCACATGGAGCAACGTGCATGCATGAATTAGCCATTCTTTATTATTATTACCAATTTACACCAAGCCACTTAACGTTTAACCAACCTTTGGTACCACCACATTCTTCCTTATGGTTCGTCACTCATCAAAACAGTCGTAACCGACGCATCACATCCCAAGATGGCGGTTTATACTACTAAGGTTCATAACAACTATGCTCAACTATAGTCTAATGGAGATCCTTAGCAACATGAGAAATAATAATAGTAAATATAATAATAATAGTAATAAATGGATTTAACAACCACTTAATTGGGCGATCTTGATACCACCACCACAGATCAGGGTGGCCACTTAACCGGACAAGCTAAAAGCACCGTCTCGGGTTAGGGCAACCTCTTAACCGGGTGTTCCGATATTCATCACCACAGATCAGGGTCTATCCACATTAATAAGAATCTCCAGTAGACATTCACAGCTATTCTTTATACAATATGAAAGGAAAGGTGGTCCCTTTAAAGATGGTTACACAAGTCTCATATGTGCAACAAACATAATTCTATTCCTTACTAGTTCTCTAAGTCTAATGAATGTCCTCATCACCATGAGATGGAAAAAGTATTTAAAAGCATTCATACATAGCTAATTAAGGAGAGAACAAAGAAACAAATGTAAATAAAAGTATATAAGAATTATCAACCTACAAAACATGAAATTATCAATCCAATCTTAAAGGAGTTCTCACCTTATGATCTTCAACTTATTAGAGATATAATATGATGAAATAATAGGAAGATGATACTCCTTCTCTCTCTTACCTCTCTCTCTCTCTCTCTCTCTCTCTCTCTCTTTCTCTCTCTTCTCTCTCTCCGTCTCTCAAATTCGTGGGTGGGGGTCACCTCTGGCTAAGGGAGGCCCTATATATAGAGGTAGGGTCGGAATTAGGGTTTTAAGGAAGCTACACCATCTTCGGATGAACGGTTGCAATTTAAAGTAGAAATACATCATCTTTCGAGCCGTTTTGGAAAGTGTACACAACATGATTTGAGGAGATATTCCACATGTTTGTTAAGTCAAGTATGGGGTACAAAATGGTCATGACAGATTTTAGAATGAGGCTCGCTAAGTGATGAATGGTCCACGAGAAGAAAATAGGAAATAATGTGTTTGGAATTAGAAACTTTTAAACGGGCGGTTTATCTGACAATCGGACACCTAGGGTGGGTTTAAATGGGTCCATTGAGATAGGTAGGGTAAAAAAATTGAAGGTCCACAGCCGTTTGATAGGGTTTTAGCATAACAAGAGATTCTAGAGAATTCCTACACAAGGTGGGAGAGACTTCCATTTTTGAGGTGATTCTCCGTGTTGGTTAGCTAGAAAGGATACTTAGGATCCTCTAGAAACTTTCCTAAGATCCCATGCGAAGAGGTTTCCCGAATTGGAAGATCCAAGTTTCCAACGGTTGGAAGGGAAGATGAGATCGGGTTGGATTCGTGATGGAATGAGATGAAATTTGGTAGGAGGGGGTTTTGGAGGGTAAGGAAGAAGATGGACAGCTTGGATTTCTGAATTAAGGCCCACATAATGTACTATGTAGAGGCCAGCGGTGGCAGTGGCATATATGAAAGAATCTCTTGTTTTAGAAACGTGAGGTTGCATGGTCAAACGTGCATTGACCAGCACTTTAAAGTGCACGTTGCGCACGTGGGTCCCACTATGATGTATATATTAAATCCACTCCATCCAACAGGTGAACCATGTATTTTTAGGTGTTGACACAAAAATTGGGACAAATCCGAGAACGGGTGGCCCACTTATGATTCATTTTCTGATTAGGGCATTTGTAGGATGATTGGAGGGCTGAAATTCGACGTGTATGGTTAAAATATGTCCAAACGCTAAAGTCCGGGGTTTTGCGTTTTAATGATCGCTAGAAACAAATGTACTTAAATATGGTCGGTTAACTTAAGTTTAAGTAATGGACATTTTTGTGATTTTTGCAAATATTTGAGTTTAGCGAAATCTAACTCTTCTACATTGTTAATGAGGTCATTCTAAGCAACTTTAATAAAGGTGTTATAGGCAAATATAGTCTGGCGAGAAGTGAAGGATCGCGGCAATATGAATGCGAGGAGTCCAGGATGCGACTCGACTACGACTTCTCGTGCTCGCGGTAAGGGGTCGCACATCCTGGATGCGAGCAGCTCGGCTCGTGCTCGCCTGAAGGGGTCGCACCTCTCGAATGCGAGCAGCTCGGCTCGTGCTCGCCAGAAGGGGTCGCACCTCTCGAATGCGAGCAGCTCGGCTCGTGCTCGCCAGAAGGGGTCGCATCTCCTGGATGCGAGCAGTCCTGACACGAGCAGCTTGTCCATATCCTTCGATGGTTCCAAGCAGAGTTACATCCAATGCGGTGGTCTTCGCCCTTTCGGCGTCTCCTTCCTTTTCGGAAGCTATAACTCCAACTACGGCTTCCAGTTCATCATGAGCAATCAGCGCTATTACTACGCCTACCGGCTGCCCGTATAGGTCGGTTTTTGGGCTTATCTTCTCTGATGGTTCCAGGATCTCAAGGGATTGCCATCAAGGGACGTGATTGCTGAAATAAGTCATTGGGTTGGATCTCGTCTTTAAAGATAGGATCTTATCCCACGAAATCAGCAAGATCTCAGTGTCGTACACGAGATTAGCGGGATCTCGATATCTTGCGTAACGGATTGAATCGCTTCAGATCTATATAAAGGGACGACTCCATTATGGGAAAGGTACACACAATATTCAATCCCTGCCCTGTTTTAGCCTGGTTACTCTTCTTCTTTGCTTTGGCCTGACTTAAGCATCATAGGGCTAACGGCTGGATCCCAGCCACCCTTAGTTGCTGTCTGTCTTCTTTCAGGTTTGGCGGGAGAAAGAAGGTGAACGTCAGGAGTATCCTGTTACAAAATCTGACATTAACAAAAGGGTACTCCATATGATCTCCTATGGATGTCCCGTTATTTGAATTTTAATATCAATGGCCGGTATTTAATATAAAAAAATAGAAATAAATTTTAGAAAATTGTAAAATAATTACTGTAAATCCGGGGCGTTACAACTCCCCCCACCTTAAAACTAAACTTCGTCGTCGAAGTTACCTAAATGTACGGTGAAAAGGTGTGGATAAGCTTTCTTCATTTCTTCTTCGGTCTCCCAGGTTGCTTCCTCTTCTCCGAGAAATGACCATACAACTTTTACTAGTGGAATGACTTTCCTTCGCAGTACGTGCTCTTTTTGGTCCACGATACGCAGTGGTTCTTCGATGTATGACCCGTCACTACGTACTTCGATCTTTTCCCATTCGATCACGTGAGCGTCGTCTCTGTTGTACTTCCTCAACATCGATACATGAAAAACGTTATGGACGTTTGCTAGCTGCGGGGGCAAGGCTAGACGATAGGCTACTTCACCAACTCGTTGGAGAATCTGGAATGGTCCGATGAAACGCGGAGCTAACTTTTCCTTCTGTCCGAACCTCAACATTCCTTTCATAAGCGATATCTTTAAAAATATATGATCCCCTTCTTGGAACTCCAGATCCCATCGTCGATTATCTGCATAACTCTTTTGCCTGCTTTGGGCTACTTTTAGGCGCTTCCGAATGATGTCAATCTTTTCTGAGGTAATTTGAGCAATTTCCAGCCCAATCAAGCTTCGATCTCCTACTTTGGCCCAACATTGAGGCGTGCGACATGGGCGGCCATACAGTGCTTCAAATGGTGCCATACCTATACTTGCCTGAAAGCTATTGTTATAAGCAAACTCTGCTAGAGGTAGGTAATATTCCCAACTTCCCTTAAAGTCCAACACATATGCTCGCAACATATCTTCCAGGATCTGGTTCACACGCTCTGTCTGACCATCCTTCTGTGGGTGGTAAACTGTACTATACTTGAGCGACGTTCGCATAGCTTGTTGCATCTTTGACCATAATGATGATGTATAGTGTGAATCTCTATCTGATATAATCGATACTGGTACCCCGTGTAAACGTACGACTTCTTTCACATACAACTCCACCAATTCTGATACCTTCGTCAATACTCGGGTCGCGACAAACTGAGCTGATTTGGTGAGGCGATCTACTATCACCCAAATGGCGTCATGATTCTTTCTCGACTTGGGTAAACCTGTGATGAAGTCCATAGTAATGTGCTTCTACTTCCATGTAGGAATCTTCGGTTGTTTTAACAATCCTCCTGGCTTTTTGTGCTCGGCCTTTACCTATTGACACGTGAGGCACTTAGATATGTATTCTGCGATCTCTCGCTTCATGTTGTTCCACCAGTACTGCCTCTTCATGTTTTGATACATCTTCGTGCTCCCCGGGTGAATCGTTAACTTCGATCAATGTGCTTCGTCCATCACTTCCTTCTTCAAACTTAGTTTATTTGGCACACATAGACGGTCGCGAAAACGTATGCCCCCATCTGATCCAATTCGCCAATCTACATTTCTTTCATCGGCCATAAATTTTGTCATTATTTCCTGTAGTTCATCGTCTTGGTTCTGAGCGTCAATGATTTTACGCATCAAGGTCGGTTCTACTACAATATTATTCACTTTCACTACTTGGCTCTCAATGTTTAATTTTACATCCAAATCTTTTATAAAATTCAGCATTTCCCACTTCTAGAGGATGCAAGACATTGTTGTCTCATGCACCTTCTTCCTACTAAGGGCATCAGCCACTGCATTAGCTTTCCCAGGGTTATAGCACAACTCTATCTAAAAATCCTTAAGTACCAACTTGTAACACCCCAAGATTTCGGATCCCGTGTACATTACGACGACCGAATTCCCAAGGTTATTTGGAATGTGTGAGGGTTATTCCCTTTACATAATTTTCAAACAAACATGCATATTTCATACTATTTGGAAACCATGAGCAAGACGGTAGAACCAAACTTATATATTATTTCATTAACTAAACTAAATTATCAAACCATGTAACCGTCATTCAATCAATCACCATATTCATAACTACGTCCTCCCATTGTGACTTATTACAATTCAAATACTTAATAAATGTTAGAACTATGAATGACTATGCGGTCTCGTCTTCCACCTTCATTGACACATATTCAGATTTTTCTGCTGAAATAAGTACTTTAGGCTCTTGTGGTCGGTGTTTAACTTGAATTGCTCCCCAAACAAATAATGTCTCCAAATCTTCAAGGCAAAGATCACAGCTGCTAATTCTAGGTCGTGTGTGGGATAGTTCTACTCGTGTGGTCTCAATTGGCGAGAGGAGTAGGCTATTACCTTATCTGCCTGCATCAATACACAACTCAGGCCTGCTCGTGAGGCATCGGTATGGACCACAAATTCTACTCCTTCTTCGGGCAATACTAGAATTGGGGCTGTTGTTAACAATTCTTTCAGCCTTTGAAAAGCTTCTTCTGCCTTCGTGTTCCAGACAAAGCGAGTATTCTTCCTAGTTAACTCAGTCAAGGGGCGAGGGATCTTTGAGAATTCTTTGATGAAACGACGATAGTATCCTGCGAGCCCTAGGAAACTTTGCACTTCGGTGACTGAGGTAGGTTGGATCCATTGGTGGACTGCCTCAACTTTGGACTGGTCGACTGCTATCCCATCTCGAGTGACTACATGACCAAGGAACTTCACTTCTTCTTCCCAGAAATCACATTTTTTTTAACTTAGCATACAATTGGTTGTCCTTCAGTGTCTGCAGAGCTATTCTTAGATGCTCGGTGTGCTCTTCCTTACTCTTCAAGTATATGAGGATATCATTGATGAAAAACAATAACGAATTTATCTAGGTAGGGCTTGAATACACGGTTCATGAGGTCCATGAATACTACTGGGGCATTTGTCAGTCCGAAGGGCATGACAACAAACTCATAATGTCCATACCTCGTTCTGAATGCCATTTTGGAAATATCTGCATCTCTCACTCTTAGCTGATGGTAGCGGACCTTAAATCAATCTTCGAAAAGAACTGGGCTCCTCTCAACTGGTCAAAAAGATCATCTATGCGCGGAAGATGATATTTGTTCTTAATAGTGGCTTGGTTCAACTTTCTATAATCAATACACAGGCAAAGCGAACCATCCTTTTTCCGTACAAAGAGTACAGGCGCGGCCCAAGGAGATACGCTGGGGCAAATAAACCCTTGCTCTAGGAGTTCTTCTAACTGTTTCTTCAATTCTTGCAACGCTATAGGAGCCATACGGTACACTGCCAATGCTATAGGTGCCATACCGGGCACGAGATCAATGGCGAAATCTACTTCACGCTTCGGGGGTAGACCAGGAATATCTTGGAATACTTAAGGGAATTCAGCTACTATGGGAATTTAGTCGACAGATAGCTCAACCGATTCTCCGATGCACATCAAGCGTTCAATTACTTCTTTCCTCTTGTTACCTTGGAACACTACCGGATTGTGGCTCGGGAGAGACAATGATATGGTCTTGGCATGACAATCCAAGTTCACCCGGTGCTTAGAGAGCCAGTCCATTCCCAAGATCACGTCGAAGTTCTTTATGTTCAATACAACTAGATTTACTTCGAATTTAACTCCGTAAATGGTTAAAGGACATCTTTGACATTCCTTTCGTAGTTCTACAATTCGACTGATAGGTGTTGCTATGACCACAGATTCACCTAAGCGTTCTACCTTTAAGTCTAATCGAGCTACGAATGATGCAGCAATAAAAGAAATGGAGGCACCGCTATCAAATAAGACAACTACTGGATCATCGCCAATAAAGATAGTACCTTCGATTGCGTGGGGGTCTTCTTCCACATTATCTGGTGGAGCCATAGCGTAGAGACGTCCTTGTTGCTTTTGGTTTGAATTTGGTGCTTCTCTCTTTTGCATTTGAGGACGGGCTGCTGTAAGTGGTTTGGGTGCTTGATTCTGCTGTTGTGGTTGACTCCCCTTAAGCTGGGAGGCATTCTTCTCATCTGCAGCCTTCTTGAAACAATTGATGGCCTTGTGTCCTAGCTTTCCGCAGTAGTGATAGTTGAAGGGGTCCCGGTTCTGTTGCTGATTGGTTGGTGCAAGTCTTGGCCTCTTGTAAGGAATGGAAGGTGGGTTTGGTACTGCTCTGCTTTTCTGGCCTACTTGCCTTGTTTGATTTCGTTGCTGGATATAGCGTTTAGTGTCTTTCTCAGCGATCATTGCTCGATCTATGATTTCTTCATAAGTACGCAGCTTCAATATACTAATCTTTGACCGAATACTAGGCCTCAAGCCTTCCTGGAACTTGTGGATCTTATAGTCCAGGTCTTCTACTGCTGAGGGTAGGTAACTTGACAGTTAGCAAATTTGTCTTCATATTGGGCTATGGTGAGGTTACCTTGCTCTAGTTTCAGGAATTCAGACATCTTCTCTTTCCTATATGCTTCAGGGAAAAACTTGTCACAGAACTTGGCATGGAAAGTGTCCCATGTCCACTGGAATCCTTCTGGGACTCTTCTTTTTGCTGCCTGCCACCAAACATAGGCCGCTCCCTTTAATAAGTATGCAGCTAGGGTCACTCGGTGTTGCATGGGGCAAGCCAGGGTGTCTAGTGCCTTAGCCACTTGCTTGAGCCAATAATCCGCCTTGGTAGGGTCAGGGTTTCCATGGAACTTCTCAGGATGTAGCTTCAGGAATTTCTCAATTAAGATGGTTTCTTCAGGAAGCATGAACCGAGGTTGATTCGGCGGAGGAGCCTGTCTAGGTGCTAGGGGTGCTTGAAATGTTTCAGGTTGATTTTGGGGTTTTGGCGTGGTTGTCTGAGTTTCCACTGGAGGCGGAGGTGTGGTTTGAGTAGAGGTTGGAATCGGAGTTTGGCCAGGGGTCACGATCGTTATCAGTTGTTCATGGGTGGCCTGGTGTCGGGTTTGTTGCTCATGTTGTTGGGCCTGTTATTGCTGAATGATACCGGTGAGACGATCGAGTGCACCTAACATGGCTTCCCAAGGTTGTAGAGCATTGGAGTTTCCTCTCACTGAAGTCATTGGTGGATTTGTATTAGGACTCGCAGTGTTAGCCATGGGTGGTGACTCAGGCTGGGGTGAGGCTGTGGAAACGTTTCTTGAAGATTTCCTCTTAGGGGCCATCAAGCTGAAAATAAGTGTTCTATAGGTTAGAGGGCACTTCTAAGGTGAAAACTAATGAACACAAATAAGAAAGTTAGAGTTAGAGGTTCACCTAGCTCGTAGTTTGGGAATCTGATACCTAGGACCTGATCACACTCTTGGATTTTTTTCTCTCAAACCGGAAGTCGTTTTCCTCTGAAATTTGGAGGTAGATAGATGATTAGGTGGGGGAATACCTAAATTTTTTCTCAGAATAAAAATCTCATGATAAAGTCTAGTTTTTACCCCCATAAGTCTGAAAAAAGTAACAGATCAGCAGACTTTTACGTAAAATATGTGCTATTGTCGGAAGTTTTCTGATTTAATTACATATCGGATTGATCTGAAATTTTATAAGGCTATTGGGGACTAAGTTAGGAATCTCCAGAAAAATTCATAAAATTTTATGGAATCTAAAAATACATTTTCCAATGACGGAATTACAGATGGGTCTAGAAATCTGTCCTAATTGAAATAATTAGAAATAAAATAGTTACTCCTAATTATTTATGGAGAAAATTCACAAGATTCAATGAATCAATCATTCAAATATGGGGAATAGATGAGAGCCCCAAATATTTAAAAAAATGAAAATTTTCTTTCCAAAAATCTTACAATGTTGAGATTTCTAAGTTCCACAACTACCCTAGTAAATTTCAAGGAAGCTAGGTGTGGGTCTTTAAGTTCATAACATTACATACCATTAATAGGATTGAATCTAAATGATTTGTCTATAGTCTTTGGGGACCTAAGCCCTAAGATGAGTTAATTTTGATATGGATTTAGGCTTCTCGCCCAGAGGTCCCATTTTGCTCTGATACCAACTTGTAACACCCCAAGACTTCGGCTCCCGTGTACATTACGACGGCCGAATTCCCAAGGTTATTTGGAATGTGTGAGGGTTATACCCCTTACATAATTTTCACACAGACATGCATATTTCATACTATTTAGAAACCATGAGCAAGACGGTAGAACCAAACTTATATATTATTTCATTAACTAAACTAAATTATCAAACCATGTAACCGTCATTCAATCAATCACCATGTTTATAACTACGTCCTCCCATTGTGACTTATTACAATTCAAATACTTAATAAATGCTAGAACTATGAATGACTATGCGGTCTCGTCTTCCACCATCTGCTCCCACGAGCTATCATAATCGTCTCCTTGAGGCTTGGGCTCCTGAGGATCGTTACCTACATGTTCTAAATTATTTCCACAAAACACCGTCAAAAGCGGCATATTGAAGAACTACTTTAAAGTTAGAAATAATAATCGCATAAAAATCATAACAAAACATCCATTACTCTTTCTTAATGCAACGCATGATAATGCATGACCCAGCGTAGGAATCCTTAGACATGCCGCCAGGGGTTTTGGGACACGCAAGCCCATAATTTTGCCCGACCACGTGAGAAACGGACGCTCATAGCCCAAATCTACACATGACAGTGTATGAGAGAAGTAGGACGCTCTAGCCTATTCTCAATTCCATACACCCACATGGAGCTACGTGCATGCATGAATTAGCCATTCTTTATTATTATTACCAATTTACACCAAGCCACTTAACGTCTAACCAACCTTTGGTACCACCACATCCTTCCTTATGGTTCGTCACTCATCAAAACAGTCGTAATCAACGCATCACATCCCAAGATGGCGGTCCGTACTACTAAGGTTCATAACAACCATGCTCAACTATAGTGTTATGGAGATCCTTAGCAACATGAGAAATAATAATAGTAAATATAATAATAATAGTAATAAATGGATTTAACAACCACTTAATCGGGCGATCTTCATACCACCACCACAGATCAGGGTGACCACTTAACCGGACAAGCTAAAAGCACTGTCTCGGGTTAGGGCAACCTCTTAACCGGGTGTTCCAATATTCATCAGCACAGATTAGGGTTCATCCACATATATAAAAGGAATATAACATAATAAGAATCTCCATTAGACAATCACAGCTATTCTTTATACAATATGGAAGGAAAGGTGGTCCCTTTAAAGATGGTTACACAAGTCTCATATGTGCAACAAACATAATTCTATTCCTTACTAGTTCTCTAAGTCCAATGAATGTCCTCATCACCATGAGATAGAAAAAGTATTTAAAAGCATTCATATATAGCTAATTAAGGAGAGAACAAAGAAACACATGTAAATAAAAGCATATAAGAATTATCAACCTACAAAATATGAAATTATTAATCCAATCTTAAAGGAGTTCTCACCTTATGATCTTCGACTTATTAGAGATATAATATGATGAGATAATAGCAAGATGATACTCCTTCTCTCTCTTACCTCTCTCTCTCTCTCTCTCTCTCTCTCTCTCTCTCTCTCTC
The DNA here is from genome assembly GCA_003013855.2 of Liriodendron chinense. NCBI lineage: Eukaryota > Viridiplantae > Streptophyta > Magnoliopsida > Magnoliales > Magnoliaceae > Liriodendron > Liriodendron chinense. The sequence goes on along the minus strand of ML058508.1, from coordinate 5,761,562 downwards.
TCTTCTCTTTCTCTTTCTCTTTCTCTCTCTTTCTCTCTCTTCTCTCTCTCCCTCTCTCAAATTCGTGGGTGGGGGTCACCTCTGGCTAAGAGAGGCCCTATATATAGAGGTAGGGTCGGAATTAGGGTTTTAAGGAAGCTACACCATCTTTAGATGAACGGTTGCAGTTTTAAGTAGAAATACATAATCTTTCGAGCCATTTTGGAAAGTGTACACAAGATGATTTGAGGAGATATTCCACATGTTTGTTAAGTCAAGTATGGGCTACAAAATGGTCATGATAGATTTTAGAATGAGGCTCACTAAGTGATGAACGGTCCATGAGAAGAAAATAGGAAATAATGAGTTTAGAATTAGAAACTTTTAAACGGGCGGTTTATCTGACAATCAGACACCTAGGGTGGGTTTAGATGGGTCCACTGAGGCAGGTAGGGTCCAGAAATTGAAGTCCACAGCCGTTTAATAGGGTTTTAACACAAGAAGAGATTCTAGAGAATTCCTACACAAGGTGGGAGAGACTTCCGTTTTTGAGGTGATTCTCCGCGTTGGTTAGCTAGAAAGGATCCTTAGGATCCTCTAGAAACTTTCCTATGATCCCGTGCGTAGAGGTTTCCCGGAGTGGAAGATCCAAGTTTCCAACGGTTGGAAGGGAAGATGAGATCAGGGTTGGATTCGTGATGGAATGAGATGAAATTTGGTAGGAGGGGGTTTTGGAGGGTAAGAAAGAAGATGGACGGTTTGGATTTCTGAATTGAGGCCCACATAATGTACTGTGTAGAGGGCAGCGGTGGCAGCGGCATATATGAAAGAATCTCTTGTTTTAGAAACGTAAGGTTGCACGGTCAAACGTGCATTGACCGGCACTTTAACGTGCACGTTGCGCACGTGGGTCCCACCATGATGTATATATTAAATCCACTCCATCCAGCAGGTGAGCCATGTAATTTTAGGCGTTGACACAAAAATTGGGTCAAATCCGAGATCGGGTGGCCCACTTATGATCCATTTTCAGAAACATGCGTAGTTAAAAATGGTCGGTTAACTTAAGTTTAACTAATGGCATTTTTGTAATTTTTACAAATATTTGAGTTTAGCGAAATCTAACTCTTCTACATTGTTAATGAGGTCATTGTAAGCAACTTTAATAAATGGTACTCCATATGATCTCCTACGGATGTCCCGTTATTTGAATTTTAATATCAATGGTCGGTATTTAATATAAAAAAATAGAAATAAATTTCAAAAAATTTTAAAATAATTACGGTAAATTCGGGGCGTTACACCTTGGGTATCTCCAATAAAGCATCACATGCAAGGGAGCTGATCTTGAATCTGAAGCCTTGGCAAAGCAGCGGCATCAAAGATCGGGGGAGCACAAAGGTAGCTGATTGAAGCACGGGAGAGCGGACATCAAGCAACTCGAAGTGGCGCTGAACAAAGGGCTCATCCAATAAGTAAGGTTGTCTTTGTTGAGAGTTCATCCACTCAATTCGCTGTGCGAGTTGAGTTTGAGTTTGTTAGTCAAACTCAAACTAGGGTCGTTTGTCGATCCTTGGCTTGTTTGTTGAGCCTAAAACTCTAGGGATGTTAGTCGTTCTTTGGCTTGTTTGTCAGCCTAAAGACTAGGGGTTGTTTGGCACCCATTGGCTCGTTTGCCGAGCCTAAATTCCGGGATGTTTGTCATTCCTTGGCACGTTTGGCGGGCCTAAACAAGTCTCCAAGGGGGGACCACCAACACAGGTGTGAACGTGTAGGTTGGGAGGAACCTGTAAACTCCCCAGTTGGGTGGATCCGATTTAAAGCACCTTGGTTGGGAGAAACCAGATTTAAACTCCCTAGTGAATGCTGATGTGCTCAAAGGGGTTGAATACTTGAACCGGGAGTGGAGTAGACATGTAGTCGAACCACTATACATGCTCGTGTTTGTGATTGTATTTGAGCACATTTCTTATTATGCATTATGTTTAATTGCTTAATTATGAATGCTTAATTAGGAATGTATGCTAGGCACTTGATAGGCACATCCACACACAAAAGATGTACTTTCACTCCTCATGTAGACTTGAGCTCATGTTGATCCATCCTCTATAGTCTACTTGTGCTGTTTAGACTAGATTGTTAATTGCCTTAATCATTTGCTAGTCTATTGATTGGACCCACTTAGGCTTGAGAGCCGAAGTGTTCTTGCTTACTTAGTTTAATTTGTTAAAACTATTAAGTATGAGAAAAGAATTTCAAAAGGTCCTAATCACCCCCCCCCCTCCCTCTAGGACTTAGCTATAATTCTAGTTGCTCCTTAAGCTTCTGCATCGTATGCGTAGGGTGTTGTGTTAGACTACCCGACGTAATTTCACCTTCCCGGCCCAACCTCAGCCCAATCCTAAATAAGCACATGAAATAAGCATCCCTAATCTTCTCAACCAACATGTGGAGCAAGCAAAATCCGTCACCACTCTTAGAAGTGGTAAACAAATTGACAAATCTATTCTGGTGAAGGCCGACAAGCTTAATGATCCGGTAAATTCTGAGAATGAGGACGGCTCTAATTCAGCCCCACAAGAAACGAAACGAGTTTATAAGCTCGTAGCACCATTCCCTTCGAGATTGGTTGCTCTAAAATCTCTCCCAAACTCTCATGATATTTTAGAGAATTTTTTACAAGTCAAGATCAACATTCCATTGCTTGACGTTATTAAACAAATTCCTTCCTATGCCAAGTTTCTAAAGGACCTATGCACAACCAAACGCAAATACAATGTGCAACAAAAGACCTTTCTTAATGAGCAAGTGAGTGCCATTCTCACCCAAAATACTCCCCTAAAATATAAGGATCTTGGTAGTCCCACAATCTCATGTATCATTGGTGACTACCGGATTGAGCGTGCATTGCTAGACTTAGGGGCAAGCGTAAACTTGATCCCATATTCAATTATGAGCAATTGGGTCTTGGTGAATTATAACCCACCAAAACCACATTGCAACTCGCCGATTGATCTATTCATGTGCCGAAGGGGGTCGTTGAGGATGTATTAGTCCAGGTCGATAAATTCTACTATCAGGTGGATTTTATCGTATTGTACACACAAACGGTTATGGATACTAGCACTCAAATATTGATAATTTTGGGCCACCCACTCTTGGCTACATCAAACGCAATATTAATTGCCGGAATGGGGGTGATGCAATTGTCCTTTAAGAACATGACATTGAAAGTGAATGTGTTCCACTTGGGTAAAAGGCATAGGGATGATGAGGATGTCAATGAAGTTGACATGATTGAATCCATCGTGGAAGAGGAATTCGCCTTAAATTATAATCTTGATCCTCTAGATATTCTTTGCATTGATCCTTTTGAGGATTGGGCCGATGATGACGGTCCTCATGAGAAAAACATGATAGAATCTAAGGAGGATGGGGAGTATTTCCAACCCAATCTAGCTGAAAGCTTGGGGACATGTTTGACACATTCTAATGATGAATTCAATTCTATTATTAATAAGACATTGGAAGTTGTCAATTTCTGAAAAGTTATTTGACAAGTCACCAATTTCTGATTTACACAAATTTGTTATGTAAGAATTGAAAGAATTGGTGTTTGACTTGCCTACAGAGTGGTCAATTTCTAAAAGTGTAGAAGTTGATGACCAACTCCAACCTACACAAAAATTGGAGGAGGAAGACGTAAAGAGTCCAAATTTGAAAATCCCCCCCCCCCCCCCCCCCCCCCCCCCCCCCCCCCCGAGGTCTCCTACACTCTAGAAGAGTGTTTGGCTTACTTTGAAAATTAGGATGATCCCATGATTCAAGACATAATGTACGCCTTGAGGGAAACCCCTCCGGTGCCTAAAAAGCTTCCTTCCACAAAGTGCCAAACTGAAAAATCATTTGTGGAAGCACTGGTGAAATTAAATTATGTGGAGACCATCCAAATTTGTGAGGATGAAGCAATTGAAGTCTCCACATCTCCTTGGTTTGTTCAAACTAAAGAACACCATTTCTGGGATGACCCATATGTGACATATTTTTTCTCAGAAAAGATGGAAAGGAGATTCATATTCAATGATTTCCAACCAATGCAATTCTCCTTTCCTAGTACATGTGACAATGTTATTGAGAAACCCGCTGAAATTTTCAACAGGAATTTCAATGGATTATAATGATTAATATCACTATTGTACTTTCAAAAGTAGGATGGTGGATAGTTCTATTGAAAAATCTGTTACATCACCTGATGATCCTACTCAACTTTGTCCTTTTGGATGTTATAATGATGATTTTATCTCCTAGTTTGATGGAGATTCTCTTTCTAAAAGGATAGCTTAGGTTGTGTTTATTACCTTAAGTAGATTTAGTTTAGTTGTTTTTCTGTTTTTTATTGCTTTAGTAGATTTTGATACCGAAGGTAGACTTCCATAATTGGCTCTCTCAGGTACTATCGTTCTCACTCTGTTTTGTTTTACCATTGCTCTCATGTTCATGTTCGTTGCATATCTTTTTACATTGAGAACAATGCAAGATTTGGTTGGGGGGTGAGATGAGATTCCTCATTTAGTAGTTTGTGGACATTTCGAGCAAAGTTGGTAGAAAATTTTCAATTTTTGAAACATTAAAACTCTTTTGGAAAACTTTGTTTCTTTGTACTTGAAATGTCATGAGTATGAAAGGATGAAAGATGAACTGATATGATTTTGAAATCTCTAAAGTGACTTAAACATAATAGATTTATATGCGAATCTCCATATTTATTTTATCAATAGAACATTTGAACAATTTTGAGTCTAGATCACATTACACGATTCTCATGATTCGAAGGTATTAGTAGATTTGTGGATTTGTTAGACTGAGATTCAAGGTATTGAGAAACCAAGCCGAGGTACTTTGACCATCCTTGTTCATGTGAAATAAGTGAAAAGAATGAAAGATATGGATTTCGAAAAATCCTATCCAATTTGTAAGAAAAGAAAAGAAAGTATGGGTAGTATTGAATATTTGTGAAAATTTTCAAAAATAGCTACTTATTACCAACCAGGGGATGGTCTACCTGTAACCAAAGCTGGAAATGGGAAGTAGTGTGAAAACCGTCGAAGGAACGGTAAGGCAAATTTCTGTCATAGGTAATTGGTTGATTTGTACACTCTTAGATCTTTATTTTAGCTGATTTATGAATAAGGTAATCCTGAAAAGTCATCAGATGAAAATGCACAATGCACACTAGGCCATTCATGTTTGGATTTGTCTATTTATCAATAAATCAATGGGGATTCTATGTAAACACTTATTATATTTGAAAAGTTTAGGACTTTAATTTTTCATCATTTAGTTTTTTTATTATTTTGCACTTGTATGTCTTACAGTCTATTGAAACATAGTTTCTAAGAGAGAGTTGAGTTTTCAGAAAAGAGGATTGTTTCACGCTTGTTTTGCTTGGGACTAGCAAAATGCTTGTTGGGGGGTGTTAAGCTCTTAAATTATACATATCTAACCCCGTTTTCATCGCATTTCATGCATAATTTCTATAATTAAAGGACGAATCTAATGCATATTTGTGATTGTAGGAATGAGAGAGAGAAGATATGAATTTAAAGTTAAAAGGGTCCTTTGGAACCACATTGAAGATACTGAAAAGAAGTCTTGAAGAATCACGTCAGAAAGACCTGGATTGGCCAGAAGAAAAGAAGAAATCAGCAAACACATCAGACAGCCACCGGGCGCTTGACCATCGGTCGCCCGAAATTAGGAGAAAATATGCTGAACCGCTGGATGTTTCTAGACCAAACCACGCACCCGACCATCACAGGGTCAAGCGCCCGATATTCAAAGACAATTTATCAAAAACCTGCTGGACCAATTGGTAGTATGGTCGGGCGCCCGACCAACACCTAACCAGGTGCCCGATTACCGACGTAAGTGCATAATTCCTTACTGAGGTAGTGCATGATTTTTCTTATAAAAGGACACCTTGTCATCCTTGTTAAGGCATCCTAGAAGAGTTCTAAGTTCGTGGGGTGCAAGGGAGATCATTTTGGAGCAACGCAACTCCTCCAACTAGGATTTTTTTCTAGTTTTCTATGCTTTTGATTAGTTTTTCTTTTGTTTTTAGTTCAAGTATGACAATGCTTGGCTAGAATATCTTAGCTAAGGCTAAGAGGTGAAGCTTGTAGCTAGTTTTCATGTTGAATTTGTTTAATTCAAGTACCTTTACTTAAAGTTTGGATTTTTAAGTGGTATTTTTGGATGTTTTATGAGAGTTCATGTGCTTTAGACATGGGTTCCTTGTAATTCTATGAGATTATCATGTTTGGATTGATTAGATTCGAATTGTAGTAACCCTAGAGCATATAATAGTCTCTTAGCATGGTTGTTACTTAAAGGCTACATGGTTGAATTCTATGTACTTCATTAGAACTAGAATGCTATTTTCTAACTTAAGTGGGATTGTTTGTGTTTGAATGCTTAATCTTCCAACTAGATGAGAGATAGAACTTTGAATTTAGTTGTATTTATGCTTGGATGAATGAATTCACATGGAACTACTACAAGTGGATCCTTAAGGCCTTAGTTCTATTAATTAATAGATTTTTACAAAAGTTATTGTTTTCCCTTATTTCATAAAATCAAACTTCAAATTGCGAAATTCGAAGTTACTAGAATAGTTTGAATTGGTTTACCCTAATTCCCTGTGGATCGACCTCATCCTATCGAGTTATTACTACATCGCAGCCTTGCACTTGAGGCGAGCGAACAACCGTCACTCACCAAGATAGGAGTAGCTCTACATCCCCTCTACTTATGCATCAAGTTGCCCACTCCAAACGGATTGGGTAGTTCGAGGGAACCAGAAAGAAGTTCAATCGTGTTATAAAATCGCAGTACAAGATCGGAAGAACGACCAAGCAGATCTTATTATGACAATTTCAGGAGATTCAAGAGACTCTCCAATTGCAACAATGCTGGACCCAAGGGAGGATACACATCAAGCAAGAGCTCCCAGAGAAGAAACAATCGAAGTTCAGCTATCTGAAGATGATCCTTCTAAGAAGGTTCATGTTGAATCATCTCTGGACTGTATCTTCTGAGCCCGCCTGACCAGCTTTTTGGTTGAGTATCAAGACGTGTTCGCCTGGTCTCATAAAGATATGCCAGGTATCGACCCCGAAGTTGCTGTTCATCGTCTGAATGTTGATCCAAAGTTTAAACTCGATCATCAACGTCGACGAGCATTCACAGCCGAAAGGCAGATTATAAAAACAGAAGTCGACAAACTACTGGCCGTCGATTTTATCGAAGAGGTTGATTATCCAAAATGTGTCGCGAATGTTGTTCTCGTCCGTAAGACAAACGGCAAGTGGAGAATGTGCATTGATTATTCCTATCTAAACAAGGCATGCCCGAAGGATAGCTTCCCAACCCCTTGTATCGACCAATTAGTCGACTCAACAGCCAGCTTCATGGATGCCTATTCTGGCTACAACTAGATCATGATGCATCCACCTGATCGTACGAATACCGCCTTTATCACTGATCGAGGTCTATATTGTTACAAATGATGGCGTTCGGTCTTAAGAATGCTGGGGCCACTTATCAATGCCTAATTAACAAAATGCTTTCTGCACAAATTGACAGGAATGTGAAAGTATACGTCAATGATATGCTCGTAAAAAGTATTATGGCCGAAGATCATCTTGCGGATCTCCGAGAAGTCTTCGATCTGATGAGGAGATATCAGATGAAGTTGAACCTAGAGAAGTGTGCTTTTGGAGTTTCCGCTTGAAAATTTCTTGGGTTTATGGTTGGTCAACGGGGGATCGAGGCAAACCACAAAAAGATTAAAGCCTTGATAGAGATGAAATCTCCCTCCACCGTTAAAGAAGTCCAACGACTAGCTGGACGAATTGAATCATTAAACAGGTTTATTTCACGTGCCACTGATAAATGCCTCCCCTTCTTCAAACTACTTCATGCAACTACAAAATCCGACTATGCATAGACCCAAAAATGTGAAAAGGCGTTTCAGCAACTGAAGCAGTATATGAGCACACCCCCCATTCTGTCAAAACCTGTTCCACATGAGCAACTTTTTCTTTACCTATTTGTATCTTCCATGGCCGTTAGTGCCACCTTAATAAGAGAAGATTCCAAGGTGTAAAAATCCGTTTATTATGTTAGTCACGTAATGGTGGATGCTAAAACTAGATACTCAAATATGGAGAAACTTGCTTTAGCATTGGTAGTCGTAGCACGAAAGCTACGGCCTTATTTTCAAGCACATTCTATATTAGTACCTACAAATCATCCATTGAGGTAAGTCCTTCAAAAACCTGAAGTATCTGGGCGATTAACTAAATGGGCGATCGAACTTGGTGAACACGATATTACCTTCTGCTCGCGAACTGCCATTAAAGCTCAAGTCATAGTAGACTTCACTGCCGAATTTACATATTCGACCTCTATTCATGTTTATTCGACTATCCCTCCTACTTTCGAAGATGATTTACCAGAAAATGAGCAAGTATCCTAGTCGCTCTACGTAGATGGATCATCCTGCTCCTCAGACAATGGGGCTGGATTAATTCTAACCACTCTTGATGGATCACAATTTAAATATGCTTTGCGCTTCAACTTTCATGCTTCAAATAATGAAGTGGAATACGAAGCCTTAATAGTAAGTCTCAAATTAGCAAATATGCTCGCAATGAAGAACCTGCTCATCCACAACGACTCGCAGCTCGTTGTAAATTAAGTGCTCAATGAATTTGAGGCAAAGGAAGAAAGGATGGCTTCATACAAATTCAAAGTATTAATCTTACTTGCCAAATTCAACAAATATGAAATAATTTATATTCCTCAAGAAGAAAATAAGCTCGCAGATTCTTTGGCGAAATTAGCATCAACACTAGAATCTGATCAAACACGAGCTGTCCCTATCGAGCACCTCTCTGCCCCAAGCAACGATCAAGTTACTCCAGAACAAGTCTCTACAGTACAATTATCTCCATGTTGGATGGATCCCATTATCCTTTACCTCGAAAGCGGAAAGCTCCCAGATGACAAAAAATCAGCTCAACAAATTCTTTATCGTGCTGCCAAGTACATCCTACAAGATGGTAAATTATTACGAAGAAGTTTTACTTTACCATATTTAAGGTATCTCCATCCAGAAGAAGCACAACGTGTTATAGATGAAATACACTAGGGGCATGTGGTAATCATCCCAAAGGATGGTCTCTGGTGTACAAACAATGAGACAAGGGTACTATTGACCTATTATGAAGGCAGACGCTATTGAATTTTCAAAAAAATGTGACAAATGTCAACGATATTCTCCAATTCCTCATTTACCATCTGAACAAATGATGCCAATGGATGGTCCCTGGCATTTCGCTCAAAGGGAGTCGATATAATTGGGCCATTACCCATGGAAAAAGGACAAAACAGGTTCGCGATTATGGCAATCGATTATTTCACCAAATGGGTCGAAGCAGAACCTCTGGCCACCATCACCAAAAAGCAGAGTACTAAATTTATATGGAGGAATATCATATGCCGTTATGGACTCCCCCACACCATAATTTTTTACAATGGAAGACAGTTTGATAATGTTGCATTCTACAGATTTTGCGAGAAATGGAAGATACGTAATATTCAAACTTCCCCATATCATCCTCAGGCTAACGGTCAAGTAGAGGCGGTTAATACGATTATCAACCATCATCTGAAGACCAAGCTTAATGAATGTAAAGATATGTGCCCAGAACTTCTGCCTGAAATTTTATGGGCTTACAGAACAACAACCCGCACATCGACGGGAGAAACACCTTTCTCTCTAGCATTTGGTACTGAAGTGGTTGTCCCAGTGGAAGTCAAAGTACCCACTCATGAAATTACGTCGGGTAGTCTAACACGACACCCTATGCATACACGTGTGGAAGCTTAAGGAGTAACTAAAATTATGGCTAAGTCCTAGAGGGGTGGTGATTAGGACCTTTTGAAATTCTTTTCGCCTACTTACACAATTTAACAGATTAAACTAAGCAAGAACACTTTCAGCTTCCAAGCCTAAGTGGGTCCAATCACAAGACTAGCATATGATTAAGCAATAAACAACCTAGTCTAAGCATACATAGGTAAACAAATTATTTAACTAATCAAGCTCCTAACCTATGCAACCTATGTAGACTTACGAGAATGGATCAATGAGCTCAAGTCTACACTACTAGTGAAAGTACATCTTGTGTGTGGATGTGCCTATCTAGTGCCTAGCATACATTCCTATCAAGCATTCATAATTAAACAATTAAACTTACAATGCTAAGATGTCAATGTGCTCAATTCAATCACAAACACAAGCATGTATAGTGGTTCGACTACTTGTCTACTCCACTCCCGATTCAAGTACTCAACCCCTTTGAGCACACCGGCATTCACTGGGGAGTTTAAATCTGGTTCCTCACAACCAAGGTGTTTTAACTCGGATCCACCTAATCGGGGAGTTTACAGGTTCCTCCCAACCTACACGTTTGCATCCGTGTTGGTGGCTCCCCCTTGGAGACTTTGTTTAGACCCGACAAACAGGCCAAGGGTCGGAAAATGACCCTCCTTCGAGTTTGTTAAACAAACTCTACACTCAACTCCCACAGGGAATTGAGTGGATGGACTCCTAACAAGACAACCTTACTTGTCGAATTGAGCCCCTTTATAGCGCCACTTTGGGTTTCTTCTTCTTGCTCTCCTGTGCTTGAATAAACTCTCCTTGTGCTCCCCCTATCTTTGACGCCACTGCTTTGCCAAGGCTTCAGCTCCAAGATCAGCTACCTTGCATGTGATGCTCCATTGGAGATGCTCAAGGTGCTAGGGAATGGCAAATCCTCTACAAATGGTAGGTGTTGGGGTCTCAAAAGTCAGTACTCTCTAAAAGAAATCAACTGGGCACGTGCTTCGAGGAAATTCCACAAAATACTACCCGACGCACCCAAATACCCAAAATTGCAAAAAGATCCAGTACTTAGCCGTTTTTGTCTAGTGGACCCCACGGATCACCGTGATCGAAACCGACCAGAATCAAGCGGAGGCATCCCTCATGAATTATGATAAGCAGTGCATGGCGATTCACCGAGAAACGGGCCCCACAAGCCCTCCGTTTCGCAAAACCCAAATTTGCAAAACACGAGTACGTCAAGCGCACCCAATTATTCAGCTTGACGCACCCTTAAATTCATGAAAATTCAACAAGTGTTTTAGGATGTATTTCACCTCTGACGCATCCGAAAAATGGCTTGACGCACCCTAAAAATACCCTCGACGCGTCCATAAATTCAGAATATACGGAACTGCAATTTCAGGGTGCATTGGACTGCAACGCACCCTAAAATAGCCCAACGCACCCATAAAATCACAAAGGACCAGCGTTGCATTTTTTGGATGCATTGTACCTCAACGCACCCAAAAAATAGCTCAACGCACCCATAAAATCAGCACTTTTGAAAATATCATTTTTTGGGTGCGTCAGAGCTCCCACACGTCCATTGAAGGGTGCGTCAAAGGATATTTGGGGTGCGTCATACGTGGCAGCTCCTCATTGGTCGCTGTCCGGTATTCTCGGGTATAAATACCCCTCCCACTGTTCATTTGTACAGATTTAAGAGAGAGAGAGAGCTATTATCTCCTAAGTATTTGGATTTTGCCATCGGAAACCCTCGCCGGAATCCTTTTCCGACTGCCGGAAAACTTTCCCGGTGACCAGAATTCTTTTCCGATCGCCGGCATCTTCCACCGGAAGGTCACACCGACCAACACCACCGCAGGTCCGGATCATAAAAAAATCACAAGTATGAGTGCGCACCTGAAAATAGTCCAACGCATCCAAAAATGAACAAAATGCCGAACATGTATTTTCAGGGTGCATTGTACTCCAGCGCACCCGAAAATAACTCGACGCACCTGAAAATTCAACAAAAAAGCGGATATGTATTTTCAGGGTGCATTGGACTCCAACGCACCTGAAAATTCAACATAATTCAGATATGTATTTTCAGGGTGCATTGGACTCCAACACACCCGTAAAATCAACAAAAAAGCGGAGATGTATTTTCAAGGTGCGTTGGACTCCCACGCACCCAAAAAATCAGTCAATTCCGAAAAATGTTCATGGGTGTACCGGGCTCAATTTTAAGTGTTTTCAAGTGCCGCTTGAGCCTATTTTGGGTATTTCGAGCGTTCCGGACGCAATGGAATGGTCAAACAGACATTCCAGGATCTCTAAATGAGCAGAATTGTGCATCTTCAAAGACCAATCTGATTCGACACGATGAACGAAACAACCTCTCGAAAGAGACGCCGCCAGCATCCAGAACTATGCAAACATGTCATCATTTATATTTACTGTAGAGATGTGATCCGATTTAAATCGAAAGCTAGATAAATGGGACTATGGTTATCACGATGAACCATACCAAAGAGTTTTAATTCACTACAAAACGATCGTTATGAACTGCTATAACACAACAGTCGATGCCCTACCCATTAAAAACGACATCCGTCGGTTAGGCTACGCAGGTATACACAACTGCAGAGTGGACTTCCCGAGGTCACCTGTCCATACATTGATAGGCGCAGGCCCAGAGTCGTCCTTCTCAGTCATAAACCCTGATAGTTTCAGCCCGGATCTCCGGCCAAAACATGGGACATAGACATCTGACTAATACAAAGATGGTTCAGTTCATAACAAAACAAATACAGGTCTCTATGACCACAAACTCTCAGACCATAGTCCCTGCTGACTAGTCTTTTGCCTTTTAATCAAGGGTCATTGATCATTCGATGTAATTAAGGGCTCGTGCCAGATCACGTCCTGGAATGTACAAGATCTCAGGATCTCTGGAATAAAATTCGCTTTGCGATATCTCTCCTTGTGTACTTTTATGAATATTTTGTGATTGTCTATGAATGTTTCCATTACTCAGAACCCCAGAGCAACAAAACACTACATTTCAAGAAAATGTAATCGTATTCATTTTCTAGTTCTAACAAACTGGCGACTCTGCTGGGGATCGAACCCAGAATCTCTGGTTATATCTGAATATGGAAACGCTCTAAGATCAATTACTCATAAACATGAATTTACACATAGGAAAGTTACCACGAGGCATAATGTTTCGGCGCCCTCGGGCGCCAAACTGGCGACTCTCAACGGGAACGTTCTTCCCTTCATCTTTAAGGCAATAGACAGTAAATCAAGGGTTTTCAAAACCACAAACTTCCATAACTACACGTATTTGTCTCCTTCTTGCTTATTTTGTCAGTTTATGCACTGCGATCGATGGGCTCATACTCCCGACCGCACTTGTGAACTGTTCTAAAGATTTTTATGACACCGCAGAATTAGCAAGATAGTAACGCAGACAGAAGAGATGGCATACTCGATGACAAGTTCGTGCATCTTCCTTGCCAACGGAGGTTTCACCTTCCCTCGTTTCGCCGCAACCACAACTACCAGCCCAGGTTCAGAATGGCAGTTGGTTGAGACCCGGAGACAGAAGAAAGAACAGAGGAAAGTTGCCATCCTAGCTGCATATAGAAAGGCAAACGTGGCGAGATCTCGCCCCGTGATCAAGAAACAGTGGCAGCCGAAGCAGGGGCAGAAGATCCCTATCAATGGCCAGGTCATGACAGCCGAGAAGTTTTCGCCGTTATCCAAGGTCGCCTGCACCTCTCGGAAACCTATCAGGTCCGCACATGTGAAGAAAGCCAAGCCCATGACGACCCTTGAATCAAAGCAGAGGTCACCTCAGGAAATCCCGTCAGCGCAAGTGGTGATGGTACAAATAGCTGAAGGAGAAGAAGAAGGACCATATGAAGCAGAAGAATTGCCTCCACTCCAAGACCAGATCGATAGGTTGGTAGAGGCTAACCGCGAGACAAATGATCGGATGAGAGCTATTCAGGAAGCCTTGGCCACCCTAATAGCACAGAATGCCACCAGAAGTATCGCGCCGCCCACCCGTCAATCGGCAGAAGAATCCCAAGGGGCAGCAGAAGGCCCAACTGAGCATGAACCACCTGCCCAATGTCGGATCACGCCAATGGAGCGCGCACCACTTTCCACATCTCACGTATCACGAGAAGAGTTATCCCAAACAATAGCCCATATGATGCAGCAAGAAAAAGAGAAAGAAAAGAGGATCAACTACAAATATCGGGTTCCGTACCCACCAGAAGTGGAAGAGGTACCATTCCCAGCCAATTTCAGATGCCCTGACTTCGGAAAATTTGACGGCAGAGGATCGCCAGAAGAGCACATCACCCACTTCTTGACTACGTTAGGAAATTGGTCCGCAGTCCCGCAGTATTGCATGCGGTTGTTTGGATCTACCCTGACAGGGAAGGCCTTTCAATGGTACATGTCATTACCTGCCAGCTCTATAAGGACATGGGAGCAAATACAGGATGCTTTCATCTCCAAATTCGTCGCAACCGAGAGGGAGATCTCATTAACGGACCTAGCACTGGTTAGGCAGAGGAATGGTGAACCAGTCGAGAAATTCATTGATCGATGGGGAACTACAGCAGCTCAATGTCGTGAACTACCCAGTGAAGGCGAGCAGATGAAGATGTGCCTGAGGGCTCTAGACCCCATGATCTCGTACGGACTGTCAGGTAACACCTTCGGCTCCTTTCGCGAACTAGCAACGAAAGCCCATCTGGTGGAAGAAGCAGCTTCCCGGGTAAACTTTAGACCCGAGAGACAGAAGAGAGAGACAGGAAGAGTGGTAGAAACCCACCAGGTCGACAAGATCAAGGAACAGAAAGATCGAAAACGTCCCGCTGTCGATCATAGGGCGGAAGTGAAGACAGCAGTCATACAAGACAAGGGTAAAAGACCCTACATACCCAAACGCGTATCAATAGCCGAAAGAGAAAGGGTTAATGGTCCATATACATTCGATATGGCCGATTTAGTCCCGATCATGAAACAATTGGTCGAGGAAGGCTTAATGCGTTTACCAGAGCCCGTTAGTCCCCATGAAGTTGGACGGGTAAACGATCCCAAATACTGCAAATATCACCAATGTGTTAGCCACAAGACAGAAGATTGCTTCTCCTTGAAAGGAAGGATACAAGGCTTGATCAATCAAGGGGTTATCAGCATGAAGGTACCCGAGACAGCAAGGGAGACGGCCGGGACAATTTCAGCAATTCCAATAGAAAAAGGTAGCAGTCACCTAACGACCTCATTCCCGAGCCACAGGAGCCGTGGACTCTAGTCAGTAGCAAGAAAAGACTCGAGAACCGACGAAGGCTCGTTAACCAAAAAGGGAACAGGGGGAGAGGAAAGAGAGGAATACCACAGAAGCAACCCGTGATGAGCATGGCATATTGCGAAATGGTGTCGTTCACCGAACAAGCACCGGCCGAGGAAACCTCACAAACAGTCGAGGGAGAAGTTAATGCGGTCATCTTATGATCAGGAAGGCAAATGCCTGACCGTACTCCTCCGAGACCAGATGACCCAATGCAAGAAGATGATATCCACGACAGGCCGCAAGGAAGACCTCACATGCAAAAGCTGAAAGAGAAAGTTGGCGAAGCCACAACTAGTCAGCCAAGTCTGAGACCAGTAGTATATGATGTTGTGGCGCACTTACGAAAGGTTCCCGCCCTGCTAAGTATATACGATGCTTTGTGTCTCTCGAAAGTGTATAGAGAAATGTTAATCAATGCCTTACTTGACAGTGAAGTCAGGGAAATCATGATGATAGAGATAGAAGAAGAAATGAATAATACAGACAAATTTTGGGAGGGGTATACGCCAGTATCACAAATCATGCATGTCGATCATCCCTCAACAATCACTTTCTCAGAAGAAGACAGCACGATCGAATTAATAGACCATAACCATCCGTTGATGGTCACAGGTACAATCAGGGACACCGAGATCAAGAGGTGCATGTTGGACGACGGGTCTGCCATGAATATTATGCCATTGTCTTACAGAAGCTGGGTTATAGGCAATCGGCATTACGCCCGAGTCTCATGATGATTCAAGGGTTCAATCAAGACAGTCAACGCACACTAGGATCAATCACAGTGATGTTAGAAATCGAAGAATTGATGACGAAAGTAACGTGTCAGGTGATCGACGCAGTGACAACATACAACCTCCTTTTAGGAAGGCCCTGGCTCCATCAGAATCGGATAATCCCTTCGACATATCACCAGTGTTTCAAATATAACAGAGATGGTGTCCAATACAGGGTAGCAGCAGATCCGAAGCCATACACGATAGCCGAGTCATTTTTGGCTGATGCAAAATATTATGACCCGTCCGAAGGCAATAAAACCAGCAAAAAGTCCGACATAAAGAAGAAAGGACAAGAGGCAGAACCTCGAGTTGAGAAGTGTGTACAGGAAGGTAAACCTCAGTTCATCAGGACAAGAGGCAGAACCTCGAGTTGAGAAGTGTGTACAGGAAGGTAAACCTCAGTTCATCACTCAGGGAAGGTCCCAATGTCAGCAGAAAAACCAACCTCAGCCGATCACGAAGAAATTCTATGTGGTACCACAGCATCTACGTCAGCCGGGGCAGGCCGTGTTAAAACTAATTTCAGATCAACACATGAGTGTACTCAAATCCAGCTTCAATATGCCTATACCCAAGATAGGAAGAACCAAGCCATTTTAAAAGCTCCAAGCCAATTCATCGTGCCGTCAAGAAATGCCACCCAGAAAGATATCAAGTTCCATTCAGGGCCAAGTCAGCCAATACCGTCAGAAGGGAAAGAAGGAGGAAGAGGGTCTGCCCAATCTCGACCAATAGAAGAGAAGAGATATAGCAAAGCCAGCCGGAAGATTATGAGGAACATGGGATTCTCCGGCCAAAGCCCAGACACAAAGAAAAGACTGCTAGCTCCATTTGAAGAATATAAGCAAGTATATAGAAACGGAGAGGGTCTAGGAGCGAAGGCGAGCGTAAACATGGTAACCATTGTCCTGGTAGAAGGAATCCAGTCGCAAGATTCTATCGACATAATCCAGCCAAGTGTCGCACCCGTGCAACTAGAAGACGGTGGACAACCAACGATTGATGAACTCGAAGAGGTGAATTTGGGCACCATCGAAGAACCCAGGAATACATATTTGAGCAAGAACGTCCCAGAAAATGAAAAAGAGAAATACATACAATTATTAAAGGAGAATAAGGACATCTTTGCCTGGACTTACTCAGAAATGCCCGGGCTCAGTCCGGCGATCGCCATGCACAAGCTAAGCATCATGAAAGAAAAGAAGCCAGTGAAGCAGCCACAACGACGGTTCCATCTTGATGTTGTACCTAAGATTGAAGAAGAAATCAAAAAACTAATCCAGGCTGGATTTGTTCAAGAGGTGAAGTACCCCCGATGGATTTCAAACATTGTGCCAGTCAAGAAGAAGAGCGGACAGATCCGAGTTTGCGTTGACTTCCGGAATCTTAACGAAGCCTGCCCGAAAGATGATTTTCCTTTGCCAATTCCAGAATTATTGATTGACAGCACAACGGGATATGCAGTAATGTCCTTCATGGACGGGTACTCAGGATACAATCAGATTTGCATGGCCTCTGAAGATGAAGAAGCTACGGCCTTCCGTACAACCCTCGGCATCTACTGTTATCGCGTAATGCCCTTCAGATTAAATAACGCAGGGGCAACATACCAGCGCGCAATGCACGTAATATTTCAGGATATGATGCATAAACACGTCGAATGCTATGTAGATGATCTAGTCGTAAGGTCGGCCAATCACGAGCAGCACAAAGAGCACCTAAGGCAAGTGTTCCAACGGTTGCGCAAGAAAAGTCTCCGTATGAATCCGCTAAAATGCGCGTTCGGAGTCGCGTCTGGCAAATTTCTAGGCTTCGTGGTCAAACACAGGGGCATAGAAATCGATCCCGCAAAGATCAAAGCCATCATAGAAATGCCGCCTCCGAAGAACCTGAAGCAATTGAAGAGTTTTCAAGGCCGCGTAGCATATTTGAGGAGATTCATCTCGAACTTGGCTGGTCGTTGTCAACCGTTCTCCCGCCTCAACAAGAAAGTGTTAAGTTTGAATGGGACGACGCTTGTCAGAAGGCCTTCGACTCTCTAAAAGAGATGCTTGGGAATTCGCCAGTCCTTGCCGCCCCAATCAAAGGAAAGCCACTGATTCTGTACATCGCAGTAGGTGATAACTCACTAGGGGCACTCCTGGCACAGAAGAACGAAAAAGAGAAGGAGAATGCACTATATTACCTAAGCCGCACGCTGGTGGGGGCTGAATTCAACTATTCAGCAATTGAAAAGACATGCCTTGCTCTCATTTTCGCTGTAAAGAAACTGAGGCATTACTGCCTCTCGCACCAAATAACGTTGATATCCAAGGCGGATCCGATCAAGTTCCTTATGAACCGGCCTATGCTGTCTGGGCGTTTAGCTAAATGGGCCCTTCTCCTCTCCGAGTTCGACATCACATACATCCCAGCCCAGGCTATTAAAGGGCAAGCGATGGCGGATTTTCTCGCTGCACATCCAATCCCGAGCAGCGAAGAAATGGAATGTGACCTCCCGGATGATCAGGTTATGATGATCGAAAGACCACGGTTATGGCAGATGTACTTTGACGGAGACTCTAGGTCGACAGGGGCAGGAGCGGGCGTGATATTTATCAGCCCACAGGGAGATTTGCTGCCCTACTCGTTCACAATCGTGCCGGCCTGCACCAACAACGAAGCAGAATATCAAGCCCTCATCATTGGGCTACAACTCGCACTAGAAATGCGGATCAAGGTAATACAAATCTATGGCGACTCCAGACTAGTCATCGGACAGTTGTCGACAGAATATGAAGTCTGCAAACCTGAGTTGTCGCCTTTCTGCCGCCAAACGCAATCACTGTTCGACCAGTTTCGTGACAGCAGCATTTCACATATACCGAGATAGGAAAATGTACAGGCCGATGCATTGGCTAGTCTAGCCGCTGCTCTGGCTAACCCCGGAGGCAGCCCACTTCAGGTAACGATCGAAGAAAGGAGGATCCTACCGACGGCCATACTACGTGGTGACGAAGCAAGCATAAACCCTATCTGTTGCTTCGAGATCACAGAAGATAATGACTGGAAAAGACCATTCATCGATTACTTGAAGTATGGGTTCTTACCAGAAGAGCTCAAGATGCGTACACAGGTTAGGAGACGCGCTGGGTCGTTTATACTGGAGAATGACATCCTTTACAAGCGCTCGTATGAGGGAGTGTTGCTACGTGTAACACCCCAGTACTTTTCTGTACTCGGGTGTTACCATGAGAATTCAAAGTATATGTGTATGTGTAATGCCCTTCCGTGACTCTTTCGTCAATCTGTGCGCGACTCCTGGTGTCCCGAACTGGCAGTACGTAGTTTACACCCAAATGACTGAAGTCCTGAGATCCCGAAACCTCTGTCATATTGACCGCGCTGTCCTCGTGATTGCAACGGCGAAAACAGTGCGTCGATCTGATACCCGAGCGCAAAGATATGGACATTTAATCAAAACACCCAAAAAAATGTGGTTGTGCACACTCGTGTGGGGCCACCCAATGTGGGGCCCACTACACGGTCTCCTAGGCAATCATCTCATTGTAATAATTACAAATAAATAAATAAATAAATAAAAAGTAATAATATATAATAATAATGAAAAGAAATAAATAAATAAAATAAATTAATAAAATAAATAATAATAAAAAAAAAGTGTAATGATGGAGTGTCATGATGACACCCCATTCCTCTCCCATGCCCCCCACGTCCTCTACCATCCCTTCACTTAAAATAATAATAATAATATAAAAAAAAGAAAAAGAAAAAGAGATTATAAGAGAGATGGATGGAATGGGTGGAACGATCTCTCCCCCTTCATCCTTCATTTCTTCTTCATTTATGTGCCATCCATGCCCTTCCTAAGTGTGTGTGTGTATGAGAGAGAGAGGAGTGGGCCATCTTCATCAACCTCCCCTCCATCTCAACCATTCATTCACTTCAACCATCAATATCAACCATTGAGCGAGGAGATCGAAGTAGGTACACCCCTCCACCTTTCATTCCCTTTGATTTCTTCATTTTCTTTATTGGTGATGAATCAAGGTGAACCATAGATGTGGGCCCCGCTTTGAGGAAACGTATGGCATCTAGAACTCCTTGTCATTTAATGGCATGGATGGAGAAAGAGAGAGAAAGAGAGAGAGAGAGAGAGAGAGAGAGAGAGAGAGAGAGAGACGCTGGAAACAGCGTCCGTCCGGACGCTGTCCGTTTGGGGGCCTCACTTGTGAGCCCCACCTTGATGTATGTGACTAATCCATGCCATCCATCTGTTTTCCCAGGACATTTTAGGCCCTGGCCACAAAAATGATTAAGATCTAAATCTCAAGTGGGCCATACTAAAGAAAATAATGGCGACAGTTGAAACCTTCTGAGGCCACTGTGATGTGTGTATGCTATGAAACCTGTCCAAATTTGTACTCACTGGGCCCACTATAAGATGGCTAACCCGGTGGATGGTCTGGATTTATCGCATGGACCCCACTCCCCTGTTTATTAAAAAAATATATATATAAAAGAAAAAGAAGGAAAGAAAGGACGGGAAGTTTGCTTCCAGCGTGCGTTAAAGGCGGTTTTTGGGCTTGAAAATGGCCCCACGTGTGGGAACCACTATGTTATATCCACGCCGTCCATCTGTCTCTCCATATCATTTTAGGCAAGGGGCCGAAAAATGAAGAAAATCCAGATCTCAAGTGGGCCGTGCCAGAAGAAACAATACAGACCGTTGAAACCTTTCCAAGGCCCACTATCATGTTTCTGTACAACAAAACATATCCAAATCGGGGCTCGTTAGACCCACATTAAGCTGGACCATCAGATGGACGAATTGGATTTCCCCTGTGGACACCACCGTGTAAGGGAAAACAAAAAAAAGAAGAAAGAAAAGAAAAGAAAAAAAAAAGGTAACTGGACAGTCAGCGTCCAGAGGACGCTGCTCCCAGCTACGTGTGGGTGGAAGCCCCTTTGAGCGGGCCCCACTCCGGGACCCCATCATGATCTGTCGGTTTTATCCAAACCGTTCATCTGCTTTGCCAGATCATTTTAGGACATGGGCCCAAGTATGAGGCATATCCAAGTCTTAGGTGGGCCACACCACAGAAAACAGTGGGGATAGTGATGTCCACCATTGAAACATTCATAGGGCCCAGCTTATAGGGTCCACCTTGATGTATATAGTTTATCTACGTGGTTCACCTATTTTAGCACCTCATTGTAGGGCTAATAGTTCTTGATAATGTGGCCCAACTAGATGGGACCCACCTCTAATCTATGTTTCATGCACATTCCCATTTTTATTTCGAAAATCTACGTTGGATTTTAGTGTTTTAGGCCATGTTTGGCTGTCCTTGGTGGGCCCCACGTGGGAGCAATGTAGGAACCACCATTTGGACCTTGAATACTGTCTGTGTGACTACAACAATGACATTTTACCTGGGCCAAAGCGGACCCCACATGATCAGAAATTAAGTTCCAAAATCGGGTCGAGAAAATCCGGGGCGTTACAAGGTGGTATCAGAGCGGAGTGACGATAAACCAGGCCTTGGGAAAAAGAAGCTTATACAAACTACGGATGTCTCAAGTAGGGTGATGAAATTAAAGAGTTGAACTTAGGTGAAATTTCCTTAGACTTAGGGTGTATTGTAAATTAGAGACATAAACTTAGGCTCCCGTGAAACCGCCAAGATAATCATTTGAACTTAGAAACAGAACTTAGGTTCCATGAAAAAAAAATCATTGCCTATAAAAAATTATGCTTTAGACCTAAGCGTAACATCGTTAATATTTAACGAATAGTGGTGCAGTAAATAACTAGTAACTGATTTGACCTTACACAAAGCACTATAACTATATTAGGAATCCGGTTAAGAAGGGTAACTTTGCAATTAAGATCCCCGTAGATAGTTGACTGTGTTGGCATCAATCTTAGTTACTTGTAGAACTTTATGGTAATTCGAGTAAAATAGTTCATCAAATAATCAAAGTGCGCAGCGGAAGTATGATGAGCCATTTAGGTTTTTTTTTTTTTTTTTTTTTTTTTTGTAAAATTGGAAAACTATATGATATTTCCCAAAAGGCTAGAATGATTAGGATCATGGATTTACGGAACCATATTTAAGCGAAGTATACGCGGTTTGATCCACATTCTAAATCCTAGCAATTACCAATGGACTCAATGCTCTAGCCAAGCAGAAGACCAAGATTCACTAGGATTAAGAAATGATACAAATGAACTCACTGCCCTGGCTAGGTAGAAGATCAATGTATCAGGCTCGAACCTACTATAACCGTTCTTCCGTGTGTGTTAAACACTAAGAGTTCTTTGGAGGGGGATAGACTGTAATAACCCTAGTTCAAACAGTCAGTTATATACTACATACGTATAAGCACCTAGGTTTTAGATTTTTGTTAGGGTCTAGGGTATGGAGTTTATATGCGTCTTACTAAATTTAGGTTATCCTGTTAGTAATTTTGGGGCACTAGTGTAAGAAATTGTAGGCTTAGAGTATATTCAAAGCATAAGGTTCAGGACCACTTGCTGGTAAATCCAGTCATGAAGAACATAGAAGAATATGCTTCCCTCTTTGTTTGATTGAGAACTTAGACTGAATTAGGATCCCTTTTTTAATGAACTTAGAGATGAGAATCTACGATTCTCGGCTTGAGAACTTAGCCTAAATAGGAATCCCATTTGATAAACTTAGAGACTCTATACTAAGCACCCAAGCATGAGGCTGTTGTTCACAAGCAATATCCTCACTTATTTGATGGATGATTCTTTAATTAAGTATGATAATGTAAATATTTAGCTTTTCGCATTATGAGTTTAATGGCATGTTTATGATTAGAAATTTCGAGGACGAAATTTTCTGTTAGGGGGGTAGATTGTAACACCCCGTACTTTTCTGTACTCGGGTGTTACCATGAGAATTCAAAGTATATGTGTATGTGTAATGCCCTTCCGTGACTCTTTCGTCAATCTGTGCGCGACTCCTGGTGTCCCGAACTGGCAGTACGTAGTTTGCACCCAAATGACCGAAGTCCTGAGATCCCGAAACCTCTGTCATATTGACCGCGCTGTCCTCGTGATTGCAACGGCGAAAACAGTGCAGTCGATCTGATACCCGAGCGCAAAGATATGGACATTTAATCAAAACACCCAAAAAAATGTGGTTGTGCACACTCGTGTGGGGCCACCCAATGTGGGGCCCACTACACGGTCTCCTAGGCAATCATCTCATTGTAATAATTACAAATAAATAAATAAATAAATAAAAAGTAATAATATATAATAATAATGAAAAGAAATAAATAAATAAAACAAATTAATAAAATAAATAATAATAAAAAAAAGTGTAATGATGGAGTGTCATGATGACACCCCATTCCTCTCCCATGCCCCCCACGTCCTCTACCATCCCTTCACTTAAAATAATAATAATAATAATAATATAAAAAAAGAAAAAAAAGAAAAAGAGATTATAAGAGAGATGGATGGAATGGGTGGAACGATCTCTCCCCCTTCATCCTTCATTTCTTCTTCATTTATGTGCCATCCATGCCCTTCCTAAGTGTGTGTGTGTATGAGAGAGAGAGAGGAGTGGGCCATATTCATCAACCTCCCCTCCATCTCAACCATTCATTCACTTCAACCATCAATATCAACCATTGAGCGAGGAGATCGAAGTAGGTACACCCCTCCACCTTTCATTCCCTTTGATTTCTTCATTTTCTTTATTGGTGATGAATCAAGGTGAACCATAGATGTGGGCCCCGCTTTGAGGAAACGTATGGCATCTAGAACTCCTTGTCATTTAATGGCATGGATGGAGAAAGAGAGAGAAAGAGAGAGAGAGAGAGAGAGAGAGAGAGAGAGAGAGAGACGCTGGAAACAGCGTCCGTCCGGACGCTGTCCGTTTGGGGGTCCCACTTGTGAGCCCCACCTTGATGTATGTGACTAATCCATGCCATCCATCTGTTTTCCCAGGACATTTTAGGCCCTGGCCACAAAAATGATTAAGATCTAAATCTCAAGTGGGCCATACTAAAGAAAATAATGGCGACAGTTGAAACCTTCTGAGGCCACTGTGATGTGTGTATGCTATGAAACCTGTCCAAATTCGTACTCACTGGGCCCACTATAAGATGGCTAACCCGGTGGATGGTCTGGATTTATCGCATGGACCCCACTCCCCTGTTTATTAAAAAAAATATATATATAAAAGAAAAAGAAGGAAAGAAAGGACGGGAAGTTTGCTTCCAGCGTGCGTTAAAGGCGGTTTTTGGGCTTGAAAATGGCCCCACGTGTGGGAACCACTATGTTATATCCACGCCGTCCATCTGTCTCTCCATATCATTTTAGGCAAGGGGCCGAAAAATGAAGAAAATCCAGATCTCAAGTGGGCCGTGCCGGAAGAAACAATACAGACCGTTGAAACCTTTCCAAGGCCCACTATCATGTTTCTGTACAACAAAACATATCCAAATCGGGGCTCGTTAGACCCACATTAAGCTGGTCAATCTTATGGACGGATTAGATTTCCCATTTAGACCCACATCTTGTGGGAAAATAAGAAAGAAAGAAAGAAAGAAAGAAAAAATAAATAAATAATAAAATTGGCTGTTGGCTCAGCCAGCCAGCGAGACGCTGCTGGACAGCAGCGTCAGTAACGCTATGGCCCCTTATGGGCATGATTCTGGGACCCACCGTGATGTATTTGTATAATCCACCCTGTCCATCAGCTCCTCTAGCCAGTTTTATGGCTGCACACCAAAAATGAACTGGATCTGAAACTCTAGTGGGCCGTATCAAAGCAAAGTGTAAACCTCTTCTTCCTTTGTATTTCTGCTTGTTGGAAAATTTTCTAAGTACCAGAATGATGTTGTAAGTAAGCTTTTTTTGAGACCTCATGGTGGGCCCCACGATCTGTATATAAGGGTCCTGCCATGGGGATGTCCTTTCCACATATCAGTGTATTGGAATATCCCACAACTTCTTTGGAAATAGCCCCCATGCGTTGGTGAGGTGGGCCCAAAGTTGGGGCTGACATAGCTGAAGTTAGTATGTCTGATTTTGTAAGTTTTGGGCCATCTTTGGGCGCCCGTGGTGGGGCCCATGTATGAGCTATGTGGGGGCCACCAATTGAAATTTTCTGTCTATATATGTGGCTAGAAGAATAATATATTACCTGGGCCAGGGTGGGCCCCATATGGTCGGAAAGTTGATCCCAAGATGGGGCCATGATATGGTGCGCATGAATTTCTGTGCAGAAATTTCAAGTGCCCATGTTTGGCATTGTGCAAAACATCATATGTGAGTGCCTAGCAGGCCCTACCTATTGGATTTTAGACACCATGCATGAGTCTACGAGGGGGACTTGACAACACGCCAAAAGGTGGTCCCATTTGATGGCGGTATGTGCTCAAAGTTGGGCCAAAATCATTTCTGCACTACCATTTCTGCACAACTCCAAGTACCCATGTTTGGGCCTTTGTTAAAAATTGCACACATGCAAACAAAGAGATCTGTTTTATGAGTTTTATAGACCATACATTGGTCTATGTAGTGGTCATTTTATTTCTCTAGAAGATGACCCCTTGTGATCACAAATTGGACCCAAACTTAGCCAAAAATCATTTATGCATGTAAAGTCTGTTTAATTAAAAATCTACGTGGGGTCACATCTATGGAATCCACCACCTTCCTAAAGTATTAAATATGTCATTTAAACCCTAAAACTTGAATTTAGATTATATAGGCCAACTCCTTAAAATTTTAGATCCACCACCATAGGGTTGATCTTAACCGTATAAATTATGGATATGACAATCTAACCGCATAAATGGTCTAAAATATGGTAGGGTCAAATTCTAGCGAGCGTGTACATGTTTCAAGCAACTTTAGAAGACGCTTCGATTCTTAAGGTGATGATTCCTCCCCTTGAGCTTCCCACCTTCATGTTAATTAAGTAATAGTTTTACTCATATATGACTGAAAATGTTACTCTGTTTCATGATTACCTCTACTGTTTTATTTTGCCATAAATCATATGTTTAACCTTACTATACGTGAATTTCTTTATAACTGTGAATTATTTACGAATGTTGGAATTGTCGTTTTCATTCCTCATGTTTGGAATATGAAAGTGGAATGTGAATTTGAATGGTTGCGATCACCTATATTTGATGGGACCTTAAACTGGTGGCCTTTGGAGCGATTTATTGAAAAGATTCCTGATGGTGTCATTAGATGGAATTGTTGGACTAAATGTTAAATGAGATGAGATCTTGATTATGCCCCTAGCTGGACCAGTATGGAAATATTTTTGATGATGTCTTTATATGGACTCGTTGGACTGAATGTCCTATTGAGATAAGTTGTTGGGATTTCCGATGGACTTGATGGACCAATGGTCCTATGAGATAAATTATTGATTATGTCCCTTGTTGGACTTGTGTGGAAATATTTTGGAGAATTATTGTAATGAAAGGCCACTAGTTGTAAGGGAATGTCATAATTGGTTTGGTTGTAAATTGGAATAATAATGGTTGGTTTAATCATGCATATCACGGCACAAACGGGACGTGTGGTGACGAGCCATATTACCGTCGGGTGGTCTGGTTGCTGAGAGCACGTACCCTCGAGGTATTTTCGCTGGCTCTAGACCACCATAGAGTGTGTCATTCACTGAGAGCACGTACCTTTGGTATTTTCGCTGGTGATGACCACTCGTGATATTGTGGGGCTGATGTGTGTCCTTAGTGACTTTCAGACCACTGGGTGAGGCCGATGTGTGTCCTTAGTGACTTCCGGATCACCAATTGATGGATTTGCAGTGTGGGGCTGATGTGTGTCCTTAGGGACTTCCAGACCACATTTTCCAGCTGGATGTGCATCCCCAGGCTGAGGGACATGTGCATGCATTCATGCATTTAAGAAAGATTGCATCATGGATGTTTTGTACATTTTTTTTATTATTCTTGATTAATGTGTTAGTGTGTAATCTTGAGGGGACCTCACACTGAGCTGGCCACTCATGCTGTTAAATTTCAACCGTACAGTTGGTGCAGGTGATTTGAATAATGTACAGGTTGTACTGGAATGGAGTAGGATGCTCAGGTTATGCTGATGTCATGGATCAAAGAGCTGTGTTTAATGGTTGCTACTTTAAATTTTGTATGTAATTGTAATCGTTTATTAGTATATTCTGAACTAAATTCGAGATATTCGGTTTGTATAAGCCTTATGGGTACCACTCTGCGATGTTTGTTGTATCTTTCCTATATGCACGGTTTGTTTTCTTCCGCAGTGAACACCCTTCTTGGAATGACAGTTGAAAAGGGACTGAAATGTGGGTTTTCTTCATAGGCTAACGCCCGGGTCTTCAAACACGGGTCTAGAACTCGGGTTGTGAAAATCTGGGGCGTTACACTACGCTGCTTGGACCAGGAGGAAGCATACGCCACATTGAAGGAAGCCCACGGAGGAGAATGCGGTGCCCACCAAGGAGGCAGGAACCTACATCACCGTGTCCGACACATGGGATATTATTGGCCCACAATGGCGAAAGATGCAATAGAATTTGTCAAGAAATGCCATCAGTGCCAAATCCATGCAGATATTATACACTCGCCACCAGAAGAATTACATCAGTCAGTGATGTCCTGGCCTTTCGCAGCCTGGGGCATGGACGTGATCGGGCCAATTAGCCCGCCCTCTTCCCAGGGGCACCAATACATCTTAGCCGCGACAGATTACTTTTCCAAGTGGGCCGAGGCAATCGCGCTTAGGAGCGTGAAGGCAAAACATGTTGAAAGTTTCATCTGCCACGCCATATTATACCGACATGGTATTCCCGAGAAAATCACCACGGACAACGGAACACCCTTCAAGAACGCTACTATTGATAAGCTATGCGCAAAGTTCAAGATCAAGCATTGTTATTCATCACCTTATTACCCCCCTGCGAATGGGTTGGCCAAGGCGTTCAATAAGACTATCGTGAAGATTTTGAAAAAGACAGTGGCAGAAAATAAGAAGGACTGAGACAGACGACTGCCCGAAGCATTGTGGGCATATCGAACCACACACCGCACAGCTACGCGAGCTACACCCTACTCGTTGGTATACGGTACAGAGGCAGTGGTCCCAATGGAAATACAGGTTGAGTCGTTACGGGTTGCGCTTCGTTATTCCCTGACAACTGAACGCAATGCTGAGATCAGAATGACCAAGCTAGATGATCTGGATGAAAAGAGACTGGTCGCCCAGCAAAGGCTCGAAATGTATCAGAAACAGATCTCAGCCTCATATGACAAACAAGTTCGCGGCAGGTCATTCAAAAGAGGCGATCTGGTACTAATGATGAAACGCCCGGTGCTAGCTCAAGGCCCGAAAAATAAATTCGACCCGAAGTGGGACCCAGTGTGCATCATCGATGAAGTATACTCCAATGGAGTGTATCGAGTGATCGATTGCAAGGGGCAAGGCATCAGCTCGTTGGTGAATGGACGATTCTTGAAAAGATATTATACTTGACGTAAAATACTGCTGTGATTTGTAAACACCCCGTTAGAGGGAAAGTGTAATAGACAAATATCAAGAGAAATTGCACCATACAATGATCAATGCTTACAATTACAGATACTAATCCTTTCTCCCGTGTGTTTACACAAGCATCAGGAAAATTATTGAAACCCGAGACGTATCAGACATCGTTACCTCGCCCTATCCGAAGTTGTCAAGAATCGGAATGAAAAGATGAACCTTAAAGTCAAGGCTCGGGCACACCCATTCCGCATCAATATAGGTTTGAGTCCTGACAGGGGGACATTTCTTCCAAAATAACCTACGTTATATTCGAATCTAAACGCAAATGAAAGAAATATCAGGTGAATAAAACGTATAGCACGATCATGTGAATAGTATACATATCATTACAACATTACTGTCACAACATATCTCCGCAAAATTACAGAATAAAACAATCATAGAGCCTAACTGTTCAGGTTTCTTAAACATTGTTCTAGCAAATGAATTGCAGACTCTTGGGTCGCCCTCTGTGTTGCCTCCGCCGCGGCTAAGACCTGTGTAGGATCAGGGACGCTTTGGATGGACTCTCTCAGTTCTTCAACCTGAGTTCGTATAGTGTCGCGTTCGGCCTCACGCTTTTCGATAGATAATTGCAGACGAGCTTTTTGATTGCCAAATTTTGAAAGATTGAGATGAACAACGGAACGTTCAGCTTGCAGCCATGCTATCTCATCATCTATCTCTGCCAACCGATCTGTGGCCCCCTGATGCCCAATTGCGGCGTCTTGCCAATCGCGCCTCAGCGCGGTTACATCCGCCTCGCACAGCTCAAGTTTTGGCAGGAGGGACTGCAAATGACTGCGCCTCTCTTCAACAGAAGGATCGACTCTGAAATGTCTTGCCTCGTTGAGTTGTGCCATGCCTTCCCTGAACAGGACTATATGGTTGATCATTAAAGAGACGTCAATCCCGAGCCACGCAGCATTACATTCGAGCGCCTGCAGCCCTTCATCCAAGATGGACCATTCATCCATACTCTTCAGAGAGGCGGTGATGTTCATTAAAACACTCTTCAAAAGGTCCACCTTCACCTTTGACAGCCCTCGGAGAGAAGAAATGAATGCCTCGGGCAAGGCAACAGGGGCCAAAGCATGAACGGGAGTGGTCACTGATAAAGGAAATGGTAAAGTTAGTATAAAGAGGCCTCAGTGGGAGAAAAAGATAGCCGAAATAATGAAGACAAGTGATATACCAGTGGCTTCAAGAACGTCAACGCCAGGCGCGTCAGCCGAGGCAGTGTGCGTAGGCAATGCTGGGGCAGGTTCAGCGATCCCCTCGGTCGACGGCTCAGGTAGCTCCGGAGAGGATAGCACTACGACCTCAGGAACGCTGCTGTCAGATGCTGGCATGGTAACAAGAAGGGGTTCCACAGCAGGTTCAACTGACGATTGTACAACAATAGGAGGGGTTTGCGCAGCACATTCCGATACACTTGTTCCTATACCAGAAACCTCAACACTGTGGGAAGCCTCCCCGATGGGTTCAGCTGATGACGGTCCAACAAGGGGAACAGCTTCCACAATAGGTTCAGCGGGTAGAGGTTTAACAGCTGGAGATATTTCTAAGGTAGGTTCAAGTACACTCGACCCAGCAACAGAAATCGGAGCGCTTCGAGAAGCTAAATCAACACCCCCGGCCTCAATATCTTCAACATGGGAAAGGGCCAAAGGAGGTGTAACCTCCGCAACGGCAGCGGTCGTCATTTCATGAGCGAGGCCCTGGCCCTCTGCAGGTTCAGCTATGGGGATATCAGAGATGAGAATAGTGTCATCAGGCGCCTCGTCATCCAATTCTATGAAAATCGCTCCAACATCCGCCTCAGGGACAGGCTGGTCATACATCGGTTCATCATCATCGCCTCCTCCAGTATGACGATCGCTGCTCAAATTCTCCTGAAGACTCAGCTCACCCTATTCCCTGGCTACACCCACGTCACCGGGCGGAGTGCCATCGGCGGCCTCAGAAAGTTGTTTCTGTAACCTCTCTTCATCGTACTGCTTGCGCATCTTGGCAATATTCTTCCCTCCGTCGACCACCGAAATACGATGAGCAGTCTTCACCCGAGGACCAGTCCGCTCAAGTGGCGCCTCATCATCGCCACCGTCATCGCCGTCGTCATCATCACCACCAGCACCGCCATCATCACCTCCCCCACTGCCATTATCATCATCACCGTCCCCATCATTTTGGTCATCATTGTCCCTGGGAATATCATCTCCTTGATGCACCTCATCGATGGGACCGAGAGACGGGAACTCGGGGCCCGCCTGCACGATGTTTCTTTCCATAAGCAACCCAACCTTCCAGGGTGTGTTCGAGCTTCTCGTGATCAATTACCACATTCATCGAAGTCATTAGTCTCAGAGTACCCGGTACAGCAGGCTGATGAAGATGCTCCGCCACGTATCCCAATCCGTCGGCAGGAGCTGGGCCAACAATCGGAGGCGTAACAAAGACAGGATCAGAAACATGATGACTATTCCGAATCAATGTATACTGATGAACCCACCATCTCATCCACCCGAAAGATGCGCCAGTAACACTCCCCGTCCCAGGGATAGCAAAAGAGCAACCAGTCCCGGTCAACAGAAGCTGTCGCCACATCCATTTCCAATGGATAGGCCCGATGCCATATGCTCGCTGCTCACGAGTCACCGGTTCCAACGTGGCAGGTACTCCTTGATCATATCCGAATTGATGCGCAAAACGGTTGGGGTAGTACGGCTCTCTCCAGAACTCCAGTCCCTCACGAAGAGGAAGCGAGGACGGGCGGATAGCTATCAGAAATGAGCGTTCGTTATGGTCAATGCTCTCATCATCCGTGCACAATATAGAATCTTTGCTCCGGGTGCCCGAGAAGTGGAAAAAGTGGATATCGTCATACTTAGCAATCTTCTCCCTGACGGTGTTCAAATTTTGCCCCACCATCTTCCATTTTTGAAAAAAGTACAACGGGACCACCCCTCGCTGAATATAATCTCCAGACTCGACACCATACACCCAAGGAAAATACACCCCGAGCCATCCGGATAAGAAGTGCCATCCACAATAAGCCGAATTCATGCTAAAGGCAGCCCGATCCTTATTGCTAATAACATAACCGAAAGCCCGATAAAGAGAGCATAGTACGGCAGGAGCTATTGCATAACGGTGGCCGTTCGCCAGAGCCCCTGCGACAGCAAAACAGGATACCCTCACACTGTCGGCCTGCTTCGAGCTCGGTAAGGCCACGCAGCTCAACCAGTAGGCTAGGAAGCCGGCAAGCTCACAGGTCGGAGATAGTTTCTTCGGACGGGGGAAATTTTCCTTCATTCGATCCTCCAAAAAGGTCTTGTCGTCGCGACTTCACTATAAGCCGCATAATCCAGACTGAAATGAAGGAGATAAAGTATTAATGGTAGAGAAAAAGACGAAACAATGACATACGACTCACAATTAAATGCTTACTCTAAGCCATGGCTGAAATAGACCAGCCAGTCTTCGAAGGGGAGTTTATCTTTGAAAGCCCAGAATTGCGAAAGCTCCGCAAATAACTCATAACAAGCTGGGGAGAAGAAGCCTTCGCTCACCCCCTTTTTCTTCCGAGACAGCTCCTCATCACTAGGAACCCACTCATCATATATCCTCCCGCGGATCGGGAGACCAGCGATGCGGTTCAGGTCCCATAGCGAAATGCTCATTTCTCCATATGGCAAATGGAATGTGTTGGTAATAGAGCACCAATAGTTCAAGAACCCCTTGTAAACCCACGGCTCGTGGCAGAAATAACTCGAGGTGGCTGCAATAGCCTTAAAGAGGCCCACTGCCTTCAAGGTCTCCTTATGGCATTCCAATATCCGATTCGCCCATGCCTCATACCCGGGATGAGCAATTAAATGACCGCGGGTCCGGAAGGCGCCTGACAACCAGATCTCTGTATCGCCCAGGTGATGAAATCTTTGCCGGAGAGTTTCAAAGTAATGAGTCGGGAAAGGCCGATGGGGGTTTTGGTTCGGCTCTAAGAATATCATGAGCTTTGGGTCCAGGACAGCTTGACGCCTGCCATTCTCAGACAGGGAACAGTTGAGAAAAGGCCTGAGAATAGATGTCCACGTCTCTACACTAAAAAACGAGTTCGCGCGGCACACGTCTGCGGGCTCGATACTGGGGAGAGAGCGATGCCGCTGGAAGCTTCGGGTGAATCTAATATACCCTCGTGTATAAGGGTTCCGGATGGCGAGGGGAGAAGTGACTAACTTTACTGTCGACCAAATGATCTTCATTTTGTTAGATTTGGACCTGGCCTGTTTCTCCAAATATACTTGTTTCGCGCCCTTGCCAGCCCTCTTCGGACGACCGCGTCTGGCAGATTGGACGGGGGCCAACGGGCTCGCCTCCCCCTCTTCGGAACCTGTCGTCCCGTCACTTCGGAAGCCCCGCAAAGGAGTAAACCATGAATCCCATTGTTCCTGTGTACCCCTGTCTGGGGGAGGCGGTACAATCCGGTTACACAGAATTTTCTTTTACATGTCTTTGGGTAACGTCAATATATGTTCGTAAAAGTTAAAAGTCTCCGGGGGGAGAAACCATTGGGGATTCTGATCGGACGGGCGAACGACATCCCTCAAAACCGCCCGCTTGCGCTTCGAAGGAGTCAACGGAGGACCTGAAGGACCAGCCTCGGAAGGGTCGCTAGCCATCACGATCTGCAACGATAAACGGAAAGCTTAGGTACAGCTCAAAGCAAGAGGAAATGCACAAAAGGGATCAACACTCTCAAAGTTCAAGAGGATGCAAAGTAGTATGCAAAGGAGGCATGAGCACCTATGAGCGAATCAAAGTCATAGTAAAATGTATTCGAACTAGCAAAGAAGGAAATAGCACGACAGCATTCACAACCACGACATCATCATACATTAACTGAAACAGGCCCAAAATGTTCGGACTGACATGTCAACTGTTCAAATGTTAAAATTAGAATTTGACACAAAACAACACAAAATTGCGAGATCCCCTCTCGCGGATAGAAAATGATCTCAGTCTTGAAGCAGAGGAAGAAGCCGAGCCTTCAATTCGTCCACCTTCGTTTGGACCCGCACTTCCTTAGAAGTCAGGTCCATTAGGTGGGAGATGCACTGCTGCACGAGGTCGAAGTGCACGTATTCAGCATTGGCCCAGTTCCTCATTATGGAGACATCGATCGCCAGATCGTCGTATTCGTTCAAGACCGCTCTGATCCTTCTCCAGATGCTGGCGCGACGATCAGGGAACTCAGCCTCCGCCAATGGGACAGCCCAAGACAGATATCGTTTTTTCGCCCTTTTCTCCCTCTTTAGAGAGTTAAGCTGGCTCCATAAGGCCAAGAAAGAATCAGCCAAGGGAGGCTCCGCCGCCTCAAGAAGCGTCAGCTCTTCCGGAAACGAGGAGTCGCCAATGAAACCAAGGATGGCTTCCCTGTGCTCATCAAGAGTGGAGGCCATAAGCGAAATGTTCCGGATAGCCTGTAATACGGGACGCGAATCTGCACCAAGCCTGGATAAAGCTTCAGACACCTCATCATATTGAGAATGGAGGGATGACCAAGCTTCCAGACGACCAAGGGAGTCAAAGAGCCGTCGCAAGCAATCACGAGCTGCGTGTAAGGAAGCACGAGTCGCAACCATTGTCTGCTGGAAAAAACAAGACTAACAACCCGATTTGAGAACCGCGACAATTCAACAAAAGGAGTAAAGAGGGGAAGCATATGAAGATTATTTACATCAGACCCGAAGTCAAATGGAGGCATGCACAGGTACATCTAAACCCTATCCAAAGTAATCATGATCATTCCCAGAAAATATCATTTTTGGTCAGGCATGGCCCAAGACTTGAAGTATATGAGACCCAACGCAGCTTCCAGACAACAATGAATGCCCATGAAAATTTATGACAAAAGTGCGGGGCCCATATCCTTTCAAGTAATAATCCCTGTCACCACGGGAATAGCCGTGCCCACCCAAAAATGTGGATATGGAAGGCAGTGTTGGGCTAGATCTACACATGAAAGAGCCCCAGAAACGAAAAAAATTCTAAGTCATGAAAACTGGGTGCGCCAGACCCAACGCACCCTTAAAATGATCCCAATTTTGCAAAAAATTCCAAGTCTTGAAAATTGGGTGCGTTAGGCCCAACGCACCCCAAAATTCCCGAAATTTCTTGACTGAATATCTGGGTGCGTCGGACCCAACGCACCCTAAAAACATTATGATTGACCTAAGTTCAACGCTTAGGTGCGTCACGCCCAACGCACCTCGAAACTCAATCATTTTCACCAATCACAAATATTCAGGTGCGTCAAGCTTGACGCACCCTTAAAAGTTTAGGGGTTTTACAAACTTGTGACGAGGGGTGCGTTGACCGCAACGCACCTTAAAAAGTCTTGAAATTTTACCAAGTTCGAATACTTGGGTGCGTTGAGAGCAACGCACCCTTAAAAATCTCACAATTCGGCCAAGTCCGAATACTTGGGTGCGTTGACCGCAACGCACCCTTAAACATGAGAAATCCACCAAGTCATCAGCTGGGTGCGTCACGCTTGACGCACCCCAAAAATCTAAATTTTCAAAATTTAAGGATGCGCTAGACCTTTTTTGGGTGTGCTGGCGATACTAAATGGGTGCGTTGGCGAATATTTGGGTGCGTCGGCGGCAGAGCAAATGAACAGTGAAAAACGTAGAATGAAGTGAAATCAAGCTATCTTACCTATTTATAGTGTGGACCCGGGAATCCGATGCGTCACAATGAACGGTTGTAAGTCCATCGCAACGCACCGGAGGGGCATCTGTTGGGGTCCCAAAAGTCAGTACTCTCTAAAAGAAATCAACTAGGCACGTGCTTCGAGGAAATTCCACAAAATACTACCCGACGCACCCAAATACCCAAAATTGCAAAAAGATCCAGTACTTAGCCGTTTTTGTCCAATGGACCCCACGGATCACCGTGATCGAAACCGACCAGAATCAAGCGGAGGCATCCCTCATGAATTATGATAAGTAGTGCATGACGATTCACCGAGAAACGGGCCCCACAAGCCCTCCGTTTCGCAAAACCCAAATTTACAAAACACGAGTACGTCAAGCGCACCCAATTATTCAGCTTGACGCACCCTTAAATTCATGAAAATTCAACAAGTGTTTTAGGATGTATTTCACCTCTGACGCATCCGAAAAATGGCTTGACGCACCCTAAAAATACCCTCGACGCGTCCATACATTCAGAGTATACGGAACTACAATTTCAGGGTGCATTGGACTGCAACGCACCCTAAAATAGCCCAACGCACCCATAAAATCACAAAGGACCAGCGTTGCATTTTTTGGATGCATTGTACCTCAACGCACCCAA
This sequence comes from Liriodendron chinense, assembly GCA_003013855.2. Taxonomy (NCBI): domain Eukaryota; kingdom Viridiplantae; phylum Streptophyta; class Magnoliopsida; order Magnoliales; family Magnoliaceae; genus Liriodendron; species Liriodendron chinense. Next base: position 5,725,527 of record ML058508.1, on the reverse strand, counting down.
AAAATAGCTCGACGCACCCATAAAATCAGCACTTTTGAAAATATCATTTTTTGGGTGCGTCAGAGCTCCCACACGTCCATTGAAGGGTGCGTCAAAGGATATTTGGGGTGCGTCATACGTGGCAGCTCCTCATTGGTCGCTGTCCGGTATTCTTGGGTATAAATACCCCTCCCACTGTTCATTTGTACAAATTTAAGAGAGAGAGAGCTATTATCTCCTGAGTATTTGGATTTTGCCATCGGAAACCCTCACCGGAATCCTTTTCCGACTGCCGGAAAACTTTCCCGGTGACCAGAATTCTTTTCCGATCGCCGGCATCTTCCACCGGAAGGTCACACCGACCAACACCACCGCAGGTCCGGATCATAAAAAAATCACAAGTATGAGTGCGCACCTGAAAATAGTCCAACGCATCCAAAAATGAACAAAATGCCGAACATGTATTTTCAGGGTGCATTGTACTCCAGCGCACTCGAAAATAACTCAACGCACCTGAAAATTCAACAAAAAAGCGGATATGTATTTTCAGGGTGCATTGGACTCCAACGCACCTGAAAATTCAACATAATTCAGATATGTATTTTCAGGGTGCATTGGACTCCAACGCACCCGTAAAATCAACAAAAAAGCGGATATGTATTTTCAAGGTGCGTTGGACTCCCACGCACCCAAAAAATCAGCCAATTCCGAAAAATGTTCATGGGTGTACCGGGCTCAATTTTAAGTGTTTTCAAGTGCCGCTTGAGCCTATTTTGGGTATTTCGAGCGTTCCGGGCGCAATGGAATGGTCAAACGGACATTCCAGGATCTCTAAATGAGCAGAATTGTGCATCTTCAAAGACCAATCTGATTCGACACGATGAACGAAACGACCTCTCGAAAGAGACGCCGCCAGCATCCAGAACTATGCAAACATGTCATCATTTATATTTACTGTAGAGATGTGATCCGATTTGAATCGAAAGCTAGACAAATGGGACTATGGTTATCACGATGAACCATACCAAAGAGTTTTAATTCACTACAAAACGATCGTTATGAACTGCCATAACACAACAGTCGATGCCCTACCCATTAAAAACGGCATCCGTCGGTTAGGCTACGCAGGTATACACAACTGCAGAGTGGACTTCCCGAGGTCACCTGTCCATACATTGATAGGCGCAGGCCCAGAGTCGTCCTTCTCAGTCATAAACCCTGATAGTTTCAGCCCCGATCTCCGGCCAAAACATGGGACATAGACATCTGACTAATACAAAGATGGTTCAGTTCATAACAAAACAAATACAGGTCTCTATGACCACAAACTCTCAGACCATAGTCCCTGCTGACTAGTCTTTTGCCTTTTAATCAAGGGTCATTGATCATTCGACGTAATTAAGGGCTCGTGCCAGATCACGGCCTGGAATGTACAAGATCTCAGGATCTCTGGAATAAAATTCGCTTTGCGATATCTCTCCTTGTGTACTTTTATGAATATTTTGTGATTGTCTATGAATGTTTCCATTATTCAGAACCCCAGATCAACAAAACACTACATTTCAAGAAAATGTAATCATATTCATTTTCTAGTTCTAACAGTAGGAAACAGGTTTCCTAGAGGAATACACCTATTTGGACTCCTAGGTAGTGTTTAGACAAGGGATTTAACTATGATCAAGGTGTCTAAATCCTAGGAATCAAGAGGGAACAAGTCCATTCTCAAGATGCCATTGAATGGCCCAAGCTTGTGATGAAAACACAAGGAGAATGGCTTGTTATGGGTTTGGGATAGAGCCTCTGATAGTCTCTAGCAATGGTGACTTCTATCTCCTCAAAATCCCCTCTCTCCTGCTAAAAACCGAATCCCCCTCTTTAAATAGATTTTCTTCCAACGGTAAAAAAATGGGCAGATTCTCGCATCTCCAATTGATCGAAAAAAGGATCCGATTGATCGAAAATCAGTCCAGTGAATTCTCTGGACGATATTCTGATTGATCGGAAACATGGTCTGATTGATCAGACTGACCGCTTCTGATGGATCGAAAGACTGTCCGATTGATCAAAAATATGTCTAGTGGATTTTCAAGTTTGCTGGAACAATTTTCGATTGATTGGAACTTCGGTTCGATTGATCGGAGTCCTATCGGAGCCAATGTCCAATTGATCGGAGATCAATCGAAAACTGCTGATTGAGCTGTTTTGATTACAGCAGCTTCCACCTCTTTAATTAGTCTAACTTATCATGTTTTTCATGGAGTTCTAAGACTAATGATGATGACTAAGGGTGTACCTAGTTGGTCCAAGTCATCTACGAGGTTATGGTTTTGGGTAGGTTCAAGGCAAGGCACACCAAGGCATCTCTTTTACCTGTTTCTTCATCCTTGATGTAGCTGGTCCATCTTGAGTCTTCGGTCTTTGTCTTCATCAAGCTCAACCGACACTAGAGTCACTAACCTAAGTGATTGACAAATCAGGTGCACTAGTATGCCATAGAAAAGTGCACTAACAACTCATTGAGTAGAACATTATGAAATAATGAACAATGAAGAAGGCATAAAACTTCACCTTAATCTCCTAGAAGAAAGAAGGGACACATCTTGACTTCGAGCAACGGCCTACCAACAGCGTATAGCCCGTTACCACAATTCAAAGATCAAACCCAGAGCTTTTCAGCTTAGTGACCTGATGCTCAGACAAAATATCGGAACACCCACTTGGTCGTTGGATCCTAATTGGGAAGGCTCGTATCGAGTTATTAAAATCGTGCGACCAGGTACCTATTATCTAGAAGACATGCGAAGAAGACCCCTACGTCACCCTTGGCACGTGGAACACTTACTCCAATACTTTTTGTAAAGCATTCGTGAAGTGAACACGTGAATCATATTTGAATAAAGATAATTCTCTATTCTAGCTAATCAGCTATAAGTCTTATAACTTGGTCCTTACTCCACTGAAGTCCTAAATAGCCCTGAAGAGAATACAAACATTCTCTTGACCAAGTCTTCTGCTTATTGTAGAGCCAAAGACTCAATTGATAGATCAGTCTATCTCTATGCGGATGTGATCAGCAAGACCTCACTGATTAAGCCCAACTCATTTTCATGGGTTGAGTAATCATATATTCAAACACAATTCATTTCCATGAATTAAAATAATAAAAAAAAGCTAAAAACATCTTTTCATTAAAATTTAGACAAAGTACGAAAACCACGATTGTTCATATCACATAACCAAAAGGTAATCAAGTTTTATCCTCAGCTGCTCGTTCCTGTGTCTCGCTTGGAGGAGGTGCACGACTCTCAACCTCTAGATCAGTTTCACGAGCCCCCGTGACTTCAATGGCTTCTGTGACTTCGTTAGTTGCACCTTCTCTCTCTTCAGCTGAAACGATAGCTACCACATTTTGAAATTCCTCCAAGTTGAATGTTGGAGAAGTTCGTCGTCATAGAGCTATCAAGTTCAGAACTCCATAACAGCATGAGGACCTTCTTCAGATACCATCTTAACCAGAGCCACCCTCTCCTCCTCCCAATGAATTAAATCAACTTTCAATTTCAAAAGAGCAGCTCTCTCCTTCTCCAGATTTTCGCTGATTTCTTTCAGTCGCTACTTGCACTCTGCGAGCTGCTGCTCTAGAGAAATCTTATCTTGGGAGAAAGATCTCTCTTTCTTTCTCAGCCTTCTCCTTCATTTCAGCAAGGCGGGCAAGCTTTAAATCCAGCGCTTGATACCTCTTAGTCAAGGCTTGGATCTTACCGATGAGGATTTTCTTCTCCTCATTTATCTTGGCAATGAAAGCTTCGTGAGCATTTAAGACCTGATCCCTCCCTCGGATCGCATTTTTCATGGTCTTCTTATTCTCTTCCACCTGATCTATGATCCAACGAGCAGCTACGATGTTGCACCTCATCTTTATGATGAGGTCCAAACCCTGCTCAAAAAGTTGAAGAGAATATCACAAAGGTATGAATTCCTCTTTAAAGTAACATGAGAAATAATGAAATCTCCTGCGTACCTGGACCATTCTCATTCTAGCATCCAAAGAGAGATCCTCTAGAGTGGACTCAAGAAGAGCACCAAAGGATTGCGGAGTAACATTGTTAAAAAGGAACTTGCAAATAGGGTGCAAGTGACCCAGAATGGTGAAAGTCCCAACCCCGGAAGATTGAGCTATGACCATTCTTACTTCATCAGCGCTCGGCTCTCGAGCAGGAGCCAACTCGCAAGCAGCACCAAGCCCGCGATTCTCTTCATTCGAAGGATGACTTGGTCCTGCCTCGTCACCCTCGGAGAATTATCAATAATATCAATAACCGGCTGATTAGAAGGAACAACCGAAGTAGGGATTGTAGCTGTGGCAGCTTCAGCTAGGGGAGGGTCGTTTGGTTGTGAGCCGTGAGCAGGCTCACCTATTCATTCAGGTAGATGAGAAGGGCTAGCCGCCATCTTTTTTTGCCTCTTCGAGGCGGTACCTTTTAAACGGGGTAAAACTCCCCTATCTCTTTTCTCACCCGCTACCATAGCCTCTTCTCCAGAGATAAGTCCAGATGCAACAAGTCATGAAAGCGAGAGGGTGAATTTGATATCTCTGTCGTCCTCTGACAGTTTGAAAACTTTAATAATTTTTTCGTTAATTCCCCCTCTCAAGCTAGGCTTCCTTCCAGCTGGAATACTTCTAACACGAGCAACTGAAGAGTTAAGGAAAGCAAGATTGTACTAGTATTCATACAAAAGTGGAGATTTACCAACCTTCACAAAAGAAGCGATTGACGTTATGGCCTCTAGGGTTAGAACCTGTTCGTTTCCCCAAGTGTAGGGTTGCGATGTAGTAATAATTCGGTAGAGACCGAGATCGTTCTCAGGGACTTGTTAGGAATTCACAAAATTACTTTTAATATTCTCTAATTGAGAGCTAACCAAACAGATTTCTAGAATTGAATGTAGGAAGAATTCTTAAACTAAAAGTGAATGTAATTAATATAAAAGACTACTAGGGGTTCAAGGATCCACTTCTAGCAATCCTCAATGCGTAATTCGCTGTGGTTTCCCAATTACAAAACTAGAATCGAAATCAAATCCTGTCTAGTCGGATGATAGAGCGGTTGTAATATACAATCTGTCATATGTGTGATTTATATACATGATTCCCTCATTTCAAGTTAGGACTTGAGCACACACAATTGCATTGGTCAATCTTAGTTCCAATAGATTAAGATCACAATCATAATCATCATTAAACTCTGTCACAAAGCCTAATTAGATCACGATTTCAACTTCATTTAAATCACATATACAATCAACACATAATTCAGAAATTAGAACAAAAGGATAGAACTTTGGTTGAAGTTCCCACATGAAAATCCAAGTCTAGAGCATATTCAATCCGATTCCTCGGAGCGTACAGGTCTAGAACTATACAAAACAATTAAGAACTAAAGCAATTCTTCTAAACATCCATGAGCCATCATAAGATTAAGAAAAACTACTTAGAACTTTATTCAAACTTCTATAAACCATTGTTCTTCAATAAATCCAACTTGAAACCAAAACAAACGAATTAAAGCGTCTCAGATTCACTATAAGCTTCACCTCTTAGTCCTAGCTAAGAGGTTTAGCCGTTCATGATCCAAGGAAATATGAAAACAACTAAAAACATGAACTAGAAAACACAAACTAGAGGAAGTTGTGGAACTCCTATTCCGTCCTTCTCCGCCTCCCACCTTCGTAGATCTCTTCTAGGATGCCTCAGCTACAATCCCTAGGTCCCCTTTTATAGTGGAGAGGTTCTACTGCCTCAGAATCTTTCAGATTTGCGCAGTGCTTACGCACTTGTGCATAAAAATTGGAGCTTCAAGAGGAAGCTGCTAATTTCCCGCTGTAATACATTAGCCGACCGGTCTTGACTGGTCGAACTGGGCTGGCCGACCGGTCGGACCCTTCTATGGATAGTCCAGCGTGCAGGAGTGGGGGGAGCAGGCCCTGGCCAACCGGTCAAGACCGGTCGACCTCTTATGTTTGGTGTACAGAGAGGTAAAGGGGTGTGGCCGACCAGTCTAGACCGGTCGTGGCCCTCTTGGCTGACCGGTCAAGACCGATCGAACTTGATTTTTTTTCTTTCTTCTCTCTTCACTCTCCTTGCTTTCTTCTTTCTTTGGCCCACCTTGGGTTTTCATCTTAGGCTCCTAAATGCAATCTTTTAGCTATCGATCGAGTGAACTTTCTCTCATTCCTACAATCACAAAACCACGCATTAGAATAGTCTTTAAGCTTGAAAACCATGCATAGTTAGTGATGAAATGGGGTTAGAATATACACATTTAAGTGCTTAACTCACCCTCAACCAGCATTTTGCTAGTCCCGAGCAAAACATGCATGAAACAATTCATTCCTCCAAAACCCAACTCTCCTTAAAAAACTATGCTTCTATACACTCTACGACATGCAAGTGTAAAAATCGGAAAAACTAAATGATAGAGGTTGAAACCTTATACTTTTAAGAACATAACAAGTACTCATATGGATTTCCCGCTGATTGATAAATAAATAGAAGAATTTGAACAATTTAACCTAATGTGCTCAGTGAATGCTCATCTCATGGGAATTCGGGATTATCTTCTTCATAACTCAGCTAAGGTATGGACTTCAAGGTGTACTAATCAACAACAAGCCTTTGACATGAATTTGCCTTACCGTCCTTCCGACGGCTTTCACACTACTTCCCATTTCCGGGCTTTGGTTACAGGTAGACCATCCCCCGGTTGGTTATAGGTAGCCCTTTTCGGAATTTCCACCATATTTTTAATCATTCCCAAATTTTCATCCTTCCTTTACTTTTCACATACATTAGATAGGATTTTTAGAAATCCATATCTTTCGTTATTTTCCCATGGACAAGGATGGACAAAGTACCCCGGCTTGGTTTCTCAACACCTCAAATCCAAACTTAGCTAATCCACAATCTAATAATCCTTTCAAAACATGAGAATCGTGTGAAGTGAGATAGGTGTAAAAGTGTTCAAAAGTTCTATCATTCATAAAAATAAGGGAATTTACATACAAGACTAGTACCTTAAAGATTGTTCAAAGTATTCAACATCACTCACTTTGCCTTTCTTTTTCTTGTACTTACACCATCCCGAATGCATAGTAACAAAGTTTTCCAATGGAGTTTTGAATTTTAAAATTTTGAAAAATCTTCTTCATATTGCTCGAGATGTTACAAAACACTAAATTCATCCTAGTGTTCCCATACCTCCCAACCAAATCTTACATTGTCCTCAATGTAAAAGGTATGCACTAGGTAAAACATGAGAGCAATGATAAAATAAAGGGAGTGAGGAATGAGAGTACCTGAGAGAATAAAAACTGAAATTCGACCTTATTAGAACTAGAAAATGGAAGCAAGGACATTTTCTGGATGCATTGTTACTCTGGGGTTCTGAGTAGTAGAAACATTCATAGAAAATCACAAGCATTCACAAATGGTACACAAGAAGAGATATCGCAAGGCGAATTTTATTCCAGAGATACTGAGATCTTGTACATTCCATGCCGTGATCTGGCACGAGCCCTTAATTACATCGAATGATCGATGACCCTTGATTAAAAGGTAAAAGACAAGTTAGTAGGGACTATGGTCTTAGAGTTTGTGGTCATAGAGACATGTATTTGTTTTGTTATGTATTGAACCATCTTTGTATTAATCAGATGTCTATGTCCCATGTTTTGACCGAACATCCGGGCTGAGACTATCAAGGTTTATGACTGAGAAGGATGACTCTGGGCCCGCGCCTGTCATGTATGGACAGGTGACCTCTGAAAATCCAATCTGCAGTTGTGTGTACCTTCGTAGCCCAACCGACGGATGCCGTTTGAATGGGTAGGGCATCGACTATTGTGTTGTGGCAGTTCATAGCAATTTCTTTGTAGAGAATTGAAACTCTTTGACATGGTTTATTGTAATAACCATAGTCCCATTTGTCTATCTTTCGACCCAAATCGGATCTTATCTTTACATTAGATATAAATGATGACATATTTTCATAGTTCTGGATGCTGGCGGCTTCTTTCCGAGAAGTCATTTCATTCAACGTGTCGAATCGGATCAAACCTTGAAGATGCATAATTCTGGTCATTTAGAGATTTCAGAACATCCATTTGGCCATTCCATTGCGTCCGGTACGCTCGAAATATCCAAAATAGGCTCAAACGGAACTTGAAAACACTTAAAATTGAGTCCGGTGCACCCGTAAATGTGTTCTGTAATTGGCTGATTTTTTAGGTGCATGGGACTTAATTTATGGGTACGTGGGCTCCAACGTACCTTTAAATTAACTGCCTGATTTTTTATGAATTTATGGATGCGTTGAGCATTTTTTGGGTGCGTTGGACCGAATATGCAAATATGGATTTCATCGAATTTATGGATGCGTGGGACCCGAATTTATGGGTGTGTGGGCCATTTTCAAGTGTGTGGGAGTCTGATGCACTTGTCCGATTCATGTTGAATTAATGGGCGCGTGGGATGCGAATTTATGGGCGCGTGGACCATTTTTTAGGTGCGTGGGACACTAATCCACTTATCCAAATCACATCGAATTTATAGATGCGAGGGATGATTTTTGGGTGCGTGGGACCGTTTTTATGGGTGCGTGCCCACACTTGGGATTTTCGAAAGTCAGACCTACGATAGTCTTGGTCGTAATCTTTCGGGGGAAGGCGTCGGCGATCTAAAAGGTATTCCGGTGACCGGGAAGGGTTTTCGGTGATCGGAAAGGGTTTCCAGCGAAGGTTTTCCGACGATGATCTGAAATACCCAGAGGATAGTAGCTTTCTCTCTCTTTCAAAACGTAGAAATGAATAATCGGATGGGGTATTTTGTTGAGCTCTTAATTGTGCATATTCTAACCCCAATTCATCACTCATTGTGCGAGTTTTGCATGGTTTATAGACTAATCTAATGCATGTTTTGTGATTGCAGGTTTGAGAGTAGACTCCGCCTAATTGAAGATGAAGAGAGCTGGTTTAAGACCTTGGATGAAGACCCAAGGTGGGCTGAAGGAAGGAAGAAGCAAGGAAAGAAAGAAAGAAGCCAGAACAAGGAGAGAAAAGAAAGAAAAAGAAGAAAGAAAACTGACCGACCGGTCTTGACCGGTCGGCCAAGAGAGCCAGACCGGTCTAGACCGGTCAGCCATGGTTGCTGGAAGAATGAATAAGATGGTCCGACCAGTCTTAACCGGTCGGACATGGTTGCTGGACCAATGCTGAACAAGCCCGACCGGTCTTGACCGGTCAGCCATACCTGCTGGACTACTACCAAAAGAGGCCAGACCGGTCGTGACCGGTCGGCTAGCCTAGTCCGACCGGTCGGCCATGTGAAGAAACAAAAACTTCTATTCCTAGCCTGATTTTCTCTACGCACTGCGTAACTCTTACGCAGATTCTCGATCTTTCTGAAGTTGTGGAGCCTTCCTACTATAAAAGGACACCTAGGGATCGTTCCTAGGGCATCTAAGAAGGGTTGAAGCGAGCTTGGAGGTGGCGGAAGTGAATCTCAGAGTTCCACAACTTCCTCTAGTTTGTTTTGCTATTTTTATGAACTTTTTAGTTGTTTCATGTTTCCTTGGATCATGAACAGCTAAACCTCTTAGCTAGGGCTAAGAGGTGAAGCTTGTAGTGGATCCAAGATGTTTCAATTTATAGCTAGTTGGTTTTAAGTATGGAATTCATGATTATGAACTATGTTTTGAAATTTATACAAGTTTTTAAGTAGTTTTTCTTAGTCTTATGATGACTCATGGATGTTTGGGAGAATTACTTAATTTCTTATTTAGTTTGTATCAGTCTAGACCTGTATGATCCGAAGAATCGGAGTGCGCTCTAGTACTATGATCTTCATGAAGGGACTTCCTACCAAAGTTCTACTTTTCTGATTTTCTGAAATATGTATGGACTATGCATGTGATTTGAATCAAGTTCAAATCCTGATCTAGCCTTCTCTTGTGACAGGACTTGAGGATGGTTATGATTGTGAAATGGACCTTTTGGAAAGGGGAATGACCTATGCAATTGAGCATGCTCAGCTCAGCCTACATTGAGTGAATCTTATGCATAGAACTTACATATTGCAGACTGATTGGTTTAACAGCTCTATCATCTGACTAGATAGACCTTAATGTCGATTCTAGTTGAGAGAATGAGAAACCACAGTGGATTGAACATCAAGGATTGCTACAAGTAGATCCTTGAACCCCTAGTGCTTTCTATCATTAGTTACTTTCAATTTAATTCAATTTTGTTACTCATATCAATCTTATTCAAAATCTAATTTTTAGCCTTCAATAGACACTTTTGGATGTGTTTGTGAAATTCTACATAAGTCCCTGTGGATCGACCTCGGTCTTACCGAGATTATTACTACATCGCAACCCTACACTTGGGGAAGCGAACAAGTTTTTTGCGCCGTTGCCGGGGACTCTTGACGGTTTTTTCATAAATTTCTGAAATTAGTATCTATTTAGGATTTTTAGGATTTTAGGACTAACTTAGTTTGTTTATTTGATTTTTCTTTTCAGGGATTTCTAGGAAGCTGAAGAAGATACAAGGATTTCAAGTGCCGAATCAGGTTTTATCTTTCTAAACCTTACTCTTCTCTTTCTCCTATTCATTCCTATCTTATTCATCTCTTGTAGAGTGGGTGGAGACTCCTTTTGGATCTCTGAAAGGTCGGCCTTTTTGCCACCTGGATTCCTATTGGTCGGCTCTGCCGTTTTGGATCACCATGTGCTCAGAGATTTCTTTCCTCATCTCTACTCCTCTTTCTCCTTTTTCTGCACTTTTTCTCAAAAGATTCAAAGAGTGGGTGGGGAGTTCTCTGAACCCCTATTGTCCAGGAGAAATCGGTCTCTATCCTTGCTTCTGGCTTAGCCATTGTAAGACACCTTGTGCTTCGGTCTTAGAGAAAAGTAAAGAAAGGGAGGAAGAATTCTTCTTTCTCTTTGTTTCTTATTTTTGGTTTTGCATGCCACATTGGGCTCGGGATTCCAATAACCGACTCATAAGTGAAGGGGGGATAGTAGAAGGAATTGATAGAGAACCACGTGCTAGGAGACATCTAAACTCTCCAATTTTGTCTGAAAATATGGCTGCAAATCAACCTAATCCGGTCCAAAACCAAACTGAAACAGGGGAGAATGTGGTTGAGAATGTTCCCCGACCTAGGACTTTACGTGATTTCTTGCAACCCGCAAGAGCGAGCACCCCCTCCTGCATAGTTTTTCCACAAAATGCAGGGAATGTGGATTTGAAACTGGGAGTGATCCAACTTCTCCCTAAATTCCATGGATTAGACAGTGAAAGTGCCTATCAACACCTTAAGGAGTTTGATGAGGTAATCACCACCATGCACTTTGCAAATGTGACTGAAGATGTAGTAAGACTCAAATTCTTTCCTTTCACTCTTAAGGATAAAGCCAAGGGTTGGCTTTATGCATTGAGGCCAAGATCAATTGGTGCATGGACTGATATGCACAAAGAATTTATAAAAAAATTCTTCCCTACTCACAAAACGAACATGTTGAAGCGCCTTATCATGAACTTTGCCCAAAAGGAAGATGAAACCTTCTTCCAATGTTGGGAGAGGTTTAAGGATTTATTAAATGCATGCCCACATCATGGCTATGAAATTTGGCGGGTTATAAGCTTTTTTTATGAAGGACTGACTTCACCCATGCGCCAATTTGTAGAAATGATGTGTAATGGGGAGTTCATGAATAAGGAAGCTGATGAAGCATGGGATTATTTGGAAGAATTGGCTGAGAATGCACAGGCTTGGGACACATCGAAACCAACAAATTCCAAGACCGGCCAACAAAAGGAAAAGGGGGGAATGTATGTCTTATCAGAAGAAGATAGCATAAGTGCATGGGTGGCTAGCCTCACAAGAAAGGTCGAAGCCATGGAATTAAGGAAAGGAGAAACGATCAACTCCACTGATGTTGAAACTATTTGTGGAATTTGTGCTGGAAATCAACATGCAACACAAGATTGCCCCACAATTTCAGCAGTTCAAGCATCTTAAAAGAACAAACAAATGCCATAAACAGTTATCAACAGCAATTTGGTGCTCCAAAATCAAATACGTTTAATCCTAATTGGAAGAACCATCCCAACTTCAGTTGGAGGAATGGACCCACTGCAAATGCAAGCAATACTCCAAAAGTATCACTAGAGGAGATGTTGGGTGCATTCGTATCGGTCCAAGCTGAGTATAACAAGATAAATTCTCTAAAAATAGATGGGTTCATGCAAGAGCAATTGAAATTCAATCAAAATTGAACTCAAGCCATGAATGAATTGAAAACATCACTGGCTAGAGTTGAATCTCATCTTAGTGTTAGAGAGAAGGGCACACTTCCTGCCCAACCTCTTCCTAACCCAAGAACCCAGTTTGAGATACAAGATGCAAGCTCATCCTCCCACCACACGGAACATGTTCAAGCTATCACCACCTTGAGAAGTGGGAAAGAAATTGACAAATCCAATCCGGTGAAGGCCCAAAGCCTAAGGATCCAGAAATTTCTAAAGAAGATGATAGCTCGAACAATATCCCACAATAGAAAGAACCGGAAAGGCAATACAAGCCGGTTGCTCCATTTCCACAAAGGTTGATTTCGCCTAAACCTTTAGATAAAAATCTGAAAATTTTAGAAGTTTTCAAGCAGGTGAAGATCAACATCCTGTTGTTGGATGCAATAAAACAAATACCATCTTATGCCAAATTTCTAAAGGAATTGTGTACAGTCAAAAGGAAACACAACGTTCACAACAAAGTTCTTTTGACTGAGAATTTGAGCGCCATCATCAAACAAGAGGTGCCCCAAAAATACAAGGATCCTAGTAGTCCAACCATCTCATGCATCATAGGAGACTACCGGATCAAACAAGCCCTACTCGATTTGGGGTCAAGTGTGAATCTCATTCCATATTCGGTCTACGAACAATTAGGGTTAGGTGAATTGAAACCCACCACAACCACACTCCAACTTGCTGATAGATCCATCCGTATATCGAGAGGAATGATAAAGGATGTTCTAGTCCAAGTTGATAAATTCTACTACCCAGTAGACTTTATTGTCTTGGATACACATCCCGTAATAGGCACCGGTGCTCAAATTCCCGTCATACTTGGACGACCGTTTCTAGCTACTTCAAATGCCATTATAAATTGTAGAAACGGACTTGTACAAATGTCCTTTGGAAATATGACCCTTGAGCTTAACATATTTGATTTATGCAAACAACCACGGGAGATTGATGATGATGTCCACGACTTAAACATGATTGAATTATTCGTGGAGGATACAGTCCCTTATCACTATCTTTCGACCCTTTGGAGGCATGTGTGGCCTACTCTCATGAGATAAATGATGACACAATATAAGAGATGGATGCCATACTAGAGATGATGCCAGTGCTTGATAATAAAAGATGGAGGGCCCTAGTTGAGCCTTTGCCTGTAAACGAGAACAAGGCCCTCCCATACAACATCAAGGCACCAACACTCGACCTAAAACCATTACCAAGTGAGCTGAAATATGTTTATTTAGGTCGAGATGAGACATATCCAGTGGTGATTTCTTCCCACTTGGATGAGGAACAAGAGAGTAGGCTAATAGCTACTCTATTAGAGCACAAGAGTGTCATTGGATGGTCAATTGCGGATCTCAAAGGCATAGACCCACTGATTTGTACTCATCGCATACACCTTGAGGAGAATGCGAAGACATCTAAGCAACCACAAAGACGACTAAATCCAAATATGAAGGATGTGGTTAAGGCCGAAGTGGTAAAGCTATTGGATGTGGGTATTATTTACCCAATATTCGATAGCCAATGGGTGAGCCCAACTCAAGTGGCACCTAAGAAATCCGGAATAACCATCGTAGCCAATGCAAATAATGAACTCGTGCCAACTAGAGTCACTACCGGTTGGAGAATGTGCATTGACTACAGGAAGCTAAACACTATCACAAGGAAAGACCACTTCCCCCTACCATTTGTTGATCAAATTTTAGAACGGTTGGCGGGTCATTCCCACTTTTGCTTCCTTGATGGCTATTCAGGGTACAACCAAATAGAAATTGCCGGTGAAGACCAAGAAAAGACTACATTCACATGTCGATTCGGCACCTTCGCCTACCGACGGATGCCGTTTGGACTATGTAATGCCCCTGCCACCTTTCAGCGTTGAATGATGAGTATTTTTTCTGATATGGTGGGGACCATTCTCGAAGTCTTGATGGATGATTTTTCTGTATTTGGTTGTAGCTTTGATGAGTGCCTTGAGCATTTGAAGTCTGTGCTGAAAAGATGTGAAGAGAAGAACCTTGTGCTCAATTGGGAGAAGTGTCACTTCATGGTTCAAAAGGGAATTGTACTTGGTCACTTGGTCACATCGTTTCACAAAATGGAATCGAGGTGGACAAATCGAAAATTGATCTTATCTCTAACCTTCCACCACCCAAGAGCATACGAGATATACGGTCCTTTTTAGGACACACAGGATTTTACAGAAGGTTCATAAAGGACTTCAGTTCACTCTCTTGCCCTTTATGTAACCTACTTCAAAAGAAAAATTCATTCGAGTGGAATGAAGAATGTCAAAAGGCCTTTACCACCCTTAAAGGTATGTTGACATGTGCTCCCATAATGCAACCACCTGATTGGAGCATTCCGTTTGAGATTATGTGCGATGCTAGTGACTATGCTATTGGGGCCGTGTTAGGTCAAAGAAAAGAGAAAAAGCCATGCGTCATCTACTATGCAAGTAGAACCTAAACTCAGCCCAAGCAAACTACATCACTACTGAAAAAGAACTTCTAGCCATAGTTTTTGCCTTGGACAAGTTTAGGTCCTACTTGATTGGATCCAAGTTCATTATATTCACTGACCATGCCGCGCTTAAGTATCTTCTTTCTAAGAAAGATGCTAAACCACGGTTGTTAAGATGGATCCTTCTACTCCAGGAATTCGACATAGAAATACGTGATAAGAAAGGAGTAGAAAATGTAGTGGTTGACCATCTCTCTAGACTTGTCCGCACTGATTCCCCTGAAATGACTGCAATCAATGACATGTTCCCTGATGAACAACTTTTTTCTGTTTCCCAATCGCCATGGTATGCGGACATTGCTAACTATCTTGCTACAGTTACAATTCCTACATATTGGAAAAAGCAAGATAAGGATAAATTCTTCACGGAGGTGCGGAAATTCCTATGGGACGACCCATACTTATTCAAGTATTGTCTCGATCAAATCATAAGGAGATGTGTGCCAGTTGAGGAACAACAAAGTATCATCTCCTTCTGTCATTCTCAGGCATGTGGTGGCCACTTTTCAGCTAAAAAGACCACAGCGAAAATTCTGCAATGTGGGTTTTATTGGCCCACCATGTTCAAAGACACACATGAGTTTTGCAAAGCATGTGAACCTTGTCAGAAATTAGGAGGAATCTCCCATAGAAATATGATGCCACTCAATCCCATCTTAATAATCAAAATTTTTTTATTGTTGGGGCTCGATTTCATGGGCCCATTGCCATCTTCTTTTGGAAACCTATACATCTTGCTTGCCGTTGATTATGTTTCCAAATGGGTCGAGGCCATCCCTTGCCGGAATAATGACCATAAAACGGTCATTCGCTTCTTAAAAGAGAATATTCTTTCCCGGTTTGGAACGCCCCGAGTCATCATAAGTGATGGAGGGTCTCACTTTTGCAATCGCCCTTTTGAAACCTTAATGAAGAAATATGGCGTAACGCACAAAGTGAGCACTCCCTATCACCCACAAACTAGTGGACAAGCTGAGATTTCCAATAGGGAGATCAAACACATTCTAGAGAAAACGGTGAACCCCGATCGCAAGGATTGGTCACTTCGGCTTACCGATGCGCTTTGGGCTTACCGTACTGCTTTCAAAACCCCTATTGGAATGTCCCCCTATAGACTTGTCTATGGGAAGGCTTGTCACTTGCCTGTGGAGTTGGAACATAGGGCATATTGGGCTATTAAGAAGATGAATTTCAATTCTGACAAGGCAAGCTCGTTACGCAAACTACAATTGAATGAACTTGCAGAAATCCGGAATGAAGCTTATGAGAATGCGAGAATTTACAAGGACAAGGCGAAGATATTCCATGATAAGAATATTCTTCGCAAGACATTCACGATCAATCAAAAAGTCCTCATGTACAATTCTCGCTTACATCTATTTTCGAAAAAATTGAGATCTCGATGGACCGGTCCCTACATTGTGAAAACTGTCTATCCATATGGGACTGTCGAGCTGTTGAATCCAAGGAACGGTAACATTTTTAAAGCAAATGGGCAGCGATTAAAGCCATTCTTTGAGAAGTTTCCTTCAGAAGGTATGTCCATACCCCTGAATGATCCTGTGTATCAGGATGATTGATCTCCTAGTCCGCCGAAGGTATAGAGTAGTTAGGATTAGGATTTTGTTGCTTCGGTTTACTTTTGCTTAGGTTTGTTAAAAGGAGGAGGAATTCCAATTTTCACCTGTCAGGTACTCTCACTCCTCACTCCCTTTATGTTCACATTGCTCTCATGTTTGTTTACTGCACATCTTTTACATTGAGGACAATGCAAGATTTGGTTGGGGGGTGTAGGATCACTTGGATAAATCCAGCGTTTTGTAACATTTCAAGCAATTTTGTGGAAATTTTCAATTTTTCAAACATTCGAAACTCTTTTGGAAAACATCGGTTCTATGCATTCAAGATGATATGAGCATAAGAGGAGGAGATATGAAGTGCATGGGGCTGTATGACCGGAATCTCTCATAGCATAATGGTTTTATATGTGAATTCCCCTGTTTCTGTGATTGATAGAAAATCTGAACACTTTTACACCTAGTCCACATTACACGATTTTCATGGGTTGAAGGGATTAGGTGATTTATGGATTAGCTAGACTTTGAATTAAGGTATTGAGAAATCAAGCCGGGGTACTTTGTCCATCCTTGTCCATGGGAAAACAACGAAAGATATGGATTTCTAAAATCCTATCTAAAGTAAAAGAAAAAGGAAAAGGAAGGATGAAATTGGGAATGATGGAAAATTGGTGGAAAATTCCGATTAGGGCTACCTACTACCAACCGGGGGATGGTCTACCCGTAACCAAAGCCGAAAATGGGATGTAGTGTGAAAGTCATCGGAAGGACGGTAAGGCAAATTCCTGTCATTGGCTTGATGTGGCTCTATGTACCTTGAGTTCTATAGTCTAGTTGATCTTTGAAGAAGATAATCCTAGAAACTCGTGAGATGAATTTTCACTGTCCACACTAGATTGAATTTGTTCACGTCCTTCTATTTATGAACCAATCAGTGGGAATTTCATTTGAATGCTTATTATGTTTTGAGGATCTACGGTTTCAACCTCTGTCACCTATTATTTCTGAATCTTACACTTATGTAACTTGGAATGTATAGAAGGACGGTTTCTGAAAGAGAGTTGAGTTTTGAAGAATGGGATTAGCTTCAAGCATGTTTTGCTTGGGACTAGCAAAATGCTGGTTGGGGGGTGTGTTGAGCTCTTAATTGTGCATATTCTAACCCCAATTCATCACTCATTGTGCGAGTTTTGCATGGTTTACAGACTAATCTAATGCATGTTTTGTGATTGCAGGTTTGAGAGTAGACTCCGCCTAATTGAAGATGAAGAGAGCTGGTTTAAGACCTTGGATGAAGACCCAAGGTGGGCCGAAGGAAGGAAGAAGCAAGGAAAGAAAGAAAGAAGCCAGAACAAGCAGAGAAAAGAAAGAAAAAAAAGAAAGAAAACTGACCGACCGGTCTTGACCGGTCGGCCAAGAGTGCCAGACCGGTCTAGACCGGTCAGCCATGGTTGCTGGAAGAATGAATAAGATGGTCCGACCGGTCTTGACCGGTCGGACATGGTTGCTGGACCAATGCTGAACAAGCCCAACCGGTATTGACCGGTCGACCATACCTGCTGGACTACTGCCAAAAGAGGCCAGACCGGTCGTGACCGGTCGGCCAGCCTAGTCCGACCGGTCCAGACCGGTCGGCCATGTGAAGAAACAAAAACTTCTATTCCTAGCCCGATTTTCTCTGCGCACTGCGTAACTCTTACGCAGATTCTTGATCTTTCTGAAGTTGTGGAGCCTTCCTACTATAAAAGGACACCTAGGGATCGTTCCTAGGGCATCTAAGAAGGGTTGAAGCGAGCTTGGAGGTGGCAGAAGTGAATCTCGGAGTTCCACAACTTCCTCTAGTTTGTTTTGCTGTTTTTATGAACTTTTTAGTTGTTTCATGTTTCCTTGGATCATGAGCAGCTAAACCTCTTAGCTCGGGCTAAGAGGTGAAGCTTGTAGTGGATCCAAGATGTTTCAATTTGTAGCTAGTTGGTTTTAAGTATGGAATTCATGATTATGAACTATGGTTTGAAGTTTATACAAGTTTTTAAGTAGTTTTTCTTAGTCTTATGGTGACTCATGGATGTTTGGGAGAATTACTTAATTTCTTATTTGGTTTGTATCAGTCTAGACCTGTATGATCCGAGGAATCGGAGTGCGCTCTAGTACTATGATCTTTATGAAGGGACTTCCTACCAAAGTTCTACTTTTCTGATTTTCTGAAATATGTATGGACTGTGCATGTGATTTGAATCAAGTTCAAATCCTGATCTAGCCTTCTCTTGTGACAGGACTTGAGGATGGTTATGATTGTGAACTGGACCTTTTGGATAGGGGAATGACCTATGCAATTGAGCATGCTCAGCTCAGCCTACATTGAGTGAATCTTATGCATAGAACTTACATATTGCAGACTGATTGGTTTAACAGCTCTATCATTCGACTAGATAGACCTTAATGTCGATTCTAGTTGAGAGAATGAGAAACCACAGCGGATTGAACATCAAGGATTGCTGCAAGTGGATCCTTGAACCCCTAGTGTTTTCTATCATTAGTTACTTTCAATTTAATTCAATTTTGTTACTCATATCAATCTTATTCAAAATCTGATTTTTAGCCTTCAATAGACACTTTTGGATGTGTTTGTGAAATTCTACATAAGTCCCTGTGGATCGACCTCGGTCTTACCGAGATTATTACTACATCGCAACCCTACACTTGGGGAAGCGAACACATTTATACCCAGAAATACCGAAAATCGGCCAATGTGCGTCTGCCACGTGCCAGACACCCCTGAAATACCTCCCACGCACCCCGAAATCAATGCGCAGAGCTCCAACACATCCCGAAATGTATTTTGAATTTTGCTGAATTTATGGGTGCGTGGGACCCTGATTTTACGGGTCCGTGGGACCTCCTACACCCTAAAATAATAATTCTGAAATGTCTTGAATTTATGGGTGCGTGGACCCATTTTTTGGGTGTGTGGAATGCAATGCACCATTTAAATCGGTTTCTAACTTTGACGAATTTCGGGTGCCTGGACACCTGAATTTATGGGTGCGTGGGACTCCATGCACCCAGAAATGAGTTTTCTGATTTCGCTAATTTTTTGGGTACGTGGGTACCCAAATTTATGGATGTGTGGGAGTCTGAATTAATGGGTGCGTTGACGGACTTTTGAACTCCACCATTTGGGTTTTGAGTTTCAATGAGTTTGTGGCGTCCGCTTGATGATGAAAGTATATGCATTGTTCATCATAAATCATAATCACGTTATGTGTTCGATTTCAGGTGGTTCTGATCGCGGTGATTCGCGAGGCCCGTATGAGATTTAGTCAAAATTGGCTAAGGGAACTTTTGTAAATCTCTGTTTTGCGTGCACCGTGAGGCGTTTTGTGGGATTCTTTTGGAGGTATGTGGCCGTTTGCTTTCTTTGAGGGACCCCTACATTTTGGGACCCCAACAGATGCCCCTCTGGTGGGTCGCGGTGGACGTACGATCGTTCAGTGCGGTGTACCGGACCTTTTGGGTCCTGGCTATATATAGAGAAGATAGGCAATTTTCATCATTTCTCATTTTTCTCTGGATATTCGCCCTGTCTTCCACGCATTTAAAAAATCCCCAATGCACTCAAAAATTATCTCCAACGCATCCATTTATTCCGCACGCACCCAAATATTCAAGGTAATATGAATTTATGGGTGCGTGGGTTGGCACGCACCCTCAAAATGAGACTTCAGATTTCTTGGTTTTTTAAGGGTGCATTGGATCTCACGCACCCTTCGTCACTCCTACAGATGGGTTTGGCGAGGTTTTAGGGTGCGTGGGGTGCCACGCACCCAAGAATTTGGACTTCGTAAAAAAAATAGGACTTTGGACTTTTACGGGTGCGTTGGATCTCACGCACCCTTCGTCAACAATTGGGTTTTTGGCCTCTTACACATCCAACAAATAGGTTTTGGACAAGTTTTTTAAAGGTGCGTGCGAGTCCACGCATCCAACAATTTGGACTTGGTGAAATTTGATGCTTACGGGTGTGCGTTGGATCTCACGCACCCTTCGTGAATAGTTAGGTTTTGTCTCTTACGCACCCAAGAATTAGGTTTTGGACAAGCTTTTAAGGGTGCGTGAGGGTCCAAGCATCCAATAATTGGACTTGGTAAAAGAAACACTATCTTGGCCATTTTTCGGGGTGTGTGGGATTACACGCACCTACTTAATGAATTTTACGATTAACAGTGTGCGTGGGACCTCACGCACTCAGATTTTGAGCTCTTGGTGGAATTTGGGGATTTTGGGGTGCGTGGAGCCTCACGCACCCCTAAATTGGACAGCGAATTTTAAAAATTTTGGGGTGCATGAAGCCTCACGCACCCTGATCCCAAGACTTGTGATTTTTGAGAATTTGTGAAATCCCATTTTGATGGTTTTTTTTTTTTTTTTTTGCCATACTAGGATCTTCTAAAGGGTATGAGCCCCTGTACTGTTGAGCTCTTAATTGTGTATATTCTAACCCCAATTCATCACTCATTGTGCAAGGTTTATATGGTTTGTAAGCTAATTCAATGCATGTTTTGTGACTACGGGATTAAGGGTAGACTCTACTCAATTGAAGACATAAAGAGCCCACTCGGGATCATTCTGATGAAGAATGTTTGAGGACCAAAGAAGAAAAGAAAGAAAGAACTAAAGAAGAGAAGAAAGCAGACGAAAGAAAGGAAGAAAATAAGAAGAAAATGAAGCTGACCGGTCGGCCAAGGAAGCCAGACCGGTCAGTGACCGGTCAGCCATGTATATTGGGCATTACTGAAGGGGACCGACCGGTCATGACCGGTCGGTCATTGGTGCTGGAAAAGTACTGAAGGCGTCCGACCGGTCATGACCGGTCGGACATGCTTGCTGGACCAAGAAGGAATAGGCCCAATCGGTCATGACCGGTCGGTGATGTTTGCTGGAGTGTTTTCACTTGAGGCCGACCGGTCTTGACCGGTCGGCCATGCGTATGAACTTAGAAACTTCTAATTTCTTCCCGATTTTCTCTGCGCTGCGTAAGAGTTTCGCAAATTCCCGATTATTCCGACGTTGTGGAGCCTCCAGACTATAAGAGGACACCTAGGGATCGTTCCTAGGGTATCCTGAAAGGGTTCAAGCGAGGTTGGAGGCTGTGGAAGTGAAGATTGGAGTTTCACAACTCCTTTTGGTTTGCTTTGCTGTTTTCATGCTTTTTGTAGTTGTTTCATGTTTCCTTGGATCATGAGCAGCTAAACCTCTTAGCTAGGGCTAAGAGGTGAAGCTTGTAGTGAATCCAAGATGTTTTAATTCGTATTTAAGTGGTTTTAGTTTTGGAATTCATGATTATGAACTAAGGTTTGAAGTTTATACAAGTTTTTAAGTAATTTTTCTTAGTCTTGTGATGACTCATGGATGTTTGGATGAATTACTTATCTTCTTAATTTGTTTGCAACGGTATAGACCTGTATGATCCGAGGAATCGGAGTGCGCTCTAGTACTAAGCTCTTCATAAAGGGACTTCAGGCCAAAGTTCTATTTTAATTGATTTTCTGGAATATGTAAGGACTGTGCTGGTGATTTGAATCTAGTTCAAATCCTAATCTAACCTTGTCTTGTGAGAGGACTTGGGGATGGTTATGATTGAGAACTGGATCTATAGGAAAGGGGAATGACCTATGCAATTGAGCATGCTCAGCTCAGCCTAGATTGAGTGAATCTTATGCATAGAACTTACATATTACAGATTGTTTGGTTTAACAGTTTTATCATCCGACTGGACGGACAGGAATGTCGATTCTAGTTGAGAGAATAAGAAACCACAACGGATTGAACATCAAGGATTGCTACAAGTGGATCCTTGATACCCTAGTGCCCTCTTACAATTAATTACATTCAATTTAATTTAGCTTTTGTTACTCACATCAACTTCATACAACAATCTGATTAGTAGACTTCAATAGACACTTGTGGATGAATTTGTGAGATCCTACATAGTCCCTGTGGATCGACCTCAGTCTTACCGAGTTTATTACTACATCGCAACCCTACACTTGGGGATGCGAACAAGTTTTTGGCGCCGTTGCCGGGGACCTTGACGGTTTCCACAAATTTCTGAAATTAGTATCTATTTAGGATTTTTCTTAGATTTTTAGAACTAACTTAGTTTATTTATTTGATTTTTTTTTCTTTTCAGGGATTTCTAGGAAGCTGAAGAAGATACAAGAGTTTCAAGTGCGAATCAGGTTCTATCTTTCTAAACCTTACTCTTCTCCTCCTCCTATTCATTCCTATTCATCTCTTGTAGAGTGGGTGGAGATTCCTTTTGGATCTCTAAAGGTCGGCCTTTTTGCCACCTGGATTCCTATTGGTCGGCTCAGCCGCCTTGGATCACCTTGTGCTCAGAGATTTCTTTTCTCATCTCTACTCCTCTTTTTCCTTTTTCTGCACTTTTTCTCAAAAGATTCAAAGAGTGGGTGGGGAGTTCTCTGAACCCCTATTGACCAGGAGAAATCGGTCTTTATCCTTGCTTCTGGCCTATCCATTGTAAGACACCTTGTGCTTCGGTCTTAGAGAAGAGTAAAGAAAAGGGAGGAAGAATTCTCCTTTCTTTTTGTTTCTTATTTTTGGTTTTGCATGCCACATTGGGCTCGGGATTCCAATAACCGACTCATAAGTGAAGGGGGGATAGTAGAAGGCTTTGATAGAGAGCCACGTGTTAGGAGACATCTAGATTCTCCAATTTTATCTGAAAGTATGGCTGCAAATCAACCTAACCCGGTTCAAAATCAAACTGAAACAGGGGAGAATGTGGTTGAGAATGTTCCCCGACCTAGGACTTTACGTGATTTTTTGCAACCTGCAAGAACGAGCACTCCCTCATGCATAGTATTTCCACCAAATGCAGGGAATGTGGATTTGAAACCGGGAGTGATCAATCTTCTCCCTAAATTCCATGGTTTAGACAGTGAAAGTGCCTATAACACCTTAGGGAGTTTGATGAGGTAATCACCACCATGCACTTTGCAAATGTGACTGAAGATGTAGTAAGACTTAAATTCTTCCCTTTCACTCTTAAGGATAAAGCCAAGGGTTGGCTTTATGCATTGAGGCCAAGATCAATTGGGTCATGGAATGATATGCACAGAGAATTTATAAAAAAATTCTTCCCTACTCACAAAACGAACATGCTTAAGCGCCTTATCATGAACTTTGCCCAAAAGGAGGATGAAACCTTTTCCCAATGTTGGGAGAGATTCAAGGACCTATTAAACGCATGCCCACATCATGGCTATGAAAATTGGTGGATTATAAGTTTTTTCTATGAAAGACTGATTCCATCCATGCGCCAATTTATAGAGATGATGTGTAATGGGGAGTTCATGAATAAGGAAGCTGATGAAGCATGGGATTATCTGGAAGAATTGGCTGAAAGTGCACAATCTTGGGACACACCTAAACCAACAAATTCCAAGATTGGCCAACAAAAGGAAAAGGGAGGAATGTATGTCTTATCAGAAGAAGATAGCATAAGTGCACGGTTGGCTAGCCTTACAAGAAAGGTCGAAGCCATGGAATTGAGGAAAGGAGAAACAATCAACTCCACTGAGGTTGAAACTGTTTGTGGAATTTGTGCTAGAAATCAACATGCTACACCAGATTGTCCCACGATTTCAGCAGTCCAAGGCATCCTACAAGAACAAACAAATGCCATAAACAGTTATCAGCAGCAATATGGTGCTCCAAACTCAAACACGTATAATCCTAATTGGAAGAACCATCCCAACTTCAGTTGAAAGAATGGGCCCAATGCAAATGCAAACAACACTCCAAAAGTATCACTAGAAGAGATGTTGGGTGCATTCGTATCGGTCCAGAATGAGTATGACAAGACAAATTCTCTAAAAATAGATGGGTTCATGCAAGAGCAATTGAAATTCAATCAAAACTCAAACCAAGCCATCAATGAATTGAAAACATCTTTGGCTAGAGTTGAAGCTCACCTTAGTGTTAGAGAGAAGGGCACACTCCCTGCCCAACCTCTTCCTAACCCAAGGACCCAATATGAGATACAAGACGCAAGCTCATCCTCCCACCATACGGAACATGTCCAAGCTATCACCACTTTGAGAAGTGGGAAAGAAATTGATAAATCTAATCCGGTGAAGGCCCCCAAGCCTAAGGATCCGGAAATCCCCAAAGAGGATGATAGCCCAAACAATATTCCACAAGAGAAAGAACCGGAAAGACAATACAAGCTGGTTGCCCCATTTCCACAAAGGTTGATTTCACCTAAACCTTTAGACAAAAATCTGGAGATTCTGGAAGTTTTCAAGCAGGTGAAGATCAACATCCCGCTGTTGGATGCAATAAAACAAATACCATCTTATGCTAAATTTTTAAAGGAATTGTGTACAATCAAAAGGAAACATAACGTTCACAATAAAGTGCTTTTGGCTGAGAATTTGAGCGCCATCATCAAACAAGAGGTGCCCCAAAAATACAAGGATCGAAGTAGTCCAACCATCTCATGCATCATAGGAGACTACCAGATTAAACAAGCCCTACTCGACTTGGGGGCAAGTGTGAATCTCATTCCATACTCGGTCTACGAACAACTTGGGTTAGGTGAATTGAAACCCACCAAAACCACACTCCAACTTGCTGATAGATCCATTCGGATACCGAGAGGAATGGTAGAGGATGTTTTAGTCCAAGTTGATAAATTCTACTACCCAGTAGATTTTATTGTCTTGGACACACATCCCGTGATAGGCACCGGTACTCAAATTCCCGTCATACTTGGACGACCGTTTCTAGCCACTTCAAACGCCATTATCAATTGTAGAAACGGACTTGTACAAATGTCCTTTGGAAATATGACCCTTGAGCTTAACATATTTGAGTTATGCAAACAACCGCGGGAAGTTGATGATGATGTCCACGAACTAAACATGATCGAATCATTCGTGGAGGATACAGTCCCCTTATCACTATTTTCCAACCCTTTGGAGGCATGTATGGCCCACTCTCATGAGACAAATGATTACACAATACAAGAGAGGGATGCCATTCTAGATGTGATGCCGGTGCTTGAGAATAAAAGATGGAGGGCCCCAATTGAACCTTTGCCTGTAAATGAGAACAAGTCCCTCCCATCCAACATCAAGGCACCAAAACTCGACCTAAAACCATTGCCAAGTGAGCTAAAGTATGTTTATTTAGGTCGAGATGAGACCTATCCAGTGGTGATTTCTTCCCGCTTGGATGAGGAACAAGAGAGTAGGCTAATAGCCACTCTATTAGAGCACAAGAGTGCCATTGGATGGTCAATTACGGATCTCAAAGGCATAGACCCTCTGATTTGTACTCACCGCATACACCTTGAGGAAAATGCAAAATCATCCCGGCAACCACAAAGACGACTAAATCCAAATATGAAGGATGTGGTTAAGGCCGAAGTGGTGAAACTACTGGATGTAGGTATCATTTACCCAATATCTGATAGCCAATGGGTGAGCCCAACTCAAGTGGTGCCTAAGAAATCCGGAATAACCATCGTAGCCAATGCCAATAATGAACTCGTACCAACTAGAGTCACTACTGGTTGGAGAATGTGCATTGACTACAGGAAGTTAAACACTGTCACGAGGAAAGACCACTTTCCCCTACCGTTTGTTGATCAGATTTTAGAACGGTTGGCGGGTCATTCCCACTTTTGCTTCCTTGATGGCTATTCAGGGTACAACCAAATAGAAATTGCCCGTGAAGACCAAGAAAAGACTACATTCACATGTCCATTCGGCACTTTCGCCTATCGACGGATGCCGTTTGGACTATGTAATGCCCCTGCCACATTTCAGCATTGTATGATGAGCATCTTTTCTGACATGGTGGGGACCATTCTCGAAGTCTTCATGGATGATTTTTCCGTATTCGGTTGTAGCTTTGATGAGTGCCTTGAGCACTTAAAATCTGTGATAAAAAGATGTGAAGAGAAGAACCTTGTGCTCAATTGGGAAAAGTGTCACTTCATGGTTCAAAAGGGAATTGTACTTGGTCACATCATTTCACAAAATGGAATTGAGGTGGACAAGGCGAAAATTAATCTTATCTCTAACCTCCCACCACCCAAAAGCATACGAGATATACGGTCCTTTTTAGGACACGCAGGATTTTACAGAAGGTTCATAAAGGATTTCAGTTCACTCTCTCGCCCTTTATGTAACCTACTTCAAAAGGAAAATTCATTCGAGTGGAATGAAGAATGTCAAAAGGCCTTTAACACCCTTAAAGGTATGTTGACATGTGCCCCAATAATGCAACCACCTGATTGGAGCCTTCCTTTTGAGATTATGTGCGATGCTAGCGACTATGCTATTGGGGCCGTGTTAGGCCAAAGAAAAGATAAAAAGCCATGTGTCATCCACTATGCAAGTAGAACCCTAAACTCAGCCCAGGCAAACTACACTACCACTGAAAAGGAACTTTTAGCCGTAGTTTTTGCTTTGGAGAAATTTAGATCCTACTTGATTGGATCCAAGATCATTATATTCACTGACCATACCGCACTTAAGTATCTGCTTTTTAAGAAGGATGCTAAACCACGGTTATTAAGATGGATCCTCCTACTCCAAGAATTCGACTTAGAAATACGTGATAAGAAAGGAGTAGAGAATGTAGTAGCTGACCACCTCTCCCGACTTGTCCTCACTGATTCCCCTGAAACGACTGCAATCAATGACATGTTCCCTGATGAACAACTTTTTGCTGTTTCCCAATTGCCATGGTATGCGGACATTGCTAATTATCTTGCTACAGGTACAATTCCTACATATTGGAAAAAGCAAGATAAAGATAGATTCTTCTCGGAGGTACGGAAATTCCTATGGGACGACCCATACTTGTTCAAGTATTGTCCCGATCAAATCATAAGGAGATGTGTCCCAGATGATGAGCAACAAAGTATCATCTCCTTCTGTCATTCTCAAGCATGTGGTGGTCACTTTTCGGCCAAAAAGACCACAGCGAAAATTCTGCAATGTGGGTTTTATTGGCCCACCATGTTCAAAGACACACATGAGTTTTGCAAAGCATGTGAACCTTGTCAGAAACTGGGAGGAATCTCCCGTAGAAATATGATGCCACTCAATCCCATCTTAATTATCGAAATTTTTTATTGTTGGGGCATCGATTTCATGGGCCCATTCCCATCTTCTTTTGGAAATTTATACATCTTACTTGCTGTTGATTATGTTTTCAAATGGGTCGAGGCCATTCCTTGCCGGAATAATGACCATAAAACGGTCATTCGATTTTTAAAAGAAAATATTCTTTCCCGGTTTGGAACGCCTCGAGTCATCATAAGTGATGGAGGGTCTCACTTTTGCAATCGCCCTTTTGCAGCCCTAATGAAGAAATATGGCGTTACACACAAAGTGAGCACCCCCTATCACCCACAAACTAGTGGACAAGCTGAGATATCCAATAGGGATATTAAACACATTTTAGAGAAAACGGTGAATCCCGATCGCAAGGATTGGTCACTTTGACTTACCGATGCGCTTTGGGCTTACCGTACCGCCTTTAAAACCCCTATTGGAATGTCTCCCTATAGACTTGTCTATGGGAAGGCTTGTCACTTGCCTGTGGAGTTGGAACATAAGGCGTATTGGGCTATTAAAACAATGAATTTCAATTCTGACAAGGCAAGCTCGCTACGCAAACTTCAATTAAATGAACTTGCAGAAATCCGGAATGAAGCTTATGAGAATGCGAGAATTTACAAGGACAAGACGAAGATATTCCATGATAAGAATATTCTTCGCAAGACATTCACGATCGATCAAAAAGTCCTCATGTATAATTCTCGCTTACATCTATTTTCGGGAAAATTGAGATCTCGATGGACCGGTCCCTACATTGTGAAAACTGTCTATCCGTATGGGACTGTCGAGCTATTGAATCCAAGGAACGAAAATATTTTTAAGGCAAATGGGCAGCGATTAAAGCCGTTCTTTGAAAATTTTCCTTCAGAAGGTATGTCCATACCCCTGAATGATCCTGTGTATCAGGATGATTGATCTCCTAGTCTGATGGAGGTATAGAGTAGTTAGGATTAGGATTTCGCTGCTTTTGTTTTCGTTTTCATAGGTTTGTTAGAAGGAGAAAGATTTCCAATGTTCACTCTCTCAGGTAATATCATTCCTCACTCCCTTTTATTTTCAAATTGCTCTCATGTTTTGCTCATTGCGCATCTTTTACATTGAGGACAATGCAAGATTTGGTTGGGGGGTGTAGGACCGCTTGGATGAATCCAGCATTTTGCAACATCTCAAGCAATTATGTGGAAATTTTTCAATTTTTTTTAAAATTCGAAACTCTTTTAGAAAACATTGGTTCTATGCATTCGAGTTGATATGAGCATAAGAGGAGGAGATATGAAGTGTATAAGGCTGGATGTCTGGAATCTCTCATTGCATAATGGTTTTATATGTGAACTCCCCTATTTTTGTGATTGATAGAAAATCTGAACACTTTTACACCTAGTTCACATTACACGATTTTCATGAGTTGAAGGGATTATGTGATTTATGGATTAGCTAGACTTTGAATTAAAGTATTGAGCAATCAGGCCGGGGTACTTTGTCCATCCTTGTCCATGGGAAAATAATGAAAGATATGGATTTTTAAAAATCCTATCTAATTTAAAAAGAAAAAGGAAAAGGAAGGATGAAATTGGGAATGTGGAAAAACGGTGGAAAATTCCGACTAGGGCTACCTACTACCAACCGGGGGATGGTCTACCCATAACCAAAGCCGGAAATGGGACGTAGTGTGAAAGTCGTCGGAAGGACGGTAAGGCAAATTCCTGTCATTGGCTTGATGTGGCTCTATGTACCTTGAGTTCAATAGTCTAGTTGATCTATGAAGAAGATAATCCTAGAAACTTATGGAATGAATTTTCACTACCCACACTAGGATGAATTTGTTCAAGTCCCTCTATTTGTCAACCAATCAGTGGGAATCTCATATGAATGCCTATTATGCCTTGAGGATTTACGGTTCCAACCTTTGACGCCTAATCTTTCTGAATCTTACACTTATGAACCTTGGAATGTATAGAAGGATGGTTTCTGAAAGAGAGTTGAGTTTTTGAAGAATGAGATTAGCTTCACGCATGTTTTGCTCGGGACTAGCCAAAATGCTGGTTGGGGGGTGTGTTGAGCTCTTAATTGTATATATTCTAACGCCAATTCATCACTCATTATGCAAGGTTTATATGGTTTGTAAGCTAATTCAATGCATGTTTTGTGACTACAGGATTGAGGGTAGACTCTACTCAATTGAAGACATAAAGAGCCCACTCGGGATCATTCTGATGAAGAATGTTTGAGGACCAAAGAAGAAAAGAAAGAAAGAACTAAAGAAGAGAAGAAAGCAGACGAAAGAAAGGAAGAAAATAAGAAGAAAATGAAGCTGACCGGTCGTGACCGGTCGGCCAAGGAAGCCAGACCGGTCAGTGACCGGTCAGCCATGTATATTGGGCATTACTGAAGGGGACCGACCGGTCATGACCGGTCGGTCATTGGTGCTGGAAAAGTGCTGAACGCATCCGACCGGTCATGACCGGTCGGACATGCTTGTTGGACCAAGAAGGAATAGGCCCGACCGGTCATGACCGGTCGGTGATGTTTGCTGGAGTGTTTTCACTTGAGGCCGACCGGTCATGCGTATGAACTTAGAAACTTCTAATTTCTTCTCGATTTTCTCTGCACTGCGTAAGAGTTTCGCAAATTCCCGATTATTCCGACGTTGTGGAGCCTCCAGACTATAAGAGGACACCTAGGGATCGTTCCTAGGGTATCCTGGAAGGGTTCAAGCGAGGTTGGAGGCTGTGGAAGTGAAGATTGGAGTTTCACAACTCCTTTTGGTTTGCTTTGCTGTTTTCATGCTTTTTGTAGTTGTTCATGTTTCCTTGGATCATGAGTAGCTAAACCTCTTAGCTAGGGCTAAGAGGTGAAGCTTGTAGTGAATCCAAGATGTTTTAATTCGTAGTTAAGTGGTTTTAGCTTTGGAATTCATGATTATGAACTAAGGTTTGAAGTTTATACAAGTTTTTAAGTAATTTTTCTTAGTCTTGTGATGACTCATGGATGTTTGGATGAATTACTTATCTTCTTAATTTGTTTGCAACGGTATAGACCTGTATGATCCGAGGAATCAGAGTGCGCTCTAGTACTAAGCTCTTCATAAAGGGACTTCAGGCCAAAGTTCTATTTTAATTGATTTTTTGGAATATGTAAGGACTGTGCTGGTGATTTGAATCTAGTTCAAATCCTAATCTAACCTTGTCTTGTGAGAGGACTTGGGGATGGTTATGATTGAGAACTGGATCTATAGGAAAGGGGAATGACCTATGCAATTGAGCATGCTCAGCTCAGCCTAGATTGAGTGAATCTTATGCATAGAACTTACATATTACAAATTGTTTGGTTTAACAGTTTTATCATCCGACTGGACGGACAGGAATGTCGATTCTAGTTGAGAGAATAAGAAACCACAGCGGATTGAACATCAAGGATTGCTACAAGTGGATCCTTGATACCCTAGTGCCCTCTTACAATTAATTACTTTCAATTTAATTTAGCTTTTGTTACTCACATCAACTTCATACAACAATCTGATTAGTAGACTTCAATAGACACTTGTGGATGAATTTGTGAGATCCTACATAGTCCCTGTGGATCGACCTCGGTCTTACCGAGTTTATTACTACATCGCAACCCTACACTTGGGGAAGCGAACATGTACCTTCATCTCATATTTGCGTATAAGTGGACAACTATTTTGAGGAGGTGTAGGGTCTCATATACTTAAAAGATTTCTAGATCATGTTAGGTTAAAGGCGTAATTCTAGTGATTAATTCGAGTGATGTTTTTAGCGTACCTTTGCATGCCTCTCCTGACTTTAGAGTTGATGTGAATGACTTTATGCGCTTTCTCTTTCCTCCTTTTTTATCGAGTTGTTATGGTTCTCAGATCGGGTTGTTAGTCTTGTTTTCCAACAGACAATGGTCGCAACCCGTGCTTTGCTGCGCGTGGCCCGAGATTGCCTACAGCGGCTTCTTAACTCCCTCAATCATCCTGAGGCTTGGTCATCTCTCGATGCTCAGCATGATGAGGTGTCTGAGGCTCTGTCTAGGCTAGACGCTGACTCTCACCCTATTCTGAAGGCTATCCAAAATATCTCCCTCATTGCCTCCATTTCCGACGAGCATAGAGAAACTATACTCGATTTCGTCGGCAATTCTTCTTTTCTAGAAGAGTTGGCGATCCTTGAGGAGGTGGAGCCCCCTTTGGCTACTTCTTTCTTCAATCTGGTGGGCAAATATCATTCTCTGAGGAGAGAAAATCGGGTGAACGAGAGACGCCTCACCACTATCCTCCCATATGCGGAGGCGGAGGTTCAAGACCACCGCGCTGGGATTTGGAGATCGGTGAGAGATGCATGGAGGACCCGTTGGAGGCTTGCAGTTGAAATTCCTACTGCGAGGCGCCAGGCTGAGTTAGAATATCTGAGCTCTGATTTCGTACAGTAGTGCATCTCCCACCTGATGGATCTGATCTCTAAGGAAGCTCGGATTCAAGCAAAGGTGGATGAGCTGAAGGCTCGGGTTCTTCCGCTGCTGCAGGACTAAGATCTTCCTCTGACCATGGGGAGAGGGCCCCACAATTTTGTGTCATCTTGTGACAAATATTAACTTTAAACATTAAACAATTGATATGACAATCCAAACATTTTAGAATTGTCTTTATAGTTGCTGAATGATGATTAGACCATTTTCTCTTTCTTTTATCCTTTCTTGTTTATATATGTGATGATGATGTCACATTGTGAATGTTGTTGCATTATTTCCTTCTTTGCTGGTTTGGATGTATTTTACTGAGGTCTCGATTCATTTGTTTGGGCGCTTGCATTTTCTTACCCGTTGCTTCGTATTCTCTTGGACTTTGCGAATGTCGATTTCTTTTTGCGCATATTTTCTTTTGTTCTGAGCTATATCTAAGCTTCTTGCATGCCGTTGCAGATCGTAATGGTTAGTGATCCTTTGCAAGTTGGCCCTTCAGGTCAACCACTGACTCCATTGAACTGTAAACGGGCGGGCCCGCAGAAGGTCAATCGTCCGTCTGATCAGAACCCTCAGTGGTTCATACCTCCAGAAACCTTTAACTTTTACGAACGCATCCTGACACTGTCCAAGGATATGCAGAAGAAGATCCTTTACGATAGGGTCATGCCACCCCCTCCGGATAGGGGTACACAAGAGCAATGTGGTGCTTGGTACGATCCCTTGTGTGGTTTTCGGTCGGACGGGACCGTAGGATCTAAAGATGGTGAAACGAGCCCGACCGTACCTGCTCAGCTTATCAGGCACAGCCGTCTAAAAAGGGTTATGAAGGGTGCCAAGCAAGTATATTTAGAAAATCAGGCCAAATCCAAGTCTAACAAGATGAGGATTACATGGATTACATGGTCTGCGGTTAAGTTGGTGACAACGCCTCTCAAAATAAAAAACCCCTTCACTTGACAGCACATCGGATATGTGAAGAGCTATCAGCGCCAACGTTCTCTTCCGGAGATCGAACCTTCCGACGTATGTCGTAATAATTCTTTACCTTCCGACGTATGTCGTAATAAT
Organism: Liriodendron chinense; assembly: GCA_003013855.2. Taxonomy (NCBI): domain Eukaryota; kingdom Viridiplantae; phylum Streptophyta; class Magnoliopsida; order Magnoliales; family Magnoliaceae; genus Liriodendron; species Liriodendron chinense. The sequence continues at coordinate 5,692,376 of ML058508.1, read as the reverse complement.
TCTTTCTTCAGTGTGGATATGTGGACGTCTGTTCCAGCACCTTTCCTGAGCTGTTCTCTGTCTGATAACGGGAAGCGGCAGTCCGTCCTTGGTACGAAGGGCATGATCTTCCTAGAGCCAAATCATGACCCTCACCAACCTTTCCCCCACACACTATTTCGAGACTCTTCGCCAGAGATTTCATCATCTAGGGGATATCGAGATTTGGCCATCTGGTGCATTCCAGACCCGAGGTCACCTGATTCCTCATCTGGGGTACGAAGCATGGTCCCGTCGCATTCTGGAACAACATAAGGCCACCTTGCGAGCGGTAGGTCTGTACAAGGCCATCGAAGCAACATCGAGTTATTTCCATAGGGAGCTGTGGGTTTACAAGGGCTTCCTCAATCATTGGTGTTCTATCACCAACTCCTTCCACCTACTGTATGGAGAGATGAGCATCTCTCTATGGGATATGAATCAGATCGCAGGTCTTCCGATCCGTGGGAGGATTTACGATGAATGGGTTCCGAGCGACGAGGAACTGTCTCAGAAGAAGAAGGGAGTGGACGAGGGTTTCTTCTCTGAAGCCTGTTATGAGCTCTTTGCTAAGCTCCCGCAGTTCTGGGGTTTCAAAGATAAACTCCCATTCGAAGGTTGGCTGGTCTATTTCAGTCATGGTTTGAAGTAAGTATTCTGTTGCAAGTTACATATTGTCGTTTCTATTTCGTTTTCTTTCCTTCTGTTGACATCGTGTTTTCTCTTTTCAGCTTGGATTTGAGGCCTTTGACGAAGGTCGTAGCGACAAGGTCTTCTTGGAGAGGAGGATGAAGGAAAAGTTCCCCCGTCCCAATAAACTATCCCCCACTTGCAAGTTGGCCGGCTTTTTGGCCTACTGGCTGAGCTGCATAGCACTGCCGAGCTCTAAGCAAGCAGATAATGTACGGGTATCCTGTTTTGCTGTTGCAGGAGCTTTGGGGAATGGTCATTGGTACGCGTTGGCTGCAGTGGTTCTATGCTCTATCTACCGGGCCTTCGGCTATGTCATCAGCAATAAGGAATGTGCCGCCTACGGGATGAATTTAGCTTATTGTGCGTGGCACTTTTTCTCTGGGTAGCTAGGAGTGTATTTTTCCTGGGTCTATGGGGCAGAATGCGGAGATTATATCCAACCCGAGAAGGTTCCGCTCTATTTCTTCCAGAAGAAGAGAATGGTTGGTCAAAATTTGAAAACCATTGAAGCCAAGATCGGTTGATACGATGATGTTCATTTCTTCCACTTCTCGGGCACCCGCAGCAGAGAGTCTATCCTGTGTACGGACGATGACAACATCGATTACTATGAGCGTTCGTTCCTGACAGCGATTCGCCCATCATCACTGCCACTGCGCGAGGGGCTAGAATTCTAGAGGGATCCTTATTACCCTAACCGCTTCGCTCGCCAGTTCGGGTATTACCAAGGGGTGCCCGAGACGTTAGAGTCAGTGACCCGTGAGCAGCGAGCATATGGTGTTGGGCCCATTCATTGGAAGTGGATGTGGCGACAACTCATGTTGACCAGGACTGGGTGCTCTTTTGCCATTCTGGGGACATAGCATTACATTGGGGCTTCCGTCGAATGGATGAGGTGGTGGGCCCACCAATATACGCTGGTCAGAAATAACTTCCTTGTCAGCGAGCCCATTTTTGTCACACCTCCGATTGTTACCCCTACTCTAGCTGATGGGCTTGGCTATGTAGCGGAGCATCTATATCAGCCTGCCGCGCCAGGTACGAAGAGGCTGACAACTTCTCTGAACATGGTTATCGACCATGAGAAGCCCGAACACACTTTGGAGGGTTGGATTGCTCACGGAGAGAGGAATGTAACATTGGAGGGGCCAGAGTTCCCGCCCCTCGGGCCCTTGGATGAAGTTCTTGAAGAAGGAGATATCCTCAGAGAGGGCTACCAGAAATGATGGTGATGCCGGTGGTGATGGGGGTAATGATGTTGATGGTGGTGCTGGTGACGATGGTGCTGACGAAGACGATGATGGTGTTGGTGGTGAAGGTAATGATGGAGATGATGACGATGCTGGTGATGAAGGCAATGATGTTGATGGTGGTGACGACGATGATGGTGCTGATGGAGGTGGTGAAGATGATGGTGATGATGAGGGAGGTGATGAGGATGATGGTGGCTCAGCAGAGATTGTATCGACAAGTGGTTAGAGGGGCCAAGGGGATTTGCTCAGATGTTCTAGCCCTGGGGACAGTGGCGATGAGATGTTGCCTGAACGAGCCAACCCCCTAGTGAAAATTGCCCCTAGTCTTCCTGTTACTTGCAGGGGCAAGAAGATTAAGGAGATGTGGAAATTACACAGAGCCGAGCGTTCACAGCAACGATTCTCCAAAGACATTGGTGACGCTCTGGCTGACAGTGCTAGAGATGTCAGGGAAGAGGGTGAATTAAGCTCGCGAGCCAATTTAAGTGAAGACCACCACACCAGGGAGAGCAATGATAACGAGCCAATGTATGAGAGGGCTACCCTTGAGGAGGATACTGGAGCTGTCTTTATAGATCTGGATGATGATGCACTAGCTGAATCTGTCCTTCCTCCTAATCCTCATGTTGAGTTAAGCGTGTCTGAGCCTGTCACGGGAAGACCTTCCACTACTGAGCCACCATCAACTGAACCTATTGTAGAGGCTCCTCCTTCGGTTGAGCAACTCTTACCTGAACCTGTTGCGAACGTATCCCCAACTATCATGCCATCATCAGCCGAGCTCATCGCTGAAGTCCCTCCCATCGTTGAGCCAACGTTTTATGCCAGTATCCCCAAGGTCGTGGTGCTATCTTCTCCAGAATTACCTGAACCATCGACCGAGAGAGTGACCGAACCTACCCCAATGTCATCTGTGCCCGCTGTCTCATCTAGTACTCCTGTCGTTGGTGTTCCTGAAGTCACCGGTATATGATCTGTTTTTGCTATTTCTGTTTGTTTCCATTCTTCTGTGGTTTCCGTATGTTAATGTTTATCATTTTTCCTTTGCCAGCAACTGCTCCTGCCAGCGTCCAAGCACCTGTGGTCTTACTCGAGGTATTCGTTTCATCTCTTCGTGGCTTGTCAAGGACTAAGGCGAATCTTTTGAAGAGCCTTCTGTTTGATATCGCTGACTCATTGAAGAATGGAGATGACTGGTCTATCTTGGACGAAGCACTGCAGGCATTAGAACTCAATGCTACCTGGATCGGGATTGACCTATCTTTGATAGTCAGTTACGTAGCTCAGTTCGAGGAAGGGGTGGCTCGAGTAAATGAGGCTGAAGAATCTCCAAGTTGACCCTTCCATCGAGGAAAAGCACGGTCATTTGCGATCTCTTCTTTCGAAACTCGAGTTACATGAGGCAAGCGTGGCTGCAATGAGGAAGGATTGGCAGGTTGCTGATGCTGGGTGCCAAGAGGCCACTGAACCTATTGAGGAGAGCGACAATGAGATGGCTCGGCTACAAGCTGAACGTTCGATCGTCCATCTCAAATTTTTGAAGTTTGTGGTCAGAAGGCTCGTCTGCAGTCCTCCATTGACCAACACGAAGCGGAGCGTAATGCCATGAAGGCTCAAGTTGCAGAGTTGGAGCAGTCTCTCTGTAACACCCATACCATACTTGGAATAGTCCAAACCGGCGAGTTTCGATCAGACACCCTATTTTAGTACCGCAACGACCCGAGACTTATACCCCGGCGACCGCGCAGACGCCATGACTCCAACGCCTCGTGGCACGCTCCGTTTCGATACCTAGTTTGAAAGATGCGTACATGTGCGTAAATCAAGGCGGGCCACGCTACACATGCATGGTGTGGGCCCCACTTGCACAAATCCCTAGGTTTCCCATCAATCAATCAACATTCCATCAATCAATTAAGCATCAATCAATCAAGTGTCTCATCAAGTACATCTCTCTCTCTCCTCACAAGTCAACTTAAGCCCATACCTAAGCCATCCACTCTCATAATTACCCCATCCCCTTGCTATCATCATTCTCTTTTCTAATGCCATCCATGTCCCAAAGTCCCTACAAGAAGTGCCATACGTAACTACCCCATTAAAGAGAAGGAGAGAGAAAGTGAAAGAGAGAGAGAGAGAGAGAGAGAGAGAGAGAGAAGAGACTAAGAAGAGAGAGAAAGAGAGATTAGAGGGAGGAACCAAGCTTGGAAGGCCCCAACCATCATCCGGACCGTCCGATCGACTATCCGACTCGATCCAACCGTCCAATTTCAAGTGAGTGCTAAGGGGGGACATAAACTCCCATTTTTTCCTCCTTTCCCTTTCATTTTCGGGCCCACAAGTGGGCCATGTTGTGAGATAGTGTGCCCCACACGCTGCCACGACATGGACCACCTTGTGTGGCCCACCATGATGCTTTATTTTCATTTTTCCCATTCTTCGAAACACAAAGATTTAGATGAAGTATAATACAAGGATTATCTTGATCCAAAGATAATTGGGCCCACCATGAGATGGCCCAGCTGATGAATGGCGTGGATCCTGCACGTGTGGACCCCACCAGGCAAAGATAACAAAAAAAAAGAGAAAAAAAATGGTGGACGCTCGATGTTCACAGTGTCAGACGCTGGAACAGTCCAGTGTCAGCAAACCTGGGACGATTTGAATGGGGTCCCCACTCGTGGGACCCACCTTGATGTTTATGTTGTATCCACACCGTCCGTCTGTTTCTCCAGACCATTTCAGGACTGGACACCAAAAATAAAGCAGATCCAGATCTCAGGTGGACCACACCATAGAAAACAGTGGAGGTGATGAAGCCCACTGTCGAAACTTCTTGGGCCCACCGTGACGTTTGTAGACTCTTTCACCTGCCCAAATTGGGCTCATTAGGTCCCCAATGAGCTGGGAAACCTGATGAATGGACTAGATCACACTCATGTGGGCCCCACTTGAAAGAAACTAGAAAAAAAAGAGTGGCAAGACGCTGGACATTCACAGCGTCAGAAATGCTGGAACTGTCCAGCGTCAGCAGTGTTGGTGGGCTTGGGTGGGGTCGCCACTCGTGGGACCCACCTTGATGTTTGTGTTAAATCTAAACCGTCCACCTGATTCCCCAGATCATTTTAGGGCCAGGGCCTAAACATGAACCAGATCCAAATCTCAAGTGGACCGTACTACCTAAAACAATAGAGATGATGACGTCTATAGTTGAATTTTCTTTGGCCTGTCTTATTTTTGTAGACCATATAAGCTATCCAATATTGGGCTCGTTGGATCCCTCATAAGCCGGTAAACATGATAGACAGAGTGGATTGTCCTCATGTGGACCCCACTTGATGATATTAAAAAAAAAAAACAAACAAACAAAGGACCAGCGTGGAACGCTGGCCTCTCACCGCATCAGGGCGCTAGGAGTAGCCAGCGTCCACGGACGCCGGGCTCCTTAGCCGCCCAGTAGTGGCCCACCTCGTGGGACCCACCATGATGTATTTGTTCTATCCAAGCCGTCCATCTGTTTTCTCAGATCATTTCATGGCCCAAATTCGAAGATTGAGTAGATCCAGATCTTGGGTGGGCCTCACCACAGAAAACAGTGAGTATGAATGCCTACCGTTGAAACCTTTTCAGGGCCCACCATTATGATGGTTTTCCATCTAACCGTCCATCAGGTCACGCAGACCTATATGAATGGAAAACACAAATATCAGCTTGATCCAAAACTCAGTTGGGCCCACCAAGAATGTATGTGCTTTATCTATTCCGTCCATATGTTTTTCCAGCTCATTTTAGTGGCTGAGCCCAAAATTTAAGCATATCCAAATGTCAAGTGGGCCATGCCATGGGAAACAGTGCGAGTAATGATTCCACCGTTGAAACCTTCCCAGGCCCTACAGTGATGTTTAATTGTCATCCAACCTGTTCAAAATATCACATGGATATGAATGGAGGTGAAAACACAAATATTAGCTTAATCATAAAAACTAAGGCGACCCCAGGGGGTCCCATGCTGCAGACAGCATGTGTGCGTGCATGCGCTGCCCAGCTGGTGTCCCACCCTGTGGGTCCCACCATGATGTATTTGTTTTACTCATGCTGGCTTTCTGTTTTTTTATGCCACTTTAAGATTTGGCCCCCATAATGGGGTAGATCCAAACGTTAAATGGACCACACCCGCAAGGAATAGTGGTCATTGATGCCCACCAATGAAAACTTCATTGGGGCCACTGTGATAGTTATTTTCCATCCAACCAAAGGTTTTGGGCCCATCTTTTGGGTCCACCTTGATGGGTGCATCGTGTAGCATGCCAACCTTCTAACCGATGCCTGGGGCCCGATTTGAATGGACTTCACTTAGGATATTGTGATGATTGAATACCTACCACTGAAATTTCCTTAGACCGATGATGTGTATTTGCTATTCGACCAGTGGGCGGGACCCACCATGGTCCTTCCTTTGATATATATGTTTTATTCATGCCGTACACTATTTTTATCGGCCTATTTTGTATGTGCAGGCCCAAGTATGGGGCCGATGTGGTCTCAAGTGGGCTATGCCGCGAAGACCTTTATATTTCCAATGGGGCCCACAGTTCGGGTCCCACTCTCTGTATATATATATATATATATATATATATATTGGGCCATTCAAGGCCAACATTACATAATATGTTGGTAACATGCTAGTATACTTAGCTTGATAGGTCACACTAATAATATGCTTAGTGTAATGAATATCATGCCCATTCATTTGTACATACACATCATATGTATGCTTGACCGTGGACGATGTCGATCATAGCATATACCTTACAGCTTGAGATACTTAGGGGACCCGTATGAGATAGAGTCACCCCACATGATCGCGCGGTATGCGCAGGTTTGGTGCATGGCTTTGATAGTATGACTCATGCATCTCGCATTATACATGTCATGATCAGATTCTCACCCCAGCGGCATCAGGGTTGTGACCACCACAGTCACATCGTGGATGGTAGGAATGGACACCGAAAATATGTTCTAGCACTTGGACGCCAAAGATGTCCTTGGGTGAAAGTCCCTAAACCTTGTGGTACCAGTAGGATGCTCCAATGTCTAGACCAAGTGGATTTATGAGCTCATGAGGGCCAAATACCAGTAGGACGCATCTCTCACTATGTCGGGGTCGGTTGGAAGGGGGTGTGACCTTACCCGCCCAGGTGGAGAGGGCTATATACTAGGTTGAGTTTGACCAGCTCGTGAATGGGTTCGCTATCGACGAGCCGGGTGGATTTTCTTGTATGTCATTGACGAGGCAAATAGTGAGGTCTCTTCCACTCGCTTGGTTATGCGCGTGATGGGCGACAACCAATGTCTGGAGTGTACTAGACCCCGGTGATGTCCCAGTTGTAAACCGTATGATATATGGCAGTTGAGGATTGACATGCGCACATTGCATCATAGCATATGACACTCGGCCATATAGGCCCATTGCATTGCATAGCTTCAAGATGGTTAATGACATTCATAGACTTGGTAGTGTGCCTGCTATCATTTCCGCTTACTCTGATATCTGTATACCTATCATATGCATTGCGCACACACCACGCACTCTCTAAGCTTCATAGTAAGCTTATGCACGTTGTTTACGTGCAGGATATACTATAGCGCGACAACAGTGAGACAGGGGCGCGCATTTGATCTTTCAGCTTTCAGTTATACATTGTATTTCCTTTTTCTGCAGCATTGTACTTAAAAGTTTATCTTAGTGGATATGTGATGTGAAGTTTTTGGTTTGGTACACTTGTGGTTATGCTCATCTATAAAGAAAAAAAAAGTTTACCCTGAAAATCCTTCTTGTGGGATCCCAGGATCGGAACCTGGCATATGGGAGCTAGGGGCTGAGAATGGGGTACTACGGAGGCTGTCGTCACCGGATTTGGTGGCTGAGAATTTAGGGAGCTCGGTCCCCGAGTTTGGGGCGTGACACTCTCCAGGACATTCCCGACCCTGCCCAAGTTTTTGGCTGAGGCTGAAATAGCGCAGAAGGTGATTGAAGAATCTGCAGCAAACTTGTTAGACCAGTGTTTGAAAACTTTAAACGGTTGAGCTGTAATAATCTTCATCTATGCTTGTGTGAACAAAGATGCAATCGAGTCTTGGTTAAGGGCTTATCCCGATTCTCGATGGCCTTGAAAAGGGGAGGATGCCGTACTTGACATGTCTTGAGTCTTAACGACTTTCTGATACCTATGGAAGCACAAAAATAGATGATTAGTACTTTGATTTAACCATTGTGTGGTATCATTTCTTTAGGTATATGCTTCGTTACACTTTCCCTCTAATGGGGTATTTACAAATTACAATAATAAGCTTGTGTCAAGTATAATATTTTTTCAAAAATTGATAGGCTCAATTGGAATACACCTCATCGACGATACATAATGGATCCCACTTCGGGTCGAATTTACTTTTGGGACCTTGAGCTAGTGCCGGACGTTTCATCATTAGCACCAGGTTGCCCCTTTTGAACGACCTACCGTGGACACGTTTATCGTATGAGGCTGAGATTTGTTTCTGATACATTTCGAGCCTTTGCTGAGCGGCGAGCCTTTTTTTCATCTAGATCATCAAGCTCGGCCATTCTGATCTTGGCATTGTGCTCGGTCGTCAGGGAGTGTCGGAGTGCGACCCGTAGCGACTTAACCTGTATCTCCATCGGGATCACAGCTTCTGTACCGTACACCAACGAATAGGGTGTAGCTCGAGTGGTTGTGTGGTGTGTGGTCCTGTATGCCCATAGTGCTTCGGATAATCGTTTGTCCCAGTCCTTCTTATTCTCTACCACTGTCTTTTTCATAATCTTCACGATAGTCTTATTGAATGCCTCGGCCAGCCCATTCGCAGGAGGATAATAATGCGATGAATAGCAATGCTTGATCTTGAACTTCGCGCACAGCTTATCGATAGTGGCATTTTTTAAGGATGTTCCATTGTCGATGGTGATCCTTGTTCGCTCGCCTCAAGTGCAAGGTTGCGATGTAGTAATAAATCTCGGTAAGACCGAGGTCGATCCACAGGGAAATAGAAACAATTTCAAACTACTCCAGCAACTCAATTTTGCAAGAATATCAGATTCAATTTGGTAATTAACTAAAACAGTAACTTTAATAGAAAATCAGTGATTTAAAGTACTAAGGCATTCAAGGATCCACTTGTAGCAATCCCATGTCAATTCAATCAATCCAAGTAGAGAACACAACTAGATTTGAAGTCCTATCTCTCATATAGTTGGAAAATAAAGCATTCACACACATCCAATCCAAATCAAGTTGAACTTCCAAGTTCTAGTCCATTCAATCAATATAGAATTCAAAACCATAGCCTTCGGAGTAACAGCCATGCCTATGGACTATGGCCTGCTTAAGGATTACTATGATTCGAATCTAAACAAGCATTATATGATAATCTCAGAGAATTGCAAGGAATTCATGTCCGGAGCACATGAACTCTCATAAAACATCTCAAACTACCACTTTTAGAAACTAGAACATGAGAAAAATCCAAACTTGAATTAAAATTACTTGAGTTAAACTAAATCCAACATAGAATTAGCTACAAGCTTCACCTCTCAGCCTTAGCTGAGAGGTTCTAGCCGAGCATATTCATGCTACAACTAAAAACTCTTAATAAAAGCATAAAACTAGAAAAACCGGAAATAGGAGAGTTGCAGACGCTCCATGACAGCTTCCCCTCCTTAGAACCACGTCCCTTAGCTTCTATGATGATCTAGGAAGAGCCCCTAGGTGTCCTTTTATAGTAAGAAAGCTCCCTTGCGTCGGAAACATCCAGAATCTGCGAAAGGTTACGTAGTGCGCAGCAGTTTTCGAAGTGCCGTTTTAGAAAGAACTCTATTTACGCAGAGCCGACCGGTCTAGACCGGTCGGCTTGGTCTTTTAAACAGTCCAGGGAGTACAGCCGACCGGTCAAGACCGGTCGGGCTTGTTTTAAAATCAGTCAGCGTGCATAGCCGACTGGTCAACACCGGTCGGTCTCTCTTTTGCTTTGTCCAGTGCACATGGCTGACCGGTCAAGACCGGTCGGTCTGGTCTTTAATGTGATCAGCGTGTGTGGCCGACCGGTCAAGACCGGTCTGGCTCCCTTGGCCGACCGGTCAAGACCGGTTGGGCTTTCTTCAATTTGCTTTTCTTCCTTTCTTTTCTCCTCTTTCTTCTTCTTTCTCCTCTCCTTGCTTTCTTCTTTCTTTGGTCCTCTTTCATCCTTCATCCAAAAGCTCTAAAAGCATTCTTTTGGTCCCTAATTGAATGAAGTCCGCTCTCATCCCTATAATCACAAAACATATGTTAAATGGGCCTTTAAATCATGAAAAATCATGCAAACCATGTCATGTAATGTGTAATGCAATGTATAAATTGGAGGTTCAACACACCCCCCAACCAGCTTTTTGCTAGTCCCGAGCAAAACATGCGTGAAACAATTTCAAACCTCCAAACCCAACTCTCCTTCAGAACCCATGATTCTATCCATTCCAAGATGTACAACTGTAAAATTTGGAAAAATTAGGTGATAGAAGCTGAAACCTTGGACTCTCAAAACATAAGAAGTGCCTACATGAAATTCCCGCTGATTGATTAATAAATAGAAGAACTCGAACAAATTCAACCTAGTGTGCATAGTGAAAATTCATCTCATGAGTTCCTGGGATCATCTTCTTCATAGATTAAGTAAACCAAGGATTTTAAGATGCATAGAGCAACAATAAGCCTATGACAGGAATTTGCCTTATCGTCCTTCCGACGGCTTTCACACTACGTCCCATTTCCGGCTTTGGTTGCAGTTCGACCATCCCCCGGTTGGTAATAGGTAGCCCTTTTCAGAATTTTCCACCATTTTTCTTTCCTTCCCGATTTCATCCTTTCTTTCCTTTTTCTTTTAAATTAGATAGGATTTTTAGAAATCCATATCTTCTGTTATTTTCCCATGGACAAGGATGGACAAAATACCTCGGCTTGGCTGTTCAATACCTTTAAATCAAAGTCTAGCTAATCCACAAATCACATAAACCTGTCAACTCATGAAAATCGTGTAATGTGAACTTGGTGTAAAGGTGTTCAAATGTTCTACCAATCACAACAATAGGGGAACTAACATATAAAACCATTATGTCGGAAGAAATTCAAGACTTACAACATCACACACTTTGTATCTCCTCTTCTTATACTCATAGCATCTCAAATGTATAGAACAAGATTTTCTAAAAGAGTTTTGAGGTGTTAGAAAATTCAAAAAAATTTGCGCATATGAAGCTCGGAATGTTGCAATATGCTAGATGAGGAATCTCATCTCACCCCGCAACCAAATCTTGCATTGTCCTCAATGTAAAAGATATGCAATTAGCATGGACATGAGAGCAATGGTAAACTATGAGAGAGTGAGAATCAATAGTACCTGAGAGAGCGATCATGGAAGTCTCCAACCCAACAACTAAAACCTACTAAAACAGTAAAACTAAAGAAAACCTACCTATGCTATACCTCCATCAGACTAGGAGATCAATCATCCTGATAGACAGGATCATTCAGAGTGATGGACATGTCCTCTGAATGAAATTTCTCAACAAATGGTTTAAGGCGTTGTCCATTAACTTTAAAACGATTACCATTTGCTGTATTTTCAATCTCAACAGCCCCATTAGGAAAAATTTCTTTGATAATATATGGGCCGGTCCATCGAGATCGTAATTTTCTCGAAAAAAGATGAAGTCGGGAATTATACAAGAGTACTTTCTGTCCTTCATGGAAAGATTTTCTGAAGATGTGCTTGTCATGGAAAGCCTTCATCTTACTCTTGTAAATTCTCGAGTTCTCATATGTATCATTCCGGATTTCATTAAGCTCATTTAATTGAAGTTTGCGAAGCGAGCTAGCCTTGTCCATGTCGAAATTTAAAGCCCGAATTGCCCAATAGGCTTTGTGTTCGATCTCCACAGGCAAGTGGCAAGCTTTCCCATAGACAAGTCTATAAGGGGACATTCCAATGGGTGTCTTGTAGGCGGTACGGTGAGCCCAAAGTGCATCATCTAATCTTAGGGACCAATCCTTGCGATCCGGTCTCACCGTCTTTTCCAAAATCTGCTTGATTTTCCTATTGGAGATTTCAGCTTGCCCACTTGTTTGTGGGTGGTATGGGGTACTCACTTTGTGCCTAATACCATATTTCTTCATTAAAGTTTCGAAAGGTTTATTGTAAAAGTGAGAACCACCATCACTAATGATGGCCCGAGGCGTCCCAAATCTAGAAAGTATGTTTTCTTTGAGGAATTTGAGAACCGTACGATGATCGTTGGTTCTACATGGGATAGCCTCTATCCATTTAGACACATAGTCTACGGCAAGCAAAATATAGACATGTCCAAAAGATGAGGGGAATGGTCCCATGAAATCGATGCCCCAACAGTCAAAGACTTTAAGATGTTGAATTGGGGTGAGAGGCATCATATTTCGACGGGATAATCCTCCTAACTTCTGGCAGTGCTCGTATGCTTTGCAAAACTCGTGGGTGTCCTTAAATAGTGTGGGCCAATAAAAACCACACTGCAGAATTTTCGCAGTTGTTTTCTTGGCTAAAAAATGACCCCCACATGCTTGATCATGACAAAAGGAGATGACTGAATTATGTTCATCATCGGGGACGCATCTCCTTATAATTTGTTCTGGGCAATATTTAAACAATAGAGGTTCATCCCAGAAAAATCTGCGTACTTCCCTTAGAAATTTACGTTTGTCCTGCGCAGTCCAATGAATCGGCATCCCACCTGTGGAAAGATAATTGGCTATATCAGCGTACCCTGGTGGATGCATAGCAACAAAGAGTTGCTCATTAGGGAATGAGTCCTCAATAGGTGACTCGTCAATGGAATTTGATAGGACTAGACGGGATAGATGATCGGCCACCACATTTTCTACCCCCTTCTTGTCTTTGATCTCCAAGTCGAATTCTTAAAGGAGTAGGATCCATCTAAGCAAGCGGGGCTTAGCATCCTTCTTAGAAAGAAGGTGTTTCAGCGCCGCATGATCCGTATGTGGACCCTCGCCGATTTTTCCGCGCTCCCACACGACGACGTTCTCCCTTTCCTTTCGGAAGAAGAAGAAGAAGAGGTGCGTGCGTGCGAAATCGCCGTTTGTGCCACTGGCTTGCCTCGTTCTCGAGGGCTTCGTTTGGTTGTCGTGTTAAGCTGGATATGTTTAAATGAGTTTATATAAGACCAGAGTCACCACTAGCCAGTTACTTCGAATCTACAGTTGGCTAGACCCCGTAGAAACGTTAGAGAAGGGAATCCGAAGATCCCTTCATCTAAAATGACTCCTGTTGATCTGCGGTCAGAGATTCAAGGTAAGGGATCATGGTTACAGGGTGGGAAGAGGTTAAGCACCCCACACACTGCCCGTACCGAAGTACGGTCTCTACTTCACAGAATCGATCGAATACTTGAAAGTCTAGTTTAATCCTCGTATATTCTCATGGATGACATGATGCATGAATGCGGGTCTGAACAGTAAGAGTTTCTGATGGGCAGGTTCCAACAACGGGCAAGCCCAGAGCGTACGCTCGAACTGACAGGTGCTTAATGTAAGACGTATGCAGTGTGTTTGAATAATCAAGGTGCTTTATGGTGAAGCATGAATGCAGGTCTGAACAGTAAGAGTTTCTGATGGGCAGGTTCCAACAACGGGCAAGTCCAGAGCATACGCTTGAACTGACAGGTGCTTAATTTAAGACATATGCAGTGTACTTGACGAATCAAGGTGCTTGCAGTGAAGCAGGGGGGTTGGAAGAAAAGTAAATGTTGCACTTATGCTAGATGCAAATGAGATGATGCTGGAAAAGAGTAGCCGGGTGGACGGAGGTGTCGCAAGGATTGGCTTCGAGTGGATGGATCAAGACTTGGATGGCTTGGGAGGCTTGGACTAGTGGTCAGGCTGGGCTGGACCAGGGCTAGGCTCTCCTCACTCGGGCTCTCCTTGGTGGAGGAATGGGCTAAAGAGGATTCGAATCGCACTCGGGCTGAAGAGAGGGAAGTGAATTTTTGAAATGAGAAGGGGAGGGGGGTATTTATAGCAGCGGAGAGTGGCACTCTCGTAATTTTTTCTGGGCGGCCTGCTATGGGCCGCCCGTACGGCCTCTCCTCGGTTTCCAGCGAGTACGGACGCTCCCTCGGGGCTGCTGTTGGATTCGCTGGTCGACTCAGTGAGTCGACTCGGTGGTTTGACTCGACGGGTTGACTCGACGGGCTGACTCGGTGTTTTGACTCGACGGGTTGACTCGCCGGGTTGACTCAGCGGGTTGACTCAGTGAGTTTGACTTTTTTTAGGATTTTTTTGACTGGCCTTTTTTCTGGTGGGTTTTTCAGGGTGGTGTTTAGGACTGGGTTGACTGGGTTCAGGCTTGAACTGGGCTATGGAATGGGGCTTACAAGGGTGAGTTTGGCTGAGTTTGGACTTGGGATTTAGGGGTATGGTCCTCCATTCAACCAGCTATCTCTACCAACAATGTAGCCGAAGGTGGGGTGTCTACAGATGCCCCTCTTTGGCAGAGGTTGCGTGCAACCGAATGCCAAAGCGAGTAGACACCCCACTTCTGACCCGGTCATTCATAGATCATGTTCTGAAATCTTTGCTTGCTTTTGCATCTGTGTCAGTTGATCATTTGGAAACCGATCACTCGCACATACCGCGGGAGTTTGGAGAAAACATTGCGATTGTCCCTGCATGCGTTGCAACCTGGGTACCCAATCACAACCCTTCCATTCCCGATCGGTACTAACATCGGAAAGGTACAGCAGAGCCTCTGCGTCGACAGTCTTACGAGGTTACTGACCCTGTGATTGATTGTATGTTCGATGTTCTCCCAGATCACTCCAGGAGTACTTGTTTCGCTTGACTGTCAAAGTGGTTAGACGCCCTACGTCAGATAGTCTTACGGGATTCTACTACGCCGACTTGGACTCAGTCAAGGTACTTCAGGCATCCACGCCTAGGTATGTGCGGGTGAACTCTTTCCACCCGATCTGCTGATTTCGATGCTTGGTTTGCAATTCATTCTTTCATTGATTGTGGTCTGGAATCTTTGTTGTCCTTTGTATCTGAGTCAGTTGATGTTCTAGAAATTGATAACTCACACATACCACGAGAGTTTGGAGAAAACGTTGCGATTGTCCCTGCAGTTTGCTGCAACCTGGGTACCCAATCGCAACCCTTCCATTCCCGATCGGTACTAACATCGGAAAGGTACAGCAGAGCCTCTGCATCGACAGTCTTACGAGGATGCTGACCCTGAGACTGATTGTGTGATGTTTGATGTTTTCCCAGATCACTCCAGGAGTACTTGTTTCGCTTGACTGTCAAAGTGGTTAGACGCCCTGCGTCAGATAGTCTTACGGGATTCTACTACGCCGACTTGGACTCAGTCAAGGTACTTCAGGCATCCACGCCTAGGTATGTGTGGGTGAACTCTTTCCACCCAATCTGCTGATTTTGATACTTGGGTTACAATTCATCGTTTCCACCTGTTCAAATGGCTTCTGTGACCGAGCTTTTTGGCTTTCATCTTTTTTGTATCTTGGCATGTGGTACGACCGCACTGACACTGGAGTTCAGTTCGACCGTACTTTGAGTGCATTGGATCCGATGGTCTCCGGGGAAACCGCGAGACATCGGATCTTATTTGATTTTTGCGTCGGCTCCTACCCAGAGATATGGAAGATCTCCTGGTGTTTTGGAGACAGAACGCTCTACTAGGAAAATATTTTTTGGGTTTTTGAAAAGGCACCCACTCTGGGGAGTGATACTCCGTGGGATTTTTATTTACAAATGGAAATATATATATATATATATATATATATATATATATATATATATATTGAAATGGAAATCCGGTTTGCATGCGCCTCCACTAGGGATGCCTGTAGGGTCTTTGGCTAACCGACTTTTATTTTGAAAGCAGGTAAACATGATGATTGATGCGATGGATGCTGATGCATGGAGATGCATGATGAATGCATGGCTTTGGCTCATTCTCTTTCAGTTTGATGATTTTGCTTTTGCTGGAGATGCCGAGAATTTTGAGCTTATTGCTTGCAGGGTTGTGCTCCTCGGGGATTTTCTTTTTAATGCGGATGTTTGGACAGCGGGTTGGTCAAGATCCCGACCCGTGGTCGACCAGGTCCATCGTCCCAAGATGCTGTTTCTTTGCTAATGAGAATGTACGAGGATGTTATTCGACTTCAAGATGTTCTTCTGGGCATACGTGTGATTGAGATGGCGTTTGGTTGCCCGTTTTGGTCAAGATTCCAATTTGCGGACGATTGGATCCGTCATCCCATACTGTGAAGTGAGCGGAGTTCAAGACTCCTGAATTGTAGTGCTGGGGATACTAATTTTGTGATTTTTTGTAAATATGTGGTCCGAGTCTTCAACTGAGTGGTCAGGATAGAGATCAGTTTATTGAAAACACAGGAAATATTTTTTGTGATTTTCGAAATATTTTTGATGAAAGCAAGAGAAATATTTTGTGATTTTTGAGAATATTTTGATTGAAAGCAAGGGAAATATTTTTTGTGATTTTCTAGAATATTTTGATTTGAAAGCAAAGGAAATATTTTTGTGACTTTTGATGATATTTTGACTTGAAAGCAAGGGAAATATTTTTGTGATTTTTGACAATATTTTGATTGAAAGAAAGGGAAATATTTTTGTGATTTTTGAAGAGGTGATTTTGCAATGTTTTTGTATTTTGTGATTTTTCTGAAATGCAGGGAAAAGTGTGGAATTTTCATCCACTTCCAGCTTCTACTGCTGGTAAGGCACCCGATCCATTTTACGTCAGCGAGCAAGACGAGTCTCACACAGTTAAGTGCCGTAGTTTTACATCTTCGGATGAGGGGATTTTGAGGGTTTTCAGTCAACACACCCACAAAGTTGCCTGTTCCTCATGTGCAATGCACATAGACCACGTATCGTCCGACAGACTCCTTCGGCCACAAGATGAGCCACATCCTCACATTTCCCTTAGTCAATCCAGTTTGGGGTCTTACGTTGCTCACAATTCCATAAGGGTGAGCTTCACCTCCCAACAGCCTTAATCCCCTTCATGAGTTCTAGGAACAGGGAACATCCGTCAGCTTCAACAGCGACTTCCAAATCAAGGTTGTCTATCACGGTGCGTTCAACACGAACAGGATTGCGGAGTTCTGCCCGCCTGAGCCCTTACCTGTTTAGAAGATTCCAGACACCCGTACGATCAAGTGTCAGCCATGTCTGGAACAGGTTAGGAAAGAAAGCCCCCGAGAAGTTAATCCCAGTGTTGTTTTAGGTCTTCGGACCACTGGGGATGAATTTGTGCAGTTGAAATTTTTGGTGAATCATTTTTTTTTGTGTTTTTTGGAAAAAGTTTCAGATTTTAACTCGGGTAACCGAGGTTGATGTTGGTTTTTGTGGAAAGCTTTAAAATATTTTTGGTATTTTTGAGATGATCCGGGTTATCGAATCCTTGATCCCAGCGGTAGAGGCCGATGCCGGTTTTTAGTTGAAAGCGAGAAAAGGTCCCCCGAGAAATTAATCCCAGTGTAGTTTAAGGTCTTCGGACCAAAAACTGTACAAAAGGGGGCAAACACATTTTTTTTTATTTTTGGAAAATGTCCGGTGTCAGCGGATCTTGATCAAGACCGATACCGGCTTTTATTGAAAATCCCTCGGGATATTGATCCCGACGTAGTTTAAGGTCTTTGGACCCAAAAACTTTAAAAGAGGGGCTGGTGATATATTTTTTTGTTTTTCGAAATGATCCAGATCATCCGATGTTGGTCTTAAAGACTGGGATCGATGTTGGTTTTTATTAAAATCCCTCGGGATGTTGATCCCGACGTAGTTTAAGGTCTTCGGACCAAAACTTTGTACAAAAGGGGGCAAACATATTTTTTTTTTGTTCTTTTTTTTGGAAAATATCCGGTATCAGCGGATTTTGATTCGAGCAGTCACGACCGATCCCGGCTTTTATTGAAAATCTCTCGGGATGTCGATCCCGACGTAGTTTAAGGTCTTCGGACCAAAAACTTTAGATGAGCTGAAAGTACATTCTTTTTTGTGATTTGTTGAAAACTGTTCCAGGTCATAAAATCTCAATTTTAAACGGTCAAGATTGACACTGGTTTTTATTGAAAATCTCTCGGGATTTTGATCCCGACATAGTTTAAGGTCTTCGGACCAAAAACTGTTCATGTGAACAGTAATCAAGGGTGGAGATTCTTGGGATTCTTCTTGGAAATAGTTTGAATCATCTGGTCATGCCTTTGGATGGTTGAGATCATTGTTTGACCAAGTCAAATTTTCCTTTCTTTTTCTTGAAAATTCCATGGAACTTTTCCACATCATCAAGCCAATTTCTCACCCATTTCTCATGAGATGAGATTTTGGTGAGATTTCTTCCTTTTTCTCACCATTCTCTTCCATCACTTCATTCTTACATGGAGGTACAAGATTCACTTGCAACCACCCTTCCCAAGGAGGTGTTCTTCCCAATGAGAGAGGGAGGGTGGTCGTTTCATGTAGGTAGGGGCTAGGACGGCCTCCCATGGGCCGCCCGGACGGTCTCTGCCTCCTGGTCTCTTCAGTGGGTTGGGTAAAAGGGTGCCCTCCCCTTTTCTATATAACATGGGGCACCCTTGCCCCCCTCAATGTGCAATCTCTCTCTTCTCTCTCTCATACTCTCTCTTTCTTCAAGTTTTCTCTCTCTTCTTTGGTTGTCCTTTGCTCTTTTCAAATGGTGGCCCTTAGAGACATTTTGGGACAGTAAGGTGGTCCTTCTTTGGTGAGTGGTAAAGGTATGGACCACTTCCTTTCTCTTTTCTTATCCTTTTCCTTCTTCATTGTCTCTTTTCATGACTCTTTTCTTTTTTCATGTAGCTATTCCAAGAAGTGTAAGGGTGGGCCCAAGTGTTTTTGGCCACTTTCTAGATCTCAAGTCCTTTTCAAAGGTGGTGCATGGAGAAGGACATTGCAAGCTTTCCACTTCATTTTTTCTTTCTTCTTTTCACACTCCCTTCATGTGTATGTAAAGGGTGATTTTGCCATGTCATCAAGTGTGCATGGCAAAATACTCTATCTTTTTCATGGGAGTTGGGCCTCTTTTCATATGTATCAAATGGGCTCAAAGTGAAGTCATGGTCCTTGGTGTATTTGATGGTCCCAATGCTTCATTTTGGGCTCCCTCATGCTTTCTTGCCCTTGTCATTTCCTTTGGAGCTTTTCTTTTTCTTTTCCATCTTCCTTTCAAGTCTTGGGCCCATGGGCATGGTAGGGCCCATCTCAAGTTTTGGGCTCATGGGGCCCACTTTAGGTGACCCCATCTTTCTTCACATGTGTATGGACCAAGGTGGCTAGCTCATTCTTCATTTTGGATCTCAAGCGGGCTAGTTTTTCTAGTTGGGCCTTTATGGACAAGTGGCCCATTTCTTGATTATGATGTACATCTTTGCACAAAGTGTGGTGGGCTCCTTGGAGTTTTTTATGTGGATGGGCTTTTGGGCCTTCATTGGAGCTTGGATTTCTTTGGACCATGTGTGCACCACTACACTTTGCCCATGTAGGCTTTTTCTTTCATGCTTTTTCCTTTGATGGATGGAGGACTTGAGTTACTTGACCATCTACAAGTCCCATGAGTGAGTTGTTCCCACAAACTTACTAAGTTCAAATGGTTTTTCCTTGAGGTAGGAATGTGGTTCTCAAGAGTTTCCCTTTAATGCCATCAACCTCAAATAGATGATCCTCAAGTGAGCTATCCATACAACTATAGCTCCTTGATCCTTTCTTTGGGGCTTGGTGGGTCATTCCACCATCATTTTAAATATGAGTGGTTTTTCTTTGAATTTGTGGGAAAGAATGATACCCATAAGTTGCCCATTTTTGTCCCATGCCTTGGGACATTTCGGATTTTGATCTTCAAGTGGGCTATGTACATCATTCTTAGCCATTTTTATGATGGTTGGGTGACTCATCAAGCCATGCTCTTTTGTGCTCAAATGGTCTTCCTTTTTGGTGAAGAAGTTGGTGCACATAAGTTGCCCAAACTTGCCTTTACATGGGCATTTCCAACTTTGACTCCTCATGTGGGTTATGTGCATCAAAATTTTACCATTGGCCTCTTTGATTCCATATGTTTGTGGGTGGACCGCCTTGTTGCATTTTCATAGTCAAAATTTTCATCAAGATGAGGCACATAAAGTTGCCCATGGTTAACCCATGAATGGGTCCTCATATTCTTCAAAGTGGGCTATATGCTCTCTTCAATCCATTGGGATGAGGCATTTGGGTTGCTCTTGGGGGCCCGTTTCCTTTCAACCCCCCACTTGTCCATGCATGTGTGTAAAAAGATGGGAACATCTTAAGTGAGAAACATGGCCTTGGCATGAAAGTGGATCAATCCTTGGCCACATATGGACTTTGAAGAGGGATTTCTCATGTGAAGTAGGATTCTCGTCCTTTGTTGATCTCATGGCACTTGAGTGCATTTATTGTCCAAAATGTGTCCTTGGATGATGGACTTTTTCTTGCCTAAGGCATGCCTTGTAACCTTTTTTAAGGTGGGCTTTACTTTTTCCAAAGGGCCCAACATACATCCTAAGTGACACATGGAGTTGGACTTTAGATTTTGCATTTGAATGTGAGTCCAATCCCATGGGTTTCTTGGATGAGAATTTGGATTTTAATGGGTAATGGGTAGGGACTCACCTTGCCAAGCTTGTAGGATTCAATGGCGGATGGTACCAGAGGTCACCGAGTGATTGATGAAAATGATCCTGCCTTCATCATCCGCCGAGGGGACCACATGTGTTCCTTAGCTATGGAGCATCAACCTCTTCCCGCTATCAAGGGTCGAGGTACTAGGGATCGCTGGGACGACTGGATGAAGGACCCACAGCCCTTGCTTGAACGAGTACTGGATGGTACTCCTTTTGCTGGCCTCCTCACCCTACGTTTCCACAATAACGATGCTAACCGCATGATGCTCGCGGCCCTTTGCGAGAGGTGGCGGGATGAGACCCACACCTTTCAGCTCCCTTGTGGAGAATGGGGAATAACCCCCTTGGACATTTACATGCAGATAGGCTTCCCGTTTCATGGGACAATTGTTCCTCAAGTCAGCTCTCTAGCTCCTCTCACTTCCACCGACTGGCTACGGCTTGTCGGTGACGTCCCACCCGAGGGTGAATTCCAAGGCCATCAAGTGAAGATGCGATGGTTCTACAACAGTTTTGCCTCCGTCATCCCCACCACCGAGCGAGAGGCCCTCCACAAAGCGCGGGCCATGATTACTTATGCTTTTGGATCCTTTCTTTTCTTCCATGCGAATGAGAGAGTTGACCCCAAATTTCTTCGTTTAGTCAAGGATCTTCATCACCCCTATAACTGGAATGGGGCTATCTTGACCCGTATCTTTCAGGGTCTGGACAAGACCTGTCGGCATAGCTGGTCCTTCACAGGTTTTTGGCCTGTTGTTGAGGTATTTCTTCTTTCACCTTCCTTGAAGGGCTTTCGCCTTCTTTCCCTCTCTGATCATTAGATGTGCTTTTGTCCAGACCTGCTTTTATGACCATTTTCCCCATCTCGCGCCGAGGATGAGGGCTGATATTGAGCCCTCTTAGTATCGCCACATGTACTGGCACCAACAAAATCGTCAGCGGAACTCCCGAGTTCCTGGGGACAATTGGCATGCTGACATAGACGGGCTGACTGTCGAGGACGTAAGTATCTTGCTTGTCTTTCCCCTCGTGCTGTATTGTAATTGATCGTGGTGACTTCATTTGCTGCAGCTTGCTCGGATGCCGTATGCCAGTTTCCCTCTCTATTACACCCCCCAGCGCGTGGAGGCATACGATGCTTCATGTCTCCGTATCATACTTTCTGACGCTGAGTCTTTCCAGTGGTACTTAGGGGAGAGGTTGCTTCGGCAAGTCACTGGGGTGGCTCGGGTCCCTTGTTCTGCACCTCCTCCAGCTACTCGGATGCCAGTTGATGAGAGAGTTGGAGCTCTTGTGGGCCAGCCTGGATTTCGTTTCACGATCCCGGATCGTGATTATGATGAGTGGTATCTGCTGTTCGGCCAGGGGCCTCTGCTTCCTTCGCTTTATGTTCCAGGTGGCCGGCGCAGGTATGCGGGAGGTTCGGTGACTGCTCCTTTGATGGATCTTTATCGTCGGGAGCGGGACGCGAGGAGGGACGATGATGATTATGTTGGCGACTTGTAGCCTGCTCGGGTGCTCTGCTTTGTATGGCCTTGTACTTTTGCTTTTATCTTCTTTTGTATCAAGCTCTTTTTGAATGAATATACAGTCTTTGACTTGTTTCAAATTCTTTGATGATGTCTGGGTGCTTTGACTTCTGACTCGTTCTCTAATGATTTACGGAAGATGAGGCTTCTCAACTGCGTGGATGATGACTTGAACAGTTCAGATTGCTTAACTAGGCCTTGTGGGCCCACTTGATGATTAGATCTTGGATTCTGGCCCTTCTTTTGATGATCGAACCTTTGATCTTGTTGCCCCATGACTTGTGTAAGCTTTCCAATGGTTTGGATCCTGATGATTTAGCCCTTGAATGGTTCAGATTGATAGATTCGGCCCTGTGGGCCCATTTGAGACCTTGGTTTTACTTTGGGGCACCTCTTTTGA
The DNA here is from genome assembly GCA_003013855.2 of Liriodendron chinense. Lineage (NCBI taxonomy): Eukaryota > Viridiplantae > Streptophyta > Magnoliopsida > Magnoliales > Magnoliaceae > Liriodendron > Liriodendron chinense. The sequence continues at coordinate 5,669,690 of ML058508.1, read as the reverse complement.
TGATTTGTGAGGCTAGGAAGGCTTCTCATGGTGTGGATGACGGCTTGAACGTCTCAGATCGCTTGATTTGGCTTTGTGGGCCCACTTGATGATTAGATCTTGGATTCTGGCCCTTCTTTTGATGATCAGCCCTTTGATCTTGTTGTTTGATGGCTCATGTAGGTCCTTCAACAGTTTAGATCATGATGATCTGGTCTTTGAACAGCTTGGATTGCTTGTGGCCCCCACTTGATCACCTTTCCTTCTTTTGACTTGATCAGCCATGTTCTGGCCTCATTGCTTCGTGATTGGACCGGTGGGGCACCTTTCATATGATCTTGATCAATCTCAGTCGAAATCTGGAGTGGACCGGAGCCTTGGGCGGCCCACGGAGTGCCATCTGCTGACGTGCACTGTCAGCCTCACCTACCAAGAACCTTGGAGCCAATCCCGCGGAGAGAGAGGAACCGCGTCCGTACGGGCGGCCCAGGGCAGGCCGCCCAGAGCTCGTCTCTTGAGCGGCCTGGGCTGGTTCGTGCTCGGACATTCCCTGCTGTCCTTTTCTCTTGCCCCTCATCCTCTGCACTGGATCATTCGATTCCAGCCATGAATCTACATTTTGTCCCTTCTTTCCTTCTCTTTTTGTCTTGTTCTTTGTTGATCCTTTCTTGGGCAGCCATTGATGATGGCTTGGGGGCCATTGTGGGAGAGGTCAGTGGGTCCTACACTTCAGTACTTGATGAAGGCTTTAAGGATGATGAAGTGCCTTTGATTGATGGTGGAGATGGAGCATTAAATGGGGGCATTGATGAGGGGTTAGGGATGGTGGTTGGTGGAGCCTTGAATGGCCCCATTAATGGTGGGATGGCTGACATTTCTGATTTGAATGGGACCTTCATTATGGGAGGAATGGATGGTATAGATGGGATAATGGGATGGGACATAGGTGAGGCTATGCATCCCTTGAGTGTGGGCCCCATGGATGATGTGATGGATGGTGGTGATGGGACCATGATGGACATAGATGGGCTGATCTCATGCTTGGATGAGATGGATGGTTCAGATGATACCTTTGACGGTTTGGATGCTCTTGATGGGGGCCAGGATGTGCGGTATACTTGTTTGGGTGGACTTGATGTGATCATTGATGATGTCCCCCTGATGATGGGCGGTGTGGATGCCTCGATGATCCCTTTGATTGGCCAGGATGATGACTGGATTCATGATTTCCTGTTGGAGGGGGCCGCAGGTCCAGATCTGACCGTTGATTCTTCGATCGGGGTTGCCGGGACCCTTCTAGATGGTTCAGATGCTTTCTTGGATGGTCAGATTGGTCAGGATGCCACGATGTGTGGTGTGATCTTTGCTGGTGGCCCTTTTGATGGGGAGCATTGTCCTTCTCTTGGTCATCGATCCTTTGCGCACTCCGTTCATGAGGTGGGCGAGTCTTCCCATGCGGCTGAGGTTATGACAGTTTCGGACAGTGATGCGACTATATCAGACATAGCCGTTACTGGGGACAGGTCAGGGGCTGTCGAGTCTGCAGAGGTCCCAGCTTTTCCTTCTTCTTCGCCCGTTGACCTTCCGATCCTTGATGAGTCATCGTTGATTTCTGGGCCTTTTGTGCTGGAGGGGGTACCAGTGAGGACTTGTCAACTGCTTCCTCGTTCTTCCTGCTCGCCACGACTGCTTGCTTGGCTTGACAGTTTGTCAGCTTATGAGATTCGAGATTTGGAGTCCTATGGCTTCAGCAGTCTGATCCATATGGCCAGAGTTGATATTGATTGGAGGATGCTTGGAGCTGCCTTGATTGACTGGGTCCCTTCGTAGAACTTGTTCGCGTTCAACGATATGGAGATGGGACCTTCTTTGGAGGAGCTTGCTCGCTTGACAGGCCTACCCTGGGATTATGCTCAATATTTTTCGCCGAAGACGTCGCCGAAGACTGCTACACCGCAGAACTGGTTCGGGATCCCTTATCTTGTTCGGCCTGCAGCTGGTGGCCAGGATGCTGTAGTGTTCTCTTTGGACCTGCTGTATGATCTTTTTTCGGGTCTTCAGAGTACAGCCGGTTCTACCTTTGCTCGGAACGCACTGATGTTCTGCTTGATTGCTGAGGTGCTGTTCTCGGGATGGCGCAGATCCCAGACTCCTTTGCTTTTTGAGGTGATGAGCCGAGCTATCCGTCGGCAGGGGATCATTTCTCTCATCTTGGCCGACCTATTAGATGGGCTGACCGACTGCACCTTGGGCCGCACTCGTGTCCTTCGCGGCTGCTGTGCATTTCTTCAGGTATTTCTCCTACACCTTTTCCTTTTGCTTTGTCAGGACTTGTTTTGCTCTAGCTGAACTTCTTTTGTGATCAGGTCTGGCTATGGGTGCGTCTTTCTCTGACCGTTCCTGTACCTCTTCCTGGCATCCCGGGCTCTGACATCATGCGTTATATCATGGAGTTCCTTCCGCCTACAGCTAGGATGAGCGAGCCCTTATATCGCAGGATGTTCGCTGAACTTCGTGACTGGAACGTTCGTTGGGAGTCATCTTGGCTTTCACTTCCTCCAGTGCTTTGCGATGCACATCGCCTTCCTCTGATGTTGGTAGGCTTTCGATCTTACTTTTCTTACCATCCCATCCGATTCCTGCGGCAGTTTGGGTACGAGCAGGATGTTCCTCTTTTCACTTTTACGGGTATCGGGCGTCGAGCACTTCCATCCAGATCCTCTGACTTTAGGACCCGGATTGATTGTTCTTGGGCGAGTTACTGACTGCTGATTTGCTGGGTTTTGAGCTGCGGACTTTTCCGATGGCGACCTCCCCATATCAGTACTGGGTTGCTGAGCAGTCTTTGTACCGACGTATCCCTTGCTGGCACCAGACTGCTGATGAGGATGAGCAGGATATCCTTGGAGATGCAGGCTCTTCATCTGGTTCATATGAACCCTTTGAGGAGCGCCCGTTTATCGATCCTGGCTTCCTTTTGGCCACTCATGGCCATCTGCTGTCTGAGATCTCTGCACTTCGGTATCATTGTGAGATGATGTCGAGGAGATTGGCTGCCGATTAGAGGTTGTCTGATGAGGAGACAGCGATCCGTACCCTTGAGCGCGATGAGGCGCATTACCTGCGTATGGAGGTGAGCAGGTTGAGAGCGAGGCTATCTTTTTATGAGTCAGAGGACTCACCTGATGTGGCCCAGGAGGAGGGTAGAGATTGATTGTGTTGGCCACCTGCACATTCTTTTTTGCATATATGATTGATGCTGATGAATTTTTTTGTATTTTTGAAAAAAGAATGATATGGTATGTGTAAGAGAAATATGATGCTTTTAGTGAAAAAAGAAGAAGACTTTTTGAGAATCTATTGTGCCATGAGTTGTCTTGTGAGTGTGTCTGGATTTTGTGTCGGGATATAGGAATCAGAACTGGAGCTCAGCCAATGCTTTGACCGATGTCTCGAGATTTGACTTGCTTGATCCTTTGGTTCCCTAGAGGTGTAGGCAATGGAAACTGTTGCTTCTTGAGATTGTCAGAATTTGTAGAGTTCTTCGCTCCTGACTGTACTTCTTCTTGTTCTTGAACTGTAACTGCTCAAACCGATCTGGATCATCTGACTTCTTGGTACCTGCACTTTATTTTATTTTTCTTTTTTCTTTTTTCATTCGAGCCATTTTTGCCTGCAGCGCTCTTTCGAGTTTTCACCACAGCCGGCCTTTTCCCATCATTTTTGCCCGTGGCCCCCTTTCGGGTTTTCACCACGTCCCGGGTGTTTGATCTTGCCTGCCCCTTGGCAGCTATGTTGTTTTTACCCTTGGCGCCCTTTCAGGTTTTCACCAAGTCCGCTATATGCCCACTGTTTTTACTCGGAGCGCCCTTTCGGGTTTTCACTCCGCCCTCTTTGTTTAGGCACACATTTTCTTTTTCTCTTTTTTTTGTTTTTTTTTCTTTCTGGATCTCTAGATAACTGCGGTGGCTAGAGGTCGGGAATCCGTCGTTGCCGGCCGATGGCAATCTTTCAGCCCTTATCATGAGTTACGATAATAGAGTTGTCGGTCTTTGCTAAAGACCCTTCTGAGGTGGATGGATGGATGGATGTGTTTCTTCTTGGACTGATTTTTTTTCTCTTGGGTGCCTTGCTTTGGCTTCCCTTTTTCTTTCTCTTTTTTTTTCTCTTTTTTTTTCTTTTATATTCTTTTTCTCTCCTTTTTTTTTTGTCTTTTCCTTTTGAATTCCCCCCTTTTTTTGTATTTTTCTCTTTTTGAATCCCCTTATTTGAAACACTTGTTGGTGGACGGAAATGATTTCTCAGAGATCTTAGCTTTGACCTCTTGACTTCAGCTCTATTAAAGTATCATTTGATAAGGTCAGAATAACTTACCCGTGAAAGATCTTCACGTTGTCGGCGTTGGTTGGCTCAGGAAGATCCACCCCTCTCATGCTGGTGAGTCTGAGGGCGCCTCCGGGAAGTACTTCTCTGATGATCAGTGGCCCGTCCCACGAGGGTTTGAACTTTCCTCTGGGGTCCGGAAGGTGCGACGGTAGAATCTTCTTCATAACCATGTCGCCTACCTTGAAACTTCTTTTTCGAACTCTCTTGTTGTAAGCCCGAGCGATCCTTTTTTGATAGCACTGTGAATGACTTAGTGCACGCATGCGTTTTTCATCTGCTAGCTGCAACTGATCGAATCTGGCCCGTTGCCATTCTCCTTCTTCAATTCCGCTTTCTAATAACACCCGTAGTGATGGTATTTCCACTTCGACTGGTAGAACTGCTTCCATTCCATAAGTAAACTCGAAAGGAGTAACGCCCGTAGCAGACCGTACAGACGTTTGATAGGCCCAAAGTGCATATGGGAGCTTATCTGACCAATCTCGATAGGTCACGACCATCTTCTCGAGTATCCTGACTATTGTCTTGTTTGCGGCTTCTACCCCACTATTCATCTGAGGACGGTAGGGGCTTGATCGATGACGTTGGATCTTGAATTTGCTGAGGAAGTCATCCATCTTCTTGTTGACGAACGGGGTCCCATTATCTGTGATGATGGCATTGGGGATTCCATACCGGCATATGATGTTGTTCTTCATGAATTTGATCACCTGAGATGCTGCAATTGTGGTGTAGGAGGCTGCCTCAACCCACTTGGTGAAGTAATCGACTGCCACAAGTATGTACTCATGACCATTTGATGCTTTGGGACTGATCTTGCCGATGATGTCGAGTCCCCACATGGAGAAGGGCCAGGGGGTAGTCAGGTTGTATAACTCTGATGATGGGGCATGGATTTGATTCGCATGCTCCTGACACTTAAAGCATTTTCTGACATGCTGGCAACAGTCTGTCTCCATGGTGAGCCAATAGTAGCCGAGTCGTAGAATCTTCTTTGCCATCATGTGCCCGTTCATGTGTGGGCCATAGATTCCTTCGTGTATTTCTTTCATGATCTTTGCAGCTTCTGTTTCATCGACGCATCGAAGGAGGATGTGATTATAGGATCGCTTGTAAAGAATCTCGCCACTGATAGTGAACTGGCCGGCCAAACGCTGGATGGTTCGGCGATCTGTCGCTGTTGCTGACTCTGGATACTCCTGGGTTTCGAGATATTGCTTGATGTTAGCATACCAGGGTTTGTCGGGGACAGCTTCGGCTTCTTCTATTTGCAGGCAAAAACCAGGTTCATCTTGAATTTCGACTGTGAGCTCCCATTCTGAAGCTCCTTTCGGGATTTCGAGCATTGATGCGAGCGTGGCGAGAGCATCTGCAAACTGGTTCTTGGCTCTGGGCATGTATGAGAAGGTGATTTCCTTGAATTCTTCGATCAGATTGTCAAGATACACATGATATGGTATCAGCTTCTCGTCCTTGGTTTTCCATTCGCCATTGGTCTGATTGATGATAAGCTGTGAGTCTCCAAATACTCGTAGCTTCTTGACGCCCAAGATTATGGCTTCTCTTAAGCCAGCGATGCATGCTTCATACTCTGCCATGTTATTGGTGCACTCGAACGCTATGCGCCTTGAGATAGGAATAGGGATGTCATCTGGAGAGTAGAGGATTGCTCCAATACCACTCCCTTTGGAATTGGCTGCGCCGTCGAAGAATAACGTCCACACATCTTTCTTCTTCTTTTCTTCGTCTTCAATGAGCAAGAGATCTTCATCAGGAAAGAACGTCTTGAGCGGCTGATAGTCCAGGAGAGAGTGAGCCGCAAGATGATCGGCGAGGGCCTGCCCCTTGATTGCCTTCTGAGTGACATAGGTGATGTCGAACTCAGACAGGAGTAGCTGCCATTTAGCTATCCTTCCAGTGAGTGCCGGCTTCTCGAACAGGTACTTGAGCGGATCCATGTGAGCGAGGAGGAGAATAGGGAATGCAATCATGTATTGACGGAGTCGCTGAGTTGCCCAGACTAGGGCGAGGCAAGTCTTCTCGATCGGGGAATACCTGGTCTCGTAGTCGGTGAACTTTCGGCTTAAATAGTATATTGCTTGTTCCTTTTTCCTGGTCTCGTCGTGTTAGCCGAGGACACAGCCAATGACTTCTGCTGCTACTGAGATGTATAACAATAGTGGTCGTCCGGGAGTGGGCGGCACTAGGACTGGAGGGTTCATGAGATACTTCTTGATGCGGTCGAAAGCGACTTGGCAATCATCGTTCCATTCTTTTGGGACGTTCTTCCGAAGGAACTTGAATATGGGCTCACAGATAGGTGTGAGCTGTGCGATGAAGTGATGTTCGCTTCCCCAAGTGTAGGGTTGCGATGTAGTAATAAACTCGGTAATACCAAGGTCGATCCACAGGGACTTATGTAGGATGTCACAAACTCATCCACAAGTTTCTATTGAAGCTAACAATCAAAGTCTGAATAAAATGTGTGTGATTAACAGTTTAAGCTAAATTGAATGTAAACAATTATAAGAAGGCACTAGGGGTTCGAGGATCCACTTGTAGCAATCCTCGATGTTCAATCCGCTGTGGTTTCCCATTCTCTCAACTAGAGTCACCAGTCAGGTCTATCTAGTCGGATGATAAAACTGTTAAACCAAAAGTCTGTAACATGTAAGTTCTGTGCATAAAGTTCACTCAACTCTAGGCTGATCTGAGCATGCTCATTGCATAGGTCATTCACCTTTTCTATATGTCCAATTCCCAATCATAACCATCCTCAAGTCTTCTCACAAGACAAGGCTAGATCATGATTTGAACTGGATTCAAATTATATGCACAGTCCATACATATTCCAAATAATCAATCAAAACTAGAACTTTGGCATGAAGCCCCTTTATGAAGAGCTTGGTACTAGAGCGCACTCCAATTCCTCGGATCATACAGGTCTAGACCGTTGCAAACAAATTAAGAAGATAAGTAATTCATCCAAACATCCATGAGTCATCACAAGACTAAGAGAAATTACTTAAAAACTTGTATAAACTTCAAACCTTAGTTCATAATCATGAATTCCAAACTGAAAACCACTTAACTACGAATTAAAACATCTTGGATACACTACAAGCTTCACCTCTTAGCCCTAGCTAAGAGGTTTAGCTGCTCATGATCCAAGGAAACATGAAACAACTCTTAAAAACATGAAAACAGCAAAGCAAACCAAAAGGAGTTGTAAAACTCCAATCTCCACTTCCACAGCCTCCAACCTCGCTTGAGCCCTTCTAGGATACCCTAGAAACAATCCCTAGGTGTTTATTTATAGTTTGGCGGCTCCCCAACGTCGGAAGAATCGGAAATTTGCGTAACACTTACGCAGCGCAGAGAATTTCGGGAAGAAATTAGAAAGTTCCAACTCAGTACGCATGGCCGACCGGTCATGACCGGTCGGCCTCAAGTGAAAACACTCCAGCAGGTATGCCCGACCGGTCAAGACCGGTCAGGCCTTGTAGAACCTTAATCCAGCAAGCAACTCCGACCGGTCAAGACCGGTCGGATGTCTTTCTTCACATTGCAGCAACACTGACCGACCGGTCTTGACCGGTCGGTCCTGTTCATTGAGTTCCCAGCAACACTGTCCGACCGGTCATGACCGGTCGGACGTCTTCAGCAGCGTCCTTCGTGCATGGCAGACCGGTCACTGACCGGTCTGGCTTCCTTGGCCGACCGGTCACGACCGGTCAGCACCTTTTTCTCTTCTTTTTCTTGCTTTCTTTCTTCTCTCTTTGCTTCTTCATTTCTTTTCTTCTCTGGTTCTTGGATGTTTTTCATCAGAATAATCCTAAGTGAGCTCTTTATGTCTTCAATTGAGTAGAGTCCACCCTCAATCCAATAGTCACAAAACATGCATTGAATTAGCTTACAAACCATACGAACCTTGCATAATGAGTGATGAATTGGGGTTAAAATATGCACAATTAAGAGCTCAACACACCCCCCAACCAGCATTTTGCTAGTCCCGAGCAAAACATGCGTGAAGCTAATCCCATTCTTCAAAACTCAACTCTCTTTCAGAAACCATCCTTCTATTCATTCTAAGGTTCATAAGTGTAAGATTCAGAAAGATTAGGCGTCAAAGGTTGGAACTGTAAATCCTCAAGACATAATAGGCATTCATATGAGATTCCCGCTGATTGTTTGATAAATAGAAGGACCTGAACAAATTCAACCTAGTGTGGGTAGTGAAAATTCATCTCACGAGTTTCTAGGATTATCATCTTCATAGATCAACTAGACTATTGAACTCAAGGTACATAGAGCCACATCAAGCCAATGACGGGAATTTGCCTTACCGTCCTTCCGACGACTTTCACACTACGTCCCATTTCCGGCTTTGGTTACGGGTAGACCATCCCCCGGTTGGTAGTAGGTAGCCCTAATCGGAATTCTCCACCATTTTTCCACATTCCCAATTTCATCCTTCCTTTTCCTTTTTCTTTTTAAATTAGATAGGATTTTTAAAAATCCATATCTTTCATTATTTTCCCATGGACAAGGATGGACAGAGTACCCCGGCCTGATTTCTCAATACCTTAATTCAAAGTCTAGCTAATTCATAAGTCACATAATCCCTTCAACTCATGAAAATCGTGTAATGTGAACTAGGTGTAAAAGTGTTCAGATTTTCTATCAATCACAAAAATAGGGGAGTTCACATATAAAACCATTATGCTATGAGAGATTGCAGACATCCAGCCCCATACACTTCATATCTCCTCCTCTTATGCTCATATCAACTTGAATGCATAAAACTGGTGTTTTCCAAAAGAGTTTCGAATTTTTGAAAAATCGAAAAAATTTCCACATGATTGCTTGAAATGTTGCAAATCGCTGGATTCATCCAAGTGATCCTACACCCCCCAACCAAATTTTGCATTGTCCTCAATGAAAAAGATGTATAATGAGCAAAACATGAGAGCAATTTGAAAATAAAAGGGAGTGAGGAATGATAGTACCTGAGAGAGTGAAAAGTGGAAATCTTCCTCCTTCTAACAAACCTATGAAAACAAAAACAAAAGCAGCAAAATCCTAATCCTAACTACTCTATACCTCCATCAGACTAGGAGATCAATCATCCTGATACACAGGATCATTCAGATGTATGGACATACCTTCTGAAGGGAAGTTTTCAAAGAACGGCTTTAATCGCTGCCCATTTGCTTTAAAAATGTTGCCGTTCCTTGGATTTAACAGCTCGACAGTCCCATATGGATAGACAGTTTGCACAATGTAGGGACCGGTCCACCGAGATCTCAATTTTCCCGGAAATAGATGTAAGCGAGAATTATACATGAGGACTTTTTGATTTATCGTGAATGTCTTGCGAAGAATATTCTTATCATGGAATATCTTCGTCTTATCCTTGTAAATTCTTGCATTCTCATAAGCTTCATTCTGGATTTCTGCAAGTTCATTCAATTGTAGTTTGCGTAACGAGCTTGCCTTGTCAGGATTGAAATTCATCTTCTTAATAGCCCAATACGCCTTATGTTCCAACTCCACAGGCAAGTGACAAGCCTTCCCATAGACAAGTCTATAGGGAGACATTCCAATAGGAGTTTTAAAGGCAGTACGGTAAGCCCAAAGCGCATCGGTAAGTCGAAGTGACCAATCCTTGCGATCGGGATTCACCGTTTTTTCTAAAATGTGTTTAATCTCCCTATTGGATATCTCGGCTTGTCCACTAGTTTGTGGGTGATAGGGAGTGCTCACTTTGTGCGTTACGCCATATTTCTTCATTAATGCTTCAAAAGGGCGATTGCAAAAGTGAGACCCTCCATCACTTATGATGACTCGAGGCGTTCCAAACCGGGAAAGAATGTTTTCTTTTAAGAATTGAATGACCGTTTTATGGTCATTATTCCGGCAAGGGATGGCCTCGACCAATTTGGAAACATAATCAACGGCAAGCAAGATGTATAAGTTTCCAAAGGAAGATGGGAATGGGCCCATGAAATCGATGCCCCAACAATAAAAAATTTCGATGATTAAGATGGGATTGAGTGGCATCATATTTCTATGGGAGATTCCTCCTAATTTCTGACAGGGTTCGCAAGCTTTGCAAAACTCATGTGTGTCTTTGAACATGGTGGGCCAATAAAACCCACATTGCAGAATTTTCGCTGTGGTCTTTTTAGCCGAAAAATGGCCACCACATGCTTGAGAATGACAGAAGGAGACGATACTTTGTTGCTCATCATCTGGGACACATCTCCTTATGATTTGATCGGGACAATACTTGAACAAGTATGGGTCGTCCCATAGAAATTTTCGTACCTCTGAGAAGAATCTATCCTTATCTTGCTTTGGCTGATTCAAAAGTTAGGGGAACAGATGACCATTCAGGACCCCACACTTCCTCCCCTGAAGAGGTGGGGGTTGATGATTTGGGCGAAGAGTCATGATCTGGCCCAATGACCATGACTTCTCGCTGGTCGGGTTCGAGATCTGAGTCGTACTCAGTCTCTCCCGGGTCACTTACCTCGCATTGCAGTTCGTCTGGTTCCACAGCTAGACACAAGTTTGGAATCTGGACATCAGACCAATCTAGGGCTGGCCATTTCCCTTTCTTGGTCCAATGGATGGGCTGCTTCTGCCCCTGGCTGATGATTGATGATGTTGACTTTGCAGAGATGGCCAAGTCGTGCCCCTTACTAATTGGTGCTGAGATGGGCAAGTCGTGCCCCTTGCTGATTGAAGTGGGCAGGTTGTGCCCCTGGCTGATTGAAATGGGCAGGTTGTGCCCCTGGTTGAGAGAAGTGGGCAAGTTGTGCCCCTGGTTGGGAGCAGGTGTCAGGGTAACCTGGTCCTGAAGCTGCTGTATTTGTCTTCCTTCTTCGTCTTCATCATTTCCTTCTTCTTCTGGAGGCTTAGATGGTTCGAGAATCTGATCCCATCGAATGGGGGGCCACGTGGCCCAAACTAGGCTCATCGGGAGACCTTTGTGTAGTGCAGTCGGTTGATTCCCTCCTGGATCTTTGCAAGGTTCTCCTGGCTTGACGAACTGGATGGGTGAGCACCGAAATTTCTTCCTTCTTTTGTCCGTGAAGACTGTCTTGTATCCGTGTCCCCATTTGCGTTGGTTATATACTAGCGGTACCTTTCTGGACTTGAAGTGGTTCTTCATTCGGTATTTGAGGCTCAGACGCTCTGCTGGTGAAAAGACACGGTCCACCCTTATCGGTTCTGGATTAGTGATAGAGTTAACAGTCTCGAATTCGAAACTGTGAAACGGGATGTCTTCCTCAGAGTGCTGGATATCGATGACCGGGATGTCTGGTTCAGTGGCAGCAGCATTGGAAGGAATGATGAGCTCCTTCTCTGCATGGATAGAGATCACTTGATTTCCACAGATGTATTTCACTCGTTGATGCAGGGTTGACGGCACAGCTCCAACCTTGTGCAGCCAAGGTCGCCCGAGCAACATGTTGAAAGAGGCTGATATATCCAGGATTTGGAATGTGATGGTAGAGATTTCTGGACCTATTTGTACCTCTATGTCGACCTCCCCTTCCACTGATCGGCGGGTGTTGTCGAATGCTCTAACGCATATGGTGCTGGGTCGAAATGAAGAAGGGCTGATTCCCAGACGTTCCGCGGTCTTGCGTGGGCAGACATTTAAGCTTGAGCCATTATCGATAAGGACCAGCGGAACACAGAGGTCCTTGTATCGTAAGGCTATGTTGAGGGATCTCCCGTGATCACGTCCTTCAGATGGCAACTCGTTATCTGTGAAGGTGATGGCGCGCGGAGCCAGGAGTTGTCCAATCATCAAAGCTATCATTTCTGGTGCCGTATCAGAGGAGACGTGAGCATCGTTCAAGGTTTTAGCAAACATTTCTCGGTGTATGTGAGATGTGCAGAGTAGCTCCCATACTGAGATTTGAGCAGGGATTGACTTGAGCTGAGTTGCCACATCGTATGCGGCTTCATTTTTGTTGCCGAGGCCTGAAAGGGCGCCTTTGGGATCTCCTCTGTTCTGATTATCTCTTCGGATGCAACGCCCATTGGGATTCATGTTCCCCACTTCCGCACATTCTGGATAGTGCCATGAAACCTCTTTGTAGTTTTCCTCCCTTTTGCCTTCTAGGACCACCGGTTCTTGCAACGGTGTTGGTGTGGGTACCAGATCTTCCTCGTATGGAGCTTTTGCCTTGAGAACTACATTGTTGCCTGTGCTAAAGGGGTAATATCGAGGCTTGTCTTCATAGATCACATAAGGTCGTGGTCCTGGCTTGACTGTTCCTGGGGCAGGAGGCTCCCATGGAATGAATACTGGTCCTCTTGATATGGCAGAAGGTTTCTCTGTTCGTCCCAACTGTCGTAGTGTTATTGACACGCCTCCGGGATTTGCCCCTTGCAATATGACTGGCTCGACTAGAATAGCTCCTTCCAATACAACGGGTTCTTGTTATTGATGAGTATAATCCTTCCATTATGGATTGGATTGTTCTTGAGTTGCCCCTTGCAAGATGACAGGTTCGTATGTGGGCTCGATGTATGATTGTGCTCCTTCCAGGACGACTGGTTCCCAGCTTGAATGGTTGTAAGGTGCCCCTTGAACAACTGGTATATCATATGGAGGTGCTCCTTCGAGTACTACTGGCTCGGAGATTGAAGGAAGAAAGGGACCTGCCCCTTGCAAGATTGGAGGAGGATTTGTCGGCCCATAGGTGTAGGCATGAATGGATTGGATGGGGGAGAAGAAGCGATCGAGATGGTCCCCTTCTTCTATACTATTGACTGCAGGGCCACGAGACGAACTGGGGTCCGTTGGATGTTGAGGCAGAGGATTCTAAAGGATGTTGGTGGAAGCTGCTGGAGAACTTCCAGGGACCGAGATAACGATCTTGCGGTCATCAATCAGGTCTTGTATGGCATTCTTCAAAGTATAGCATCGATCAGTGGCGTGGCCACGTCCTTGATGATAGGCGCAATACTCATTTTCTCGGTAGTTTGGTGGCAAAGGATAAGGAGGAGGCCTAGGTGTCATCAGAGTGAGTAATTGCTTTTGTACCAGCGTAGTCATGATTTGACTAAGTGGTTGACTGAGTGGAGTGAACTTCCTGGACTCCCTGTAATTCTGCCTGTTCTGGTATGAGTATTGGCCGTTTCCTCTGAACTGCTGCTGTTGTCGAGGCGGTTGTGGCTGAGGATTTGGTTGTGGCTGATACCGCTGAGGCTGATGCTGAACTTGATTCTGCTGATACTGTTGACGTCCCTGTGGGGGAGCATGTTGATTTCCTTGAGCAGTGGTATTGATGTTGTTTACCTCTGTTGGGCGGGGAGGAGAACCACTGCGGTTTCCATTCCCATGCCCGATAGGTTTTCCTTCCACTCTATTCCTCTTGACTGGAGTGGCCTGATGAGGCCATGGGGAGATTGTCCCGGCACGGATTCCTGCTTCGACTTGCTCTCCAGCATGGATCAATTGTGAGAAATTCGCATATGGATGCGAGATGAGATACCCAGATATGCCTGGATATGTTGAATGAACAATCATGGAGATTTGTTCTTCGTCGTCGATAGGCGTTCACATTCGAGCTGCCATAGCTCGCCAACGTCCCACATAAGCTGATAGTGTTTCATCACTCCTTTGCCTGAGAGCCGCAAGGTCGGCTCTTCTGGGTGCCATGTTGAGATTGTACGCGAATCTGTCGACGAAAGCCTAGGAAAGTTGTTCCCATGTCCTGATGCGGTGGCAGTCCAATGAGGTGTACCAATCTAGGGCATCGCCCTTCAGAGATTTTTGGAACAAACGTATGAGGGCCCCTTCATTTCCTGAGATTGCACTCAGCTCTCCACAGAAGGCCTTGAGATGTGCTGTGGGACAACCGCTGCCATCGTATCTTTTGAATTTTGGAACCTCAAAATTTTGAGGTACTTGAGCATCTGGGAAGGGACACAAGTCTCTGAACTTGGTCGAAGGTAGATCAATTCCTTGTTGTCGCTGAAGCTGATTTTGCAAGATCTGGAACCGCTCCCGCAACTCGTCCAGTCCTGAGTGATCTGTTCGAACGACTGGTGCCTCTTGGAGTAAGGCACGTTCTTCTTTGGCATAGTGGTCGATGTCTTCGACCCTATGGGCTTGCTGAAAAGCAACCGCGGGTTGCTGAAATTGATTTGATGACTGAACTGGATTCTGATGAACTTGTGCTTGAAATGATTGTAACTGAACTGGAGACTGTACTGAAGGTTGAATTGAAATTTGCTGGAAATTGACTGGATTTTGCTGAATTGAAGATTGCTGGAAGTTAACTGGATTTTGCTGAATTGAAGATTGCTGGAAATTAACTGGAATCCCATCGGCGGGGATGTGCTGGAATTGAAAAGTGCTCCTGTTTGCAGGAGGCTGAGATGCTGGGAAGTGGCCCCCTTGTTGGGTATTCGCCACTGTCCGCTGATTGATGTGGGCTTGACACTGACCCCCGTTGTGGGCATTCGCCAGTGCTGTCCCTGTTGCTGGAAATTGAATTGAAATCCCATCGGCGGGGATGTGCTGGAATTGAAAAGGTGTCCCATCGGCGGGGACATGCTGAGATCTACTGAGATTGTTGTTTGCAAGATTGACTGGAAGCTGACTGGATGTTCCTGTAACGGAAGTGCTCTGAGATGGCCTTGTCGTCGCAGGAAGATATTGAGAAGGATGCCCCGTAGCGAAGGGCTGAGATGGCTGCTGTCGGTATTCTTGGGCAGACTTCGATGGTTGTGCTTGATTTGAACTGGAGGCTGGAAGGGCCTGGCATGGTTGCTGAGACTGCTGAACTGGGCCAACCTGATTGTTGGCTGCTGCGGTGGCTTGTGCTTGCATGAATTGCAAGAGCATTTCTTGCATTGCTTTCACTCCTTGTGCCAATTCTTGTATGATTGGTGTATTATCAATGGGCTGTTGCGCTGGAGGTTGCACTTCGGTCTTCTCAAGAGCAGGGAAGAGACGAGTTTCTTCTTCGTGGTCGAACATGGCTTGCTGAGCCCGAGTGCGGATTATGCTGCGGAAGGGAAGTTGTCTCCGCGTTCGTTGAGCCCGAGGAGGCGCAATGGTGAGGACTATTCTCTACTCTTTTTGGGTTTTGGGATTTTCTATTTTTTTTTTGTTTTGGGATCTTTTATATTTTTTTTGTTTGTTTTGGGTGGAATGCTATGCAGATGAGATTGTATGAGGATTAATGACTTTCAAGTATATGAAGGATTCTGTTTTTCAAGTCGGATCACGACTAGTGGGACTAGCTTATCCCCAGCAGAGTCGCCATTCTGTGGACCCTCGTCGATTTTTCCGCGCTCCCACACAACGACGTTCTCCCTTTCCTTTCGGAAGAAGAAGAAGAAGAGGTGCGTGCGTGCGAAATCGCCGTTTGTGCCACTGGCTTGCCTCGTTCTCGAGGGCTTCGTTTGGTTGTCGTGTTAAGCTGGATATGTTTAAATGAGTTTATATAACACCAGAGTCGCCACTAGCCAGTTACTTCGAATCTACAGTCGGCTAGACCCCGTAGAAACGTTAGAGAAGGGAATCCGAAGATCCCTTCCTCTAAAATGACTCCTGTTGATCTGCGGTCAGAGATTCAAGGTAAGGGATCACGGTTACAGGGTGGGAAGAGGTTAAGCACCCCACACACTGCCCGTACCGAAGTACGGTCTCTACTTCACAGAATCGATCGAATACTTGAAAGTCTAGTTTAATCCTCGTATATTCTCATGGATGACATGATGCATGAATGCGGGTCTGAACAGTAAGAGTTTCTGATGGGCAGGTTCCAACAACGGGCAAGCCCAGAGCGTACGCTCGAACTGACAAGTGCTTAATGTAAGACGTATGCAGTGTGTTTGAATAATCAAGGTGCTTTATGGTGAAGCATGAATGCAGGTCTGAACAGTAAGAGTTTCTGATGGGCAGGTTCCAACAACGGGCAAGCCCAGAGCATACGCTCGAACTGACAGGTGCTTAATTTAAGACATATGCAGTGTACTTGATGAATCAAGGTGCTTGCAGTGAAGTAGGGGGGTTGGAAGAAAAGTAAATGTTGCACTTATGCTAGATGCAAATGAGATGATGCTGGAAAAGAGTAGCCGGGTGGACGGAGGTGTCGCAAGGATTGGCTTCGAGTGGATGGATCAAGACTTGGATGGCTTGGGAGGCTTGGACCAGTGGTCAAGCTGGGCTGGACCAGGGCTAGGCTCTCCTCACTCGGGCTCTCCTTGGTGGAGGAATGGGCTAAAGAGGATTCGAATCGCACTCGGGCTGAAGAGAGGGAAGTGGATTTTTGAAATGAGAAGGGGAGGGGGGTATTTATAGCAGCGGAGAGTGGCACTCTCGTAATTTTTTCCGGGCGGCCTGCTATGGGCCGCCCGTACGGCCTCTCCTCGGTTTCCAGCGAGTACGGTCGCTCCCTCGGGGCTGCTGTTGGACTCGCTGGTCGACTCAGTGAGTTGACTCAGTGAGTCGACTCGGTGGTTTGACTCGACGGGTTGACTCGACGGGTTGACTCGGTGTTTTGACTCGACGGGTTGACGCAGCGGGTTAACTCAGCGGGTTGACTCAGCGGGGTGACTCAGTGAGTTTGACTTTTTTTAGGATTTTTTTGACTGGCCTTTTTTCTGGGGGGTTTTTCAGGGTGGTGTTTAGGACTGGGTTGACTGGGTTCAGGCTTGAACTGGGCTATGGAATGGGGCTTACAAGGGTGAGTTTGGCTGAGTTTGGACTTGGGATTTAGGGGTATGGTCCTCCATTCAACCAGCTATCTCTACCAACAGTGTAGCCGAAGGTGGGGGTGTCTACACCGTATAAACAATAACTTTGGATCCTATTAAGTATGGCCTGAATTTGTCCAAGGCAAAAAGGACAACTAGGAGCTCTTTCTCCGTAGTTGAATAATTAACTTGGGCGGGATTCAAGTTCCTACTTGCGTAGTAGATAACATGGGGCTTTTTATCCTTCTTTTGGCCTAACACCGCCCCAATAGCAAAATCGCTCGCATCGCACATCAACTCAAAAGGAATGGACCAATCTGGTGGTTGCTGTTGAACCTCCAATTTATACATTGCATTGCCCACTACATGACATGGTATGCATGATTTTCATGATTAAAAGGCCCATCTAATGCATGTTTTGTGATTGTAGGGATGAGAGCGGACTTAACCCAATTGTAGACCAAAAGACCATGTTTAGGAGCCTTTGATGAAGGCCCAAGGTGGACCAAAGAAAGAAGAAAGCAAAGAGAGAGGAAGGAGAGAAGAAAAGAAAGAAGAAAAAAGGCAAAACTGGGTCTGACCGGTCAAGACCGGTCGGATGCACTCCCTGGACATCTGCAAGGTAGGTCTAGACCGGTCATGACCGGTCGGCCAGCCCTGTCCGACCAGTCATGACCGGTCGGCCATGCAAGTTCAACTTCCAGATTCTAAAACACCGAGGTATTCCCGTGTCTAATTTTTCAGACCATTTTTCTGGGCTCATTTTGATGATATTTTAAAATCCAATACATCCATGTCGAAGAGGAGCTCGACGCCGAACTAACCCAAGTGGTTTCGTGTCGATCAGAGCTACGGATTGACCGTGGTGGCCAAAACAATACGAACTGTCCAGAAAGTTCCAGATTTCGCTGTTCAACTCTGGGTCTGTCCAGGTGACCCATCATTGATGATATGAAGAATCTACTTTGACCATCTTTTAGACCACATCCATATATGAATAACCACAAAAGTTTCAGATCAAAAGAATGTGTGGTTTGATCGTACCGGTTGAAGAAAGATGGACCATCCAGAAAGATCCAACTGCACAGAGTTTATAAAAGCCCTAAGTGTTCTAATTTTCGGACCATATTCTGGAATTTCTTTAGACAATCTAATCCATCCATCATGTAGAGGAGGAAGTTTTCTACCAATGTTCAAAATTTGAGATCAATCCGACCTCTGTACACTCCGGGGCGTTGAAAGCAAGATGACTGGTTCTGAAGGTATCCAAAGTGCGCGATTTTGAGAGGCGGTCGGTGATGTGATTGGTGGGCCCATTCAGAGGATAATCTTGGAAATCTAAATCATCTATTTGGAAGATCACATTACAAGGAAGCTACAAACCAAATTTGAAGGCAATCCGACCATTGGTTAAGCCGTACCAAGCGAAACAAATTCTGCTATGTTGCTCTACTATTGTTGCACTATAAAAGGAGGTGCTCTCTTCTATTCCAAATCAAGCAAGGACGTGGGAAGCAAGGAGTTCAAGTCATAGGAGGCTTCCTAGCCTCCTCCAGCTAGTTTTTCTTCCTTTCCTTAGTTCTAGTTCTAGTTTTAATATGTTTTTCCTTAGCTAACCTCTTAGATAGAGCTAGAGGTGAAATTTGTAGTTGGTTTCAATGCTTTAATTCTTTTATTTCAAGTACTCTTTTCTTAATTTTGGATTTTAAACTTCTAGTTTGAATAAAGTTTGGATTTTTAGATGAATTGTGAGAGTTTGTGTACTCCGGACATGAGTTCCTTGCAATCCTCTAAGATTACCATGATTGGGTTGTTTGAATTCGAATTGTAGTAACCCTTGAGCAGGCCATAGTCCATAGGCATGGTTGTTACTCCGAAGGCTACAAGTTTGAGTTCTATGTGCTTCATTAGAACTAGAAATCTTATTTCCAGATTTAAGTGGGATTTTTGTGCTTGAATGTTATATCCTCTAATTAGATGAGAGATAGGACTTTGATTCTAATTGTATTGTACTTGGATGAATGGATTGGCATTGGACTACTACAAATGGATCCTTGATGCTCTAGTTCTTCTTAATTTCAAATTTTTCTATTTGATGTGAAAAACCATTTTCCTAAACTTCTTAGATTCTAGTTATTAGAGTAGTTGGAGTTGTTTACTTCTTTCCCTGTGGATCGACCTCGCTCTTACCGAGATTTATTACTACATCGCAGCCTTACACTTGAGGCGAGCGAACAAGTTTTTGGCGCCGCTGCCGAGGAAAAGGTTAAACGGTTCTAATTGTTCTAGTAGCTATAGAGTAGTTGTAGTTAGGTAGGATTTTCAATTTTTATAGAAGTAGATTTTCTGATTTTTTTTTTCTAGATTACTAACAATTTTTCGTTTGATTTTGTAGGACATTGTTGCTGACATAGATCTCACTCTATTGGGTAACATCTCCCCATCTCTCTTCTTTTTGTTCTTTTTCCTAGATTAGGGTAGTTTCCAATTCTTTAAAATTTCATCATGTATGATTGGACGAATGGTGCATACAAGTACCTTTTGGAGGATGAGACGTCGGATTGGGAGACCCAAAATCATTATGATTGGAACCATTACAAGCATAAATATTTTTCTAAGACTCAATCTTCTTCTAATACTCCCCCACGTAAGACAATGGGAGAGTATCGGAAAGAGATGAATAATGTTCCACCGGTTAGGACAATGTATGATCACTTGTATGGCTATACATATCAACAACCATCTAAAAGCCCAACATATGACATGCATAATCCAAATTGGTGGGAGCATCAAAATTTCAACTTGGAAGATGAGCCAACCATGGATGCCAACAACTATCCTCAAGAGTTTCTTTCTCATGAGCCGCAACTGACAAGAACTCTTGAGGATACGCTGCGAGAGTTTATGAAAATAACTGAGCAATACATACAAAATCTCTCGCCATCTCAAAATCCTGAACCCGACATTGGGAACACCAAATCATTCCCCAACAATGAGGAGGATGAGGCTATCCAAGCCCAACCCTCTTCTGATTTAATGACTAAACTTTTAAGGGATGTAGATCTCAGCGATCCCACCATTACTATTGATTATGGTAAATCAACTATCTCTTTTAGCTATTCCGATTTGAATGATGAAGAGATTTCAAGGACGGTTGACGAACCCGAGGAATCTACAAAATTTGAAAGTGATAGTTTGATTACCTACAATGAGGGTTTGAAAGATGATTGTGAGTCCATGATTTCTTCTTCCAAAGGGTCGAATGTTTATGAGTCTCTAGAGGATATGCATGCTAGAGAGATGGCCGAAGTCGATCTTTTTGAGTCCTTCCACCAACAACACATGCCAAATTCTAGTGTGGTAGACCTCCCTTTGATTGAAAATTCTATTCCTTTGGATGATGAGGTGGCACAATCTGAAATTTTCAAAGATCAACCAATGTTAAATGATGTGCTTACCACTGAATCTGAAGAATTCTCTTTGGAAGACCTCTCTATAGAGGAGGAATTCCTTACCATTGAAACAAAATTTCTTCAATCATTAAGGGAGGATGAGGACCCTTCATCTGACTATCTCGATTTCCTAGAGGAATGCTTGGCCCACTCTTATGATCTTGATGATGAGATGATTAAGGAGTTGGATATTTTGTTAGACACGGTGTCAGTGCCTGAAGAACACCTTTCCACTGATTTACACTCTTTACCATTGTTTGTGGAAGCACCGTACAATTCTGAAATTGTGGACAAGACAACTTTAACTAATGAAAACTCGATGAATGTCTCTCCACCGTCATGGGTCCTTCATCCCATTGAAAGTTCTGATTGGGATGACCCATTTTTAATCAATCATAACCCAAATCAGAATTTGAGGAGATATCTTTTTGCTGCTCTTATCTCCTCCTTTTATGCATGTGGTGCACAATACGATTGGACTTCAATGATAAGAAGCACACATGTTTACTGTCGAGCAGGACTTTGGATGGTCCTCATGAGAAATTTATTAAAATTCATGAAGATCCTGCTCAACTTTGATCATGTAGTTGATCGGACTAATCAAAGGTAGGTAGGTAGGTTAGGATTTATTTTTCTGCAATTAGGATTAAATAAGTCTCATCGAGACAATGGAAGATTCTAGAATTGATCAACTTGCTATCTCAGGTACTATTGTTCTCACTCTCTCATATTTTACCATTGCTCTCATGTTCATGCTAATTGCATATCTTTTTACATTGAGGACAATGCAAGATTTGGTTGGGGGGTGAGATGAGATTCCTTATCTAGCATGTTGCAACATTTCGAGCCTCACATGCGCAATTTTTTTTCAAATTTTCTAAAATTTCAAAACTCTTTTAGAAAACCTTATTTCCATGCATTCGAGATGATATGAGTATAAGAAGAGGAGATACAAAGTGTGTGATGTTGTAAGTCTTGAATTTCTCCCAACATAATGGTTTTATATGTTAGTTCCCCTATTGTTGTGATTGATAGAAAATTTGAACACCTTCACACCAAGTTCACATTACACGATTTTCATGAGTTGAAAGGTTTATGTGATTTGTGGATTAGCTAGACTTTGATATAAAGGTGTTGAGAAACCAAGCCGGGGTATTTTGTCCATCCTTGTCCATGGGAAAATAATGAAAGATATGGATTTTTAAAAATCCTATCTAATTTTAAAAGAAAAAGGAAAGAAAGGATGAAATCGGGAATGAAGGAAAAATGGTGGAAAATTCCGAAAAGGGCTACCTATTACCAACCGGGGGATGGTCGAACCGTAACCAAAGCCGGAAATGGGACGTAGTGTGAAAGCCGTCGAAAGGACGGTAAGGCAAATTCCTGTCATAGGCTTGTTGTTGCTCTGTGCACCTTAAAATCCATGATTTACTTAATCTATGAAGAAGATAATCCCAAAAACTCATGAGATGAACTTTCACTATGCACACTAGGTTGAATTTGTTCGAGTTCTTCTATCTATCAATCAATCAGCGGGAATTTCATGTAGACACTTATTATGTTTTGAGAGTTTAAGATTTCAGCTTCTATCACCTAATTTTTCCAAATTTTATACGTGTACATCTTGGAATGGATAGAATCATGGTTTCTGAAGGAGAGTTGGGTTTGGAGGTTTGAAATTGTTTCACGCATGTTTTGCTCGGGACTAGCAAAAAGCTGGTTGGGGGGTATGTTGAACCTCCAATTTATACATTGCATTGCCCACTACATGACATGGTATGCATGATTTTTATGATTAAAAGGCCCATCTAATGCATGTTTTGTGATTGTAGGGATGAGAGTGGACTTAACCCAATTGGAGACCAAAAGACCATGTTTAGGAGCCTTTGATGAAGGCCCAAGGTGGACCAAAGAAAGAAGAAAGCAAAGAGAGAGGAAGGAGAGAAGAAAAGAAAGAAGAAAAAAGGCAAAACTGGGTCCGACTGGTCAAGACCGGTCAGCCAAGAAGGCCCGACCGGTCAAGACCGGTCGGATGCACTCCCTGGACATCTGCAAGGCAGGTCTAGACCGGTCATGACCGGTCGGCCAGCCCTGTCCGACCGGTCATGACCGGTCGGCCATGCAAGTTCAACTTCCAGATTCTAAAACACCAAGGTATTCCCGTGTCTGATTTTTTGGACCATTTTTCTGAGCCCATTTTGATGATATTTGGAAATCCAATACATCCATGTCGAAGAGGAGCTCGACGCCGAACTAACCTAAGTGGTTTCGTGTCGATCGGAGCTACGGATTGACCGTGGTGGCCAAAACAATACGAACTGTCCAGAAAGTTCCAGATTTCGCTGTTCAACTCTGGGTCGGTCCAGGTGACCCATCATTGATGATATGAAGAATCTACTTTGACCATCTTTTATACCACATCCATATATGAATAACCACAAAAGTTTCAGATCAAAAGAATGTGTGGTTTGATCGTACCGGTTGAAGAAAGATGGACCATCCAGAAAGATCCAACTGCACAGAGTTTATAAAAGCCCTAAGTGTTCTAATTTTCGGACCATATTCTGGAATTTCTTTAGACAATCTAATCCGTCCATCATGTAGAGGAGGAAGTTTTCTACCAATGTTCAAAATTTGAGATCAATCCGACCTTTGTACACTCCGGGGCGTTGAAAGCAAGATGACTGGTTCTGAAGGTATCCAAAGTGAGAGGCAGTCGGTGATGTGATTGGTGGGCCCATTTAGAGGATAATCTTGGAAATCTAAATCATTTATTTGGAAGATCACATTACAAGGAAGCTACAAACCAAATTTGAAGGCAATCCGACCATTGGTTAAGCCGTACCAAGCGAAACAAATTCTGCTATGTTGCTCTACTATTGCTGCACTATAAAAGGAGGTGCTCTCTTCTATTCCAAATCAAGCAAGGACGTGGGAAGCAAGGAGTTCAAGTCATAGGAGGCTTCCTAGCCTCCTCCAGCTAGTTTTTCTTCCTTTTCTTAGTTCTAGTTCTAGTTTTAATATGTTTTTCCTCAGCTAACCTCTTAGCTAGAGCTAGAGGTGAAATTTGTAGTTGGTTTCAATGCTTTAATTCTTTTATTTCAAGTACTCTTTTCTTAATTTTGGATTTTAAACTTCTAGTTTGAATAAAGTTAGGATTTTTAGATGAATTGTGAGAGTTTGTGTACTCCGGACATGAGTTCCTTGCAATCCTCTGAGATTACCATGATTGGGTTGTTTGAATTCGAATTGTAGTAACCCTTAAGCAGGCCATAGTCCATAGGCATGGCTGTTACTCCGAAGGCTACAAGTTTGAGTTCTATGTGCTTCATTAGAACTAGAAATCTTATTTCCAGATTTAAGTGGGATTTTTGTGCTTGAATGTTATATCCTCCAATTAGATGAGAGATAGGACTTTGATTCTAATTGTGTTGTACTTTGATGAATGGATTGGCATTGGACTACTACAAGTGGATCCTTGATGCTCTAGTTCTTCTTAGTTTCAAATTTTCCTATTTGATGTGAAAAACCATTTTCCTAAACTTCTTAGATTCTAGTTATTAGAGTAGTTGGAGTTGTTTACTTCTTTCCCTGTGGATCGACCTCGGTCTTACCGAGATTTATTACTACATCGCAGCCTTACACTTGAGGCGAGCGAACAGTTGCATGATAGGAGCGGTTGTCAACATGTATTTTAGCTTTGAAAAAGCTAATTGACATTCGGCGCTCCACTCAAATTGGTTCTCCTTTTGTAGAAGGTTGCATAAAGGCCTTGAGATATGACTAAAATCCTTTATAAACCATCTATAGAAACCGGCGTGTCCAAGGAAGGACCGCACATCGCGTATGCTTTTCGGTGGTGGTAGATTGGAAATTATGTCAATTTTTGCTCGGTCTACCTCTATTCCATTGGACGAGATGATATGTCCAAGGACTATTCCTCTTTGTACCATGAAATGGCACTTTTCCCAGTTTAATACAAGTTTCTTCTCCTCACACCTCATCAAGACCAACTTCAAGTGCTTGAGGCATTCATCAAACGTACAACCAAAAACAGAAAAGTCGTCCATGAACACCTCAAGAAACTCACCCACCATTGTTGTAGGCAAATATAGTCTGATTAAGAGGTGAAGGATCGCGGCGATGTGGATGCGAGCAGCTCGGCTCGTACTCACTAGAAGAGGTCGCATTCCCCGGATGCGAGCAGCTTTGCTCGGGCTCGTTAGAAGGAGTCGCATCTCCTGGATGCGAGCAGCTCTGCTCGGGCCCGTTAGGAGGGGTCGCATTCCCCGGATGAGAGCAGCTTTGCTCGGGCTCGTTAGAAGGGGTCGCATCTCCTGGATGCGAGCAGCTCTGCTCGGGCCCGTCAGGAGGGGTCGCACATCACGAATGCGAGCATCCCTGACACAAGCAGCTCCCGACGTCAGAATAGTCCTGAGTCTTTTGGTTCGGATGGTCTTCATACTTCCAGCACCCGGTTCTCGTCGAGCGGCTTGTTCAATCCCTCTGCGACACCAAGCAGAGTTACATCCAGCGCGGCGGTTTTCTTCCTTTCGGCTCTCTTTCCTTTTCGGTAGCTATGACTCCAACTACGAGCAATCAGCACGATTACCATGTCGATTAGCGGCCTGTATAGGTCGGTCTTTGGGCTTATCTTCTTTGGTGGTTCCGAGTCACAGGGGATTGCTATCAAGAAACGTGATTGCCGAAAGGAGTTATTGGGTTAAATACTGCCTCTAAGGATAAGGATCTTGTCCCAGGAAATCAGCGAGATTTCAGTATCGTACGCGACATCATCGGGATTTCGATATCTTACGTAACAAATTGGCTTGCTTCAGATCTATATAAGGGGGTGACTCCATTAAGAGAAAGGTACACACATAGAACATTCAATTTCTATCCCGTCTTACTTAGCTTTTTTCTTACTTTGGCCTGACTTAAGCATCGGAGGGCTAACGGCTGGTCCCCAGCCACCCTTAGTTGCTATCTTCTTTCAGGTCTGGTGGTGAAAATCCCTGTTGGAGTGAAGGAGAAAAACCGGAGGATCTCGTTACAAAATCTGACATTAACAGTTTGGCGTCGTCTGTGGGAACATCAAAATCAATCGTGCTAACCACCGATCAAACTCCTTCGGCGATGCTTCCTAAAATGGCTGTTCATCCTTCAACTTCAAGACAGGCACCTCCTCCGCCTGATGAGACGGAATCCGTACCTGCCCTCCCACCTGCTCCGACGAATATCCCTCAAGGAGCCCCGAATATGCCATCAACAAACCCATTATTGGAGGCTTCTGGAAATCAAGATGATGTCCTACGTTTCCTCGGAAACACCCTTCTAACTCTGAACGCCGGAGTTCAGGCGCTGTCAAATCGGCTTGATCAGCACTTCCCTAAACCGCAAAGACAACCTTCCGAAGGGTTACCACCGCAACCCATACCAGTAGCTTCCAGACATTCTGTGGACGAACCACAGGTCCCACCACTCGGCGGCCATCCCCCTGTGCCGTCTTCACATTCTATACATTCCAGTTCGTCTTGACAACCTTAACGCAAGGCTCCACCGCCGAAACGTCTAGCTATACCCTACCATGGGAAGGAGATCTCAAAAGAATCCAAGATCGTTTTGATGTCATGGAACAGCGATACCAGGCAAATCGGCCATCTGCCGTCATGGCGGCGATACATCAATCTGAATCTCCCTTCACCAGCGAGGTCATGGAAGCCCCGTTGCCCAGAAAGTATCGAGCACCAGTTATCGCTCCGTACACAGGAATTGGCGACCCTCTGGAGCATCTGGAAACATACAGGTCCCTCATGGAGTTAGAGGGACATGGTTCAGAAATCATGTGTAGGGCTTTTCCCCTGACATTGAAGGATGCAGCTCGTACGTGGTTTCGGGGGTTAAAGCCCCGTTCCATCAGTTCCTTTTCCCAATTATCGGAGATATTTCTTTCTCAATTCATGGGAAGTATTCGCATTAAGAAGCCAGCCTCCCATCTGATGAATCTGAAACAGCAGCATGGGGAGACAATAAAGGAGTTCACAGTACGGTTCACTGCCGAAGCCGTTCAAACTGAGGGTTACACTAAAGAAAAGGGCCTTACAGCCCTCATTGCCGGAATAACGAGCGAGAAATTCAGGTTCGCCTTAGATAAAAGCCCTCCGAAAACTATGACAGAATTCCAAGCCAAAGCTCAGAAATATATCAATGCAGAAGAAGTCGCATTGACACGCCATGGAGTACAAAGTAAGAAGCGCAATCCAGAAGGAACCTCTTCTACAGATAAGAAATATCATCGTGACCAGCGCGATCGTTCTCCCAGGAAGCCCTACTCTGGTAAATATCATAACTACACTCCTCTTAATCAGTCTCCTGAAAAGGTTCTAATGGAGATTAAACACAAGCCATATGTGAAGTGGCCTGCAAAGATCAAATCCGATCCCGAGAAGAGGGACAAGAGCAAGTTCTGTTACTTTCACAAAGATCACGGGCATAGGACCCAGGACTGCATCTCTCTACGAGACCATATCGAAGCCCTTATTCGAAAAGGCCATCTCCAGGATTACGTTGCTCGTAAAAATCGATCACCAGAAAGGGCGAAGACCTCATCTCGTCAAAAGGAACCACCTCATCATCAAACCAACCAAGAGGACGCTGAGCCTACGGGAGAAATCCGCACTATCGTCGGGGGACCAGCTTGTGGGGGTGACTCTCAAGCTTCAAGAAAAGCATACGCTCGGAAGGCGTCCAAAGAACCCCAGCAAATCTATTGGCTAGAACAAACGACCAGCTCATCGAAATCGAGTCATCCTCCAATTTCTTTCACCCTCGAAGATACAGCGGGAATTCACTTCCCTCATGAAGATTCTATCGTAGTCACATTGAAGGTATCAAATTATCTGACTCATCGAATTATGGTGGATACAGGTAGCTCAGCCGATATTCTGTACTTGGAAGCTTTCAACAAAATGGCACTATCCAGAAGCCTCCTCAAGCCAGTATCGACCCCTCTCGTCGGCTTTAGAGGGGAGGTAGTAACACCTGAAGGAAGCATCGATCTCCCAGTTACTTTTGGGGAGAGTCCAGCGAAGACCACCATCTTCGTAAGCTTCCTCGTTGTGGATCGAAAATCAGCATATAACGCCATTTTGGGGCGGCCATCTCTAACTAAGGTTGGAGCGGCCTTGCACCCTTCATATCTATGTGTTAAATTTCCTACCCCAAACGGCATCGGGGTCGTGCAAGGAAGTCAGCAGGAGGCACGGTCCTGTTACCAGATAGCCCTCCAAGATCGAAAGAAGGCTCAAGCAATGCCCGTCATGGAAATAGCTCAAGGATCACCCGACGTTCCCTCAACCACCTCGTTAGATCCGAGAGAAAATGCTCTGAAGTCGGGAACTCCAGGGGAGGAAACGGTGGCGATCCACCTGACCGAAGATGACCATCTAAGATCGTGTACATCGGATCCTCCCTGACCAGTGTCCATCGTGAAGATTTGATCCGTTTCCTCACTGAATACAAGGATGTGTTTGCTTGGTCTCATAAAGATATGCCAGGCATCGATCCCAATGTCATCGCACATCGTCTCAACATTGACCCGAAGCATAAACCCGTACATCAGCGTCGACGTGCCTTTACTGCAGAAAGATAAATGGCAATCAAAACTGAAGTTGAGAAGCTGCTCGCGGCTAATTTCATAAAGGAAGTTGACTACCCTGCGTGGGTCACAAACGTAGTTCTCGTCCGGAAAGCTAATGGCAAATGGAGGATGTGCATCAACTATTCAGATTTGAACAAAGCATGTCCCAAAGATAGCTTTCCAACACCACGGATCGACCAGTTGGTCGACTCAACAGCTGGACATGCTCTCCTCAGCTTTATGGATGCTTATTCTGGTTACAACCAGATTATGATGCATCCACCTGATAGCCAGCATACTGCCTTCATCACAGATCGAGGACTATATTGCTACCAGGTAATGCCGTTCGGTCTTAAAAATGCAGGGGCCACTTATCAACGCCTTGTCAACAAAATATTCGCTGCTCAAATCGGTAGGAATATGGAAGTGTATGTTGACGATATGCTCGTGAAAAGCATCGTTGAAGATAACCACATTTCTGACCTTCGAGAAGCCTTTGATCTGATGAGGAAGTATCAAATGAAATTAAACCCAGAAAAATGCGCGTTTGGAGTGTCTGCAGGGAAATTTCTTGGGTTCATGGTTGGCCAGCGTGGAATTGAGGCGAATCCCGAAAAGATTAAAGCATTGATAGAGATGAAACCCCCCGTTACTCTGAAGGACGTCCAGCGTCTGGCTGGTCGCATCGCATCATTGAACAGGTTCATCTCGCGAGCATCTGACAAGTGCTTGCCCTTCTTCAAACTCCTTCGTGCAACGGCCAAGTCTGATTGGAAGTGGACACCTCAATGTGAAGAAGCTTTTCAGCAACTGAAGAAATACATGAGCGCTCCCCCCATTTTATCTAAACCTGTAGCACATGAGCAACTCATTCTTTATTTATCTGTGTCTTCCACGGCCGTTAGCGCCGCTTTAATAAGAGAAGATTCCGGGGTGCAAAGGCCCGTTTATTATATCAGTCGAGCAATGGTCGATGCAGAAACTAGGTATTCTCAAATGGAGAAACTGGCTTTAGCCTTAGTTACCGCGGCTCAAAAACTGCGACCATACTTTCAAGCCCATGCTATTTTAGTACCAACAAATCATCCACTACGACAAGTCCTTCAAAAACCTGAGGCTTCCGGGCACTTAACTAAATGGGCGGTCGAGATCAGTGAGCATGATATCTCATTCTGTCCTAGGACCGCAGTCAAGGGCCAGGCCGTGGCTGACTTCATCACCGAATTTACATATTCTTCTGAAGATAATGTCATGACCAGCGACCAGCCTCCTTGGTCGCTCTTCGTGGACGGGTCGTCGCGGGCCACTAGCAGTGGAGCGGGCCTGATCTTAGTGGCTCCCGACGGGTCGCATTTCCAATATGCTCTGCGTTTCGAATCACGTGTCTCTAATAATGAAGCAGAATATGAGGCCCTGATTGTTGGCCTCCAACTGGCCGTTGTCCTCGCAGTCCAGAATTTGATAATTCATAGCGACTCCCAACTCATTGTCAACCAAGTTCTTGGCGAATTCGAAGCCAAAGAAGAAAGAATGGCCTTATACAAGTCTCGTGTCCTCATCCTGCTCGCTAAACTGAAGACTTATAAAATAATTCATATACCTCGAGAGCAGAACCAACTTGCTGATTCCTTGGCAAAACTCGCTTCTGCACCAGAATCGGAGTTATCACATTCGATCCCCATCGAACACCGTCAGAACTTGAGTATCAACCAAGTGACTCTCGAGCACGTTATATCGGTACAATCGTCTCCATGCTGGATGGATCCTATCATCCTTTATCTCAGAGATGGATACCTACCAGAAGACAAGAAAACTGCAAGACAAATTCGGCTTCGAGCTGCCAGGTACACCTTACAAGATGGAATATTATTGCGAAAAAGCTTCTCCTTGCCTTATTTAAGGTGTCTTCATCCAGAAGAGGCACATCGTGTTCTAGATGAAGTACACCAGGGGGCATGTGGTAATCATCCCAAGGGGCGATCCCTAGCATATAAAGCGATGAGGCAAGGATATTATTGGCCTCTATGAAAGCAGAAGCCATCGAATTTTCTAAAAAATGCGACAAGTGTCAACGATATCTACCTATACCTCGTGTACCGTCTGAGTGGATGACCCCAGTTGATAGCCCTTGGCCTTTTGCTCAGTGGGGGATCGATATCATCGGGCCCTTACCTATGGGAAAGGGACAGAATAGGTTCGCAATCGTGGCGGTTGATTATTTCACCAAATGGGCCGAGGCAGAACCATTAGCCAAAATTACTGAAAAACAAACTACTAAGTTTATATGGAGAAATATCATATGTCGTTTCGGACTTCCTCATACTATAATTACCGATAACGGAACACAGTTCGACAACGCAGCCTTTGATGAATTTTGCGACAAATGGAAGATACGTAATCTCTGCACTTCTCCATATCATCCTCAGGCAAATGGGCAGGTCGAGGCAGTGAATAAGATCATAAAGCATCATTTAAAGACCAAGCTAGGTGAATGTAAAGGGGTGTGGCCAGAACTTCTGCCAAAGGTATTATGGGCCTATAGAACCACGGCTTGCACATCAACAGGTGAAACTCCTTTCTCCTTAGCATTTGGTGTTGACGCAGTGGTACCAGTGGAAATTCAAGTGCCCTCATATCGGATCGAGCAGTATGATCCCGCGAGCAATCAGGAAAACCTCCGACTTCATCTCGATCTCTTGGAAGAGCGAAGAAATGCTTCCCAAGTACGAGTGGCAGCATATCAACAACGTATTGCTCGTTATCGAAATGCGAAGGTTCGGCCTAGATCCTTCCAGTTCGGAGATTTGGTCTTAAGGCAAAATCTTGGAGTTCCTGCTCGTTCATTGGATCCGAATTGGGAAGGCCCGTATCGGGTTATTAGGGTTGTGCGACCCGGTACTTATTATCTTGAAGACATGCAAGGGAAGCCTGTACGTCGCCCTTGGCACGTGGAGCATTTGCTACGATACTACCCCTAGATTCGATGTAGTTTATTACAACGTTTTATGAATAAAGTGAAAGATATCTTTTGGCCGCTACTCCATTTATATGGACCTCAATAGCCCTGAAGAGAGTGCTTACACATCCTCTTGGCCAATTACCTACCTTTGGTAGGACTGAAATTGTTACTAGTTGG
This sequence comes from Liriodendron chinense, assembly GCA_003013855.2. Classification (NCBI taxonomy): domain Eukaryota; kingdom Viridiplantae; phylum Streptophyta; class Magnoliopsida; order Magnoliales; family Magnoliaceae; genus Liriodendron; species Liriodendron chinense. The sequence goes on along the minus strand of ML058508.1, from coordinate 5,638,360 downwards.
TTGCTTCTCCATTTACATGGACCTGAACAGCCCTGAAGAGAATGTATACCATCTCTTGACCAACCTTCTGCCCTTGGTAGACTCAAAATCTCAATCAATAGATCAATCTATCTCAACGTGAACACGGTCATACGACCCCCGGATTGAGTCTAATTCATTTTTTCATGAGTTAGTTGCTTGCGACTGGTGAGAGGAGGGATCGCACTCCGGAATGCGAGCACCGCAGCTCGTGCTCTAATCGCGAGCACCGCAGCTCGGGCTCGAATCATAGTCGTACACCTTAATTGCGAACACCACAGCTCACGCTCGAATTGTGGTCATACCCCCTAATGCGAGCAGCGCAGCTCGTGCTCGAATTAAAGGGTCGCATCTCTGATGAATCCATTTGAGACCAACATAAAGCAGAAAATGAAAGAAAAGGAGAATACATTACAGAAGCGAATATTCATTCATAAAGACCAAAAGGTCGAGACAATTACAAATTTCTTCAAATATATATATATATATATATGAGATGTAGGAAGCTGCCGAGGTCAAGGTTGGTCATCCTCATCTTGCGCAGGCTCGCGGCTCTCAGCTTCAGGACCAGCCTCAGGAGCAGGAGCGGCATCTGTTGCCTCAGTGGCTTCGTTCTCAGTGGCAGCCCGTTCCTTAGCTGCAACGTCGAATGCCACCCTATCGAACTCCTCAACGTTAAAAGTTAGAGCGATCATCTGCATAACTCTGACTGCGAAATCGCGACCAGCGATATACGCATCGTACCGCTCCTCATCGTAAAGTGGAGAAGTTCGAAACTCCTGAACTGCACGAGGACCCTCATCAGATATCATTTGAACGAGGGCCACTCGCTCCTCTTCCCAGTGGATGGAATCATCCTTCAACTGGTGAAGTTGCTGCTGGGCCTCCTTGAGCTTCTTCTGGGCCTCCTCGAGCTTCTTCTGGGTCTCCTCGAGTTTGGTCCGCGCATCCTTAAGCCATCCCTCAAGCTGGATCTTGTCCTGGCGAAAAATCTCCTTCTCCTTCTCGCTTTTGGTATGGATTTCTTGAAGCTTTGCGAGTTGGAGGTCCACTGACTGAAAATGCTCAGTCAGGGATTGGATCTTGACAAGGAGAATTTTCTTCTCTTCGTCCAGCTTGGAGATCTGAACCTCCAAGGCCTTCACCAAACGGTCCCTCCCTTGGACCTCGGCTTCCATGGTCTTCTTCTTCTCCACATCTTCCACGCTGCGACGGGCTGCTTCGACATCCCGTCTAATGCGGAGTGTGAGATCCAGGCTCTGAAACAAATAAAGAAAGAAGGATTAGATTGTTAGTCATCTAATAAAATCCTGAAAAGATTGGTAGAAAGAGAAAAGGTTGTTACCTGAACCAGTCTCACTCCAATATCTGTAGAGAGAGCCTCTAGGCTTGGTTCAGGCAAACTCCCGAAGGAGTTGGGGGGAATGTTATCAAACATAAACTTGCATACAGGATGCAAGTGTGGGGGGATAATAAAAACCCCCGACCCGGAAGGTTGGGCCACCACCATCTCACCAGAGCCCGTCTCGCGAGCACCCACGGCACCCATAGAGGGCGTCGCAGACTCGTGAGCACCAGTAGGCTCGCATCTCATATCTTTAGGAGGGAGGCCCCCCTCCCTCCGATCGCCTTTCGGTGAATTATCAGCGACTTCAATCACCGGCTGGCCGCGAGCACCTGGCGGTGGGGTCGCAGTAGCCGGAGGGGGCACGGCAGATAGAGGGGTCGCGATAACCGGAGGGGTCGCAGTCGTACGAGAAGTCGTAGCGACCCCACCTGAACCGATCCCTCGCGGTTGAGGACCGCGAGAAGACCCCTCTGCGGGAGTGGGCGCATTAGAAGGACCCCCCGCAGTCTTCTTTTGCCTCTTCGAGGCTGCACCCTTCAGACGGGGAAGTGCCCCCAGTGCACCTCTTTTATCTCCCACGTTCGCCATTTCGTCTTGAGAGATTAAACCCGCTGCACAGAGACAGTGAGGCTCTAGAGCAGCGTTGATGTGGCGTACGGACGCAGGGAGCTTGTAGACTTTGACGAGTTTCTCGTTGAGCCCTCCTCACAGATTGGGCTTCACACCAATTAGGATTCCTGCGAGGAAAAAAGAAGGTTCGTTAAAACGTCAAAATAGTAAAGTTATTTCTGTCGGACAAATGAAACGAGCACTTGACCCACCTTCGCCAAAATGGCGATTAACGTTATGGCCTTTGGGGTCAGAGCCCATTTCGAACTCCCAGTTTCCGGAGACGTAGAACCACTTCTTTCTCCATCCCGGGCAGTTGGAAGAAGGGTTGCCCAAAATGAAGTTATTCCGGTGCCAGAAGCAGAGGTAGTACCAACCCTCGCTAGCTGGCGCCTTCTTCAGCTGGAATAACCTCAAAAATTCCTGAGCGGTTAACTCCTCGTTACCCGCTTGCTTCCAAAGGGTGAAAGCACTCAAAAGAACCCGCCAGCCGTTAACTATGAGTTGGCCCGGGGCAATCTTATATAGGCGGAGGAAATTTCGAATGAAGGGGTGGAGGGGGAGACGTACGCCTACTTTGAAAAAGTATTCATAAACTGCCACACACCCAGGCGGTGGTGCATCAGCTGTCTCCCCTCTCCCGGGCAATCTGAATATAACAGAGTCCGGCACTCTGTATGCCTCTCTAAGGCTAGAGAGCCTCTCCTCCGTCAAGATAGAAGAATATCCGGAGGCAGAATATCTACCAGCCGGTATTCTGGCATTATTTGATTCAGAAGAATCAGGGGTGTGATCTCCCAAGGGAACAATCTCTTCATCTGAGGACCCCGCCATCCCAAGAAGGAAAGCAAGAAAGAAAGATGAAGGAAACAGAGATGAAGGGAGAAAGTTGGAGAAAAACTACCTCTGTGAAGAGGTTTTTCGCACCAGAAGCAAAGGAAGAAGAAGAAATCGCACCAGCAGCAAAGGAAGAAGAAGAAAGCAGGAGCGCCGTAGCAGAGAAATTCGAAAATGAAAGAATTTTCTTCTAAGTCCGGTATTTATACGCAATCATTCCGTTTGATTTGCTGGACACGCGGCAGTTTCTCATTCGGCGCGCCAGACGAACGGACGCTAGCATTAAATACAGAAACACGTGGCGCCCGACGCTTCATCTCTAGCGGCAGAAAAAGCTGCGCGAAAGCTGGCCACCATAAATGCGGAAGCACGTTAAGTGAATCATGTGCGATTGTCTCCCAGCACCTAGCTGTCAACACAAGCAAACCCTTGGCATAGTTCCTCAATATCAAGGGTTTAGGGGGCATCTGTTGTAGGCAATTATAGTCTGATTAAGAGGTGAAGGATCGCGGCGATGTGGATGCGAGCAGCTCGGCTCGTACTCACTAGAAGAGGTCGCATTCCCCGGATGCGAGCAGCTTTGCTCGGGCTCGTTAGAAGGAGTCGCATCTCCTGGATGCAAGCAGCTCTGCTCGGGCCCATCAGGAGGGGTCGCATTCTCCGGATGCGAGCAACTCTTCTCGGGCTCGTTAGAAGGGGTCGCATCTACTGGATGCGAGCAGCTCTGCTCGGGCCCGTCAGGAGGGGTCGCACATCACGAATGCGAGCATCCCTGACACAAGCAGCTCCCGACGTCAGAATAGTTCTGAGTCTTTTGGTTCGGATGGTCTTCATACTTCCAGCACCCGGTTCTCGTCGAGCGGCTTGTTCAATCCCTCTGCGACACCAAGCAGAGTTACATCCAGCGCGGCAGTTTTCTTCCTTTCGGCTCTCTTTCCTTTTCGGTAGCTATGACTCCAACTACGAGCAATCAGCACTATTACCATGTCGATTAGCGGCCTGTATAGGTCGGTCTTTGGGCTTATCTTCTTTGGTGGTTCCGAGTCACAGGGGATTGCTATCAAGAAACGTGATTGCCGGAAGGAGTTATTGGGTTAAATACTGCCTCTAAGGATAAGGATCTTGTCCCACGAAATCAGCGAGATTTCAGTATCGTACGCGACATCATCGGGATTTCGATATCTTACGTAACAAATTGGCTTGCTTCAGATCTATATAAGGGGGTGACTCCATTAAGAGAAAGGTACACACATAGAACATTCAATTTCTATCCCGTCTTACTTGGCTTTTTTCTTACTTTGGCCTGACTTAAGCATCGGAGGGCTAACGGCTGGTCCCCAGCCACCCTTAGTTACTATCTTCTTTCAGGTCTGGTGGTGAAAATCCCTGTTGGAGTGAAGGAGAAAAACCGGAGGATCTCGTTACAAAATCTGACATTAACAACCATGTCTAAAAAAATACTCAACATGCATCGTTGGAATGTGGCGGGTGCATTACATAACCCGAATGGCATCCTTCGGTAAGCAAAGGTGCCAAATGGGCATGTAAATATGGTTTTCTCTTGGTCCTCTGGGGATATCTCAGTTTGGTTGTATCCGGAATAGCCATCTAGGAAGCAATAATAGGAATGGCCTGCCAACCTCTCCAAAATTTGATCCATAAATGGTAGAGGGAAGTGGTCTTTCCTAGTAACCATGTTGAGCTTCCTATAATCAATGCACATACGCCAACCGGTGGTCACCCTAGTCGGTATAAGCTCGTTGTTGGCATTTTCAATGATGGTAATACCGGATTTCTTGGGGACAACTTGGGTAGGACTCACCCATTGGCTATCTGAGATGGGGTAGATAATACCACATCCAATAGCTTTAACACCTCAGCTTTGACAACCTCCATCATGTTTGGATTTAGCCGTCTTTGAGGTTGTCTAGTCATTTTTGTATTTTCTTCAAGGTGTATTCGGTGAGTGCAAACCGAAGGATCTATCCCTTTGAGATCCTCTATTGTCCAACCTATGGCTTCCCTATGTTCTTTGAGTAACTCAATCAACTTGAGCTCTTGGTCTTTCTTAAGGTGGGAGGCAATGACAATTGGGAACGTTTCCTCTTGACCCAAATATACGTATTTAAGCTCGGATGGCAATGGTTTAAGGTCAAGCTTCGGTGGTTTGATGTTAGACGGTAGAGGCCTTGATGTGGTTGGTGGCAATTTTTCAAAATGGGGCCTCCACCGGCTAGTATTAACTACCGGTCTTTCTATATTTAATGCCTGCACAATCTCATTAATGATGGGGTCTTCAGAATCCATGAAATGTGCTAAGCATGACTCCAAGCTTTCTAGTGGTTCAAGTTGGAGGAGTTCTTCTTCTTCAAAAGTTTCAAGCATGTTTACCTCGAAGAACTCATCATCCTCGACATCCCTATGTCTTTTGCCCAAGTGAAACACATTCACCTCTAGTGTCATGTTTCCAAAAGATAATTGCATCACCCCATTCCGGCAATTGATGATTGCGTTTGATGTGGCAAGGAATGAGCGGCCTAATATTACCGGTATTTGGGTGCCAGCATCCAAAACCAGTTGTTTGTCCAAGACGATAAAATCTACCGGGTAGTAGAATTTGTCAACTTGGACTAGAACATCCTCAACTATCCCCCTCGGTACACGGATAGATCTATCAGCAAGTTGCAACGTGGTTTTGTTGGGTTTTAATTCACCAAGACCCAATTGCTCATATACCGAGTATGGGATCAAGTTCACACTCGCCCCCAAATCTAACAAGGCACGCTCAATCCGGTAGTCTCCAATGATACATGAGACGGTGGGACTACCGGGATCTTTGAATTTTGAGGGGGTCTTTTGAGTGAGGATGGCACTCACTTGCTCAGTTAAGAAGGCCTTTTGCTGCACATTATATTTGCGTTTTGTTGTGCATAGGTCTTTTAGAAACTTGGCATAAGAGGGAATTTGTTTGATGGCATCAAGCTAAGGGATATTAATCTTGACTTGTCTGAAAATCTCTAAAATATCATGAGAATTTGGGAGAGATTTTGGGGCAACCAATCTTGAAGGGAATGGTGCTACGGGCTTGTAAATGCGTTCCGGTTGTTGTGGGGCTAAGTTAGATCCATCTTCATCCTCAGAATTTACCGGATCATTAGGCTCATCGGCCTTCACCGGAATAGTTTTGTCAATTTGTTTTCCACTTCTAAGAGTGGTGATGGATTTGGCTTGCTCCATGTTTTGGTTGGAAGGATTAGGGATGCTTACTTCATGTACTTACTTTGGATTGGGCTGAGGTTGGGCCGAAAAGGTCCCTTCCCTAGCATTCAAGCGTCCCTTAATCTCATCAACCGAGACTTTAAGCTCTTGGAACAATTGCTGATTTGTTTGATTGATTTGCGTTTGCCCTTGTATAAACGCCTTCAAGGTATCCTCCATTGAGAATTGAGGTGGGGCCATATTTTGCATGGGTGGCCCTCTTTGAAAATTGGTAGGATTGCCCGTACGAGCATTCTTCCAACTAAAATTTGGGTGGTTCTTCCAACTCTCATTGTACGTATTACCTACCGGTCCATTGAAAGGCCGTTGATAACCATATGTGGCATTGGCGTGTTCATGTAATACCTCTTGAAATGCAGGAATTGTGGGACAATCTTGCATAGCGTGTAAATCGGTGAGGCAAATCCCACATATGGTTTCAACAGCTTCATTGGACTTGGGAACTCCATTTTTACTAAGTTCCATGGCCTCAACCTTCCTTGTGAGGTTGGCTATCCTTGCATTCACATCGTCTTCCTCCTTAAGGACATAGATCCCTCCTTTCTCTTGAATGGGTTTGGAGTTATTAGGTTTATCCGATGTATCCCAAGATTGGGCATTTTCAGCCAACATGTCCAAGTAACTCCAAGCGTCATCTGGATTTTTACTCATAAACTCGCCATTGCACATCATCTCCACAAATTGGCGCATATTGGAGCTTAATCCATCATTGAAAAAATTTATAATTCGCCAACTCTCATAGCCATGATGTGGGCAAGCAAGCAGGAGATCTTTAAATCTTTCCCAACATTGAAAGAAAGATTCACCTTCTTTAGCCTTGAAATTCATTATGGCCCTTTAAAGGGTGTACGTTTTATGAGCCGGGAAGAACTTTTCAAGAATTCCCGGTTCATCTCAACCCATGATCCAATCGAATGTGGTCTAAGAGAGTGAAGCCAATCTTTGGCTCTTTCTTTCAAAGTGAAAGGAAAAATTTTAAGTCTGATAGTATCCTCGGAAACATTGGTGTAATGCAAAGTGGCCAACACTTCTTCGAATTCTTTCAAGTGTAAGTATGGGCGGTTAGAGTTTAGCCCATGGAACTTTGGTAAGGGTTGAATTACACCCGGTTTTATGTCAAAGTTTCCACCGTTTGCTGGTAGAACCACGCAAGAGGGTGTAATTGCTCGGGCAGGTTGTAGGTAGTCCCGTAGTGATCTCATTGGAGGAACATTATGTACCTCATTCTCTCCTACTCCTTCCTGATTTGCGTTTGTAGTTGGAGTAGGGGGGGCAGGATTCCTTAAAGGTGTTTGTTCCATACTCCCCAAACTTTCACAATGCTCTTGGTAATTTCGGACTCGTCTATGGACTGACAATGGTCCAACTAAACCACCTTCAGATTGGAGACGATTTGAGTGGTTACGTTCCCAACGGGACATAAACCACTCAACCAAAGACTAAAGCTAATCCTAAATCCTAGAAATCTGAAATCTGAAATTAATCTAAAAAAATTCTGAAAAAAAGCTAAGTTAGAAAGGTATCACCTGATGTGCTTGAACTAGAGAAGAATTCCTACAAAACAGAAAAAAATTTGTTAGTTCTAAGAAAATCAGAAAAACCTATCTATTTCTACTTCTACAGCCACTGAACTATTTGAAAACCGTTATCTAAGTCCCCGGCAACGGCGCCAAAAACTTGTTCGCTCGCCTCAAGTGCAAGGCTGCGATGTAGTAATAAATCTCGGTAAGACCGAGGTCGATCCACAGGGAAATAGAAACAATTTCAAACTACTCCAGCAACTCAATTTTGCAAGAATATCAGATTCAATTTGGTAATTAACTAAAACAGTAACTTTAATAGAAAATCAGTGATTTAAAGTACTAAGGCATTCAAGGATCCACTTGTAGCAATCCCATGTCAATTTAATCAATCCAAGTAGAGAACACAACTAGATTTGAAGTCCTATCTCTCATATAGTTGGAAAATAAAGCATTCACACACATCCAATCCAAATCAAGTTGAACTTCCAAGTTCTAGTCCATTCAATCAATATAGAATTCAAAACCATAGCCTTCGGAGTAACAGCCATGCCTATGGACTATGGCCTGCTCAAGGATTACTATGATTCGAATCTAAACAAGCATTATATGATAATCTCAGAGAATTGCAAGGAATTCATGTCCGGAGCACATGAACTCTCATAAAACATCTCAAACTACCACTTTTAAAAACTAGAACATGAGAAAAATCCAAACTTGAATTAAAATTACTTGAGTTAAACTGAATCCAACATAGAATTAGCTACAAGCTTCACCTCTCAGCCTTAGCTGAGAGGTTCTAGCCGAGCATATTCATGCTACAACTAAAAACTCTTAATAAAAGCATAAAACTAGAAAAACCGGAAATAGGAGAGTTGCAGACGCTCCATGACAGCTTCCCCTCCTTAGAACCACGTCCCTTAGCTTCTATGATGATCTAGGAAGAGCCCCTAGGTGTCCTTTTATAGTAAGAAAGCTCCCTTGCATCGGAAACATCCAGAATCTGTGAAAGGTTACGCAGTGCGCAGCAGTTTTCGGAGTCCCGTTTTAGAAAGAACTCTATTTACACAGAGCCGACCGGTCGGCTTGGTCTTTTAAACAGTCCAGGGAGTACAGCCGACCGGTCAAGACCGGTCGAGCTTGTTTTAAAATCAGTCAGCGTGCATAGCCGACCGGTAAAGACCGGTTGGTCTCTCTTTTGCTTTGTCCAGTGCACATGGCTGACCGTCAAGACCGGTCGGTCTGGTCTTCAATGTGATCAGCGTGTGTGGCCGACCGGTCAAGACAGGTCAGGCTTTCTTCAATTTGCTTTTCTTCCTTTCTTTTCTCCTCTTTCTTCTTCTTTCTCCTCTCCTTGCTTTCTTCTTTCTTTGGTCCTCTTTCATCCTTCATCCAAAAGCTCTAAAAGCATTCTTTTGGTCCCTAATTGAATGAAATCCACTCTCATCCCTATAATCACAAAACATATGTTAAATGGGCCTTTAAATCATGAAAATCATGCAAACCATGTCATGTAATGTGTAATGCAATGTATAAATTGGAGGTTCAACAATCCTTTTGGGAACACCATGTCGATATAATATGGTGTGACGAATGAAACTTTCGACGTGTCTGACTTTCACATATCTCAGGGCAATTGCTTTGGCCCATTTGGAGAAATAATCAGTTGCGACAATAATGTATTGATGCTCCTGAGAGGACGGCGGACTAATCGGCCCAATCACGTCCATGCCCCAGGCAGCGAAAGGCCAAGATATTACTGATTGATGTAACTCTTCCGGTGGTAAGTGTATTATATCTGCATGGATCTAGCATTGATGGCACTTCTTGACATATTCTATCGCATCTTTTGTCATCGTGGGCCAATAATATCCCATGTGTCGGACACGGTGATGTAAGTTCTTGCCTCCTTGGTGAGCACCGTACTCTCCTCCATAAGCTTCCTTCAATGTGGCATATGCTTCATCTTGGTCCAATCAGTGTAACAACACTCCCTCATATGAGCGCTTGTAAAGGACGTCATTCTGTATCATAAACGAGCCAGCGCATCTCCTAACCTCCGTGCACATCTTGGGCTTTTCTGGTAAGAATCCATATTTCAATTACTCGATGAATGGCCTTTTCAAGTCATTTTCATCTGTGATTTCGAAGCAAGAAATGGGGTTCATGCCTGATTCACCACCACGCAGTACGGCTGTCGGTAGGATCCTTCTTTCTTCAATTGTTACTTGAAGTGGGCTGCCCCCTAGATTAGCTAGAGCAGTGACCAGACTAGCCAACGCATCGGCCTATACATTCTCCTGACTCGGTATATGTGAAATGTTGTTGTTACGGAATTGGTCGAACAGAGACTGGACTTGGTGGTAGAAAGGGGTTTGCGGACCTCATATTCTGTCGTCAACTATCCAATGACTAGCCTAGAGTCGCCGTAAATCTGTATCGCCTTGATTTGCATCTCTAAGGTGAGCTGTAGTCCGATGATGAGGGCTTGATATTCTGCTTCATTGTTAGTGCAAGCTGGCACGATCGTAAATGAGTAGGGCAGTAAATCTCCTTGTGGGCTGATAAATATAACCCCTGCTCCTGCCCCTGTTGACCTGGAGGCTCCGTCAAAGTACATTTGCCAGAGTCGTGGTTCTCTGACCATCATAACCTGATCATCTGGGAGATCACATTCCATTTCTTCGCTGCTCAGGAGCGGATGTGCAGCAAGAAAATCTGCGATCACCTGTCCTTTAATAGCTCGGGCTGGGACGTATGTAATGTTGAATTTAGAGAGGAGAATGGCCCACTTAGCTAAGCGCCCAGACAACATGGACCGATTCATGAGGAATTTGATCGGGTCCGCCTTGAATATCAATGTTATTTGGTGCGAGAGGCAGTAATGCCTAAGTTTCTTCGCAGCGAAAATGAGAGCAAGACATATCTTCTCAATTGCTGAATAGTTGAATTCGGTCCCCACCAGAGTGCGGCTCAAGTAATGTAGAGCGTTCTCCTTCTCTTCTTCATTCTTCTGTGTCAGGAGTGCCCCCAGTGAGTTATCACCTACTGTGATGTATAGAATCAGCGGCTTTCCCTTGATTGGGGCGGCAAGGACTGGAGAATTCCCGAGCATTTCTTTTAGTGAATCGAAAAATTTCTGACAAGCGTCATCCCATTCAAACTTGACGTCTTTCTTGTTGAGGTGGGAGAGTGGCTGACAACGACCAGCCAAGTTTGAAATAAATCTTCTCAAATATGCCACGCGGCCCTGAAAATGCTTCAACTGTTTTGGATTTTTCTGTGGTGGCATTTCTCTGATGGCCTTAATCTTGGCGGGGTCGATCTCTATGCCCCTGTGTCTGACGACGAAGCCCAAGAATTTGCAGGACATGACCCCAAACGCACACTTCAATGGATTCATACGGAGGCTCTTCTTGCGCAACCGTTGAAATACTTGCCTTAAGTGTTCTCTATGCTGTTCATGATCGGCTGACCTCACGACTAAATCATTTACATAGCATTCAACGTGTTTGTGCATCATATCTTAGAATAAAACGTGCATTGTGCGCTGATACGTTGCCCCCACATTCTTCAGTCCGAAGGGCATTACACAGTAACAGTAGATGCCGAGAGTTGTGCGGAAGGCCGTAGCTTCTTCATCTTCTGGGGCCATGCGAATTTGATTATATCCCGAATACCCATCCATAAAGGACATTACTGCATATCCTGTTGTGCTGTCAATCAATAATTCTGGAATCGACAATGGAAAATCGTCTTTAGGGCAGGCTTCATTAAGATTCCGGAAGTCGATGCAAACTTAGATCTGTCAACTCTTCTTCTTAACTGGCACGATGTTTGAAATCCATCGAAGGTACTTACCTCTCGAACGAATCCACCCTAAATTAGCTTCTTGATTTCTTCTTCAATCTTAGGTATAATATCAGGATGAAATCGTCGTTGAGGTTGCTTCACTGACTTCTTTTCCTTCATTATATTTAGCTTGTGCATGGCGATTGTCGGATTGAGCCCTGGCATTTCTGAATATGTCTAGGCAAAGATGTCCTTATTCTCCTTCAACAACTGTATGTATCTCTCCCTTTCATTTCTCGGAACATTTCTGCTCAAATATGTGTTCCTGGCTTCTTCGAGGGTGCCCAAATTCACCTCTTCAAGTTTATTAACCGTCGATTACCCACCATCTTCTAGTTGCACAGGTGCGACACTTGGCTGGATAATGTCGGTAGAATCTTGCAACTGAATTTTTTCTACCGGGCCAATGGTCACCATGTGTTGAGCTCATAATTGTGCATATTCTAACCCCAATTCATCACTCATCATGCATGATATACATGTTTAGAGGACCAACTTAATACATGATTTGTGATTATAGGAACAAGATGGAGAGTTCACCATTTGAAGGCTAAATGAGGCTTCTTACAAGTGTTGAAGACCATTAGATGAAGTATGAAGAAGGATCAAAGAAAGACAAGCAAGGAGAGAAGAGAAAAGAAGGAAGAAAGAAAGAAAGAATGAAGAAAGAATAGCCAGACCGGTCAGCTGACCGGTCGGCCACTCAACTACCTGCCAAGAGAAAGCTTAGAATGGGTTTCAATGTAAGCCCGACCGGTCAAGACCGGTCGGCCACAACACAGATTGTAATGGACAGCCAGTCCGACCGGTCATGACCGGTCGGCTGTTGCTGCTGGATTGAGAATTCATAGGCCCGACCGGTCATGACCGGTCGGGCATAGCTACTGGAATACTTGCAAGGGAGATCTGACCGGTCATGACCGGTCGGTCATGGCTGCTGAACTAAGAGGAATCACCATCCGACCGGTCCAGACCGGTCGGCTGTGCGTAGAAGCTCTTTCTATTATTGGAACTCCGAAATTTCTGCGCAATTGCGAAAGGTTACGCAATTTCTAAATTCTTCTTGCGTAAAGGACTCCTCCAAGCTATAAAAGGACCTCTTTTCTTCATACTAGGGAGGCTACAACGTGGAGATTGCTGAGGAGAAGGATTCTACTTCAGATCTTTAGTTTTCTTTCCGTTTTTGTAGTTTTTCATGTTTTTAGAGGCTTTTAGTTCAAGGATGTTAGAGATGAACTAAACCCTCTTAGCTAGCTAAGAGGGTTTAGTTCATCTCTAACATCCTTGAACTAAAAGCCTCTAAAAACATGAAAAACTACAAAAACGGAAAGAAAACTAAAGATCTGAAGTAGAATCCTTCTCCTCAGCAATCTCCACGCCCTTGATTCGTTTTTGATGGATTAATACAACCTAGGTTTCCTTTTATGCTTTAATGAACGAATTTTAGTTCAATTTGAGTTTGATTCAAGTACTATGTTGGCTTTTACTTTGATCTCTTGATGACTCCGGGCTCATGTGATTCTTAGTGAGCTTAGCATAGTATCTTAGCTTTTGTGCATTGTTTATGCTTGTGTAATGCATTGATCTACCATCGACTCCGAGCATGGTAGACGCTTTGATTGCCTTGTATGCAATGGCCTGATCTTCATGTGGGAACTCATGTAACTAAAGTTTTTATCTTTTGTGTATGATCTGGAATTACTGTTTATTGATTGATTTTGATTTAAATAGAGTTCAAATTATGAGTTGTAATCAGGTCTAGTGACAGGACTTGGTGTAGGCTATGGTTATGAATCTATACTAGATTGGAAAGAGGCTTGGCCTATACAATTGAGTGTGCCCAAGACCTGAGCGTAGTTGTGTGAATCAAATCAGTTATTAAGCACTTGTTCCAGATAATTGTGATTGAATTGCTCTATATTCCAATCGGATAGAGAAGGAATTCGGTTCCGATTGAGTTATGAGAAACCTAGTTGTGTTAATGCATTGAAACGTATCAAGGGTGGATCCTTGGCGCTCTAGTGACTTTTTAGATTGAATTTACCTTACTCATTCACTGTTTAAACCTAATTTCCTATTTTTCAGCTTTAGTTCTTAATATAGTCTTAATTACTAGTTGTTTTAGTTAAAATCTGAAAATACCCATGCATAAATCTCTGAGGGAATGATACTCGGTCTTTCCGAATTATTACTACTTCTCAACCCTACACTTGAGGAGTGAACAAGTTTTTGGCGCCGCTGCCGGGGAATTTCTATGCGGTATTTTTAGAATTTTCTGAAATAATTTTTAGTTAAGATTGTGTTAAGATAGATTTAGGATTTGTTTTGCTTTTTAGAGTCGGTTTTCTTCTAATTACTAACTTAGTTTGTTTTGATTTTTACAGGATTCTAACATAGGTCTAATCCAGGGATTTTTAGGACGTTGAAGAAGAACAAGGCATCTTAAGTTGGAAATTAGGTTTCATTGTTCTAACCTTACTCTTCTTCTCCCCCTACTCATTCCTATCATCTATTGTAGAGTGGGTGGAGACTCCTTTTGGATCTCTGAAAGGTAGGCCTTGTGCCACCTGGATTCCTATTGGTCGGCTCTGCCGCCTTGGATCACCTTGTGCTCATAGATTTCTCTTCTCAACCTATTCCTCTTTCTTCTTTTTCTGTACTTTCTCTCAAAAGACTCAAAGAGTGGGTGGGGAGTTCTTTGAACCCCTATTGACCAGGAGAAATCGGTCTCTATCCTTGCTTCTGGCCCAGCCATTGCAAGACACCCTGTGCTTAAGTTTTAGAGAGGAGTAAAGGAAGGAAGGAAGAATTCTGTTTCCTTTTTACTCATTCTTTTTGGTTTTGCATGCCACATTGGGCTAGGACTAATAATAACCGACTTGTGAGGGACGGAGTAATTGTTGACGGGATTGATAGAGAGCCACGTGCTAGGAGACATCTAGATTCTCCAATTTTATCTGAAAATATGGCTGCAAATCAACCTAACCCGGTTCGAAATCAAACTGAAACAGGGGAGAATGTGGTTGAGGATGTTCCCCGACCAAGGACTTTACGTGATTTCTTGCAACCTGCAAGAACGAGCACTCCCTCATGCATAATTTTTTCACAGAATGCCGGGAATGTGGATTTGAAACCGGGAGTGATCAATCTCCTCCCTAAATTCCATGGTTTAGACAGTGAAAGTGCCTATCAACACCTTAGGGAGTTTGATGAGGTAATCACCACCATGCACTTTGTAAACGTAACGGAAGATGTGGTGAGACTTAAATTCTTCCCTTTCACCCTTAAAGATAAAGCTAAGGGTTGGCTTTATGCATTGAGGCCAAGATCAATTGGTGCATGGACTGACATGCACAGAGAATTTATTAAAAAATTCTTCCCTACTCACAAAACAAACATGCTTAAGCGCCTTATCATGAACTTTGCCCAAAAGGAAGATGAAACCTTTTCCCAATGTTGGGAGAGGTTTAAGGACCTATTAAACATGTGTCCACATCATGGCTATGAAATTTGGCGGGTTATAAGTTTTTTCTATGAAGGACTGATCCCACCCATGCGCCAATTTGTAGAGATGATGTGTAATGGGGAGTTCATGAGTAAGGAAGCTGATGAAGCATGGGATTATTTGGAAGAATTGGCTGAGAGTGCACAGTCTTGGGACACATCCAAACCAACAAGTTCCAAGACTAGCCAACAAAAGAAAAAGGGAGGAATGTATGTCTTATCAGAAGAAGATAGCATAAGTGCACGGTTGGCTAGCCTTACAAGAAAGGTCGAAGCCATGGAATTAAGGAAAGGAGAAACAATCAACTCCATTGACGTTGAAACTGTTTGTGGAATTTGTGCTGGAAATCAACATGCTACACAAGATTGTCCCACACTTTCAGCAGTCCAAGGCATCTTACAAGAACAAACGAATGCCATAAACAGTTATCAACAGCAATATGGTGCTCCAAACTTAAACACGTTTAATCCTAATTGGAAGAACCATCCCAACTTCAGTTGGAGGAATGGGCCCAATGCAAATGCAAGCAACACTCCAAAAGTATCACTAGAAGAGATGTTGGGTGCATTCGTATCGGTCCAGCATGAGTATAACAAGACAAATTCTCAAAAAATAGATGGGTTCATGCAGGAGCAATTGAAATTCAATCAAAATACAACCCAAGCCATCAATGACTTGAAAACCTCAATGGCTAGGGTTGAATCTCACCTCAGTGCTAGGGAGAAAGGTACACTTCCTGCCCAACCTCTTCCTAACCCAAGAACCCAATTTGAGATACATGATGCAAGCTCATCTTCCCAACACATGGAGCATGTTCAAGCTATCACCACTTTGCGAAGTGGGAAAATAATTGATAAATCTAATCCGGTGAAGGCCCCACAGCCTAATGATCCGGAAATTCCTAAAGAGGATGATAACATGAATAATACTCCACAAGAAAAGGAACCGGAAAGGCAATACAAGCCGGTTGCCCCATTTCCCCAAAGGTTGATTTCACCCAAACCTTTGGATAAAAATCTGGAAATTCTAGAGGTTTTCAAGCAAGTGAAGATCAACATCCCATTGTTGGATGCCATTAAACAGATACCGTCATATGCTAAGTTTTTAAAAGACCTTTGCACGGTTAAAAGAAAAATACAGGTGCAAAAGAAGGCATTTTTGACAGAGAATGTGAGTGCCATTATCAACCACGGGATGCCCAAGAAATACAAAGATCCCGGTTGTCCTACCATATCATGTATGATTGGAGATCACCGGGTGAAACATGCTTTACTTGATTTAGGGGCAAGTGTGAATTTAATTCCCTATTCGGTCTATGAACAATTAGGTTTAGGTGAATTGAAACCTACCAAAACCACATTACAACTTGCTGACCGATCAATTCGTATTCCGAGAGGGGTAATTGAGGACGTCCTTGTCCAAGTTGATAAAGTTTACTACCCGGTGGACTTTATTGTTTTGGACACGCGACCCACGGTTAATATTGGCCCTCAAATTCCTGTCATACTTGGCCGCCCATTCCTAGCTACATCAAACGCCATCATAAATTGTAGGAGTGGGGTCATAGAAATGTCTTTTGGCAATATGACGATTGAGTTGAATGCTTTCAATATTGACAACCAACAAGAGGATGAAGATGAGGAGGTCCACCAAATAAACATGATCGATTCTATTGTGGAGAATGAGTCCCTCTCACCTTTTTACTCCGATCCCTTAGACGAAGAAGTGATTCACTCCACTGATGAGAACGATGATATGATAAAAGATATGGTCACACTTTTCGAGTCAGTACCGGCATATGACGTTAGCCAAGAGAAGGATGTGGAAACAACAACTTGTAGTGCTGAGAAATCAATTCATATTTCCATACCTTTGTGGATCATGCATACCGAACTCCACCAACCCTGGGATGATCCTTACTTGCAATATCATTGCCCAGGAAAATCTGATTGGAGACATATTTTTTCTGACAAATATGATGGTGTCTCCCCTGATACATGTGATGTGCACACTAAGGAACCCGCTGAAATCCCTTTTTGGGATTTTAAGTGGCTTATCTCGATCACCCACACACATGTACATTGCAAAGCAGGATATTGGATGACTTTACTGCGAAATCTCTTGATCCATCTAATGATTCTGCTTGACTTTATGCTTTTGGATGAGTTGTTGGGATTAACCTCCTAGTCTGACGGAGGATGATTTGTTAGAATGCTTTCCCATTAGGATTTGCTTTGACAGTTCATTTACTTGTGAAGTAATCCATATCCAAAAGCTAATCTTGCCATGAACTGTATGCTTCAGGTGATATCTCTCTTTCTCACTCTCCTTTATTTTATGTCATTGCTCTCATGTCATACATATTGCATATATCATTACATTGAGGACAATGCAAAGTTTTGGTTGGGGGGTGAGCGATTCCTCTGATGAATCTGCTAGCTTTTGTGACATGTCGAGCAAAGATGTTGTGACATGTCGAGCAAAGATGTAGAAATTTTTCAATTTTTCTAAAATTCGAAACTCTGTTGGAAGACTTTGATTCTATACATTCGAGATAGCATGGATATAAGAAGAGGAGAGATGAAGCGAGGGATGTTGCAAGCTTTGAATTTCTCTTAATATAATGATTTTATATGTGAATTCACCTATTTTTATGATTGATAGAAAATTTGAACACCTTTTGCACCTAGTTCACATTACACGATTTTCATGATTTGAAAGGTTTATGTAATTTGTGGATTAGCTAGACTGTGATTTAAAGGTGCTGAGAAACCAAGCCGGGGTATGTTGTCCATCCTTGTCCATGGGAAAATAACGAAAGATATGGATTTCTAAAAATCCTATCTAATTTAAAAGAAAAAGGAATGAAAGGATGAAATCGGGAAGGAAAGAAAAATGATGGAAATTCCGATTAGGGCTACCTACTACCAACCGGGGGATGGTCTACCCATAACCAAAGCCGGAAATGGGACATAGTGTGAAAGTCGTCAGAAGGACGGTAAGGCAAATTCCTGTCATAGGCTTGTTGTTGCTCTATACACCTCGAGATCTATAGTTTAGTTGATCTATGAAGAAGATAATCCCAGAAACTCATGAGATGAGCCTGCACTATGCACACTAGGTTGAATTTGTTCAAATTCTTCTATTGATCAGTCAATCAGCGGGAATTTCATATAAACACTTGTTATGTTCTGAGGGTTTAAGGTTTCAACCTCTTTCACTGAATTTCTCTGATTTTTACGCTTATGTGTCTTGGAATGTATAGAAGAATAGCTTTCAGAGGAGGGTTGGGTTTTGGAAAATGAAACTAGTTTCACGCATGTTTTTGCTCGGGACTAGCAAAATGCTGGTTGGGGGGTGTGTTGAGCTCATAATTGTGCATATTCTAACCCCAATTCATCACTCATCATGCATGATATACATGTTTAGAGGACCAACTTAATACATGATTTGTGATTATAGGAACAAGATGGAGAGTTCACCATTTGAAGGCTAAATGAGGCTTCTTACAAGTGTTGAAGACCATTAGATGAAGTATGAAGAAGGATCAAAGAAAGACAAGCAAGGAGAGAAGAGAAAAGAAGGAAGGAAGAAAGAAAGAATGAAGAAAGAAAGAATGAAGAAAGAATAGCCAGACCGGTCAGCTGACCGGTCAGCCAGTCAACTACCTGCCAAGAGAAAGCTTAGAATGGGTTTCAATGCAAGCCCGACCGGTCAAGACCGGTCGGCCACAACACAGATTGTAATGGACAGCCAGTCCGACCGGTCATGACCGGTCGGCTATTGCTGCTGGATTGAGAATTCATAGGCCCGACCGGTCATGACCGGTCGGGCATAGCTACTGGAATGCTTGCAAGGGAGATCTGACCGGTCATGACCGGTCGGTCATGGCTGCTGAACTAAGAGGAATCACCATCCGACCGGTCCAGACCGGTCGGCTGTGCGTAGAAGCTCTTTCTATTATTGGAACTCCGAAATTTCTGCGCAATTGCGAAAGGTTACGCAATTTCTGGATTCTTCTTGCGTAAAGGACTCCTCCAAGCTATAAAAGGACCTCTTTTCTTCATACTAGGGAGGCTACAATGTGGAGATTGCTGAGGAGAAGGATTCTACTTCAGATCTTTAGTTTTCTTTCCGTTTTTGTAGTTTTTCATGTTTTTAGAGGCTTTTAGTTCAAGGATGTTAGAGATGAACTAAACCCTCTTAGCTAGGGCTAAGAGGGGAAGCCCTTGATTCGTTTTTGATGGATTAATACAACCTAGGTTTCCTTTTATGCTTTAATGAACGAATTTTAGTTCAATTTGAGTTTGATTCAAGTACTATGTTGGCTTTTACTTTGATCTCTTGATGACTCCGGGCTCATGTGATTCTTAGTAAGCTTAGCATAGTATCTTAGCTTTTGTGCATTGTTTATGCTTGTGTAATGCATTGATCTACCATCGACTCCGGGCATGGTAGACGCTTTGATTGCCTTGTATGCAATGGCCTGATCTTCATGTGGGAACTCATGTAACTAAAGTTTTTATCTTTTGTGTATGATCTGGAATTACTGTTTATTGATTGATTTTGATTTAAATAGAGTTCAAATTATGAGTCGTAATCAGGTCTAGTGACAGGACTTGGTGTAGGCTATGGTTATGAATCTATACTAGATTGGAAAGAGGCTTGGCCTATACAATTGAGTGTGCCCAAGACCTGAGCGTAGTTGTGTGAATCAAATCAGTTATTAAGCACTTGTTCCAGATAATTGTGATTGAATTGCTCTATATTCCAATCGGATAGAGAAGGAATTCGGTTCCGATTGAGTTATGAGAAACCTAGTTGTGTTAATGCATTGAAACGTATCAAGGGTGGATCCTTGGCGCTCTAGTGACTTTTTAGATTGAATTTACCTTACTCATTCACTGTTTAAACCTAATTTCCTATTTTTCAGCTTTAGTTCTTAATATAGTCTTAATTACTAGTTGTTTTAGTTAAAATCTGAAAATACCCATACATAAATCTCTGAGGGAACGATACTCGGTCTTTCCGAATTATTACTACTTCGCAACCCTACACTTGGGGAGTGAACACCATGTTCACGCTTGCCTTGGCTCCTAGACCTTCTCTGTTTCTGTATTCTCGCTTATATTCTTCAAATGGAGGTAGCAATCTCTTCTTTATGTCTGAACCTTGACTGAAGAATCCCATATTCCTCATAATCTTCCAGTTGGCTCTGCTATATCTCCCCTTCTATCAGTCAAGGTTGGGCAGATCCTCTTCCCTCTTCTCACTCTTCTGATGGTACTGGTTGACTTGGCCTTGAGTGAAACTTGATATCTTTCTGGGTGATATCTCTTGATGGCCTGATGAATTGGCTTGGAGCTTTCGGAAATGGCTTGGTTCTTCCTATCTTGGGTATCGGCATATTGAAGCTGGACTTGAGTACACTCATGTGTTGATCTGAGATTAGTTTTAACACAGACTGCCCCGGCTGACCCAAATGTTGCGGTACCACATAAATTTCTTCGTGATCGACTGAGGTTGATTTTCCAACTGATACTGGGATCTTCCCTGAGTGATGGGCCGAGGTTTGTTCTTCTGCACGAACTTCTCAACTCGAGGTTTTACCACTTGCCCTTTCTTCATTACATCGGGCTTTTTGCTGGTTTTACCGCTATCGGACGGGTTTTAATATTTTGCATCTGCCAAAAATGACTCAGCTATCGTGTATGGCTTCGGATCAGCCGCTATCCTGTATTGGACTCCATCTCTGTTATTTTGAAGCACTGGTGATACGTCGAAGGGATTATGCGATTCTGATGGAGCCAGGGCCTTCCTAAGAGGAGAGTGTATGTTGTCACTACATCGATCACCTGACATGTTACTTTCAGTCTTCAGTTCTTCGATCTCTAACATTACCGTGATTGATCCAAGTGTACGTTGACTGTCTTGATTGAACCCTTGAATCATTATGTGGCTCGGGCGTAGTGTTGATTGCCTATAACCCAGCTTCTATAATGTCTTCAATGGCATAATATTTATGGCAGACCCATCATCTAACATGCACCTCTTAACATCCATTTCCCTGATTGTTCCTGTGACCATCAGCAGACGATTTTGGTCTATTAATTTGATCGTGCGGTCTTCTTCTGAGAAAGTGATTGTTGAAGGATGGTTGACATGCATGACTTGTGACACCGGCATATACCACTCCCAAAATTTGTTTGTATTATTCATTTCTTCTTCTATCTCTATCATCATGACCTCCCTGACTTCACTGTCAAGTAAGGCATTGATTAACATTTCTCTGTACACTTTCGAGAGAGATAAAGCATTGTATATACTTAGACGGGCGGGAACCTTCCGTAAGTGCGGCACAACATCATACACCACCGGTCTCGAGCTTGGCCAACTAGTCGTGGCCTCATCAGCCTTCTCTTTCAGCTTTTGCATGCTGGGTCTCTCTTGCGGCCTGTCAAGGATACCATCTTCTTGCATCGGGTCGTCTGGTCTCGGAGGGGTACGGTCAAGCATTTGTTTTCCTGATCACAAGATGACTGTGTCAACTTCTCCTTCAGTTACTTGTAGGGTTTCCTTGGGTGGTGCTTCTTCGACGAATGACACCATTCCACAATAGGCCATGTTCGTCGCGGGTCGTATCTGTCCCTGTAATATCTCTCTCCTTCCTTTCCCCCTGTTATTGCCTCGGTTAACGAGCCTTCGTCTGTTCTCAAGTCTTTTCTTGCTACTGACTAGAGTCCATGGTTCCTTCGGCTCAAGGAATGAAGTCGGTCGGTTGGTGTCACTCACTATCAAGATTGCTGAAATTGTCCCGGCTGTCTCCCTTGCTGTCTCGGGTATCTTCATGCTGATGACCCCTTGATTGATCAACCCCTGTATCCTTCCTTTCAGGGAGAAGCAATCTTCTGTCTTGTGGCTGACACATTGATGTTTTTTGCAATATTTGGGATTGTTTGTTCGTCCAGCTTCATGGGGACGGACAGGTTTTGGTAGGCGCATTAAGCCTTCCTCGATCAATTGTTCTATGATCGAAACTAGATCGGCCATATCGAATGTGTATGGGCCGTTCACCCTTTCTCTTTCGGCTATTGATACGTGTTTGGGTACATTGGGCCTTTTACCCTTGTCTTGTATGACCGATGTTTTCATTTCCGGCCTATGATCGGCAACGGGACGTTTTCGGTCTTTCTGGTCCCTGTTCTTGTTGACCTGGTGGGTCTCTACCACTCTTCCCATCTCTCTCTTCTGTCTCTTGGGTCTAAAGTTTACCCGGGATGCTACTTCCTCCTCCAGATGCGCTTTCATTGCCAGCTCACGAAAGGAGTTGAAGGTATTGCCCGACAATCCGTACAAGATCATAGGGTCTAGAGCCCTTAGGCACATCTTCATCTGCTCGCCTTCATTGGGTAATTCATGACATTAAGCCGCTGTGGTTCCCCAATGGTTGATGAACTTCTCAACTGGTTCGCCATTTCTCTGTCTAACCAGTGCTAGATCTGTTAACGAGATCTCCCTCTCCGTTGCAAAGAATTTCGAGATGAAGGTGTCCTGCATTTGCTCCCATGTCCTTATAGAGTCGGCTGGTAACGACATGTTGTTGTACCTCCACTTTATACATTGCATAGCCTATTACATCACATTATATGCATGGTGTTCATGTTTAAAAGGCCCATCTAATGCATGTTTTGTGATTGTAGGAACGAGAATGAACTTCGCCAATTGGAGACCAAAAAGCTATACTTAGGAGCTTTGGATGAAGACCCAAGGTGGGCCGAAGAAAGAAGAAAGCAGAGAGAGAAGAAAGAAAGAAGGAAATGAAGAAGGCCAAGACCGGTCCAGATCGGTTGGCCAGGAGGGCCACGACCGGTCTAGACCGATCGGCCACCTCCTCCCAGCCCTCTGGACGTTGAAAGCATCAGGTCCGACCGGTCTAGACCGGTCGGCCAGAGCCTGTCCACCTTCAGCCTACACTCTGGACTGCCCCAGATCAGGTCCGACCGGTCGTGACCGGTCGGCCAGCCTAGTCCAACCAGTCCAGACCGGTGTTCGCTTCCCCAAGTGTAGGGTTGCGATGTAGTAATAAACTCGGTAAGATCGAGGTCGATCCACAGGGACTTATGTAGGATTTCACAAACACATCCAAAAGTGTCTATTAAAAGCTAATAATCAGATTTTGAATAGAATTGATGTGAATAATAGTTTTAAACTAATTTGAATGTAGACAATTATAAAAAAGGCACTAGGGGTTCAAGGATCCACTTGTAGCAATCCTTGATGTTCAATCCGCTGTGGTTTTCATTCTCTCAACTAGAATCGACATTAAGGTCTATCTAGTCGGATGATAGAGCTGTTAAATCATACAATCTGTATTATGTAAGTTCGATGCATAAGATTCACTCAATGTAGGCTGAGCTGAGCATGCTCAATTGCATAGGTCATTCCCCTTTCCAAACAGTCCAATTCATAATCATAACCATCCTCAAGTCCTGTCACAAGACAAGGCTAGATCATGATTTGAACTAGATTCAAATCATATGCACAGTCCCTTACATAACCCATAAAATCAGAAAAATAGAACTTTGGTAGGAAGTCCGTTCATGAAGATCATAGTCCTAGAGCGCACTCCGATTCCTCGGATCATACAGGTCTAGACTGATACAAACCAAATAAGGAATTAAGTAATTCTCCCAAACATCCATCAGTCATCATAAGACTAAGAAAAACTACTTAAAAACTTGTATAAACTTCAAACCATAGTCCATAATCATGAATTCCATACTTAAAACCAACTAGCTACGAATTGAAACATCTTGGATCCACTACAAGCTTCACCTCTTAGCCCTAGCTAAGAGGTTTAGCTGCTCATGATCCAAGGAAACATGAAACAACTAAAAAGTTCATAAAAACAGCAAAACAAACTAGAGGGAGTTGTGGAACTCCGAGATTCACTTCCGCCACCTCAAAGCTTGCTTCCACCCTTCTTAGATACCCTAGGAACGATCCCTAGGTGTCCTTTTATAGTCTGGAGGCTCCGCAACTTCAGAAGAATCGAGAAACTGCGTAAGAGTTACGCAGTGCGCAGAAGAAATCGGGCCAGGAATAGAAGTTCTGATTTTTCACATTGGCTGACCGGTCTGGACCGGTTGGACTGGGATGGCCGACCGGTCATGACCGGTCTGGCCCTCTTCTGGCAGTAGTCCAGCAACCATGCCCGACCGGTCAAGACCGGTCGGACGTCTTCAGCACTGCCCCAGCAGGTAGGGCCGACAGGTCAAGACCGGTCGGACGTCTTCAGCTTGGTTCCAGCAACCATGGCCGACCGGTCAAGACCGGTCGGACCATCTCATTCCTTCTTTTTCTTTCTTTTCTCTCCTTGTTCTTGTTTCTTTCTTTCTTCCCTTGCTTCTTTCTTCCTTCAGCCCACCTTTGGGTCTTCATCCAAGGTCCTAAACAAGCTATCTTCATCCTCAATTAGGCGGAGTCCACTCTCAAACCTGTAATCACAAAACACGCATTAGATTCATCTATAAACCATGCAAACCTCGCACAATGAGTGATGAATTGGGGTTAGAATATGCACAATTAAGAGCTCAACAACCGGTCGGCCACATGCAAAAATAGCCAGTTTCTATTTTGGGCTCCGATTTTCTCTGCGCACTGCGTAACCTTACCCAATTTCTAGATGATTCCGATGCAGCAGAGCTTCCCCACTATAAAAGGACACCTAGGGATCATTCCTAGGGCATCCTAGAACAGATTAAGAACGGTGGGAGATGACGGAAGTCAATTTCAGAGTTCTACAACTCCTCCTAGTTTGCTTTCTAGTTTTATGCTTTGTTTAGTTGTTTTCATGTTTCCTTTGATCATGAACAGCTAAAACTCTTAGCTAGGGCTAAGAGGTGAAGCTTGTAATGAATCTAAGATGTTTCAATTCGTTTGATTTGGTTTTAAGTTGGATTTCTATTGAAGAACAATGGTTTGAAGTTTAAATCAAGTACTAAGTAGTTTTTCTTAATCTTATGATGACTCATGGATGTTTGGAAGAACTGCTTGAGTTCTTAATTGTTTTGAGCTAGTCTAGACCTATATGATCCTAGGAATTGGAATACGCTCTAGATCTATGATCTTCATGTGGGAGCTTCTTACCAAAAGTCTACTTTTTTGAAAATTCTGAAGTATGTGAGACTGTGTATGTGATTTGGATCAAGTTCAAATCATGATCTAGTTTTGTCTTGTGACAGGATTTAATGATGGTTATGATTGTGATATTAACCTATTGGATTTAGGACTGACCTATGCAATTGAGTATGCTCATCCTAGCTTGCATTGAGTGAATCATATACATGGATCATACATATGTTAGATTGATTGTTTTAACTGCTCTATCATCCGACTAGATATAACTTAATTTCGATTCTAGCTGAGAAAGTGAGAAACCACAGCGAATTGAGCATCAAGGATTGCTACAAGTGGATCCTTGAACCCCTAGTGCCTTTTTATTAATTGATTACCTTCAGTTAGTTCAAAATATCTCTCTACATCAGAGTACTAAATTCTATTTAGTTAGTTCTTCAGTGGAAACTATTAGAAGTGTTTTGTGAATTCCTATATAAGTCCATGTGGATTGACCTCGGTCTTACCGAGATTATTACTACTCGCAACCCTACACTTGGGGAAGCGAACACATGTACCATTGAAAGGCTTTCCCTGTCAGGGTAGATCCGAATAGCTACATGCAATACTGCGGGACTGCAGACCAATTTCTTAATGTAGTTAAGAAGTGGCTGGTGTGCTCTTTCGATAATCCTCTGCCGTTAAACTTTCTAAAGTATAGGCTTCTGAAATTGGCCGGAAACGGTACCTCTTCTACCTCTGGTGGGTACGGGACCCGATATTTATAGCTGTCTCTCCTCTCTTTCTCTTTTTCTTATTGCATTATGTGGGCTATCGTCTGGGATAACTCTTCTCGTGATACGTTAGATGTGGAAAGTGGCGCACATTCTATTGGTGCGACCCTCAGTTGGACGAGCGGTTCCGGCTCAGCCGGACCTTCTGCTGCCCCTTAGGACTCCTCTACCGACTGACGGGTGGGCGACGAAATACTTCTGGTGGCGTTCTGCGCTATCAGAGTGGTCAAGGCTTCTTGAATAGCCCTCATCCGATAGTTCATCTCGCGATTAGCCTCGACCAATCTGTTGATCTAATCTTGGAACGGAGGTAATTCTTCTGCTTCATACGGCCCTTCTTCTTCTTCTTCTTCTTCAGCCACTTGGACCATCACCACTTGTGCCAACGGGATTTTCTGAGCTAGCCTCTGTCTTGGTTCGAGGGTTGTCATGGATTTGGATTTTACACGCGCGGGCTTGGTAGGTTTCTGTGAGGTGCGAGCGGTCTTGGGCAATGCCAGGAACTGCTCGGCTGTCATCATAGGCACTGCAGGTTCGGCTGATATGACCTGGCCGTTGATAGGGATCTTCTGCCTCTGCTTCGGTTGCCACTGTTTCCTGACTACAGGGCGAGGTCTTGCAACGTTCACTTTCCTATATGCTGCTACGATGGTAGCTTTCTTCTGTTCCTTCTTCTGCCTTCGGGTCTCAACCAACCGCCACTCTGAACTTGGATTTGCAGTTGCGGTGAAATGGGGGAAGCTGAAGCCCCCGGTAGCAAGGAAAATACACGAACTTATCATTGAGTATGCCATATCTTCTGTCTGTGTTTATATCTTGATAATTCTGCGGTGTCAGAAAATCATTAGAACAGTTCATAAATGCGGCCGGGAGCGTGAACCCATTGATCGCGGTGCATAAACTAATAGAAATAAGTAAGAAGAAGACAAATGCGTGTAGTTGTGAAAGTTTGTGGCTTTGAAAACCTTTTAATTTATCATCTATTGCCTTGAAGATGAAGGGAAGAATGTTCCCATTGAGAGCCACCAGTTTGGCGCCCGTGAGTGCCAAAACATTATACTTTGCGATAAATATCTTACGCACACGGTCGTACTTGCGAATGATTAATCTTAAAGTGTTTCTATACTCAGAGCTAACCAGAGATTCTGGGTTCGATCCCCAGCAGAGTCGCTAGTTTG
The DNA here is from genome assembly GCA_003013855.2 of Liriodendron chinense. Taxonomy (NCBI): domain Eukaryota; kingdom Viridiplantae; phylum Streptophyta; class Magnoliopsida; order Magnoliales; family Magnoliaceae; genus Liriodendron; species Liriodendron chinense. Next base: position 5,611,304 of record ML058508.1, on the reverse strand, counting down.
TTAGAACTAGAAAATGGAAGCAAGGACATTTTCTAGATGTATTGTTGCTCTGGGGTTCTGAGTAGTAGAAACATTCATAGACAATCACAAGCATTCATAAATGGTACACAAGAAGAGATATCGCAAGGCGAATTTTATTCCAGAGATCCTGAGATCTTGTACATTCCAGGCCGTGATCTGGCACGAGCCCTTAATTACATCGAATGATCGATGACCCTTGATTAAAAGGCAAAAGACTAGTCAGTAGGGACTATGGTCTTAGAGTATGTGGTCGTAGAGACCTGTATTTGTTTTATTATGTATTGAACCATCTTTGTATTAGTCAGATATCTATGTCCCATGTTTTGACCGGATATCCGGGCTGAGACTATCAGGGTTTATGACTGAGAATGATAACTCTGGGCCCGCGCCTGTCATGTAAGGACAGGTGACCTTGGGAAGTCCAATCTACAATTGTGTGTACCTGCGTAGCCCAACCGACTGATGTCGTTTGAATGGGTAGGGCATCGACTGTTGTGTTGTGGCAGTTCATAGCAATTGCTTTATAGAGAATTGAAGCTCTTTGACATGGTTTATTATCATAATCATAGTCCCATTTGTCTAGCTTTCGACCCAAATCGGATCATATCTTTACAATACATATAAATGATGACATATTTTCATAGTTCTGGATGCTGGCGGCTTCTTTCCGAGAAGTCATTTCATTCAACGCGTCGAATCGGGTCAAACCTCAAAGATGCGCAATTCTGCTCATTTAGAGATCCTGAAACATCCATTTGGCCTTCCATTGCCTCCGGACCGCTCGAAATACCCAAAATAGGCTCAAACGGAACTTGAAAATACTTAAAATTGAGTCCAGTGCACCCGTAAACGTGTTCTGTAATTGACTGATTTTTTGGGTGCGTGGGACTTAATTTATGGGTGCGTGGGCTCCAACGCACCTTTAAATTAAGTGCCTGATTTTTTATGAATTTCTGGATACGTGGAGCATTTTTTGGGTGTGTGGGACCGAATATACAAATCTGGATTTCATCAAATTTATGGACGCGTGGGACTCGAATTTATGGGTGCGTGGGAGTCCGATGCACTTGTCCGATTCATGTCGAATTAATGGGCGCGTGAGATGCGAATTTATGGGCGCGTGGACCATTTTTGGGTACGTGGGACACCAATCCACTTATCCGAATCACATCGAATTTAATGACGCGTGGGATGATTTCAGCTGCAACATGCCACGCACCCCAAAATCGATGCGCAGAGCTCCAATGCATCCCAAAATGTATTTTGAATTTTTTTGAATTTATGGGTGCATGAGACCCTAATTTTACGGGTGCGTGGGACCTCCTGCACCCTAAAATGATAATTCTGAAATGTCTTGAATTTGTGGGTGCATGGACCCATTTTTTGGATGCATGGAATGCAATGTAGCATTTAAATTGGTTTCTGACTTTGACGAATTTTCGGGTGCCTGAACACCTGAATTTATGGGTGCGTGGGACTCCATGCACCCAGAAATGAGTTTTCTGATTTCGGTGATTTTTTGGGTGCGTGGGTACCCGAATTTATGGATTCGTGGGAGTCCGAATTAATGGGTGCATTGACGGACTTTTGAACTCCACCATTTGGGTTTTGAGTTTCGATGAGTTTGTGGGGCCTGCTTGATGATGAAAGTTTATGCATTGTTCATCATAAATCATAATCACGTTATGAGTTCGATTCCGAGCGATTCCGATCACAGTGATTTGCGGGGCCCGCCGAAGATTTTAGTCAAAGTTGGCTAAGTAGGGAACTTTTGTAAATCTCTGTTTTGCGTGCACCGGGAGGCATTTTGTGGGATTCTTTCGGAGGTGTGTGGCCATTCTGTTTGCTTTGAGGGACCCCTACATTTTGGGACCCCAACAGACCTCCTTCTAACAAACTTATGAAAAATCAAACCAAAAGCAACAAAATCCTAATCCCAACTACTCTATACCTCCATCAGACTAGGAGATCAAGCATCCTGATACACAGGATCAGTCAGAGGTATGGACATACCTTCTGAAGGAAAATTCTCAAAGAACAGCTTTAATCGCTGACCATTCGTTTTAAAGATATTACCGTTCCTTGGATTCAACAACTCGACGGTCCCATATGGAGAAACAATTTTCACAATGAAAGGACCGGTCCATCGAGATTTCAATTTCCCTGAAATAAATGTAACCGAGAATTATACATAAGGACCTTTTGATTAATCGTGAAGGTCTTACGAAGGATGTTCTTATCATGGAATATCTTCGTTTTGTCTTTGTAAATTCTCGCATTTTATAAGCTTCGTTCCGGAGTTCCGTAAGTTCATTTAATTGAAGTTTGTGCAATGAGCTTGCTTTGTCAGAATCAAAATTTATATTCTTTATTGCCAAATATAACCTATGTTCCAACTCCACGGGCAAGCGACAAGCTTTCTTATAGACAAGTCTATAGGGAGACATTCCAATGGGGGTCTTGAAAGCGGTACAGTAAGCCCAAAGTGTATCAATAAGTCGAAGCGACCAATCTTTACGATCGGGGTTCACTATTTTCTCCAAAATATGTTTAATTTTTCTGTTAGATATCTCAACTTGTCCACTTGTTTGTGGGTGATAGGGAGTGCTCACCTTGTGATTTACGCCATATTTCTTCATTAAAGCATCAAATGGGCGGTTACAAAAATGAGATCCTCCATCGCTTATAATGACTTGAGGTGTTCCAAACTGGGAAAGGATATTTTCTTTTAAGAAACGAATGACTGTTTTATGGTCATTATTCCGGCATGGAATCGCCTCGACCCATTTTGAAACATAATCGACGGCAAGCAAGATATATAAATTTCTGAAAGAAGATGGGAATGGACCAATGAAATCGATGCCCCAACAATAAAAATTTTGAATGGTAAGATGGGATTGAGTGGCATCATATTTCTACAGGATATTCCTCCCAATTTATGACAAGGCTCACACATTTTACAAAACTCATGGGTATCTTTGAACATGGTGGGCCAATAAAACCCACATTGCATAATTTTGGCTGTGGTCTTCTTAGCCGAAAAGTGGCCACCACACGCTTGAGAATGACAAAAGGAGATGATACTTTATTGTTCCTCATCCGGCACACATCTCCTTATGATTTGATCAGGACAATACTTAAATAAGTACGGATCGTCCCATAGGAATTTTCTCACATCGTTGAAGAACTTATCTTGATCTTGCTTTTTCCAATGTGTCAAAATTGTACCTGTAGCAAGATAGTTAGCAATGTCCGCATACCATGGCAAATAGGAGACTTTAAAAAGTTGTTCATCAGGGAACATGTCATTGATCGTGGTTGTCATAGGGGAATCGGTGAGAACAAGTCTAGAAAGATGGTCAGCAACTACGTTTTCTACTCCTTTCTTATCACGTATTTCAATGTCAAATTCTTGGAGTAGAAGGATCCATCTTAACAAGCGTGGCTTAGCATCCTTCTTAGTGAGAAGGTACTTAAGCGTGGCATGGTCGGTGAATATGATAATCTTGGATCCAATCAAGTAGGACCTAAACTTGTCTAAAGCAAAAACTACAGCCAAAAGTTCTTTTTTTGTAGTAGTGTAGCTTGCTTGAGCCGAGTTTAAGGTTCTACTTGCATAGTAGATGACACATGGCTTTTTCTCTTTTCTTTGGCCTAACACAGCCCCAATAGCGTAGTCACTTGCATCACACATGATTTCAAAAGGAAGGCTCCAATCAGGTGGTTACATCATGAGAGCACATGTCAACATACCTTTAAGTTTGTCAAAGGCATTTTGACAATCCTTATTCCACTCAAATGAGTTTTCCTTTTGAAGCAGGTTACATAAAAGATGAGAGAGTGAGCTAAAGTCCTTTATGAACCGTCTATAGAATCCGGCATCTCCTAAAAAAGACCGCACATCTCGTACGCTTTGGAGGGTGGTAGGTTAGAGATAAGATCGATTTTAGCCTTGTCCACCTCGATTTCATTTTGTGAGATGATGTGGCCAAGGATAATTCCTTTTTGAACCATGAAATGACATTTCTCCCAATTCAACACGAGGTTCTTTTCTTCACATCTTTTTAAAACAATTTTTAAGTGCACAAGGCACTCATCAAAGTTATAACCAAATACAGAGAAATTGCCCATAAAGACTTCAAGAATCGTCCCCACCATATTAGAAAAAATACTCAACATACAACATTGAAAGGTGGCAAGGGCATTGCATAGTCCAAATGGCATCCTTCGATAGGTAAAAGTATCGAATGGACATGTGAATGTTATCTTCTCTCGGTCCTCTAGGGCGATCTGTATTTGGTTATACCCTGAATACCCATTAAGGAAGCAAAAGTGGGAATGACCCGTGAACCTTTCTAAAATTTAATCAACAAATGGTAAGGGGAAGTGGTATTTTCTTGTAACTGTGTTTAGCTTCCTGTAGTCAATTCACATTCTCCAACCAGTAGTAACTCTGGTTGTCACGAGTTCATTATTGGCATTGGCTACGATGGTTATTCCGGATTTCTTAGGCACCACCTGAGTTGGACTCACCCATTGACTATAGGATATTGGGTAAATGATACCCACATCCAATAGTTTCAACACCTCGGCCTTAGCCACCTCTTTCATATTTGGATTGAGGCGTCTTTGTGGTTGCCTAGATGTCTTCGCATTATCCTCAAGGTGTATGCGATGAGTACAAATCAGGGGGTCTATGCCTTTGATATCCGCAATTGACCATCTAATGGCACTTTTGTGCTCTATTAGAGTGGCTATCAACCTACTCTCTTGTTCCTCATCCAAGTGGGAAGAAATCACCACCGTATATGTCTCATCTCGACCTAAATAAACATATTTCAAATCAGTGGGTAATGGTTTTAGGCCGAGCATCGGTGCCTTGATATTAGATGGAAGCGACTTGTTCTCGCTTAAGGGCAAAGGCTCAAATGGTGCCTTCCATTTTTTATTATCAAGTACTGGTATAGAATCCAAAATGGCGTCCATCTCTCTTATCATGTTATCATCAATCTCATGAGAATGTGTCAAGCATGCCTCCAAGGGATCGGAATAGAATGTCAGGGGGGATGTGTCTTCCACAAATGATTCAATCAGATTTATTTCGTGAACCTCGTCATCAACATCCTTCGGTTGTTTGCATAAATCAAAGATATTCAGCTCGAGTGTCAGATTTCCATAGGACATTTGTACTAGCCCATTTCTATAATTGATAATCGAATTTGAAGTGGCTAAGAAAGGGCGGCCAAGTATGACAAGAATTTGAGCACCGGTTCCTATCACAAGATGTGTATCCAAGACAATAAAATCTACTAGATAGTAGAATTTATCGACTTGGACAAGGACATCTTCAATCATCCCTCTTGGTATACGAATAGATCTGTGAGTTGAAGTGTGGTTTTGGTGGGTTTTAATTCACTAACCCAAGTTGTTCATAGACCGAGTATGGGATGAGGTTAACACTTGCCCCAAGATCAAGTAAAGCTTGTTTGATTCGGTAGTCACCTATGATGCATGAGATGGTAGGACTACTTGGATCCTTGTATTTTTGGGGCACCTCTTGTTTAATAATGGCACTCAAATTCTCAATTAAAAGTACTTTGTTATGAACATTGTGTTTCCTTTTGACTGTACATAATTCCTTCAGAAATTTGGCATAAGATGGTATTTGTTTTATAGCATCCAACAAAGGAATGTTGATCTTCACTTGCTTAAAAACCTCTAGGATTTCTAGATTTTTATCTAAAGGTTTGGGTGAAATCAACCTTTGGGGAAACGGAGCAACCAGCTTGTATTGCCCTTTCGTTTCTTTCTCATGTGGAGTGTTGTTCAAGATATCATCCTTATTGGCAATTTCCGGATCATTAGGCTTTGAGGTGTTCACCGGATTGGATTTATCAATTATTTTTCCACTCCTCAAAGTGGTGATAGCTTGAACATGCTCTGTATTTTAGGAGGATGGGCTGAGGTCTTGTATCTCAAATTAGGTTCTTGGGTTATGAAGAGGTTAGGTAGGAAGTATGCCTTTCTCCCTAACACTAAGATGAGATTCAACTTTAGCCATTAAAGTTTTCAACTCATTGATGGCTTGAGATGAATTCTGATTGAATTTTAGTTGTTCTTGCACTAACCCATCGATTTTGTGAAAATTATTCTTGTTGTACTCAGCTTGGGCCGAGACGAATGTACCCAATATTTCCTCAAGCGTAGCTTTTGGGTTGTTGTTTGCATTCTCTGATGGCCCATTCCTCCAACTGAAATTGGGATGGTTCCTCCAACCAAAATTATACATGTTCGAGTTTGGATTGCTAAATGATCATTGATAATTATTTATGGCATTTGATTGTTCTTGTAGAACTTCCTGAAACGCAGAGATTATAGGACAATCCTGTGTTGCATGTTGGTTACCGGAATAAATTCCATAAATATTCTCAACTTCCTTAGTCTTTTCTCCCTTCCCTAATTCCATGGCCTCAACTTTTCTTATGAGGCTAGCTACGCGTGCACTTATGTTGTCTTCTTCAGAGAGGACGTAGATTCCTCCCTTTTCTATTTGTTAGCTTATCTTAGAATTCGTTGCATTCTCGACTAAGATATCAAAATAGTCACATGCTTCCTCGGCTTCCTTATTCATGAATTCTCCATTACACATCATCTCTATGAATTGGCGCATGGGTGAAGTCAGTCCTTCATAGAAAAAGCTTATTACCCGCCAAATTTTGTAGCCATGATGTGGGCATGTGTTTAATAAGTTTTTGAACCTCTCCCAACATTGGAAGAAGGTATCATCCTCTTTTTGAGAAAAATTCATGATTAAGCGCCTCAACATGTTTGTTTTATGAGTAGGGAAAAACTTTTTAATGAACTCTCTAGTTATCTCAGTCCATGTGCCGATTGATCTTGGCCTTAATACATGAAGCCAAGCCTTAGCCTTCTCTTTAAGAGAAAAAGGAAATAACTTAAGTCTCACAGCATCATCAGATACGTTTGCAAAGAGCAACATAGCTATCACCTCATCAAATTCCTTAAGATGTTGATATGCGTTCTCACTGTCTAAACTAAGGAACTTAGGAAGGAGTTGGATTACTCCCAGTTTTAGATCAATATTCCCTACATTGAATGGAAAAATTATGCATGAGGGAGTACTCTCTCTTGTAGGTTGCAAGTGATCACATAAAGTTCTAGGTCAAGGAACATTCTCAACCTCATTCTCTTCCGTTTTGGTTTGGCCCCAATTTTGATTGGCCATAGGGTTGGGTTAATTTTCAGCCATATTGTCAAACAAAATTGGAGAGTCTAAACATTTCTTAGCACGTGGCTCCTTATAAATCCCTTTAACAATTCCCCTTTCACTAATGAGTCGGTTATTAGAATCACGAACCCAATGTGGCATGCGAATCTCAGAAAAGAAAAAAAATTAAAAAGAGTTAGAAAAGCCTAATTGAAGTGTCTACTTCGACTCCTAGAATCCCTAAAAAAAAAAAAAAAACAAACAACAAACTAATTTAGTAGGACTTCTAAAAATCTAAAATAGAAACTATTTTCAGAAATTTTATAAAAACCGTCGAAAATCCCCCGCAACGACGCCAAAAACTTGTTCACTTCCCCAAGTGTAGGGTTGCGATGTAGTAATAATTCGGTAGAGACCGAGATCGTTCTCCGGGACTTGTTAGGAATTCACAAAATTACTTTTAATATTCTCTAATTGAGAGCTAACCAACAGATTTCTAGAATTGAATGCAGGTAGAATTCTTAAATCAAAAGTGAATGTAATCTATATAAAAGAGTACTAGGGGTTCAAGGATCCACTTGTAGCAATCCTCGATGCATAATTCGCTGTGGTTTCCCAATTACATAACTAGAATTGAAATCAAATCCTATCTAGTCAGATGATAGAGCGGTTGTAACATACAATCTGTCATATGTGTGATTTATATACATGATTCCCTCAATTCAAATTAGGACTTGAGCACACTCAATTGCATAGGTCAATCTTAGTTCCAATAGATTAACATCACAATCATAATCATCATTAAACTCTGTCACAAAGCTTAATTAGATCATGATTTGGACTTCATTCAAATCGCATACACAATCAATACATAATTCAGAAATTAGAACAAAAAGATATAACTTTGGTTGAAGTTCTCACATGAAAATCCAAGTCTAGAGCATATTGAATCCGATTCCTCAGAGCGTGCAGGTCTAGAACTAAACAAAATAATTAAAAACTAAAGCAATTCTTCTAAACATCCATGAGTCATCATAAGATTAAGAAAAACTACTTAGAACCTTATTCAAACTTCTATAAACCATTGTTCTTCAATAAATCCAACTTGAAACCAAAACAAACGAATTAAAGCATCTCAAATTCACTACAAGCTTCACCTCTTAGCCCTAGCTAAGAGGTTTAGCCGTTCATGATCCAAGGAAACATGAAAACAACTAAAAATATGAACTAGAAAACACAAACTAGAGGGTGTTGTGGAACTTCGATTCCGTCCTTCTCTGCCTCCCACCTTCGTTGATCTCTTCTAGGATGCCTCAGCTACAATCCCTAGGTCCCCTTTTATAGTGGAGAGGCTCTATCGCCTCAGAATCTTCCAGATTTGCGCAGTACTTACGCACATGCGCATAAAAATCGGAGCTTCAAGAGGAAGCTGCTAATTTTTCGCTGTAATACACTGGCCAACCGATCTTGACCGGTTGGACTGGGCTGGGCGACCGGTCATGACCGGTTGGACCCTTCTGTGGATAGTCCAGTGTCCAGGAGTGGGGGGAGCAAGCTTGACAGGTCGGCCTCTTGTGTTTGGTGTCCAGAGGGGTAAAGGGGTGTGGCCGACCGGTCTAGACTGGTCATGGCCCTCTTGGCCGACTAGTCAAGACCATTCGGACTTGATTTTTTTTTTCATTTTTCATTTTTCTTTCTTCTCTCTTCACTCTCCTTGCTTTCTTCTTTCTTTGTCCCACCTTGGGTTTTCATCTCAGGCTCTTAAATGCAATCTTTCAGCTATCGATCGAGTGAACTTTATCTCATTCCTACAATCACAAAATCACATATTAGAATAGTCTTTAAGCTTGAAATCATGCATGGTTAGTGATGAAATGGGGTTAGAATATACACATTTAAGCGCTCAACAGAACCGACATCAGATTCCCAATTCCCAAAGACATAAAACAATTGTCTCCTCCATCCGTGATAGTTAGAGGAAGGGTTCCCTAAGATGTAGTTCTCTTGATGCCAATAACACAAATAGTACCAACCCTCACTAGAAGGAGCCTTCTTGAGTTGGAACATCTTTAAGAATTCATCGGCCGTTAAGTCCTCATTGCCGACTTGTTTCCAGAGAATAAAGGCACTCAATACAACCCTCCACCCATTCACAATAAGTTGTCCTGGGGCAATCTTAATAGATACGGAGTACATCTCAGATAAAGGGGTGAAAGGGGAGACGCACACCAAGCTCGAAAGAATATTTGTACAAGGCCATACAGCCCGACGGTGGAGAATCCGGAGTTTCCCCCTCCTTAGGCAATCGGAGAATGACGGAATCAGGAATCTGATATCTCCTTCGTAAATCATTCAAGTTCTCTGTCATTATAGAAGGATACCCAGATGCAGAGTACCTCCCGATAGGAACTCTTGCGTTGTTCGAGGAGGAAGAATCTAGAGTTTCATCCCCCAAAGGAACGGCCTCATTATTAGAATCCCTCACCATTGGAAGAAAAGAAACAGAAAGGAAGAAGAAGAAGAAGAAGAAGAAGGAAAGTACCTCAGAAGAGAGGTCTCACCAAAAGAAGAAAAAAGGAAGATTTTTTGAATTTCGCTAGGAAAACTTTTAAGCAAAGAAAAATCTCCACGGGCGGTCGAATATATATGCAATCATTTCCCTGGAGATTTGAATGACACGCAGTGATTCTTCGTTTGACACGATGGACGAACAAGCACACACATTAATTTCAGAAAACACGTGGCGAGCACCTCTTTATTTCCCTCCGCTGAAAAGCTGGCACTCATTAATGTAAAAGCTCAATCATGTATGGCTTCTCCCCTTCAAAAAATGCATCAGGTGGTGACATACGTAATCAAGTCCTTCTCTTAGCTGCTCAAAACAAAGGACTTAGAGGGCATCTCTTATAGAATAAAAGTTAGTCAAAGGAATTTGTAAACTAGCAGCTCTCAAATATCTTTACATTTGCTTATGTACGACCCGCGATCGCCTCCGAGTATCATAAGTTGCGAGTAGATACATCGTCTACTGAGTCAGGGGTGGTCGCATCTCATAATTTAAGGAAGCTTGCTCATAAGCCAGTCATTGTTCGTATCCGAGCAGCCTTGGTCGCTAGTCATCTGGTGGGGAAACCTTCCGGGTCATAGTCTGAACAACTCTTATAGCTCGTGATTTGGACCAAATTACAGGTCTTTTTGGGTTTGTTTCAACTCATACTCCCAGATTAAAAGGGACCTCCATCAAGGAACATAATCAATCAGGTGTCTAATCTGATAAGATAAGCATCTTATCGCTTAAAATCAGGAAGATCTTAATAGCTTACGTAACCAATTGGATCATTCGGATCTGTATAAATAGATCGTCATATGGGTGATAAAGGTACACAACTTATCTTAATCCATGTTTTATGTTCGCTTCCTCAAGTGTAGGGTTGCAATGTAGTAATAATTTGGTAGAGACCGAGGTCATTCTCAGGGACTTGTCAGGAATTCACAAAATCACTTCTAATATTCTCTACTTGAGAGCTAACCAAACATATTTCTAAAATTGAATGTAGATATGATTCTTCAACTAAAAGTGAATGTAATCAATATAAAAAAGCACTAGGGGTCCAAGGATCCACTTGTAGCAATCCTCGATGCATAATTCGCTGTGGTTTCTGTTGAGCTCTCCAATTGTGCATATTCTAACCCCAATTCATCACTCATTATGCTCATTGTTATGGTTTATAGACTAAACTAATGCATGGATTTGTGATTGTAGGAATGAGAGAAAGGAAGCATCAGTTGAAGACTTAAAGATGCTAATTAGAAGCAAAGAAGATCAAAGGTGTTAAGCGTCAAAGAATGAAAGAAAGAAGTCAGAGAAAAGAAGAAAGAAAGCAGAAGAAGGTGCCCATGACCGGTCGTCCGACATACACAGAGGAGACCTAGAGGCCACAACTCTCTGGACTGTTCACGACCGGTCGTGCGACCGGTCGTCCACTTCTGCAAATTATTTTTTCGGGTTGAAAATTCTCGAAACTCACTGGACACTTTTATGCTGTTTTGAGACCGGTCGTCCAGCCACTGCGACAGGTCGTGCGACCGGTCGCCTGCGTAACGAAACGTGTTCTACAAGTCCCGAAATTCTCTGCGCACTGCGTACTCTTACGCAAAATCTGAAAGTTTCTGAGGTTGTGAAGCCTCCCCACTATAAAAGGACACCTAGGGATCGTTCCTAGGGTGTCTTAGAAGAGTTTAAGCAAGGTTGGAGGTGGCAGAAGTGGATTTTGGAGTTCCACAACTCCTTCCAGTTTGTTTTACTGTTTTATGTTTTTCTTAGTTGTTTCATGTTTCCTTGGATCATGAGCGGCTAAACCTCTTAGCTAGGGCTAAGAGGTGAAGCTTGTAGTGAATCTAAGATGTTTCAATTCGTTTTAAGTTGGTTTTAAGATTGAATTTCATGTTTATGAACAATGGTTTGAAGTTTATACAAGTTCTAAGTAGTTTTTCTTAGTCTTATGATGACTCATGGATGTTTGGGAGAATTACTTAAGTTCTTAATTGCTTTATGTTAGTCTAGACCTGAATGATCCGAGGAATTGGAGTACGCTCTAGTACTATAATCTTCATGAGGGAATTTCCTACCAAAGTTCTACTTTTCTGAAATTCTGTGCTATGTGGGACTGTGCATGTAAATTGAATCAAGTTTAAATCATAATCTAGCCTTGTCTTGTGACAGGACTTGAGGATGGTTATGATTGTGAACTGAGCCTATTGAAATTGGGACTGACCTATGCAATTGAGCATGCTCATCCTAGCTTGCATTGAGTGAGTTATATACATTAGTCTTACATATGGCAGATTGTTTGGTTTAACAACTCTATCATCCGGCTAGATAGATCTTAATATCGATTCTAGTTGAGAGAATGAGAAACCACAGCGGATTGAACATCAAGGATTGCTACAAGTGGATCCTTGAACCCCTAGTGCCTTTTCATAATTGTTTACCTTCAATTTAGTTCAAAGTTGTTACTTACCTAAATCTCATACAAAATCTGGTTGTTAGCTCTCAATAGACACTATTGAATGTGTTTGTGAATTTCGACACAAGTCCCTGTGGATCGACCTCGGTCTTACCGAGTTTATTACTACATCACAACCCCACACTTGGGGAAGCGAGCAAGTTTTTGGCGTCGCTGCCGGGGACTTTGATGGTTTTTCACTAATTTATAAAAATAGTATCTATTTAGGATTTTTAGAATTCTAGGACTAAGTTAGCTTATTTTGATTTGTTTTTCTTTTTCAGGGATTTCTAGGAAGCTGAAGAAGATATAAGGATTTCAAGTGCCGAATCAGGTTCTATCTTTCTAAACCTTACTCTTCTCCTTCTCCTATTCATTCCTATCATATTCATCTCTTGTAGAGTGGGTGGAGACTCCTTTTGGATCTCTGAAAGGTAGGCCTTGTGCCACTTGGATTCCTATTGGTCGGCTCTGCCGTCTTGGATCACCTTGTGCTCAGAGTTCTCTTCTCACCTTTACTCCTCTTTCTTCTTTTTTCTGCACTTTTCTTAAAGGATTCAAAGAGTGGGTGGGGAGTTCTCTAAACCCCTATTGACCAGGAGAAATCGGTCTCTATCCTTGCTTCTGGCCTAGCCATTGCAAGACACCTTGTGCTTCGGTCCTAGAGAAGAGTAAACAAGGGAAGGAAGAATTCGTTTCTCTTTTCGTTTCATATTTTTTTGGATTTGCATGCCACATTCGGCTCGGGATTCCAATAACTGACTCATAAGTGAAGGGGGGATAGTAGAAGGGATTGACAGAGAGCCACGTGTTAGGAGATATCTAAACTCTCCACTTTTGTCTGAAAACATGGCTGCAAATCAACCTAATCCGATGGCCAATCTGGGCCAAAACCAAACTGAAACGGGGGAGAATGTGGTTGAGAATGTTCCCCGACCAAGAACTTTACGTGATTTCTTGCAACCAGCAAAAGCGAGCACTCCCTCATGCATAATTTTTCTACAAAATGCAGGGAATGTGGATTTAAAACTGGGAGTGATCCAACTTCTCCCTAAATTCCATGGATTAGACAGTGAAAGTGCCTATCAACACCTTAAGGAGTTTGATGAGGTAATATCCACCATGCATTTCATTAATGTGACTGATGATGTGGTGAGGCTTAAATTCTTCCCTTTTACTCTTAAAGATAAAGCTAAAGGTTGGCTTCATGCATTAAGGCCAAGATCAATTGGTGCATGGAATGATATGTATAGGGAATTCATAAAAAAATTCTTCCCTACTCACAAAACAAACATGTTGAAGCACCTTATCATGAACTTTGCCCCAAAGGAAGATGAAACCTTCTTCCAATGTTGGGAGAGGTTTAAGGACCTATTAAACGCATGTCCACATCATGGCTATGAAATTTGGCGGGTTGTAAGCTTTTTCTATGAAGGACTGACTTCACCCATGCGCCAATTCGTAGAGATGATGTGTAATGGGGAGTTCATGAATAAGGAAGCTGATGAAGCATGAGATTATTTGGAAGAATTGGCTGAGAATGCACAGTCTTGGGATACGTCAAAACCCACAAATTCCAAGACTGGCCAACAAAAGGAAAAAGGAGGAATGTATGTCTTATCGGAAGAGGATAGCATAAGTGCACAGGTGGCTAGCCTCACAAGAAAGGTCGAAGGCATGGAATTGAGGAAAGGAGAAACGGTTAACTCCAATGACATTGAAACTGTTTGTGGAATTTGTGCCAGAAATCAACATGCAACACAAGAGTGTCACACAATTTCAGCAGTTCAGGACATCTTACAAGAACAATCAAATGCCATAAATAGTTATCAACGGTAATTTAGTGCTCCAAACTCAAACACGTTTAATGCTAGTTGGAAGAACCATTCCAACTTCAGTTGGAGGAATGGACCCACTGCGAATGCAACCAATATCCCTCAAGCTCAGCCTATATTAGGTCCATCTCTAGTCATTACTCCAAAAGTTATGCTAGAGGAGATGTTGGCTGCATTTGTATCGGTTCAAGCTGAGTATAACAAGACAAATTCTCTTAAAATAGATGGGTTCATGTAAGAGCAATTGAAATTCAATCAAAATTCAACTCAAGCCATCAATGAATTGAAAACATCAATGGCTAGAGTTGAATCTCATCTTAGTGTTAAAGAGAAGGGCACACTTCCTGCCCAACCACTTCCTAACCAAAGAACCTAATTGAGATACAAGATGCAAGCTCATCCTCCCATCATACGGAGTATGTTCAAGCTATCACCACTTTGAGAAGTGGGAAAGATATTGACAAATCTAATTCGGTGAAGGCCCCAAAGCCTAAAGATGCAGAAATTTCCAAAGAGGATGATAGCTCAAACAACACTCCATAAGAGAAAGAACCGGAAAGGCAATACAAGCCGGTTTTCCCGTTTCCACAAAGGTTGATTTCAACTAAACCTTTAGACAAAAATCTAGAAATATTAGAAGTTTTCAAGCAGATGAAGATCAACATCCCTTTGTTAGATGCCATAAAACAAATACCATCTTATGCCAAAATTCTAAAGGAATTGTGTACGGTCAAAAGGAAACACAATGTTCACAACAAAGTACTTTTGACTGAGAATTTGAGCGCTATCATCAAACAGGAGGTGCCCCAAAAATACAAGGATCCGGGTAGTCCAACCATCTCATGCATCATAGGAGACTACCAGATTAAACAAGCCTTACTTGATTTGGGGGCAAGTGTGAACCTCATTCCTTACTCCGGTTACGAACAACTTGGGTTAGGTGAATTGAAACTCACTAAAACCACACTCCAACTTGCTGATAGATCCATTCGAATACCGAGAGTAATGATTGAGGATGTTCTAATCCAAGTTGATAAATTCTACTACCCAGTAGACTTTATTGTCTTGGATACACATCCCATGATAGGTACCGGTGCTCAAATTCCCATCATACTTGGCCGACCGTTTCTAGCTACTTCAAATGCAATTATCAACTGTAGAAACGGACTTGTACAAATGTCCTTTGGAAATATGACCCTTGAACTTAACATATTTGATTTATGCAAACAACCATGGGAAATTGATGAGGATATCCACGAAATAAACATGATTGAATCATTCGTGGAAGATACATTCCCCTTGTCATTATCTTCCGACCCTTTGGAGGCATGTGTGGCCCATTCTCATGAGATAAATGATGACACAATACAAGAGATGGATGCCATTCTAGATGCGATGCCGAGCTTGATAATAAAAGACGGAGGGCCCTATTTGAGCCTTTGCTGTAAACGAGAAAAAAGCCCTCCCATCCAATATCAAGGCGCCAACACTCGACCTAAAACCATTACCAATTGAGCTGAAATATGTCTATTTAGGTCGAGATGAGACATATTCGGTGGTGATTTCTTCCCACTTGGATGAGGAACAAGAGAGTAGGCTCATGGCCACTCTATTAGAGCACAAGAGTGCCATTGGATGGTCAATTGCGGATCTCAAAGGCATAGACCCACTGATTTGTACTCATTGCATACACCTTGAGGAGAATGCGAAGACATCCAGACAACCACAAAGACGACTAAATCTAAACATGAAGGATGTGGTTAAGGCCAAAGTGGTGAAACTATTGGATGTGGGTTTTATTTACCCAATATCCGATAGTCAATGGGTGAGCCCAACTCAAGTGGTGCCTAAGAAATTCGGAATAACCAACGTAGCCAATGCCAATAATGAACTCGTGCCAACTAGAGTCACTACCGGTTAGAGAATGTGCATTGACTACAAGAAGCTAAACACTGTCACGAGGAAAGACCACTTCCCCTTACCTTTTGTTGATCAAATTTTAGAAAGGTTGGCGGGTCATTCCCATTTTTACTTCCTTGATGGCTATTCAGGGTACAACCAAATAGAGATTGCCCGTGAAGACCAAGAAAAAACTACATTCACATGTCCATTCGGCACTTTCGCCTATCGACAGATGCCGTTTGGACTATGTAATGCCCCTGCCACCTTTCAGCGTTGTATGATGAGTATCTTTTCTGACATGGTGGGGACAATTGTTGAGCTCTTAATTGTGCATATTCTAACCCCAATTCATCACTCATTGTGCAAGACTTTCATGATTTAAAGACTCATTGAATACGTGTTTGGTGATTGCAGGATTGAGAGTGGACTCCGCCTAATTGATGACAAAAGGACCCCATTTAGAACCATTTGAATGAAGATCAAGGAGGACCAAAGAAAGAAGGAAGCAAGGAAAGAAGAAAAGAAGAAAGAATGAAGAAAACAGGCAAGACCAGTCGTGACCGGTCGGCCAGGAAGGTCAGACTGGTCGTAGGACCAGTTGGCCAGCTCACCCTGCCCCTTTGATCTCACTGGACTAAGAACTAATGCAGTCCGACCGGTCGTGACCGATCGGCCAGCCCAGTCCAACCGGTCAAGACCGGTCGGCCAGAAGTCTTTTTATAGTCCAAAGCTTGCTGGATTGATTTCCCAGTGAGGCACGACCGGTCATGACCGGTCGGCCAGTTACTCAGACCGGTCGTGCGACCGGTCGGACATGCGTAAGATGCAGACTTTCTATTTCTGGCACCGAAAATCTCTGCGCACTGCGTAAGCTTACGCAGATTCTGGAGAATTCTGAAGTTGCGGAGCCTCCCCACTATAAAAGGACACCTAGGGATCGTTCCTAGGGTATCTTAGGAGGGTTTAAGCAAGCTTGGAGGTGGCGGAAGTGGATTTCGGAGTTCCACAACTCCTTCTAGTTTGTTTTTACTGTTTTTATGCTTTTCTTAAGTTGTTTCATGTTTCCTTGGATCATGAGCAGCTAAACCTCTTAGCTAGGGCTATGAGGTGAAGCTTGTAGTGGATCTAAGATGTTTCAATTCGTTCTAAGTTGGTTTTAAGTTTGGAATTCATGTTTATGAACAATGGTTTGAAGTTTATACAAGTTTTAAGTAGTTTTTCTTAGTCTTATGATGACTCATGGATGTTTGGGAGAATTACTTAAAATCTTAATTGGTTTGTATTAGTCTAGACCTATATGATCCGAGGAATTGGAGTACGCTCTAGTACTATGATCTTCATGTGGGAACTTCCTATCAAAGTTCTACTTTTCTGAATTTCTGTGCTATGTATGGGACTGTGCATATGATTTGAATCAAGTTCAAATCATGATCTAGCCTTGTCTTGTGACAGGACTTGAGGACGGTTGTGATTGTGATCTGAGCCTATTGGAATTGAGACTAACCTATGCAATTGAGCGTGCTCAGCCTAGCTTACATTGAGTGAATCATATGCATTGGACTTACATATGGCAGATTGTTGGTTTAACAGCTCTATCATTCAGCTAGATAAATCTTAATATCGATTCTAGTTGAGAAAGTGAGAAACCACAGTGGATTGAACATCAAGGATTGCTACAAGTGGATCCTTGAACCCCTAGTGCCTTTCTAGAATTGTTTACCTTCAATTTAGTTTAAAGTTGTTACTTACTTCAATCTCATACAAAAACCTGATTGTTAGCTTATCAATAGAAACTATTGGATGTGTTTGTGAAATCCTACATAAGTCCCTGTGGATCGACCTCGGTCTTACTGAATTTATTACTACATCGCAGCCCTACACTTGGGGAAGCGAACAAGTTTTTTTGTGCCGTTGCCGGGGATTTTGATGGTTTTTCACAAATTGCTGAAAATAGAATCTATTTAGGATTTTTTTTTATAGAAATAGTTCTAACTTAGTTTATTTTGATTTGTGTTTTTTCTTTATCAGGGATTTCTAGGAAGTTGAAGAGGACGTAAGGATCTCAAGTGCTTGAATCAGGTTTTATCTTTCTAAACCTTACTTTTCTCCTTCTCCTATTCATTCCTATCATATTCATCTCTTGTAGAGTGGGTGGAGACTCCTTTTGGATCTCTGAAAGGTAGGCCCTGTGCCACCTGGATTCCTATTGGTCGGCTCTACTGTCTTGGATCACCTTGTGCTCAGAGATTTCTTTTCTCACCTCTACTCCTCTTTCTCCTTTTTCTGTACTTTTCCTCGAAAGATTCAAAGAGTGGGTGGGGAGTTCTCTGAACCCCTATTGACCAGGAGAAATCGGTCTCTATCCTTGCTTCTGGCTTAGCCATTGCAAGACACCTTGTGCTTCGGTCTTAGAGAAGAGTAAAGAAAGGGAGGAAGAATTCTTCTTTCTCTTTGTTTCATATTTTTTTTGGTTTTGCATGCCACATTGGTCTCGGGATTCCAATAACCGACTCATAAGTGAAGGGGGATAGTAGAAGGAATTGACAGAGAGCCACGTGCTAGGAGACATCTAAACTCTCCAATTTTATTTGAAAGTATAGCTGTGAATCAACCCAATCCAATAGCCAATCCTAATCTGGGCCAAAATCAAACTGAAACGGGGGAGAATGTGGTTGAGAATGTTCCCCGACCAAGAACTCTACGTGATTTCTTGCAACCAGCAAAAGCGAGCACTCCCTCATGCATAATTTTTTCACAAAATGCAGGGAATGTGGATTTAAAACTGGGAGTGATCCAACTTCTCCCTAAATTCCATGGATTAGACAGTGAAAGTGCTTATCAACACCTTAAGGAGTTTGATGAGGTAATATCCACCATGCATTTCATTAATGTGACTGATGATGTGGTGAGACTCAAATTCTTCCCTTTTACTCTTAAAGATAAAGCTAAAGGTTGGCTTCATGCATTAAGGCCAAGATCAATTGGTGCATGGAATGATATGCATAGGGAATTCATAAAAAAATTCTTCCCTACTCACAAAACAAACATGTTGAAGCGCCTTATCATGAACTTTGCCCCAAAGGAAGATGAAACCTTCTTCCAATGTTAGGAGAGGTTTAAGGACCTATTAAACGCATGTCCACATCATGGCTATGAAATTTGGCGGGTTGTAAGCTTTTTCTATGAAGGACTGACTTCACCCATGCGCCAATTCGTAGAGATGATGTGTAATGGGGAGTTCATGAATAAGGAAGCTGATGAAGCATGGGATTATTTGGAAGAATTGGCTGAGAATGCACAGTCTTGGGATACATCAAAACCCACAAATTCCAAGACTGGCCAACAAAAGGAAAAAGGAGGAATGTATGTCTTATCGGAAGAGGATAGCATAAGTGCACGGGTGGCTAGCCTCACAAGAAAGGTCGAAGGCATGGAATTGAGGAAAGGAGAAACGGTTAACTCCAATGACATTGAAACTGTTTGTAGAATTTGTGCCAGAAATCAACATGCAACACAAGAGTGTCACACAATTTCAGCAGTTCAGGACATCTTACAAGAACAATCAAATGCCATAAACAGTTATTAACGACAATTTGGTGCTCCAACCTCAAACACGTTTAATGCTAGATGGAAGAACCATCCCAACTTCAGTTGGAGGAATGGACCCATTGCGAATGCAACCCCTATCCCTCAAGCTCAACCTATACTAGATCCATCTCTAGTCATTACTCCAAAAGTGACGCTAGAGGAGATGTTGGGTGCATTCGTATCGGTCCAAGCTGAGTATAACAAGACAAATTCTCTGAAAATAGATGGGTTCATGCAAGAGCAATTGAAATTCAATCAAAATTCAACTCAAGCCATCAATGAATTGAAAACATCAATGGCTAGAGTTGAATCTCATCTTAGTGTTAGAGAGAAGGGCACACTTCTTGCCCAACCTCTTCCTAACCCAAGAACCCAGTTTGAGATACAAGATGCAAGCTCATCCTCCCATCATACGTTGCATGTTCAAGCTATCACCACTTTGAGAAGTGGAAAAAAAATTGACAAATCTAATCCGGTGAAGGCCCCAAAACCTAAGGATCTAGAAATTTCCAAAGAGGATGATAGCCCAAACAACAATCCACAAGAGAAAGAACTGGAAAGGCAATACAAGCCGGTTGCCCCGTTTCCACAAAGATTGATTTCACCTAAACCTTTAGATAAAAATCTGGAAATTTTAGAAGTTTTCAAGTAGGTGAAGATCAACATCCCGTTGTTGGATGCCATTAAACAAATACCATCTTATGCCAAATTTCTAAAGGAATTGTTTACAGTCAAAAGGAAACACAATGTTCACAACAAAGTACTTTTGACTGAGAATTTGAGCGCCATCATCAAACAAGAGGTGCCCCAAAAATACAAGGATCCGAGTAGCCCAACCATCTCATGCATCATAAGAGATTACCGAATTAAACAAGCCTTACTCGATTTGGGGGTAAGTGTGAACCTCATTCCTTACTCTGTTTACGAACAACTTGGGTTAGGTGAATTGAAACCCACCAAAACCACACTCAAACTTACTGATAGATCCATTCGTATACCGAGAGGAATGATTGAGGATGTTCTAGTACAAGTTGATAAATTCTACTACCCAGTAGACTTTATTTTCTTAGATACACATCCCGTGATAGGCACCGGTGCTCAAATTCTGTCATACTTGGCCGGCCGTTTCTAGCTACTTCAAATGCAATTATCAATTGCAGAAACGGACTTGTACAAATGTCCTTTAGAAATATGACCCTTGAGCTTAACATATTTGATTTATGCAAACAACCATAGGAGGTTGATGATGATATGCACGAACTAAACATGATTGAATCATTCGTGGAAGATACATTCCCCTTGTCACTATCTTCCGACCCTTTGGAGGCATGTGTGGTCCATTCTCATGAGATAAATGATGACACAATACAAGAGATGGATGCCATACTAGATGTGATGCCGGTGCTTGATAATAAAAGATGGAGGGCCCTATTTGAGCCTTTGCCTGTAAACGAGAACAAGGCTCTCCCATCCAACATCAAGGCACCAACACTCGACCTAAAACCATTACTAAGTGAGCGGAAATATGTTTATTTAGGTCGAGATGAGACATACCCAGTGGTGATTTCTTCCCACTTGGATGAGGAACAAGAGAGTAGGCTAATGGCCACTCTATTAGAGCACAAGAGTGCTATTGGATGGTTAATTACGGATCTCAAAGGCATTGACCCACTGATTTGTACTTATCGCATACACCCTGAGGAGAATGCAAAGACATCCCGGCAACCACAAAGACGACTAAATCCAAACATGAAGGATGTGATTAAGCCTGAAGTGGTGAAACTATTGGATGTGGGTATTATTTACCCAACATCCGATAGTCAATGGGTGAGCCCAACTGAAGTGGTGCCTAAGAAATCCAGAATAACCATCGTAGCCAATGCCAATAATGAACTCGTGCCAACTAAAGTCACCACCGGTTGGAGAATGTGCATTGACTACAGGAAGCTAAACACTGTCACGAGGAAAGACCACTTCCCCCTACCATTTGTTGATCAAATTTTAGAACGGTTGGCGGGTCATTCCCACTTTTGCTTCCTTGATGGCTATTCAGGGTACAACCAAATAGAGATTGCCCATGAAGACCAAGAAAAGACTACATTCACATGTCCATTCAGCACATTCGCCTATCGACGGATGCCGTTTGGACTATGTAATGCCCCTGCCACCTTTCAGCGTTGTATGATAAGTATCTTTTCTGACATGATGGGGACAATTCTCGAAGTCTTCATGGATGATTTTTTCGTATTTGGTTGTAGCTTTGATGAATGCCTTATGCACTTAAAATCTGTGCTGAAAGGATGTGAAGAGAAGAACCTTGTGCTGAATTGGGAGAAGTGTCACTTCATGGTTCAAAAGGGAATTGTACTTGGTCACATCGTTTCACAAAATGGAATCGAGTTGGACAAAGCAAAAATTGATCTTATCTCTAAACTTCCACCACCCAAGAGCATACGAGATGTACGGTCCTTTTTGGGACACGCAGGATTTTACAGAAGGTTCATAAAGGACTTTAGTTCACTCTCTCGTCCTTTATGTAACCTACTTCAAAAGGAAAATTCATTCGACTGGAATGAAGAATGTCAAAAGGCCTTTACCACCCTTAAAGGTATGTTGACATGTGCTCCCATAATGCAACCACCTGATTGGAGCCTTCCTTTTGAAATTATGTGCGATGCTAGCGACTATGCTATTGGGGCCGTGCTAGGCCAAAGAAAAGAGAAAAAGCCATGTGTCATCTACTATGTAAGTAGAACCCTAAACTCAGCCCAAGCAAACTACACCACTACTGAAAAAGAACTTTTAGCCGTAGTTTTTGCTTTGGACAAGTTTAGGTCCTACTTGATTGGATCCAAGATAATCATATTCACTGACCATGCCGCGCTTAAGTACCTTCTCTCTAAGAAGGATGCCAAACCATGGTTGTTAAGATGGATCCTTCTAGTCCAGGAATTTGACATAGAAATCCGTGATAAGAAAGGAGTAGAAAATGTCGTAGCTGACCATCTCTCTCGACTTGTCCTCACTGATTCCCCTGAAACGACCGCGATCAATGACATATTCCCTGATGAACAACTTTTTGTTGTTTCCCAATTGCCATGGTATGCGGACATTGATAACTATCTTGCTACAGGTACAATTCCTACACATTGGAAAAAGCAAGATAAGGATAAATTCTTCACGGAGGTGCGAAAATTCCTATGGGACGACCCATACTTATTTAAGTATTGTCCCGATCAAATCATAAGGAGATGTGTGCCAGATGATGAACAACAAAGTATCATCTCCTTTTGTCATTCTCAGGCATGTGGTGGCCACTTTTCGGCTAAAAAGACCACAGCAAAAATTCTGTAATGTGGGTTTTATTAGCCCACCATGTTCAAAGACACACATGAGTTTTGTAAAACATGTGAACCTTGTCAGAAATTGGGCGGAATCTCTCATAGAAATATGATGCCACTCAATCCCATCTTAATAATCGAAATTTTTTATTGTTGGGGCATCGATTTCATGGGTCCATTCCCATCTTCTTTTGGAAACACATTGTTAGAACTAGAAAATGAACCACGAGGAACATCTTCTGAGATGTGATGTTTTATTGCTCTGGGGATCTGAATAATAGAAACATTCGTAGACAATCACAAGCATTCACAAAAGTGCACAAGAGAAAAGATATCGCAAGGCAAATTTTATTCCAGAGATTCTGAGATCTTGTACATTCCAGGCCGTGGTCTGGCACGAACCCTTAATTACATCGAATGATCGATGACCCTTGATTAAAAGGCAAAAGACTAGTCAGCGGGGACTATGGTTTCAGAGTTCATGGTCATGGAGACTTGGCATTTGTGTGGTCACGGAGACCTGTATTTGTGTGGTCGCGGAGACCTGTATTTGTATGGTCGCGGAGACCTGTATTTGTTGTGTTTTGTTATGGACTGATCCATCTTTGTACGAGTTGGATGTCTATGTCCCATGTTTTGTCCGGAGATCCAGGCTGAGACTGTCAGGGTTTATGGCTGAGATGGACGACTTTGGGCCCGCGCCTGTCAATGTAGTGACAGGTGACCTCGGTAAGTCTATTCTACAGTTGTGTGAACCTGCGCAGCTTAACCAGCGGATGCCGTTTGGATGGGTAGGGCATCGACTGTTCTTGAAGTGTCAGTCTTTAACAAATCGTGTATGATAGTTTAGAACTCTCCTGGCATGGTTTATCGTGTTAACCATAGTCCCCTTTGCTTAGTCCGGGCCTGAATCCGGGTCATATTGTGATAGTACATGTAATGATGATGCATCAGTATAGTCTTGGGCACTGGCGGACTCTTTTTGGGCGGATTGCTCGGTTCAACTTGTTGGATCGGATCGGACTCCGAAGGCTTGTATTCTGCTCATTGGGTGGCCCGGATGGGTCATTTAACTGCTCCATTGCGTCCAGAACGCTCGAAATACCCAAAATAGGCCCAAACGGGGCTAAAAAACGTCATAAAATGAGGATTTAAAGATGATGGAATGAACGCTCAAATTGTTGATTTTTGTGATCCGCTGGCCTGATTTTACTGATGCGCTGGGGCCAGCGCGTCCAAAAATGATTGTTAAAAATTATCTATTTTCATGATGCGCTAGGCTATTTTTCTGACGCGTTGGGGCCAGTGCGTCCAAAAATGATTGTTAAAAATTATCTATTTTCATGATGCGCTAGGCTATTTTTCTGACGCGCTGGGGCCAGTGCGTCCAAAAATAACTTCGTGTAGGAATGTTCATTTTTCTGATCCGCTGGCCTATTTTGCGATGCGCTAGGGCCAGTGCGTCTGAAAATAATGCTGTTTTTGCAATGTGCATTTCCTGATCCGCTGGCCCGTTCTCGGATGCGCTGGAGCATTTTTGTGATGCGCCGGGGCCAGTGTGTCCGAAAAAGATGACTTTTTAAGTTGATGATTTGTTTGATCCGCCGAGGGTTTTTCCTGATGCGCTGGATCATTTTTGTGATGCGTTGGGGCGAGCGCGTCCAAAATGATGACTTAAGTTATTTCATCTCCGGACCTGTTATGGTCGGAGGTGCGATTTCCGGTGAGGGGTTCCGGCCATCGGAAGAGGGTTCCGGCGATCGGAAAAAGGTTTTCCGGCGAAGAGGTTCGGCTCTCTCTCTCTCTGAATCATGCAAATGAGGTGGTGGGAGGGGTATTTATAGCCTAAGTCGGCCAATAGGAAGCCGACATGTGTAGTGCGTCGAGAAAACATAGCGGCGCGTCGAGAAAATCACTAGGCGCGTCTAAAAAATGTCTTGGTTGGGATCCTGATTTTTAGGGCGCACTGGCTGTCAGTGTGTCCTGAAAGTGCCTGATTTATTGGACGCGCTGAGGGTCAGCGCGTCGTGAAATTCATGAATTATTGGATGCACTGAGGTCAGTGCGTCGTGAAATTCATTTCATGAAACTATCCGACTTTCTTGATGCGCTGGACGAATTTTCGGACGCGCTGGAGGCAGTGCGTCCTAAAATTCATTTCGTGAAACTGTCCGAATTTCTTGATGCGTTGGACGAATTTTTGGACGCGCTGACGGCAGTGCGTCCTAAAATTCATTTTCTGAAAATGCCTGAATTTCACGATGCGCTGGCTACGGGTTTTCTCGATACGCCGACGTACTCGTGTTTTGGGAATTTAGGTTTTACAAAACGAAGGGCTTGTGGAGCCCGCCTTGCAATGAATGTCGATGCACTGCTCCTATTTCTTCATAATTGAGGTATCCCTCCCAAATTTGGGGGTTTTTTATCATGATGACCGGTGGGGTCCACCAATGGCCCAATTTCTCATTTTTTGGTTCAGTCTGATGCGTGTTGTGATTTTTGACGCGATTTTCGATGCACTGGCCCTAAACTCAACCAAGTGATGATTTAGGCACTCGGAATCATTGTTTCGAGGATCCTCACTTTTGGGACCCCAACAGATGCCCCTCCGATGCGTTGGGATGGACGTGCGGCAGTCCATGGTGACACATCGGATTTTTTGGGTCCCACTATAAATAGGGAAGTCCAGGTCATTTTGTCATTTCACTTCTCATTTTCGACGACCAGAGCTCTCGGCCAGCGCATCCCCTTTTTCTCCAGCGCATCGATTTAATATCGCCAGCGCGTCAAACAATTAGGTAGTGCGTCAAGTAAATCGGAGTTGGGCCTTTTGTCGATGCGCTACCCACAGCGCAGCCATTAATTGGACTTGGGATTTTTCTAAATTTCTGGACGCGCCATAGTGCCGCGCGTATGTTAAATGGTCGCGCTAACCTCAGCGCGTTGGTTAACTCAAAATCCCCCTTTTTATTGATTCACTAAGGCCAGCGCGTCCTCCCGTGCTTCGTTAAAACTCATTTCATGACGTGCTGAGTTCAGCGCGTTGCACTTTGCAATTTTTCGATGCGCCAGCCCCAGCGCGTACTCGCGTGCCTGGGAAAACCCATTTGATGGATGCGCCGAGGTGTGGCGATTATGAGAATTTGAACTTGGTGGAATTGTCATTTTCTGGACGCGTTGGGGCCGGCGCGTCATGTTTTTTGGACTCGTGAAGTTGCGTGATTTTTGCGACGCGTTGGGCCCTGCGCGTGCGATTTTGGGACTTAGTGAAATTCATTAAATTTGTTACACATACCGGCTCCCGCACGTATATTTTCAAACTTATTAAGTTGGTTCGATTGTTGAGCACGTTAAGGCCAATGGGTACTGATTTCTGAGTTTGAGAAGTTGCCCAATTTTAGTGTCCTAATCAAGTACGCTTATCATGGCTTAACGCGCTCACATTCGGGTTCATTTGATCATTGCTCATGATATTTGGGACTGCTGTTTCGGGTGCATGGAGCCTCACGCACTCTCATATTCAACCTGATCGTCTTCGAGCATTACCAGGGCGTGTGAAGCCTCACGCACCCAGCCCATAGGCCTTAGTGGAATCTGGGGTCTGGCGATCCGCCGTGTCTCCAAAAGGGTATGAGCCCCTACACTTCTGCTTCGCATTTGCGTATGCGTGCCAGTTGTCCTAGGGAGGCGTAGGGTCTTACGCACTTGGGAGACTTCCTGGTCGCATCAACTTAATGGGCAATTCTAATGGCGAATTTAAGTGATGTTTCGAGCGTACCTTTGCATGTCTTTTCTTAGCCTTTCTTGTCTTTACGCGAGTGGCTTCACGTGTTTTTTCCTTCTTTTGTTTTGTCGGACTGCCTCATTGGTTCATCCATCTTGTTCTTTTAGCAGACAATGGCCATAACTCGCGCTTCTCTACGCGCGGCCCGGGATTGTATGAGGCGGCTTCTAAACACTCTAGACCACCCTGAGGCTTGGTCATCTCTCACCGGTCAATGCGACGAGGTGGCCGAAACCTTGACCCATCTCGGCGCGGACTCCCGCCCCATTCTTCGAGCTATCCAAAATGTCTCGGCGATGGCCTCAATCTCTGACGAGCGTAAGGAGGCCATCTCTAGCTTCATCGGCGATTCTTCCCTCTTGGAAGAATTGGTGGTCCTCGAGGCGGCGGAGCCTTCTCTGGCTGATTCTTTCTTATCTCTGTCAAAGCAACTTAGCTTCTTGAAGAAAGAGAAGAGGGAGAGCAGGCGATTTCTAGCTTGGCTTGTCCCATTGGCGGAGGCCGAGTATCCGGATCGCCTCGCTGGCATCTGGAGGATGGTCAGGGAGGCCCTACGGGAACATGACGACCTGGCGATCGACGTCTCTATTATAAGGAACTACGCCAATGCCGAGCACCTGAATTTTGATCTCGTGCAACAATGCATTTCCATCCTAGTGGACTTGATCTTCAAGGAAGGCCAGGTCTAGGCGAAAGTCGATGAGTTGAGGGCTCGGGTTCTCCCGCTGATGCAAGACTGAGATCCTCGCTTTCTGGCTTTGGGGAGGGGTCCCCGCAATTTTGAGTCATTTTACATTGACTGTTGACTTTTGATCATTTAAACGATTGACATTAACAATTTAGACATTTGGAATAGCCCTCATGGTTTGATGAATGTTAATTATACTTTTCCGCTTTACTTCTGTCTTTCCTCGCTTGTGTGTTTGTGACGATGATGTTGTGGTTGTGGATGTTGTCGTTTCATTTCTTTTTCCGTTGGTTTTGAATGTGTTCTACAGTGGCCTGGATTGGCGCTTGTACTTTGTTCACTTGTTGCTTCGTATCCCTTTGGATTTTGTGAATGTTTGATTGATTTTATGAGGATATTTCCCTTTGCCCTGTACTTAAGCCCTTTTCATGCCGTTGCAGATTATAATGGCCAGCCATCCTTCACAAGCCGGTCCTTCGGGTCCGCCTCAGACTCCATCAAAGCTTAAGCGCGCCGCGGCCAAGCAGGTTTCCAGGCCGTCGGCTGAGAATCCGCAGTGGTTCCTCCCGCCGGAGACATTCAACTTTTATGAACGTATTTTGACTCTTCCGAAGAATGTTCAACGGAAGATACTCTGCGACAAGGCCCTACCGACCCCTCCTGACGAGGGTACTCAAAAGGAATGGGATGCGTGGTACGCTCCTTTGCAAGGTTTCCGGACCGACGAGGTTATTGGGTCTGAAGAGGGTGAAGCGAGCCCAGTTGTGCCTACTCAGTCTGCTAAGCGAGGTCGCCCGAAGATGACTGGAAAGAGCGCTAAGCAGGTCTACATGGAGAACCAAGCCAAGTCGAAGTCTGATAGAATGAGGGTTGTCTGGTCCTCCGCGAAGCTGGCGGTATCATCTCTTGTGATCCGTAACCCCTACACAAAGTAATTCATCCGATTTCCCAAGAGCTTCCAGAGATATCGCTCTCTACCGAGTATCGAACCATCTGATGTGTGTCGCTCGAACTCTTTTTACAGCGTCGACTCCTGGACGTCTGTTCCCTAGACATTCGTCAACTGCGCTGTATCTAATAACCGTACACTGCAGTCTGTCCTTGGGGAGAAGGATATGATATTCTTGGAGCCAAACCACGATCCTCACCTGCTATTTCTGACACATTACTACGAGACCTTACGCCAAAGGTTTCGCCCTCTGTCCGACGCGGAAATTTGGCCGACCGGGGGGTTCAGGACCCGAGGACACCTGAGCCCTCACCCTGGCTACGAAGCTTGGGCCAGCCGAATAGTCGAGCAGCATGAAGAGACCTTGAAGCAAGTGGGTCTCTTGCGGGCTATTCAGGCGACGTTGAGCTACTTTTATCGAGAACCATGCATCTATAAGGGGTTCCTGAATCACTGGAGCTCTATTACAAACTCCTTCCACCTGCCGTATGGGGAAATGAGCATATCGCTCTGGGACCTGTATCGGATAGCCGGCCTTCCCATTCGCGGCAGAATTTATGATGAATGGATGCCCAGCGACGAGGAGCTATCCAAGAAGAAAAAGGGAGTTGATGAAGGTTTCTACTCTGAAGCCTGCTATGAATTGTTTGCGGAGCTGCCGCAAATCCTGGGTTCCATGGACAAAGTGCCTTTTGAGGACTGGCTGATTTACTTCAGTCACGGTCTGAAGTGAGCTTCTTTACTTGACTTGCACTCTTTGTGTCCTGTTCCATTCTTTTCTTCTACTGATGGTTTTCTTCCTGTCCCAGCTTAAATTATGGATCGTATGATGAGGGCCGCAGGGATAAGTTGGTTCTGGAGGCCAAGATGAGGAAGAAGTTCCCGCTACCGAACAAGCTATCTCCCACCTGCGAACTCGCTGGGTTCTTAGCCTACTGGTTGTGCTGTGTGGCCCTCCCGAGCTCTAAGCAGGCAGATAGTGTGAGACTCTCCTGCTTCGCTGTGGCAAGGAGTCTGGCTAACGGCCATCGTTATGCATTGGCCCCGGTGGTATTATGCTCCATATATCGGGCTTTCAGCGGTGTCATCAGCAATAAGGGCTCGGCTTCCTTTGGACTAAATTCTTCTTATTGCGGGTGGCATTTCTTTTCGGGATGGCTCGGGGTTTACTTCCCATGGGTCTATGGCATAAAACTCAAAGACTTCATCCGGAGGGGGTCGGTTTCGTTGCATGCCTTTCAGAAATGGAAGATGATCGGCGAAAACTTGACGACTATTGAGGCAAAGATAGCTCGTCACGATGACGTCGATTTCTTTATTTTCTCCGGGACCAATAGTGAAGATCCTGAATTACTTGATGATGATGAGAGCCTTGGCTCCTATGAGCGTTGTTTTCTAATATCTATCCGTCCGGGCTCACTGCCTGTGAGAGAGGGTGCTGAGTTTTGGAGAGAGCCATACTACCCAAATCGATTTGCCAGGCAATTTGGTTACGACTAAGGGGTACCAAAGACGCTCGAACCAGTGACGAGAGAGCAGCGGGCTTACGGCATAAGACCGATCCATTGGAAATGGATATGACGACAGCTCCTGCTCACCAGATCGGGTTATTCTTTCATTGTTCCAGGCACAGAGTATATCCCTGGCGCCACATATGGATGGATGAGGTGGTGGGCTCACCAATATTCCTTGATCCGAAACAATCGACACGTGGCCGACCCTGTCTTCTTTTCTCCCCCGATCGTTGATCCTGCTCCTGCTGACGGCTTGGGCTATGTGGCAGAGCCGCTTCGCCAATTGGCTACTGTTGAGCTCATAATTGTGCATATTCTAACCCCAATTCATCACTCATTGTGCGAGGTTTGCATGGTTTACAGACTAATCTAATGCATGTTTTGTGATTGCAGGTTTGAGAGTGGACTCTGCCTAATTGAAGATGAAGAGAGCTTGTTTAGGACCTTGGATGAAGACCCAAGGTGGGCCGAAGAAAGAAAGAAGCAAGGAAAGAAAGAAAGAAGCAAGAACAAGGAGAGAAAATAAAGAAAAAGAAGAAAGAAAACTGACCGACCGGTCTTGACCGGTCGGCCAAGAGAGCCAGACCGGTCAGCTATGCACGCTGGAATGTAGCTGAACAAGCCCGACCGGTCTTGACCGGTCGGCCATGCCTGCTGGAGTGTTGATGAAGAGGCCAGACCAGTCATGACCGGTCGGCCAGCCCAGTCCGACCGGTCCAGACCGGTCGGCCATGCATAGATTTCTAAAGTTTCTATTCCCAGCGCCGATTTTCTCTGCGCACTGCGTAACTCTTACGCAGATTCTCGATCTTTCTGAAGTTGTGGAGCCTCCCTACTATAAAAGGACACCTAAGGATCATTCCTAAGGTATCTAAGAAGGGTTGAAGCAAGCTTGGAGGCGGCGGAAGTGAATCTCGGAGTTCCACAACTCCCTCTAGTTTGTTTTGCTGTTTTTATGAACTTTTTAGTTGTTTCATGTTTCCTTGGATCATGAGCAGCTAAACCTCTTAGCTAGGGCTAAGAGGTGAAGCTTGTAGTGGATCCAAGATGTTTCAATTCGTAGTTAGTTGGTTTTAAGTGTGGAATTCATGATTATGAATTATGGTTTGAAGTTTATACAAGTTTTTAAGTAGTTTTTCTTAGTCTTATGATGACTCATAGATGTTTGGGAGAATTACTTAATTTCTTAATTGGTTTGTATCAGTCTAGACCTGTATGATCCGAGGAATCGGAGTGCGCTCTAGGACTATGATCTTCATGAAGGGACTTCCTACCAAAGTTCTATTTTTCTGATTTTCTAAAATATGTATGGATTGTGCATGTGATTTGAATCAAGTTCAAATCCTGATCTAGCCTTGTCTTGTGACAGGACTTGAGGATGGTTATGATTGTGAACTGAACCTTTTGGAAAGGAGAATGACCTATGCAATTGAGCATGCTCAGCTCAGCCTACATTGAGTGAATCTTATGCATAGAACTTACATATGACAGATTGTATGGTTTAACAGCTCTATCATCCGACTAGATAGACCTTAATGTCGATTCTAGTTGAGAGAATGAAAAACCACAGCGGATTGAACATCAAGGATTGCTACAAGTGGATCCTTGAACCCGTAGTGCCTTTTTATAATTGTTTACACTCAAATTAGTTTAAAACTGCTACTCGCATCAATCTTATTTAAAATCTGATTATTAGCTTTCAATAGACACTTCTGGATGTGTTTGTGAAATCCTAAGTCCCTGTGGATCGACCTCTGTCTTACCGAGATTATTACTACATCGCAACCCTACACTTGGGGAAGCGAACAGCTACTCCGGGCGCGCAGAAGTTTATGACCTCTCTGAATGTAATAATAGATCATGAGAAACCTGAGCACACGCTTGAAGGGTGGGTCGCATACGGGCAGAGGGTCACACTTCAAGGGAATTCGGATTCCCCGCTCGTTGGTCCCATGGCAGAGGGACAAAGAGAGCGTTACGATATCAGTGATGACAATGATGACGAGGCCGACGTGGCGGGGGATGCTGGTGGAGGGGACGATGCCGGTGATGACGATGGAGGGGACGATAATGATGATGATGTTGGTGATGGCGATGATGGGGGAGGTGATGTTGGTGGGGAGATCATCAGAGAGGGTGGAGAGGGTGATGGCGATGGTGGAGGAGAGGGTGATGGTGAGGGTGGAGGAGAGGGTGATGTTGCGGCAGCAGGTACCCCGCCGACCGGTGGTCAGGGAGGTCGTGGTCAGAGTCCAGCGAGTCGGACGAGCCTATCCAGATGTTCTGTTCCCGGGGATAGTGATTCTGAACTGTCTCCTGAACGTTCTGGTCCTCGAGTGAAGACCGCTCATCACATCCCCGTCACTGACGGAGGAAAGAAAATAAAGGACCTGTTGAAGCTGTACAGGACTAAGAAGGCACGGAGCCGACTCCCCCAAGCTGCCGGCAATGTCCCGACTAATGAAGCGAGCGGACCAAGGGAAGAAGGGGAGATGAGCTCGCAGGCGGGCCTCAGCGGAGATCGTCCCATGGAAGAAGGTGAAGGTAATGAGCCAATATACGAGAGATCTGTTCCCGAGGCAGACACGGGACCCATCCCTATGGACATCGATGGTGAGCCACGAGCTAAAGATCCCCCTCTTGCCGACCCTGTCATTTCAGGGGCTGTAGCGAATCCTAGCCCCGTCCCTGAGGTGAGACCTGCTATCGTTACGGAAGAGGCAGCACTCCCCTCCCTGGGAACCATGCCTGCAGATGCTGCTAGCGCACCAGAGCTTATTGCCGAAGTACCCCTCATCAATGAAACAGTTCAAGCCGTCCCTGCCCTTGAGGTCGTTGTTCTTCCTTCTCCTAAATTGCCTGAATCGGCAGTGGAAGTTGTAGTTGGATGCACCCCTAGCTCATCAATACCTGTTGCCACAACTAGTGCACCGAGTGATGAAATCCCTGCTGGTATACTACTTTCCTTTATCGCTTTGCTTGCTTCTCTTCTTTCCTCAGTGTGCTAACGTTTACCGTTTCTTTCGCCAGCCACTGCTCCTGCCAGCATCCCGGTTCCTGTAGTCTTGCTTGAGGCATTCCTTTCATCTCTCCGAGGCCTGTCAAGGACCAAGGTGAATCTTCTCAAGAGCTTACTGTCAGACATCGTCGATTCGTTGAAGAATGGAGATGAATGGTCTATCTTAGACGAGGCACTGCAGGCGTTGGAGCTTAACGCCGCGTGGCTCGGGATTGACATCTCTTTGATAGTCAGCCACGTGTTCCAATTCAAAGATGGGATGGCTCAAGTGAACGAGGCGAGGCACCTCAAGGTTAACCCTTCTGTCGAAGAAAAACGTGGTTACTTGTGGTCCCTCCTTCCGGAACTTGAGTTACAAGAGGCAGATGTGGCCGCGGTACAAAGGGATTGGCAGGCTGTAGATGCTGAATACCAAGAGGCTACTGGACGTCTCGCAGAGATTGAAAATGAGATGGCCCGATTATGAGCTGAACATTCTGTCGTCCATCTCAAACTTTCGAAGTTCAGTGGTTAGAAGGCACGCCTGCAGTCTTCTATCGACCAGCGCGAGGCGAAGTGTAACGCCGTGAGGGCACAAGTTACGAAGCTGAAGTGGTCTCTCCAAGATGCTCTTGACCCTGCCCAAGTCTTAGCCGAGGCTGAGGCAAGACAGAAGGCGATCGAAGAATCTGCAGTCAACTTATTAGAACAATGTTTGAAGACTTTAGATAGTTGAACTGTAATAATCTTCACTTGTAATTTGAAACACGTTGGAATATGTTGTAGTGAATGTTGTAACAATATGTATACTATTGTAGTCTTGAATTTATATTGTGTTTTTAGCCTACTTGCCATTTTACTTGAATTTGAATGCGAATGGATTGGGCCTTTCGGAAAGGAACGTCCCCCTGTTAGGACTTAAACCCACGCTTATGGGAACAAAGACTTAACCAGGTCTTGGTTCAGGGCTTATCCCAATTCTTGATGTCCTTGGAAAGAATAGGGTGTCATGCTCGACGTGTCCTGAGTCTTGTTGGCTTCTCCAATACCTGTGTAAGCACAAAATGGACGATTAGCATTTTAGTTTAGTGATTGCATGGTATCCTTTCTTTTGGTATCTACTTTATTACACTTTTCCCTCTATCGGGGTGTTTACAACTTGCAACAACAAGCCTCTGTTAAGTGTAATATCTTTTCAAGAACCGACCACTCACCAGCGAACTGATGCCCTACCCTTTGCAATCTATTACTCGATAGGCTCCGTTGGAATATACTTCATCGATAATGCAGACGGGATCCCATTTGGGTCGAATTTACTTTTCAGCCCTTGGGTCGGTGCCGGGCGCTTCATCATTAGCACGAGATCGCCCTTCTTGAATGATCTACCCCTGACACGCTTATCGTATGCGGTGAAAATTTGCTTTTGATATATTTCGAGCCTTTGTTGGGCAGCGAGCCTCTTTTCATCTAAATTATCGAGTTCGATCATCCGGCTCTTGGCGTTATGCTCGGTTGTCAGGGAGTGTCGGAGAGCGACCCGTAGCGACTCAACTTGTATTTCAATAGGGATCACAGCTTCCGTACCGTACACCAGTGAGTAGGGTGTAGCCCGGGTGGCCGTGCGGTGTGTAGTTCGGTATGCCCACAATGCTTCGGACAACCGTCTGTCCCAGTCCTTCTTATTTTCTACCACTGTCTTTTTCAGAATCTTCACAATAGTCTTGTTGAATGCTTCGGCCAGTCCATTCGCAGGAGGATAATAGGGCGATGAATAGCAATGCTTGATCTTGAATTTTACACACAATTTATCAATAGTAGCGTTCTTGAAGGGTGTCCCGTTGTCCGTGGTGATTCTCTTGGGGATACCGTGCCAGTATAATATGGTGTGACGAATGAAACCTTCGACATGTCTGGCTTTTACGTTTCTCAAGGCGACTACCTCAGCCCATTTGGAGAAATAGTCGGTCGTAGCAAGGATGTACTGATGCCCCTGGGAGGATGGTGGACTAATCGGACCGATCACGTCCATGCCCCAGGCTGCAAAAGGCCAGGACATTACCGACTGATGCAATTCTTCTGGTGGTGAATGTATGATATCGGCATGAACTTGACACTGGTGACACTTCTTCACGTATTCTATTGCGTCCTTTGCCATAGCAGGCCAGTAGTAACCCATGTGTCGCACGCGATGATGTAAATTCTTCCCTCCCTGGTGAGCACCGCATTCTCCTCTGTGAGCTTCTTTCAAGGTGCCACGTGCTTCTTCTTGGTTTAGACATCGCAGCAGTACTCCTTCGTATGATCGTTTGTAAAGCACATCATTCTGAAGTACGAATGAATTGGCGCGTCTTCTGATTTGTGTGCGCATTTTGGGATCTTCCGGCAGAAGTCCGTACTTCAGATAATCAATGAGTGATTTTCTCCAATCATCTTCCTCTGTGATCTCAAAGCAGCAGACGGGATTGGCACTCAATTCTCCACTGCGCAACGCGGTCGTCAGGCAGGATTCTTCTTTCTTCAATTGTTACCTGAAGTGGGCTGCCTCCAGGGTTAGCCAAAGCAGCGACTAAACTGGCGAGTACATCTGCTTGTACATTCTCCTGCCTCGGTATGTGCGAGATACTGCTGTTCTGAAACTGATCGAACATGGACTGTGCTTGGTGGCAATAGGGCGATAACTTGGGTTTGCGGACTTAATACTCTGTCGTTAGTTGATCGATGACAAGCCTAGAGTCACCATAGATATGTATTTCCTTAATCTGCATTTCTAGGGCCAACTGTAACCCGATGATAAGAGCCTGGTACTCTGCTTCGTTGTTGGTGCATGCCGGGACTAAAGTGAATGAATAATGTAACAAGTCTCCTTGCAGACTGATGAACATAACTCCTGCCCCTGACCCTACCGCTCTGGCTGCGCCGTCGAAATACATCTCCCAATGGCGTGCTTCATTAATCGTCATAACCTGATCTTCTGGGAGGTCATATTCTATTTCTTCACCGCTCGGTACTGGATGTGCGGCAAGGAAGTCTGCGATAGCTTGCCCTTTGACGGCCCGAGCTGGCATGTACGTTAAGTCGAATTTCGACAAGAGCAGGGCCCACTTGGCCAGCACCCAGAAAACATGTGTCTGTTCATGAGAAACTTGAGGGGATCTGCTTCGGATATCAACGTTATATGGTGAGAGAGACAATAATGTCTAAGCTTTTTGACAGCAAAGATCAGTGCCAGATAGATTTTTTCGATCTCTGAGTAGTTAAACTCAGCTCCCACTAGCGTGCGGCTCAAGTAATAGAGTGCGTTTTCCTTTCCTTCTTCGTTCTTTTGGGCCAAGAGGGCTCCCAGTGAGTTTTCGCCGACAGCAATGTAGAGGATTAGTGGCTCCCCTTTGATTGGTGATGCAAGGACTGGAGATTTTTCGAGTAAGTCCTTTAGAGAGTCGAACGCTTTCTGGCAAGCATCATCCCACTCGAACTGTACCCCTTTCTTGTTAAGGGGCGAGAATGGTTGACAACGACCGGATAAGTTCGAGATGAACCTTCTTAGGTATGCGACCCGGCCTTGGAAGCTTTTCAGCTCTTTGAGATTCTTCGGAGGTGGCATTTCCCTGATCGCCTTAATCTTCGTTGGGTCGATTTCTATGCCTCGGTGTCTGATAACAAATCCTAAAAACTTGCCAGAGGAAACCCCGAATGTGCACTTCAATGGGTTTATACGGAGGCTTTTCTTTCTCAGTCTTTGGAACACTTGCCGTAGGTGCTCTCTATGTTGTTCATGCCCGGCCGACCTTACTACCAGATCGTCTACATAACATTCGACATGCTTATGCATCATGTCCTGGAAGATCACTTGCATCGCCCGCTGATACGTTTCCCCTGCGTTCTTCAACCCAAACGGCATCACGCGGTAACAGTATATGCCCAACGTTGTACGGAATGCTGTCGATTGCTCATCCTCTGGGGCCATATGGATCTGGTTATACTCCGAGTAACCGTCCATAAAGGACATCACTGCGTACCCTGTCGTGCTGTCGATCAGTAGTTCTGGGATAGGCAGTAGGAAATCATCCTTAGGGCATGCTTCATTGAGGTTCCGAAAGTCTATGCAGATTCGGATTTGACCGCTCTTTTTCTTGACCGGCACAATGTTTGAAATCCATTGTGGGTATTTAACCTCTTAGATGAACCCGACTTGGATTAACTTTTAGACCTCTTCTTCGATTTTGGGCACTATGTCTGGGTGGAATTGTCGTTGAGGCTGTTTGACCGCTTTCTTCCCTTTCAGGATGCCCAACTTGTGCATTGCAATTGTTGGACTAAGCCCCGGCATTTCTGAGTACGTCCAAGCGAACACGTCTCCGTTCTCTTTCAACAGTTGGATGTATTTCTCTTTCTCCTCTTCTGGGACATTTTTACTCAGGTATGTATTTCTAAGGTCCTCTGGGGTTCCCAGATTTATTTCTTCAAGCTCGTCTATCGTGGGCTGTCCCCCATCTTCTATCTGTGCAGGTGCGGCACTCGGTTGAATGACGTCGACTACCTCTTGTGGCTGTACCTCTTCCGTGGGATTGATTGTCACCATGTTGACATGTCTAACCTTCATCTTCACCCCTAACCCTTCTCTTCCTTGGTAAGCTTCGGCGTTTTCCTCGAATGGGGCCAACATTCTACCACTCGAGGTTAATTCCAAGTAACAGAAGCCCATATTCTTCATGATGTTACGGCTAACCTCACGTACCTTTCTTCTTCTATTGGTTGAGGTAAGCGGAGTGATTTTTCGGCCTCGTCCTTGGACTGTGCGGGTTCATTCGCCACTGAATAGAATTTGATTTCTTTCTTCGTATTGGCACTCGGTGGTACTACAAACTGGCTCGGAGCTCTTAGAAAAGGCTTAACTCTTCCTATTTTCGGCACCGGCATATTGAAGCTAGATTTGAGCACACTCATGTGCTGACTCGATACCATCTCTAGGACGGATTGCCCTGGTTGTTGCAAGTGCTTCGGAATTATATAAAATTTCTTGGTAGTCCCTTGAGGTTCTTCAGCTGACCAACCTGCGGTTTCTTTCTGATTAATGAACTGAGGTTTGCCTCTCTGTACAAACTTGTTGACTTTCGGTTTTGCCCCTTGCCCTTTCTGCGTTACGTCGGGCTTCTTTGTGACCTCTCTTTCGTTGACCAGGTCATAGTACCGGGCATCAGCCAAGAATGATTCTGCAATTGTATACGGCTTTGGGTCTGCTGCCACTCTGTACTGAACTCCCTCTCTATTGTATTTGAAGCACTGATGATAGGTTGAGGGAACGACGCGATTCTGATGGAGCCACGGCCTCCCTAGCAGAAGATTATACGTTATTATTGCGTCGATTACTTGACATGTTACTTTCGTCGTCAGCTTTTCAATTTCTAGCATCATAGTGATCAACCCTAGAGTGCACTGGCTGTCTTGATTGAACCCTTGAATAACCATGGTGCTGGGTTGCAGGGCTGATGGTCTATAACCCAACTTCTGTAGTGTCTTCAACGACATAATGTTCACCGCAGACCCATCGTCAAGCATGCATCGCTTAATTTCCGTATCTCTAATCGTTCCTGTGACCATCAACGGACGGTTGTGGTCTGTTGCTTCAATCGTGCGATCCTCTTCAAAGAATGTGATGACAGAGGGGTGATCTATCTGCATTGCTTGCTGGATCGGTGTGTTTCCTTCCTAAAACTTATCTAGATCGCTCATTTCTGCTTCGATTTCTGTCATCACCACTTCTCTGACTTCACTGTCTAGCAGCGCGTTGATCAACATCTCCCTATACACTTTTGAGAGACACAAGGCGTCGTATATGCTTAGGCGAGTCGGGACCCTTCGCAGGTGTGACACGACATCATATACTACCGGTGCTACCCCCTGCCTTGGCTCCGGCCGACTGGATATGGCCTCAACAACTTTCTCTTTCAACTTCTGCCCCTGAGGCCTCGTTCAGGGTATATCCGGATTTCGTCTTCTTGCATCGGGTCAATTGGTTCTGGCCGAACACGTTCTGGCATTTGCCTTCCGGATCGGAGGATGACGGCATTGACTTCTTCTTTACCTGACCGCAATGTCTCTTCCGTTGATGGTTGTTCTGTAAATGATACCATCGCGCAATGTACATGAGCCTCTATAAATCGGCTCTTCTCTTGGCTATCCTTCTTTATCGTCCCTTTCTTCTTGCGGTCGAGGAGTCTTCTTCGATTCTCGGGCCTTTTCCGGCTGCTAACCAAAGTCCAGGGTTCTTCAGATTCGGGGAACGGGATGTGCAATTGGATGCTTTCGTTTGAGGGTAAGGCTGAAACTACCCCCGCTGTTTCCTTCGTTGTCGTTTCTGGTGCCTTCATACTGATTACCCCTTGGTTGATCAACCCCTGTATTCTTCCTTTTAGACTAAAATAGTCTTCTGTCTTGTGGCTCAGACACCGATGGTATTTGCAATACCGGGGATCATCTACCTTCCCAACCTCGTGGGGCCGGATCGGTTCTGGTAAGCGGATTACCTTTTCTTCCACTAATTGTTCCATGATGGGGATCAGATCGGCCATGTCGAAGGTGTACGGGCCGTTGGCTTTTTCTCTCTCCGCTATTGTTATTCTTTGAGAAACGTAAGGCCTCTTGCCTCTGTCTTGGGTAGGTGTTACTTTCGTGTCTGTCTTGGGATCCACGGCGGGCCGCTTCCGATCTGTCATACCTTTACCTTTGCTTATATTGTGTGTTTCTGCAATCCTTACTCCTTCTCTTTTCTGCCTTTCAGGCCTGAGGTTCACTCGTGCTGCGGCTTCTTCTACCAGGTGTGCTTTGGTGGCCAGTTCTCGGAAAGAGTGAAAACTATTCCCTAATAACCTGTATGATATCATTGGGTCTAGGGCTCGCATACACATCTTTATCTGTTCTTTTTCGCTGGGTAACTCTTGACATTAAGCCGCTATTGTCCCCCATTGGTCCATGAACCTCTCCACGGGCTCACCCTGTCTTTGTCTGATCAAGGCCAGATCTGTCACTGACGTTTCCCCTTCTATAGAGAAGAATTTTGAGATAAAACTGTCTCGCATCTGCTCCGACGACTTCACTGATCCGGCTGGTAGCGACATGTACCATTGAAAAGCTTTCCCTGTCAGCGTTGACCCAAATAACTGCATACAGTACTGTGGGACGGTCGACCAATTTCCCAATGCCGTGAGGAAGCGAGTGATATGTTCCTCTAGCGACCCCCTACCGTCAAATTTTCAAAATCTGGACATCCGAAGTTGACCGGAAATGGTATTTCTTCTGTTAGTGCACTTTTCCGTGACATACTAGTGCACCTTGTTTGTCAATCACTTACGTCAGTGAGTCTAGTGTCGGTTGAGCCCAATGAAGACGAAGACCGAAGACTCAAGACGGACCGGCTGCATCAAGGAAGAAGATTCAGGTAAAAGTGATGCCTTGGTGCCTTAACCTTGACTAAAACCCAACCCCTTTGCTTCTTTGATGACCTTGACCATATTAGGGAGCTTTTAGTCATCATAGATTGGCCCTAGGTATCCCAAATGTGCACCCAAAACTTGGCCAATGCATGTGGGTTGAGAAAAGATTGGATCAGCAAATAGCTGAGCTGAACCAGGCTGGTCCGACCGGTCAAGACCAGTCGGCCAGACCAAACAGCCCTTGTTGTAATGAATGGCTAGGCAGCCGATCGGTCAAGACCGGTCGGCCAGAAGAAAAATCTGCCATCAGTAGCTGTACAATGGGCAGCCGATCGGTCAAGACCGGTCGGCCTTCACATTTCTTGTGGTTCAGCAAGCCTTGCCGACCGGTCTTGACCGGTCGGCCTTCACATCCAAGGCTGTCCAGCGAGGTGGGCCGACCGGTCTTGACCGGTCGGCTTGTACATTTTTCAGGCTGTCCAGCAAGGGGATCCGATCGGTCGGGACCGGTCGGGACAGGTCGGCTAAGAGCCGTTTTATGCCCGTTTTATGACCGTTGGAGCCCTCTTTTCTTACATATAAAGCTCCGTTTTGGGGAATTTCAAGGGGGGATTTTTGAGGAATGAAGCTACCATTGTAGGAGACCATTTGAGGCTCATTCCTTGACCTATGCAAGGCATCTTCCTTGTGCTTTAACACAAGATTAGAGCATTCCAAGCTCATGAAGAAGATGACCTTCATCCCCTCTTGATCTTTAGAGTTTGGAAGCTTCTTGATTGGCAAATCCTTGTCCAAAACTCTAAGATGAGATCGTTGTAGGTAAGAGACTCTAGGCAACCCTTTCCCATTAGTTGTAGAGTTCTCAAACCTATTCTCCTAGCACCTTGGGCATCTCAAAGGCATCGCATGCAAGGTGTTTGATTGTGTGTGGCTGAGGCATTGGCGTCGCAACGGCGGCACGATCGTGGGAGCAAGGGAAGCTGATTGAAGCACGGGAGAGAGGAGATCAAGCAACCCAAATCGGTGCTAAACAAGGGGCTCATCAGACAAGTAGGTTGTCTCATTTAAGAGTCCATTTTAGAGTTTGTTTGTCGAACTCAACCTAGGGACGTTAGCCATTCCTTGGCCCGTCAGCCGGGCCTAAACTAAGTCTCCAAGGGGGAGCCTCCGACACGGGAGTAAACGTGCGTTAGGTTGAGAGTTAGCCTATGTCTAAAACTCCGTGTAAAGGTTGAGAGGTGAACCTCATTTAAAACCTCCGATAGTGAATGCCGGTGTGCTCAAAGGGGTTGAGTACTTGAACCGGGAGTGGAGTAGACAAGTAGTCGAACCACTATACATCCTTGTGTTTTTTATTGTTCTTGAGCTCATTTATATCTTTGCATTCTTTGTTTAATTGCTTTATTATGAATGCTTGATAGGAATGTATGCTAGGCACTTTTTAAGCTCATCCTCACACAAGATGTACCTTCACTAGTTGTGTAGACTTGAGCTCATTGATCCACTCTCATAAGTCTACACAAGTTGCATAGGTTAGGAGCATGATTAGTTGAATCGTTTATTTACCTATGCATGATTAGACTAGGATTGTTTATTGCTTAACCTTTTGCTAGTCTTGTGATTGGACCCACCTAGGCTTGGAAGCCGAAGTGTTCTTGCTTACTAGGCTAAATTTGTTGAATTGTGTAAGTAGGCGAAAAGAATTTCAAAGGTCCTAATCACCCCCCTCTAGGTCCTAAGACATATCTCCGAGTGTCTCTACAAGCGGTAAAACCGCAATTTCAATTGGTATCAGAGCGGGTTCCTCCGCTTAGGTTTAAAAACCCGGAGTGAGATCCTAAGAGAACTTGAAAATATGTCTAGAGAGGACTCTTCATCCGTCGCTAAACCTCCTTTCTTTGATGGGTCAAACTATCCATATTGGAAAGCCCGAATGCGCATCTTCTTAGAATCTATTAATTCGAATGTGAGGGACATGGTTGATATTGGGTATGTACCCCCAATGGACATTATTTCTAAGGAAGGTGAACCGGATGTTCTCAGACCAAAAGATAAGGCAATGTGGACTGATCATGA
Source organism: Liriodendron chinense (assembly GCA_003013855.2). Lineage (NCBI taxonomy): Eukaryota > Viridiplantae > Streptophyta > Magnoliopsida > Magnoliales > Magnoliaceae > Liriodendron > Liriodendron chinense. Next base: position 5,568,944 of record ML058508.1, on the reverse strand, counting down.
TAAAGCTCAACGTATCCATAATGCCAAAGGCCTGAATGCCATTTTTTGTTCAGTATCTAGAGAAGAATTTGGTCGGATTCAAAACTGCACAACCAGTAAACAAGCATGGGATATTCTTAAAGTTACCCATGAAGGTACAAATGTTGTTAAAAATTCCAAACTTCAGCGCCTCTCTACTCTATTTGAAAATATTACTATGGAGGAGGATGAAACATTTACTGAATTTTATACCAAGCTGAACAAAATCACAAATGATATGTGGGGCTTAGGGGATCCTGTTCCAAAAAATAGACTTTGTAGGAAAATTCTGATATCCCTTCCGGAACGGTTCTCTTCTAAAGTTACCACCATTGAAGAATGTTGGGATCTTAATACAATGAAAGTTGAAGAACTCATAGATTCCCTACAAACCTTTGAGCTAGGCTTTAAGGCCCCCTCTAAAAAGAAAAGCATCGCTTTTAAGTCCTCTCACAAACATAAGAAAATCAAGAGTGAGTCGGAGGAAGATAGCGATGATGAGGATGATGAGGAAGAGAAATTGAACAAAAAATTCAAGAGATTCCTCAAATTTGATAGAGGGAATAGCCGTGACAAGAAGGACAAGAAGGGTGATAAACGTAAAGAAAAATCATCCATATCTTCATCCGTCCGTTGTTACGGTTGCGGTCGTCGTGGCCATATTGCCCCGGAATGTCCGGAAGGGCCTAAATCGAAAGGTAAAAAGGCAATGGCTGCCACTTGGGATGATACGGAGGAGTCCGAATCTGGTGACTCCGCTTGTGATGAGAGCCAACATAAAGATCTTGCTCTCTCGGCCTCCATCACGACCCCTCTACCAGCTTATCTAAGAGGGGATCCCAACCGCTTTCCTTTCTAGGAGGAGAAGGAATTTCCAACCCCTCACCTCATGCTACATTCTATGAGGGTGTTGAGGAATTTAGTTACCCTTTGGCTTATCAAACTATTCATGGCTAGTGAGGGTAGCTAGATATGTTTATATAGGAAAATCTAAGGATTTCAGCCTCATTTCTGTGTGTATGGGCAAATCAGAGTATTCAAGCCTCATTCACCCAGATTCGATAATTTAGCCTTATTTTTATTCATCTGCCTGCTAGATTATCATCATGCTTAGATTAGCTAATCATCTTGAGTTTTATGCTTCATTATATGCTAATCTTTGCTTAGTTTTGGTCTTGATATACCAATTAGGGGAGGATGGTTGATTGGGCTATAAGCCCTTTGTGCTTTCATTACAAATGTATATCCTTGACCAATGTTGCATGATTAACCTTGCCTAGATAGCTATATCTTCCTGTTAATCATGTTCCTTGGCATGCTCCATGTATTTATGATTCATGCACCCTATACTCTCCTTGCTAGCATGTGCTTATAGTTATAACTGCGACATACTATCTTCTCTTACCTTAGTCTTATTGATATATCATTAAGGGAGAGAGAATAGTTTGTCAATTGCTAAGAAAAAGGGGGAGAAAGATCAAATCCCACCAAAACTAGTTTGCTATGTTTTGTGTTGCAGGGATTAACAGGTTGTGGGGGAGCAAACTGAAGAGGAGTTGCTTAGTTTGTCATGTCAAGAGTCCTGTATTTAATTCTTTATCATTGTAATATCTTGAACATGTAATTTGTTTTGGTAGGTTAAGTTTTTGTAAGTAATTGACAAAGGGGGAGATTGTTAGTGCACTTTTTCGTGACATACTAGTGCACCTTGTTTGTCAATCACTTACGTCAGTGAGTCTAGTGTCGGTTGAGCCCAATGAAGACGAAGACGGAAGACTCAAGACGGACCGACTGCATCAAGGAAGAAGATTCAGGTAAAAGTGATGCCTTGGTGCCTTAACCTTGACCAAAACCCAACCCCTTTGCTTCTTTAATGACCTTGACCATATTAGGGAGCTTTTAGTCATCATAGATTGGCCCTAGGTATCCCAAATGTGCACCCAAAACTTGGCCAATGCGTGTGGGTTGAGAAAAGATTGGATCAGCAAATAGCTGAGCTGAACCAGGCTAGTCCGACCGGTCAAGACCGGTCGGCTAGACCAAACAGCCCTTGTTGTAATGAATGGCTGGGCAGCCGACCGGTTAAGACCGGTCGGCCAGAAGAAAAATTTGCCTTCAGCAGCCGACCGGTCAAGACCGGTCGGCCTTCACATTTCTTGTGGTTCAGCAAGCCTTGCCGACCGGTCTTGACCGGTCGGCCTTCACATCCAAGGCTGTCCAGCGAGGTGGGCCGACCGGTCTTGACCGGTCGGCCTGTACGTTTTTCAGGCTGTCCAGTAAGGGGATCCGACCAGTCGGGACCGGTCGGGACCGGTCGGGACAGGTCGGTTAAGAGCCGTTTTATGCCCGTTTTATGACCGTTGGAGCCTTCTTTTCTTACATATAGAGCTCCGTTTTTGGGCATTTCAAGGGGGGATTCAAGGGGGGATTTTTTAGGAGTGAAGCTACCATTGTAGGAGACCATTTGAGGCTCATTCCTTGACCTATGCAAGGCATCTTCCTTGTACTTTAACACAAGATTAGAGCATTCCAAGCTCATGAAGAAGATGACCTTCATCCCCTCTTGATCTCTAGAGTTTGGAAGCTTCTTGATTGGCAAATCCTTGTCCAAAACTCTAAGATGAGATCGTTGTAGGTAAGAGACTCTAGGCAACCCTTTCCCATTAGTTGTAGAGTTCTCAAACCTATTCTCCTACCACCTTGGGCATCTCAAAGGCATCGTATGCAAGGTGTTTGATCGAGTGTGGCTGAGGCATTGGCGACGCAACGGCGGCACAATCGTGGGAGCAAGGGAAGCTGATTGAAGCACGGGAGAGCGGAGATCAAGCAACCCAAATCGACGCTAAAAAAGGGGCTCATCCGACAAGTAGGTTGTCTCATTTGAGAGTCCATTTTAGAGTTTGTTTGTCGAACTCAACCTAGGGACGTTAGCCGTTCCTTAGCCCGTCAGCCGGGCCTAAACTAAGTCTCCAAGGGGGAGCTTCCGACACGGGAGTAAACGTGCGTTAGGTTGAGAGTTAGCCTATGTCTAAAACTCCATGTAAAGGTTGAGAGGTGAACCTCATTTAAAACCTCCGATAGTGAATGCCGGTGTGCTCAAAGGAGTTGAGTACTTGAACCGGGAGTGGAGTAGACAAGTAGTCAAACCACTATACATCCTTATGTTTGTGATTGTTCTTGAGCTCATTTATATCTTTGCATTGTTAGTTTAATTGTTTTATTATGAATGCTTGATAGGAATGTATGCTAGGCACTTTTTAGGCTCATCCTCACATAAGATGTACCTTCACTAGTTGTGTAGACTTGAGCTCATTGATCCACTCTCATAAGTCTACACAAGTTGCATAGGTTAGGAGCATGATTAGTTGAATCGTTTATTTACCTATGCATGCTTAGACTAGGATTGTTTATTGCTTAACCTTTTGCTAGTCTTGTGATTGGACCCACCTAGGCTTGGAAGCCGAAGTGTTCTTGCTTACTAGGCTAAATTTGTTGAATTGTGTAAGTAGGTGAAAAGAATTTCAAAGGTCCTAATCACCCCCCTCTAGGTCCTAAGACATATCTCCGAGTGTCTCTACAAGCGGTAAAACTGCAATTTCATCTTCTATCTCCAGCGGGTATGGGACCTGATATTTATACCCTGTTCCTCTTTCCTTTTCCTTTTCTTGTCGCATGAGACTTGTAATCTTTTGTGATAGCTCCTCTCTAGTCATTGCGCAGTCGGGACTGCTATTCGTTCCACTGAAACTCTCCTGGCCTGGGTAAGTGGTTTGGCACTAGCTGGCCCTTTTGCTGCCCCTTGAGATTCTTCGGCTAATGGGCGCGTGGGGGGTACGAGACTTCTAGTAGCACTCTGAGCTATCAAAGTGGTCAATGCTTCGTGAATTATTCTCATTCGTTCATTCGTTTCCCGATTGGCCTGAACTAATCTGTCGATCTGATCTTGGACTGTAAGCAATTCCTCCGCTTCATACGGTCCTTCCTCTGTTTCTGCTACTTGAACCATTGCAATCAACATCGGTCGGGCCTTCTGAACCTGCCCCTGTCCTGGCTTGAGAATTGTCATGGGCTTGGAGCTCTTCACAATCGTGGTCCCGGTAGACTTACGTGTGACACAGGTGGTCTTGGACAATGGCGGAAACTGTTCGATCGTCATGCAGGCACCGAAGGCTTGATTGATGCGACCTGACTGCTGATGGAAATCTTCTGCCCTTGTTTTGGCTGCCATTGTCTCTTGGTCGCAGGGCGAGGTCTTACAACATTCACCTTCTTATACGCGGCTAAACTGGCTGCTTTCTTCTGCTATTTCTTTTGTCGGCGCGTTTTGACCAACTGTCATCCTGAGTTAGAAGCAGTTGTCATGGTTGGGATGAAGCGAGGGAAGCTGAAGCCTCCAGTAGCAAGGAAGGTGCACAAACTGTTCATTGAGCATGCCATTTCTTTTGTCTGTCCTAGTATCTTGCTAATTCTGTTATGTCATAAAATCATTAGAACAGTTCACAAGTGCGGTCGGGAGTATGAGCCCATCGATCGCAGTGCATAAACCGACAAAAATAAGCAAGACGGAGGCAAATACGTGCAGTTGTGAAAATTTGTGGGTTCGAAAACCTTTTAAATGTCTATCGCCTTAAAGATGAAGGGAAGAATGTTCCCGTTGAGAGTCGCCAGTTTGACGCCCGAGGGGCGCCGAAACATTACACCTCGCAGTAACTTTTCTATGCGTAGATTCGTGTTTGTAAGTGACCGATCTTAGAGTGTTCCTATATTCAGATATAACCAGAGATTCTGGTATAGTTCGATCCCCAGCAGAGTCGCCAGTTTGTTAGAACTAGAAAATGAACCGCGAGGAACATCTTCTGAGATGTGGTGTTTTGTTGCTCTGGGGTTCTGAATAATAGAAACATTCATAGACAATCACAAGCATTCACAAAAGTACACAAGAGAAAAGATATCGTAAGGCGAATTTTATTCCAGAGATTCTGAGATCTTGTACATTCCAGGCCGTGGTCTGGCACGAGCCCTTAATTACATCAAATGATCGATGACCCTTGATTAAAAGGCAAAAGACTAGTCAGCGGGGACTATGGTTTTAGAGTTCATGGTCATGGAGACTTGGCGTTTGTGTGGTCACGGAGACCTGTATTTGTGTGGTCGCGGAGACCTGTATTTGTATGGTTGCGGAGACCTGTATTTGTCGTGTTTTGTAATGGACTGATCCATTTTTGTACGAGTCGGATGTCTATGTCCCATGTTTTGTCCGGAGATCCGGGCTGAGACTATCAGGGTTTATGGCTGAGATGGACAACTCTGGGCCCGCGCCTGTCAATGTAGGGACAGGTGACCTCGGAAAGTCCATTCTACAGTTGTGTGTACCTGCGCAGCTCAACCAGCGGATACCGTTTGGATGGGTAGGGCATCGACTGTTCTTGAAGTGCCAGTCTTTAACAAATCATGTATGATAGTTTAGAACTCTCCTGGCATGGTTTATCGTGTTAACCATAGTCCCCTTTGCTTAGTCTGGGCCTGAATCCGGGTCATATTGTGATAGTACATGTAATGATGATGCATCAGTATGGTCCTGGGCGCTGACGGACTCTTTTTAGGCGGATTGCTCTGTTCAACTTGTTGGATCGGATAGGACTCTAAAGGCTTGTATTCTGCTCACTAGGTGGCCCGGATAGGTCATTTGACTGCTCCGTTGCGTCCGGAACGCTCGAAATACCCCAAATAGGCCTAAACGGGGCTAAAAAACGTCATAAAATGAGGATTTAAAGATGCTGGAATGAACGCTCAAATTGCTGATTTTTGCGATCCACTGGCCTGATTTTACTGATGCGCTGGGGCCAGCGCGTCCAAAAATGATTGTTAAAAATTATCTATTTTCATGATGCGCTAAGCTATTTTTCTGACGCGCTGGGGCCAGTGCGTCCAAAAATGATTGTTAAAAATTATCTATTTTCATGATGCGCTAGGCTATTTTTCTGACGCGCTGGGGCCAGTGCGTCCAAAAATAACTTCGTTTAGGAATGTTCATTTTTCTGATCCGCTGGCCTATTTTGCGATGCACTAGGGCCAGTGCGTTCGAAAATAACGTTGTTTTTGCAATGTGCATTTCCTGATCCGCTGGCTCGTTTTGCGATGCGCTAGGAGCATTTTTGTGATGCGCTGGGGCCAGTGCGTCCGAAAAAGATGACTTTTTAAGTTGATGATTTGTTTGATCTGCCGAGGGTTTTTCCTGATGCGCTGATCATTTTTGTGATGCGCTGGGGCCAGCGCGTCCAAAATGATGACTTAAGTTATTTCATCTCCGGACCTGTTATGGTTGGAGGTGCGATTTCCGGTGAGGGGTTCCGGCGATCGGAAGAGGGTTCCGGCGATCGGAAAAAGGTTTTCCGGCGAAGAGGTTCGGCTCTCTCTCTCTCTGAATTGTGCAAATGAGGTGGTGGGAGGGGTATTTATAGCCTAAGTCGGCCAATAGGAAGCCGACACGTGTAGCGCGTCAAGAAAACATGGCGGCGCGTCGAGAAAATCACTCGGCGCATCTAAAAAACGTCTTGGTTGGGATCCTGATTTTTAGGGCGCACTGGCTGTCAGTGCGTCCTGAAAGTGCCTGATTTATTGGACGCGCTGAGGGTCAGCGCGTCGTGAAATTCATGAATTATTGGATGCGCTGAGGTCAGTGTGTCGTGAAATTCATTTCGTGAAACTGTCAGACTTTCTTGATGCGCTGGACGAATTTTCAGACGCGCTGGAGGCAGTGCGTCCTAAAATTCATTTCGTGAAACTGTCCGAATTTCTTAATGCGTTGGACGAATTTTCGGACGTGCTGACGGCAGTGCGTCCTAAAATTCATTTTCTGGAAATGCCTGACTTTCACGATGCGTTGGCTACGGGTTTTCTCGATGTGCCAACGTACTCGTGTTTTGGGAATTTGGGTTTTGCAAAACGAAGGGCTTGTGGGGCCCGCCTTGCGATGAATGTCGATGCACTGTTTCTATTTCTTCATAATTGAGGTATCCCTCCCAAATTTGGGAGTTTTTTATCATGATGACCGATGGGGTCCACCACTGGCCCAATTTCTCATTTTTTGGTTCAGTCTGATGCGTGTTGTGATTTTTGATGCGATTTCCGATGCACTGGCCCTAAACTCAACCAAGTGATGATTCGGGCACTCGGAATCATTGTTTCGAGGATCCTCACTTTTGGGACCCCAACACACATACATCCTGCTTGCCGTTGATTATGTTTCCAAATGGGTCGAGGCCATCCCTTGCCGGAATAATGACCATAAAACGGTCATTTGCTTCTTAAAAGAGAATATTCTTTCCCAGTTTGGAACACCTCGAGTCATCATAAGTGACGGAGGGTCTCACTTTTGTAATCGCCCTTTTGAAACTTTAATGAAAAAATATGGCGTCACACACAAAGTGAGCACTCCCTATCACCCACAAACGAGTGGGCAAGCTGAGATATCCAATAGGGAGATTAAACACATTTTAGAGAAAACGGTGAACCCCGATCGCAAGGATTGGTCGCTTCGGCTTACCGATGCGCTTTGGGCCTACCGTACTGCTTTTAAGACCCCTATTGGAATGTCTCCCTATAGACTTGTCTATAGGATGGCTTGTCACTTGCCTGTGGAGTTGGAACATAGGGCATATTGGGCAATTAAGAAGATGAATTTCAATTCTGACAAGGCAAGCTCTTTACGCAAACTACAATTGAATGAACTTGCAGAAATCCGGAACGAAGCATATGAGAATGCAAGAATTTACAAGGACAAGACGAAGATATTCCATGATAAGAATATTCTTCGCAAGACATTCACGATCAATAAAAAAGTCCTCATGTATAATTCTCGCCTACATCTATTTCCGGAAAAATTGAGATCTCGATGGATTGGTCCCTACATTGTGCAAACTGTCTATCCATATGGGACTGTCAAGCTGTTAAATCCGAGGAATGGCAACATTTTTAAGGCGAATGGGCAGCGATTAAAGCCGTTCTTTGAGAAATTTCCTTCAGAAGGTATGTCCATACCTCTGAATGATTCTGTGTATCAGAATGATTGATCTCCTAGTCTGACAGAGGTATAGAGTAGTTAGGATTAGGATTTTGTTGCTTTTGTTTACTTTTGCTTAGGTTTGTTAGAAGGAGGAAGAATTCCACTTTTCACTCTCTCAGGTACTCTTATTCCTCACTCCCTTTTATATTCAAATTGCTCTCATGTTTTGTTTATTGCACATCTTTTACATTGAGGACAATGTAAGATTTGGTTGGGGGGTGTAGGATCACTTGGATGAATCCAGCGTTTTGTAACATTTCAAGCAATTATGTGAAATTTTTTTTATTTTTCTAAAATTCAAAACTCTTTTGGAAAAACATTGTTTCTATGCATTCAAGATGATATGAGCATAAGAGGAGGAGATATGAAGTGTATGAGGTTGTATGTCTAGAATCTCTCATAGTGTTAATGTCAAATTTTGTAACGAGATCCTCCGACTTTTCTCCTTCACTCCAGCAGGAATTTCCACCACCAGACCTAAAGCAAGACAGCAAATAAGGGTGGCTGGGGACCAGCCGTTAGCCCTCCGATGCTTAAGTTAGGCCACAGTAAGAAGAGAAGCCAAGTAAACGAGACCAAGATCGAATGATGTGTGCGTACCTGCTCTCAATGGAGCCACCCCTTTATATAGATCTGAAGTAATCCAATTTGTTACGTGAGATGTCGAAATCCCGTTGATGTCGCATACGATACTGAGAATTCGCTGATTTCGTGGGATAAGATCCTATCTTTTTAGTCAGATCCAATCCCAATGACTTATTCCAACAATCACGCCCCTTGATGGTAATCCCTTGAAATCCAGCTGGAAGCCATAGTTGGAATCATAGCCTCCGAAAAGGAAGGAGACGCCGACAAGACGGAAACCACCGAACTGGTTGTAGCCCTGCTTGGTGTCGCAGAGGGATTGGACAAGCTGCTCGACGGGAATCGGGTGCTAGTACTGAAAGCTAAGAGATATTACCGCAAAAAAGCTACTCGCAGGTTAGAATGTGGTCGCGAGTCCGAGTACATACTTAGATATGACGTCTTTCAACGACTTGTGAGAAGATCTGTTCGCGGATCGAATTTTGCCGTATTTGACTATCGGTTATGAAGACTCGAGACTTGTGAATAGCTGCTCCGTATTTTTCAATCTATGACTCCTGATCAGGTGTGCTCGAGAATCGAATGGACGTCCCGCACTTATCCAATATTCGACTCTCGATCAGACAATCTCGAGAGTCGAATGGACGTCCCGCACTTATCCAATATTCGACTCTCGATCAGACAATCTCGAGAGCGAGAGCGAAATGGGCATTTCCGCGTGAAATCTTATCTCCATCATTTTGCCTATAACAGATGCCCCCCAAGTCCTTGCCGCCAAGAATTCTTAAGGAAAGGACTTAGCTTACTATCACACGAAACCGCCCGCTGCTTGCATCGAGAACGGCACCCCACATGATGGGCTGGAATTAATGAGCGCCAGCTTTCCGCAGCCTTTCCGCAGACGGAAAATGAAGGGGCGCTCGCCACGTGTTTGTGTAATTAATGGGCGTGCCTGCTCGAGCGCTGTGTCAAGGGAGGGACTGCCACATGTCATCAGATACGGCGGAATGATTGCCTATAAATATACGGAGTCCGCCATTTCTTTGATTTTCTACAGAAGTTTTTTCGAAAGGAACCTGCAGCCTTTTCTTTCCATTCTTCTTCCTCTTCCGGTGCTCATTTTCTTTCCTTTTTCCGGTATACTTCCTTTTTCTTCTCCTTCTTTTATTTTTATATCCCCATGGCTGGGAACTCTGATGAGACTACTGTCCCTCTTGGTGATGCCACTCCGGAGTCCTCTGCCTCCAGCAGTGCAAGGGTTTCGGCGGGGAGATACACAGCAGCCGGATATCCTTCCGTTTTATCGGAGGACCGGCTGGCTGAGCTACGGGAGAGATACCAAATCCCTGACTCTGTAACTCTCCGCTTGCCCGGAGGTGGAGAAACACCTGACTCCCCCCCCCCTAGGATGCGTAGCATTTTATGAGTACCAGCTTATCCTTGGGGTACGCCTTCCCCTCCATCCCTTCGTTCGCGATGTACTCCGGTGTTACAAGATTGCCCCTGGGCAACTCATTGTGAACGGGTGGAGGGTGGTTCTGGGCTCCTTTGCCCTTTGGGCTCAGGCTGGCAACGGGGAACTCACGGCGGAGGAGTTCCTCCGTATGTTTCGTCTGAAGAAAGCTCCATCCAGCGAAGGCTGGTATTATTTGTGTTATTGGCACCCGGATAATTTCGTGTTGGGGAAGCCCTCCTCGAACTATCCCGGCTGGAGGAAGCGGTGGTTCTATGCTTCCGGGAGCTGGGAGTCTGCCTCCTCCAGGGGTCCAGGAGTGACCCGATTTTTCTGTGAAGGTAGACACAATCCCGTATTGTGCAGTTTCCTCAGAATAATTTTTAGGGTTTTGCTTCGTTTGACCATTATTTGTGCTCGCAGGTATCCCGGCATTGAGGAAACCGAATTTGAAAGGAGGGATCAACGAGAAGATTGTCAGAGTATATAAGGTGCCTGTCGGAGATAGGCATATCGAGGCTTGCTTATCTCCTTCGCGACTTGCAGCAGCAGGCCTCATATCCAGAAGAGAAGTTGAAATGACGAAGGCTGGAGAGAAGAGAGGCCTACTGCCCCGTCTGAAGGGCACAGGCTCCAAAAGGCAGAAGAGAACCCCTGCCGAACCTTCTCAATCCTCCATCCGCACGGGCAGCGACCAGCCTGCCCTTCCCGCGAGCATGGCGGGGGCCCCAGCTGGGCCCACTATTCCTTCACTGGTGGTCGCACCTGGGCCACCAGTGATCAACATTGCAGATAATTCCCCAGATGGGGTGGGGTCCAACTGCCCCCCAGCTGAAGAGGCTCGAGAGCAGGTAGAGCCTCAAGAGCCGACTCCTGCTCGGGAACTGGTCCCGGCTGCCGAGTAGGGACCTGCTCGCGAGTCCATGCCTCCACCTCGCGAGCAGGCCGGTTTGGTCGTTGCCAAACCGTCTGGGAGCGGGACGTACTCGATTCCACGCCACCTCCACCCTGTATGTAAATTTTTGTTCGAGAACGTCCCGCCTCACGCCTTCGGCTCTCTCCCCGAGCCAAGTCCTGAGAACCTTATCCTCGAAGCGGGGATGAGGATGGTTCAGGTAAGACTTCGTCAAGATCTGTTTTGACCTGTTGTTACGTTCCAGAAATCTTATATTTTTCATCTCTTTGCAGGGTTTAGATCTTATTCTGCGAACGAGGCGTGATATCGTTGCCGCCCGTCGCACGATAGAGGAGGCTGAGGGAAAGAGGACTGCCTTAGAAAAGGCAGTTCAAGGAAGAGATCAACTGCTCAAGGCTCGTGAGGCAGTGATCTCGAAGAGAGATGAGGAGAAAAAGATCCTCATCGAGAAGATCCAAGTCCTGACCGACAGGTATCAGGCCTTGGACTCAGACTACGTGAAGCTCACGGGTCTGAAGGAGAAGGCAGAGAGAGAGAGGGAGATCTTCCGGCAGGACAAGATCTCGTTAGAGGAGCAATTCGCGGGGGCCAGGTCGCAGCTCAAGGAGGCCTACGACAACTTGACTAGGGAGCGCACCGCTCTTGCGCAGCTTAAGGACGACTCGATCCACTGGGACGAGGAGAGAGTCGCCCTTGTAAAAATGCTCTCAGAGGAAGGTGCTCGGGCAGTTTCCGAGTTCCGGACTTTGCAGCTGTATGACGATGAACGATATGAGTCATACGATGCTGGTCGAGACTTTGCACTAAGAGTAGTGCAACGAATGATCCCATCCTTCGATATGGGGGAATTCGGTCGAGTCGCGACCATCATAGCTGCAGAAGAGCAAGCTGCTGCCGAGAACGAGGTGACTGAAGCCACGCAGGCTGGAGGGGCTCCTGAAATGGGCCCTGAAGTCGAGAGCGTGGCTCCTCCAAGCGATTGATTTCCTTTTATTTTCTTCTCTTTTGTATCTGCGATCATATCTCTGTAATCATCTAATTATCAATGAAAAGATATTTTTGGAAGTGTTACTGTTTTGTTGCTGTTCTCCCTTTTTCATTTTTTGCTTTATGTTGATCTTAAATGGATTCATCAGAGATGTGACCCTTTAATTCGAGCATGAGCTAAGCTGCTCGCGACTAGGATGTGACCCCGATTGCTGCCCTAATTTGAGCACGAGCTGCGGTGCTCGCATTCCGGAGTGCGATCCCTCCTCTCACCAATCGCGAGTAACTAACTCATGAAAAAAAATGAATTAGACTCAATCCGGGGGTTGTGAGACCATGTCCGCGTTGAGATAGACTGATCTATCGATTGAGATTTTGATTCTACCAAGGGCAGAAGGTTGGTCGAGAGATGGTATTCATTCTCTTCGAGGCTGTTCAGGTCCATGAAAATGGAGAAGCAACCAACTAGTAATGATTTTAGTCCTACCAAAGGTAGGCAATTGGCCAAGAGGATGTGTAAGCACTCTCTTCAGGGCTATTCAGGTCCATATAAATGGAGTAGCGGCCAAAAGATATCTTTCACTTTATTCATAAAACGTTATGATAAACTACATCGAATCTAGGGGTAGTATCGTAGCAAATGCTCCACGTGCCAAGGGCGACATACAGGCTTCCCTTGCATGTCTTCAAGATAATAAGTACCGGGTCGCACAACCCTAATAACCCGATACGGGCCTTCCCAATTCGGATCCAATGAACGAACAGGAATTCCAAGATTTTGCCTTAGGACCAAATCTCCAAACTGGAAGGATCTAGGTCGAACCTTCGCATTCCGATAACGAGCAATACGTTGTTGATATGCTGCCACTCGTACTTGGGAAGCATTTCTTCGCTCTTCCAAGAGATCGAGATGAAGTCGGAGGTTTTCCTGATTGCTCGCGGGATCGTACTGTTCGATCCGATATGAGGGCACTTGAATTTCCACTGGTACTACTGCGTCAACACCAAATGCTAAGGAGAAAGGAGTTTCACCTGTCGATGTACAGGCCGTGGTTCTATAGGCCCATAACACCTCTGGCAGAAGTTCTGGCCACACCCCTTTACATTCACTTAGCTTGGTCTTTAAATGATGCTTTATGATTTTATTCACTGCCTCGACCTGCCCATTCGCCTGAGGATGATATGGAGAAGTGCGGAGATTACGTATCTTCCATTTGTCGCAAAATTCATCAAAGGCTGCGTTGTCGAACTGCGTTCCGTTATCGGTAATTATAGTATGAGGAAGTCCGAAGCGACATATGATATTTCTCCACATAAACTTAGTAGTTTGTTTTTCAGTTATTTTGGCTAATGGTTTTGCCTCGGCCCATTTGGTGAAATAATCAACCGCCACGATCGCGAACCTATTCTGTCCCTTTCCCATAGGTAAGGGCCCGATGATATCGATCCCCCACTGAGCAAAAGGCCAAGGACTGTCGACTGGGGTCATCCGCTCAGACGGTACACGAGGTATAGGTTGATATCGTTGACACTTGTCGCATGTTTTAGAAAATTCTATGGCGTCTGCTTTCATAGTAGGCCAATAATATCCTTGCCTCATCGCTTTATATGCTAGAGATCGCCCCCTGGGATGATTACCACATGCCCCCTGGTGTACTTCATCTAGAACACGATGTGCTTCTTCTGGATGAAGACACCTTAAATAAGGCAAGGAGAAGCTTTTTCGCAACAAGATTCCATCTTGTAAGGTGTACCTGGCAGCTCGAAGCCGAATTTGTCTTGCAGCTTTCTTATCTTCTGGTAGGTATCCATCTCTGAGATAGAGGATGATAGGATCCATCCAGCATGGAGACGATTGTACCGATATAACTTGCTCGAGAGTCACTTGGTCGATACTCAAGTGTTGACGGTGCTCGATGGGGATCGAATGTGATAGCTCCGATTCCGGTGCAGAAGCGAGTTTTGCCAAGGAATCGGCAAGTTGGTTCTGCTCGCGAGGGATATGAAATATTTTATAAGTCTTCAGTTTGGCGAGCAGGATGAGGACATGAGACTTGTATAAGGCCATTCTTTCTTTTTTGGTCTCGAATTCGCCAAGAACTTGGTTGACAATGAGCTGGGAGTCGCTATGAATTATCAAATTCTGGACTGCGAGGACAACGGCTAGCTCGAGGCCAACAATCAGGGCCTCATATTCTGCTTCATTATTGGAGATGCGTGATTCAAAACGTAGAGCATATTGAAAATGCGACCCGTCGGGAGCCACCAAAATCAGGCCCGCTCCACTGCCAGTGGCCCGCGACGACCCGTCTACGAAGAGAGACCAAGGAGGCTGGTCGCTGGTCATGGCATTATCTTCAGAAGAATATGTAAATTCAGCGATGAAGTCAGCCACGGCCTGGCCCTTGACTGCCGTCCTAGGACAGAATGAGATATCATGCTCACTGATCTCGACCGCCCATTTAGTCAAGCGTCCTGAAGCCTCAGGTTTTTGAAGGATTTGGCGTAGTGGATGATTTGTTGGTACTAAAATAGCATGGGCTTGAAAATATGGTCGCAGTTTTCGAGCTGCCGTGATTAGGGCTAGGGCCAGTTTCTCCATATCAGAATACCTAGTTTCTGCATCAACCATTGCTCGACTGATATAATAAACGGGCCTTTGTACCCCGGAATCTTCTCTTATTAAGGCGGCACTAACGGCCGTGGAAGACACAGATAAATAAAGAATGAGTTGCTCATGTGCCACAGGCTTAGATAAAATGGGGGGAGCGCTCATATATTGCTTCAGTTGTTGAAAAGCTTCTTCACATTGAGGTGTCCACTTCCAATCAGACTTGGCCGTTGCACGAAGGAGTTTGAAGAAGGGCAAGCACTTGTCAGATGCTCGCGAGATGAACCTGTTCAATGATGCGATGCGACCAGCCAGACGCTGAACGTCCTTCAGAGTCACTGGGGATTTCATCTCTATCAATGTTTTAATCTTTTCGGGATTCGCCTCAATTCCACGTTGGCCAACCATGAACCCAAGAAATTTTCCTGCAGATACTCCAAACGCACATTTTTCTGGATTTAATTTCATCTGATACTTCCTCATCAGATCAAAGGCTTCCCGAAGATCAGGAATGTGGTCATCTTCATCGATGCTTTTTACGAGCATATCGTCAACATATACTTCCATATTCCTACCGATTTGAGCAGCGAATATTTTGTTGACAAGACGTTGATAAGTAGCCTCTGCATTTTTGAGACCGAACGACATTACCTGGTAGCAATATAGTCCTCGATCTGTGATGAAGGCAGTATGCTGGCTATCAGGTGGATGCATCATAATCTGGTTGTAACCAGAATAAGCATCCATAAAACTGAGGAGAGCATGTCCAGCTGTTGAGTCAACCAATTGGTCGATCCGCGGTGTCGGAAAACTATCTTTGGGACATGCTTTGTTCAAGTTTGAATAGTCGACGCACATCCTCCATTTGCCATTAGCTTTCCGGACGAGAACTACGTTGGCGACCCATTCTGGGTAGTCAACTTCTTTTATGAAATTAGCCGCGAGTAGCTTTTCAACTTCAGTTTTGATTGCCATTTGTCTTTCTGCAGTAAAGGCACGTCGACGCTGATGTACGGGTTTATGCTTCGGGTCAATGTTGAGACGATGTGTGATGACATCAGGATCGATGCCTGGCATATCTTTATGAGACCAAGCAAACACGTCCTTGTATTCGGTGAGGAAACGGATCAAATTTTCACGATGGATAATGTTTAAGGAGGAACCGATGTACACGATCTTAGACGGGTCGTCTTCGGTCAAGCGGATCGCCACTGTTTCCTCCCCTGGAGTTCCTGATTTCAGAGCATTTTCCCTTGGATCCAACGCGGGTGGCGAGAACGTCGGATGAACCTTGAACTATTTCCATGACAGGTGTCGCTTGAGCCTTCTTTCGATCTTGGAGGGCTATCTGGTAACAGGACCGTGCCTCCTGTTGACTTCCTCGCACGACCCCGATGCCATTTGGGGTCGGAAATTTAACACATAAATATGAAGGGTGCAAGGCCGCTCCAACCTTAGTTAGAGACGGTCGCCCCAAGATGGCGTTATATGCTGATTTTCGATCCACGACGAGGAAGTTTACGAAGACGGTGGTCTTCGCTGGACTCTCCCCAAAGGTGACTGGGAGATCGATACTTCCTTCAGGTGTTACCACCTCTCCTCCAAAGCCGACAAGAGGGGTCGATACTGGCTTGAGGAGGTTTCTGGCAAGTGCCATCTTGTCGAAAGCCTCCAAATACAGAATATCGGCCGAGCTACCTGTATCCACCATAATTCGATGAGTCAGATAATTTGATACCTTCAGTGTGACTACGATGGAATCTTCATGAGGGAAGTGAATTCCCGCTGCATCTTCGAGGGTGAACGAAATTGGAGGATGGCTAGCCTTCGATGAGTTGGACGCTTGTTCCAGCCAATAGATCTGCTGGGGTTCTTTGGACGCCTTTCGGGCGTATGCCTTTCGTGAAGCTTGAGAGTCACCCCCGCAAGCTGGACCCCCTACGATAGTGCGGATTTCTCCTGTGGGCTCGGTGTCCTCCTGGTTGGTTTGATGATGAGGTGGTTCCTTTTGGCGAGATGAGGTCTTCGCCCTTTCTGGTGATCGATTTTTACGAGCAACATAATCCTGGAGATGGCCTTTTCGAATAAGGGCTTCGATATGGTCTCGTAAAGAGATGCAGTCCTGGGTCCTATGCCCGTGATCTTTGTGAAAGTAACAGAACTTGCTCTTGTCCCTCTTCTCGGGATCGGATTTGATCTTTGCAGGCCACTTCACATATGGCTTGTGTTTAATTTCCATTAGAACCTTTTCAGGAGACTGATTGAGAGGAGTGTAATTATGATATTTACCAGAGTAAGGCCTCTTGGGAGAACGATCGCGCTGGTCACGACGGTATTTCTTATCCGTAGAAGAGGCTCCTTCTGGTTTGCGCTTCTTGCTCTGTACTCCATGGCGTGTCAATGCGACTTCTTCTGCATTGATATATTTCTGAGCTTTGGCTTGAAATTCTGCCATAGTTTTCGGTGGGCTTTTATCTAAGGCAAACCTGAATTTCTCGCTCGTTATTCCAGCAATGAGGGCTGTAAGACCCTTTTCTTCGGTGTATCCCTCAGTTTGAACGGCTTCGGCAGTGAATCGTACTGTGAACTCCTTTATTGTTTCCCTATGCTGCTGTTTCAAATTCATCAGATGGGAGGCTGGCTTCTTAATGCGAATACTTCCCATGAATTGAGAAAGAAATATCTCCGATAATTGGGAAAAGGAACTGATGGAACGAGGCTTTAACCCCCGAAACCACGTACGAGCCGCTTCCTTCAATGTAAGGGGAAAAGCCCTACACATGATTTCTGAACCATGTCCCTCCAACTCCATGAGGGACCTGTATGTTTCCAGATGTTCCAGAGGATCGCCAATGCCTGTATACGGAGCGATAACAAACGCTCGATACTTTCTGGGCAACGGGGCTTCCATGACCTCTCTAGTGAAGGGAGATTCAGATTGATGTATCGCCGCCATGACAGCAGATGGCCGATTTGCCTGGTATCTCTGTTCCATGACATCAAAACGATCTTGGATTCTTTTGAGATCTCCTTCCCATGGCAGGGTATAGCTAGACGTTTCGGCGGTGGAGCCTTGCGGTTGAGGTTGTCGAGACGAACTGGAATGTATGGAATGTGGAGACGGCACAGGGGGATGGCCGCCAAGTGGTGGGACCTGTGGTTCATCCATAGAATGTCTGGAAGCAACTGGTATGGGTGGCGGTGGTAACCCTTCGGAGGGTTGTCTTTGCGGTTCAGGGAAGTGCTGATCAAGCCGATTTGACAGCGCCTGAACTCCGGCGTTTAGAGTTAGGAGAGTGTTTCCGAGGAATCGTAGGACATCATCTTGATTTCCAGAGGCCTCCAATAATGGATTTGTTGATGGCATATTTGGGGCTCCTTGAGGGATATCCGTCGGAACAGGTGGGAGGGTAGGTGCGGATTCCGTCTCATCAGGCGGAGGTGGTGCCTGCCTCGAAGTTGAAGGATGAACAGTCTTTTTAGGAGGCATCACCGAAGGATTTTGATCGGTGGTTAACACGATTGATTTTGACGATCAAGTCGTTCCCACAGACGGCGCCAAACTGTTAATGTCAAATTTTGTAACGAGATCCTCCGACTTTTCTCCTTCACTCCAGCAGGAATTTCCACCACCAGACCTAAAGCAAGACAGCAAATAAGGGTGGCTGGGGACCAGCCGTTAGCCCTCCGATGCTTAAGTTAGGCCACAGAAGAGAAGCCAAGTAAACGAGACCAAGATCAAATGATGTGTGCGTACCTGCTCTCAATGGAGCCACCCCTTTATATAGATCTGAAGCAATCCAATTTGTTACGTGAGATGTCGAAATCCCGTTGATGTCGCATACGATACTGAGAATTCGCTGATTTCGTGGGATAAGATCCTATCTTTTTAGTCAGATCCAATCCCAATGACTTATTCCAACAATCACGCCCCTTGATGGTAATCCCTTGAAATCCGGCTGGAAGCCATAGTTGGAATCATAGCCTCCGAAAAGGAAGGAGACGCCGACAAGACGGAAACCACCGAACTGGTAGTAGCCCTGCTTGGTGTCGCAGAGGGATTGGACAAGCTGCTCGACGAGAATCGGGTGCTAGTACTGAAAGCTAAGAGATATTACCACAGAAAAGCTACTCGCAGGTTAGAATGTGGTCGCGAGTCCGAGTACATACTTAGATATGACGTCTTTCAACGACTTGTGAGAAGATCTGTTCGCGGATCGAATTTTGCCGTATTTGACTATCGGTTATGAAGACTCGAGACTTGTGAATAGCTGCTCCGTATTTTTCAATCTATGACTCCTGATCAGGTGTGCTCGAGAATCGAATGGACGTCCCGCACTTATCCAATATTCGACTCTCGATCAGACAATCTCGAGAGTCGAATGGACGTCCCGCACTTATCCAATATTCGACTCTCGATCAGACAATCTCGAGAGCGAGAGCGAAATGGGCATTTCCGCGTGAAATCTTATCTCCATCATTTTGCCTATAACACATAGTATAATGGTTTTATATGTGAATTCTCTTATTTATGTGATTGATAGAAAATTTGAACACTTTTATACCTGGTTCACATTACACGATTTTCATGGGTTGAAGGGATTATGTGATTTATGGATTAGCTAGACTTTGAATTAAGATGTTGAGAAACCAAGTCAGGGTACTTTGTTCATCCTTGTCCATGGGAAAATAACGAAAGATATGGATTTCTAAAAATCCTATCTAATTTAAAAGAAAAAGGAAAAGAAAGGATGAAATTGGGAATGATGGAAAAATGGTGGAAATTTCCGATTAGGGCTACCTACTACCAACTGTGGGATGGTCTACCCATAACCAAAGCCGAAAATGGGATGTAGTGTGAAAGTCGTCGGAAGGACGGTAAGGCAAATTCCCGTCATTGGCTTGTTGTTGCTCTATGTACCTTGAGATCTATAGTCTGGTTGATTTATGAAAAAGATAATCCTAAAAACTCATGAGATGAAGTTTCACTATGCACACTAGGTTGAATTTGTTCAAGTTCTTCTATTTGTCAACCAATCAGCGGGAATTTCATATGAATGCTTATCATGTTTTGAGGGTTTACGGTTTCAACCTCTGTCGCCTAATATTTCTAACTCTTACACTTATGTATCTTGGAATGTATAGAAGAATGGGTTCTAAGGGAGAGTTGAGTTTTGGAGAATGGAATTGGTTTCACGCATGTTTTGCTCAGGACTAGCAAAATGCTGGTTGGGGGGTGTGTTGAGCTCTTAATTGTGCATATTCTAACCCCAATTCATCACTCATTGTGCAAGACTTTCATGATTTAAAGACTCATTGAATGCATGTTTGGTGATTGCAGGATTGAGAGTGGACTCCACCTAATTGATGACAAAAGGACCCCATTTAGAGCCATTTGAATGAAGATCAAGGAGGACCAAAGAAAGAAGGAAGCAAGGAAAGAAGAAAAGAAGAAAGAATGAAGAAAACAGGCAAGACCGGTCGTGACCGGTTGGCCAGGAAGGTCAGACCGGTCGTACGACCGGTCGGCCAGCTCGCCCTGCCCCTCTGATCTCACTGGACTAAGAACCAATGCAGTCCAACCGGTCATGACAGGTCGGCCAGCCCAGTTCGACTGGTCAAGACCGGTCGGCCAGAAGTCTTTTTATAATCCAGAGCTTGCTGGATTGATTTCCCAGTGAGGCACGACCGGTAGCGACCGGTCGACCAGTTACTCAGACCGGTCGTGCGACCAATCGGACGTGCGTAAGATGCGGACTTTCTATTTCTGGCGCCAAAAATCTCTGCGCACTGCATAAGCTTACGCAGATTCTGGAGAATTCTGAAGTTGCGGAGCCTCCCCACTATAAAAGGACACCTAGGGATCGTTCCTAGGGTATCTTAGGAGGGTTTAAGCAAGCTTGGAGGTGGCGGAAGTGGATTTCGGAGTTCCACAACTCCTTCTAGCTTGTTTTTACTGTTTTATGCTTTTCTTAAGTTGTTTCATGTTTCCTTGGATCATGAGCAGCTAAACCTCTTAACTAGGGCTAAGAGGTGAAGCTTGTAGTGGATCTAAGATGTTTCAATTCGTTCTAAGTTGGTTTTAAGTTTGGAATTCATGTTTATGAACAATGGTTTGAAGTTTATACAAGTTTTAAGTAGTTTTTCTTAGTCTTATGATGACTCATGGATGTTTGGGAGAATTACTTAAAATCTTAATTGGTTTGTATTAGTCTAGACCTGTATGATCCGAGGAATTGGAGTACGCTCTAGTACTATGATCTTCATGTGGGAACTTCCTATCAAAGTTCTACTTTTCTGAATTTCTGTGCTATGTATGGGACTGTGCATGTGATTTGAATTAAGTTCAAATCATGATCTAGCCATGTCTTGTGACAGGACTTGAGGATGGTTGTGATTGTGCTCTGAGCCTATTGGAATTGGGACTGACCTATGCAATTGAGCGTGCTCAACCTAGCTTACATTGAGTGAATCATATGCATTGGATTTACATATGGCAGATTGTTGGTTCAACAGCTCTATCATCCGGCTAGATAGATCTTAATATCGATTCTAGTTGAGAAAGTGAGAAACCACAGCGGATTGAACATCAAGGATTGCTACAAGTGGATCCTTGAACCCCTAGTGCGTTTCTAGAATTGTTTACCTTCAATTTAGTTTGAAGTTGTTACTTACTTCAATCTCATACAAAAACCTGATTATTAGCTTATCAATAGAAACTATTGGATGTGTTTGTGAAATCCTACATAAGTCCCTGTGGATCGACCTTGGTCTTACCGAGTTTATTACTACATCACAACCCTACACTTGGGGAAGCGAACAACAATTCTTGAAGTCTTCATGGATAATTTTTCAGTATTTGGTTGTAGCTTTGATGAGTGCCTTGAGCACTTGAAATCTGTGCTGAAAAGATGTGAAGAGAAGAACCTTGTGCTGAATTGGGAAAAGTGTCACTTTATGGTTCAAAAGGGAATTGTACTTGGTCACATTGTTTCACAAAATGGAATCGAGGTGGACAAAGCAAAAATTGATCTTATCTCCAACCTTCCACCACCTAAGAGCATACGAGATGTGCGGTCCTTTTTGGGACACGCAGGATTTTATAGAAGGTTCATAAAGGACTTCAGTTCACTCTTTCGTCCTTTATGTAACCATGGCGTAACACATAAAGTGAGCACTCCCTATCACCCACAAACTAGTGGACAAGCTGAGATATCCAATAGGGAGATTAAACACATTTTAGAGAAAACGGTGAACCCCGATTGCAAGGATTGGTCGCTTCGACTTACCGATGCGCTTTAGGCCTACTGTACTTCTTTCAAGACCCCTATTGGAATGTCTCCCTATAGACTTGTCTATGGGATGGCTTGTCACTTGCCTGTGGAGTTGGAACATAGGGCATATTAGGCAATTAAGAAGATGAATTTTCATCCTGACAAGGCAAGCTCATTCCGCAAACTACAATTAAATGAACTTGCAGAAATCCGAAATGAAGAATATGAAAATGCGAGAATTTACAAGGACAAAACGAAGATATTCTATGATAAAAACATTCTTCATAAGACATTCACGATCAATCAAAAAGTACTCCTGTATAATTCTCGTCTACATTTATTTCCGAAAAAATTGAGATCTCGATGGACCGGTCCCTACATTGTGCAAACGGTCTATCCATATGGGACTGTCGAGTTGTTAAATCCAAGGAACGGCAACATTTTTAAGGCGAATGGACAGCGATTAAAGCCGTTCTTTGAGAAATTTCCTTCAGAAGGTATGTCCATACCCCTGACTGATCCTGTCTACCAGGATGATTGATCTCCTAGTCTGATAGAGGTGTAGAGTAGTTAGGATTAGGATTTTGTTGCTTTTGTTTGCTTTTGCTTAGGTTCGTTAGAAGGAGGAAGAATTCCACTTTTCACTTTTTCAGGTACTCTCATTCCTCACTCCATTTTATGTTCATAGTGCTCTCATGTTGTGTTCATTGCGCATCTTTTACATTGAGGACAATGCAAGATTTGGTTGGGGGGTGTAGGATCACTTAGATGAATCCAGCGTTTTGTAACATTTCTAGCAATTATGTAGAAATTTTTCGATTTTTCTAAAATTCAAGACTCTTTTGGAAAACTTTGTTTCTATGCATTCAAGATGATATGAGCATAAGAGGAGGAGATATGAAGTGAGTGAGGTTGCAAGTTTTGAATTTCTCATAACATAATGGTTTTATATGTGAATTCCTCTATTTTTGTGATTGATAGAAAATTTGAACACTCTTACGCCTAGTTCACATTACACGATTTTCACAGGTTGAAGGGATTATGTGATTTGTGGATTAGTTAGATTTTGATTCAAGGTGTTGAGACATCAAGCCGGGGTACTTTGTCCATCCTTGTCCATGGGAAAATAATGAAAGATATGGATTTATAAAAATCCTATCTAATTTAAAAGAAAAAGGAAAAGGAATGATGAAATTGGGAATGATGGAAAAATGGTGGAAAATTCCGATTAGGGCTACCTACTACCAACCGGGGGATGGTCTACCCGTAACCAAAGCCGAAAATGGGACGTAGTATAAAATTCGTCGGAAGGACAGTAAGGCAAATTCCCGTCATTGGCTTGTTGTTGCTCTATATACCTTGAGATCCATAGTCTAGTTGATTTATGAAGAAGATAACCCTGGAAACTCATGAAAAGAATTTTCACCATGCACACTAGATTGAATTTGTTCAAGTTCTTCTATTTGTCAACCAATCAGCGAGAATTTCATATGGGTGCTTATTATGTTTTGAGAGTTTACAGTTTCAACCTCTATCACCTAATTTCTCTAACTCTTACACTTATGTATCTTGGGATGTATAGAAGAATGGTTTCTAAAGGAGAGTTGGGTTTTGGAGAATGGAATTGGTTTCACGCATGTTTTGCTCGGGACTAGCAAAATGCTGGTTGGGGGGTGTGTTGAGCTCTTAATTGTGCATATTCTAACCCCAATTCATCACTCAGTATGCTCATTGTTATGGTTTATAGACTAAACTAATGCATGGATTTGTGATTGTAGGAATGAGAGAAAGGAAGCATCAATTAAAGACTTAAAGATGCTAGTTAGAAGCAAAGAAGATCAAAGGGGTTAAGCGTCATAGAATGAAAGAAAGAAGTCAGAGAAAAGAAGAAAGAAAGCAGAAGAAGGTGCCCACGACCGGTCGCACGACCGGTCGTCCAAGGTCAAGGACCGGTCGTCCGACCGGTCCGCACATGCACAGAGGAGACCCAGAGGCCACAACTCTCTGAACTGTTCACGACCGGTCGTGCGACCGGTCGTCCATTTCTGCGACGGGTCGTGCGACCGGTCCTTAAATTATTTTTCCAGGTTGAAAATTCCCGAAACTCACTGGACACTTTTATGCCGTTTTGAGACTGGTCGTCCAGTATCCACGACCAGTCGTCCAGCCACTGCGACCGGTCGCCTGGGTAACGAAACGTGTTCTACAAGTCCTGAAATTCTCTACGCACTGCGTACTCTTACGCAAAATCTGGAAGTTTCTGAGGTTGCGAAGCCTCCCCACTATAAAAGGACACCTAAAGAACGTTCCTAGGGTGTCTTAGAAGAGTTTAAGCAAGGTTGGAGGAGGCGGAAGTGGAACTCTGCGGATAAACCTCTTAGCTAGGGCTAAGAGGTGAAGCTTGTAGTGAATCTAAGATGTTTAAATTCGTTTTAAGTTGGTTTTAAGATTGAATTTCATGTTTATGAACAATGGTTTGAAGTTTATACAAGTTCTAAGTAGTTTTTCTTAGTCTTATGATGACTCATGAATGTTTGGGAGAATTACTTAAGTTCTTAATTGCTTTGTGTTAGTCTAGACCCATATGATTCGAGGAATTGGAGTACGCTCTAGTACTATGATCTTCATGTGGGAACTTCCTACCAAAGTTCTACTTTTCTGAAATTCTGTGATATGTGGGACTGTGCATGTAATTTGAATCAAGTTCAAATCATAATCTAGCCTTGTCTTGTGACAGGACTTGAGGATGGTTATGATTGTGAATTGAGCCTATTGAAATTGGGACTAACCTATGCAATTGAGCATGCTCATCCTATCTTGCATTGAGTGAGTTATATACATTAGTCTTACATATGGCAGATTGTTTGGTTTAACAGCTCTATCATCCGGCTAGATAGATCTTAATATCGATTCTAGTTGAGAGAATGAGAAACCACAGCAGATTGAACATCAAGGATTGCTACAAGTGGATCCTTGAACCCCTAGTGCCTTTTTATAATTGTTTACCTTCAATTTAGTTCAAAGTTGTTACTTACCTCAATCTCATACAAAATCTGGTTGTTAACTCTCAATAGACACTATTGAATGTGTTTGTGAATTCCTACACAAGTCCCCGTGGATCGACCTCGGTCTTACCGAGTTTATTACTACATCGCAACCCTACACTTGGGGAAGCGAGCAGTTTCCCAATTACACAACTAGAATCGAAATCAAATCCTATCTAGTTAGATGATAGAGCGGTTGTATTACACAATCTGTCATATGTGTGATTCTATACATGATTCCCTCAATTCAAGTTAGGACTTGAGCACACTCAATTGCATAGGTCAATCCTAGTTCCAATAGATTAAGATCACAATCATAGTCATCATTAAACTCTATCACAAAGCATAACTAGATCATGATTTGAACTTCATTCAAATCACCTATACCATTAACACATAATTCAGAAATTGGTACAAAAAGATAGAACTTTGGTTGAAGTTCCCACATGGAAATCCAAGTCTAGAGCGTATTGAATCCGATTCCTCAGAGCATACAGGTCTAGAGCGATACAAAATGATTAAAAACTAAAGCAATTCTCCCAAACATCCATGAGCCATCATAAGATTAAGAAAAACTACTTAGAACTTTATTCAAACTTCTATAAACCATTGTTCTTCAATAATTCCAACTTGAAACCAACATAAAACGAATTAAAGCATCTCAGATTCACTACAAGCTTCACTTCTTAGCCCTAGCTAAGAGGTTTAGCCGTTCATGATCCAAGGAAGCATGAAAACAACTAAAAAGATAAAAACTAGAAAACACAAACTAGGAGGAGTTGTGGAACTCCGAATCCGACTTCCGCCACTTCCCCTCTTCGTAGATCTCTTCTAGGATGCCTTATCTACAATCCCTAGGTCCCCTTTTATAGTGGAGAGGCTCTACCGCCTCAGAATCTTCCAGATTTGTGTAGTACTTACGCACTTGCAGTAGAAAATCGGAGCTTCAAGAGGAAGTTGCTGGCAATTCTCTAAAATTACACTAGCCGACCGGTCTAGACCGGTCAGACTGGGCAGGCCGACCGGTCACGACCGGTCTAACCCGTCTAGGGACAGTCCAGCGTGCAGAATTGTGGAGGGTAGGTCCTGGCCAACCGGTCAAGACCGGTTGGCTTCTTTGCATTCAGTGTCTAGAGAGGTAGCATGGGGTGGCCGACCAGTCTAGACCGGTCTTGGCCCTCTTGGCCGACCGGTCATAACCGGTCTGGCCATTGGTTTCTTCATTTTCCTTCTTTTCTTTCTTCTCTCTTCTTCTTGAAATTGCGGTTTTACCGCTAGTGAGATAAGCTTGAAGGTATGCTTATGTCCTAGAGGGGGGGTGAATAGGACTTTTAACAAATTCTTTGCCAATTAAAAACTCAAAGCAATTTACCAATTAATATATGTAAATGCACGTATATTGATCACACAAAGTCTTTCTAAATGATCAACTATACTAAAGGAAGCAATTGATCGAACAGTTCATATGCATGCTTGTATTAATCATTCAAAGATGACATATGAGCATTTTGTCAAACATAAGATGGGCATACAGTTATGCACATGTAAGATTGATCAACAGGGAACAATAATAGACAAAATACATTCACCACATTGCACATGATGTATAGTGGTTCGATGATAAGTCTACTCCACTCCCGGTTCAATTACCCAACTCCTTTAAGTACATCGGCATTCACTATCAGAGGCTTTAAATGAGGTTCACCTCTCAACCTTTACAACCTACACGAGGACTCCTCAACTCCTACACAAGGACACGCACGTATTCTCCTGTGTTAGAGACCTACGCAAGGACTTACACGTCCTACTTAAGGACAACTCCGAGATTGGGTCACAATCTCTAGACCCCAATCTCGACAAGAAGGGGGAATCAAACAATGGACTCTATAAGCTTAAACACTTACAAGAGATAAGCCCCGATTCAGCGCCGTTAATGAGTAGCTTCAGCTTCCATGAATGCTTTAGCTCCTCTCCAAGCTCCCATGATCAGCTACCAATGCATATGATGTTCCTAGACTAGTGCTGGGTATGTGGGAGAAGGTATTAATGTTCCATTTGCTTATTACAATGCAATGGTTAATGAAGGAACAATAAATCTGATCATTCAATGGCTATAAATGACTTCAAGATGAAAATTCAATGATAGGGACAGTCATGAATGCCATGCTTGAGTTCATTGTTCAAACCGAGCTTTGAATACTCAATGTAGTGCTACTAATGGCTAGGTTTGAAGGATGAACTCAAGACTATGATGACCAAAAGAGATTTAGATGAAGGTCCTAAATGCCTCTCTTAATGCTTTAATGGGTGTGCAAGTGATTGCATAAAAGACCTCAAGATATGCTTTTATAGAAGCCCAAAAACGAGCTCAAATGGACATAAAACGGTCATATTCCGACCTGCCTGGGAACCCCTCTGGCCGGTCGGATTTGAGCTCCGACCTGTCGGCCAACCTGCCCTCAGATGGGTCAGGTAAGTGGTCTAAAAATGTTAAACTCGCTAGACTAATTTTGGCTTATCCGACCTACTGTCCGGCTGGTCGGATTGGGCAGCCGACCTGCTGTCCGGCCGGTCTGCAGACTTGCCCAATCATAGATTTTGGACTATTTCACTCTGGACCATATTTGCCATGTCCGGCCGGTCGGATGGCCCATCCGACCTACTTTCCGACTGGTCTTTGGACCGATCGGCTACATGATGTTTCTCTTTCAACTGATAGTCAAGGACCAGTGACCGGCCGGCCGGTCGGTGTTAGCTTCCCCAAGTGTAGGGTTGTGATGTAGTAATAAACTCGGTAAGACCGAGGTCGATCCACAGGGACTTATGTAGAATTTCACAAACTCATCCACAAGTATCTATTGAAATCTATTAACCAGAATGTTGGTATGAAATTGATATGAGTAACAAAAGATGATTTAAATCGAAAGTAATTAATTATAAGAAGGCACTAGGGGTTCAAGGATCCACTTGTAGCAATCCTTGATGTTCAATCCGCTGTGGTTTCTTATTCTCTCAACTAGAGTCGACATTCAAGTCTATCTAGTCGGATCATAGAGCTGTTAAACCAAACAGTCTGTAATATGTAAGTTCTGTGCATAAGATTCACTCAATGTAGGCTGAGCTGAGCATGCTCAATTGCATAGGTCATTCCCCTTTTCTATAGGTCCAGTTCTCAATCATAACCATCCTCAAGTCCTCTCACAGGACAAGGCTAGATCAGGATTTGAACTGGATTCAAATCACATGCACAGTCCATACATATTCCAGAAAAACAGAAAAATAGAACTTTGGTATGAAGTCCCTTCATGAAGAGCT
Organism: Liriodendron chinense; assembly: GCA_003013855.2. Classification (NCBI taxonomy): domain Eukaryota; kingdom Viridiplantae; phylum Streptophyta; class Magnoliopsida; order Magnoliales; family Magnoliaceae; genus Liriodendron; species Liriodendron chinense. Next base: position 5,540,676 of record ML058508.1, on the reverse strand, counting down.
TAGTACTAGAGCGCACTCCAATTCCTCGGATCATACAGGTCTAGACCGTTGCAAACGAATTAAGAAGCTAAGTAATTCATCCAAACATCCATGAGTCATCACAAGACTAAGAAAAATTACTTAAAAACTTGTATAAACTTCAAACCTTAGTTCATAATCATGAATTCCAAACTAAAAACCACTTAACTACGAATCAAAACATCTTGGATTCACTACAAGCTTCACCTCTTAGCCCTATCTAAGAGGCTTAGCTGCTCATAATCCAAGGAAACATGAAACAACTACTAAAAGCATGAAAACAGCAAAGCAAACCAAAAGGAGTTGTGAAACTCCAATCTCCACTTCCACAGTCTCCAACCTCGCTTGAACCCTTCTAGGATGCCCTAGGAACAATCCCTAGGTGTCTTTTTATAGCCTGGAGGCTTCACAACTTCGGAATAATCGAGAACTTGCGTAATACTTATGCAGCGCAGAGAAAATCGGGATGAAATTAGAAGTTTCTAACTTCTTTCGCGCAGCCGACCGGTCACGACCGGTCGGCCTCAATAAACCATCACTCCAGCAAGCATGGCCGACCGGTCGTGACCGGTCGGCCTGGTAGAACATCAGTCCAGCAAACCTGTCCGACCGGTCGGACGTTTTCGCTTATATTACAGCAACCATGGCCGACCGGTCATGACTGGTCGGCCTTGTTCATTGAGGTTCCAACATGCATGGCTGACCGGTCGCTGACCGGTCTGGCTCCCTTGGCCGACCGGTCGGCAATCTTCCAAGTTCTTTTTCTTCTTTTTCTTTTCTTTCCTTGCTTCTTTCTTTCACTTTCTCTCTTCTTTTCTTCTTTGATCATCAAATAATCTTCCTTAAAATGATGCCAAATGAGCCCTTTTTGTCTTCAATTGAGTGGAGTTCACTCTCAGTCCTGTAGTCACAAAACATGCATTGGATTAGCCTACAAACCATACAAACCTTGCACAATGAGTGATGAATTGGGGTTAGAATATGCACAATTAAGAGCTCAACACACCCCCCAACCAGCATTTTGCTAGTCCCGAGCAAAACATGTGTGAAACTAATCCCATTCTTCAAAACTCAACTCTCTTTCAGAAACCATCCTTCTATACATTCCAAGGTTCATAAGCGTAAGATTCAGAAAGATTAGGTGTCAAAGGTTGGAACCGTAAATCCTCAAGACATAATAGACATTCATATGAGATTCCCGCTGATTGGTTGATAAATAGAAGGATTTGAACAAATTCAGCCTAGTGTGGGTGGTGGAGATTCATCCCACGAGTTTCTAGGATTACCTTCTTCATAGATCAACTAGACCATAGAACTCAAGGTACATAGAGCCATCAAGCCAATAACAGGAATTTGCCTTACCGTCCTTCCGACGACTTTCACACTACGTCCCATTTCCGGCTTTGGTTACGGGTAGACCATCCCCTGGTTGGTAGTAGGTAGCCCTAATCGGAATTTTCCACCGTTTTTTTCCATCATTCCCAATTTCATCCTTCCTTTTCCTTTTTCTTTTTAAATTAGATAGGAGTTTTAAAAATCCATATCTTTCATTATTTTCCCATTGACAAGGATGGACAAAGTACCCCGGCCTGATTTCTCAATACCTTAATTCAAAGTCTAGCTAATCCATAAATCACATAATCCCTTCAACTCATGAAAATCGTGTAATGTGAACTAGGTGTAAAAGTGTTCAGGTTTTCTATCAATCACAAAAATAGGGGAGTTCACATATAAAAACCATTATGCTATGAGAGATTCTAGACATCCAACCCCAGACACTTCATATCTCCTCCTCTTATGCTCATATCAACTTGAATGCATAGAACCGGTGTTTTCCAAAAGAGTTTCGAATTTTTGAAAAATCGAAAAAAAATTTCCACATGATTGCTTGAAATGTTGCAAAACGCTGGATTCATCCAAGTGATCCTACACCCCCCAACCAAATCTTGCATTGTCCTCAATGTAAAAGATGTGCAATGAGCAAAACATGAGAGCAATTTGAAAATAAAAGGGAGTGAGGAATGATAGTACCTGAGAAAGTGAAAAGTGGAAATCTTCCTCCTTCTAACAAACCTATGAAAAAGAAAAATAGAAGCAGCAAAATCCTAATCCTAACTACTCTATACCTCCATCAGACTGGGAGATCAATCATCCTGATACACAGGATCATTCAGAGGTATGGACATACCTTCTGAAGGGAATTTCTCAAAGAACGGCCTTAATCGCTGCCCATTCGCTTTAAAAATGTTGTCGTTCCTCGGATTCAACAGCTCGACAGTCCCATATGGATAAACAGTTTGCACAATGTAGGGACCGGTCCATCGAGATCTCAATTTTCCTGGAAATAGATGTAAGCGAGAATTATACATGAGGACTTTTTGATTTACCGTGAATATTTTACGAAGAATATTCTTATCATGGAATATCTTCGTCTTGTCCTTGTAAATTCTCGCATTCTCATAAGCTTCATTCCGGATTTCTGCAAGTTCATTCAATTGTAGTTTGCGTAATGAGCTTGCCTTGTCAGAATTGAAATTCATCTTCTTAATAGCCCAATATGCCCTATGTTCTAACTCCACAGGCAAGTGACAAGCCTTCTCATAGACAAGTCTAGAGGGAGACATTCCAATAGGGGTTTTGAAAGCTGTACGGTAAGCCCAAAGCGCATCGGTAAGCCGAAGCGACCAATCCTTGCGATCGGGGTTCACCGTTTTCTCTAAAATGTGTTTAATCTCCCTATTGGATATTTCAGCTTGTCCACTAGTTTGTGGGTGATAGGGAGTGCTCACTTTGTGTGTTACGCCATATTTCTTCATTAAGGTTTCAAAAGGGCGATTGCAAAAGTGAGACCCTCCATCACTTATGATGACTCGAGGCGTTCCAAACCGGGAAAGAATATTTTCTTTTAAAAATCTAATGACCATTTTATGGTCATTATTCCGGCAAGGGATAGCCTCGACCCATTTGGAAACATAGTCGATGGCAAGCAAGATGTATAGGTTTCCAAAAGAAGATGGGAATGGGCCCATGAAATCGATGCCCCAACAATAAAAAATTTCGATTATTAAGATGGGATTGAGTGGCATCATATTTCTACGGGAGATTCCCCCTAATTTCTGACAAGGTTCACATGCTTTGCAAAACTCATGTGTGTCTTTGAACATAGTGGGCCAATAAAACCCACATTGTAGAATTTTCGCTGTGGTCTTTTTAGCCGAAAAGTGGCCACCACATGCTTGAGCATGACAGAAGGAGATGATACTTTGTTGCACATCATCTAGGACACATCTTCTTATGATTTGATTTGGACAATACTTGAATAAGTATGGGTCGTCCCATAGGAATTTCCGCACCTCCGAGAAGAATCTATCCTTATCTTGCTTTTTCCAATATGTAGGAATTGTACCTGTAGCAAGATAGTTAGCAATGTCCGCATATCATGGTAATTGGGAAATAGCAAAGAGTTGTTCATCAGGGAACATGTCATTGATTGCAGTCATTTCAGGGGAATCAGTGAGGACAAGTCGAGAGAGGTGGTCAGCTACTACATTCTCTACTCCTTTCTTATCACGTCTTTCTATGTCGAATTCCTGGAGTAGAAGGATCCATCTTAACAACCGTGGTTTAGCATCCTTCTTAGAAAGAAGATACTTAAGCGCGGCATGGTCAGTGAATATAATGATCTTGGATCCAATCAAGTAGGACCTAAACTTTTCCAAGGCAAAAACTACAGCTAAAAGTTCCTTTTCAGTAGTGGTGTAGTTTGCTTGGGCTGAGTTTAGGGTTCTACTTGCATAGTAGATGACACATGGCTTTTTATCTTTTCTTTGGCCCAACACAGCCCCAATAGCATAGTCGCTAGCATCACACATAATCTCAAAAGGAAGGCTCCAATCAGGTGGTTGCATTATTGGAGCGCATGTCAACATACCTTTAAGGGTGGTAAAGGCCTTTTGACATTCTTCATTCCACTCGAATGAATTTTCCTTTTGAAGTAGGTTACATAAAGGGCGAGAGAGTGAACTGAAGTCCTTTATGAACCTTCTGTAGAATCCTGCGTGTCCTAAAAAGGACCGGATATCTCGTATGCTTTTGGGTGGTGGGAGATTAGAGATAAGATCAATTTTCGCCTTGTCCACCTCAATTCCATTTTGTGAAACGATATGACCAAGTACAATTCCCTTTTGAACCATGAAGTGGCACTTCTCCCAATTGAGCACAAGGTTCTTCTCTTCACATCTTTTTAGCACAGATTTCAAGTGCTCAAGGCACTCATCAAAGCTACAACCGAATACGAAAAAATCATCCATGAAGACTTCGAGAATGGTCCCCACCATGTCAGAAAAGATGCTCATCATACAACGCTGAAAGGTGGCAGGGGCATTACATAGTCCAAACGGCATCCGTCGATAGGCGAAAGTGCCGAATGGACATGTGAATGTAGTCTTTTCTTGGTCTTCATGGGCAATTTCTATTTGGTTGTACCTTGAATAGCCATCAAGGAAGCAAAAGTGGGAATGACCCGCCAACCGTTCTAAAATCTGATCAACAAACGGTAGGGGGAAGTGGTCTTTCCTCGTGACAGTGTTTAGCTTCCTGTAGTCAATGCACATTCTCCAACCGGTAGTGACTCTAGTTGGTACGAGTTCATTATTGGCATTGGCTACGATGGTTATTCCGGATTTCTTAGGCACCACTTGAGTTGGGTTCACCCATTGGCTATCGGATATTGGGTAAATAATACCTACATCCAATAGTTTCACCACTTGGGCCTTAACCACATCCTTCATGTTTGGATTTAGTCGTCTCTGTGGTTGCCGGGATGTTTTTGCATTTTCCTCAAGGTGTATGCGGTGAGTACAAATCAGTGGGTCTATGCCTTTGAGATTCGCAATTGACCATCCAATGGCACTCTTGTGCTCTAATAGAGTGGCTATTAGCCTACTCTCTTGTTCCTCATCCAAGTGGGAAGAAATCACCACTGGATATGTCTCATCTCGACCTAAATAAACATATTTTAGCTCACTTGGCAATGGTTTTAGGTCGAGTGTAGGTGCCTTGATGTTAGATGGGAGGGCCTTGTTCTCATTTACAGGCAAAGGTTCAATTGGGGCCCTCCATCTTTTATTGTCAAGTACTGGCATCATCTCTAGAATGGCATCCATCTCTTCTACTGTGTAATCATTTGTCTCATGAGAATGGGCCATGCATGCCTCCAAAGGGTTGGAAAATAGTGATAAGGGGACTGTATCCTCCACGAATGATTCGATCATGTTTAATTCGTGGACATCATCATCAACTTCCCGCGGTTGTTTGCATAAATCAAATATGTTAAGCTCAAGGGTCATATTTCCAAAGGACATTTGTACAAGTCCGTTTCTACAATTAATAATGGCGTTTGAGGTAGCTAGAAACGGTCGTCCAAGTATGACGGGAATTTGAGCACTGGTGCCTATCACGGGATGTGTGTCCAAGACAATAAAATCTACTGGGTAGTAGAATTTATCAACTTGGACTAGAACATCCTCTATCATTCCTCTCGGTATCCGGATGGATCTATCAGCAAGTTGGAGTGTGGTTTTGGTGGGTTTCAATTCACCTAACCCAAGTTGTTCGTAGACCGAGTATGGAATGAGATTCACACTTGCCCCCAAGTCGAGTAGGGCTTGTTTAATCTGGTAGTCTCCTATGATGCATGAGATGGTTGGACTACCTGGATCCTTGTATTTTTGGGGCACCTCTTGTTTGATGATGGCGCTCAAATTCTCAGCCAAAAGAACTTTGTTGTGAACGTTATGTTTCCTTTTTACTGTACACAATTCTTTTAGAAATTTGACATAAGATGGTATTTGTTTTATTGCATCCAACAGCGGGATGTTGATCTTCACCTGCTTGAAAACTTCCAAAATCTCCAGATTTTTATCTAAAGGTTTAGGTGAAATCAACCTTTGTGGAAATGGGGCAACCGGCTTGTATTGTCTTTCCGGTTCTTTCTCTTGTGGAATATTGTTTGGGCGATCATCCTCTTTGGGAATTTCCGGATCCTTAGGCTTTGGAGCCTTCACTGGATTAGATTTGTCAATTTCTTTCCCACTTCTCAAAGTGGTGATAGCTTGGACATGTTCCGTATGGCGGGAGGATGAGCTTGCATCTTGTATCTCATATTGGGTCCTTGGGTTAGGAAGAGGTTGAGCAGGAAGTGTGCCCTTCTCTCTAACACTAAGGTGAGCTTCAACTCTAGCTAGAGATGTTTTTAATTCATTGATGGCTTGGTTTGAATTTTGATTGAATTTCAATTGCTCTTGCATGAACCCATCTATTTTTAGAGAATTTGTCTTGTTATACTCATTCTGGACCGATACGAATGCACCCAACATCTCTTCTAGTGATACTTTTGAAATGTTGTTTGCATTTGCAGTGGGTCCATTTCTCCAACTGAAGTTGGGATGGTTCTTCCAATTAGGATTAAACGTGTTTGAGTTTGGAGCACCATATTGCTGTTGATAACTGTTTATGGCATTTGTTTGTTCTTGTAAGATATCTTAGACTGCTGAAATTGTGGGACAATCTGGTGTAGCATGTTGATTTCTAGCACAAATTCCACAAACAGTTTCAACGTCAGTGGAGTTTATTGTTTCTCCTTTCCTTAATTCCATGGCTTCGACCTTTCTCGTAAGGCTAGCCAACCGTGCACTTATGCTATCTTCTTCTGATAAGACGTACATTCCTCCCTTTTCCTTTTGTTGGTCAGTCTTGGAAGTAGTTGGTTTCGATGTGTCCCAAGACTGTGCACTCTCAGCCAATTCTTCCAAATAATCCCATGCTTCATCAGCTTCCTTATTCATGAACTCCCCATTACACATCATTTCTACAAATTGGCGCATGGGTGAAGTCAGTCCTTCATAAAAAAAGCTTATAACCCGCCAAATTTCATAGCCATGATGTGGGCATGTGTTTAATAGGTCCTTAAACCTCTCCCAACATTGGAAAAAGGTTTCATCTTCCTTTTGGGCAAAATTCATGATAAGGCGCTTCAGCATATTCGTTTTGTAAGTAGGGAAGAATTTCTTTATGAATTCTCTCTGCATATCAGTCCATGCACCAATTGATCTTGGCCTCAATGCATAAAGCCAGCCCTTAGCTTTATCTTTAAGGGTGAAAGGGAAGAATTTAAGTCTCACCACATCTTCCGTTACGTTTGCAAAGTGCATGGTGGTGATTACCTCATCAAACTCCTTAAGGTGTTGATAGGCACTTTCACTGTCTAAACCATGGAATTTAGGGAGGAGATTGATCACACCCGGTTTCAAGTCTATGTTCCCTGCATTTGATGGAAATATTATGCATGAGGGAGTACTCGTTCTTGCAGGTTGCAAGAAATCACATAAAGTCCTTGGTCGGGGAACATCCTCAACCACATTCTCCCCAATTTCAGTTTGATTTTGGACCGGGTTAGGTTGATTTGCAGCCATATTTTCAGATAAAATTGGAGAGTCTAGATGTCTTCTAGCACGTGGCTCTCTATCAATTCCTTCTACTATCCCCCCTTCACTTATGAGTCGGTTATTGGAATCCCGAGCCCAATGTGGCATGCAAAACCAAAAATAAGAAACAAAAAGAAGGAAGAATTCTTCCTCCCTTTTCTTTACTCTTCTCTAAGACCGAAGCACAAGGTGTCTTGCAATGGCTAGGCCAGAAGCAAGGATAGAGATCGATTTCTCCTGGCCAATAGGGGTTCAGAGAACTCCCCACCCACTTTTTGAATCTTTTGAGAAAAAGTGCAGAAAAAGGAGAAAGAGGAGTAGAGATAAGAAAAGAAATCTCTGAGCACAAGGTGATCCAAGGCGGCAGAGCCGACCAATAGGAATCCAGGTGGCAAAAAGGCCGACCTTTCAGAGATCCAAAGGGAGTCTCCACCCACTCTACGAGATATGAATAAGATAGGAATGAATAGGAGAAGGAGAAGAGTAAGGTTTAGAAAGATAGAACCTGATTCGCACTTGAAACTCTTGTATCTTCTTCAGCTTCCTAGAAATCCCTGAAAAGAAAAATCAAATAAACAAACTAAGTTAGTCCTAAAATCCTAAAAAAAATCCTAAATAGATACTAATTTCAGAAATTTGTGAAAAACCATAAAAAATTCCCCGGCAGCGGCGCCAAAAACTTGTTCGCTTCCCCAAGTGTAGGGTTGTGATGTAGTAATAAACTCGGTAAGACCGAGGTCGATCCACAGGGACTTATGTAGAATTTCACAAACTCATCCACAAGTATCTATTGAAATCTATTAACCAGAATGTTGGTATGAAATTGATATGAGTAACAAAAGCTAACTTAAATCGAAAGTAATTAATTATAAGAAGGCACTAGGGGTTCAAGGATCTACTTGTAGCAATCCTTGATGTTCAATCCGCTGTGGTTTCTTATTCTCTCAACTAGAGTCGACATTCAAGTCTATCTAGTCGGATCATATAGCTGTTAAACCAAACAGTCTGTAATATGTAAGTTCTGTGCATAAGATTCACTCAATGTAGGCTGAGCTGAGCATGCTCAATTGCATAGGTCATTCCCCTTTTCTATAGGTCCAGTTCTCAATCATAACCATCCTCAAGTCCTCTCACAGTACAAGGCTAGATCAGGATTTGAACTGGATTCAAATCACATGCACAGTCCATACATATTCCAGAAAAACAGAAAAATAGAACTTTGGTATGAAGTCCCTTCATGAAGAGCTTAGTACTAGAGCGCACTCCAATTCCTCGGATCATACAGGTTTAGACCGTTGCAAACGAATTAAGAAGCTAAGTAATTCATCCAAACATCCATGAGTCATCACAAGACTAAGAAAAATTACTTAAAAACTTGCATAAACTTCAAACCTTAGTTCATAATCATGAATTCCAAACTAAAAACCACTTAACTACGAATCAAAACATCTTGGATTCACTACCAGCTTCACCTCTTAGCTGCTCATGATCCAAGGAAACATGAAACAACTACTAAAAGCATGAAAACAGCAAAGCAAACCAAAAGGAGTTGTGAAACTCCAATCTCCACTTCCACAGTCTCCAACCTCGCTTGAACCCTTCTAGGATGCCCTAGGAACAATCCCTAGGTGTCTTTTTATAGCCTGGAGGCTTCAAAACTTCGGAATAATCGAGAACTTGCGTAATACTTACGCAGCGCAGAGAAAATCGGGATGAAATTAGAAGTTTCTAGCTTCTTTCGCGCAGCCTGACCGGTCACGACCGGTAGGCCTCAATAAACCATCACTCCAGCAAGCATGGCCGACCGGTCATGACCGGTCGGCCTGGTAGAACATCAGTCCAGCAAACCTATCCGACCGGTCAAGACCAGTCGGACGTTTTCTCTTGTATTACAGCAACCATGGTCGACCGGTCATGACCGGTCGGCCTTGTTCATTGAGGTTCCAACATGCATGGCTGACTGGTCGCTGACCGGTCTGGCTCCCTTGGCCGACCGGTCATGACCGGTCGGCAGTCTTCCAAGTTCTTTTTCTTCTTTTTCTTTTCTTTCCTTGCTTCTTTCTTTCACTTTCTCTCTTCTTTTCTTCTTTGATCATCAAATAATCTTCCTTAGAATGATGCCAAATGAGCCCTTTTTGTCTTCAATTGAGTGGAGTTCACTCTCATTCCTGTAGTCACAAAACATGCATTGGATTAGCCTACAAACCATACAAACCTTGCACAATGAGTGATGAATTGGGGTTAGAATATGCACAATTAAGAGCTAAACAGTCGGCAGCCTTATCTAGCCCAAAACTCAAGCTATTTTTCAGCTGAATTATATGTGCCCTATTAAGGAGATTTTCCTATTGTTTTTCATAGTTGGGCACCTACTTAATGAAGGTCCAAGACTGATCATCTTGACCTTAAAACTGTGGATTAAATGGATAAGGATAATATGTTTAGAATGCCATAAATACGGGTGTTTTGGGATCCTATAGGCTGTCTATATGCAACTTACCTTCCGAGCTTGATTTGGCTTGAACTTGAGTGCGGAAAGCTGCTTTGGTCTTCGAGTCCTGAGTCTTCAATCTTCGTTGGGGCTCACAAGACTCAACTGACTTACATAGTCACGGAATTGACAAAATGATGCACTAATTTGTGCACCAACACTTCTTTCTCTGCTTTTTTCTTTCTTTAGCCCACCTTGGGTTTTCATCCAAGGCTTCTAAATATATCTTTTTAGTCATCAATTGGGTGGAGTCCCTTTCATTCCTACAATCATAAAATCACGCATTAGAATAGTCTTAAAGCTTTAAACCCATGCATAGTTAGTGATGAAATGGGGTTAGAATATACACATTTAAGCACTCAACACACCCCCAACCAGCATTTTGCTAGTCCCAAGCAAAACATGCATCAACCAATTCATTCCTCCAAAACTCAACTCTCCTTCAGAAACTATGCTTCTATACACTCTAAGACATTCAAGTACAAAAATAAACAAAACTAAGTGATAGAGGTTGAAACCTTAAATTTTCAAGAACATAACAAATACTCCTATGGACTTCCCGCTTATTGATTGATAAATAGAAGTATTTGAACAATTTAAGCTAGCGTGCTCAGTGAATGCTCATCTCATAGAAATTCAGGCTTATCTTCTTCATAAATCAGCTAAGGTATGGAATTCAAGGTGTACAGATCAACACATGCCTTTGACATGAATTTGCCTTACCATCCTTTCGACAGCTTTCACACTACTACCCATTTCCGGCTTTGGTTACGGATAGACCATCCCCCAATTGGTAATAGGTAGCCCTTTTCAAAATTTTCCACCATATTCTCCATCATTCCCATATTTTCATCATTCCTTTCCGTTTTCTTTTTTATTAGATAGAATTTTTAGAAATCCATATCTTTCGTTATTTTCCCATGAACAAGGATGGACAAAGTACCCCGGCTTGGTTTCTCAACACCTCGAATCCAAACTTAACTAATCCACAAATTCAATAGTCCTTTCAAGACATGAGAATCGTGTGAAGTGAACTAGGTGTAAAAGTGTTCAAAAGTTCTATCATTCATAAAAATAGGGGAATTCACATACAAGACTAGTACCTTAAAGATTGTTCAAAGTATTCAACATCACTCACTTCGCCTTTCTTTTTATTGTACTTACACCATCCCGAATGCATAGAAACAAGATTTTCCAATGGAGTTTTGAATTTTAAAAATCTGAAAAATCTTCTTCATATTGTTCGAGATGTTACAAAACACTAGATTCATCCTAATGATTCCACACCCCCCAACCAAATCTTGCATTGTCCTCAATGTAAAAAATATTCAATAGGCAAAACATGAGAGCAATCATAAAATAAAGGGAGTGAGGAATGAGATTACCTGAGAGAACAAAGTTTAGAATTCTACCTCCTTCTAACAAACCTATGAAAGAGCAAACCAAAAGCAACAAAATCCTAATCCTAACTACTCTATGCCTCCATCAGACTAGGAGATCAAGTATCCTGATACATAGGATCAGTCAGAGGTATAGACATACCTTCTGAAGAAAAATTCTCAAAGAACGGCTTTAGGCGTTGACCATTAGCTTTAAAGATATTACTGTTCCTTGGATTTAACAACTCGATGGTCCCGTATGGATAAATAGTTTTCACAATGAAAGGACCGGTCCATCGAGACTTTAATTTCTCCGAAAAAAATGCAATCGAGAATTATACATAAGGACCTTTTGGTTGATCGTGAAGGTCTTATAAAGGATGTTCCTATCATGGAACACATTCGTCTTGTCCTTCTAAATTCTCGCATTTTCATAAGCTTTGTTCTGGAGTTCTGCAAGTTCATTCAATTGAAGTCGATGCCCCATGAAGACGATGGGAATGGACCCATGAAGTCGATGGGAATGGACCCATGAAGTCGATGCCCCAACAATAAAAAATTTCAATTGGTAAGATGGGATTAAGTGGCATCATATTTCTACGGGACATTCCTCCCAATTTCTAACAAGGCTCACAAGTTTTACAAAAGTCATGAGTGTCTTTGAACATGGTGGGCCAATAAAACCCACATTGCAGACTTTTGGCTGTGGTCTTCTTAGTCGAAAAGTGGCCACCACACGCCTGAGAATGACAAAAGGAGATGATACTTTGTTCTTCATCATCCGCCACACATCTCCTTATGATTTGATCGGGGCAATACTTGAATAAGTATGGGTCATCCCATAGGAATTTTCTCACCTCATTGAAGAACTTGTCCATATCTTGCTTTTCCAATGTGTCGGAATTATACCTGTAGCAAGATAGTTAGCAATGTCCGCATACCATGGCAATTGGGAGACTTTAAAAAGTTGTTCATTAGGGAACATGTCATTGTTCGCGGTCATCTTAGGGGAATCAGTGAGAATAAGTCTAGAAAGATGGTCAGCAACTACTTTTTCTGCTCCTTTCTTATCACATATTTCTATGTCAAATTCTTAGAGTAGGAGGATCCATCTCAACAAGCGTGGCTTAGCATCCTTCTTAGAGAGAAGGTACTTAAGCGCTGCATGGTCGGTGAATATGATGATCTTGGATCCGATCAAGTAGGACCGAAACTTGTCTAAAGCAAAAACTATGGCCAAAAGTTCCTTTTCTGTAGTAGTGTAGTTTGCTTGAGCCGAGTTTAAGGTTCTACTTGCGTAGTAGATGACGCAAGGCGTCTTCTCTTTTCTTTTGCCTAACACAACCCCAATAGCGTAGTCACTTGCATCACACATGATTTCAAAAGGAAGGCTCCAATCGGGTGGTTGCATTATGGGCGCACATGTCAACATGCCCTTTAAGTTTGTCAAAGGCATTTTGACAATCCTTATTCCACTCAAATGAGTTTTCCTTTTGAAGGAGGTTACACAAAAGACGAGAGAGTGAACTAAAGTCCTTTATGAACCGTCTATAGATTCCGACATGTCCTAAAAAGGACCGCACATCACGTACGCTTTTGGGGAATGGAAGGTTACAAATAAGATCGATTTTAGCCTTGTCCACCTCAATTCAATTTTGTGAGATGATGTGACCAAGGAAAATTCCTTTTTGAACCATAAAATGACATTTATCCCAATTCAACACAAGGTTCTTGTCTTCACATCTTTTTAAAACAGCTTTTAAGTGCACAAAGCACTCATCAAAGTTACAACCAAATACAGAGAAATCGTCCATGAAGACTTCAAGAATCGTCCCCACCATATTAGAAAAAATACTCAACATACAACGCTGAAAAGTGGCAGGGGCATTACACGGTCCAAACGGCATCCTTTGATAGGCAAAAGTGCCGAATGGACATGTGAATGTTCTCTTCTCTTGGTCTTCTAGGGCGATCTCCATTTGATTATACCCTGAATACCCATCAAGGAAGCAAAAGTGGGAATGACCCGCCAACCTTTCTAAAATTTGATCAATAAATGGTAAGGGGAAGTGGTCTTTCCTTGTAACTGTGTTTAGCTTCCTGTAGTCAATGCACATTCTCCAACTGGTAGTGACTCTTGTTGGCATGAGTTCATTATTGGCATTGGCTACGATGGTTATTCCGAATTTCTTAGGCACCACCTGAGTTGGACTCACCCATTGACTATCGGATATTGGATAAATGATACCCACATCCAATAGTTTCAACACCTCGCCTTAACCACCTCTTTCATATTTGGATTGAGGCGTCTTTGTGGTTGCCTAGATGTCTTCGCATTCTCCTCAAAGTGTATGCAATGAGTACAAATCAGGGGGTCTATGCCTATGAGATCCTCAATTGACCATCCAATGACACTTTTGTGCTCTATTAGAGTGGCTATCAACCTACTCTCTTGTTCCTCATCCAAGTGGGAAGAAATCACCACCGAATATGTCTCATCTCAACCTAAATAAACATATTTCAAATCAGTGGGTAATGGTTTTAGGTCGAGCTTCAGTGCCTTGATATTAAATGGAAGCGGCTTGTTCTCGCTTAGGGGCAAAGGCTCAAATGGTGCCTTCCATCTTTTGTTATCAAGTACCAGCATAGAATCTAAAATGGCATCCATCTCTCTTATCATGTTATCATCAATCTCATGAGAATGGGCCAAGCATGCCTCCAAGGGATCGGAATAAAAAGTCAAGAGGGATTTGTCTTCCACGAATGATTCAATCAGATTTATTTCGTGGATCTGGTCATCACCATCCCGTGGTTGTTTGCATAAATAAAAAATGTTCAGCTCGAGTGTCATATTTCTAAAGGACATTTGTACAAGCCTGTTTCTACAATTGATAATTGAATTTGAAGTAGCTAAGAAAGGGCGGCCAAGTATGACAGGAATTTGAGCACCGGTTCCCATCACAGGATGCGTATCCAAGACAATAAAATCTACTGGATAGTAGAATTTATCGACTTGGATGAGGACATCTTCAATCATCCCTCTCGGTATACGAATAGATCTATCTGCAAGCTGGAGTGTGGTTTTGGTGGGTTTTAATTCACCAAACCCAAGTTGTTCATAGACCGAGTATGGGATGAGGTTAACACTTGCCCCAAGATCGAGTAAAGCTTGTTTGATTCGGTAGTCACCTATGATGCATGAGATGGTAGGACTACCCGGATCCTTGTATTTTTAGGGCACCTCCTGTTTAATAATGGCGCTCAAATTCTCAGTCAAAAGTACTTTGTTGTGAACATTGTGTTTCCATTTGACTGTACATAATTCCTTTAGAAATTTGGCATATGATGGTATTTGTTTTATAGCATCCAATAACGGAATATTGATCTTCACTTACTTAAAAACCTCTAAAATTTCCAGGTTATGTCTAAAGGTTTGGGTGAAATCAACCTTTGAGGAAACGGGGCGACCGGCTTGTATTGCCTTTCCGGTTCTTTCTCATGTGGAGTGTTGTTCAAGACATCATCCTTATTGGCAATTTCTGGATCATAGGCTTTGGGGCCTTCACCGGATTGGATTTATCAATTGTTTTGCCACTCCACAAAGTGGTGATAGCTTGAACATGCTCCGTATTTTGAGAGGATGGGCTGAGGTCTTGTATTTCAAATTGGGTTCTTGGGTTAGGGAGAGGTTGGGCAGGAAGTGTGCCTTTCTCCCTATTACTAAAATGAGATTCAACTCTAGCCATTGAAGTTTTCAAATCATTAATGGGTTGAAATGAATTCTGATTGTACTTTAGTTGCTCTTGTATGAACCCATCTATTTTGTGAGAATTATTCTTATTGTATTCAACCTGGGCCGAAACAAATGTACCCACTATTTCCTCAATTGTAGCTTTTGGGTTATTGTTTGTATTCTCTGATGGCCCATTCCTCCAACTGAAATTGGGATGGTTCCTCCAATTAGAGTTATACGTGTTCGAGTTTGGATTGCTAAATAGACGTTGATAGTTATTTATGGCATTTGATTGTTCTTGTAGAACTTCCTGGAACGCAGAGATTGTAGGACAATCCTGTGTTGTATGTTGGTTACCGGAGCAAATTCCACAAATACTCTCAACTTCCTTAGTCTTTTCTCCCTTCCCTAATTCCATGGCCTCAACTTTTCTTGCGAGGCTAGCCACACGTGTACTTATGTTGTCTTCTTTGGAGAGGACATAGATTCCTCCCTTTTCTCTTTGTTGGCTTATCTTGGGATTTGCTGGTTTAGTTGTATCCTAAGATTGTGCATTCTCGGCTAAGATATCAAAATAGTCTCATGCTTCCTCGGCTTCCTTATTCATAAATTCTCCATTGCACATCATCTCTATGAATTGGCACATGGGTGAAGTCAGTCCTTTATAGAAAAATCTTATTACCAACCAAATTTCGTAGCCATGATGTGGGCATGTGTTCAATAAGTCTTTGAACCTCTCCCAACATTGGAAGAAGGTATCATCCTCTTTTTGGGCAAAATTCATGATTAGACGCCTCAACATGTTTGTTTTATGAGTAGGGAAAAACTTTTTAATGAATTCCCTAGTCATCTCGATTTATGTGCCGATTGATCTTGGCCTTAATGCATGAAGCCAAGCCTTAACCTTCTCTTTAAGAGAAAAAGGAAATAACCTAAGTCTCACAACACCATCAGATACGTTTGCAAAGTGCAATGTGGCTATCACCTCATCAAATTCCTTAAGATGTTGATATGCGCTCTCACTGTCTAAACTAAGGAACTTGGAAAGGAGTTGGATTATTCCCGATTTTAAATCAATATTCCCTGCATTGGTTGGAAAAATTATGCATGAGGGAGTACTCGCTCTTGAAGGTTGCTAGTGATCACATAAAATTCTAGGTCGAAGAACATTCTCAACCTCATTCTCACCCATTTCGGTTTGGCCCAAATTTTGATTGGCTATAGGGTTGGGTTGATTCTTAGCCATACTATCAGACGAAATCGGAAAGTCTAAACGTCTCTTAGCACGTGGCTCCTTATAAATCCCTTCAACAATTCCCCCTTCATTCATGAGTCGGTTGTTAGAATCCCAAACCCAATGTGGCATGCAAATCTCAGAAAAATAAAAATTAAAAAGGGTTAAAAAAACCTAATTGAAGTGACTCCTTCGAATCCTAGGATCCCTAACAACAAAGAAAAACAAAACAAACAAACTAAGTAAGACTCCTAAAAATCTCAAATAGAAGCTATTTTCAGAAATTTTGTAAAAACTGTTGAAAGTCCCCGGCAACGGGGCCAAAAACTTGTTCGCTTCCCCAAGTGTAGGGTTGCAATGTAGTAATAATTCAGTAGAGACCGAGATCGTTCTCAGGGACTTGTCAGGAATTCACAAAATCACTTCTAATGTTCTCTACTTGAGAGCTAACCAAACAGATTTCTAAAATTGAATGTAGATATGATTCTTAAACTAAAAGTGAATGTAATCAATATAAAAAAACACTAGGGGTCAAAGGATTCACTTGTAGCAATTCTCAATGCATAATTCGCTGTTGTTTCCCAATTACACAACTAGAATCGAAATCAAATCCTATCTAGTTAGATGATAGAGCGGTTGTATTACACAATCTATCATATGTGCGATTCTATACATGATTCCCTCAATTCAAGCTAGGACTTGAGCACACTCAATTGCATAGGTCAATCCTAGTTCCAATAGATTAAGATCACAATCATAATCATCATTAAACTCTGTCACAAAGCATAACTAGATCATGATTTGAACTTCATTCTAATCACATATACCATCAACACATAATTCAGAAATTAGTACAAAAAGATAGAACTTTAGTTGAAGTTCCCACATGGAAATCCAAGTCTAGAGTGTATTGAATCCGATTCCTCGGAGCGTACAAGTCTACAGCCATACAAAGCGATTAAGAACTAAAGCAATTCTCCCAAACATCCATGAGCCATCATAAGATAAGAAAAACTACTTAGAACTTTATTCAAACTTCTATAAACCATTGTTCTTCAATAATTCCAACTTGAAACCAACATAAAATGAATTAAAGCATCTCAAATTCACTACAAGCTTCACCTCTTAGCCCTAACTAAGAGGTTTAGTCATTCATGATCCAAGGAAGCATGAAAACAACTAAAAACATAAAACTAGAAAACACAAACTAGGAGGAGTTGTGGAACTCCGAATCCGACTTCCGGCGCTTCCCCCCTTTGTAGATCTCTTCTAGAATGCCTTAGCTACAATCCCTAGGTCCCCTTTTATAGTGGAGAGGCTCTACCGCCTCAGAATCTTCCAGATTTACGTAGTACTTACGCACTTGCACTAGAAAATCAGAGCTTCAAGAGGAAGCTGCTGGAAATTCTCTGAAATTACACTAGCCGACTGGTCACGACCGATTTAGCCTGTCTAGGGATAGTCCAGCGTGCAGAATTATGGAGGGTAGGTCCTGGCCGACCGGTCAAGACCGGTCGGCCTCTTTGCATTCAGTGTCCAGAGAGGTAGCATGGGGTGGCCGACCGATCTAGACCGGTCTTGGCCCTCTTGGCCAACCGGTCATGATCGGTCTGGCCCTTGGTTTCTTCATTTTCCTTCTTTTCTTTCTTCTCTCTTCTTCTTTCTCTGCTTTCTTCTTTCTTTGGCCTACCTTGGGTCTTCATCCAAGGCTTCTAAATAGATCTTTTTAGTCTTCAATTGGGCGGAGTCTCTCTCATTCCTACAATCATAAAACCACGCATTAGAATGGTCTTAAAGCTTGAAACGCATGCATAGTGTTCGCTCGCCTTAAGTGCAAGGCTGCGATGTAGTAATAAATCTCGGTAAGACCAAGGTCGATCCACAAGGAATTAGAGAACAACTTCTAGATTATTCCAGCAACTAGGATTTCAACAATTTAGAGGTTTTAGTTGAGATAATTATGCTAAAACAGTAACTTAAGAAAAACAGTAATTAAAGGCACTAAGGCTTTCAAGGATCCACTTGTAGTAACTCCATGTTAATCCAATCAATCCAAGCATAAAACACAACTAGATGTGAAGTCCTATCTCTCATCTAGTTGGAAAATAAAGCATTAAAGCACATTCAATCTCACTTAAGTTGAACTTCCAAGTTCTAGTCCCATTCAACCACATATAGAATTTGAAATCATAGCCTTCGAAGTAACAGCCATGCCTATGGACTATGGCATGCTCAAGGGTTACCATAATTCGAATCTAATCAACAAAACATGATAATCTTAGAGAATTGCAAGGAATCTATGTCCGGAGCACATGAACTCTCATAAAACTTCTAAAAATATCAACTTTAAGAACTAGAACATTCAAAATTCGAACTTGAAGTAAAGCTACTTGAATTAAACTGAATCAAACATGAAATTGGCTACAAGCTTCACTTCTCAGCCTTAGTTGAGAGATTCTAGCCAAGCATTGTCATACTAGAACTAGAACTCATAAAAGAAAACTAGAAACCATAAAAACCCAGAGTTTGGAGGGTTGCAAATGCTCCACGACGGCTTCCTTCCTCCCCCATGAAATTCCTTAGCTTCTATGATGCCCTACGAAGAGACCCTAGGTGTCCTTTTATAGTGGGGAAGCTCTGTTGCGTCAGAAACATCTAGAATTTGCATAAGGATACGCATTGCGCAGAGAAAATCGGAGTTTCGAATTAAAAAGTATCTGTCTAATGCATGGCCGACCGGTCACGGCCGGTCGGACTGGGCTAGCCAACCAGTCTTGACCTGTCGGTCTAGTTGGCTTTAACGTCCAGCGTGGACAGAGGAGAATCCAACCTGTTGGCCGACCAATCTTGACCGATCGGACCAGGCTGGTCTTAGTCAAAGGAGTAAAATGGAGGGCCCGACCTGTTGGCCGACCAGTCAGGACCGGTCGAACCAACTAGTCCTTTGTCCAGAGAGCCTCAGAAGGTGGTTGACAGGTCAGCCGACCGGTCAAGACCGATCGGCCCTTATTCATTCTCTTCTTTTTCTTCCTTTCTTTCTTCTTCTCTCTCTTCTACTTGATTTCTTCTTTCTTTGGTCCTCCTTCAATCTTCATCTAATGGATCTAAATACGTTCTTTTAGTCTCCAATTGGGTGAAGTTCGCTCTCATTCCTACAATCACAAAACATGTATTAGATGGGCCTTTTAAACATGCAAACCATGCATATAATGTGATGTAATGGGCTATATCATGTATAAATTGGAGGTTCAACACACCCCCCAACTAGCTTTTTGCTAGTCCCAAGCAAAACATGCGTGAAATAAGTTCAAACCTCCAAAACACAACTCTCTTTCAGAAACCATGTTTCTATCCATTCCAAGACATACAAGTATAAAATTTGAGAAATTAGGTGATAGAAGCTGAAACCTCAAACTCTTAAAAAATAATAAGTGTCTATATGAAATTCCCGCTGATTGATTGATAAATGGAAGAACTCAAACAAATTCAACCTAGTGTGTATAGTGAAAGTTCATCTCATGAGTTTCTGGGATTATCTTCCTCATAGATTAACTAAACTATGGATCTCAAGGTGTGCAGAGCAACAATAAGCCTATGATAAGAATTTACCTTACCGTTCTTCCGACGGTTTTTACACTACCTCCCATTTCCGACTTTGGTTACGGGTAGACCATCCCCCGGTTGGTAATAGGTAGCCCTTTTCGGAAATTTTCCACCATTTTTCCATCATTCCCAATTTTCATCCTTCCTTTTCCATTTTCTTTTAAATTAGATAGGATTTTTAGAAATCCATATCTTCGTTATTTTCCCATGGACAAGGATGGACAAAGTACCCCAACTTTGTATCTCAACACCTCAAATCTAAGTCTAGCTAACCCACAAATCACATAATCCTTTCAACCATGAAAGTCGTGTAATGTGAACTAGGTGTAAAAGTGTTCAAATTTTCTATCAATCACATAACTAGGGAAATTCACATATAAAACCATTATATAAGAGAAGTTCAAAACTTACAACATCACTCGCTTTATATCTCCTTTTCTTATACTCGTATCATCTCGAATGCATAAAAATAAGGTTTTCTAAAAGAGTTTTGAAATTTGAGAAAATTTGAAAATTTTCACGCATATGGTGCTCGAAATGTTGCAACTTGCTGGATGAGGAATCTCATCCCACCCCCCAACCAAATCTTGCATTGTCCTCAATGTACAAAGATATGCAATGAGCATGAACATGAGAGCAATGGCAAAATACAAGAAATTGAGAACAATAGTACCTGAGAGGGTCGATCCTGAAAGTCTACAACTCTGACAACTAAATCTACAAAAGCAAGTAAAACTAAAACAGAAAAACAACTAAACCTAATCCTACTGAACCTGTCCTTTTAAAAAAGGGATCTCCATCAGACTAAGAGATCGATTATCATTATAACATCCCAAAGGACAAAGTTGAGCAAGATCATCAAATGGTGTAACAGATTTGTCAGTAGAACAATCCACCATCCTGCTTTGGAAAGTACATTGGTGACATCAACCAATCTAACCCATTGAAAATCCTGCTGAAAAATTTCAGCGGGTTCCTCAATAAAATTGTCACATGTACTAGGAAAGGAGAATTGCATTGGTTGGGAATCATTGAATATGGATCTCCTTTCCATCTTGTCTAGGCAAAAATTTATCAAATACGGGTCATCCCAGAAGTTCTGTTCTTTGGTTTGAGCAACCCAAAGAGATGTGGAGACTTTTTTTTCTTCTTCACAAGTCGATATGACCTCCTACAAAATTAGATGTTACCGGTGCTTCCACAATTGATAGGTCAGTTTCATACTCCGTTGAAAGAGTCTTTGTGGGCACTAGAGAAGTTTCCTTTAAGGCATTGACAATGTCATGAATCATATGATCATCCCAATCTTCAAAATATGCCATATGCTCCTCAAGAGTATAGGAAACTTCGACCTTCTTGGTCACTTGTGTAGGTTGGAAGTGGTCCTCAACCACTACGTTTTCAGAAATTTGCCTCTCCATAGGCAATTCAAGCACCAATCCATCAAATTCCTGCATAACAAAATTGTTTAACTCAGAAATTGGTGTCTTGTCATGTAAATTTTCAGAAGTTGGCACTCCAAGGCCTCATTAATAGTCAAATAAGTTTCATCCTTGAAGTGTGCCATGCACATCTCCAATCTTCCAAGTGGATCATGTTGGAAAAACTCCCCATCTTCCTGGATTGTATCATGTTTACCACATGGGGGCCATCATTGTCATCCCAATCCTCAAATGGATCGAAGCTAACAACATTTAGAGGATCAAAATTTTGTTTTAAAGCGAACTCCTCCTCCACAATTGATTCAATCATATTAACCTCGTGGACATCATCATCATCCCTATGCCTTTTGCCCAAATGGAACACATTAACCTCCAACGTCATGTTTCCAAAGGACAATTGCATTACCCCATTCCGACAATTTATAATTGCATTTGATGTAGCAAGGAAGGGGCGGCCTAAGATGGTATTTGGGTGCTAGCATCCATAACCGGTTGTGTGACCAAGACGATGAAATCTACCGGGTAGTAGAATTTGTCAACTTGGACTAACACATCCTCATCTATCCCTCTCGGTACACGGATGGATCTATCAGCAAGTTGCAACATGGTTTTAGTGGGTTTTAATTCACCAAGTCCCAATTGCTTGTATACCGAATATGGGATCAAGTTTACCCTTGCCCCCAAGTTTAACAATGCACGCTCAATCCGGTAGTCACCAATGATGCATGAGACTGTGGGATTACCGGGATCTTTGAATTTTTTTTGGGGGGGGGGTCTTTTAAGTGAGAATGGCACTCACTTGCTCATTCAAAAAGGCCTTTTGTTCACATTATATTTACGTTTGGTTGTGCATAGGTCTTTTAGAAACTTGGCATAAGAGGGGATTTGTTTGATGGCATCAAGCAGTGGAATGTTGATCTTGACTTGTCAGAAAATCTCTAAAATATCATAAGAGTTTGGAAGAGATTTTAGAGCGACCAATCTCAAAGGGAATGGTGCTACGGGCTTATAAACGCGTTTCGTTTCTTGTGGGGCTAAGTTAGATCCATCCTCATCCTCAAAATTTACTAGATCATTAGGCTTGTCGGCCTTCACTGGGATAGATTTGTCAATTTACTTACCACTTCTAAGAGTGGTGACGGATTTGGTTTACTCCATGTATTGGTTGCAGTGATTAGGAATGCTTACTTCATGTACTTGCTTTGGATTAGGCTGAGGTTGGGCCAGAAAGGTCCCTTCCCTAGTATTCAAGCGTCCCTTAATCTCATCAACCAAGAATTTAAGCTCTTGGAACATTTGTTGATTCGTTTGGTTAATTTGCGTTTGCCCTTGTATAAATGCTTTTAAAGTATCCTCCATTGAGAATTAAGGTGGGGCCATATTTTGCATGGGTGGCCCTCCTTAAGAGTTGGTAGGATTGCCTGTGGGAGCATTCTTTCAACTGAAATTTGGGTAGTTCTTCCAAGTAAAATTGTACGTATTACCCACCGGTCCATTAAAAGGCCGTTGATAACCATATGTCGCATTTGCATGTTATGTAACACCTCTTGAAATGTAGGAATTATAAGACAATCTTGCGTAGCGTCTAAATTGGTGAAATAAATCCCACATATGGTCTCAATAGCTTCATTGGACTTTGGAACTCCACTCTTACTAAGTTCCATGGCCTCGATCTTCCATGTGAGGTTGGCTAACCTTGCATTCACATCGTCTTCCTCCTTAAGGATATAGATCCCTCCTTTCTCTTTTTCTTGAGTAGGCTTGGGGTTATGAGATTTGTCTGAGGTATCCTAAGATTGGGCATTCTCGGCCAACATATCCAAATAACTCCAAGCTTCATCTGGATTTTTGCTCATGAACTCGCCATTGCACATCATCTCTACGAATTGGCGCATATTGGAAGTTAATCCATCGTTGAAGAAGTTTATGATTTGCCAACTTTCGTAACCATGATGTGGGCAAGCAAGTAGGAGGTCCTTAAACCTTTCCCAACATTGGAAAAAAGATTCACCCTCTTTAGCCGAAAAATTCATTATAGCCCTTCGAAGGGTGTTCATTTTATGAGCCGGGAAGAACTTTTTCAAGAATTCCCAGGTCATCTCGTTCCATGACCCTATCGAGTGTGGTCTAAGAGAATGAATCCAAGTCTTGGCTCTTTCTTTCAATGAAAAGGGAAAGAGTTTAAGTTTAATGGCATCTTTTGAAACATTAGTGTATTGCAAGGTAGCCACCACTTCTTCAAATTCCTTTAAGTGCAAATATGGGCTGTCAGAGTCTAGCCCATGGAACTTTGGTATAAGTTGAATTACAACCGACTTTATATCAATATTTCCCTCGGTTGGTGGTAAGACCACGCAAGAGGGTGTAGTTGCACGGGCCGGTTGTAGGTAGTCCCGTAATGATCTCATTGGAGGGACGTTGTGTACCTCATTCTCTCCTACTCCCTCTTGATTTGCGTTTGTAGTTGGAGTAGGGGGGGGGGGATTCCTTATAGGTGTTTGATCTATAATCCCCAAGCTATCACAATGCTCTTGGTATTTTCAGACTCGTCTATGAACTGACAATGGTCCAACTAGACCACCTTCGGATTGGAGATGATTGGAGTGGTCACATTCCTAACAGGACATAAACCACCCAACTAACAACTAAGCTAATCCTAAGTCCTAAAAATCTGAATTTAATCTAGAAATTGAAAATCTGCAAAAAGCACTAAGTTAGAAGGATGTTACCCGATTCGCTTGAACTAGAGAAGAAATCCTACAAAACAAAACAAAGGGGTTAGTTCTAGTTAATCAGAAAACTTATCTACTACTATTTCTACAGCCACTAAAACAATCTAGAACCGTTATCTAAATTCCCCGGCAGCGCCGCCAAAAACTTGTTGGCTTGCCTCAAGTGCAAGGCTGCGATGTAGTAATAAATCTCGGTAAGACCGAGGTCGATCCACAGGGAATTAGAGAACAACTTCTACATTATTCCAACAACTAGGATTTCAACAATTTAGAGGTTTTAGTTGAGATAATTATGCTAAAACAGTAACTTAAGAAAAACAGTAATTAAAGGCACTAAGGCTTTCAAGGATCCACTTGTAGTAACCGCATGTCAATCCAATCAATCTAAGCATAAAACACAACTAGATGTGAAGTCCTATCTCTCATCTAGTTGGAAAATAAAGCATTAAAGGACATTCAATCTCACTTAAGTTGAACTTCCAAGTTCTAGTCCCATTCAACCACATATAAAATTCGAAATCATAGCCTTCGAAGTAACAGCCATGCCTATGGACTATGGCATGCTCAAGGGTTACCATAATTCGAATCTAATCAACAAAACATGATAATCTCAGAGAATTGCAAGGAATCCATGTCCGGAGCACATGAACTCTCATAAAACTTCTAAAAATATCAACTTTAAGAACTAGAACATTCAAAATTTGAACTTGAAGTAAGTTACTTGAATTAAACTGAATCAAATGTGAAATTGGCTACAAGCTTCACCTCTTAGCCTTAGTTGAGAGATTCTAACCGAGCATTGTCATACTACAACTAGAACTCATAAAAGAAAACTAGAAAACATAAAAACTCAGAGGTTAGAGGGTTGCAAATGCTCCACAACGGCTTCCTTCCTCTCCCACGAAGTTCCTTAGCTTCTATGATGCCCTAGGAAGAGACCCTAGGTGTCCTTTTATAGTGGGGAAGCTCTGTTGCGTCGGAAACATCTAGAATTTGCGTAAGGATATGCATTACGCAGAGAAAATCGGAGTTTCGAATTAGAAACTATCTGTCTAATGCATGGCCGACCAGTCACGGCCAGTCGGACTGGGCTGGCCGACTGGTCTTGACCGGTCGAACTAGTTGGCTTTAACGTCCAGCGGGCACAGAGGAGAATCCAACCTGTTGGCCAACCGGTCTTAACCAGTCAGACTAGGCTGGTCTTAGTCCAGGGAGTAAAATGGAGGGCCCGACCTGTTGGCCGACCAGTTAGGACCAGTCGGACCAACTAGTCCTTTATCCAGAGAGCCTCAGAAGGTGGCCGGCAAGTCAGCCAACCGGTCAGGACCGGTCAGCCCTTATTCATTCTCTTCTTTTTCTTCCTTTCTTTCTTCTTCTCTATCTTCTACTTGATTTCTTCTTTCTTTGGTCCTCCTTCAATCTTCATCCAATGGATCTAAATACGTTCTTTTGATCTCCAATTAGGTGAAGTTCGCTCTCATTTCTACAATCACAAAACATGTATTAGATGGGCCTTTTAAACATGTAAACCATGCATATAATGAGATGTAATGGGCTATATCTTGTATAAATTGGAGGTTCAACACATAGTTAGTGATGAAATGGGGTTAGAATATACACATTTAAGCACTCAACATTTTTACACTTCATCTTACTTTTAAGCCTATCTCTAACTTAGGCATCGGAGGGCTAACGGCCAAGGGTCGGCCACCCTTAGTTTCTCTCTTTGATTTTCAGGTGAGGAGAAGGGATTCATCTTTGAGAAAATCGTGCATTTGGGAGGAGGGAATCTATGACCAAAATCTGACGGTAACACATTGTCGTGTGCATTGCTTCTCCCTAGAACATCTTGGGCAATTTCGCATGGGATAACATGCATCTGATTCTCTCTACAATGGTGTGTTCGCTCGCCTCAAGTGTAAGGCTGCGATGTAGTAATAAATCTCGGTAACACCGAGGTCGATCCACAGGGAAAGGGGTAAACAATTCCAAGTACCACAATAACTAGAATCTAAGAAGTTTGAGAAGATAGTTTTTCACATAAAATAGAAAAATCTGAAATTAAGAAGAACTAGAGCATCAAGGATCCACTTGTAGTAGTCTAATGCCAATCCATTCATCCAAGTACAACACAATTAGAATCAAAGTCCTATCTCTCATCTAATTGGAAGATATAACATTCAAGCACAAACAGTCCCACTTAAATCTGAAAATCAGATTTCTAGTTCTAATGGAGCACATAGAACTTGAACTTGTGGCCTTCAGAGTAACAGCCATGCCTATGGACTATGGCATGCTCAAGGGTTACTACAATTCGAATTCAAACAACCCAATCATGGTAATCTCAGAGAATTGCAAGGAACTCATGTCCGGAGCACACAAACTCTCACAAAACTTCTAAAAAAAACAAACTTTATTCAAACTAGAACTTCAAAATCCAAAATTAAGAAAAAAGTACTTGAAATAAAAGAATTAAAGCATTGGAACCAACTACAAATTTCACCTCTAGCTCTAGCTAAGAGGTTAGCTAAGGAAAAGCATATTAAAACTAGAACCAGAACTAAGAAAAGGAAGAAAAACTAGCTGGAGGAGGCTAGGAAGCCTCCTATGACTTGAACTCCTTGCTCCCCACGTCCTTGGTTGATTTGAAATAGAAGAGAGCACCTCCTTTTATAGTGCAGCAATAGTACAACAACATAGCAGAATTTGTTTCGCTTGGTACGGCTTAACCAATGGTCGGATTACCTTCAAATTTGATTTGTAGCTTCCTTATAATGTGATCTTCCTCATAGATGATTTAGATTTCCAAGATTATCCTCTGAATGGGCCCACCAATCATATCACCGACCGCCTCTCAAAATCGCGCACTTCGGGTACCTTCAGAACCAGTCATCTTGCTTTCAATGCTCCGGAGTGTACAGATATCGGATTGATCCCAAATTTTGAACATTGGTAGAACACTTCCTCCTCTACATGATAGACAGATTAGATTGTCCAAAACAATCCCAAAATGTGGTCTGAAAATTAGAACACTTAAGGCTTTTATAAACTCTGCGCAGTTGGATCTTTCTGGATGGTCCATCTTTCTTCAACCGGTACGATCAAACCACACATCCTTTTGATCTGAAACTTTTATGGTTAT
This sequence comes from Liriodendron chinense, assembly GCA_003013855.2. Classification (NCBI taxonomy): domain Eukaryota; kingdom Viridiplantae; phylum Streptophyta; class Magnoliopsida; order Magnoliales; family Magnoliaceae; genus Liriodendron; species Liriodendron chinense. Next base: position 5,513,418 of record ML058508.1, on the reverse strand, counting down.
TCATATATGGATGTGGTCTAAAAAATGGTCAAAGTAGATTCTTCATATCATCAATGATGGGTCACCTGGACCGGCCCAGAGTGGAACAGCGAAATCTGAAACTTTCTGGACAGTTCGTATTGTTTTGGCCACCACGATCAATCCGTAGCTCCAATCGACACGAAACCACTTAAGTTATTTCGGCGTCGAGCTCCTCTTCAACATGGATGTGTTAGATTTCCAAATATCATCAAGATGGTCCCAGAAAATAGGTCCAAAAAATCAAACACGGGAATAGCTTGCGGCCTGAAATCTGAAAGTGAAAAATTGTATGGCCGACCGGTCTTGACCGGTCGGACAGGCTGGCCGACCGGTCTAGACCTGTCTGGAAGGTGTCCAGGGAGTGCAGCTGACCGGTCTAGACCGGTCTTGACCGGTCGGGCCTTCTTGGCCGACCGGTCTAGACCGGTCGGACCCAGTTTTTGCATTGTCTCTTCTTTCTTTTCTTCTCTCCTTCCTCTCTCTTTGCTTTCTTCTTTCTTTGGCCCACCTTGGGTCTTCATCCAAGGCTCCTAAATGTCTCTTCTTGGTCCCCAATTAGATGAAGTTCACTCTCATTCCTAAAATCACAAAACAAGCATTAGATGGGCTTTTTACACATGAAAACCATGCATATAATGTGATGTAATGGGTCGTCAAATGTATAAATTGGAGGTTCAACACACCCCCCAACCAGCTTTTTGCTAGTCCCGAGCAAAACATGCGTGAAACAAGTTCAAACCTCCAAAAATCAACTCTCCTTCAGAAATCATGTTTCTATCCATTCCAAGACATACAAGTATAAAATTGGAGAAATTAGGTGATAGAAATTCAAACCTTAAACTCTCAAAGCATAATAAGTGTCTACATGAAATTCCCGCTGATTGATTGATAAATAAAAGAACTCGAACAACTTCAACCTAGTGTGCATAGTGAAAGTTCATCTCATGAGTTCTGGGATTATCTTCTTCGTAAATCAACTAAACTATAGATCTCAAGGTGTATAGAGCAACAACAAGCCTATGACAGGAATTTGCCTTACCGTCCTTCCGACGGCTTTCACACTACATCCCATTTCCGGCTTTGGTTACGGGTAGACCATCCCCCGGTTGGTAATAGGTAGCCCTTTTCAGAATTTTCCACCATTTTTCTATTATTCCCGATTTCATCCTTTCTTTTCCTTTTTCTTAGGATTTTTAGAAATGCATATCTTTCGTTATTTTCCCATGGACAAGGATGGACAAAATACCCCGGCTTGGTTTCTCAACACCTTAAATCAAAGTCTAGCTAATCCACAAATCACATAATCCTTTCAACTCATGAAAATCGTGTAATGTGAACTTGGTGTAAAGGTGTTCAAATTTTCTATCAATCACGATAATATGGGAACTAACATATAAAACCATTATGTTGGGAGAAATTCAAGACTTACAACCTCACACACTTCGTATCTCCTCTTCTTATACTCCTATCATCTCGAATGCATGGAAATAAGGTTTTCTAAAAGAGTTTTGAAATTTTAGAAAATTCGAAAAAAACTTGCGCATATGAGGCTCGAAATGTTGCATCATGCTAGATGAAGGATCTCATCTCACCCCCAACCAAAATCTTACATTGTCCTCAATATAACAAGATATACAATAAGCATGACATGAGAGCAATGAAATAAAACAAAGGAGAGTGAGAACGAGAATACCTGAGGTAGCAAATTGATCAATGCTAGCATCTTCCATTGTCTTGATGAGACTTATTCAATCCTAATTTCAGAGAAAAATAAATCCTAACCTACCTACCTAGCTACCTTTGATTAGTCCGATCGACTACATGATCAAATTTGAGCAGGATCTTCATGAATTTCAATAAATTTCTCATGAGGACCATCCAAAGTCCTGCTCGACAGTAGACATGGGTGCTTGTCTCCATTGAAGTCCAATATTTATGTGCACCACATGCATGATAGGAGGAGAGAAGAGCAGCAAAAATATATCTCCTCAAATTCTGATTTGAGTTATGATTAATTAAAAATGGGTCCTCCCAATCAGAATTTTCAATGGGTTGATAGACCCATGACGGTGGAGAGACATTCATCGAGTTTTCATTGGTTAAAGTTGTCTCTTCCACAATTTCAGAATTGTATGGTGCTTCCACAAACAATGGTGAAGAGTGTAAATCAGTGGAAAGGTGTTCTTCGGGCACCGACACCGTGTCTAATAAAATGTCCAACTCCTTAATCATCTCATCATCAAGATCATAAGATTGGGCCAAGCATTCCTTTAGGAAATCGAGATAGTGGGATGAAGGGTCCTCATCCTCCCTTAATGATTGAAGAAATTCTGTTTCAATGGTAAGGAATTCCTCCTCTATAGAGAGGAGGTCTTCCAAAGAGAATTCTTCAGATTCAGTGGTAAGCACATCATCTAACATTGGTTGATCTTTTAAAATTTCAGATTGTGCCACCTCATCATCCAAAGGAACAGAATTTTCAATCAAAGGGAGGTCTACCGCACTAGAATTTGGCATGTGTTGTTGGTAGAAGGATTCAAAAAGATCGACTTCGGCCATCTCTCTAGCTTGCATATCCTCTAGAGACTCATAATCATTATGCCCTTGGGAAAAAGAAACCATAGGTTCATAACCATTCACCAAACCCTCATTGTAGGCAACCCCACTACCACTTTCAAATTTTATGGATTCCTCGGGTTCGTCAACCGTCATTGAAATCTCTTCATCATTAAGTTCAAAGCATCCAAAAGAGATAGTGTACTCACCATAATTGATGATGACATTGGGATTATCGAAATCAATCTCCTTTAAAAGTCTATCCATTAAATCCGAAGAAGGTGGGACTTGGGTAGCCCCATCATCCTCATTAGAGGGGATTGATTCGATGCCCCCAATTTCGGGCTCAACGTCTTCGTAAGATGGTGAGGAAGCTTGATTTAATTGTTCATCTACATATTCATTCCATATTTCCTCAAGTATTTGTGTATACTTATCATCAAAAGAGAAAGACGTTATAGGGTGATTGTTAATAACCATGGTTGGTTCCTCCCTTGAACAAGGAGAATGATGGTTTTCCCAATTAAGACCGTACGCATTGTAGGATGAAAAGTTATATGATGGTTGATAAGCATATCCATACAAGTAATCACGCATTGTCTTAACCGGTTGGCTACTATTCACCTATCCCTTTTGTTGTTGCACACCTCCTACCATAACCGGTGGAACACTGATGTTATTTTCAATCCGGTAATCACGTAATGTTTTTCCCGGATGGTTATCCAATTTTGCTTCGTTCCGGTATTCCCCCATCGTCTTACGTTGTGTCTCAATATGTATATTGTTTTCATTAATGTAATCACGCATCGTCTTACATGGGGAGGTAGTGGAGGTTGATTGAATCTCAGAAAAATACTTATGCTTATAATAGTTCCAATCATAAAGATTTTGGGTCTCCCAATCCGACATCTCATCCTCCAAAAGGTACTTGTACGCACCATTCATCCAATCATACATGATGAAATTTTAAGGAATTGGAAACTACCCTAATCTAGGAAAAAGAACAAAAAGAAGAAAGATGGGGAGATGTTACCCAATAGAGTGAGATCTATGTCAGCAACAATGTCCTACAAAAAAAAAAAAAATTGTTAGTAATCTAAAAAAAATCAGAAAATCTACTTCTATAAAAACTGAAAATCCTACCTAACTAAGATTACTCTATAGCTACTAGAACAATTAGAACCGTTTAACCTTTTCCCCGGCAACGGCGCCAAAAACTTGTTCACTCGCCTCAAGTGTAAGGCTACGATGTAGTAATAAATCTCGGTAAGACCGAGGTCGATCCACAAGGAAAGGGGTAAACAATTCCAAGTACTCTAATAACTAGAATCTAAGAAGTTTGAGAAGATAGTTTTTCACATAAAATAGAAAAATCTGAAATTAAGAAGAACTAGAGCATCAAGGATCCACTTGTAGTAGTCTAATGCCAATCCATTCATCCAAGTACAACACAATTAAAATCAAAGTCCTATCTCTTGTTCGCTTGCCTCAAGTGTAAGGCTGCGATGTAGTAATAAATCTCGGTAAGACCGAGGTCGATCCACAGGGAAATAGAAACTACTTCCAAAGCACTCCAGCAACTCAGTTTTTGGAAGAAAATCAGATTCAATTGAGTGTTTAATTAAAACAGCAACTTAATGAAAAATCAGGGATATAAAGTACTAAGGCATTCAAGGACCCACTTGTAGCAATCCTATGTCAATTCAGTCAATCCAAGTAGAGAACACAACTAGATTTGAAGTCCTATCTCTCATCTAGTTGGAAAATAAAGCATTCACACACATTCAATCCAAATCAAGTTGAACTTCCAAGTTCTAGTCCATTCAATCAATGTAGAATTCAAAACTATAGCCTGCGGAGTAACAGCCATGCCTATGGACTATGGCCTGCTCAAGGATTACTATAATTCGAATTTAAACCAGCATTATATGATAATCTCAGAGAATTGTAAGGAATTCATGTCCGGAGCACATGAACTCTCATAAAACATCTCAAACTACCACTTTTAGAACTGAAACATGAAAGAAAAATCAACTTGAATTTAAATTACTTGATTTAAACTGAATCCAACATAGAATTTACTACAAGCTTCACCTCTCAGCCTTAGCTGAGAGGTTCTAGCCGAGCATAGTCATGCTATAACTAAAAACTCTGAATAAAAGCATAAAAAATAGAAAACCAGAAGTTGGAGAGTTGCAGACGCTCCACGCTCGCTTCCTCTCTCCAAAACCACGTTCCTTCCCTTCTAAGATACCCTAGGAAGAGCCCCTAGGTGTCCTTTTATAGTAAGAAACCTCCCTTGCGTCAGAATCTGCGAAAGGTTACGCAGTGCGCAGCAGTTTTCGGAGTCCAGATTTAGAAAGGACTCTGTCTACGCAACGCCGACCGGTCATGACCGGTCGGACTGATCTTTTAAGCAATCCAGGGATCACAGCCGACCGGTCATGGCCGGTCGGACTGGACTGTCCATTCATCCAGCAAGTGTAGCCGACTGGTCATGACCGGTCGGCCCAATTTGAACTTGTTCCAGCGTCTATAGCCGACCGGTCATGACCGGTCGGGCTCCTCTGCAATGTGGTCAGCTTCCATGGCCGACCGGTCAAGACCGGTCGGCCTTCTTCCATTTTACTCTTTCTCCTTTCTTTTTCTTCTTTTTCTTCTTCTCTCTCTTCTCCTTGCTTTCTTCTTTCTTTGGCCTACTTTCATCCTTCATCCAAAAGCTCTAAGAGAGTTCTTTTGGTCCCTAATTGAATGAAGTCCGCTCTCATTCCCTATAATCACAAAACATGTGTTAGATAGGCCTTTAAGTCATGAAAACCATGCAAACCATGTCATGTAATGGGCAATGCAATGTATAAATTGGAGGTTCAACACACCCCCCAACCAGCTTTTTGCTAGTCCCGAGCAAAACATGCGTGAAACAATTTTAAACCTCCAAACCTAACTCTCCTTCAGAACCCATGATTCTATCCATTCCAAGGTGTATAAGTATAAAATTTGGAAAAATTAGATGATAGAAGCTGAAACCTTGGACTCTCAAAACATAAAAGGTGTCTACATGAAATTCCCGCTGACTGATTGATAAATAGAAGAACTCGAACAAATTTAACCTAGTGTGCATAGTGATAGTTCATCTCATGAGTTCCTGGGATCATCTTCTTCATAGATTAAGTAAACCAAGGATTTTAAGGTGCACAGAGCAACAACAAACCTATGACAGGAATTTGCCTTACCGTCCTTCCGACGGCTTTCACACTACGTCCCATTTCCGGCTTTGGTTACAGTTCGACCATCCCCCGGTTGGTAATAGGTAGCCCTTTTCAAAATTTTCCACCATTTTTCTTTCCTTCCCGATTTCATCCTTTCTTTCCTTTTTCTTTTAAATTAGATAGGATTTTTAGAAATCCATATCTTCTGTTATTTTCCCATGGACAAGGATGGACAAAATACCCCGGCTTGGCTGCTCAACACCTTTAAATCAAAGTCTAGCTAATCCGCAAATCACATAACCCCATCAACTCATGAAAATCGTGTAATGTGAACTTGGTGTGAAGGTGTTCAAATTTTCTATCAATCACAACAATAGGGGAACTAACATATAAAACCATTATGTCGGGAGAAAATCAAGGCCTACAACATCACACACTTTGTATCTCCTCGTCTTATACTCATAGCATCTCAAATGTATAGAAACAAAATTTTTTAAAAGGGTGTTGAGATGTTAGAGAATTCGGAAAAATTTTGCACATATGAAGCTCGGAATGTTGCAATATGCTAGATGAGGAATCTCATCTCACCCCCCAACCAAATCTTGCATTATCCTCAATGTAAAAAGATATTCCAGTAGCATGAACATGAGAGCAATGATAAAATATGAGAGAGTGAGAATCAATAGTACCTGAGAGAGCGATCATAGAATTCTCCAACCCAACAACTAAAACCTACTAAAATAGTAAAACTGAAGAAAACCTACCTATGCTATACCTCCATCAGACTAGGAGATCAATCATCCTGATAGACAGGATCATTCAGAGTGATGGGCACGTCCTCTGAATCAAATTTCTCAACAAATGGTTTAAGGTGTTGTCCATTAACTTTAAAACGGTTACCATTTGCTGCATTTTCAATCTCAACAGCCCCATGAGGAAAGATTTCTTTGATAATATATGGGCCGGTCCATCGAGATCGTAATTTTTCCGAAAAAAGATGAAGTCGGGAATTATACAAAAGTACTTTCTGTCCTTCATGGAAAGATTTCCTGAAGATGTGTTTGTCATGAAAAGCCTTCATCTTACTCTTGTAGATTCTCGAGTTCTCATATGCATCGTTCCGGATTTCATCAAGCTCATTTAATTGAAGTTTGCGAAGCGAGCTAGCCTTGTCCATGTCAAAATTTAAAGCCCGAATTGCCCAATAGGCTTTGTGTTCTATCTCCACAGGCAAGTGGCAAGCTTTCCCATAGACAAGTCTATAAGGGGACATTCCAATGGGTGTCTTGTAGGCGGTACGGTGAGCCCAAAGTGCATCATCTAATCTTAAGGACCAATCCTTGCGATCCGATCTCACCGTCTTTTCCAAAATCTGCTTGATTTCCTTATTGGAGATTTCAGCTTGCCCACTTGTTTGTGGGTGGTATAGGGTACTCACTTTGTGCCGAATACCATATTTCTTCATCAAAGCTTCAAAAGGTCTATTGCAAAAGTGAGAACCACCATCACTAATGATGGCCCGAGGCGTCCCAAATCTAGAAAGTATGTTTTCTTTGAGAAACTTGAGAACCGTACGATGATCATTGGTTCTACATGGGATAGCCTCTATCCATTTAGACACATAGTCTACGGCAAGCAAAATATAGACATGTCCAAAAGATGAGGGGAATGGTCCCATGAAATCGATGCCCCAACAGTCAAAGACTTCAAGATGTTGAATTGGGGTGAGAGGCATCATATTTCGACGGGATAATCCTCCTAACTTCTGGCAGCGCTCGCACGCTTTGCAAAACTCGTGGGTGTCCTTGAATAGCGTGGGCCAATAAAAACCACACTGCAGAATTTTCGCAGTTGTTTTCTTGGATGAAAAATGACCCCCACATGCTTGATCATGACAAAAGGAGATGACTGAGTTATGTTCATCATCGGGGACGCATCTCCTTATAATTTGGTCTGGGCAATATTTAAACAATAGAGGTTCATCTCAGAAAAATCTGCGCACTTCCCTTAGAAATTTACGTTTGTCTTGCGCAGTCCAATGAATCGGCATCGCACCTGTGGAAAGATAATTGGCTATATCAGCGTACCATGGTGGATGCACAGCAACAAAGAGTTGCTCATCAGGGAATGAGTCCTCAATAGGTGACTCGTCAATGGAATTTAGTAGGACTAGGCGGGATAGATGATCCGCCACCACATTTTCTACCCCCTTCTTGTCTTTGATCTTCAAGTCGAATTCTTGAAGGAGTAGGATCCATCTAAGCAAACGGGGCTTAGCATCCTTCTTAGAAAGAAGGTATTTCAGTGCCGCATGATCCGTATAAACAATGACTTTGGATCCTATTAAGTATGGCCTGAATTTGTCCAAGGCGAAAATGACAGCTAGGAGCTCTTTCTCCGTAGTCGAATAATTAACTTGGGCAGGATTCAAGGTCCTACTTGCGTAGTAGATGACATGGGGCTTTTTATCCTTCTTTTGGCCTAACACCGCCCCAATAGCAAAATCGCTCGCATCGCACATCAACTCAAAAGGAATGGACCAATCTGGTGGTTGCATGATAGGAGCGGTTGTCAACATGTCCTTTAGCTTTGAAAAAGCTAATTGACATTCGGCACTCCACTTAAATTGGTTCTCCTTTTGTAGAAGGTTGCATAAGGTTCTTGAGATATGACTAAAATCCTTTATGAACCTTCTATAGAAACCGGCGTGTCCAAAGAAGGACCGCACATCGCGTGTGCTTTTGGGTGGTGGAAGATTGAAAATTATGTCGATTTTTGCCCGGTCTACCTCTATTCCATTGGACGAGATGATATGTCCAAGGACTATTCCTCTTTGTACCATGAAATGGCACTTTTCCCAGTTTAATACAAGTTGCTTCTCCTCACACCTCATCAAGACCACCTTCAAGTGCTTGAGACACTCATCAAATGTACAACCAAAAACAGAAAAGTCATCCATGAATACCTCAAGAAACTCACCCACCATGTCCGAGAAAATACTCAACATGCATCGTTGGAATGTGGCGGGTGCATTACATAACCCGAATGGCATCCTTCGGTAAGCGAAGGTGCCAAACGGGCATGTAAATGTGGTTTTCTCTTGGTCTTCTGGAGCTATCTCAATTTGGTTGTATCCGGAATAGCCATCTAGGAAGCAATAATAGGAATGGCCTGCCAACCTCTCCAAAATTTGATCCATAAATGGGAGAGGGAAGTGGTCTTTCCTAGTGACCGTGTTGAGCTTCCTATAATCAATGCACATACGCCAACCGGTGGTCACCCTAGTCGGTATAAGCTCGTTGTTGGCGTTTTCAATGATGGTAATACCGGATTTCTTGGGGACAACTTGGGTAGGACTCACCCATTGGCTATCTGAGATGGGGTAGATAATACCCACATCCAATAGTTTTAACACTTCGGCTTTGACAACCTCCATCATGTTTGGATTTAACCGTCTTTGAGGTTGTCTAGTCGTTTTTACGTTTTCTTCAAGGTGTATTCGGTGAGTGCAAACCGAAGGATTTATCCCTTTGAGATCCGCTATTGTCCAACCTATGGCTTCCCTATGTTCTTTGAGTAACTCAATCAACTTGAGTTCTTGGTCTTTTTCTAGGTGGGAGGCAATGACAACTGGGAATGTTTCCTCTTGACCCAAATATACATATTTAAGCTCGGATGGCAATGGTTTAAGGTCAAGCTTCGGTGGTTTGATGTTAGACGGTAGAGGCCTTGATGTAGTTGGTGGTAATTTTTCAAAATGGGGCCTCCACCGGCTAGTATCAACTACCGGTCTTTCTATATTTAATGCCTGCACAATCTCACTAATGATGGGGTCTTCAGAATCCATGAAATGTGCTAAGCATGTCTCCAAGCTTTCTAGTGGTTCAAGTTGGAGGAGTTCTTCTTCAAAAGTTTCAAGCATGTTTACATCGAAGAACTCATCATCATCGACATCCCTATGTCTTTTGCCCAAGTGAAACACATTCACCTCTAGTGTCATGTTTCCAAAAGATAGTTGCATCACCCCATTCCGGCAATTGATGATTGTGTTTGATGTGGCAAGGAATGGGCAGCCTAGTATTACCGGTATTTGGGTGCTAGCATCCAAAACCGGTTGTGTGTCTAAGACTATAAAATCTACTGGGTAGTAGAATTTGTCAACTTGAACTAGAACATCCTCAACTATCCCCCTCGGTACACAGATAGATCTATCAGTGAGTTACAACGTGGTTTTGGTGGGTTTTAATTCACCAAGATCCAATTGCTCATATACCGAGTATGGGATCAAGTTCACACTCGCCCCCAAATCTAACAAGGCACGTTCAATCCGGTAGTCTCCAATGATACATGAGACGGTGGGACTACCGGGATCTTTGAATTTTGGGGGGGTCTTTTGAGTGAGGATGGCACTCACTTGCTCAGTTAAGAAGGCCTTTTGCCGCACATTATATTTGCGTTTTGTTGTGCATAGGTCTTTTAGAAACTTGGCATAAGAGGGAATTTGTTTGATGGCATCAAGCAAAGGGATATTAATCTTGACTTGTCTGAAAATCTCTAGAATATCATGAGAATTTGGGAGAGATTTTGTGGCAACCAATCTCTAAGGGAATGGTGCTACGGGCTTGTAAATGCGTTCCGGTTGTTGTGGGGCTAAGTTAGATCCATCTTCATCCTCAGAATTTACCGGATCATCAGGCTCATCGGCCTTCACCGGAATAGTTTTGTCAATTTGTTTACCACTTCTAAGGGTGGTGATGGATTTAGCTTGCTCCATGTTTTGGTTGGAAGGATTAGGGATGCTCACTTCATGTACTTGCTTTGGATTGGGCTGAGGTTGGGCCGGAAAGGTCCCTTCCCTAGCATTCAAGCGTCCCTTAATCTCATCAACCGAGACTTTAAGCTCTTGGAACATTTGCTGATTCGATTGATTTATTTGTGCTTGCCCTTGCATAAACGCTTTCAAGGTATCCTCCCATGAGAATTGAGGTGGGGCCATATTTTGCATGGGTGGCCCTCTTTGGGAGTTGGTGGGATTGCCCGTAGGAGCATTCTTCCAACTGAAATTTGGGTGGTTCTTCCAACTCTCATTGTACGTATTACCTACCGGTCCATTGAAGGGTCGTTGATAACCATATGTGGCATTGGCTGTCTCATGTAGCACTTCCTGAAACGCAGGAATTGTGGGACAATCTTGCGTAGCGTGTAAGTCGGTGAGGCAGATCCCACATATGGTTTCAACAGCTTCAGTGGACTTGGAAACTCCACTTCTACTAAGTTCCATGGCCTCAACCTTCCTTGTGAGATTGGCTATCCTTGCATTCACATCATCTTCCTCCTTAAGGACATAGATCCCTCCTTTCTCTTGAGTGGGCTTGGAGTTATTGGGTTTATCCGATGTATCCCAAGATTGGGCATTTTCAGCCAACATGTCCAAGTAATTCCAAGCCTCATCTGGATTTTTACTCATAAACTCGCCATTGCACATCATCTCCACAAATTGGCGCACGTTGGAACTTAATCCATCATTAAAAAAGTTTATAATTCACCAACTCTCATAGCCATGATGTGGGCAAGCAAGCAGGAGTTCCTTAAATCTTTCCCAACATTGAAAAAAAGATTCACCTTCTTTAGCCGAGAAATTCATTATGGCTCTTTGCAGGGTGTTCGTTTTATGAGCCAGGAAGAACTTTTTCAAGAATTCCCGGTTCATCTCAACCCATGACCTAATCGAGTGTGGTCTAAGAGAGTGAAGCCAATCTTTGGCTCTTTCTTTCAAAGTGAAGGGAAAAAGTTTAAGTCTGATAGTATCCTCGGAAACATTTGGGTAATGCAAGGTGGCTAACACTTCTTCGAATTCTTGCAAGTGTAAGTATGGGCGGTCAGAGTCTAGCCCATGGAACTTTGGTAAGAGTTGAATTACACTCGATTTTATGTCAAAGTTTCCACCGTTTGCTGGTAGAACCACGCAAGAAGGTGTAATTGCTCGGGCAGGTTGTAGGTAGTCCCGTAGTGATCTCATTGGAGGAACATTCTGTACCTCATTCTCTCCTACTCCTTCCTGATTTGCGTTTGTAGTTGGAGTAGGGGGGGGGGGGGGGGGGGGGGGGAGGATTCCTTACAGGTGTTTGTTCCATACTCCCCAAACTTTCACAATGCTCTTGGTAATTCCGGACTCGTCTATGGACTGACAATGGTCCAACTAGACCACCTTCAGATTGGAGACGATTTGAGTGATTACGTTCCCAACGGGACATAAACCACTCAACCGAAAATAAAAACTAATCCTAACCTAGAAAACTGAAATCTGAAATTAATCTGAGAAAACTAAGTTAGAAAGGTATCACCTGATGCGCTTAAACTTAGAGAAGAATTCCTACAAAACAGAAAACTTTGTTAGTTCTAAAAAAAAATCAGAAAAACCTATCTGCTTCTACAGCCACTGAACTATTTGAAAACCGTTATCTAAATCCCCGGCAACGGCGCCAAAAACTTGTTCGCTCGCCTCAAGTGTAAGGCTGCGATGTAGTAATAAATCTCGGTAAGACCGAGGTCGATCCACAGGGAAATAGAAACTACTTCCAAAGCACTCCAGCAACTCAGTTTTTGGAAGAAAATCAGATTCAATTGATTATTTAATTAAAACAGCAACTTAATGAAAAATCAGGGATATAAAGTACTAAGGCATTCAAGGATCCACTTGTAGCAATCCTAGTCAATTCAGTCAATCCAAGTAGAGAACACAACTAGATTTGAAGTCCTATCTCTCATCTAGTTGGAAAATAAAGCATTCACACACATTCAACCCAAATCAAGTTGAACTTCCAAGTTCTAGTCCATTCAATCAATGTAGAATTCAAAACTATAGCCTGCGGAGTAACAGCCATGCCTATGGACTATGGCCTGCTCAAGGATTACTATAATTTGAATCTAAACCAGCATTATATGATAATCTCAGAGAATTGCAAGGAATTCATGTCCGGAGCACATGAACTCTCATAAAACATCTCAAACTACCACTTTTAGAACTGAAACATGAAAGAAAAATCAACTTGAATTTAAATTACTTAATTTAAACTGAATCCAACTTAGAATTTACTACAAGCTTCACCTCTCAGCCTTAGCTGAGAGGTTCTAGCCGAGCATAGTCATGCTATAACTAAAAACTCTGAATAAAAGCATAAAAAATAGAAAACCAAAAGTTGGAGAGTTGCAGACGCTCCACGCTCGCTTCCTCTCTCCAAAACCACGTTCCTTCCCTTCTAAGATACCCTAGGAAGAGCCCCTAGGTGTCCTTTTATAGTAAGAAACCTCCCTTGCGTCAGAATCTGCGAAAGGTTACGCAGTGCGGAGCAGTTTTCGGAGTCCAGATTTAGAAAGGACTCTGTCTATGCAACGCCGACCGGTCATGACCGGTCGGACTGATCTTTTAAGCAATCCAGGGAGCATAGCCGACCGGTCATGACCGGTCGGACTGGACTGTCCATTCATCCAGCAAGTGTAGCCGACTGGTCATGACCGGTCGGCCCAATTTGAACTTGTTCCAGCGTCTATAGCCGACTGGTCATGACCGGTCGGGCTCCTCTGCAATGTGGTCAGCTTCCATGGCCGACCGGTCAAGACCGGTCGGCCTTCTTCCATTTTACTCTTTCTCCTTTCTTTTTCTTCTTTTTCTTCTTCTCTCTGTTCTCCTTGCTTTCTTCTTTCTTTGGTCTACTTTCATCCTTCATCCAAAAGCTCTAAGAGAGTTCTTTTGGTCCCTAATTGAATGAAGTCCGCTCTCATTCCCTATAATCACAAAACATGTGTTAGATAGGCCTTTAAGTCATGAAAACCATGCAAACCATGTCATGTAATGGGCAATGCAATGTATAAATTGGAGGTTTAACATCTCTCATCTAATTGGAAGATATAACATTCAAGCACAAACAGTCCCACTTAAATCTGGAAATCAGATTTCTAGTTCTAATGGAGCACATAGAACTTGAACTTGTAGCCTTCAGAGTAACAACCATGCCTATGGACTATGGCATGCTCAAGGGTTACTACAATTCGACTTCAAACAACCCAATCATGGTAATCTCAGAGAATTGCAAGGAACTCATGTCCGGAGCACACAAACTCTCACAAAACTTCTAAAAAAATAAAATTTATTCAAACTAAAACTTCAAAATTCAAAATTACGAAAAAAGTACTTGAAATAAAAGAATTAAAGCATTGGAACCAACTACAAATTTCACCTCTAGCTCTAGCTAAGAGGTTAGCTAAGGAAAAGCATATTAAAAATAGAACTAGAACTAAGAAAAGGAAGAAAAACTAGCTGGAGGAGGCTAGGAAGCCTCCTATGACTTGAACTCCTTGCTCCCCACGTCCTTGGTTGATTTGAAATAGAAGAGAGCACCTCCTTTTATAGTGCAGCAATAGTACAGCAACATAGCAGAATTTGTTTCGCTTGGTACGGCTTAACCAATGGTCGGATTACCTTCAAATTTGATTTGTAGCTTCCTTGTAATGTGATCTTCCTCATAGATGATTTAGATTTCCAAGATTATCCTCTGAATGGGCCCACCAATCATATCACCGACCGCCTCTCAAAATCGCGCACTTCGGGTACCTTCAGAACCAGTCATCTTGCTTTCAACGCTCCGGAGCGTACAGATATCGGATTGATCCTAAATTTTGAACATTGGTAGAACACTTCCTCCTCTACATGATAGAAAGATTAGATTGTCCAAAACAATCCCAGAATATGGTCCGAAAATTAGAACACTTAATGCTTTTATAAACTCTGCGCAGTTGGATCTTTCTGGATGGTCCATCTTTCTTCAACCGGTACGATCAAACCACACATCCTTTTGATCTGAAACTTTTGTGGTTATTCATATATGGATGTGGTCTAAAAGATGGTCAAAGTAGATTCTTCATGTCATCAATGATGGGTCACCTGGACCGGCCCAAAGTGGAACAGTAAAATTTGAAACTTTCTGGACAGTTCGTATTGTTTTGGCCACCACGATCAATCCGTAGCTCCGATCGACACGAAACCAATTGGGTTATTTCGGTGTCGAGCTCCTCTTCGACATGGATGAGTTGGATTTCCAAATATCATCAAAATGAGCCCAGAAAACTGGTCCAAAAAATCAAACATGGGAATAGCTTGCTGCCTGAAATCTGGAAATGAAAAATTGTATGGCCGACCGGTCTTGACCGGTCGGACAGGCTGGCCGACCGGTTTAGACCTGTCTGGTAGGTGTCCAGGGAGTGCAGCCGATCGTTCTAGACCGGTCTTGACCGGTCTTGACCGGTCGGGCCTTCTTGGCCGACCGGTCTGGACCGGTCGGACCTAGTTTTTGCATTGTCTCTTCTTTCTTTTCTTCTCTCCTTCCTCTCTCTTTGCTTTCTTCTTTCTTTGGCCCACCTTGGGTCTTCATCCAAGGCTCCTAAATGTCTCTTCTTGGTCCCCAATTAGATGAAGTTCACTCTCATTCCTAAAATCACAAAACAAGCATTAGATGGGCTTTTTACACATGAAAACCATGCATATAATGTGATGTAATGGGTCGTCAAATGTATAAATTGGAGGTTCAACACACCCCCCAACCAGCTTTTGCTAGTCCCGAGCAAAACATGCGTGAAACAAGTTCAAACCTCCAAAAACCAACTCTCCTTCAGAAATCATGTTTCTATCCATTCCAAGACATACAAGTATAAAATTGGAGAAATTAGGTGATAGAAGTTCAAACCTTAAACTCTCAAAGCATAATAAGTGTCTACATGAAATTCCCGCAGATTGATTGATAAATAGAAGAACTCGAACAACTTCAACCTAGTGTGCATAGTGAAAGTTCATCTCATGAGTTCTGGGATTATCTTCTTCGTAAATCAACTAAACTATAGATCTCAAGGTGTATAGAGTATAGAGCAACAACAAGCCTATGACAAGAATTTGCCTTACCGTCCTTCCGACGGCTTTCACACTCCGTCCCATTTCTGGCTTTGGTTACGGGTAGACCATCCCCCGGTTGGTAATAGGTAGCCCTTTTCGAAATTTTCCACCATTTTTCTATTATTCCTGATTTCATCCTTTCTTTTCCTTTTTCTTTTAATTTAGATAGGATTTTTAGAAATCCATATCTTTCGTTATTTTCCCATGAACAAGGATGGACAAAGTACCCCGGCTTGGTTTCTCAACACCTTAAATCAAAGTCTAGCTAATCCACAAATCACATAATCCTTTCAACTCATGAAAATCGTGTAATGTGAACTTGGTGTAAAGGTGTTCAAATTTTCTATTAATCACAACAATAGGGGAACTAACATATAAAACCATTATGTTGGGAGAAATTCAAGACTTACAACCTCACACACTTCGTATCTCCTCTTCTTATACTCTTATCATCTCGAATGCATGGAAATAAGGTTTTCTAAAAGATTTTTGAAATTTTAAAAAATTCGAAAAAAAATTGCGCATATGAGGCTCGAAATGTTACATCATGCTAGATGAAGGATCTCATCTCACCCCCAACCAAAATCTTACATTGTCCTCAATGTAACAAGATATACAATAAGCATGACATGAGAGCAATGAAATAAAACAAAGGAGAGTGAGAACGAGAATACCTGAGGTAGCAAGTTGATCAATGCTAGCATCTTCCATTGTCTCGATGAGACTTATTCAATCCTAATTTCAGAAAAAAATAAATCCTAACCTTCCTACCTAGCTACCTTTGATTAGTCCGATCGACTACATGATCAAATTTGAGTAGGATCTTCATGAATTTCAATAAATTTCTCATGAGGACCATCCAAAGTCCTACTCGACAGTAGACATGGGTGCTTGTCTCCATTGAAGTCCAATATTTATGTACACCACATGCATGATAGGAGGAGAGAAGAGCAGCAAAAATATATCTCCTCAAATTCTGATTTGGGTTATGATTGATTAAAAATGGGTCCTCCCAACCAGAATTTTCAATGGGTTGAAGGACCCATGACGGTGGAGAGACATTCATCGAGTTTTCATTGGTTAAAGTTGTCTCTTCCACAATTTCAGAATTGTATGGTGCTTCCACAAACAATGGTGAAGAGTGTAAATCAGTGGAAAGGTGTTCTTCGGGCACCGACACCGTGTCTAACAAAATGTCCAACTCCTTATTCATCTCATCATCAAGATCATAAGATTGGGCCAAGCATTCCTCTAGGAAATCGAGATAGTCGGATGAAGGGTCCTCATCCTCCCTTAATGATTGAAGAAATTCTGTTTCAATGGTAAGGAATTCCTCCTCTATAGAGAGGAGGTCTTCCAAAGAGAATTCTTTAGATTCAGTGGTAAGCACATCATCTAACATTGGTTAATCTTTTAAAATTTCAGATTGTGCCACCTCATCATCCAAAGGAACAGAATTTTCAATCAAAGGGAGGTCTACCGCACTAGAATTTGGCATGTGTTGTTGGTGGAAGGATTCAAAAAGATCGACTTCAGCCATCTCTCTAGCTTACATATCCTCTAGAGACTCATAATCATTATGCCCTTGGGAAAAAGAAACCATAGGTTCATAACCATTCACCAAACCCTCATTGTAGGCAACCCCACTACCACTTTCAAATTTTATGGATTCCTCGGGTTCGTCAACCGTCATTGAAATCTCTTCATCATTAAGTTCAAAGCATCCAAAAGAGATAGTGGACTCACCATAATTGATGATGACATTGGGATTATCGAAATCAATCTCCTTTAAAAGTCTATCCATTAAATCCGAAGAAGGTGGGACTTGGGTAGCCCCATTATCCTCATTAGAGGGGATTGATTCGATGCCCCCAATTTCGGGCTCAACGTCTTCATAAGATGCTGAGGAAGCTTGATTTAATTGTTCATCTACATATTCATTCCATATTTCCTCAAGTATTTGTGTATACTTATCATCAAAAGAGGAAGACGTTTTAGGGTGATTGTTAATAACCATGGTTGGTTCCTCCCTTGAACAAGGAGAATGATGGTTTTCCCAATTAAGACCGTACTCATTGTAGGATGAAAAGTTATATGATGGTTGATAAGCATATCCATACAAGTAATCACGCATTGTCTTAACCGGTTGGCTACGATTCACCTGTCCCTTTTGTTGTTGCACACCTCCTACCATAACCGGTGGAACACTGATGTTATTTTCAATTCGGTAATCACGTAATGTTTTTCTCGGATGGTTATCCAATTTTGCTTCGTTCCGGTATTCCCCCATCGTCTTACGTTGTGTCTCAATATGTGTATTGTTTTCATTAATGTAATCACGCATCGTCTTACATGGGGAGGTAGTGGAGGTTGATTGAATCTCAAAAAAATACTTATGCTTATAATAGTTCCAATCATAAAGATTTTGGGTCTCGCAATCCGACGTCTCATCCTCCAAAAGGTACTTGTACGCACCATTCGTCCAATCATACATGATGAAATTTTAAGGAATTAGAAACTACCCTAATCTAGAAAAAAGAACAAAAAGAAGAAAGATGGGGAGATGTTACCCAATAGAGTGAGATCTATGTCAGCAACAATGTCCTACAAAATAAAAAAAAATTGTTAGTAATCTAAAAAAAAAATCAGAAAATCTACTTTTATAAAAACTGAAAATCCTACCTAACTAAGATTACTCTATAGCTACTAGAACAATTAGAACCGTTTAACCTTTTCCCCGGCAACGGCGCCAAAAACCTGTTCGCTCGCCTCAAGTGTAAGGCTGCGATGTAGTAATAAATCTCGGTAAGACCGAGGTCGATCCACAAGGAAAGGGGTAAATAATTCCAAGTACTCTAATAACTAGAATCTAAGAAGTTTGAGAAGATAGTTTTTCACATAAAATAGAAAAATCTGAAATTAAGAAGAACTAGTGCATCAAGGATCCACTTGTAGTAGTCTAATGCCAATCCATTCATCCAAGTACAACACAATTAGAATCAAAGTCCTATCTCTCAACTAATTGGAAGATATAACATTCAAGCACAAACAGTCCCACTTAAATCTGGAAATCAGATTTCTAGTTCTAATGGAGCACATAGATCTTGAACTTGTAGCCTTCAGAGTAACAGCCATGCCTATGGACTATGGCATGCTCAAGGGTTACTACAATTCGAATTCAAACAACCCAATCATGGTAATCTCAGAGAATTGCAAGGAACTCATGTCCGGAGCACACAAACTCTCACAAAACTTCTAAAAAAACAAACTTTATTCAAACTAGAACTTTAAAATCCAAAATTAAGAAAAGAGTACTTGAAATAAAAGAATTAAAGCATTGGAACCAACTGCAAATTTCACCTCTAGCTCTAGCTAAGAGGTTAGCTAAGGAAAAGCATATTAAAACTAGAACTAGAACTAAGAAAAGGAAGAAAAACTAGCTGGAGGAGGCTAGGAAGCCTCCTATGACTTGAACTCCTTGCTCCCCACATCCTTGGTTGATTTGAAATAGAAGAGAGCACCACCTTTTATAGTGCAGCAATAGTACAACAACATAGCAGAATTTGTTTCGCTTGGTACGGCTTAACCAATGGTCGGATTACCTTCAAATTTGATTTGTAGCTTCCTTGTAATGTGATCTTCCTCATTGATGATTTAGATTTCCAAGATTATCCTCTGAATGGGCCCACCAATCATATCACCGACCGCCTCTCAAAATCGCGCACTTCGGGTACCTTCAGAAATAGTCATCTTGCTTTCAACGCTCCGGAGTATACAGATATCGGATTGATCCCAAATTTAGAACATTGGTAGAACACTTCCTCCTCTACATGATAGATGGATTAGATTGTCCAAAACAATCCCAGAATATGGTCCGAAAATTAGAACACTTAAGGCTTTTATAAACTCTGTGCAGTTGGATCTTTCTGGATGGTCCATCTTTCTTCAACCGGTACGATCAAACCACACATCCTTTTGATCTGAAAATTTTGTGGTTATTCATATATGGATGTGGTCTAAAAGATGGTAAAAGTAGATTCTTCATGTCATCAATGATGAGTCACCTGGACCGGCCCAGACTGGAACAGCGAAATCTGAAACTTTCTGGATAGTTCGTATTGTTTTGGTCACCACAATCAATCCGTAGCTCCGATCGACACGAAACCAATTGGATTATTTCGGCGTCGAGCTCCTCTTCAACATGGATGTGTTGGATTTCCAAATATTATCAAGATGGGCCCAGAAAACATGTCTGAAAAATCAAACATGGGAATTGCTTGTTGCCTGAAATCTGGAAGTGAAAAATTGTATGGCCGACCGGTCTTGACCGGTCTAGACCTATCTGGTAGGTGTCCAGGGAGTGCAGCCGATCGGTCTAGACCGGTCTTGACCGGTCGGGCCTTCTTGGCCGACCGGTCGGACCCAGTTTTTGCATTGTCTCTTCTTTCTTTTCTTCTCTCCTTCCTCTCTCTTTGCTTTCTTCTTTCTTTGGCCCACCTTGGGTCTTCATCCAAGGCTCCTAAATGTCTCTTCTTGGTCCCCAATTAGAAGAAGTTCACTCTCATTGCTAAAATCACAAAACAAGCATTAGATGGGCTTTTTACACATGAAAACCATGCATATAATGTGATGTAATGAGTCGGCAAATGTATAAATTGGAGGTTCAACATGGTGTGATTCATTCGTTCAGATATACCATTCTGCTGGGGGTCTTGGGCACCGTCTGCTCATCCCGTATACCTAGGGACTTACAATACTCATGAAAAGCCCCAATGTATTCACCTTCATTATCAGCGCAGATGCACTTCAATGATCTACCTATCTCTCTCTCGACCATGGCATGAAATATTTTAAACACACCAATGACTTCGTCCTTGGATTTTAAAGCATAAACCCAAACCCTCCTAGATTCATCATCTATAAACGTGACAAAATACAATGCCTCACGTAGGGATTTTGTCCTCATAGGATCACAAACATCAAAATAAACAAAATATTATGCATGTATTTTCTTAACATAAGAAGCAGTCTTTACAAATGAAACTCTATGTTGTTTCCCTGATAAACAATAAATACAGGTTTTGAGAGGTGTACCTGCCAACTCTGGAAGGAGGCGCTTCTTTGCTAGTAGCTGAAGCCCTTTCTCGCTCATGTGGCTGAGTTGTCTGTGCCATATGTCTGTCACTGAATCTTCCACTGCGTTCAACTCACCCTTGCATATGCTAACACATGTCTTGTATAGCGTGCAACACATCTTCCCTTTTACTATGATCATCAAACCCTTGATGAGCTTCTAGTACCCACCAACAAACCGACTCTCAAAGCCAACTACATCCAACCTTCCCGTCGACATCAAGTTGAGGCGAAGGTTGGGAATATGTCTCGCATCTTTTAGAACCAATGTACAGCCAACATCGGTCATCACACAAATATTACAAACTCCCACAATCTGGAATACTCCAGAGTTCCCCATCTTCACTGTATCGTAGTTGCCTTGCTTGTAGCTTGTGAAGAAATCCCTTCGTGGAGTTGCATGAAACGAAGCTCCCGAATCGATCACCCAATCGGTGTCCTGATTTGCAACCGTAAGACAAACATCGTGATCCACTGAGAGAATGACCACAACGTCGCCATCGGAGGCGATGGCAGTAGAGTCTGATTAATCATCTTTTTCCTTCCCTTTTCCTTTTTGATCATTTTTCTTGTGACGTTCACTTTTATAATGGCCCTTTTTACTATATTTCCAACATTCAACATCTCTCCTGATATTAGACTTGCCTATTTATCTCGAGCTTTTCCACCCTTTTTGTTCTTTCCTTTCCCCCGATCCTATGTCATAAGGGCCTCTTGCTGAGTAGACCCTTGAGACTTCCTCCTTGTCTCCTCATTGAAGAGACAGCCCGTTACCTGCGCTATAGACATCTTTCTTTCTAGTGAGGAGTTACTTAGAGACACCACCAATATCTCCCAATTATCAGGCAATGAGCTAAACAATATCAAAACCTATAGTTCATCGTCCAGGACCATCTTCATAACGGAGAGCTGGTTCACAATATTGTTGACTTCATTCGTTTGCTCAGCTACAGAACCATTATCCTTGAACTTGAGATTTAGAAGTCTTCTAATCAGAAAGATCTTATTGTTGGCTGTGTTCCTCTCATACAGCCCTTGCAATTTTTGTCATAGGCTACCGGCTAAGGTCTCTGTAGACACATGGTGGAACACTGAATCATCTAACCATTGTTTAATGAACCCCACCGCCTTTCGGTCCAACTTATTCCAATCATCATCTAGCATATCTTTTATCTTCACTGATATGCCTAAGATTGGAGTATACAAGTCCTTACAATAAAGCAAGTCCTCCATCTTAACCTTCCATATGGTCCAGTTAGACCCATTGAGGCTAATCATCATTGATGAGCCACCTTCCATAATTCAAAACCAATCCCACTTCCGTTCAAACCACCTGGACGCTTTAATACCACTTTTGTTGGGTGCGTTTCACAAAACCTTAGGATATCGCCCCCCAAACTACTTGAATTATGGGAAATGATAAAGCAATAAACTAAATCAAATCATAAACCACATGACACAACATATTTTTATGTGGAAAACCCTCGAAGAGGTAAAAACCACGGGACCTAGTCTAGATCAACAATCCACTATGAAAGAGAACTGTTACAACCACGATCACAAGCACAACCCGCTTGGATCAAACCTTTTCCACTCACGCAGGAGTAGATAAATAATAAAAGGACTAAAAACCGAGAGATCTCACCAAGCACGAGGACGTTGAAGAGCCGAGACATCGATTGCACCGTGAATCACCTTCACAAGCAAAACATCCTCTTCAAACAAGCTTCCTCTCTTGCTTTCTCTTCCTCTCTTTCTTTCTTTTTTCTCTCTCTCTCCTTGGACGTGTTAACCACCTATTAGGATGACCTAATTGTTCGCTTTCGCAAGTGTAGGGTTGCAATGTAGTAATAATCTCGGTAAGAACGAGGTCAATCCACAGGGACTGATGTAGGAATCCACAAAACACTTCCAATAGTTCTACTAAAGAGCCAACAAACAGATTTGATGTAAATAGTAATGTTGAATTAAACTGAAAGTAATCAATTAATAAAAAGGCAATAAGGGTTCAAGGATCCACTTGTAGCAATCCTTGATGCTCAATTCGCTGTGGTTTCTCACTTTCTCAACTAGAATCGAAATTAAGTTCTATCTGGTTGGATGATAGAGCGGTTAAAACAATCAACCTGACATATGTATGATCCATGTATATGATTCACTCAATGCAAGCTAGGACGAGCATACTCAATTGCATAGGTCAGTCCGAATTCCAATAGGCTAAGATCACAATCATAACCATCATTAAATCCTGTCACAAGACAAAACTAGATTATGATTTGAACTTGATTCAAATCACATACACAGTCTCACATACTTCAGAATTTCCAGAAAAATAGACTTTTGTTAAGAAGCTCCCACATAAAGATCATAGATCTAGAGCGTTTTCCAATTCCTCGGATCATAGAGGTCTAGACTAGCTCACAACAATTAAGAACTCAAGCAAATCTTCCAAACATCCATGAGTCATCATAAGATTAAGAAAAACAACTTAGTACTTGAATTAAACTTCAAACCATTGTTCTTCAATAGGATTCCAACTTAAAACCAAATCAAATGAATTGAAACATCTTAGATTCACTACAAGCTTCACCTCTTAGCCCTAGCTAAGAGGTTTAGCCATTCATGATCCAAGGAAACATGAAAACAACTAAATAAAGCATAAAACTAGAAAGCAAACTAGGAGGAGTTATAGAACTCCGAAATCAACTTCCGTCGTCTCCCACCATGCTCAATCCCTTTTAAGATACCCTAGGAACGATCCCTAGGTGTCCTTTTATAGTGGGGAAGCTTTGCTGCGTCGGAATCATCTAGAAATTGCGTAAGGATACACAGTGCACAGAGAAATTCGGAGCCTAGAATAGAAATCACGCTGCCTTTGCATGTGGCCAACCGGTCTGGACCTGTCGGACTGGCTCGGCCGATCGGTCATGACCGGTTAGACTGCTTATCCCATCAATCCAGCATGCAACATGGGACCATCAGACCTGTTAGCCGATCGGTCAAGACCGGTCGGACCATATTGATTAAACGTCCAAGGAGTTCAGTAGGGTCACCGACCTGTTGGCCGACCGGTCAAGACCGGTCGGACCAACCGGTCCTTTGTCCTGCATTCTTCACAGGGGTCAGTAGGTCGGCCGACCGGTCCTTGATTATTTTCTTCTTTTTCTTCTTTTATTTCTTCTCTTTTCTCCCTCTTTCTTCTTTCTTCTTTGGTCCACCTTGGGCCTTCATTCAAAGGCTCTTAAAGAGATCATTTTAGTCTTCAATTGGGTGGAGTCCTTCTCATTCCTACAATCATAAATCATGCATTAGATTAGTCTTTAAATCATAAAAACCTTACATAATGAGTGATGAATTGGGGTTACAATATGCACAATTAAGAGCTCGACACTAATCCCGATTTGGAACCTCTTAAATAGAGAACCGAAGGAATTAGAATCAAAATAAGAAACTGCGGATTCGCAGTCTGCGCATGGTCAGGCGCCCGATCTTAAGCCGTCGGGCGCCCGGCCAACCAAAAAACCGTCTAGAGAGTTTAGAGAATAAATTGCTGAATTTCGATCGCCAGCCCCAACATGGTCGAGTGCCCGACCTGGGCACCGGGCGCCCAGTCAGCAGACCACCAAGCGCCCGACTATTCTAAAAACAGTCATGTGACTTTCTGTCCTTCCAAATGAATTTCGACCACCTGACCAAGACCGGTCGAGCACCCGACCACACCCGAGCTGCACCACTTTCTCCTCTACACCTGATGAGGAAAATGTTCGCTCTCCTCAAGTGCAAGGCTGCGATGTAATAATAATTCTCGATAAGACCGAGGTCGATCCACAGGGAATTAGAAAACAAATTTTAAACTATTCCAGCAAATAGGATTGCAATAATTAAAAGATTCAATTGAGAGAGTTATGTCAAATAGTAATTTAAGAAAACTAGTAATTAAAGGAACTAAGGCTTTCAAGGATCCACTTATAAAAATCACATGTCAATCTAATCAATCCAAGCATAAAACACAACTAGATTTGAAGTTATATCTCTCATGTAGTTGGAAGATAAAGCATTGAAACACATTCGATCCCACTTAAGTTGAACTTCCAAGTTCTAGTCCTATTCAATCACATAGCATTCGAAATCATAACCTTCAGAGTAACTGGCATGCTCAAGGGTTACCATAATTTGAATCTAATCAAGCAAAACATGATAATCTCAAAGAATTGTAAGGAATCCATGTCCAAAGCACATGAACTCACATAAAACTTCTAAAAATATCAACTTTATATGAACTAGAACATTCAAAATTCAAACTTAAAGTGAAAGTACTTAAATCAAACTGAATTAAACATGAAATTAGCTACAAGCTTCACCTCTCATCCTTAGCTGAGAGATTCTAGCCGATCATTGTCATACTACAACTAGAACTCAAAGAAAAACTAAAAAGCATAAAAACCCAGATTCGGGGGAAATGTAGACGCTCCATGACAACTCTCTTCACCTCCCAAGAAGTTCCTCAGTTTCTATGATGCCCTAGGAAGAGACCCTAGGTGTCCTTTTATAATGGGGAGGCTCTACCACCTCAGAAACTTCCAGAAGTGCGTAGCCTTACGCACTTTCGCAGAAAAACTCTGAACTCCAACTAGAAATTGTTGTTTACGCATGGCCGACCGGTCGTGACCTGTCGGACTAGGCTAGCCGACTGGTCTTGACCGGTCAGACTGGGCTGTTACGAGTCCAGGGGGTACCAGAGGGTGGCTGACCTGATGGCCGACCGGTCTTGACCGGTCGGACCAGGCTAGTCCTTTGTCCAGCGACCTCTAGAGGTGAGCAACAGGGTGGCCGACCGGTCAAGACCGGTCGTGGCTCCCTTGGCCGACTGTTTATAACCGGTCGGACCTCTGTTTCTCTTCTTTTTTTTCTTCCTTTCTTTCTTCTCTTTTCTCCCTCTTTCTTCTTCCTTCTTTGGTCAACCTTGGGCCTTCATTCAAGGGCTCCTAAATATGCTCTTTTAGCTAACATTTGTACAAAGTCTCTCTCTCAATCCTACATTCACAGAACAAGCATTAGATGGGTCTTTTAAACATGCAAACCATGCATATAATGTGATGTAATGGGCTAGATCATGTATAAATTGGAGGTTTAACACAACCCCCAACCAGCTTTTTGCTAGTCCCGAGCAAAACATGCGTGAAACAATTTCAAATTCCCAAAACCAACTCTCCTTCAAAAACAATACTTCTATTGATTTCAAGACATACCAGTACAAAAATTAAAGAAACTGGGCAATAGAGGTTACAACCTTAAACTCTTAAAACATAAAAGTGTTCATATATAATTCCCGCTGATTGATTGATGGATAGAAGAACTTTGAACAAAATTCAACCTAATGTGCATAGTGATAGCTCATCTCATGAGTTTCGAGGATCATCTTCTTCCTAGATCAACTAAACTATAGATCTCAAGTTGTACAGATTAACGACAAGCCTATAACAGGAATTTGCCTTACCGTCCTTCCGACCGCTTTCACACTACGTCCCATTTTCGGCTTTGCTTACGGGTAGACCATCCCCCGGTTGGTAATAGGTAGCCCTTTTCGGAATTTTTCACCATTTTTTCCATCATTCCCAATTTTCATCCTTCCTTTTTCCTTTTTCTTTTACATTAGATAGGATTTTTAGAAATCCGTATCTTTCATTATTTTCCCATGGACAAGGATGGACAAAGTACCCCGGCTTGGTTCCTCAACACCTCAAATCTAAGTTTAGCCAATCCACAAATCACATAATACTTTTAAACCATGAAAATCGTGTAATATGAACTGGGTGTAAAAGTGTTCAAATTTTCTATCAATCACATAACTAAGGGAATTCACATATAAAACCATTATATTAAGAATAGTTCAAGACTTGATGTTCGCTCGCCTCAAGTGTAAGGCTGCGATGTAGTAATAAATCTTGGTAAGACCGAGGTCGATCCACAGGGAATTAGAAACAGATCCCAAACTATTCCAGCAACTCAGTTTGCAATGAATAAAAGATTTAATTGAGCAATTAAGCTAAAATGGAAACTTAATGAAAAACAGTAGTTTAAAGATACTAAGGCATTCAAGGATCCACTTGTAGCAATCACATGTCAATCCAATCAATCCAAGCAAGATACGCAACTAGATTTGAAGTCCTATCTCTCATCTAGTTGGAAAATAAAGCATTAAACACACTTAGTCCCACTCAAGTTGAACTTCCAAGTTCTAGTCCCATTCAACAATGTAGAATTCAAAATCATAGCCTTCGGAGTAACAGCCATGCCTATGGACTATGGCCTGCTCAAGGATTACTATAATTCGAATCTAAACAAGCACAATATGGTAATCTCAGAGAATTGTAAGTAATCCATGTCCGGAGCACATGAACTCTCATAAAACATCTAAAACTATCAACTTTTAAGAACTAGAATAGATAAAAATCCAAACTTGAAGTAGAATTACTTGAATTAAACTGAATCAAACATGAAATTGGCTACAAGCTTCACCTCTCAGCCTTAGCTGAGAGATTCTAGCCGAGCATTGTCATACTACAACTAAAACTCATGAAAGAACTAGAAAACATAGAAATTCAGAGTTTAGAGGGTTGCAGACGCTCCACGAAGGCTTCCTTCCTCTCCCACGACGTCCCTTGGCTTCTATGATACCTTAGGAAGAAGCCCTAGGTGTCCTTTTATAGTATAGCGCGGAAGGTTACGGATTGCGCAAGAAATCCCCGACTGCGCAGAGAAAATCGGAGCTTCACGGACAAGCCCTATTACACAGACGACCGGTCGCACGACCAGTCTAAGTCTATGAACAACCGGTCGCACGACCGGTCGCAAAAAAGCAAAAACAATCCAGAGAGTTTTCATAATTTCGTACTCCAGATTTTAATCCAAGGACCGGTTGCACGACCGATTTGAGCAGTGGACGACTGGTCGCAGGACCGGTCGTGGATGGTCCAGCAAGCCTTGCAATGTGGTCTTCTTCTATTGAGTAGTCGAGCCGGTCGCACGACCGATCGTGGCTATGGACGACCGGTCGGACAACCGGTCTTGGCTCCTTTTTCCTACTTTCTCCTTTGGCTTCTTTCTTCCTTTCTTCTCCTCTCTTTCTACTTTCTTTTCTCCTTCTTCAACCTTCATCTAATTGCTTCAAATGGCTCTTTTTAGTCTCCAATTGGGTGAAACCCGCTCTCATCCCTACAATCACAAAACATGCATTAGATGGGCCTTTTAAGCATGCAAACCATGCATATAATGCTATGTAATGGGCAATGCAATGTATAAATTGGAGGTTCAACACACCCCCCCAACCAGCTTTTTGCTAGTCCCGAGCAAAACATGCGTGAAATAATTTCAAACCTCCAAACCAATTCTCTTTCAGAAACCATGTTTCTATTCACTCCAAGACATACAAGTATAAAATTTGGAGAATTTAGGTGATAGAAGTTGAAACCTTAAACTCTCAAAGCATAATAAGTGTCTACATGAAATTCCCGCTGATTGATTGATAAAAAGAAGAACTCGAACAATTTCAACCTAGTGTGCATAGTGAAAGTTCATCTCATGAGTTTATGGGATTATCTTCTTCATAAATCAACTAAACTATAGATCTCAAGGTGTATAGAGCAACAACAAGCCTATGATAAGAATTTGCCTTACTGTCCTTCCGACGGCTTTCACACTACATCCCATTTCCGGCTTTGGTTATGGGTAGACCATCCCCCTGTTGGTAATAGGTAGCCCTTTTCGAAATTTTCCACCATTTTTCCATCATTCCCAATTTCATCCTTCATTTTCCTTTTTCTTTTAAAGTAGATAGGATTTTTGGAAATCCATATCTTTCGTTATTTTTCCATTGACAAGGATGGACAAATTACCCCGGCTTGGTTTCTCAACACCTTAAATCAAAGTCTAGCTAATCCACAAATCACATAATCCTTTCAACCCATGAAAATCGTGTAATGTGAACTAGGTGTAAAAGTGTTCAAATTTTCTATCAATCACATAAATAGGGGAATTCACATATAAAACCATTATATTAAGAGAAGTTCAAAGCTTGCAACATCACTCACTTCGTATCTCCTCTTCTTATTCTCGTATCATCCCAAATGCATAGAAACAAAGTTTTCCAAAAGAGTTTTGAATTTTAGAAAAATCAAAAAATTTCTACAGAATTGCTCAAAATGTCACAAAAGCTAGTAGATTCATCTAAGGAATCTCACCCCCCAACCAAAATCTTACATTGTCCTCAATGTAACAAGATAT
The DNA here is from genome assembly GCA_003013855.2 of Liriodendron chinense. Classification (NCBI taxonomy): domain Eukaryota; kingdom Viridiplantae; phylum Streptophyta; class Magnoliopsida; order Magnoliales; family Magnoliaceae; genus Liriodendron; species Liriodendron chinense. Next base: position 5,484,273 of record ML058508.1, on the reverse strand, counting down.
GCAATAAGCATGACATGAGAGCAATGAAATAAAACAAAGGAGAGTGAGAACGAGAGTACCTGGGATAGCAAGTTGATCAATTTTAGCATCTTCCATTGTCTTGATGAGACTTATTAAATCCTAATTTTAGAAAAATAAATCCTAACCTACCTACCTACCTTTAATTAGTCGGATCGACTACATGATCAAATTTGAGCAGGATCTTCATGAATTTCAATAAATTTCTCATGAGGACCATCCAAAGTCCTTCTCGACAGTAAACATGTGTGGTTCTTATCATTGAAGTCCAATCGTATTATGCACCACATGCATAAAAGGAGGAGATAAGAGCAGCAAAAAGATATCTCCTCAAATTCTGATTTGGGTTATGATTGATTAAAAATGAGTCCTCCCAATCAGAATTTTCAATGGGCTGAAGGACCCATGATGGTGGAGAGACATTTATCAAGTTTTCATTAGTTAAAGTTGTCTCCTCCAAAATTTCAGAATTGTACGGTGCTTCTACAAACAATGGTAAAGAGTGTAAATCAGTGGAATGATGTTCTTCCGGCACCGACACCGTGTCTAACAAAATATCAAACTCCTTAATCATCTCATCATCAAGATCATAAGAGTGGGCCAAGCATTCCTCTAAGAAATCGAGATAGTCGGATGAAGGATCATGATCTTACTTAAGTGAGTGCAAAAATTCAATTTCGATGGTGAGAGACTCGCCCTCCATAGAGTGGAATTCTTCCAAACTAGGTTCTCCATAACTAGTATGAGGCACCAAGTCGGAAGTATGTAAGGCTTTAACAATCTCTTGAATAATGGGGTCGTTCGAATTTTCAAATTGAGCCAAGCATTCATCCAAAGAATCTGAATTTTCACTCATGGGAGTCTCATTCTTCACATTAAAATTAAGCATGTCAAGTTGGTGGAGTGACTAAAAAATATCAACCTCGGCCATCTCTCTAGCATGCATATCCTCTAGAGACTCATAATTATTATGCCCTTGGGAAAAAGAAACCATAGGTTCATAACCATTCACCAAACCCTCATTGTAGGCAACCCCACTACCGCTTTCAAATTTTATGGATCCCTCGGGTTCGTCAACTGTCATTGAAATCTCTTCATCAAAGTATCCAAAAGAGATAGTAGACTCACCAAAATTGATGATGACATTGGGATCATCGAAATCAATCTCCTCTAAAAGTCTATCCACTAAATCTGAAGAAGGTGGGACTTGGGTAGCCCCATCCTCCTCATTAAAGGGGATTGATTCGATGCCCCTGTTCGCTTCCCCAAGTGTAGGGTTGTGATGTAGTAATAGTCTCGGTAAGACCGATGTCGATCCACATGGAAGGAAGTAAACAATGCAAATTATCCTAATAACTAGAATCTGAAGAGGTTTGTGAAATTAGTTTTGACATAAAATAGAAAATCTGATAATGAAAAGATAACTAGAGCATTAAGGATCCACTTAAAGCTCTCCTTAGATGCATAATTCTCTATGGTTTCTCACTTTCTCAACTAGAATCAAAATTAAGTTCTATCTAGTCGGATGATGGAGCGGTTAAAACAATCAACCTGACATATGTATGATCCATGTATATGATTCACTCAATGCAAGCTAGGATGAGCATACTCAATTGCATAGGTCAATCCCAATTCCAATAGGCTAAGATCACAATCATGACCATCATTAAATCCTGTCACAAGACAAAACTAGATTATGATTTGAACTTGATTCAAATCACATACATAGTCTCACATAGTTCAGAATTCCAGAAAAGTAGAACTTTGGTAGGAAGTTCCCACATGAAGATCATAGTACTAGAGCGTACTCCAATTCCTCGGATCATACAGGTCTAGACTAGCACACAACCATTAAGAACTCAAGCAATTCTCCCAAACATCCATGAGTCATCATAAGACTAAGAAAAACTACTTTAGTACTTGAATTAAACTTCAAACCATTGTTCATAAACATGAAATCCAATCTTAAAACCAATAAAAATGAATTAAACAATCTAAGAAAACTATAAGGTTCACCTCTTAGCTCTATCTAAGAGATTAGCTAATGAAAAGCATATTAAAAATAAAACTAGAACTAAGAAAAGGAAGAAAAACTAGCTGGAGGAGGCTAGGAAGCCTCTTATGACTTGAACTCCTTGCTCCCCACGTCCTTGCTTGCCCTGGAATAGAAGAGATCACCCCCTTTTATAGTGCAGCAAGAGTACCGCAACGTAATAGATTTTGTTTTGCTTCGTACGACTTGACCAATGGTCGGATTGCCTTCAAAATTGATTTATAGCTTCCTTGTAATGTAATCTTCCTCATAGATGATTTAGATTTCCAAGATTATCTTTTAAATGGGCCCACCAATCAGATCAGCGACCGCCTCTCAAAATCGGGTAATTCGGGTACCTTCAGAACCAGTCATCTTGCTTTCAATGCCCCAAAGTGTACAGATGTCGGATTGATTCTAAATTTTGAACATTGGTAGAAAACTTCCTCCTATACATGATAGATGGATTAGATTATCCAAACAAATCTCAGAATGTGGTCCGCAAATTAGAACACTTAGGGCTTTTATAAACTCTGCGCAGTTGGATCTTTCTGGACGATCCATCTTTCTTCAACCAGTACGATCAAACCACACATCCTTTTGATCTGAAACTTTGTGGTTATTCATATATGAATGTGGTCTAGAAGATGGTCAAAGTAGATTCTTCATATCATCAATGATGGGTCACCTGTACCGGCCCAGAGTGGAGTCGGTGGAATCTGAAACTTTCTGGACAGTTCGTATTGTTTTAGCCACCACAATCAATCCGTAGCTCCGATCGACACGAAACCACTTGAGTTAGTTCGGCGTCAAGATCCTCTTCGACATGGATGTGTTGGATTCTCAAATATCATTAAGGTGGGCCCAGAACACTGGTCTGAAAATCTAAAAATGGGAATAGCCTGTATCTGAAATCTGACTCCTGAAAGTGCATGGCCGACCTGTCATCCGGCCGGTCGGCCGACCGGTCGGACGACAGGTCGGCCTTAACAAAATCAGTCCAGAAAATTTTCTATTTCTGGCGGGTTTTGCCGGCCGGTCGGTGGCTATGGCCGGCCGGCCGGTCAGGCTGTAAATTGTGACTTTTTCACACTTTTCTTCCTCCATTGCATTGCATCTTTCCTCCATCTCATATCCTTTATTTCTTTGATCTTCAAGGCATATAAAGTGACTCTTTTAACCATGAATTGGTGAAGTCTCCCTCTTATTCCTACAATCACAAATCCATGCATTAGATTAGTCTTTAAATCATGATAACCATGCATAATGAGTGATGAATTGGGGTTAGAATATGCACAATTAAGAGCTCAACAGCCCCCAATTTTGGGCTCAACGTCTTCACAAGATGGCGAGTAAGCTTGATTTGATTGTTCATCTACATACTCATTCCATATTTCCTCAAGTATTTGTGTATACTTATCATCACAAGAGGAAGACGTTTTAGGGTGATTGTTAATAACCATGGTTGGTTCCTCCCTTGAATAAGGAGAATCATGGTTTTCCCAATTAAGACCGTATGCATTGTAGGATGAAGAGTTATATGATGGTTGATAGGCATATCCATACAAGTGATCACGGATTGTCTTAACCGGTTGGCTACTATTCACCCGTTCCTTTTGTTGTTGCACACCTCCTACCATAACCGGTGGAACACTCATGTTATTTTCAATCCAGTAATCACGTAATGTTTTTCCCGGATGATCATTATTCAATTTTGCTTCATTTCGGTATTCCTCCATCGTCTTACGTCGTGTCTCAACATGTGTATTGCTTTCATTAATGTAATCACGCAGCGTCTTACGTGGGGGGGTAGTGGAGGTTCTTTGAATCTCAGAAAAATACTCATGCTTCGAGGGATCTCGATCACAATGAGTTTGGGTCCCCCAATCCAACGTCTCATCCTCCTAAAGGTACTTATATGCACCATTCGTCCAATCATACATGATGAAATTTTAAGGAATTGGAAATTACCCTAATTTTAAATAATAAAAAAAAGAACAAAAAGAAGGGAGATGGGGAGATGTTACCCAATAGAGTGAGATCTATGTCAGCAACAATGTCCTATGAAATCAAACAAAAAATTATTAGTAATCTAGAAAAAAAAATCAGAAAATCTACTTCTATAAAAACTGAAAATCCTACCTAATTAAAACTACCCTATAGCTACTAGAACAATTAGAACCGTTTAACTAAATTCCCCGGCAACGGCGCCAAAAACTTGTTCACTCGCCTCCAGTGTAAGGCTGCAATGTAGTAATAAATCTCTATAAGACCGAGGTCGATCCACAGGGAATTAGAAACAGATCCCAAACTATTCCAGCAACTCAGTTTGCAATGAATAAAAGATTCAATTAAGCAATTAAGCTAAAATAGAAACTTAATGAAAAACAGTAGTTTAAAGATACTAAGGCATTCAAGGATCCACTTGTAGCAATCCCATGTCAATCCAATCAATCCAAGCAAGATACACAACTAGATTTTAAGTCCTATCTCTCATCTAGTTGGAAAATAAAGCATTAAACACACTTAGTCTCACTCAAGTTGAACTTCCAAGTTCTAGTCCCATTCAACAATGTAGAATTCGAAATCATAGCCTTCAGAGTAACAGCCATGCCTATGGACTATGGCCTACTCAAGGGTTACTATAATTCGAATCTAAACAAGCACAATATGATAATCTTAGAGAATTGCAAGGAATCCATGTCCGGAGCACATGAACTCTCATAAAACATCTAAAACTATCAACTTTTAAGAACTAGAATAGATAAAAATCTAAACTTGAAGTAGAATTACTTGAATTAAACTGAATCAAACATGAAATTGGCTACAAGCTTCACCTCTCAGCCTTAGCTGAGAGATTCTAGCCGAGCATTGTCATACTACAACTAAAACTCATGAAAGAACTAGAAAACATAGAAAAATCAGAGTTTTGAGGGTTGCAGACGCTCCACGACGGCTTCCTTCCTCTCCCACGACGTCCCTTGGCTTCTATGATACCTTAGGAAGAAGCCCTAGGTGTCCTTTTATAGTATAGCGCGGAAGGTTTCAGATTGCTCAAGAAATCCCGGACTACGCAGAGAAAATCGGAGCTTCACGGATAAGCCCTGTTACGCAGACGACCGGTCGCACGACCGGTCGCAAAAGAGCGAAAACAGTCTAGAGAGTTTTCATAATTTCGTACTCCAGATTTTAATCCAAGGACCGGTCGCACGACCAGTCTGAGCAGTGGACGACCGGTCGTGGATGGTCCAGCAAGCCTTGCAATGTGGTCTTCTTCTGTTGAGTAGTCAGACCGGTCACACGACCGATCCTGGCTGTGGACGACTGGTCTTAGCTCCTTTTTCCTACTTTCTCCTTTGGCTTCTTTCTTCCTTTCTTCTCCTCTCTTTCTACTTTCTTTTCTCCTTCTTCAACCTTCATCCAATGGCTTCAAATGGCTCTTTTTAGTCTCCAATTGGGTGAAACCCGCTCTCATCCCTACAATCACAAAACATGCATTAGATGGGCCTTTTAAGCATGCAAACCATGCATATAATGCCATGTAATGGGCAATGCAATGTATAAATTGGAAGTTCAACACTTGCAACATCACTCACTTCGTATTTCCTTTTCTTATACTCGTATCATCTCAAATGCATAGAAATAAGGTTTTCTAAAAGAGTTTTGAATTTGTAGAAAATTCAAAATTTTTTGCAGATATGATGCTCGAAATGTTGCAAATATGATGCTCGAAATGTTGCAAACTGCTAGATGAGGAATCTCATCTCACCCCCTAACCAAATCTTTCATTGTCCTCAATGTAAAAAGATATGCAATGAGCATGAACATGAGAGCAATGGTAAAATACAAGAGAGTGAGAACAATAGTACCTGAGAGAGTCGATCATGGAAGTCTACAACTCCGATAAGTAAATCCACTAAAGCAGTAGAACTAAAATAGAAAGAAAAAACAACTAAACCTAATCTACATTATACCTCCGTCAGACTAGGAGATCAATCATCCTGATACACAGGATTATTTAGAGTGATGGACATGTCCTCTGAATCAACCTTCTCAACAAATGGTTTAAGGCGTTGTTCATTTACTTTAAAACAGTTACCATTTGCCGCATTCTCTATCTCGATAGCCCTGTGAGGAAAGACTTCTTTAACAATATATGGGCCGGTCCATCGAGATCGCAATTTTCTCGAAAAAAGATGAAGCCGAGAATTATACAAGAGCACTTTCTGACCTTCATGGAAAGATTTCCTGAAGATGTGCTTGTCATGAAAGGCCTTCATCCTACTCTTGTAAATTCTTGAGTTCTCGTAGGCATCGTTCTGGATCTCGTCAAGCTCATTCATTAGGAGTTTGCGAAGCGACCTAGCCTTGTCAACATTAAAGTTCATTGCCTGAATTGCCCAATAGGCTTTGTGTTCAATCTCCACAGGCAAGTGACAAGCTTTCCCATAGACAAGTCTATAGGGGGACATTCCAATGGAGGTCTTATAGGCGGTACGGTGAGCCCAAAGAGCATCAACTAATCGAAGTGAGCAATCTTTGCGATTCGGCTTCACCGTCTTTTCCAAAAAAAATTTAATTTCACGATTGGAAATTTCAACTTGCCCACTTGTCTGTGGGTGGTATGGGGTACTCACTTTATGTCTAATACCATATTTCTTCACTAAGGCTTCAAATGGCATATTGCAAAAGTAAGAACCACCATTACTAATGTTGGCTCGAGGTGTTTCAAATCTGGAAAGTATGTTTTCTTTTAGGAACTTTAGAACCGTACGATGATCGTTAGTTCTTCATAGAATGGCCTCTATCCACTTGGACACATAGTCTATAGCGAGCAATATGTAGATATGTCTAAAAGATGAGGGGAATGGTCCCATGAAATCGATGCCCCAACAATCGAAGAATTCAAGGTGTTGAATAGGGGTAAGAAGCATCATGCTCCTACGGGACAATCCTCCTTGCTTTTGACAGTGCTCGCATGCTTTGTAAAACTCATGGGTGTCCTTAAATAGAGTGGGCCAATAAAAATCACACTGCAGAATTTTTGCAGTGGTTTTCTTGGCGGACAAATGACCCCCACATGCTTGATCATGGAAAAAGAAGATGACAGAATTATGTTCATCATCAGGGACACATCTCCTAATAATTTGATCTGGGCAATATTTAAAAAGTAAAGGTTCATCCCAGAAAAATCTACGCACTTCCCTTAGAAATTTTCGTTTATCCTATGCAGTCCAATGAGTCGGCATCACACCTATGGAAAGATAATTGGCTATGTCAGCGTACCATGGTGATGCATAACAACAAAGAGTTGCTCATCAAGGAATGGGTCCTCAATAGGTGACTCGTCAATGGAATTAGGTAGGACTAGGCGGGATAGATGATCCGCCACCACATTCTCTACTCCCTTCTTGTCCTTGATCTCCAAATCAAATTCTTGAAGGAGTAGGATCCATCTAAGCAAACGGGGCTTGGCATCCTTCTTAGAAAGAAGGTGTTTCAGCGCTGCATGATCTAGGTAAACAATGACCTTGGATCCTATTAAGTAAGGCCTGAATTTTTCCAAGGCAAAGATGATGGCTAGGAGCTCCTTCTCCGTAGTCGAGTAATTGACTTGGGTAGGATTCAAGGTCCTACTCACATAGTAGATAACATGGGGCTTCTTATCCTTCTTTTGGCCTAACACCGCCCCAATAGCATAATCGCTCACATCGCACATCAACTCAAAAGGTACGGACCAATCCGGTGGTTGCATGATAAGAGCGGTTGTCAACATGTCTTTTAGGTTTAAAAAAGCTAATTGACATTCGGCACTACACTCAAATTGGTTCTCTTTTTTAAGAATGTTACATAAGGGCCTTGAGATATGACTAAAATCCTTTATAAACCTTCTATAAAAACCAACGTGTCCAAGGAAGGACCGCACATCGCGTATGCTTTTGAGTGGCGGTAAATTAAAAATTATATCGATTTTGGCCCGGTCTACCTCTATTCCATTAAACGAGATGATATGTCCAAGGACTATTCCTCTATGTACCATGAAATGGCACTTTTCCCAGTTTAAGATGAGGTTGTTCTCCTCACACCTTGTGTAATACCCCAAAAACTTAGGCGCACGAGTAAGTACACGAGTGCGTGTTCACATGTGAGAAATTAAATTCTGAGCTGTAGTGTTCACACGCATACACACATGTATACAGTTTATACGTGTCCAGACAACTTGTCAGGCCTCTGAAAAACTTAGTGTACTTAGTTAAGTCGAGAGACCGACCGTTAGGATAATCTGTCGTTACTAGACTAGAAGATTTCACAGTCCACTCCGATTTCGAATTACGCGATCAATGTAAACCGCCGTACATTATCCTGTACACATGTCTGTTCATAAATAAGACCCGTACATTGTGTCCATCACAAGGTATATCCTTAGACCAGTGATTTCTTGACCCTATGAACCTGCTCGGGTGTGTTTGTAACACCCTAGGATTTTAAAATAATCTAAATTATAAATTAGTTAATTATTTAAGAAATTAAATAAATTTAATATAGATAAATTAATATTAAATAATTTGTAAGAAATTATAGTATGGTTCCTTCATTAAAATTGCTCAACATGAACCCTAGGATAGCATGGAAGTGGCAGACTTCGCAAAATTCATAAATCTATAAGTATTAGGAAAGTACCATTAGTTAAACTTAAGTTATAGGACCAATTGCAAGTTTTATGATTTCTGGAAATCATTTTCACGCAAAACTCTATATACTAGTTTTAGGACACGATCTAACCTTACACGTCGAATTTCAGCCCTCTGATCATCCTACAAATAGCCTAACCAGAAATTGAGCCATAGGTGGGCCATCTAAACTCGGATCTGCCTCATTTTTTTTGTGTCACACCTCTAAATTTGATGGCCTACCTGATGATTGGAGCGGATTTTGCATATACATCATGGTGGGACCCACGTGCATAGCGTGCACGTTAAGTGCACGGTCAACGCGCGTTGACCGTGCTTCTCACGCAACGCGGACGAAGACAATTCTTCGGACGCTGTTTCAGCGGCAGCATTACCGCTATCGCCGTTTGTGGCCCACACCGTCCATCACAGTGGACCCCATCAGCTGATCCAATCCGTCCATCTGGAGCGCTCCTTGCACGGTCTAGGGAGATAGGTGACCTCATCGTTTTCGGCCGATCGTGCGGTCCACCAGGGCCTTCCAAACTCGACCATATGATTCAAGATCGGCCAAGATCGTCGATTCTACCATGCATGGTTAGGCCAAATCTCTTCCAGGCCTTCGTGTGGACCTCACCTGGGACGCCAACGGTCCATTTTGTTCAAGATCAGCGGGAAGGAAGTCTCCTTCTTCTACTCGGATACGCATCCGAGAATCCGTCCGCAAACCGTCGATGTTCTGTCCGTCTTCGAGTTGTATATATGGGCCATGGTAGGCCTCTCTTTTCCTCCAAGAAAGCACCAGAGTTAGAGAGTGAGACAGGGAGAAGCTACAAGCGAGGAAGAGAGAGAAGAGTGAGACGTTAGAGAGAGAGAGACGGAGAGAGAGTGAGTGAGAGAGAGAAGGAGGTGGGGTGCTGTGGCCTTGCTGTTGCTGCGCCACAGCACTGCCAGCGCTGCTGGACTCTTCTCCAGCAAGAGAGAAAGAAAGAAAGAGAGAGAAAGAAGAAGAAGGAAAAAGAAAGAAAGAAAGAAAGAGAGAAAGAAAGAGAGAGAGAGAGGGAGAGAGAAAACGTGCGTGAGAGAGAGAGAGAGAGTAGCTTCCATGCCGCTGCTGTTGCTACTATTGCTGGGGCAGCACCCCAGTCAGCAAAGGAGAAGGATAAAAGAAAAAGAGAAGAAGAAAGGAGGAAGAAAAAGGAGAAAGAAAGAGGTATAAAGAAGGAGTTTCTTCTCTAGACTTTCAAACTGAGTCGACTCGCTGAGCGACTCGCTGAGCCAACTCATATTCAGGTTTGGGCATGTGTGGAGCCTACAGTTCATCATACGGTGAGTGATTCATCTCACGTAACTTTCTCTGTTAATGTTCTTTAGTGTTCTTCTTTGTTTACATTCAATTTATAAAGACCCCTTCTCTAGTTAGGAATTTAGGTATACTTTTATCCATTCTTTCGTATCATGGAATCCTAGGTAAGGGATCCACCCATCCCTATCTTTATATCCATAACAGTTCACTGCCAATTATCCTTTTCTTATTTAATTAAACTTCTCAAGTTTTTCATTTTAATGCACATGTCAGAATTCTATGACAATTCGATTTAGGATTTGTTACATATGACGTAACCAGCATGTAACACTAAATACATGTAGTATTCTCAAGATTCCCCGTGTCATCATTCTCAAACTTTTCGATAAACACAACTTAGGGTTTGACATTATACAATACATAACTCTTAAAAAAAATCTTAGCCTGTCAACATACTAAATCTTACATGACGACCTTATCAAATTCTTCGATTGACAATAACTAAAGTAAGATAAGGAATTACCTAAGTGAAGATAACACATGCATGTTGTGATTGGACTTGAATATTGATATGCATTGTATGCTTGATGAATGCTTCCATAACTCATGACATATACATACATTTATACACTGCGACAGAACAGGAGCATGGTTGATTTGACTCCTGGCATGCATGGTTGATTTGCCGCCTCGCTGTACCGGTTAGGTGAGCATGGTTGATTTGCGACAGGTTCCTAATGTTCAGTGGCAATGAGTTCTGGTCGTTTCACTTATTGAGCATGGTTGATTTGCTCGGTTGGATCAGTGGTGCATGGTTGATTTGCCCACTGGCGTGCATGGTTGATTTGCCGCCTTGCTGTACCGGTTAAGTGAGCATGGTTGATTTGCGACAGGTTCCTAATGTTCAGTGGCAGCGAGTTCCTAGACGTTTATTGCTCTCACACGTATCATGACAAACATGACATCATGATAACCATGTTCTATTGATATTAAATCATAAAGTGTATCAATCATAACCTTATCCTCGTATATTTCATACAATTCTATCCGTTGATGATTCACACCCTATCTTTTATTAACTGGAATATTACCTATGATGGAAATGACCTCACTGGGCTTTTAGCTCACCAAAATCACCACAGTTCTTGCAGGTTTTCAGGAAGGGAAAGACGTAGACGGAGCAGAGTATTTAGATGGTCACGTGTTACTCAAACACCAATTGTATTTAATCTATTTTATCTTGTAAAATTCCATGTAATAAGATATTAGTGGAAAAGAAACGTTATACTTGGGATTTATTTTAGTTATGCGATGTGTGGAATGGAATTTCAAGGAATCTATGCTCGAATTTTAAATTCACACCCTGGAACTCGGGCTTTGGGTTATTGTACTCGGGTTCCGAATTTCAGGGCGCGACACCTTGTCAAGACCAACTTCAAGTGATTGAGGCACTCATCAAAAGTACAACAAAAAACAGAAATATCATCCATGAATACCTCGAGAAATTCACCCACCATGTCCAAGAAAATACTCAACATGCATCGTTGGAATGTGGCGGGTGCATTACATAGACCGAATGGCATTCTTCGGTATGCGAAGGTGCCAAACGGGCATGTAAAGGTGGTCTTCTCATGGTCCTCTGGGGCTATTTCAATTTGGTTGTACCCAGAATAGCCATTTAGGAAGCAATAATAGAAGTGACCCGCTAACCTCTCCAAAATTTGATCCATGAATGGGAGGGGGAAGTGGTCCTTCCTAATGACCGTGTTTAGCTTCCAATTATCGATGAACATACGCCAACCGATGGTTACTTTAGTCGGTATAAGCTCGTTGTTGTCATTTTCTACGATGGTAATACTAGATTTCTTAGGGACAACTTAGGTAGGACTCACCCATTGGCCCTCCGAGATGGGGTAGATGATACCTACATCTAGTAGCTTTAACACCTCGGCTTTGACAACCTCCATCATGTTTGGATTTAGCCTTCTTTGAGGTTGTCTAGTCGTTTTCACATTTTCTTCTAGGTGTATACGGTGAGTACAAACCGAAGAGTCTATCCCCTTGAGGTCCACCATTGTCCAACCTACGGCTCCCCTATGTTCTTTGAGTAGCTCAATCAACTTGAGCTCTTGGTCTTTCCCTAGGTGAGAGGCAATGACAACCGGGAATGTTTCTTCTTGACCCAAATATACATATTTAAGCTCAGATGGCAATGGTTTAAGGTCAAGTTTTGGTGGTTTGATGTTGACGGTAGAGGCCTTGACGTAGTTGGTGGCAATCTTTCAAAATGGGGCCCCCGCCGGCTAGTACTAACTACCGGTTTCTCAATATTTTACGCTTGCACAATTTCACTAATGATGGGGTCTTTGGAATCCTCGAAATGTGCCAAGCATATCTCCAAGCTTTCTAGTGGTTCAAGTTGGAGGAGATCTTCTTCTTCAAAAGATTCGAGCATGTTTACCTCGAAGAGCTCGTCGTCCTCAACATCCCTATGCCTTTTCCCAAGTGGAACACATTCACCTCTAATGTCATGTTCTCAAAAGATAATTTCATCACTCCATTCTGGCAATTTATGATTGCGTTTGATGTAGCAAGGAACGGGCGGCCTAAAATCATCAGTATTTGAGTGCTAGCATCTATAATCGGTTGTGTATCCAAGACGATAAAATCCACCGGGTAGTAGAATTTGTCAACTTGGACTAGAACATCCTCAACTATCCCTCTCGGTACATGGATGGATCTATCAACAAGTTGCAACGTGGTTTTGTGGGTTTTAATTCACCAAGCCCAATTGCTCATATACTGAGTACGGGATCAAGCTTACGCTTGCCCCCAAGTCTAGCAATGCACGCTCAATTCGGTAGTCTCCAATGATACATGAGATTGTGGGACTACCGGGATCTTTGAATTTTGGGGGGGTCTTTTGAGTGAGAATAGCACTCACTTACTCATTTAAGAAGGCCTTTTGCTGCACATTATATTTGCGTTTAGTTGTGGATAGGTCCTTTAAAAACTTAGCATAAGAAGGGATTTGTTTGATGGCATCAAGCAATGGAATGTTGATCTTGACTTGTCTGAAAATATCTAAAATGTCATGAGAGTTTGGGAGAGATTTTAGAGCAACCAATCTCGAAGGGAATGGTGCTACGGGCTTGTAAACGCATTCCGTTTCTTGTGGGCTAAGTTAGATCCGTCCTCATCCTCAGAATTTACCGGATCATTAGGCTTGTCGGCCTTCACCGGAATAGATTTGTCAATTTGCTTACCACTTCTAACACTGGTGAAGGATTTAGCTTGCTCCATATGTTGGTTGGAGAGATTAGGGATTCTTACTTCATGTACTTGCTTTGGATTGGGCTGAGGTTGGGCCGGAAAGGTCCCTTCCCTAGCATTCAAGCGTCCCTTAATCTCATCAACCGAGACTTTAAGCTCTTGGAACATTTGCTTATTTGATTGATTGATTTGCATTTGCCCTTGCATAAACACCTTTAAAGTATCCTCCATTGAGAATTGAGGTGGGGCCATATTTTGCATGGGTGGCCCTCCTTGAGAGTTGGTAGGATTACCCATGGGAGCATTCTTCCAACTGAAATTTGGGTGGTTCTTCCAAGTAGAGTTGTACGTGTTACCCACCGGTCCATTAAAAGGCCGTTGATAACCATATGTGGCATTTGCATGTTCATGTAACACCTCTTGAAACAAAGGAATTGTAGGGCAATCTTGCGTAGCGTGTATATTAGTGAAACAAATCCCACACGTGTTCTCAGTAGCTATATTGGACTTTGAAACTCTACTCTTACTAAGTTCCATGGCCTCGATCTTTCTTGTGAGGCTGGCTAGCCTTGCATTCACATCATCTTCCTCCTTGAGGATATAAATCCCTCCTTTCTCTTTTTCTTGAAGAGGCTTGGAGTTATTCGATTTATCTGAGGTATCCCATGATTGGGCATTCTCGGCCAACATATCCAAATAAGTACAAGCTTCATCTGGATTTTTTCTCATAAACTCATCATTGCACATCATCTCTACAAATTGGCGCATATTGGAACTTAATCCATCATTGAAGAAGTCTATGATTCGCTAACTTTCGTAGCCGTGATGTGGGCAAGCAAGTAGGATGTAAGACCCGTACCCTTATTTGCCATCCGTACGCTTAATTTCCTGTGCCGGTACGTCCCGGATGGACCAGATTAGCGAGCCTTGATCGCAACCCTATTTTAGTACCGCATCGACCCAAGACCTATATCCCGGCGACCGCGTAGGCGCTGCGATTCCAACGTCGTGCGGCACGCCCCATTGCGATACCCGGTGTGAAAGTTATGATCGATTGTGTAATCCGAGGTGGGCCGCGCAACGCGCATGTGGCGTGGGCCCCACTTGCACAAATCCCAAGAGAATGTCAAATCAATCAAATTCATCACCATCACTCTACCCATACCCCTACTCTACACACACCATACCCCCCATCCCTCTCTCTCCTCCAAAGTCAACCCTCACACCATACCCCCCATCCCTCTCTCCCATGCTAGCCATCATCGCCCATGATTCCTTCTCTCTCTCTCCCCCCATACAATACCATACGTAGGGGGAGAGGAGGCTTCCTCACCTTCCCATTTTGAGAGAGAAAGAGATTTGAGAGGAGAGAGAAAGAGAAAGATTTGAGAGAAGAGGGAGATTTGAGAGAAGTAGAGAGAGATTAGAGAGATTGAGGGTGTAGATCCAAGCTTGGAGGACCCCAACCATCATCCGGACCAGTCCGGATCATCCGATCATCAACCCGATTCAATCCAATCGTCCAACCATCCATCGAGGTGAGTGCAAGGGACATAAACCTCCCCATTTCCTGATTTCCTCTCATTTTCATTTTCTTTTGGGCCCACCTGGTGGTGGAGAACCTGATGGATGGACTGGATCATCCATGAATGGGCCCCACCTTCCTATTATAATAATAATAATAATAATAATAATAATAATAATAATAATAATATATATATATAACGCTGGCTGCTGGATAGACAGCGTCCAGGGGACGCTGCTGCCCAGCAGCGTCGTCTATATGGGCATTGTCTATGGGCCCCATTCGTTGGGCCCACCTAGAATGTATGTGCTTTACCTATCCCGTCCATATGTTTTTCCAGCTCATTTTAGTGGGCCATGCCACGGGTCAAGAGTGGGAATAATGATCTCTACCGTTGAAACCTTCCCAGCCCTACAGTGATGTTTAATTGTCATCCAACCTGTTTCATAAGTGGCTGGGCCTAAAATTTAAGCATATCCTAATGTCAGTGGACCATGCCATAGTGGAAATGATAATCTTAAACGTTGAAACCTTTCTAGGTTCTACAGTGATGTTTATTTGCCATCCAATCTGTTCATAAGATCACATGGATATGGATGAAGGAGAAAACACAAGTATCTGTTTGATTCAAAATTTATTGGGACTAGATGGGTACCACGCTGCCCAGCAGGTGGCCCACCCTATGGGTCCTAACGTGATGTATCTTTTAACTCCACCATGATGTGTATGATTTATCCATGCCGTACATACATTTTGTCGACCTACCTTGTATGTGCAGGCCCAAGTATGGGGCCGATGTGGTCTCAAGTGGGCTATGCCACGAGGACTTTTACATTTCCAATGGGACCCACAGTCCGGGTCCCACTCTCTATATATATATTGGGCCTTTTGAGGCCAATGTTACATGATATGTTGGTAACATGATAGTATGATTAGCTTGATATGTCACACTGATAACATGCTTAGTATAATGAATACCATGCTCATTCATATGCCCATACGCATCATTTGTATACCTGTTATGGATCATGATTAACCATAGCATATGCTAGTTGGCTTGTTACACTTAGGGGACCCGTGTGAGACAGGGTCGCCCCACATGATTGCGCAGTATGCGTAAGCTTGATGCATGATTTGGATTGTATGACTCATGCATTTCGCATTATGTATGTCACGATCGCTTTCACACCCTAGCAGCATCAGGGTGGTGGCCACCATAGTCACATCATGGTTGGCAGTATTGGACACCGAAAACTTGTTCTAGTACGTGGGCACTATGGATGTCCTTGGGTGAAAGTCCCTAAATCCTGTGGTATCAGTAGGATGCTCCAGCGTCGAGACCGAGTGGATAACATGAGCACCCGTGTGCCAAATACCAGTAGGTCGCGTCTCCCACTGTGTCGAGGTCGGTTGGAAAGGGGTGTGACCTTATCCGCCCGGTTGAAGTGGGCTGTAAGCTAGGTCGAGTCTGACCAGCTTATGGAATGGGTCCGCTATCGGCGAGCCGGGTGGGCATTGGCATACCACTGACGAGGCAGATAGTGAGGTCCTTTCTACTCACTTGGTTATGCGCGCGATGTGCGGCGGCCAATATTAGAGTATACTAGACCCCGGTGATGTCCCAGATGAGAACTATTTTGATATGTGGATCAGTTGAGGATTGACATGTTTGCATTACATCTCTAGCATGTAACACTGGGCCATGTAGGCCCTTGCATTGCATAGCCTTGAGATGGCTGATAGCATTCATGAACTTAGTAACTTAGCCCTCTACTACTTTCGCTTACTCTGATATCTGTATACTTGTCATATGCATCACACGCGCACACACGCACTCTACTGGGCTTCGTAGGAAGCTCATGCGCGTTTGTTTACACTGTAGGTACTAGAGCCTATCAGCAGCGTTGAGCGCGGTTTATGTACCTGATATTTTGGACTTCTGATTCATGTTGTATTTCCCTTTCCAACACTGTACTCAACAAACTTATTAGTGGATATTTGATGATGTTTTATGGTTTTGATTATGCTCCTGTACAAAAAAATTTACCCTGAAAATCCTCCTGGTAGGATCCCAGGATCGGAACCTGGCACCTGAGAGCTAGGAGCCGAGAATGGGGTACTACGGAGGCTGTTGGCACCAAGGTCGGCGATCGGGAATTTAGTGAGCCCGGTCCCCGAGTTTGGGGCGTGACATAGGAGGTCCTTAAATCTTTCCCAACATTGGAAGAATGATTCACTCTCTTTAGCCGAAAAATTCATTATGGCTCTTCGAAGGGTGTTTGTTTTATGTGTCGGGAATAACTTTTTCAAGAAATTTCGGGTCATCTCGTTCCATGACCCTATCGAGTGTGGTCTAAGAAAGTGAAGCCAAGTCTTAGCTCTTTCTTTCAATGAGAAGGAAAAAGGTTTAAGTTCAATGGCATCTTCTGAAACATTAGTGTATTGCAAAGTAGCTTCCACTTCTTCAAACTCCTTTAAGTGTAGGTATGGGCTCTTAGAGTCTAGCCCATGGAACTTTGGTATGAGTTGAATTACTCCTGGCTTTATATCGATGTTTCCCCCGATTAGTGGTAAGACCACGCACGAGGGTGTAGTTGCACGGGCCAGTTGTAGGTAATCCAGTAAAGATCTCATTGGAGGAACATTGTGTACCGTACTAGGAGGGGAGGATTCCCTAATGGAATTTGATCCATACTTTCCAAATTTTTCATGATGTTCAATAGATTTTCGAATTCGTCTATGAATGGAGAGTGGTCTAACTAAACCACCTTCGGATTGTAGACGATTGTTGTGGTCACGTTCCCAACGGGACATAAACCACACAAGTCAAAATCTAAACTAATCCTAAGTCCTAAAATCTGAAATTAATCAAAAAAATCTAAAAATTGAAAATATGCAAAAAGCACTAAGTTAGAAGGATATTACCCGATTCACTTGAACTAGAGAAGAAGTCGTACAAAGAAAAACAATTTGTTAGTCCTAGGAAATCAAAAAAATCTATCTACTTTTACTTCTGCAGCCACTAAAACAATCTAGAACTGTTATCTAAACTCCCCAGCAATGGCGCCAAAAACTTGTTCGCTCACCTCAAGTGCAAGGCTGTGATGCAGTAATAATTCTCGATAAGACCGAGGTCGATCCACAGGGAATTAGAAAAAAAATTCTAAACTATTCCAGCAACTAGGATTGCAATAATTAAGAGATTCAATTGAGAGAGTTATCTCAAACAGTAATTTAGGAAAACCAATAATTAAAGGAACTAAGGCTTTCAAGGATCCACTTGTAATAATCCCATGTCAATCCAATCAATACAAGCATAAAAAACAACTAGATTTGAAGTTCTCTCTCATCTAGTTGAAAGATAAAGCATTGAAACACATTCGATCCCACTTAAGTTGAACTTCCAAGTTCTAGTCTTATTCAATCACATAGCATTCGAAATCATAGCCTTCAGAGTAGCAGTCATGCCTATGGACTATGACATGCTCAAGGGTTACCATAATTCGAATCTAATACAGCAAAACATGACAATCTCAGAGAATTGCAAGGAATCCATGTCTGAAGCACATGAACTCTCATAAAACTTCTAAAAATATCAACTTTATATGAACTAGAACATTCAAAATTCAAACTTAAAGTAAAAGTACTTGAATCAAACTGAATTAAACATGAAATTATCTACAAGCTTCACCTCTTAGCCTTAGCTGAGAGATTCTAGCCGAGCATTGTCATACTACAACTAGAACTCAAAGAAAAACTAAAAGCATAAAAACCCGGATTCGGGAGAGTTGCAGATGCTCCACGACTGCTCTCTTCACCTCCCAAGAAGTTCCTCAGTTTATATGATGCCCTAGGAAGAGACCCTAGGTGTCCTTTTATAGTGGGGAGGCTCTACCGCCTTAGAAACTTCCAGAAGTGCGTAGCCTTACGCACTTGCGCAGGAAAACTCGAAACTCCAATTAGAAAGTGTTGTTTACGCATGGCCGACCGGTCATGACCGGTCGGATTGGGCTAGCCGACAGGTCTTGACCGATCGAACTAGGTTGTTACGAGTCTAGGGGGTACCAGAGGGTGGCTGACCTGATGGCCTACCAATCTTGACCGGTGGGACTAGGCTGGTCCTTTGTCTAGTGACCTCCAGAGGTGAGCAGCAGGGTGTCCGACCAATCAGGACCGGTCGTGGCTCCCTTGGCCAACCGGTCATGATCGGTCGGACGTCTGTTTCTCTTCTTTTTTTCTTCCTTTCTTTCTTCTCTTTTCTCCCTCTTTCTTCTTCCTTCTTTGGTCCACCTTGGGCCTTCATTCAAGGGCTCCTAAATATGCTCTTTTAGCTAACATTTGTGCAAAGTCTCTCTCTCAATCCTACATTCACTGAACAAGCATTAGATGGGTCTTTTAAACATGCAAACTGTTATAGGCAAAATGGTGGAGATAAGATTTCACGTGGAAATGTCCATTCGACTCTCGAGATCACCTGATCGAGAGTCGAATATTGGACAAGTGCGGGACGCCCATTCGACTCTCGAGATCATCTGATCGAGAGTCGAATATTGGACAAGTGCGGGACGCCCATTCGACTCTCGAGATCATCTGATCGAGAGTCGAATATTGGACAAGTGCGGGACGCCCATTCGACTCTCGAGATCATCTAGGAGTCATGGATAGTCAAATACGGAAAACTAGATTCGCGAGTAGACCTTCTCACAAGTCGTTGAAAGATATTACACCCAAAGTATGTACTTGGACTCGCGACCACATTTTAACCTGCGAGCAGCTTTACTGCGGGCGTCTCCTTCCTTTTCGGAGGTCATGACTCCCAGCTACGGGCGTCTCCTTCCTTTTCGGAGGCCATGACTCCAACTATGGCTTCTGGCCGGATCCATCCGGATTTCAAGGGATTGCCATCTAGGGGCGTGATTGTTGGAAGAAATCATTGGGTTGGATCTGACTAAAAAGATAGGATCTTATCCCACGAAATCAGCGGATTCTCAGTATCGTATGCGACATCAACGGGATTTCGACATCTCACGTAACAGATTGGATTGTTTTAGATCTATATAAGGGGATGGCTCCCTTGAATAGGAGGTACGTACTCATCATTCAAGCTGGGTCCCGTTTTGCTTGGCTTCTCTTCTGTGGCCTAACTTAAGCGTCGGAGGGCTAACGGCTGGTCCCCAGCCACCCTTATTCGCTGTCTTGTTTCAGGTCTGGTGGTGGAAATCCCTCCTGGAGCGAAGGAGAAAAGCCGGAGGATCTCGTTACAAAATCTGACATTAACACAAACCATGCATATAATGTGATGTAATGGGCTAGATCATGTATAAATTAGAGGTTCAAAAGAAAACCGCATCAACTTCCTCTCTCCGTGAGCATCCTTAGCTCTCTCTTAGGGTTCTCTCTTTTCTACAGTAGAATTATAAGAAGAGATAAGGGTTGGGTGCACTAATTATAGGACTCTACCACTCTATAGTTTTTAATAGTCTATATAAGAATGAAATCCTATAAACCTACTATTATCCATGCATGTACATCTAATCAAATGCCTCCACTACCATGGTTATCCATTAAAGGGGAGCGGATTAGGTGCAACCCCGGCCTCACCTAACATTGTGCGGCCCCTACGTGTCACCATATTATTCCTCATCCGTGAGATTTAATCGCACGTGTTAGAGAGACGAGCTCACAAGTCTTCACGAGTCTCTCTCTCTCTCTCTCTCTCTCTCTCTCTCTCTCTCTCTCTCTCTCTCGTCTACTCCCACGCGTGTACTCCCACCCTCCGCCCGTCGTCGGAGCCATCAGTGGCTACCATCGCCTCTTCACCACTTGCTTCTCTCGCCCTCCGCCGATCGCTCTCACTCTCCCTCTTCTCCATCAACTGCTACGAGCGGGTAAGCTTTGAAATTCCATTTCTCTCTCTCTCTGATAAAAAAAAGGAGAATGATGTCAGTGTGATTAGGTTGCACTGAGGATGTGACTAGGTTGTAGACCTATGTGATGACATTGACCAATAAAAAGGCTCCAAATAGGGTTTACCTGTTTGGCAGCCAATAGAGGATCCGAATTCGAGTAGAAGATGATGGTGAATTTGGTTTGTACTTTCAAAGAAGAAGAAGAAAAAAGAAAAAGAATGTAGTATGGAGTCTTAAGTATGGCTCCAATGTGTCATACCTTCATGTTTTAGCATATTCATTATTCAAAGAAAAACTTCATGTAATAGTTGGGTTCGAGGTTGTTATTTTTGCTTGCATGAGTATGCATGTGGGTCCGTGATGCGAACTTAAAAAAAAAAATTTAGGTTTTGCATAGGATGTTTCACTACAAATGCATATTTTCAAATGTTTGAGTAGTATGTTGCACTAAAGAATATGCATATTTCCAGCTATTATCAGTGTAGCTATTTGACAAAAATTTCTTCTTGAGCCGAGGTTAAAGTCCTTTTTATCTTGTAGTGTTTAGCTATTAACCCAATTTCTGCTGTCTTTTTTCCATCTTCTATGTTGATAACTCTTTGTGATAATTTTCGATATGCATTAACTGTCATGATTTTAATTGCTTGTACTTTTCTTCATGAACTTACAGGTTCTAGGGTCCAGAGATTCGAACTAATTTTCTTGAGGATGGCAAGCCCATCTAATTCAAGAAGGGCCAAGCGATCACAATCTCCACAGATTACAACATCAAGGGCGATGAGAACACTCTATGTACAAGCTACAAAAGCTTAGCAGAAACACTTGATGACTATGGGGCCATTAAACCCCTTTAGATTTTTATTTTTATTTTTGTTCTAGGGTTGCCTTTGATGGGTAGAGGTGTTTGTTTTGTTGTGAATGCAGATTGAAATTTGCAATTCTTGGTTGAGGTTGTTGTTGGCAGCCGGTCGCTTTAATTTGGCCGTCAGTCTTCAATCCGAAGTTGGAAGTTCAGATCATTTGGGTTCGTGGTGGCTGCTCGTTGGTTGGGATTCTGTTATGTGATTTGTATTTAGCAGTGGTTTTCGCAATGCAATGATTTTATTTGCATGATGGTGCAGTCACTGAAGTGAGAGAAGAGGTGCAGGTTCTGTCTTGCCAGCTTTTGCTGGTCAGGGGTCAGCTATTTTGGTTGTGGCCTTGCTAGTTGTCTGGATCCTATGTCTGTCATGTTAGTTTTTTTTTTTTTTTTTTTTTTTTTTTTTTTTTTTTTTTTTTTTGGTGGATAGTGGAAGTATTCAATAGGTGAGGCCCGTTTCTTTTGTGGTGCCCTCCTAATGTTGTGGCAGTGTGCTCGTGTCTATGTTTGTATGTGTATAAACAGTGTAAATGCTCTACAGAGGGATCTGATTCATTTATGGCCTACAAGATGAATGATTACGGTCATGGATTATACTAGATTCGGGTTGTTCATCTGTTTTTTTTTTTTTTTTTTATCATGGATGGGTGATACCCAAAAGATCATAACCGTCTGATCATCCTGGGCACTGATCTAATAACCTTTATGGAGTAAAATTTTGGTGGTTGGAAAAAAGGTTCAACCTATGGTTGACATTCCACGCTCGAGTCTTTCAATTCATGGCAAGGATTATCTGGCGAATATGATTTTTGGCATATGGACTGTCCACGAAATGAGAGCTCAATTCATGGCAAGGATTATCTGACGAATATGATTTTTGGCATATGGACTATCCACGGAAGGAGAACACACAGATGAACGGCCAGTATCTCGCACATGTTCGAGAGAGTATTCAGATCTTCTGTGGATGAAAGATGGCTTGTTAATTAGTAAAGGAGATCTGATTGCATGGCCTAAGGTAGCACTAATTGCATGTGCCAGAACTAGTCTGAGAGAGTATTCAGATCTTCTGTGGATGAAAGATGGCTTGTTAATTAGTTAAGGAGATCTGATTGCATGGTCTAAGGTAGCACCAATTACATGTGCCAGACTATGCAACAGGCGGGCCTTAACATGGATGTTCTGAATCTAACAGATTGATCCCAGGAATTCTAGCAATGGGTTCTCTTAGGGGATCAAAACCGTTTGTTGGCTAAGATGCTGAAGTCCTAGACCAATCTATGACAAGCAACTGAGCCATGGAGTCGGAGCTGCAGAATTGATTCTGGGTAAACAATTCTATGAAGAATTACTTACCTAAAAAGGCACACGAGAAAAACATGCATAAGAAACGTGCTTATGTAAACATTGACCGTGTTTGGGTAATATAACTCATGTAAATGCGACACGTTTACCATCATGGCAAGTTGGTCCGAGATCCAATCCATCCATTAGGAAAGCACTACTATTTTGATGCTCTAACCCAAAAATTAGGTTGATCCATTGGTCAGGTGGCCAATAAGTTAAATAAAAAAATTATATTACTTTGACGACAAAAAATAATAACATTTACAACATAATAAGCCAAAATAGTTCCAAATACAAAAATAAAAAATAAAAAATAAAAATAAAAATCCCTCAGCAGCCGCATCACCTGGATTTCTCTATCTTCTTGGGCTGGTAATAGATTTGCAAAGCTGTTATCATTCTTATGGCAAGAATCGCTCACTTAGGTACAGAAAGAAGTCGCTTCTCTACAATTCAAAACATAAAATATCCGCCTCAGCTTGGGTATGGGCCTCATCTAGATCATCCAAATGACAGGCGAGACCTCTCTTGGGTAGCCTTAGCTGCAAGATGGAAGAAAAATGTTCAAAACTGCTAATATCAACCACATGCCAGATGGAAAGAATACATGAGAGTTACTTTTCCTGACCTTGGATTTTGTTGTGATCCTGCCACTAGAATTATTACTCTGAGGAACATATGAGAAACAGGCCGAGGCCGGGGCTGAACCACTAACAGGCGAAGGAGCCTAAATTGAATTCCCTTATCACACTTTCAACAAAAATCCATAGAATCTGTTAGTGCACTTTTCTATGGTATACTAGTGCACCTTGTTTGTCAATTACTTAGGTCAATAGGTCTAGTGTCGGTTGAGCTTAATAAAGACGAAGACCGAAGACTCAAGTGGCCCGGCTGCATCAAGAAAGAAGAATCAGGTAAATGTGATGCCTTGGTGTGCCTTCCCTTGACCAAAACCTAACACATAACCTCTTAGATGACTTGCACCAACTAGGTATACCTTTAGTCATCATCATTAGTCTTAGAACTCCATAAAAAACATGATAAATTAGACTAATTAAAGAGGTGGAAGCTGCTGTAATCAAATAGGCTCAAACAGCAGTTTCCGATAGGACTCCGATCAATCGGACACTGGCTCCGATAGGACTCCGATCAATCGGACAGAAGCTCCGATCAATCGAAAATTTTTCCAGCAACCTTGAAAATCCACTGGACATATTTCCGATCAATCGGACAGTATTCCGATCCATCGGAAGGGGTCCGTCCGATCAATCGGACAGTGTTCCGATCAATCGGAATATCTTCCAGAGACTTCACTGGATAGATGTCCAATCAATCGGACTTGTCTCCGATCAATCGGACCTTCTTCCGATCAATCGGAGATGCGCGAATCTGCCCGTTTTTTTTACCGTTGGAAGAAAATCTATTTAAAAGGGGGATTCGTTTTTTGAGCCAAGAGAGGGGATTTTGAGGAGATAGAAGCCACCATTGCTAGAGATCATTAGAGGCTCTATCCCAAACCTATAGCAAGCCATTCTCCTTGTGTTTTCATCACAAGCTTGGGCCATTCAATGGCATCTTGAGAATAGGACTTGTTCCCTCTTGATTCCTAGGGTTTAGACACCTTGATGATAGTTAAATCATTTGTCTAAACACTACCTAGGAGTCCATTTAGGTGCATTCCTCTAGGAAACCCATTTCCTACCATTTGTAGAGGTTTCACCATTCCCTAGCACCTTGGGCATCTCCAATGGAGCATCACATGCAAGGTAGCTGATCTTGGAGCTGAAGCCTTGGCAAAGCGGCGGCGTCAAAGATCGGGGGAGCACAAGGGGAGCTGATTCAAGCATGGGAGAGCGAGAAGAAGCAACCCAAGACGGTGCAACAAGGGGCTCAATCCGACAAGTAAGGTTGTCTTGTTAAGAATCCATCCACTCAATTCCCTGTGGGAGTTGAGTGTAGAGTTTGTTTGACAAACTCGCCCCGGGGTCGTTAGCCGATCCTTGGCCTATTAGTTGGGCCTAAAATCTAGGGACGTCAGCCGTTCCTTGGCACGTTAGTCGGGCCTAAAACAAAGTCTCCAAGGGGGAGCCACCAACACGGGTGCAAACGTGTAGGTTGGGAGGAACCTGTAAACTCCCCGGTTGGGTGGATCCGAGTTAAAACACCTTGGTTAGGAGGAACCAGATTTAAAGTCCCCAGTGAATGCCGGTGTGCTCAAAGGGGTTGAGTACTTGAACCGGGAGTGGAGTAGACAAGTAGTCGAACCACTATACATCGTTGTGTTTGTGATTGTTCTTGAGCACATTTCTCTTTATGCATTATGTTTAATTGATTAATTATGAATGCTTAGTTAGGAATGTATGCTAGGCACTTGATAGGCACATCCACACTCACAAGATGTACTTTCACTACCTCAAGTAGACTTGAACTTCTTGATCCATCCTCACTCAAGTCTATTTGAGTAGCATAGATTAGGTTCTTCATTAGCTTAATCATTTAATTAATCTATGCTTGTTGAGACTAGGTTGTTTATAGATTTTATCATATGCTAGTCTTTTGATTGGACCCACTTAGGCTTGGAAGCCAAAGTGTTATCGCTTACGTAGTTCAATTTGTTAAATTTGTTAAGTAGGTGAAAAGATTTTAAAAAATGTCCTAATCACCCCCTCCTATAGGTTTAGCCATAATTCTAGTTGCTCCTCGAGCTTCCGCACGCGTATGCGAAGGGTGTCGTGTTAAGCTACCCGACGCAATTTCAGAATCTATCATTTTCCTTATTTTCTTTTCTTTTTCTTTTTATCAAGTTTCAGAGGTGATATATCTAGTCATTGCTCACTCCAGAATAATGCTTCTGATTGAATTATGCAGTAGGGACTATTTTTAAATTGCACCAATTACTATTTGCTTCTGAGGATCCTACTTCAAAATGCATGTAGGAAAGTACCCCACCAGTCCAAGTGGCACATGTGTTAGAAATCTAGTTTGTTAATCGAATGCGTGCCATGGTGAATGTACACTAGACCAAAGATCTGGTTGGTCCAAACAATTCAAATAAAAATTACATATAAAAAACCCAAAACTTCATATAAAAATTACACTTGAAATTCCTCCACCACTTAAAAAAAACCCAAAACTTCATATAAAAATTACACTCCCAAATAATTCAAATACCTCAAAAATAAAAAATTTGACACCTCCCTATACCCATGAAATAAGCATAATTCAATACCATGATCTACAAAGGTTTCATATATTCTTCTAGTTTGCTATATTCTATCTTCTAACATTCCAGCTCTGAAAATCCCTAATTGGGGGATAGGAAATCGAAAACCCCCAATTACATGTGCTATTGCATAACCCTAATTAGGGTTTCGACTCTAAAAAACCCAAATTTGGGATTAAGGAATCATCAATTCCCAATTACATTCACCATTATAGAACCCTAATTAGGGTTTCGACATTCAACGGGGGGGGGGAATTCCAATGTCGAAATGAATCAATTAATGAAATTACCTATTAGAGGATAGTGGAGAAACTCTTGGGGAAAAATGCCTTCTTTTCTTCTCCTTTTTCTGATCAGTGAGAGAGAGAAAGAGAGAGAGAGAGAGAGAGAGAGAGAGATGAAATTTTAGAGCTCGCCCGCTCGTAGCAGTTGTGGAGAAGAGGGAGAGTGAGAGTGATCAGCGGAGGGCGGGAGAAGCAAGTGGTGAAGAGGCGATGGTAGTCACTGATGGCTCCGACGACGGGCGGGAGCAAACGAGGGGGGGGGGGGGGGGGGGGGGGGGGGGGGGGGCACGAGAGGGAGAGAGAAAAACGAGAGAGAGACGAGAGACTCGTGAAGACTTACGGGCTCTCCTCTCTACTATGTACGATTGAATCTCACGCATGAGGAATAATATGTTGACACGTAGGGGCCGCACAATATTAGGTGAGGCCGAGGTCGCACCTAATCCGCTCCCCCAATAAAGACCCTTTGCCCATTTAAATCAAATAGTGGATCATCAAATCTAAACCATTATATTGTAATCAAGTGTGATTAAAACGGTTTTACTGGTCAAAACAAAAGTTCAATGGTTAAAAGCATTTATAAAGCTTTCTAAAACTTTTTTAATGTAACAAGCAAGTACCATTTGATGAACCTTTGATATCTTAAATCTATGTAATAAATGTATTCCTAGAAATCTAGTGGACCCCTTTTAGCCCATACAAAGATCAACAAACCTTAATAAATGCACACACTATTATTAGCTACGCAATGACCTTATAAAGTTAAAGTAGATATAATAAAGCCCTTAACCCTCATACATCCTTATGTATAAGAATTAGTTAGATTCTAATGCACCAACAAATCAATCACAGTATCGAAAAATGAGCCCACAAATTAATAACTTTACATCAATTCACCAATGCAAGTGCCTAATAGGTCCCAATGAGAGTCTTGTATCTATGGCTCAAAATACCATGTAGGGTAGGGAAAAGGCATATCAACTCAAAGTCTTACCCAACGGTGGAGACCTTCCATTTTAATTCATCGTCAATCCCCTCACACAGGATGATCATATCCATCATCATGTAATAACAATACCACAAGTCTATCCCAAAACCTACTAGATGTCATTATATAATTGAATATTAAGATCCATGGACCACAAATCTCCCTTGACTGACGGTTATACTAATCTCAAGTTCTCCAAGACAACTAGATGAATGATTTCTATCCTAAAAGTTAATCATTGTTAGTCCCCTTACATAAGATGACCATATCAATCATAATGCGATAACTATAGATGAAGATCTATCCTAAAACTTATTGGATGGTCATGGTATAATAGGTTACCAAGATCTATGACCACAACTCTCTCTTCATCGATGACATCATGTCAATCTCAAGTCCCAAGGATAAATAAAGGAATGATTTTTTCACTTAACCAATATTTATGTATGTTTAAGGTACAAGCACATTTTAATTAAAGCATACTAATTTGTCCACCTAAGAAACTTAGTTATTATGATTTATAGTTGAAATCATCACTGTCACATCCACATGGCCAATGGATTAGAATAAAAATGGTTTTTATATTATAATGCCAATAATCTTTAATTTTTCCTCAAATCAATGCATGCTTAAATACCTCAAGCACACGTCTAGCTGGACTTCTTAGCTAAGAGGATTAAAGAGTCATACCGGTTCTCTCAAAAATGTTCATACAAACTCTTTAATAGTAATTCTCACTATTTAATAAAAATAGTTAACCACAAATCAGGAATAGTTGTGCACAACATGAATTCCACAATTGTCACATCCATAGCATGCATTTATCCATGATCATAACTCAATCATCTAACAACTCTAGTTTACTTAAGATCTCCATGATCCATTGAGAAAGTAGGTGTGTGCATCTACAAACTTGGATCATCATAGAACTTATCAACATGTCATGCTAAATCGACAATGTTACCTTATGAGTGACCTAACACAATATCTAATGCATCACCATGAGAAGTCATACATCTACACAAGTGGATCCAAAGTCATATATAGACTAGTGTTGCTCTAACATGAACATCCTCTAGTACAAGCCAAAAGCCAAAGTGTTTACCATGTTTATACTAACTAAGACATCTCATCTCTAGTCACATCTAGTATATAAAATGTACCATGTTCCACTCAGTCCAAAGGAAAAGAACATCACTAAGGATCTAGCGTAAACAGACTATTTATGCCTATTAGCATCCATCCTTAAGTAATACTACTAAGTTAAAATCATCTGAGTAACACCTTAGAACCAACTTTCACTATGATAGAAAATTAGATATACCAATAATGCAACCCTCCATAACTTCAAGTGTAACCAACATCTCCATCCCTAATGCTCACCATCAAGGCAAGATCAATAATGTCATCATTCATACAACAAACTAGTGTGTCATGTGAGAATAGGTCCCTTCCGTGATTCATAAAGCATCACCAAGTGATACAAGTAGAGCTTTGGCTTCACATCACCATCACCTAGCACATGGGTGGTGACAACCATTCTTTTATTAAGATCAGGATGTGTACAGTAATTAAATTTGGGTTAATGTGCTAAGTACCTTCATCTAATCCCATCATCTCAGACATCTCCATGATGCATCAAACAATTAATCTTTCACTAAGATCTTTTATACTTGGACATCCTATGATCGAATAACATGATTAGTGTATCGTATATCTCTAAGCCATATAGATAGAATACAAGGTTCAATCCTTAACACTGGATTCTCCTTAGAGAGGATCAAGCATCTTCCATCCATGATATAAATCACACATATTTAAAGGCAATAATAAAACATAGAGTAAAAGTAACAAAGAGGATTAAAAATTAATCATCTCACATGATCAAACCACCGTTTCTCAAACAAGCGATAATAATAATAAAAAATTAACTAAACTATTATATGTAAATTGGGTCAAAGACCCTAAACCTCAATACTCATAAACCTCAAGCTATTCCTCTACTCCTTACATATGCATGCTTACCTTCTTTATACTTTCCATCATGTTCCTTCTAAATCTTGTTTGAGAAAAATATATTGCTGCAATTAAGGGTTTAAATGAGGTGTTGTGAACTTTCCATTAGTCGTTGGGCATTAGGCGTCTTATATAGCCATGGTTGGCATCAAAGTTTGATCATGAGAGGCAGTGGCATCAAATACTTAATTAACCAACGAGACATGAGAAATAGGTTATTCGTTATGTTGGAATTTTGTGGCTCTTTAATTACATTAAGGAATCATTGCTTGCATTGGAGAATTGTTGAGTAATTTAGACTGCATCTGTAAATTTATGTGAATGCTTATACGCCATACATCCAAATACATTCAAGGTGAGTGGCTTTCATTAATATATGGAAATTATTACATTTCAAGTTATGGTTAGGCATGAGTCCTTAATTACATTCTTGGAAGAAAAAAATTTATTAAAAGGCAAAAACTAAGGCAGGTGTCCTACTACATGGTGTAGAATATGTTTAATTCTTAGTTCTTCGTCCTTAAAAAGTTTAGAACCAAGAACCTCATAATGGCCATGGCGCACACAAAGGGTTATCCCGACAATGTTGTGGGGGCTTACATGCCAGAAACAAGTGAAAGATGGTTCTTTAGCTCCCATCATCGGATAATGAGGTCCTCTATGTTGACTGCTGACTATAAAGTGGTCTACACCTAATCCGAAGAATGGCCGAGTGATAAGTCCATCAAAGGTTGTTTACGCCTGTTTACACAACAAAATTGTATTTGTGTACATAGGGGAGACAAGAGTAATATTCTAATATTAGACAAGAAATGGAGAAAAACATTCATCACTTGATTTTGTTAAGTTCATTGAGTTCTTCATACATTCCATTGATACATCATCCCTTGATTCTACAATAGTGTATACATTATACAAAATGTAACATGTTTATAAAAGTATTTTGGCAAAGCTTCGCTTCATCTTTCTTTCATTCTGTCTAAGGACAGAGAAATAGGCTTCTGAGATGGAGTTGTTCTTCTCCTTAGAGACAAGACAAGTCAATCTAACTAGGCATCACTCATTTGCAACTTTAAATGAAGCACACAGACAAGAGCTAGGCTCATTATGTAGCCGCGTAACGGACTCACGCGGGCCTTATAAGGCACTAAAACCCTCCTGACTTTTCATAGAACTCCTTGATTTTTCAAAATGTTGGTAGCATCTATCATTCCTACCACTTTTGGGGATTGCACCAAGTACACTCAGCCCAAAAGAAGAAAAGATAAGTTCTCTCTTTGAGCCAAGAATCTTCTTTTGTGTCTTCCATCTTTGACATTGTCTTGATCTTCAATGCTCTTCACTTTTGAAAGGGCAATAGGAGTGAAAACAGCCCCAATAACTTTAACAAAATATCAGAAAATATGGCAAAAATGCTCTTCAGAGTGCTTTTACATGACCCACAAACAATGGTATTACCTACTTCTGTGAATTCTTCACTTCAATCTTCAACTTCTTCGTTTCGATAGAGTTTCCTCATTATTTTTTTATTATCGGCATCCGTACTTTATGCATTCAACCCAAGAAGAAGGAGATGCACAAGGCTCTCTCCGTACCTTTGTAGTCTTCAGAAGGAGCTCTAAAACTTGAGACTTCGAAAGCGAGTGCCAAATGAGGACCCCTGGGGGGGTATTTATTAGCTTTGGGGCAGATCTCGCGTAAAGCACCATTCTTCTGGCAACCCTTTTACGCAACTTATGTAAAAGCAAACCTGTTTACACGGGTCGCATAAACAAGATTCTTCTTGCACTTTTCTTCTATTCTCCCACTTTGCTCTAATATTTTCCATTCTTTCTCCTTATTTTCTTCATTTTCATGTCTCAACAAATGCCCCCTTTTTGATCTGTTTTGAGAAGATTTGAATTGACGCGAAAGAGATCAAAACATCATCAAACAATCAGCTCCAAACATCATCAAACATCCATCATCTATTAATTTGGGCACAAATCACAAATAATGAATTTGAGAAAAATCTCACGCATTACAATTTTCCATCCATGGTCAGGCATGAAAAATTGTAACTTCTATTTCTTTCTCTTTACTTAAGCCTGTTCATAGTCAGACACAAGCACACCTAGTATAGAATTCCAAGCATCATCCATATCTAGACTATGGTCAAGCTCGTAGACAGAAGAAATCTGAAATTTTTTTGATTAACCACACCAGAGAAAGAAATAATAAAATCAATCCTGAAATTTGAATGAAACCAACAATTAGAAAGGATTTAATCCAATTAGGGGCTTCATCTCATCCCTAGCAAAATAAAATTTGCTATCCATGGTGTAAATTAAAGAATCAAAAGACAAGAAAACTAAAAGAACAAGTTGAAAAATAATTTCTCAGGAAAAACTTCAACCTTTTGTCTCTTCTTTTACTCTATTTGGCCAACATCACCACCAATCCTCTCTCTGAAATTCATCCTCCAAAAATCCTGCAAAAAAACTCTCTTGAGAATGGCTTTAACTCCCTATTTATAGTATAGACAGGAAGACAGCAACGAAACTAATTTTGTTTCGCTTCGTACGGAATAAAAAACTGTAGGATTTCGTTAAGATTTGAACTGTGGACTCCTTAGCATCTGTACTTTCTCATGAATGGCTTGGATCTTCAAAATTATCCTTTGAGTGGGCCCACGAATCAGAATAGTGATCGCCTCGTCAATTTGCACAATTCGGATAGATGTAGAACTACTCATCTTGTGGTCAACGGTACCAAGTGTATAAAGGTCGGATTGTTCTTAAATTTAAAATTTTGGTTGAAAACTTCCTCCTATAAATGATAAAAGGTTTGGATTGTCCAAAATTACTCCAGAATGGGGTGCGAAAATCAAAACATTTAGGGCTTTTCCAGAATCTGCACAGGTGGAATCTTTCAGGATTGTTCATCTTCCTTCGACTAGTACAATCAATCCACATATCCGATTAATATGAAACTTCATGGTTTTGCAGATATTGATGTGTTCTACAAGATGGTCTGATTATATTCTTTATATCATTAGTGATGGGCCACCTAGACTGTTTCTAAGTTAAGTCGATAAAAATCAGGAACCTTCCAGACAGTTAGTATTGTTTCTGCCACCACGATCAATCTGAAGTTTGGATCGACATGAAATTTGTTAGGTTTTTTCGGTGTTGAGCTGTTCTACGACATGGATGGAATGAATTTCTAAAAATCATCAAGGTGGGCCCCACAAATTGGACTGAAATTGACAATCATTTTCTGTTTGAAATCCCAAAATGAAAACTTGTTGTTTCCTATTCTATTTGAAACTCAAAGCCGGACGGCAATCTTGTTTTCCTTTTTTTCTTTTCTTATTTCTGGAAGTATGTATGGGGTCCACTTGTTGTATGTGGGATCCATCTGGATGGTGGATGCTTGAGTAGGCTTGTGAGATCGTTGGATAATAGATGGTGGATAGAAGGTTGTTTGGAGATGGGATGAACTGTTCCACTACTACTGTAAAGATCAGTTGTTGGACACTGATTTTTGGAAAGGATGGTCTTGATGGATGGCTTATCTTTTGTTGTTGGTGCTTGAAGGAAGGGTTCACTTTGCTGGATGGTTGTATTAGAGTTGAATGTGAGGTCCACCATATCTGGACGTTGGTTGCTAGAGGATGGATGTAATAAGGTAGGATGACGCTTAGTCTTGCAGCTGGTCACAAGTCACACCTGTATACAAGATCCCGGCATTCATTTTCTAAGTGGAGTACCAGCTTAGTCATGAGCACACCTCTAGATTGCTAGGAAGATTGTTCAATATCGAACATAAGACTGTGGGACTTTCCTACTACTTGCTAAGTAATTTTTTTGGTTGCCTCTCCACGAAGCCCAGTTTTCTCTACCGAGTAACAACAAGTAGTCGAATCACAACCATCTCGCCTACGAGCCTAATCTTTATAAAAAGATTTTGAACAGACTATCATCCAACCAACCATCTCGCTTAGACATTTTAATTCTAAGTAACAAAAAGACAATCATTATTTACAATCGCCTTACCTATGAAGCTTAGTCAAGTGGCAGATTGTCAAAGATAAGCCCTCCACCGGCCATCTTGCTACGAAGCCTGACTTCTCGTTGAGTATGAAGAAACAGTTACCCTGCTCAGACGACCATCTCATCATGAAGCCCAACTTTCCATCAAGTAATGAATAAAAGACTGTTACTCCACGAAGCTCAATTTTCTACCGAGCAACAAACAAACTGTTGTGTTTTCTTTTAAGCTAATTGAAAACATTCTTATAGTAAATATTAATAAAATAATTTTAGCTTTTTTATTGTTTGGTTTTTATTAATATTGTGTCATTCTTGAACCTTAGTTTCTACCACGCACTTAATTAAAAGTCCTTTCATTTATAAGGTAAAAAGAACTCATCAGAAAGACAAACCCTCCCCTTCGCAAATCTATTGATCTTATACGATCGGTGGCTAGATAGATAGCCGAAATGTATGGACTTCAGTCTCTCAGTCTATTTCAACGCCTAGAGTCATATAAGTTTGGTTCTATTTGAGTTTTATTGGGCTCTAACAGGTCCAACACACATACAGCATGCACGATTGAATTCGAGCCAAATAATATATGTATTGTTATAACTACTTAAATTTAGATTAGATTAATTTTATATCATCTCCATAATTCTATATATATAGTGATAAATGAAAGGGGAACATCAAATCTGTCAATTACAAAAAAAAATCACATTATAGCTATTCTATGAGGTATTATAAGTTTAATATTCTCATAAGCAATTCTACATATATCTACATGTGCCCAAGTAATTTATATGCATGATGTTTGAACTATATCTTTGATTTTACATATTAAAGTAGGCATATTTTTCATAGAACATTGCACTAGTATTTTTTAATTTAAAAGTTGGATGTTTCATTCTGTTTACACCTGATTTAACCACGCCAAATCTGACGACTAGTAAGCCGACACGTGGTGGCACTACTATATGAAAGATCTAGACGAGATCCTCATAGCTGATGTGACCAACAGGAGAAGGTTTTGAAGCACAAGAAAAGTGGTCACCATGAGACACGTATTACTAAAAGTTGTTGCAAGACACATGGTAAAACAAAAAAGTCATAGGCTCCATAATGACGTAAAGAGGAAGTCATAACTGTTGTTTTAGTTGGTAGTTATTCTTATCACGATACATGGTAGAAGCTAAGTGGCTGCACACCTGAGAAGTTATAAGGGCCTGTTTGGTTCATTCAATTAATTAGGATTACATGGGCTGGAATTGCTTTATTATAATAATTACTTGCTATCAGGAACTGTCATGGGTTTAAAATTTTTGGGTCTATATCTCACTGCATGTTTGACATGTAATAGAGCCCATGAAATCCTTGTGTTGTAACAGTCCCCTTGGAAATCCCAAATTAAGGTTGATTCGACGTTTGGATTAGCCAGTGGTAGCAATGTATACACCTTGTACGAACCAGAGGTGTGTTTGGAAACTATTGGCATGGTCGTCTGAGCAATATTTGGATTGAGTGAGACTTATACATGGATTAGAAGTGGGATTGGGAAAATCCTTCTCTTCTCAATGCAATATAGGGCACGAAACCCAATACCCTAATCCATCACTGCACTTGTAGTTTCCAAACGTGTTTTGAGGGCTCAAAATGTGGAATTTAAAATTCAATCCCACCTAATCCCATTTAATGCAATGCACAAAATAGGCCCTAAGTAGAATGCTTTGATATGTAGGATTAGATAAGGCAATGATCAACAATGACAAATGGCATAATGTTATCGTTCACGCGTGTTTGAAAGTAAGTTAATTATGCGAAGATCATGAAGACATCTCTTAGGATATAAATATAACCAGCTACACTTGTTGAACGATTAGTCGATTAGAAGAAGATCTCACAAAAAGTATAATCAGTCGCATTAGCTAATTGACCAATCAATCTAGAGGAGTTCTTAGAGGCTGATTCTAATACTAACAAACCAACTTATAATTTTATAAATTCAGTAAAGAATAAAGAGCTCAAAGCCCACACCACTCAAATACAACAAAATACTACTCTTCTCAGCACAACGTTACTTATCCTTTGTCAATGATGGACACTTATCATCATTATTATTATTTAATCCAATTCCTCCACTGTTAACCAAAGCAATGCTTTAAACTAGCCCGATCGACTCGAATTGACTAGATTAGAATATGTTAGTTAGACACCCTATGTCCATAATGATATTGTCGAACCTAAGAAGATCTAAATGTCTCAAACAGATGGCCAGTAGGGTCATCTTGACGTGTATCTAGATATTCTACTTGACCATCTCGCCATGAAGTTCAACCAAAGTGACAAATAGTTCGTTGTTTATTTACAGCTACCTGGCCATGAAGCCTAGTCAAGTGACAAACAAGTGGTTGTTCTAAATAGCCTTGCCCATAGAGTCAAGTTCTAAGCAACAAATGGATAGTTGTTCCCATGACTATCTTACCACGAAGTAAGGACTCAAAGTGATGAACATTTTGACACACTGAACGACCTTTCCGACACGAAGTACGTGGCTGAGTGATGAATGGTCAATCATCTAAACAACAACCGACTCGCACACAACGCTCAACTGTACGAGGTAACAAATGGATTGTTATCTCCCAACAACCGTCTTAACACGAAGAGTCACGCGGTGAATGGAGTGTCAAAGATCTGCTGACCATTGACCATTTTACAATCAAACTCAAACCTGCATGATGAACAGGTAGTCATTTCGAACGACCACCTTGCAATGAAGCCAATCGTGTAACGAATAGACCTCTAACCTATTGAGTGTGGAGCTAATCACACCAGGCATGGTCGGGCACCTGGACAGTCAGTGGACCAAGCGCCCGATATTCATGTGATTGAGACTAACGTCTCTGGATTGTTCTAAGAACAGTCGGGCACCCGACGATCAAGTCAACCGGGCGCCCGATATTAGGAAATTATTTCTCGTTTCTCGCTGAACTGTTTCTACATTAGGCGGGCGCCCAACCAGCCACGACCAGTTTTGCGGGCTTTCCTATTTTGGGTTCTATTTCCTTGTTTTACTATAAAAAGGGTTGTAACTCGAGATTAGGCCATGGGATTAAGGTTTTTATATGTCCAAAGTGAGAAAGAGGCGAGAGGTTAGCAAAAAGGGTCATCTCTATGCATGGGAGCATAAGAGGAGGTAAGTGTATTACTTGTAACTTCGTTTTCTTCATAGTGGAAGTTTGCACCTGTGTTTTTTTACCCTTGTTGGGGCTTTTCCACATAAATTATGTCTTGTGGATTGTTAATTTGTGTGAATTCTACTTCTAGTTATTATTTCTTCCTGTTTATCATTTATGAGTGAGACCGGAGATTGGATCTCGGTTCACCGACGTTGTTGGCATGCTGCGCAACAACTGGTATTAGAGCTATTGGTTTAGTTCAAGTGAGAGCAATGACGGAAAAAGGAAAAACTAGAATTGAGAAGTTTGATGGTTCAAACTTTGCCTTTTGGAAGATGCAGATGGAGGATTATCTGTATCAGAATGACCTCTATATTCCTCTAGAAGGAAAGGAGAAGAAACCAGAGAAGATGACAAATGATGAATGGGTTTTAGTGGATGGAAGGCTTTAGGAACGATCTGACTCTCTTTGTCTAAGAGCGTCGCCTTCAATATATCCAAAGTAAAGATCACAAAAGAATTAATGCAAGCTTTGGCTACGATGTATGAGAAACCATCAGCATCCAACAAGGTTCATCTTATGAAACAACTATTCAACATGAAGATGTCAGATGGTGGGGGCATGGCTGAACATCTAAATGAGTTCAATACAGTCACGAGCCAATTGGAATCCGTTGGCATCAATTTTGATGATGAGGTTAGGGTACTATTGATCTTGTCCAGTTTGCCAGACAGTTGAGATGATTTGGTAATTGCCGTAAGCAATTCCTCAGGGTATACAAAGTTGAAATTCGATGATGTGGCCGATCTAATTCTAAGCGAAGAATCTAGAAGGAAGGCATCGGGAGCTTTAGGGGATTCAGGGAATGCTTTAAATGTTGAAGGAAGAGGAAGATCTCTAAACAAAGGAGGTAATAAACACGAGCATTCTAAGTCAAGGAATAAGTCCAAGGGACCGAAAGACAAGGACGGGTGTTGCAT
This sequence comes from Liriodendron chinense, assembly GCA_003013855.2. Lineage (NCBI taxonomy): Eukaryota > Viridiplantae > Streptophyta > Magnoliopsida > Magnoliales > Magnoliaceae > Liriodendron > Liriodendron chinense. Next base: position 5,446,646 of record ML058508.1, on the reverse strand, counting down.
TGCAAGAAGAAGGGGCACATGAAGCATGCTTGCAGGGCGCTTAAGAAACAAGAAGGAAGCTCTCAATGTGGGAAGGATTCAGTGAATCTATCTGAGGAGGGTGACACAGAGGCGTTGATCTTGTCTCTTAATGCGCGCAATGAGTCTTGGGTTGTAAACTCGGGTGCTTCGTTTCATGCCACTTCGTCAAAAGAAGTTCTTCGTGATTATGTGTCAGGTGACTTCGGAAGAGTCTACTTGGGTGATGATGAGCCATGCAGTATTATTAACAAGGGAGACGTTCACTTAAGTTAGAAAGACGGATGGTCTTAAAGTTGAAGGATGTCAGACATGTACCGAGTTTGAGACAGAATTTGATCTCAGTGGGGCAGTTAGCCGATACCGGATATGTGACGACATTTACGAGCGATGCATGGAAGGTCATAAATGGTGCCTTAGTAATATCTCGAGGCAAGAAGGAAGGTACCTTGTACGTGACTTCCGGATCATACAGTTCACTCTCAGTCGCATCAACTAGAGTGAAAAGGCAATTATGGCATCAGAGGTTAGGACATATGAGTGAGAAGGGGATGAAAGTACTATTCTCAAAGGGGAAGCTACCTGGGTTGAAGGCAATCGATCTGGAATTCTGCGAGGATTGCGTGTATGGCAAGCAGAAGAGAGTAAGCTTCAAGAAGACAGGATACGCTCCAAAGACACATCCGTTGGAGCTTATACACACTGATGTGTGTGGACTGGCACAAGTATCATCTCTTGATGGTTCACGTTATTTTGTCTCTTTCATTGATGATGCTAGAAGAAAACTGTGGGTTTATTTCTTAAAGCATAAATCAGATGTATTTGATATATTTAAGAAGTGGAAGATAACGGTAGAAAATGAGACAGGTAAAACTGTAAAGTGTCTCAAATCTGATAATGGGGGAGAATACTGTGATAAGAGGTTTGAGAAGTATTGTGCAGCAAATGGGATCAAACATCAGAAAATGATTCCAGGGACACTGCAGCAAAACGGTGTGGCTGAGCGCATTAACAGGACCATCCTTAAGCGCGCTAGGAGCATGAGGCTACATGCAGGGTTGCCCAAGACCTTTTGGGCAGATGCTGTGAATATTGTCGTATATCTCATCAATAGAAGTCCCTTAGCACCATTGGATGGTGGGATACCAGAAGAAACATGGACTGAAAAAGAGGTGAACCTTGCACATCTCAGAGTGCACTTCTTATGTTCATATTGATGTAAAGCACAGAAACAAGTTGGATGCGAAGTCCAGGATGTGCACGTTTATAGGCTACAGGCAGCATGATTTTGGCTACCGGTTTTGAGACACAGAGAACCGAAAAATCACCAGAAGTAAGGACGTAGTCTTCAATGAAAAAGTGATGCATAAAGACAGTTTGTAGCAAAAACAGAATAAGGCCGATGAGAAGGAATTCGTAGAGTTAGAAGAGTTACCGGACACGGGTGTTACAATGCCACAGTATGAGCATGCACAGGAATATGATGAGGCAGAACCACAGACACCGGTTGTGAGGAGGTCTACTCGGGAGAGGAGACCCAAGGTTCGATACTCACCCTCCTTACATTATCTACTGCTAACAGATAATGGTGAACCAGAGTGTTTTGAAGAGGCATTACAGTCAGATATGCGGGTTAAGTAGGAACAGGTCATGGATGATGAGATGAACTCTCTTGAGTTCAATCGTACGTGGGAGCTCGTTACTCTACCTAAGGGTAAGAAAGCTCTTCATAACAAGTGGGTTTATAGATTGAAGGAGGAGCATGATGGTTCGAAGCGATACAAGGCTAGACTGGTTGTGAAAGGTTTCCAACAAAAGGCAGGTATCGATTTCACTGAAATATTTTCACCAGCGATGAAAATGTCTACGATTCGCATGGTCTTGAGTATAGTGGCTACAGATGATCTACATCTAGAGCAGCTAGATGTTAAGATAGCCTTTCTTCATGGGGACCTTGAAGAAGAGATATATATACATCAGCCGACAGGATACGTGGCACCAGGAAAGGAGAACAAGGTGTGTAGACTGAAGAAGAGTCTATATGGCATGAAGCAGGCCCCGAGGTAGTGGTACAAGAAGTTTGACAGTTTTATGTCAGGAAACGGGTACAGGAGATGTCATGCAGACCACTATTGCTACTTGAAGAAATTTAATATGTCGTACATCATCCTTCTTCTGTACGTTGATGATATACTTGTAGCAGGATCAAGTATGAAGGACATCTCAGATCTCAGAAGACAGTTTGTCTAGAGAATTTGCCATGAAAGATTTACGAGCTGCAAAACAAGTTCTAAGCATGAAGATAAAGCGTGACAAGGAAAACAAGAAGCTAGTTTTGTCACAGACAGAGTACATAGTCAAGGTACTTGATCGATTCAGCATAGGAGGTGTTAAGCCGGTTAACACTCCATTAGCCAACCACTTCAATCTTTCTAAGGAGCAAGGAGCTAAAACGCAGGAGGAACGGGACTACATGACTAAAGTCCCATATGCGTCAGCTATAGGGAGTCTCATGTATACTATGATTAGCACGAGGCCAGATATTGCTCAAGCAGTGGGAGTTGTTAGCAGGTTCATGAACAACCTTGAGAAGGAACATTGAGAAGCTGTGAAGTGGATCCTCAGATACCTGGTAGGTACTGTGGATATAGGGCTATATTATGGAGGATCGAAAATCAAGCTACAAGGCTACGTCGACTCAGATTTACCAGGGGATATTGACAGCAGAAGGAGCACAACAGGGTATGTCTTTACCCTAGTTAGTATTGCAGTCAGTTGGGTCTCTCAGTTACAGAAAATAGTGTCCATCAGTACAACGGAAGCAGAGTATGTTACAGCTATAGAAGCGTCCAAGGAGATGGTGTGGATGCAAGGTTTTATGAAAGAGTTGGGGAAGAAGCAAGCAGATTACAAGTTGTACAGTGACAGTCAGAGTGTGAAGTGGGCTAAGAATTCAGTCTTTCATTCAAAAACCAAGCATATTGACATCAGATATCACTCCATACATTCGTTACTGGAAGATGGATTGATTGCTCTGGAGAAGATCCATACAAGTGAGAACCCTGCGGATATGTTGACCAAGGCGGTTACACGGGAGAAGCTAAAGCTGTGTTCAGCTTTGATTGGTCTTCAGGCTTGAAGACGGGGAGGTGGTGCACTCCGGATCGATGTAGAAGACGAAAGATCATATGGTGATGTGTCTCAAGTGGAAAATTGTTGAGTGTGGAGCTAATCACACCAGGCATGGTCGGGCACCCGGACGGTTAGTGGACCGGGGGCCCGATATTTATGTGATTGAGACTAACGTCTCTAGACTGTTCTGGGAACAGCAGGGCACCCGATGGTCAAGTCGACCGGGCGCCCGATATTAGGGAATTATGTTAGTGCACTTTTCTATGGCATACTAGTGCACCTTGTTTGTCAATTACTTAGGTCAGTGGGTCTAGGGTCGGTTGAGCTTAATGAAGACGAAGAACGAAGACTCAAAACGGACCGGCTGCATCAAGGAAGAAGAAACAGGTAAAAGTGATGCCTTGGTGTGCCCTGCCTTGACCAAAACCTAACCCATAACCTCTTAGATGACTTGCACCAACTAGGTATACCTTTAGTCATCATCATTAGTCTTAGAACTCCATGAAAAACATGATAAATTAACTAATTAAAGAGGTGGAAGCTGCTGTAATCAAATAGGCTCAAACAGCAGTTTCCGATAGGACTCCGATCAATCGGACACTGGCTCCGATAGGACTCCGATCAATCGGACAGAAGCTCCGATCAATCGGAAATTTTTCCAGCAACCTTGAAAATCCACTGGACATATTTTCGATCAATCGGACAGTCTTCCGATCCATCGGAAGGGGTCCGTCCGATCAATCGGACAGTGTTCCGATCAATCGGAATATCTTCCAGAGACTTCACTGGATGGATTTCCGATCAATCGGACTTGTTTCCGATCAATCGGACAGGTCTCCGATCCATCGGACCTTTTTTCGATCAATCGGAGATGCGCGAATCTGCCCGTTTTTTGACCGTTGGAAGAAAATCTATTTATGAGGGGGATTCGATTTTTGAAAAAAGAGAGGGGATTTTGAGGAAATAGAAGCCACCATTGCTAGAGATCATTAGAGGCTCTATCCCAAACCTATAGCAAGCCATTCTCCTTGTGTTTTCATCACAAGCTTGGGCCATTCAATGGCATCTTGAGAATAGGACTTGTTCCCTCTTGATTCCTAGGGTTTAGACACCTTGATGATAGTTAAATCCTTTGTCTAAACACTACCTAGGAGTCCATTTAGGTGCATTCCTCTAGGAAACCCATTTCCTACCATTTGTAGAGGTTTCACCATTCCCTAGCACCTTGGGCATCTCCAATGGAGCATCACATGCAAGGTAGCTGATCTTGGAGCTGAAGCCTTGGCAAAGCAACGGCGTCAAAGATCGGGGGAACACAAGGGGAGCTGATTCAAGCACGGGAGAGCGAGAAGAAGCAACCCGAAGCGGCGCTGAACAAGGGGCTCAATCCGACAAGTAGGTTGTCTTGCTAAGAGTCCATCCACTCAATTCCCTGTGGGAGTTGAGTGTAGAGTTTGTTTGACAAACTCGCCCCGGGGTCGTCAGTCGATCCTTGGCCTATTAGTTGGGCCTAAACTCTAGGGACGTCAGCCGTTCCTTGGCACGTCAGTCGGGCCTAAAACAAAGTCTCCAAGGGGGAGCCACCAACACGGGTGCAAACGTGTAGGTTGGGAGGAACCTGTAAACTCCCCGGTTGGGTGGATCCGAGTTAAAACACCTTGGTTGGGAGGAACCAGATTTAAACTCCCCAGTGAATGCCGGTGTGATCAAAAGGGGTTGAGTACTTGAACCGGGAGTGGAGTAGACAAGTAGTCGAACCACTATACATCCTTGTGTTTGTGATTGATCTTGAGCACATTTCTCTTTAATGCATTGAGTTTAATTTGTTAATTATGAATGCTTAGTTAGGAATGTATGCTAGGCACTTGATAGGCACATCCACACTCACAAGATGTACTTTCACTCCTCATGTTGACTTGAGCATTTCTTGATCCATCCTCTCTAGTCCACATGAGTTGATTAGACTAGGTTGTTAATTGCTTTATCTTTTGCTAGTCTTTTAATTGGACCCACTTAGGCTTGGAAGCCAAAGTGTTAATCGCTTACATATTTTAATTTGCTGATTTGTTAAAGTAGGCGAAAAGATTTTTTAAAAAGGTCCTATTCACCCCCCTCCTATAGGTTCAGCCATAATTCTAGTTGCTCCTCAAGCTTCCGTACGCGTATGCGTAGGGTGTCGTGTTAGGCTACCCGACGCAATTTCAAATTATTTCCCGTTTCTTGCTGGACTGTTTCTACATTGGGCAGGCGCTCGACAGGCCGCGACCAGTTTTGTGAGCTTTCCTATTTTAGGTTTTGTTTCCTTATTTTACTAGAAAAAGGGTTGTAACTCAGGATTAGGCCATGGGATTAGGGTTTCTATATGTCCAAGGTAAGAAAGAAGCAAGAGGTTGGCAAAAAGGACCATCTCTGTGCATGCGAGCATAGGAGGAGGTAAGTGTATTGCTTGTAAATTCGTTTTCTTCATAGTGGAAGTTTGCACCCGTGGTTTTTTACCCTTGTTGGGGTTTTTCCACGTAAATTCTGTCTTGTGGATTGTTGGTTTGTGTGAATTCTACTTCTAGTTATTATTTCTTCCTGTTTATCGTTTGTGGGTGAGACCGAAGATTGGATCTCAATTCACCGGCGTTGTTGGCATGCTGCGCAACATAACCCCCTCCTGCGAACCATGATTGTTTTGTATAATGAATCATAGCCATGCAATGAGCAAGTTATTATTTCCAACAACGTTTTTTTTTTTTTTTTTTTCAAAAAGCAGCTAAGTAGGCAATCCATCTTTTGTACCCGACGACCTTCTTGCCTATAAAGCATGATATTCCACTAGACAATGAATAGATTTTCATTAGTTATCCCTTTTATTTTTCGTTTATTTCTCTTTCCAATCGATTGTAGCTACATTTTTTTTTTATTAATTTCATGAGCTTGGGCCAATTTTATTTATTTTAAGTTATATTATCTTAATATTGAATAATGTAAGCTATCACACACTTAATTTAAAAGTCGTTTCTCCGAGGGAAGAAAGAACGGATTAGAAGGACGAACCCTCTCCTTTGCCAATTACTTGATTTAGCACAGACGATGACTGAATAGTCAGCTGATCTTCTCAGTTCCGATCTTAACTGGTCTATTTCAATGCCTAGGGTCATAAGTTGTTCGGCTTGATTCGAGTTGCATTCGGCTTTGTCACACGCAGCATGTACACATCACACGACATATCCTAAAAGATGTACATTGCATGTATCTAATGTAATCTAATCCAGAAGGTAAACCAAAATTATGCAAATCCACTCTAACAGCAGGGATCGTGTGGATTATAGGGCGGAAAAATCAGGCCCATTAACTATGAAATAGGCTGCACATTAATTAGAACCGTGTATGGCGTAGCATCCATTTTCTTCGGGCAGGTCATCACGACTAGACGGTTTGGATGTCAGGAAAAAGATGCCAGGTTGGCACATGTGGTTGCATTGAGAGGTGCATCTGCACCGGTGTCCCTATGGCCAGCAAACCTAAATATCATGGTAGACCGCACCATTGATAACCTGTTCCCCAAAATGACCATTGAAGATATGACCATTGGATTATTGGCCTGAGTTTGGTTGAATATGGACTTTTGTTGCATTTTTCTTTCTTAGAAATCCATTTTCTAAGCCACCATTTGAAGGGTTACACTGCCATATCTAGGAAATTTGTTATGCATGGGGCACCCAGTGCAGAGTAGAGTGGCCACTGAGATGGGCTGTGGCCCAAGTGGAGCCCGTTGGTTAGGTTTGGGATGTTTAGGACAAATAACTGATTGGGCTGAACATGAGCTTCATTTGTCTAGAAGCCCAACACTAGGCCTGGACCTCTGCGCATTGAATTGGTTACGACCAATATGGGGTAATATCGCCTCTGTATCTGGCTGTTTGAAGCTGATACCGATCATTTATGGACAGTGGTACATATCAGGCAATTCATAAGTGTCGGACAACGGTCAAACCTTGCATATAATAAGGGTGCCAGTGGGCCCAGCAGCATGGCCCATCACAATCGGCCTAACCCTGTAAGGCCAGGGATTGGGCCACTAAAATCGGCCCAAGGGCTAGGCCTGGCTTGAAATCTAGGTCCGATGAATGGGATGGGATGGGCCTGTCCTGGGCTAATGATGAATGGTCTAGCCTGGCCTGTTGGCTCGATCCAATCATCAAATGGGCCACCATTTTAGAAAGGAATGGACGGTTAAATGGCACTTGTAAGCGCCTCCCCTCTACCATTAATGTGTAGTTTAAAGGCACTTATTGGGCGAAGCCATGTTTCAATGGTCCAAGCCATTAATATGATGGGCGCAAATGTTGATGGAAAATACCCCAAATATATATATATATATATATATATATATATATATATATATATATATATTAGATTGGTCTTTCTCAAACAATTAATTATTTAAAATTCTCCTTATGGGCCACCCCGGCCTGGCCCTGTAGGACTAAAGCTAGGGGACTAGTGCCAATCCGGTCATGCATTGCCACGATAACATCCCTGCTTGACTATTTCACTTGTGGGCATGTTCCAACCAGAGCCTGATTAACATATACGCTGGGATGAGAAGGGATTCAGTTCCTTGGCTCATGGCCTAGACTTGGCTGTGCTTTGAGGTGTACACGAGCCAAGCTGAACTGAGCTTTGGACAGTTCAGCTTGGTTTGGTCAGCGGGCGACCTGGGCTCGAGCTTGGCTCGGCTTGGTCCTCGAGCCCAACTAGCAAGCTTGGCTTGGTTTGGTTGAGCTTTCGAGCAGAATTCAAGCCTATTCGAGCTTCAAGCTTTCGAGCTTAAATTTGAGCTGAGCTTTCAAGCCACTATCGAGTTTGGGCATTTGAGGCGAATTGAGGTTGGGCTTTTGAGGTTGGAGCGGTTGAACAGGGGAATTCGTCGAGGGAGGTTGGCTGTCGGATGAGCGGTCAGCTATCGGACAGGCAGTCAACTGTCGAACAAGGTTGGGGACTGCCAGAATGGCCGGACGACAAACAGAGAGAAAGAGGAAAAGATGAGAGAGAGAGAGAGAGAGAGAGAGAGAGAGAGGAGATGAGAAGAGAGAAGATGAGAGAGAGAGAGAGAGAGAGAGAGGAGATGAGAAGAGAGAAGATGAGAGAGAGAGAGAGAGAGAGAGAGAGAGAAGAGAGTCGTGGTCTTTGTGGAGGTCGGACAGCGGTCAGACAGCCGCAAGCGAGGGCGACTTTTAGGATTTTATTTTTTATTTTATATATTATATAATAATATTAATATACAATATATAATATATTTTAAATATCGGGCCTGTAAACAAGCCGAGCCAAATCAACCCTGATTCAAGCCAAACCGAGCTTGGTTCGAGCCACAAGCCGAATCGAGCTCAGGCTAGGCTCAAGCATGGTTTGAATTTTCAACGAGTCCATAAAATAGGCTCAGCTTGGCTTGTTCAACCCTATGAGCCGAGCTTATGAGCCGAGCCAAACCGAGCTTTTTCAAGCTGAGGCGAGCGAGCTTTTGGAGCTAGCTCGGTTGGTGTATAGCTCTAGCTGCGCTTCAGCCCAGCCTAGCCCCACTCATCTTTGGACAGATTAACATCTGTTTAACCAACTGAAAACTGCATTTTCAGCTCATTCTTTGAGGTACATCCAAACGAACCATATTCATTTGATTTCAATTCATCCACTGGGCAACAATTCATCAGCCTCCAAGGGCTGGGGCCTCACATCATTGTGAAGTCGTATTACACTGCAGAAAGTTGCGGCCCACTGATCCAGTGGGATCCCTCATGCAATGGGTCCTTTCGATGACCCTAGTCATCCCATGAAATTGGTAGTCTAACAACCAATGGTCCACATTTAACGAGGACCCAATACGCTTTTGGTCATTGGTAATCCCTCACGGACCCCACTTTATAAATGATTTAAATCAGCAAAATGTGGACCCAACAATAGCTCAAAACCTGACAACGCGACTCAATGTTCATCCGGGTCAGCTTGACTCGAAGAGTTGACCCAACTGGGCCCGATATTTAATTCTTATAAATTAAAAAAAAATTAGGAGTGTTAATAAATATTTAAAATAGTGATTTAAGTAATTCAAAGTTCACATTAGGGGGTTCAATCTTTCTCCCAACATTCATTTTTAATAAAATCCAGCCTCTTAAGGCGAGTGACTTGGTTCAAATCAAGCCAAGTGGTGTTGTGTCAACTGACCCAATGAATCAACTCAACGATCCTCTCGAAGTCCCAGCTGAGTCAAGCCCAATGACAAGTTTCCCAAAGTCTCTGCTCGAAATATTGCAGAGTTTTTAGTCTAGTCATTGAGTTTGAGAACTATAGGCCCTTATAGCAAGTCAATCGAGGCAGTCTACTCAACGAGTCTCTCCAAATCCATGAGTCAGGCCCAGTACCGAGCTTCGAAGATACCTGGCTCAGCCGGGTTTCAAGTCAACTTAGAAAGTTTTAGAACTATGGGGCCAACGTGTCCAGCTTCTTGGGCCAAGCAAATGCTCATCAATCAAAGATTGGGGCCGCCGAGTTTCCTAGGCTGGTGCGTGCTGGACTTACTAGCCTGGATCCATTTTTCCAGATCAGTTGATGGGCCAAATCCAAATCTCAGATGGACCGCACCTCAGGATTCAGTGGAGATTGACGTCCACTGTTAAAACCTTTCTGGGCCCACCGTGATATTATTTGTCATCCAAACTACAGGTCATGTGACCCACCGTGGACTCCTACCATGATGTACGTGTTTTACCCAGGTAGCTTACCTAATTTGGCAATGGGAATGGGCTACGGGCCCTGGTTGGCCAACCAAAAACAAGGCAGATCCAAAGTGGGCCATACCACATGGATGATTTTCATCACTGGTGAGGCCTTCCCTTGGGGCCACAGAATTCCTTGTTTAAGGTCACACCTGGGCCATGATTTGTGTAGACATGGACCGCCGCCTTTGGCCTGGCCTTTGGAGTATTTGTAAGGCCCACATTGAAGCCCTTATAGGGCCAATCTTGATTGATCATGGACCCTACCTAGACCTATGCCTTCTTATGAGATTAAGGACGTGTATGGTAGGATAACTATGTTTATAACATGCTAGTATGCTTAGACTACTAGTGATATTGCTCCACTCCTTTTGTAACATGCTTAGTACATTAATGAAATGCCCATCCACGTGTCATGTGCATCATTGTATGCTATGCTTGAGATTGTGACTGATCATGATAGTGTACACCCGGCTATAAGGCCGAGGTTGGTACTCATGTCATTTGTATTAGTTGCCTAATGCATGACAAACTAGAATTTATACGCACTGTGGCTTTAAGGTACTTAGGGGACTCGTGTGAGATAGGGCCGCCCCACACGATCGCGCATACGCGCAAGTTTGATGCATAACTTGGATAGTATGATTCATGCATTACACATTATGTATGTCACGGTTGCAACTATACTCTAGCAGCATTAAGATTGTGGCATACACCCTAGTGGGATCAGGGTTGTAGCCATCACAGCTATATTGTGGTTGGCTAGTATGGACGCCAAAAATATGTTCTAAGTATTTGAGCACATAGGATGTCTATGGGTGAAAGTCCCTAAACTCTGTGGTACTAGTAGAATGCTCCAACACCTAAATCGAGTGGATACACGAATGCATGAGTGCCGAATACCAATAGACTGCATCTCCCACTACATTGTGGTAAGTTGGAAGGGGGTTTGGAATAACCTGCCTAGAGTGTGTAGTGGTGATTGAGCTCCGGTCTGACCAGCTCGAAAATGGGTCTGCTATTTGGGGGGGGGGCATTGGCATACCACTGATGAGGCGAGTAGTTAAGTCTCTTACTCTTGCATGGTTGGGTGATGCAAACCCGTGCTTGTGTACCAAACCCCAGTGACTTCCAGTTGGGAACCATTCTGATATGTGGATTAGATGAGGCTTAGCATATTTGCATTGCATATGTTGCATATGACACTTGGCCCTATAGGCATTTGCATTGCATAGCCTTGGCAAGGGCCTAAACATGGGCTCTTGAAAAAACTGTGCATAAAGTGCAGTATAGAAATGGGTTCAGCCCACTTTTTGGTGTATCCTATGATCGTGTGGGGCTACTTTTCGGCGTGCCATCAAGTGCCCCGAGTAGTGCCATGTATGGACTCCAAAATTTCTAAGGCTAGACCTAGTGATCATGTGTGTGCAATTAACAGTGATAGTCCAAATTGGGGTAGTTTCAAAAACCGTGTAGAGAAAACTACATAATAGGTTTCTATCCACTTTTAGACGTTACACACGATTTGTGTGGGGAATGCTACAAGCTGTCCAAGAGGCCAATCTTGGACTTTGGTGTGAGACCTACAAGACCCAAGTGGCGGCGACCAATTCTGATGTGGGTGGGGCCCGCCACAAGGTTGCAAAATTGGTAAAATTCTTAGAAAGACAGTTGTTGAAGATTAACTTGGGGGGCGTTTGGCATCTCTACTCTAATTCAATAAGAGCTTTTTGAATAAGAGCTAATTTAATAAGCTCTTCTTGTTCTAGCTTGTTTTAAATAAGCCCGTTTGGTAAAATCTCCAAAAAAAGCTCTTATTTAAAATAAGCATGTTTGGTAAAACTTTCAAATAAGAGCTTTTTTAAGGGTTGTTGATGTCATTTTTAAAGAATACAACAACTTAAATATAAGAGCAATCCAAATGGCTGTTTGGGTGGACCGTCCATCATGTGGGGCCAGCATCAATGCTAATTGTCCTTTATGTGGGGCCTTCAATGTCCACTACCCATCACCATCACGTGTACTCCACATTTGATATGTCCATAGTGTAGGACCTACCTTTGAAGTGTATTGTCCATCATGTGTGGTCCAATTTTGATATACCATTCGTTGTGTGAGATGCACCTTCTATATGGATCATCCATCATACGGCCCCACTTTGGATATGGGTCATCCATCATGAGAGACCTTGGATGTGGACCGTCCATTTAGGTGGGGCCCACTTGATGTCAACCATTCATTATGAGGGGCCACACTTTTATGTGAGCCATCCATCATGTGAAGCCCACTCCGCCCATTATGTGGGCCCACCTTGATGTGGACCATTCTTTGTGTGGGGCCCCACCTTCATTATGGGTTGTTCATCATGTAAGCCCATCTTTCATATCAACTGACCATCATGTGGGCCCACCTTCAATGACCATCATCCATCATGTGGATCCCACCTTTGACGTGGACTACCATTTAAATGGGACCTACTTGATGTGCATGTTCTGTCATGTTGGGCCACACTTTGATATGAGCCATCTATCATGTGAGGCCTACCTTAGATGTGAACCTTTCATTACGTGGGCCCACCTTGATGTGGGGCCCCACTTCAATCTGAGTCATTCAATATGAGGGGCCCATCTTTGATGTCCACCATCCATCATGTGGGTCCTACCTTTGTTGTGGACCACTATCATGTGGGGCCCACATCAAGTAGGTAGTTCATCATGTGGGACCCATTTGATGTCCACCATCCATCATGTAGGTCCCACCTTGGCTGTGGACTGCCCATCATGTGGGGTCCAACCTTCAATATGGGTCATTCATCATGTAGGCCCACCTTTAATGTCAACCTTCCATCATGTGGTCTCACATTTAATATCCACCATCCATCACTTGGATCCTACCTTTGATGTGGACCATCCATCATGTGGGTCCCACCTTTGTTGTGGACCATCTATCATGTGGGGCCCACTTGATGTGTATAGTCCATCATGTGGGATCCACCTTTGATGTCCACCGTCCATCATGTAGGTCCCACCTTTGCTATGGACCATCCATCATGTGGGGGCCAACCTTCAATGTGGGTCATTCATATCGTTGTCCAACATTTAATGTCAATCTTCCATCATGTGGTCTCACATTCAATGTCCACCATCCATCATGTGGGTCCCACCTTTGCTATTAACTATCCATCATATGAGGCCCACTTAATGTGGATAGTCCATCCATCATGTGGGGCCACATTTTAATGTGGGTCATCCATCATGTGGGACCCACCTTTGGTGTTTACCGCCAATCACGTGGGGCCCAACCTTCAATATGGGTTGTTCATCATGTGGGTCTACCTTTGATGTCAACCTTCCATCATGTGATCCCGCCTTCAATGTCCTCCATCCATCATGTAGGTCCCACCTTTGATGTGACCATACATTATGTGGGCCCACCTTGATTGGGAAACCCACCTTCAATATGGGTTGTTCATCATGTGGGCCCACCTTAGAGATATTCTAAAGAAGAGAAGCGGGCAAGATGGGAATTACTTAAAAAGTTAAAGGACAAACTTGTTTAAAAATTAATTAAAAATGTCTACCCCCTTAAGCTAAATAAGCTCTTAAAGAAAAAGTGACCTCCGTATCACTTATTATTTAAGAGTTTTTTTTTGCTAGCTTCAAAAAAAAAAAAAAGGCTCTAAAATGAAAACTCTACCAAACGATCTATTTTCATAATAAGAGCTTATCTTTTTAGAATAAGCAAATAAGCTCTTATCAGTAGATTTTCCGAACGCTCCCTTAGTATAAAGAAAGTGGGGCCCATATGTTGTTAGTGGATATTTTGGATATCCTCGATGGACCCTACAGAGGTATCCCACCTCAGCCACAAGAAAGGAAAGAAAGGGAGAGAGGGGAGTATGACCCACCTTAGTTGGATGAAGGGATATATGGCTTGGATCCTCGTTAGGCTTGATGGTTGGCCCACCTCCTGGTCCCACAACTCTCTTTTCTTGCTCATAATTTTTGAGAATTTGGCTAAGTATTGTAAGGGGAGAAACGCTAGAGAGACCCCTCTCTTCTATAGAGAAAAGGAGAGTGTGATGTAGCATGTGATGTGGCATTTTGTGCAAATGTCATTAGTGCAAAGTGAGGTGAATTAGTGATATGGCTTGGATAGTGAAAAGTCTAGGTGTCATTTACAAATTTCTATTGGTGCTTGGCGTGTTGAGGTGGATTGATAATGTGGAAGGGCCTAGCACATGCATTGGCTAAGTTGTGATTTTAAGCCCTTAGATCAAATATCAACATATTCAAAGGTTGGGTGAGTTACATGACATGCAAGAATGAGATGGAGACATAGCAAACATCGTGCATAAAGCCCATAAGATTGTCTAAGTACTGAATCCAACTCGTAGATTAAATTCCTCCCACCAAGGCGAAGGGACATAATGAATACTTTCATGATTAAAACTCGAATGGGCTACAACACTCAATTTTAAGGACTTCACTCATGATTATTTAAATAATTTTTCCTATTGTATGGCCTGACTACGTATTTATTGAGTTTTTTTCTACTTTTTTGTACAGAGGTAACGATGGAGGAAGTTTGTGTTGAGGAACCGCGGAAACAATCACAGAATAGAATCAAACACATGATAGATCAACGCAAATAAAGCACCATAGAGAACACATAAATTTTATGTGGAAAAACCCTTGCAGGAAAAAACTACATCGTTTTCAAACCAAATTACAAGAGATGAGATCTACTTACATCCAATACCCTTGTCTCGTCAATAAATCCTCCTTTTAAACCCTAGCTCTCTCTAGAAAAAGCCTTAATCATGTAACCTTAAACCCTAATCCCACATACCCCATATATATAGTGTTACACCTAGAATAGGAAACAAATTGAGCAATTATGCGCTCCATCGATCTAAATATCGATCGATCGAGTGTCATCAACTAAATGATTGATCGATCATGGTCTCATGTTCGATCGACCAAACATGACTAAAATTGTTCATCGAGCAAACTATAAAAAATGGAGAATTTCGATCAATCGAGCCATGGGGTCAATCGATCGTACTCCCCTATTCAGCATAGATTGAAGATATCCAATCAACAATCTCCACCATGGCTTCAGTCACTGATGTAGAGCAGGTCGCTGATTACTACATGGCCCAGATGGACAAAAAGAAGACCGGTCGGGGTCGGAAGTGATTCGGACCATCAGGACAGTAAAACGATCGTATCTCGCAATTCGTAATGAGTTTTTGAACATATAATATATGATTTTGGGGTAGCTCGAGCTACTTTAGCCACCTAACCCCGCTACGCCGGGTTCGCCATGCCGAAATTGCAAGATTCGACCGGATCGACGGTCATTAGGCTAGTTTATTTTCAATTTTACTATTTATAGTAAATTTTAATTCGATCATAACTTTTGATCAGTGGGGTTTTAAAGTTAGTGCCCAACATGAAAAGGGCTTAGAATAATTAGTAGAACAACATGTTTAGGCTTATTTGAAAACTTTCTATTTTTGGTTGAAAACCATGAGTTCTAGTAAGATTGAGAGACTTCTATAAATAGTAAGTTTACTATTTATAGTAAGGGTTTTCTAGGGTGTTTTAGTTCGAGTAGGAGTCTGATACTTTACCTAGGGTTTAGTTTCCTATTTATATGTATTGTAATTTCGTTTTAAGCATTCAATCAATTATTCAATAACATTTCGAATTAATTTCCTTTTTATCCTTTTATTTCTTCTCATGGATTCAAGAAACAATCGACGAGGAAGACGGAGATCGAACTCCCACGTCCTCCCTGCGTCAGTGGTATCAGAGAGAGGTTTCTTCCTCAAGACGATGGCCTCTAATAAAGGTTTGGATCCTCATCCTAAGGACGATGCTCCAAGGGACTATCTAACGGCGACAGTTTTCGAAGCAACGAAATGGGAGAATCGGTTGCTCCTGCAAGGTATACAGGCAACCCTCGACCAGATTGCGGTATCATTAGCTCCACCCCGAGCCCAAGGCGACCAACAACCACCAGCACTCGTTATATGAGACAACCATGTATTTTAGAGGACACCCCAGGTGGATAATCATAGGGCTACACCAGGCAATTCGGAACCAAGTGATGACAAGGTCGAAGACATTTTGGTATGATGGCCTGCGCTAGGAAACGATCGTGTGAAACGAGCAGAACATGATTATCAAGGCAAATCTGATATTCCCAGCTTTAATAGCCTACTTCTAATAGAAGAATTTCTCAACTGGCTAGCCGAGGTCGAGCGATACTTCAACTATATGGACGTGCCGGATGACAAGAATGTAAAACTAATTGCGTATAAATTAAAATCCAGAGCATCGGCATGGTGGGAGAACCTACAGGTTTCTCGCGCCCGACCAAATAAGGCGCTCATCCGAACATGGCCTCGGATGAGACAACTCCTTAGGACTCGATTCCTCCCTAGCGACTACGAACAAATTTTGTTCCAATAATATCAAAATTTTCATCAAGAAAATTGAACCGTAGCCAAATATTTTGAAGAATTTCAACGATTGGCTACACGGAATAATTTAGCAAAATCTGATGCTCAACAAGTGTCACAGTTCATTGGTGGGTAGTGACTTGCAATCTAGGATCGAGTCCAGATGCATCTAGTCTGGACGTTGAATGAGGCTAACTAATTGGTCAGCCAGGCGGAAACACAGTTATCACAACCCCCTGCTCGACCCTATCCGACAACACGGAACCCCATCACAGGGCCCACCCCGGATACAACGTTATCCAAAGGTAAGGAACCTATAGGAGGGCATTCTCAACCTCCTACAGCCATGAACCAGGACACGAGGACCGGCCCCTCAAGGACTCAATGTCAACTCCCACTACAATGGGTCTTAGTAGGATCCCCAACTCATATGGTCGGCCGAGGCAGGACCATTGTCTTCACTGTGGTCAACCAGGCCACTGGTCGAACACTTGCCCTCAACACCCTGCTGCCCACTTAACCATGAATAAAGGTGGCGTAGAAGGAGAAGTAGCAGAAGGCGAACCTGAATTGGAACAAGCCAATAAGGGGGACACAGAATTTGTAGATTGGCTGGCTGAGGATCGTAATGAGTTACTAGTTGTGAGGCGACTACTTTATGCTCCTAGGAAAGAAGTGCACCCACAGCGACACAATATCTTCCACACAAGGTGCACCGTTCAGGGCAAAGTCTGCAACGTGATCATAGATAGCGGGATTAGTGAGAATATTATCTCGAAAATTATCGTGGACAAGCTACATCTGCCTATGACGAAGCACCCTGCCCCTTACTCGATCAGTAAGATCAAGAAGGTGAACGAGACTAAGGTAACTCATCAATACATTATCTCATTTTCCATTGGTAAAATCTATAAGGATGAGGTTCTCTGTGATGTGGTTGACATGGAAGTCTGCCACATGTTACTCGGGCAGCCATGGCAATCAGATCGGGATATAACCCATTGTGGATGGGATAACATATATATGTTCACCAAGGATGGTCGAAAAGTTGTTTTGGCCCCTACGGCACAAGATAAACAACCCGAGCTGTTAAAGTGGAGGGGAACTCTCTCCTTGCCATTCATGAGTTCGTGAAGGAATCAAAGGAAATGGGCGAAGTGTATGCCATTGTGGTTAAGGGCAAGGAGTCGGGATCCTCCAATATCCCTCCAAGCCTTAAATCAGTTGCTAGACAAATTTAAAAGTATTTGGCCCGATGATTTACCTGATGAATTGCCTCCCATGCGAGACATACAACATCACATCGACCTTGTCCTAGGATCTAGTGTTGAGCTCTCAATTGTGCATATTCTAAACCCAATTCATCACTCATTGTGTGAGGTTTTCATGATTTAAAGGCTAACAGAATACATGTTTTATGATTATAGGATTGAGAGTGAACTCCGCCTAATTGAAGATGAAAAGAGCTTATTTAGAACTATTTGGATGAAGATCGATTGAGGACCAAAGAAAGGAAGAAGCAAGGAAAGAAGAAAAGAGGAAAGAAAGAAGAATCTGAAGAAGAAGAGAGCTAGACCAGTCGTCCGACCGGTCGGCCAAACCAACTGGGTACGGTGGACTGTTGCTGGGGATGGCACGACCGGTCTTGATCGGTCGGCCAACTTTCCCACACATGCTGCATTGCTGGACATCAACCAGTCCGACCGGTCTTGACCGGTCAGCCGTGTACGCTGGAATGATTTCAATAGCCACGACCGGTCGGCCAGAAAGAATTTGAAACTGTAGAAGCTACTGGACTTTTTTCCAAAGGAGGCCAGACCGGTCATGACCAGTCGGCCATGTGAAAAATCGAAAATTTCTATCTTTGGCGCCGATTTTCTCTGCGCACTGCGTAACTCTTACGCAGATTCTCGATCCTTCTGAAGTTGCGGAGCCTCCATACTATAAAAGGACACCTAGGGATCGTTCCTAGGGTATCTTAGAAGGGTTTAAGCAAGCTTGGAGGCGGCGGAAGTGGATTTCGGAGTTCCACAACTCCTTCTAGTTTGTTTTGCTGTTTTTATGAATTTTTTAGTTGTTTCATGTTTCCTTGGATCATGAGTAGCTAAACCTCTTAGCTAGGGATAAGAGGTGAAGCTTGTAGTGGATCCAAGATGTTTCAATTCGTATTCAGTTGGTTTTAAGTGTGGAATTCATGTTTATGAACAATGGTTTGAAGTTTATACAAGTTTTTAAGTAGTTTTTCTTAGTCTTATGATGACTCATGGATGTTTGGGAGAATTACTTAACTTCTTAATTGGTTTGTATCAGTCTAGACCTGTATGATCCGAGGAATTGGAGTGCGCTCTAGTACTATGATCTTCATGAAGGGACTTCCTACCAAAGTTTTATTTTTCTGATTTTCTGAATTATGTAAGGGACTGTGCATGTGATTTGAATCAAGTTCAAATCATGATCTAGCCTTGTCTTGTGACAGGACTTGAGGATGGTTATGATTGTGAACTGGACCTTTTGGAAAGGGGAATGACCTATGCAATTGAGCATGCTCAGCTCAGCCTACATTGAGTGAATCATATGCATTGAACTTACATATAATAGATTGTTTGGGTTAACAGCTCTATCATCCGGCTAGATAGATCTTAATATCGATTCTAATTGAGAGAATGAGAAACCACAGCAGATTGAACATCAAGGATTGCTACAAGTGGATCCTTGAACCCCTAGTGCTTTTCTATAATTAGTTACTTTCAATTTAATTCAATTTTATTACTCACATCAAATTCATACAAAAATCTGGTTATTAGCTTTCAATAGATACTTTTGGATGTGTTTGTGAATCCTACATAAGTCCCTGTGGATCAACCTCGGTCTTACCGAGTTTATTACTACATCGCAACCCTACGCTTGGGGAAGCGAACATCTAGTTTGCCCAACTGACCACACTATTGGATGAGTCCGAAAGAGTGTGAAATTCTTCAAGGACAAGCGGAGGAATTGATCTGTAAGGGTCTTATCAAAGAGAGCATGAGTCTGTGTGCCGTTCCGACACTCCTAACCCCAAAGAAAGACAGAACTTGGCGCATGTGTATCGATAGTCGCGCGATCAATAAGATAACAGTTAAATATCGATTTTCGATACCGCAGCTGGATGACATGCTAGAAATGATCGAGGGCTCCAAGGTGTTCTCCAAAATGGACGTACAGAGTGGATATCATCAAATTCGAATTAGGCTAGGGGATGAGTGGAAAACGGCCTTTAAGACTAAGGAAGGGCTATATGAGTGGCTGGTTATGCCCTTTCGATCTAACCAACGCACCAAGCACCTTCATGCATTTAATGAATCAAGTGTTGAAGTCGTTCATTGGCCGATTCGTCCTCATATACTTCAATGACATCCTAATATATATCTAGAATAAGACAGAGCACATGAGCCATCTTAGAGAAGTACTTCAAGTGTTGGTCAGTAACAAGTTATCCTTAAACCTGAAGAAGTGTAGCTTCTTAACTGGCCATTTATTATTCCTACGATTCATTGTGTCATCCACGGGCATCCGAGTGGACAAAGACAAGGTTAGAGCAATTCGAGATTGGCAGCCTCCGATGAACATTCATGAGGTATGAAGTTTTCATGGATTGGCAACCTTCTATTATCGATTTGTGCGAAACTTTAACAATATCGTCGTGCCAATTACTAACTGTATGCCGTTTCAGTGAACCGAAGAGTCAGAGAAGAGTTTCACAGAGATCAAGCATCGATTGTCCACTACACCGGTCTTGATACTTTTCAATTTTAACAAGTTATTTGAGGTAGAGTGTGATGCATCATATGTCGGCATTAGGGGAGTCATTTCTCAGGAGGGCAAGCCAGTTGCCTTTTACAGTGAGAAACTCAAGGACGCAAGACAGAAGTAGTCGACCTATGAGCTTGAACTATATGCAATGGTCTAGGCATTGCGTCATTAGCACCACTATCTTATCCAAAGGGAGTTTACTCTATACACAGATCATCAGGCATTAAAATTTGTCAATACTCAAACTAATGTGAACCGTATGCATGCTAGATGGATTTCATTTCTGTGGGAGTTCACATTTGTTCTAAAGCACAAGTCAAGGCACTAGAACAAGGTGGCTGATGCACTTAGCCGACGTGCATCCCTCCTTATCACAGTAAGCAGTGAGGTGGTCATATTCAACTGTCTCAAGAAATTTATACTGAGGACGAGAATTTTACCAATGCATGGACCAGGTGCCAAGAATGTCACCCAAGTGACTTTCTGATTCAAGACGGTTTCCTCTTCAAGGGGAATCGACTTTGCATTCCGTAGAGTTCATTGCAGGACAAAATTATTATCGAGCTACATGACGGTGGTCTTGGTGGCCACCTTGGACGGGATAAGACCAGAGAAATGGTGGAAGAGTGGTATTACTGGCCGCAATTAGCTCGTGATGTTGGAAGGGCAATACAACGGTGCCATATTTGTCAGACTTCTAAAGGGCAATCTCAAAATATGAGTCTTTACACGCCATTACCCGTGCTCGATGGCCCTTAGGAGGATCTGTCCATGGATTTTGTGTTAGGTCTCCCAAGAACACAACACGGCATGGATTCAGTGTTCGTGGTGATAGATCAATTTTCTAAGATGGCATACTTCATTCCCTGTAAGAAGACCTTTCATGCGATACATGTTGTGAATCTGTTCTTTAAGGAAATTGTACGACTACATGGGATCCCTAAGACGATCACTTCAGACCGAGACACGAAGTTCGTTAGCCACTTTTGGCAAGCTTTGTGGAATCGATTTGGTACACAACTTCAATACAACAATGCCCACCACCCGCAAATAGATGAGCAAACCGAGGTCGTAAACTGCATGTTGGGAAATCTGATCCGTTGTATCTCACGTGATAAGTCGAAACAGTGGGACATGGCCCTAGCACAAGCAGAGTTCGCATTCAATAACATGATAAGTCGCTTGACTGGGAAGTCTCTATTCCAGGTAGTCTACGGGTGCGTGCCTTGTCACACACTTGATTTGGTTCTCTTGCCCAAGCTTCCGGACATGAGCGTCGCAGCTGAACATATGGCGGACCGAATCATAGAAAAACATGCAGATGTGCGCAATAAGTTACAAGCTTCGAATGAGAAATACAAAGAAGAGGCTGACAAGCATCGACATGCCAAAGTGTTCGAAGTTGGTGATCAGGTGATGATCCACCTGCGTAAATAGCAATTTCCTAGTGGGACCTACAACAAGTTAAAGCGCAAGAAGATTAGACCGGTACCGATCATTCGCAAGATCAATGACAATGCCTACGTTGTTGATCTTCGGGATGACATGAAGATCTCTAGGACTTTCAACGTGGCTAATCTGTACGAGTATCAAGAAGCAAAGATGGGCGAGAACTTGAGGTCGAGTTCTTTCGAAGTGGAGGAGACTAATGTAGAGCGGGTCGCCGATTACTACATGGCCTAGATGGACAAAAAGAAGACCAGTCAGGGTCGGAAGTGATCCAGACCATCAGGACCGTAAAACGGTCGTATCTCGCAATCCGTAATGAGTTTTTGGACATATAAGATATGATTTTGGGGTACCTCAAGCTACTTTAGCCACCCAACCATACTACGTCAGGTTGCCCATGCCGGAATCATGAGATTCGATCGGATCGACGGTCATTAGGCTAGTTTATTTTCAATTTTACTATTTATAGTAATTTTTAATTCGATCATAACTTTTGATCAGTAGGGTTTTAGAGTTAGTGCCCAACATGAAAAGGGCTTAGAATAATTAGTAGAACAACATGATTGGGCCCATTTGAAAACTTTCTATTTTTTAGCCGAAAACCATGAGTTCTAGTAAGATTGAGAGACTTCTATAAATAATAAGTTTACTATTTATAGTAAGTCGAGTTTTCTAGGGTGTTTTAGTTTGAGTAGGAGTCCGATACTTTACCTAGGGTTTAGTTTCCTATTAATATGTATTATAATTCTGTTTTAAGCATTCAATCAACTATTCAATAACATTTCAAAATTAATTTCCTATTTATCATTTTATTTCTTCTCGTGGATTTGAGAAACAATCAGGGAGGAAGACGGTGATCGACCTCCCACGTCCTCCCTGCATCAATCACCAAGCTTCACTGCTCTAAGTTTCATCCTCAATCTTTAATCGATCTCATTATAGCTTCTTCATTGCAATCATTTTTTGTGCACACCCCATCTTCATTCCTTCAATGCCAGACCTAGAGAAGTCGAACAGAAATTGAACTTCTCTATAGGAATAATCTTCATAGGCATGTCAGCTAGGTTCACGCTCGTGTTGATCTTCTTAGGAGCAACACCACCTTCCTCAAATACATGTCGAATAAAAGGATGACGCACATCAATATGTTTAGTACGAGAATGATATATAGAATTCTTCACCAAATTGATCACAC
The DNA here is from genome assembly GCA_003013855.2 of Liriodendron chinense. Taxonomy (NCBI): domain Eukaryota; kingdom Viridiplantae; phylum Streptophyta; class Magnoliopsida; order Magnoliales; family Magnoliaceae; genus Liriodendron; species Liriodendron chinense. Next base: position 5,423,827 of record ML058508.1, on the reverse strand, counting down.
TTTCACTGTCACAATTCATCAACATGGCCTCCTGTTGAAGCCTTTATTCATTCATCATTCCTCTCAACCAAACAGCTTCTTTGAGTGCCTCTACCACCGTCATATACTCAACTTCGGTTATGGCAAGAGTCGCCACAGACCGATGCTTCAACATCTAACTGATCGCACCACCCGCTAATACAAACGAGTAGCCAGAAGTCGACCTTCTATTGTTCACGTTTCCTGTATAATCCGAATCCGTATAAGCTACTAGTTTTTTCCTTTGATTTTTCAATTATCAAAATGTGGTCCTTTGTACCACTTAGATACCGAAGTAGCCATTTCACTACCTCTCAATGTTTCTTGCAGGGGTTTGACGTGTATCTACTCACAACACTAATTGCATGTGAAATATTCGGTCTCGTAGAGACCATTAAAAGTACGTCGATAGTCTAACACGACACCTTCGTATATGCGGAAGCTTAAAGAGCAACTAGAATTATGGCTAAGACCTATGGGGGGGTGATTAGAACCTTTTTAGAAATTCTTTTCACCTACTAACACAATTTAGCAATTTAAACTGAGTAAGCAAGAACACTTCGGCTTCTAAGCCTAAGTGGGTCCAATCACAAGACTAGCATATGTTTAAGCAAAAAACAACCTAGTTTAAGCATGCATAGGTAAACAAATGATTTAAATGATCAACCTCCTAACCTATGCAACCTATGTAGACTTATGAGAATTGATCAATAAGCTCAAGTCTACACAACTAGTGAAAGTACATCTTGTGTGTGGATGTGCCTATCTAATGCTTAGCATACATACCTATCAAGCATTCATAATTAAACAATTAAACATCCAATGCTAAGATATCAATGTGCTCAATTCAATCACAAACACAAGCATGTATAGTGGTTCGACTTTGGGTCTACTCCACTCCTGGTTCAAGTACTCAACTCCCTTTGAGCACACCGACATTCACTATCGAAGGTTTTAAATGAGGTTCACCTCTCAACCTTTACACGGAGGTTTTACCGGTTCACCTCTCAACCACAACTGGAGTTTTGGACAAAGGCTAACTCTTAACCCGACGCACGTTCACTCCCGTGTCGAAGGCTCCCCCTTGGAGACTTTGTTTAGGCCCGGCTAACGGGCCAAGGAGTGCCAAACAACCCCTAGTCTTTAGGTCGGCAAACAGGCCAAGGAACGGCCAACGTCCCTAGATCGAGTTTGACTAACAAACTCTACACTCAACTCCCAAAGGGAATTGAGTGGATGGACTCTCAATAAAGACAACCTTACTTGTCGGATGAGCCCCTTGTTCAGCGCCGGTTCGGGTTGCTTGATCTCCGCTCTCCCGTGCTTCAATCAGCTTCCCTTGCTCCCACGATCATGTTGCGTTGCATCGCCAATGCCTCAGCTACACTTGATCAATCACCTTTCTTGTGATGCCTTTGAGATGCCCAAGGTGATAGGAGGGTAGGTTTGAGAACTCTACAACTAATGAGAATGGGTTGCCTAGAGTTTCTCTCCTACAATGATCTCATCTTAGAGTTTTGGACAAGGATATACCTATCAAGGAAGGTTCAAACTCTAGAGATCAAGAGGAGATGAAGGTCATCTTCTTCATGAGCTTGAAATGCTCCAATCTTGTATTAAAACACAAGGAAGATGCCTTGCATAGGTTGGGAATGAGCCTCAAATGGTCTCCAACAATGGTGGCTTCACTCCTCTCGAAATCCCTCTCCTTACCCCTCAAAATGAGCCAAGCCCCTTTATAAAAGGATGTGCAACGGTTTTAAAAGGAGCAAATAATGGCTAGTGCCTACCAGTCATAACCGGTCGGCCAGGGGTCCACGACCGGTCGTCCAAGGGTCCAAGACTGCTCGGCCAAAGGCCAAAAATGGACAAAGAGCTTGCTGTATTAGTAGAGGGGTCTGTCCGATCCATCAAGACCGGTTGGCCCAATGGCTTGCACACTCCAGCGAGTAGCTGTCCAAACTGGACTGTCTGTCCGACTGGCCTTGACCGGTCGGACAGGCCAGGGTTCAGCTCAGCAGTTTGCTGACCCACTTCTTTCACACCCTACTTCAATGGCCAAGGTTTTGGATGATCTTTTGGTGCACCTAAGGTCAATCTATGATGACTAAAGGTTTCTTAATATGGTCAAGGTCATCAAAGAGGTTAAGGGTTAGGTTTTGGTCAAGGTTAAGGCACATCAAGGCATCACTTTTACCTGTTTCTTCTTCCTTGATGCAGCGGGGCCACTTGAGTCTTCAGTCTTCGTCTTCATTAAGCACAACCGACACTAGACTCACTGACCTAAGTGATTGACAAACAAGGTGCACTAGTATGCCACAGAAAAGTGCACTAACAACCATAGCATACATCAAACTGCCAACTGCACTCGAGTCGGGCACATGAGACATAACTTGCTTTTCTTCATTTGTAGTGGGATATTACTCTGAAGAAAGATAAAAGTGAGCAGCGTGGGGTGTGCTAACCGATTAGCCTTGTCCATCTCAAACTTGACCAAGATCTTCTCAAACTAATCTGCCTGAGACAACCATAGCCTTTTCATCTCCCTGCCTCTATGTATATTAATGTCAAGAATCCTCTTTACAGCCCCCAGATCCTTCATCTCGAATGTCCCTGATAACTGAGTCTTCAATATGTCCATATCAAACATGTTATTACTAACGATAAGCATGTCATCAACATATAATACCAGTAAGATGAATTTATCATCATTCAGTGTCTTGTAATAGACACAATGATCGAATTCACTTCTAGTAAACCATTGACTCACCATGAAAGAATCAAACTTTTTATATCACTGCCTAAGTAACTATTTCAGGCCATACAATGACCTCCTTAACCTGCAAACCTTATTCTCTGATCCATATACCTCGAACCTCTCTGGTTGCTTCATGTAACTGTTAGTGCACTTTTCTGTGGCATACTAGTGTACCTTGTTTATCAATTACTTAGGTCAGTGAATGTAGTGTCAGTTGAGCTTAATGAAGACGAAGAGCGAAGACTTAAGACGGACCGGCTGCATCAAGAAAGAAGAAACAGATAAAAGTAATGCCCTGTTAGCCCGAACCTAATACCTACCCAAAACCATTAACCTCTAGATGACCATGACCCAATAGGCATACCCTTAGTTATCTTAGATTGGCCCTAGGTGTCTGTTGAGCTCATAATTATGGATATTCTAACCCCAATGCATCACTCATTATGCACGATATATACGTTTAAAGAACTAACTTAATGCATGATGTGTGATTGTAGGGACAAGATGGAGAGCTCACCATTTGAAAGCTAAATGAGGCTCCTTACAAGTATTGAAGACCATAGGATGAAGTATTGAAGGAAGATCGAAGAGAAGAAAGCAAGGAAAGAAGAGAAAAGAAGAAAGAAAGAGAAGAAAGCAAAGAAGAAAAAGTGCTGACCGGTCGTGACCGGTCGGCCAAGGAAGCCAGACCGGTCAGTAACCGGTCTGCCATGTATGGAGGATGCTGCTGAAGACGTCCGACCGGTCATGACCGGTCGGACAGTGCTGCTGGGAATTCAATGAATAAGACCGACCGGTCAAGACCGGTCGGTCAGTGTTGCTGCAATGGGAAGAAAAACATCCGACCGGTCTTGACCGGTCGGAGTGGCTTGCTGGATTACGGTTCTACAAGGCCCGACCGGTCTTGACCGGTCGGGCATACCTGCTGGAGTATTTTCACTTGAGGCCGACCGGTCTTGACCGGTCGGCCATGCGTACTGAGTTAGAACTTTCTAATTTCTTCCCGAAATTCTTTGCGCTGCATAAGTGTTACGCAAATTTTCGATTCTTCCGACGTTGGGGAGCCTCCAAACTATAAATAGACACCTAGGGATTGTTTCTAGGGTATCCTAGAAGGGTTCAAGCGAGGTTGGAGACTGTGGAAGTGGAGATTGGAGTTTCACAACTCCTTTTGGTTTGCTTTGCTGTTTTCATGCTTTTAGTAGTTGTTTCATGTTTCCTTGGATCATGAGCAGCTAAGCCTCTTAGCTAGGGCTAAGAGGTGAAGCTTGTAGTGAATCCAAGATGTTTTGATTCGTAGTTAAGGGGTTTTTAGTTTGGAATTCATGATTATGAACTAAGGTTTGAAGTTTATACAAGTTTTTAAGTAATTTTTCTTAGTCTTGTGATGACTCATGGATGTTTGGATGAATTACTTATCTTCTTAATTTGTTTGCAACGGTCTAGACCTGTATGATCCTAGGAATTGGAGTGCGCTCTAGTACCAAGCTCTTCATAAAGGGGCTTCATGCCAAAGTTCTAGTTTTGGTTGATTATCTGGAATATGTATGGACTGTGCATATAATTTGAATCCAGTTCAAATCATGATCTAGCCTTGTCTTGTGAGAAGACTTGAGGATGGTTATGACTGGGAATTGGACATATAGAAAAGGTGAATGACCTATGCAATGAGCATGCTCAGATCAGCCTAGAGTTGAGTGAAGTTTATGCACAGAACTTACATGTTACAGACTTCTGGTTTAACAGTTCTATCATCCGACTAGATAGACCTGACTGGTGATTCTAGTTGAGAGAATGGGAAACCACAGCGGATTGAACATCGAGGATTGCTACAAGTGAATCCTCGAACCCCTAGTGCCTTCTTATAATTGTTTACATTCAATTTAGCTTAAACTGTTAATCACACACATTCTATTCAAACTTTGATTGTTAGCTTCAATAGAAACTTGTGGATGAGTTTGTGACATCATACATAAGTCCCTGTGGATCGACCTCGGTATTACCGAGTTTATTACTACATCGCAACCCTACACTTGGGGAAGCGAACAAGTTTTTGGCGCCGCTGCCGGGGATTTTTGACGGTTTTCACAAATTTCTGAAATTAGTATCTATTTAGGATTTTTTTTATTTTTAAACTAACTTAGTTTATTTATTTGATTTTTCTTTTCAGGGATTTTTAGGAAGCCGAAGAAGAGTCAAGGATTTCAAGTGCAATTCAGGTGCTATCTTTCTAAAACCTTACTCTTCTCCTTCTCCTAGTCATTCCTATTTTATTCATCTCTTGTAGAGTGGGTGGAGACTCCTTTTGGATCTCTGAAAGGTCGGCCTTTTTGCCACCAGGATTCCTATTGGTCGGCTCTGCCGTCTTGGATCACCTTATGCTCAGGGATTTCTTTTCTCATCTCTACTCCTCTTTCTCCTTTTTCTGCACCTTTTCTCAAAAGATTCAAAGAGTGGGTGGGGTGTTCTCTGAACCCCTATTGACCAGGAGAAATCGGTCTCTATCTTTGTTTCTGGCCTAGCCATTGCAAGACACCTTGTGCTTCGGTCTTAGAGAAGAGTAAAGAAAAAGAAGGAAGAATTCTTTTTCCTTTTTGTTTCTTATTTTTGATTTTGCATGCCACATTGGGCTCGGGATTCCAATAACCGACTCATAAGTGAAGGGGGGATAGTAGAAGGCATTGATAGAGAGCCACGTGTTAGGAGACGTCTAGATTCTCCAATTTTATCTAAAAGTATGGCTACAAATCAACCTAACCCGGTTCAAAATCAAACCGAAACAGGGGAGAATGTGGTTGAGAATGTTCCCCGACCTAGGACTTTACGTGATTTCTTGCAACCTGCAAGAACGAGCACTCCCTCATGCATAGTATTTCCACCAAATGCAGGGAATGTGGATTTGAAACCGGGAGTGATCAATCTTCTCCCTAAATTCCATGGTTTAGACAGTGAAAGTGCCTATCAACACCTTAGGGAGTTTGATGAGGTAATCACCACCATGCACTTTGCAAATGTGACTGAAGATGTAGTAAGACTTAAATTCTTCCCTTTTACTCTTAAGGATAAAGCCAAGGGTTGGCTTTATGCATTGAGGCCAAGATCAATTGGGTCATGGAATGATATGCACAGAGAATTTATAAAAAAATTCTTCCCTACTCACAAAACAAACATGCTTAAGCGCCTTATCATGAACTTTGCCCAAAAGGAGGATGAAACCTTTTCCCAATGTTGGGAGAGATTCAAGGACCTATTAAACGCATGCCCACATCATGGCTATGAAAATTGGCGGATTATAAGTTTTTTCTATGAAGGACTGATTCCATCCATGCGCCAATTTATAGAGATGATGTGTAATGGGGAGTTCATGAATAAGGAAGCTGATGAAGCATGGGATTATCTGGAAGAATTGGCTGAAAGTGTACAATCTTGGGACACATCTAAACCAACAAATTCCAAGATTGGCCAACAAAAGGAAAAGGGAGGAATGTATGTCTTATCAGAAGAAGATAGCATAAGTGCACGGTTGGCTAGCCTTACAAGAAAGGTCGAAGCCATGGAATTAAAGAAAGGAGAAACAATCAACTCCACTGAGGTTGAAACTGTTTGTGGAATTTGTGCTGGAAATCAACATGCTACACCAGATTGTCCCACAATTTCAGCAGTCCAAAGCATCTTACAAGAACAAACAAATGCCATAAACAGTTATCAGCAGCAATATGGTGCTCCAAACTCAAACACGTATAATCCTAATTGGAAGAACCATCCCAACTTCAGTTGGAGGAATGGACCCACTGCAAATGCAAACAACACTCCAAAAGTATCACTAGAAGAGATGTTGGGTGCACTCGTATCGGTCCAGAATGAGTATAACAAGACAAATTCTCTAAAAATAGATGGGTTCATGCAAGAGCAATTGAAATTCAATCAAAATTCAAACCAAGCCATTAATGAATTGAAAACATCTCTGGCTAGAGTTAAAGCTCACCTGAGTGGTAGAGAGAAGGGCACACTTCCTGCTCAAACTCTTCCTAACCCAAGGACCCAGTATGAGATACAAGATGCAAGCTCATCCTCCCACCATACGGAACATGTCCAAGCTATCACCACTTTGAGAAGTGGGAAAGAAATTGATAAATCCAATCCGGTGAAGGCTCCCAAGCCTAAGGATCCGGAAACTCCCAAAGAGGATGATAGCCCAAACAATATTCCACAAGAGAAAGAACCGGAAAGACAATACAAGCCGGTTGCCCCATTTCCACAAAGGTTGATTTCACCTAAACCTTTAGATAAAAATCTGGAAATTCTGGAAGTTTTCAAGCAGGTGAAGATCAACATTCCGCTGTTGGATGCAATAAAACAAATACCATCTTATGCCAAATTTTTAAAGGAATTGTGTACAATCAAAAGGAAACATAACGTTCACAACAAAGTGCTTTTGGCTGAGAATTTGAGTGCCATCATCAAACAAGAGGTGCCCCAAAAATACAAAGATCCGGGTAGTCCAACCATATCATGCATCATAGGAGACTACCAGATTAAACAAGCCCTACTCGACTTGGGGGCAAGTGTGAATCTCATTCCATACTCGGTCTATGAACAACTTGGGTTAGGTGAATTGAAACCCACCAAAACCACACTTCAACTTGCTGATAGATCCATCCGGATACCGAGAGGAATGGTAGAGGATGTTCTAGTCCAAGTTGATAAATTCTATTACCCAGTAGATTTTATTGTCTTGGACACACATCCTGTGATAGGCACTGGTACTCAAATTCCCGTCATACTTGGACGACTGTTCCTAGCTACCTCAAACGCCATTATCAATTGTAGAAACGGACTTGTACAAATGTCCTTTGAAAATATGACCCTTGAGCTTAACATATTTGAGTTATGCAAACAACCGCGGGAAGTTGATGATGATATCCACGAATTAAACATGATCGAATCATTCGTGGAAGATACAATCCCCTTGTCACTATTTTCCTACCCTTTGGAGGCATGTGTGGCCCATCTCCATGATATGAATGATGATACAACACAAGAGATAGATGCCATCCTAGATGTGATGATGATGCGTGAAAATAAAAGATGGAGGACCCCAATTGAACCTTTGCCTATAAATGAAAACAAGGCCCTCCCATCCAACATTAAGGCACCAAAACTCGATCTAAAACCATTGCCAAGTGAGCTAAAATATGTTTATTTAGGTCGAGATGAGACATATCCAGTGGTGATTTCTTCCCACTTGGATGAGGAACAAGAGAGTAGGCTAATAGCCACTCTATTAGAGCACAAGAGTGCCATCGGATGGACAATTGCGGATCTCAAAGGCATAGACCCACTGATTTGCACTCACCGCATACACCTTGAGGAAAATGCAAGGACATCCCGGCAACCACAAAGACGACTAAATCCAAATATGAAGGATGTGGTTAAGGCCGAAGTGGTGAAACTATTGGATGTAGGTATCATTTACCCAATATCTGATAGCCAATGGGTGAGCCCAACTCAAGTGGTGCCTAAGAAATCCGGAATAACCATCGTAGCCAATGCCAGTAATGAACTCGTACCAACTAGAGTCACTACCGGTTGGAGAATGTGCATTGACTACAGGAAGCTAAACACTGTCACAAGGAAAGACCACTTCCCCCTACCGTTTGTTGATCAGATTTTAGAACGGTTGGCGGGTCATTCCCACTTTTGCTTCCTTGATGGCTATTTAGGGTACAACCAAATAGAAATTGCCTGTGAAGACCAAGAAAAGACTACATTCACATGTCCATTCGGCACTTTCGCCTATCGACGGATGCCGTTTGGACTATGTAATGCCCCTGCCACCTTTCAGTGTTGTATGATGAGCATCTTTTCTGACATGGTGGGGACAATTCTCGAAGTCTTCATGGATGATTTTTGGAACTCATTCAACTAAAGTTCTTATCTTTTGTTATAATTTGAATAGTTGTTTACTGATTGATTTTGATTTAATTAGAATTATAATCATTCGCTATAATCAGGTCTAGTGACAGGATTTGATGAAAGCTATGGTTATGAATCTCAACTAGATTGGAAAGAGGGTTGGCCTACACAATTGAGTGTGCCCAAAGCTTAAGCATTGTTGTGGGAATCGAATCAATGAATAAGCAACCGTTTTAGATAATTGTTGATTGAACCGCTCTATATTCCGATTGGATAAAGATATGAATTCGATTCCGATTGAGTTATGAGAGACCTAGTTGTATTGATGCATTGAAACTTATCAAAAGTAGATCCTTGGCGCTCTAGTGCCTTTTTAGATTGATATTAGCTTATACTTTCACTGTTTAAACTCAATTCACTATTTTCCAGCTTTAGTTCTTAATAGGATCTTAATTATTAGTTGTTTTAGATAAATCCTAAGAATACCCATACATAAGTCTCTGTGGGAACGATACTCGGTCTTTCCGAATTATTACTACTTCGCAACCCTACACTTGGGGAGTGAACAGGGTGCTTACCCGCCTGAAGGGCACAGCTTCGAAGAGGAAAAAGAAGTTAGTAGCTGGTCCTTCAACTACGCCCACTCAGTCAGAGGGGCCTGCTCGCGGCTCACAACCGCGTAGTGCTCCTTAAGAGGGAGTTTTCGCGACTCCCCCTACTGCTGCGACCCCTCCGGTTGGCTCCCGCGGCCAGCCGATAACCGAGGTCATTGACAACTCGCCGAAAGGCGATCGAGCGGAGCCAAATCTTTCTCCGAGGGAGATATCATGCGAGCTCAATATTGCTCACGAGTCAGCCACACCTACCTCGGGGCCTATGAATACTCGCGAGGCAGGCTCTTGTGAGATGGTTGTAGCTCAGCCCTCAGGGTCGGGAGTCTACGTCATCCCACCACACTTGAATCCGATATGCAAGTTTATCTTTGAAAATATTGCACCTAACTCTTTTGGGGGCCTCCCTGAACCAAGTCCAGAGGCTCTCTCCACCGACATTAGAGTGAGATTAGTTCAGGTGACAACCTTTTCTCCATCTCTCTTTCTTCTTCGAATTATTCATCTGGCAAACTGCCTCTAACTTTTCTCTCTTTTTGGGCAGAGTTTGGACCTCACGCTGTGAACAAGGCGTGACATTGATGCTGCCCGTCGCATCATTGATGAGGGGGAGAAGAAGAAGAAGGCGATGGAGGGCGAGATCCAGGGAAGGGACCGCCTAATAAAGTCCCTGAAAGCCTAAATCGCCATGATAAACGAGGAGAATCAAATCCTCATCGCCAAGGTCCAAGCTTTGACTGTCGTTTTCAGTCAATGGACCTCAATTTTGTGAATCTCGAAGAAGTTCACACCAAGAGCGAGAGGGAGAAGGAGATCTTTCGCCAGGATAAAATCTCCCTCGAGGAGCAGCTCGAGGACTGCCAGACTCGGCTTGAAGAGGCTAGGAAGACTCTCGCCCAGCTGAAGGACGATTCCATTCACTGGGAGGAGGAAAGAGTGGCCCTTGTCAAGATGATATCTGATGAAGGTCCTCGTGCGGTCCAGGAGTTCCAAACCTCTTAGCTCTATGACGAGGAGCGTTATGAGGCGTATATCGTTGGCCGTGACTTTGCAGTCAGGGTTATGTAACAAATTACTCCTTCATTCAATGTCGAGGAGTTCGAGAGAGTGGCCTTCGAGGTCGCAGCTAGAGAGTGGGCTGCAGCCGAGAATGAGGTCACAGGGGCTACTGACGTTGCACCTGCTCCCGAGGCTGGCCCTGAAGCGGAGAGTCGAGAGCCTCCCCTAGACTAGGATGACCGATCTTAGAGTCGTCGCCCTTCTCCTCTCTTTTTTTTATCTTTGGAAAGAAATGTATCTTTGTAAATGATTTGACTATTTTAGTCAACTGAAATGAAAATTACTTTTTGTTAACGCCATGTACCTTTTCTCGGTTTTCTCCCTTTGCTGATTGCATGTTGAATGCTTGCATACTTAACTCATGAAAAACTGAGTTAGGCTCAATCCGGGGGTCTTGGTGACCATGTCCGTGTTGAGATAGACTGGTCTACCAGTGGAGTAGAGGGTTTGGTCAAGGGAATGTGTATATTCCCTTCAGGGCTATTCGGGTCTAACTAGTGGAGTAGCGACAAAAAATTCATCTTTATTTGAATGTCGTTGGGATTTACATCAAGTTTATGAGAAATATCTAAGTAGGTGCTCTATGCGCCAAGGGCGACGTAAAGGCCTTCCTTGCATGTCTTCGAGATAATATGTGCCTGGTCGCACAATTTTTATTACTCGGTAGGGGCCTTCCCAGTTTAGATCCAATGAGCGAGCAGGAATTCCGAGGTTCTGTCTAAGGACTAAATCGCCGAGCTGAAAAGCTCTAGGTCAGACTTTGGCTTTACGATAACAAGTGATACACTGTTGATAGGCTGTTGCTCGAAGCTGGGATGCGTCCCTCCGCTCTTCCAAAAGGTCGAGATGAAGCCTTAGACCTTTCTGATTATAAGTGAGATCATACTGATCGATCTAATACGAGGGCACCTGAACTTCGACTGGGACTACTGCATCAGTGCCGAAAGCCAATGAGAAAGGAGTTTCTCTTGTCGACGTGCGAGTCGTAGTCCTATAGGCCCATAAGACTTCAGGCAGGAGTTCTGGCCACAGGCCTTTACATTCATCAAGCTTGGTCTTTAGATGATGTTTGATGATCTTATTTACCGCTTCAACCTGCCCATTAGCCTGAGGATGATATGGGGAGGTGCGAACACTACATATCTTCCATTTTTCGTAAAATTCTGCGAACGTGGCGTTGTCGAATTGCTTTTCATTATCAGTGATTATAGTATGGGGGAGCCCATAACGGCATATGATATTTCTCCACATGATCTTAGTGGTCTGTTTTTCAGTGATTCTGGCTAATGGTTCTGCCTTGACCCATTTGGTGAAATAATCGACTGCCATGATTGCAAATCTGTTCTGACCTTTCCCGGTAGGCAAGGGCCCGATGATATCGACTCCCCATTGGCGAAAGGCCAAGGGCCATCCATTGGCGTCATTTGCTCGGATGGCACACGAGGTATAAGAGAATATCGCTGGCACTTGTCACATCTTTTGGAGAATTTGATCGCATCCGCCTTCATAGTGGGCTAATAACACCCTTGCCTCATCGCCTTATATGTTAAAGACCGTCCCTTAGGATGGTTACCACATGCCCCCTGGTGTATTTCATCCAGAACACGATGCGCTTCTTCTGGGTGAAGACACCTTAAGTATGGTAAAGTAAAGCTCTTGTGTAACAGCGTTCCGTTTTGTAAAGTGTATCTGGCAGCGCGATGACGGATTTGCCGTGCAGATTTCTTATCATTCGAGAGTAGTCCATCTCTGAGATAGAGGACGATGGGGTCCATCCAACATGGAGAAGAATGTACCGTGATCACTTGCTCGGAGGTTGTTTGGTTGATACTTAGAGTATGAAGGTGCTCGATAGGAATAGATTACAATAATTCAGATTCGGGTGCGGAGGCTAGTTTTGCCAAAGAATCTGCGAGTTTATTCTTCTCGCGGGGGATGTGAATTATTTCATATTTCTTCAGCCTTACGAGCAGGATGAGCACTCGAGATTTGTATAAAGCCATCTATTCTTCTCTCGCCTCGAATTCGCCGAGTACTTGATTAACTATGAGCTGAGAATCACTATGGATAAGTAAACTTTGAATCGAGAGGACGTTTGCTAGTTTGAGGCCGACGATCAAAGCCTCATATTCTGCTTCATTGTTCGAGACGTGAGAGTCAAATCGTAAGGCATATTGAAAGCGCAACCCGTCAGGAGCAACTAAAATTAACGATGCAATGCGACCAGCCAGACGTTGGACATCTTTGAGAGTGGACGGAGACTTCATCTCGATCAAAGCCTTTATTTTCTTAGGATTCACCTTGATTCCTCGTTGGCCAACCATAAATCTTAGAAATTTCCCAGCGGACACTCTGAATGCACATTTTTCTGAATTTAGCTTCATCTGATACTTCCTCATTAAGTCAAAGGCTTCTCGAAGATCTGCGAGGTGGTCATTTTTTACAACACTTTTCACGAGGATGTCGTCGACGTAAACCTCCATATTCCTACCGATTTGCGCGGCGAATATTTTATTGACCAGGCGCTGATAGGTGGCTTCTGCGTTTTTAAGACCAAAAGGCATTACCTGGTAGCAACACAGGCCTCGGTCAGTGATGAAGGCAGTGTGTTGGCTGTCAGGTGGATGCATCATAATCTGGTTATAACCAGAATAAGCGTCCATAAAATCGAGCAGTGCATGCCCTGCCGTTGAATCAACCAATTGGTAGATTCGTGGAGTCGGGAAGCTGTCTTTCGAGCACGCTTTGTTCAAATCAGAATAGTCGACACACATTCTCCACTTGCCGTTAGCCTTTCGAACGAGGACCACGTTCACAACTCATTCTGGGTAGTCAACTTCCTTTATAAAATTGACTGTTAGCAGCTTCTCGACTTCAGTCTTAATCACCATTTGCCTCTCTGCCGTGAAGGCACGCCGGCGCTGGTGAACAGGTTTGTACTTCGGATCAACATTTAGTCGATGTACTATGACGCGGGGGTCGATACCTAGCATATCACTATGGGACCAAGCAAACACATCTTGGTATTCGGTGAGGAAACTAACCAGACTTTCACGAAAGACACTGCTTAAAGAAGATCCAACGTAGACAATTCTGGACGAATTGTCTTCAGATAAGTGGATCGCAACTGTCTCTTCCCTTGGAGTTCCTGATTGGAGAGCACTCTCCCTTAGGTCCAACGATGTAGCCACCGGAGGGCTCCAGGAATCTTTTGTCACCGCCATAACCGATGTTGCCTGGGCCTTCTTTCGATCTTGTACGGGGATCTCGTAACATGCTCGTGCTTCTTTTTTATTTCCTCGTACAACTCCGACTCCATTGGGAGTAGGGAATTTGATACATAAGTACAGGGGGTGTAAAGTTGCCCCTACCTTATTGAGCGAAGGTCGGCCCAAAATGGCGTTATACACTGATCGCCGATCTACCACGAGGAAATTAACGAAGATAGTGGTTTTTGCTCGGCTTTCTCTAAAGGTGACTGGAAGATTGATGCTTCCTTCCGGCGTTACCACTTCGCCCCCGAAGCCAACGAGAGGAGTTGAGACCAGTTTGAGTAGGCCCCTAGCGAGTGTCATTTTGTTGAAAGCTTCCAGGTAGAGAATATCAGTGGAGCTACCCGTATCCACCATAATACGATGAGTCAAATAATTTGATACCTTTAATGCGACCACCATGGAGTCTTCGTGAGGGAAGTGAATCCCTTCTGCATCTTCAAGAGAAAAGGGGATCGGGGGATGGCCGGGATTCGACGCATCGAGCGTTTTTTTCAACCAATAGATATGCTAGGGCTTCTAAGACGCCTTATGAGTGTATGCTTTTCGTGATGTTTGAGAATCTCCCCCACAAGCCGGTCCTCCGGCGATGGTCTGGATCTCACCAGTGGGTTCAACGTCCTCTAGCGAAGTATGATTTTGAGGTGACTTCTTCTGGTGTGATGGGGCTTCCGCCCTTTTAGGTGACCCACCCTGTCAGGGCTACGTAATCTCGAAGATGACCTTTCCGAATAAGAGCTTCGATGTGATCTTTCAAGGATATACAATCTTGGGTATTGTGCCCATGGTCTTTGTGGAAATAACAGAACTTGCTCTTATCTCTCTTTTCAGGATCGGACTTGATCTTTGAAGGCTATTTCACATACGGTTTTTGCTTGATCTCCATTAACACTTTTTCAGGAGATTGGTTGAGAGGAGTGTAGTTATGATATTTACCAGAGTAGGGCTTCTTTGGGAAATGATCCTGCCGACCGCGCCGATATTTCTTATCCGGGGGAGAGATCTCCTCCAGCTTACGCTTCTTACCCTGTATACCATGACTGTTAGAACGTTTTTTTTAGAAAAAGGGGAAAGATCAGAACTACTCGTCAGCAGTCCTTTCTTTCCTTTTTTCATGTTTCTTCTATTCTGGGAGAATTCTGAGTATTGAGACATTCATAGACAATCATAAGCAATCACAAAGTGTACACAAGAGAGAGATATCGCAAGGCGAATTTTATTCTAGAGATTCTGAGATCTTTTACATTCCAGGCTGTGATACTGGTCACGAGCCTTTAATTACATCAACGGTTGATCACCCTTGATTGGAAGGCAAAAGACTAATCCGCCGGGGATTATGGTCTTGAGTTCATGGTCGTGTAGACCTTTATTTTCTTGTTATGGACTGAGCCACATTTGTTAGACACGCCGGATGTCTATGTCCCTTTTCTTTCGGTATGTCCGGGTTGAGAGACTGTCAGGATTCGAGTGGTGCAACTCGGGGCCCGCGCCTGTTACTGTGAACAGGTGACCGCTGGAAGACACAAACCTCAAATGTTGGTCGGCATGACCCAAGGCCCACGCCCGTACTTTTATGACAGGTGACCTTAGGAAAGCACTCCACAACGTTCCCGAACGAGGGTTTTAATCGAGTGGTGCAACTCGGGGCCCGCGCCTGTTACTGTGAACAGGTGACCGCTGGAATACACGAACCTCGAATGTTGGTCGGCATAACCTAAAGCCCGCGCCCGTATTTTTATGACGGGTGACCTTAGGAAAGCAATCCGCAACTACCTCATCAGCTCAACCAACGGACCCGTTGTCGATGGGTAGGGCATCGACGGTCTTTTTCATAGTGGCAGTCCATAGCAAGACGTTTCAAGCTTAGTTAGAACTCTTTGTTTGTGGTTTCTCGTGGTAACCATAACCCCTTAGGTTTAGCCTCGGACCTTTATCCGGGATGAATAGAGCTTTGTACAGTAAAGTAAATGTATTTCTTCTGGAGTCGGGCGACTCGTCTTCGAGAACATTCTTTCTTCTGAGTATTTTCAATGATCTATTTGGGATTAAATAGGCTTTGTCAGGTCAAGATCTTTTGAGGATCCAAATTCGATGGGCTGGATCGGCTGTTTCCGATGCCTGCAAATGGCTAAGAATAGGGTTCGATGGGTACCCACATATGACAATTTCTTATGAATAATGGGGATCGGTGCCCCATGAATGCTTGACTCGGCTGTTGGATAGCCTGAGTACTTCAACTTTGCCTCGGCGTCTTCGAGATCGCGGTTGATTTCAACTGGCATTAGTCAATTTTCAACCCAACAGGGCACTTCCCAGGGCTAAAAATGACTGAGTAGTGGACCTGTTCGTGGTCTGATTAGAGAGACTTAGAGAGTATTATCGATAACCGTCTCTGAACAGGGGTGGATTACGTCCACGAAGATCGCGGTGCGATCGCATTCCGATTTGCTTAGCAAAAGTCAATTTTCGGGCCAACAGGGCACTTCCCAGGGCTGAAAATGACTAAATAATTGACCTGTGTGCGGTCTAATCAGGGAAATCGATGAGTATTACCGATGACCGTCTTTGAACAGGGATGGATTACGTCCACGAAGATCGCGGTGCGATCGCATTTCAATTTGTTTAGCAGAAGTTGATTTTCGGGCCGACAGGGCAATTCCCAGGGCTGAAAATGACTAAGTAGTGGATCTGTCTACGGTCTAATCAGAGTATTCGGTGAATATTATCGATGACCGACTTGGAACAGGGGTGGATTATGTCCACGAAGATCGCGGTGCGATTGTGTTTCGATTCGCTTAGTAGAAGTCAATTTTCGGGCCAACAGGGCACTTCCCAGGGCTGAAAATGACTAAGTAGTGGACCTGCCGACCGCTTGATTAGAGTATTCGAGGATCCTGAGATCGGATAACCTCATTGCGGTACATGATTATGGTGTATCATGTCATGTAGAAGAAAAGTTTCCCTCTTGGGCTCGGTCGAATTCCGCCTGATTCTTCTCGTTTTAGGCCGTTTTCGGCTCTTTCGGAAGGATTTCCGGGGCTACCAAATTGGCTAAGTGTTGGTTATTTTGGACCAAAACACTAATTTGGGCCATTTTTCATTGAACGTTGGAGAATCTGATCCGGTGGATGGATAGATCTCATCGAGACGCATCCGGCGGATGTGGTTTCATCAAAATCGAATTCCGGACGAAGGCGGGGCACACGATCGAAGGTCCACCCCTCCCATCAGCATCCAGGCACATGGAGGGGTGGATATGCAGGCGCATGTGGTGTCGCACATGCTTCCGGGCACATGTGGTAGGGACCCGGGCGCATGTCCCTTCTCCCGGGCGCATGTGAGGTATTTTTTATGAAAAACAGATGGAGAAGAGGTGTTCCGGGCGCATGTGGCAATGCACATGCGCCTGGACTCAAAGAGTGGGCGCATGTCCCTCCTGGACTTAGCAGATTTTCAGGATTTTCCGGTGGGAAAAGCCGGCGCATGTGGTGGAAAAAGCCGGCGTATGTGGGGGATATGCCGACGCATGTGCCCAGCACTTAGAAAATTTCAGGATTTTCTTCCTGAACTTGGGATTCCAGCGAGGAAATCCCTTTCCGGCGAGGGTTTCCAGCGAGAAAATCCACTCCGGCCAAGGCATCTGGTGAGGGGAGAGAAAGTAAGCGCATGTGGTGCTTACATCACTTTGAGGTCGGCGGGGGATGATCTCGTCCTGATGTAATGAGGTGACTTCACTATTTATAGGAGGGAAATCGGGTTCGGGTCTACCCGGCGGGTATTTCCCGGTGCATGTGCCAGAAACTATGTCAAGCGCATGTGAGAAAAACACACCGGGCGCATGTGGTGGATCCGGGCGCATGTGCTTTACCGGCGCATTTCCCGGCGCTTTTCGGAAAAGTGTTCGGATCACTTCCTTTCACTACTAGGGTGCAAGCGCATGTGGTTAGAGGCCAGGCGCATGTCCTTTGCCGGCGCTTTCCCACTACTTAGCCAGATTTTCAGGATTCCAGCACTTAGAAAATTTCAGCATTTCAGCTCCGACGGGGGACCTCCAAAGGACAGCTACCTTTTCTAGACATGCACTCACTGTCGCCAAGCCACCTCTAGGCTATAATTAACCTCCTGAATGAACGGGATGGAGTGTGAAAGTCCAAATGTTGCTAATTTTGGTACTTCCTTCCTAATTTGGAGCCTCCGGGTCGGCTTGTCGTATAGGAATGTTGTTCCGGGGAGCGTGCGCATGGAAATATGCATCGTAATGACTTCAAACTTGCTATTTAAGGGTTTTGGGGCGCTCCAGGATCATTTGGCGATGAAGCACATGTCCAGTTCCACTCTAAAATGGTAGCTGTAGGCTTACGGACCCCTTTTTGTCAGTTCTAGGCAGGGACGAAACGCATTTCGAGGTGCGCGAGTAAAAATATGCACCGGATGACTTCGAAACTTGCAGGTTAGGGGTTTTATGACATTTCGGATCATTTGGCGGTGAAGCGCATGTCCAGTTCCGCTTTGAAATGGTAGCTATAGGCTTACGGACCCCTTTTTGTTAGTTCCGGGCAGGGACGAAACGCATTTCAAGGTGCGCGAGTAAAAATATGCACCGGATGACTTCGAAACTTGCAGGTTAAGGGTTTTAGGACATTTTGGATCATTTGGCGGTCAAGCGCATGTCTAGTTCCGCTTTGAAATAGTAGCTGTAGGCTTACGGACCCTTTTTGTTAGTTCCGGGTAGGGACGAAACGCATTTCAAGGTGCGCAGGTAAAAATATGCACCGGATGACTTCGAAACTTGCAGGTTAGGGGTTTTAGGACATTTTGGATCATTTGGCGGTGAAGCGCATGTCCAGTTCCGCTCTGAAATGGTGTTTACGAATTTTGGTCGCTATCAAGCGATCAGGGTTGTGCAGGCATTTTCAGGACTTTCCTGGCCTTAAAACTTATCCAAATCATTGACACTAGATCATGGGATGTTATTTTATAATGGGTGCAAATTTGAGCCCCAAAAAGTGCCCCCCCGGTGTGCTGCGTTGGATGCTTACGTCATGCTGGTGCAGTGCACCGGTCCCTTAGGCTCAAGTATAAATAGTTGACTCACTGAGTCATTCCATAATTTTTCGAGTCAGAAAGCTTGATTTCTCCCAAGGTGAGAGAGCTCACCCTCAAGGTACAGGCGCATGTGGCCTGCCATTCATTTTTTAACAGAGAACTCCCTCAAGCACATGTCTACCTCTGAGGATGTGGGCGCATGTCCCAGGCGCATGTGGTTCTGGGCATGCGCCCAGGGCATTGCCCGGACTTCGTCTTTTCCCAAAAATCAGAGGTGGGCGCATGTGAGGATGCACATGCGCCTGGTGCATTGAATTCCAAGCTTGTTCATCCCCTTCTTCTGAGCCGGGCGCATGTCGGATTGCACATGCGCCTGAGACTTTGTGGAATGAAGTTTCATTCTCAATTTTTAGAGATTGGGCGCATGTGAGGGGCCACATGCGCCTGGGGCTCCACCTTGGGCGCATGTCAGCCCAACACTTAGCTAAAATTCTCATTTTTAGCCCTTGCTTTGCACTTGGTGGAGAAATGGCATTTCCAGCTCCGTTTCTCAGTCAAATTCAGTGCTGTTTGAGGCTAGATCACTTAAAATTCAAGCACGATTGGAGCTGAGTGCCTTGGGCCTGCAGTTGACTGCCTACTTTGGTCTGTCACAGGTTGCAACTGTCTATTTTAGGCAGGTTCAGAGTATGTCTGCCAGAGTGCGCTTATAGTGTTCCGATTGCCTGTAAAGTTGCTGTGTGCGAATAGTTGCGTATGTACGATGCTGAAACTATTTCCTAACTCTGTCCAGTACTTACTTATAAGCACCTGGACTTGTCAAAGCTACTTTTAGACTAAATGTATGGATGTATTGTGGGTTCAATCTGTGATTTTGTGTGTGCATCAATCATATGTGTGCGTGCATGTATGATGACAGTTGCTTTGTTATGAAATGCGTATGATGATTGATATGTTATGCTCTTGATTTTGTTGCTTTCATGCTCTTCATGTTGTGCTTGTGTTTGTGATATGATTTCGTTAGGCTATTTGCCCGTGTGTATCGAGTTGTTCTCTAATGTTGTTTTGTTTACGCGTTGCAGTGAATTGCAGTAGCGACAATGGGATCTTCTGGTGAAACTTCTGGGTCGCATGCTTCTGGTCCGACGCCGATGAAGCATGGTCGGAAAAGAACAGCTGAAGGTCCTTCTAACCCTCCTCCTCCAAGATGTAACTCTCGCTTCTTTCCTACGGTCGAACCCGAGATCAAGGATTTCTCGGAGCGTATTGGGCAGCTTCCTCATGAAGTGTTAGTACGTATCTTTGTCAACAAGACAGCGCCCGAACCTCCAAAGCGGGGAACAGAACAAGAGTGGGTCTATTGGTATGCCCAACTTGCTGGTGTGGCGAGTGCCATCGAGGCAGGTCCTCAAGATATACCTGTTCAAAATGTAGAAGGGAATCTGACGGGTCAGAAAGGTAAGAAGAAAGGAGGACGAGGAAAACAACCGATCAAGGCTCTCAGTCAAGCGGAGCGATTGACGCAGCTCCTCGACTTGAAATATGAAAGGATGAAGATTGGATGGGAGAGCAACAAGATCGCTGCTGAGCGTGGCATCTGCATCACGAACCCCTACAATGGCGAAGTCATCTTGCACCAGAAGTCTCTTATGAGATGTAAACCTTTTCCGAGCATCGAGCCATCTGATGTTCGTAGACCTAACCAGTTCTATGGAGTGGAGAGATGGTCTTCAGTTCCTGAGAGATTACTCACCGCCACCCTGGGAAGCAACGGGAAGCAACAAAAGGTTGGTGAGATTAAGGAAATGACTTTCCTCATGCCTACATGTGATCCGCATGCACCTTATCCGACTCATTTCTTTGAGACGGTGCGTCAAAGATTCCTTCCTATGAGCACGTCCGCAATGTGGGAGACTCTGAACTTCCGCACACGAGGGCATTTGAATCGTCGTGACAGCTACATCCCGGGCGAAGGAGATTCTGATCCGGCACGAGGCCGTGTTGAGGGAGGTCGGGCTTTACTATGCCATCGAGGCGACTGCTGGCTTCTTTCGCGAGATCCGAGATTCTCAGGGGCTTCTTAAATTACTGGAGTTCGTTACCAACTCTTTCCATCTTCCTAAGGAGAGATGAGCATAACCCTCTGGGATCTTAAGATGATGGCGGGCTGCCCATACGCGGCGGGTATTATCACGAATATATCCCCTCTGATGAAGAATGTCTGGCTTCAGGCGCGAAGGTGATCGGAAGGCCTATCATTCTAAGGCGTGTTTAGAGTTGTTCAATGAATTGCAACAATTTGACCGCATTACAAAGATACACTATGAAGATTGGTCAGTTTACTTCAGCCACGGCTTGAAGTAAGTCTTCCGGGACTCTTTCTTTCTTTCTTCTCATGATGTATGCTCTTTTCTCCTGCTAGCTTCTTATGTGAAATTCTCTCTCCTTTCTCTCTTTCAGGATCGACTACGGAAAATAAAAGTTGATGTTAAAAGAATAAGGGCTTTACGACAAAGGTTCGAATGCAAGTTTCCTTGCCCAACGTATTGTCTCCCACTTGCGAGCTAGCCGGCTTCCTCGCTTACTGGTTGTCCGCAGTCGTGCTTTCTAGCTCGAAGAGTGCTGATGGCATCAGGGTTTCTTGCTTCGTCATGGCGGGTGCCCTTGCCAGTGGTCAACGTCTTGCTATAGCGCCACCTGTACTCTGCAGCATATATAGAGCATTCGGTTATGTTGCCAGTAATCCGACAAACCTGCCGATGGAATAGACGCTGCCCATTGCCCGTGGCATTATTTCTGCGGCTGGTTAGGCGTTTATTTTCCGTGGGTATATGGCATGAAGCCTCACGCCTACTTCTTTCCGGACCGAGCACCTCTTATCAGGTTCATGAAGACCAAGATGGTGCTTAAGATGCCAGAATGGGTGTCTTCAAGGATCTGCAGTGAGAATGAAGTTGACTTTTACCATTTTCCTGCTTCCATTGCTGATGAAGATATAAAGTCGTCGATGATGAGGATTCGGTTGACTCTTCTGACAGAGAATTCCTGATATTGATCGGAGCGCCTCTCTTCCCTTCCGCGAAGGCATGGAGTTCTGGCGCGAGCCTTATTATCCGAGCAGGTTCGCCAGACAGTTTAGCTACGATCAGGGCGTTCCGTCGACTCTTCCGAGCGTGAGAGGATAGAACGAGCATATGGCACGGGTCCTGTCCATTGGGAGTGGATGTGGGACCAACTTTTGCTGACGCGAACTAGCGCGAGGTTCGTGTTGCCTGAGGTAGTCGACGTCCCGCGACTCTTATGGTTGGATGAGATGGTGGGGGCATCAGTACGCGCACGTCCGGGATGCCAAACCTGTCATTTCCCTCTCTATCTCTCTCCTCCTAAGGTTGAACGACGTTCTTGAGGACGGTCTTGGTTATCTTTGTGAGCAGCGTGAGGCCGTCGAAGTTCCTGGTACCAGCCATCTGACTTCCTTGAACGTGCCGATCACTCGTAGGAAAGAAGATGGAGCGTTAGACGGATGGTATTGCTTCAGGGTCCCTATACGGAGGCGTCAGCGAGAGGTTGGATCTTCGCATCCTCCGGCAGAGACTGCTCCTCCGTCTGTCGAAGTGGATGAGCCTACGGAAGGCATGGCGGGAGTTAGACCTTCTGATGATTTCGTTGACGATCTTCCACCGGGCCGCGCGAAAGATCAGTTGAGAGTCAAGATAAGACTCACACCAAGAGTTCGCCCGTCAGCACCTGAGAAAAACTTAAGAAAGGCAGAAATTTACATATCAAGAAGTGGGGGAGTTGGATCTGTCGTTGCAGATCACTACTCCAGAGATAATGGTAGGTGCGACTGTTGCCGATAGCCGCGAAGAAGGTGAGCTTCGGTCTGGTGCTGCAGAGGAGATTGCAGACGAAGAAGATATAATTATCGATAATCGTGACGGAGGTGAGTCCGAGCCTGCAGATGTCGAGGGGGACAATGCCGAAAATGGTTCTGAAGCCGGTGATGGTCAGGGAGCGGCGTGCCTCGATGGTTCAGGGTCACAGCTTAAAGATGAACCTGTAGATTATTCTGGTGATTACTGGGGAGTGGACCATGTCAATGATCACGGCAATGATGATTCCCTCACGAATTACTATGATAATGACACCGGAGTCGGGGGTGTAGGTGATCTTGACGATGTTGCCATGGCAGCGATCGAAGCACAACTCTATGACAACGTCAGGGTCCAACCTTCTTCCAAGCCTTTAGTCTTCGTTTCTCAGGCTGTCGGCACCGACTGTGGGGTTACCTACGGATGTCCATCCTTGTTTGCCCGTTCGTGCTGATAACGCTGAGGAATCCGTTCCTGGGCTTGAGATACGTGAGGGGAACGTCGATCCTTCTTCGGTCTTCCATCAGGCCGTCCATCGCGAGTACACTATCATGTTGAGTTGGAGGTCGTGGATACGTCACGCTCTGCTGCGGTCGAAGTCAGACCCGACATTCCGCGAGCACAAGGTAAGAAATGCGATTGTAGTTCTGCTTTGTACTTTTCTTCTTTGATTCCTGCATAATCATACTAACCATATTTTGTCATTATTATCTTATTTCTACAGATCTTATTGAGTCAATACCTGCCTCTGCTACTTCCGTCGCTCGTCTCCGGTTGTGACTATTGAACTGCCGGGCGAAGCTTTGGAAACAGTTGTTGATTCCGGGACTGCATTGCGGGACCTTCGGAGCCTGCTTTGATCCTCCTTCCATTCCTGTAGACTCCTTCCACTTTACATTAGATTATGACTTGTAGTTTCTGCTTCCATTTTTGCTAACCATCATTTGTTGTCTTGCATTCTTTCTTGCAGCTGCTTCGATTCTGGAGTCGTCATTGCTATGATGCCGACATTCCTGCTTTGAACATTTAGATTTTTTGGTCAGAGCGTGTTGAAGGGCCGCTGTCTAGCCTTCGAAGGCGTTGGCCATCCACAAGAATGGCATATGCTAGGCGCTGGCATGAAAGCACTGGAAGCTTGTGTCGGAGTAGTTGGGTCTGATGCGCTCGTGGTTGTCAATCACATCTCTGGTTCGAAAGCTCCTCGCAAACGTGGTGGCTGCTGAGCGCGTCGAGCCCGATCCTGCTATCGGGAGAAGTGGAGAATTGGGAGTCTTTGGGACCTGCAGTGGAACGCACGCCATTCTACGGCGAACGCACGAGAATCCCTACAAAATAATAAGATACAGTATGAAGGGTGCTTGGGCCGTATAAGCTGAAATTGACGCTGAGATTGAGCGTCTCAAAGGAGAAGATCGCCGTGAGCTTCGAAGCTGCCCGTCTCAGTAGTAGTTACTCAGGTCAGATAACGGTCACGCGGCTCGAGGTGAGGGCGAAGCAGCCGCAAGCAGTTGGAGGGTTTACTGCTGAACTCAACATGTTCCTGATCCTGCGGAGGTGTTATCTGAGCAAAGTCACGATGGAAACTGCCAGGGTGGCCGTGATCAGGCTGATATCGGATGTTTGGAGAAGCTTTGATCTTTCGCTCCCGAGCTCTCCTTCTTGACTTCAAATGTATAGAAATGATTGAGGATCTTACCTTTAGAAAATTTTGTAGTTGGTGTAAGAGATACTTACCTTTTGACCATTCATGTATACACGTCGGAAAAGATGTCAATCAAACTTTTGTTAAATGAAATGACAATAGCATTATTTTCTATCGTGTTATGTTGTGTGATGTGTGTTAGAATGGTTAAATAATAACAATAATAATCCAATTCTAATAAGTGATGAATGTAGAATGAAATGAAAAGAGTAAACTTCCCTTTTCGTCGATTTCGGAGTGTCCAGGGTTTCTGAACTCGGGATATGCTCGCGTTGTAGACGAATGGTCCTTCTTGGTTATTTCTCCATAGCAAGGCAAGAAGACCTACAGAATCAGTAACTGATTAGCTTTTGTAACTACAGGCTTATCTACTTATTCTACTCATTTCATTCTCCTTTCTATCCTTACTTATTACATTCCCTCTCTTGGGGAGTTTACATTTCTCATATATGTAAAGGAAAGTAAAGGTTGACTGTTAGGGGTAATATTTCTTCAGACCGGCCATTAATTGCAAAACGGCTCCCCACCGTCAAATTCACTAAACGTAGGCCCCGTTGGAGTAACTTCTTCTATGATGCATATCGGGTCCCACTTAGGGTCGAACTTGCTCTTTGTAGTGTGCGCGGCTGCCGGTCGCTTCATTACGAGTACCAAGTCACCCTTCTTAAGACTACCCCTGACTCGCTTGTCATAGCTGTTGAGATTGCTTCTGGTACATCTTTAGCGTTGTTGTGCCGCGAGCTCTTCTCGTCCAAGGCATCGAGCTCGACCATCCTGAGCTCAGCATTAGTTCATCTGTCAAGGAGTTCCGAAGTGCTACTCGTAGGGACTCGACCTGAACTTCCATAGGGATGATGGCCTCCGTGCCATATACTAGTGAATAGGGGGTAACCCGTGTTGCTGTGCGGTGCGTAGTACGATATGCCCAAGTGCTTCGGCAACCGTTTGTCCCAATCTTTCTTATTTTCTGCCACTGTTTTCTTCAGAATCTTCACGATGGTTTTGTTGAAGCCTCAGCAAGTCCGTTTGCAGGAGGATAATAGGGTGTTGAGTAGCAATGCTTATCTTGAACTTGGCACACAGCTTGTCGATCACAGCATTTCGGAAGGGCGTGCCATTATCCGTGACGATCCGATCGGGAAAACCATGTCTATAGATGATGGCGTTCCGGATGAAACCCTCCACTTGTTTAGCTTTCACGTTCTTTAGGGCCACAGCCTCAGCCCACTTAGAGAAATAATCTGTTGCCGCCAGTATGTACTGGTGCCCTTGAGAGGAAGAGGGGCTAATGGGGCCTATCACATCCATACCCCAGGCCGTAAAAGGCCAAGACATCACTGACTGATGCAGTTCTTCTGGAGGTATATGTATGATGTCAGCATGTATCTGACACTGATGGCATTTTCTGACGTAGTCCATCGCATCTTTCACCATGGTGGGCCAATAATAGCCCATTGCCGCACTCGATCATGTAGGTTCCGTCCGCCTTGATGGGCACCACATTCTCCTCCGTGCGCCTCTCTCAGCGTATCATGAATTTCTTCTTGGGCCAGGCATCTTGACAGCGTTCCATCGCTGGAGCGTCGATACAGTACTCCTTCTAAGAGAACGAATGAGCTGGCACGCCTTCTGACTTGAGTGCGCATCTGCGGATCCTCGGGTAAGAACCCATACTTCAAGTAATCAGAGAATGGTCTTCTCCAATCTTCTTCTTCTATGATCTCAAAGCAATGTACAGGGCTTGCACTCGTGACATCCTCGCTGCTGTGAGGATGGCAATATTCTCTTTCTTCTATGGTGACTTGAAGTGGGCTGCCCCCTGGGTGCGCGAGAGCCGCGGCCAGGTTACCAATGCGTCTGCTTGAGAATTTTCAGCTCTTGGGCGTGCGACACCGTACTGTCCCGAAATGATCGAATAGGGCTCGGGCTGATGGCAAAGGGATGACAGCTTCGGCTTGCGGACTTCATATTCCGTCATAAGCTTCCCACAACTAACCGAGAATCACCGTATACCTGTAGTGATCGGATTCGCATGTCTCGTGCCAACTGTAACCCAATGATGAGGGCCTGATACTCTGCCTCGTTGTTTGTGCACGACGGACTATTGTGAATGAGTAGGGCAACAAGTCGCCTTGAGGACGATGAAGATCACACCGGCCCCTGATCCAGCAGCTCTGGAGGCTCCGTCGAAATACATCCGCCATGCTTCGCGACCCTTACCATCATGGCCTGGTCGTCGGAGATCACATTCCATTTCCATGTTATCGGTATTGGGTGAGCTGTAGAAAATCGGCTATCCCTGCCCTTTACAGCCGAGAGGCAGATACGTGATGTCGAACTCGATAGCATAGGCCCATTTGGCAATCGCCCGACAACATAGGTCGGTTCACAGGAACTTGATAGGGTCTCTCTGGAGATCAATGTAATCTGATATGACAACAGTAATGCCTCAATTCTTCACAGCGAATATCAAGGCCAGGCATATCTTCTCTATGGTGAGTAATTAAACTCAGCGCCGACAGCGTGCGGCTCAAATAATACAGAGCATTCTCTTTCCTTCTTCATTCTTCTGGGCGAGCAGTGCCCCCAGTGAATTCTCTCCCACTGCTACATAAGTATCAGAGGCTTTCCCTCGATTGGCGCTGCGAGAACTGGAGCTTTCCCAGTAACTCTTTGAGGGAATCGAAGGCTTTCTGGCAGCTTCGTCCCACTCGAAGCGGACGTCTTTCTTGTTCACCGAGAGAAAGGCTGGCAACGACCTGAAGGTTCGAGATGAACCCCGCAAGTAAGCACTCTCCCTTGGAAGCTCTTCAGCTCTTTCAAATTCTTCGGAGGAGGCATTTCTCGATCGCCTTGATCTTCGCGGGGTCAATCTCATTCCCCGATGCCTGATCACAAAGCCAAGGAATTTTCCGAGGACACCCCAAAGGCGCACTTCAACGGGTTCATGCGGAGGCTCTTCTTCCTCAACCTCTGAAATACTACTTCAAATGTTCCGATGCTGTTGATGTCCGTCGACCTTACTACCAGGTCTCGACTAGCATTCCACATGCTTGTGCATCATGTCTTGGAAGATTACCTGCATCGCTCTCTGATACGTGGCCCTGCATTTTTCAGCCCAAACGGCATCACCGTAACAGAATATCCCGAGAGATGTGCGGAAGGCAGTGGACTCTTCGTCTTCTGGAGCCATTCGGATCTGATTATACCTGAGTAGCCTCCATAAAGGACATCGTTGTATATGCTGATGTGCTATTGATCAGAGCTCTGGGATGGGTAGAGGAAAGCATCTTTGGGACAAGCTCATTCAGTTGCGAAAATCAACGCACACCCGGATCTGGCCGCTCTTCTTCTTACAAGTACTATGTTGAGATCCTTTGGGATATGAACTTCCCTGAAAACCCGGCCTGAAGCAGCTTCTTCACCTCTTCCTCTATCTTCGGGACGATTTCAGATGGAAGCGTCTCTGTGGCTGTTTGACCGACCTCTTTTCCTTCCGATATTCAACCTGTGCATCGCGATTGCCGGGTTCAGTCCTGGCATTTCAGAATAAGTCCATGCGAACACGTCTCTGTTCTCTTTCAGGAGTTGAATGTAGCTCTCCCTCTCTTCTTCTGGAATTTCTTACTGATATATATTCCTCGGCTCTTCGGTGGTCCCCAGATTGACTTCTTGTAGCTCATCTATCGTGGGCTGACCCCATCTTCGATTGCTCTGGTGCGGCACTCGCTGTATGACTTCATTCGGTCCAGCGGGCCTCAACTCTTCCACGGGACTAATTGTCACCATGTTAATATGCTCTATCTCACTCCTGCCCCCAGGCTTCCTTTCCTCTGTATACCTTCGTCTTTCTTCGAAGGGTGTAGCATGCCTTCCAGCTGGCGTTCTGAACAGATGAACCCCATATTTCCTCATATGTTTCTACTGGCCTTGCTATATCTTTCTTCTTCAATGGGCGGTGTCTCCACGGTGTTCTCTTCGCGTTCTCTTCGACTGCAAGGGTTGCGAAGTTCGCCTGAAACTTATCTCATGCCTGCTCCCATTGTGGCGGACGCAGAACTGGCTCGGAGCTTTAGGGAAAGGA
This sequence comes from Liriodendron chinense, assembly GCA_003013855.2. Lineage (NCBI taxonomy): Eukaryota > Viridiplantae > Streptophyta > Magnoliopsida > Magnoliales > Magnoliaceae > Liriodendron > Liriodendron chinense. The sequence goes on along the minus strand of ML058508.1, from coordinate 5,395,489 downwards.
CGAATCCTCTCAACCTTTGGACCGGCATATTGAAGCTGGACTCAACACGCTCATCTGTTGGCTTGTCATCTGTTTCAACACTGACTGCCCTTCCTTCCCGAGGTGTTCGGGATCATAAAACTTCTTCCTTTGCAACGGATTTCCTCTTGAGCCTTGTCGCTTCAGGACCACTCGCGGAGCTTCGTCGCTTGTCTTGGATTCTCGCCCTGGGGTTCTGCCCCCGTGCCACTTTGTCGGTTTGTTGGCTTTCTGGCTCTCGGCCTCCTCGCTCTCCCGATAGTATGTGCATCTGCTAGGAAAGATTCAGTACGGAGTAGGCCTCGGGTCTGCCGCCACTCTATATGGACGCCATCCTATTGTACTTGAAGCATTGGTGGTATGTCGAGGGAATAAGTATTGATGAAGCCACGGTCGTCCCAACAGATATTGTATGTCTCATCGCATCGATCACCTGACAGGTGACTTTGGTGCTCAATTCTTCTATTTCCAGCATGACAGTAATGGACCCTAGGACGCGTGGCCGTCCTGATTGAACCCTTGGATAACCATGGCGCTTGGGCGGAGTGCTGTCTGTCTGAAACCAACTGCTGCAATGTCTTCAGAGACATTATATTCACACGGATCCGTCGTCCAGCATGCATCTTCGACCTCTATGTCTCGGATGAGACCTTCACCATCAAGGGCGGTTGTGGTCTGTCAAGCTATCGTTCTGTCTTCTTCGAGAATGTGATCATGGACGATCGATCGATCTGCATGACCTGTTCTGCGGGTCGATCCCCAGTCCCCGTTATCTTCATTCCTTCCATTTTGACTCATCTCTGCTATCATGACCTCACGGGCTTCTTGATCGAGCAATGCGTTGAGAACATTTCCGATATTTCTTCGAAAGGCACAGGGCATCGTAGATGCTAGTCGGGCCGGAACCTTCTTCAGATGAGACACCACATCATACATCACCGGTGCCTTATCTCGAGTGTGATCTCGTTGGTCAGTGCTGGCTCATTGACTGCTTCTGCCGTTCTTTTTCTCGAGGTGTCCTGATGGCTCACCTATGACCGCATTTGTCCTTCTAGGTCTGGTCGCCTTGGAAATTCTCTCTGTACGACCTGCTTTCCTGACCGCAGAGCCACTACATTGACTTCTCCTTTTCTAGGACTTGGTCCTTGTCACTGGCCCCTGGTTGAGCGCCAGAGACCATGGCCACTGAACGGGCTGCGCACGGGCTGTTCTTGTCCATACTTTCTTCTCATTCTGTTCTTCATCTTCCTCTCTCTCTCTAAGAGTCTTCTTTTGTTCTCCAGCCTCTTCTTGCTGCTCACAAGTGTCCATGGTCTTCCGGTTTGGGAATGGATTCGCCGTTGAATTTGAACTGCCAGGGAGGGCGACACACTGTCGCAGTGTTCCGGTCCCTCTTCCGCCTTCATATTATGGTGCCATCGTTGATCATCCGTTGAATCTTGCCTTTTAGGACAAAGCAGTCTTCAGTCTTGTGGGTGTCACACGATGATACCTGCAGTAGCTGGATGATCAACATCTTCGCTCCTCCGGCGTGTGCATTCTGGCAGTCTATTAACCTCTCTTCACCAGCTGTTCCATGATCGGAACCAATCTTCCATGTGAAGGTATAAGGTCCGTTTGTAGATTACGCTCTTCTATCGTGAGATGTCGCGGCCTCTGAAAACTCTTCCTTTGTCTTAAGTCGTGGTTACTGGCCTGGCCTCGATCTACGCTCGGTGTTTGGGCGTTTCCTGTCATTCGAACCCTTTCCTTTTCAATAGTTAGAGTTATCATCCTTCCGCTTCTCTCCCGGGCTTCTCTGCCTTGAACTGGCCTGGACGCGGCTCCTTCCACCAGGTGGGCTTTTGTAGCAGGTCTCAAACGTCGAGAAGTTGTGTCCAGATAAGCAAATGAGATCATCGCATCCATGGCCTGCATGCACATCTTGACCTGCTCAGATTCGCTGGGCAGTTCCCGCACTGTGCTGCTATGTCCCCCACCTGTCGATGAACTTCTCGACCGCTCTCCCTCTTTGACGAACCAAGGCTAAATCTGTCAGTGAGACTTCTCGCTCGTAGAGAAGAATTTGGAAATGAACAGTCCTGCATCTGCTCCCAGGATTGACTGACCCTGCGGGCAGTGACATGTACCACTGGAATGCCTTGCTCGTGAGCGTGAGCCAAACAATCTTAGACAGTACTGGGGAATTGTCGAAGGTTGCCCATCATTGTCATGAATTGAGCCATGTGTTCCTCCGGCGATCCTCTGCCATTAAATCTGGGAAGTCGGACGCTTGAAATTGTTGGGAAATGGGAGATCGTGGACCTCGGGTAAGTACGGCACCCGGTATACATATTTTCCCCTCTTCTCCTTTTCTCTTTCCTGACGCATCAGGTCCGCAACTGTCTGAGAAGTTCTTCTCTCGTGGCTTGAGACGGCATGGGGTACACGTCCGAACACAACTTTCTCGGGCGAGTTGTGGTTCGGCGGTAGCTGGCTCTCCTGCTGCCCCCTGGCATTCCTCACAGACTGTCGAGTGGGTACAGCTGGGCTTCTGTTTGCCCCCTGGCAACTGAGCCAACAGTGCTTCTTTCTCTCTCTCATCTCTCTAGCTGTGTCCTCTTGGATGGATAATCTCATCTATCTGTTCTTGGATTGGAGGCAGCTCTGGGTATCGCTACTCGCCTCTCCTTCGTGACCTGCACCATCATGACTTGGCTCGCTGCAGCCTCATCTTGATCACGCAGCTTTAGTAGGGTTGTCTTTCATCGTCGTCTCATCGCTGTCGAACACGGATCTGTTCGGTATCTTCGCTGGCGATGTTGTCTTCGGTATCGCTGGGAAGTCGATATCGGCGAAGGAGAACTCTGGCCTGGCTGACACGGTAGTTCTGCCGGAGTCGCGGGCGTCACCCTATAGACTGGCTTCCACTGTCTCTTTGTTCTTCTCAGCACCCTTGTTGTCCTCTCCGTCTCAGCTGGATAACTTTCTTGTTCTCAGTCTTCTTGACGGTCTTGCGCTTCTGACAATCTCCATCCGCTTCAGAGGTTGCTACCAGATGGGGGAAGTAAAATCCTTCGATGCTAAGAAGATCATTGTGACGCCATTTGGTTTTCTTTTTGTCTTTCTGTTCCTTTCTCTGTCTCTCTCTGTCTCTCTCTCTTCTGCACAGTCATACACCATTAGAATATTCGCGTGCTTGGGAAAGAGAGGGGACGCGACCTTACCAATCGCGATACGCTCGACAGTGGATAGACAGAAACATACAAGTATGAATACATGCATGCTATGCGAAGTTTCGAAATTCTTTTCCTTAAAGATGAAGGGAAGAACGTTCCCGTTGAGAGTCGCCAGTTTGGCGCCCGTGAAGGCGCCGAACATTCTCCTTCGGTAACCTTTCCCATGTACACATTAGTGTCTGCAAATGATTTATCGCAGAATGTCTATTTACTCAGAAATTACCAGAGATTCTGGTTTGTATCCCCAGCAGAGTCGCCAGTTTGTTAGAAACTTTTTTTAGAAAAAGGGGAAAGATCAGAACTACTCGTCACAGTCCTTTCTTTCCTTTTTTCATGTTTCTTTTATTCTGGGGGAATTCTGAGTATTGAGACATTCATAGACAATCATAAGCAATCACAAAGTGTACACAAGAGAGAGATATCGCAAGGCGAATTTTATTCCAGAGATTCTGAGATCTTTTACATTCCAGGCTGTGATACTGGTCACGAGCCTTTAATTACATCAACGGTTGATCACCCTTGATTGGAAGGCAAAAGACTAATCCGCCGGGGATTATGGTCTTGAGTTCATGGTCGTGTAGACCTTTATTTTCTTGTTATGGACTGAGCCACATTTGTTAGACACGCCGGATGTCTATGCCCATTTTCTTTCGGTATGTCCGGGTTGAGAGACTGTCAGGATTCGAGTGGTGCAACTCGGGGCCCGCGCCTGTTACTGTGAACAGTGACCGCTGGAATACACAAACCTCGAATGTTGGTCGGCATGACCCAAGGCCCGCGCCCGTACTTTTATGACGGGTGACCTTAGGAAAGCACTCCGCAACGTTCCGAACGAGGTTTTAATCGAGTGGTGCAACTCGGGGCCGCGCCTGTTACTGTGAACAGGTGACCGCTGGAATACACGAACCTCGAATGTTGGTCGGCATAACCTAAAGCCCGCGCCCGTATTTTTATGACGGGTGACCTTAGGAAAGCAATCCGCAACTACCTCATCAGCTCAACCAACGGACCCGTTGTCGATGGGTAGGGCATCGACGGTCTTTTTCATAGTGGCAGTCCATAGCAAGACGTTTCAAGCTTAGTTAGAACTCTTTGTTTGTGGTTTCTCGTGGTAACCATAACCCCTTAGGTTTAGCCTCGGACCTTTATCCGGGATGAATAGAGCTTTGTACAGTAAAGTAAATGTATTTCTTCTGGAGTCGGGCGACTCGTCTTCGAGAACATCTTTCTTCTGAGTATTTTCAATGATCTATTTGGGATCAAATAGGCTTTGTCAGGTCAAGATCTTTTGAGGATCCAAATTCGATGGGCTGGATCGGCTGTTTCCGATGCCTGCAAATGGCTAAGTATAGGGTTCGATGGGTACCCACATATGCCAATTTCTTATGAATAATGGGATCGGTGCCCCGTGAATGCTTGACTCGGCTGTTGGATAGCCTGAGTACTTCAACTTTGCCTCGGCGTCTTCGAGATCGCGGTTGATTTCAACTGCATTAGTCAATTTTCAAGCCAACAGGGCACTTCCCAGGGCTAAAAATGACTGAGTAGTGGACCTGTTCGCGGTCTGATTAGAGAGACTTAGAGAGTATTATCGATAACCGTCTTTGAACAGGGGTGGATTACGTCCACGAAGATCGCGGTGCGATCGCATTCCGATTTGCTTAGCAAAAGTCAATTTTCGGGCCAACAGGGCACTTCCCAGGGCTGAAAATGACTAAATAATTGACCTGTGTGCGGTCTAATCAGGGAAATCGATGAGTATTACCGATGACCGTCTTTGAACAGGGATGATTACGTCCACGAAGATCACGGTGCGATCGCATTTCAATTTGTTTAGCAGAAGTCGATTTTCGGGCCGACAGGGCAATTCCCAGGCTGGAAATGACTAAGTAGTGGATCTGTCTGCGGTCTAATCAGAGTATTCGGTGAATATTATCGATGACCGACTTGGAACAGGGGTGGATTATGTCCACGAAGATCGCGGTGCGATTGTGTTTCGATTCGCTTAGTAGAAGTCAATTTTCGGGCCAACAGGGCACTTCCCAGGGCTGAAAATGACTAAGTAGTGGACCTGCCGACCGCTTGATTAGAGTATTCGAGGATCTGAGATCGATAACCTCATTGCGGTACATGATTATGGTGTATCATGTCATGTAGAAGAAAAGTTTCCCTCTTGGGCTCGGTCGAATTCCGCCTGATTCTTCTCGTTTTAGGCTGTTTTCGGCTCTTTCGGAAGGATTTTCGGGGCTACCAAATTGGCTAAGTGTTGGTTATTTTGGACCAAAACACTAATTTGGGCCATTTTCATTGAACGTTGGAGAATCTGATCCGGTGGATGGATAGATCTCATCGAGACGCATCCGGCGGATGTGGTTTCATCAAAATCGGATTCCGGACGAAGGCGGGCACACGATCGAAGGTCCACCCCTCCCATCAGCGTCCAAGCGCATGGAGGGGTGGATATGCAGGCGCATGTGGTGTCGCACATGCTTCCGGGCGCATGTGGTAGGGACCCGGGCGCATGTCCCTTCTCCCGGGCGCATGTGAGGTATTTTTTATGAAAAACAGATGGAGAAGAGGTGTTCCGGGCGCATGTGGCAATGCACATGCGCCTGGACTCAAAGAGTGGCGCATGTCCCTCCTGGACTTAGCAGATTTTCAGGATTTTCCGGTGGGAAAAGCCGGCGCATGTGGTGGAAAAAGCCGGCGCATGTGGGGGATATGCCGGCGCATGTGCCCAGCACTTAGAAAATTTCGGATTTTCTTCCTGAACTTGGGATTCCGGCGAGGAAATCCCTTTCGGCGAGGGTTTCCGGGAGGAAATCCACTCCGGCCAAGGCATCCGGCGAGGGGAGAGAAAGTAAGCGCATGTGGTGCTTACATCACTCTGAGGTCGGCGGGGGATGATCTCGTCCTGATGTAATGAGGTGACTTCACTATTTTAGGAGGGAAATCGGGTTCGGGTCTACCCGGCGGGTATTTCCCGGGCATGTGCCAGAAACTATGTCAAGCGCATGTGAGAAAAACACACCGGGCGCATGTGGTGGATCCGGGCGCATGTGCTTTACCGGCGCATTTCCCGGCGCTTTTCGGAAAAGTGTTCGGATCACTTCCTTTCACTACTAGGGTGCAAGCGCATGTGGTTAGAGGCCAGGCGCATGTCCTTTGCCGGCGCTTTCCCACTACTTAGCCAGATTTTCAGGATTCCAGCACTTAGAAAATTTCAGCATTTCAGCTCCGACGGGGGACCTCCAAAGGACAGCTACCTTTTCTAGACATGCACTCACTGTCGCCAAGCCACCTCTAGGCTATAATTAACCTCTGAATGAACGGGATGGAGTGTGGAAGTCCAGATGTTGCTAATTTTGGTACTTCCTTCCTAATTTGGAGCCTCCGGGTCGGCTTGTCGTATAGGAATGTTGTTCCGGGGAGCGTGCGCATGGAAATATGCATCGTAATGACTTCAAACTTGCTATTTAAGGGTTTTGGGGCGCTCCGAATCATTTGGCGATGAAGCACATGTCCAGTTCCACTCTGAAATGGTAGCTGTAGGCTACGGACCCCTTTTTGTCAGTTCCGGCAGGGACGAAACGCATTTCGAGGTGCGCGAGTAAAAATATGCACCGGATGACTTCGAAACTTACAGGTTAGGGGTTTTAGGACATTTGATCATTTGGCGTGAAGCGCATGTCCAGTTCCGCTTTGAAATGGTAGCTATAGGCTTACGGACCCCTTTTTGTCAGTTTCGGGCAGGGATGAAACGCATTTCGAGGTGCGCGAGTAAAAATATGCATTGGATGACTTCAAAACTTGCAGGTTAAGGGTTTTAGGACATTTTGGATCATTTGGCGGTGAAGCACATGTCCAGTTCGCTTTAAAATGGTAGCTGTAGGCTTACGGACCCTTTTGTCAGTTCCGGGTAGGGATGAAACGCATTTCAAGGTGCGCAGGTAAAAATATGCACCGGATGACTTCAAAACTTGCAGGTTAGGGGTTTTAGGACATTTCGGATCATTTGGCGGTGAAGCGCATGTCCAGTTCCGCTCTGAAATGGTGTTTACGAATTTTGGTCGCTATCAAGCGATCAGGCTTGTGCAGGCGTTTTCAGGACTTTCCTGGCCTTAAAACTTATCCAAATCATTGACACTAGATCATGGGATGTTATTTTATAATGGGTGCAAATTTGAGCCCCAACAATGACGTGCCAAAGTGACTTCTTCCGCATTGATATATTTCTAAGCTTTTGCTTAAAATTCCGCCATAGTTTTAGTAGGGTTCTTATCTAGGGCGAATCTGAATTTCTCGCTCGTAATTCCAGCTTTGAGGGAGGTGAGGCCTTTATCTTCGGTATAACCTTTAGTCTGGACTGCTTCTGTAGTGAACCGAACTATAAACTCCTTTATCGTCTCCCCATGCTGCTGTTTCAAATCCATTAAGTGAGATGCTGGATTTTTTATACGAATGCTTCCCATGAACTGAGAAAGGAAGAGCTCCGATAGTTGAGAGAAGGACCCAATGGATCGATGTTTGAGCCCCCGGAACCATGTACGTGCTGCATCTTTTAGGGTTAAGGAAAAAGCCCTACACATAATTTCTTATCCATGTCCCTCCAGCACCATAAGAGACTTATATGTTTCCAGATGTTCGAGAGGATCGCCAATGCCTGTGTACGGAGTGATGATGGGCGTGCAATACTTCTTAGGTAAGGGTGCTTCCATGACCTCACGGGTGAAAGGAGATTCGGATTGATGTATTGACGCTATAGCAATAGATGGTCAATTCGTCTGATATCGTTGTTCCATATCGTCGAAGCGATCGTGGATTCTTTTAAGGTCTCCTTCCCATGGTAAGGTGTAGCTTGAAGTTTTGACGACAGACCCCTGAGATTGCTGTTGCCGGGAGGTACTGGAGTGTATAGAATGTGAAGGGGGTACCGGGACTTGATTACCGAGTGGCATTCGATTTGATGGAGGAGGTTTGGCTGGGTTTTTGGCTCGCCCGCAGAATGTCTGGAAGCCACTGGTATAGGTTGTAACGGCGGCCCTTCAGGAGGTTGCCGCTGGGGCTCTGGAAAATGTTGATCAAGCCGATTAGATAAGGCTTGAAACCCGGCTTTGAGAGTTAGAAGCGTGTTTCCAAGGAAATGCATAACGTCTTCTTAATTGCCGGTGTTCGCTTCCCCAAGTGTAGGGTTGCGATGTAGTAATAAACTCGGTAAGACCGAGGTCGATCCACAGGGACTTGTGTAGGAATTCACAAACACATCCAACAGTGTCTATTGAGAGCTAACAACCAGATTTTGTATGAGATTGATGTGAGTAACAACTTTAAACTAATTTGAAGGTAAACAATTATAAAAAGGCACTAGGGGTTCAAGGATCCACTTGTAGCAATCCTTGATGTTCAATCCGTTGTGTTTTTTTTATTTCTCAACTAGAATCGATATTAAGATCTATCTAGCCGGATGGTAGAGCTGTTAAACCAAACAATCTGTCATATGTAAGGCCAATATATATGATTCACTCAATACAAGCTAGGATGAACATGCTCAATTGTATAGGTCAGTCCCAATTCCAATAGGATAAGATCACAATCATAACCATCCTCAAGTCCAGTCACAAGACAAGTCTAGATTATGATTTGAACTTGATTTAAATCACATGCACAGTCCCATACATAATTCAGAAAACCAGAAAAGTAGAACTTTGGTAGGAAGTCCCCACATGAAGATCATAGTACTAGAGCGTACTCCAATTCCTCGGATCATACAAGTCTAGACTAACACAAAGCAGTTAAGAACTTAAGTAATTCTCCCAAACATCCATGAGTCATCATAAGACTAAGAAAAACTACTTAGAACTTGTATTAACTTCAAACCATTGTTCATAATCATGGAAACCAATCTTAAAACCAACTAAAAACAAATTGAAACATCTTAGATCCACTACAAGCTTCACCTCTTAGCCCTAGCTAAGAGGTTTAGCTACTCATGATCCAAGGAAACATGAAACAACTAGAAAAATTATAAAAACAGCAAAACAAACTAGGAGTTGTGGAACTCCGAAATCCACTTCCGCCGCCTCCAACCTTGCTTAAATTCCTCTTAGATACCCTAGGAACGATCCCTAGGTGTCCTTTTATAGTGGGGAGCTCCACAACCTCAGAATATTCAAGAATTTGTGTAAAACTTACACACTGCGTAGAGAAATCCGGCGCCAGAAATAGAAAGTCTGCATCTTACTCATGGCCGACCAGTCGGACGACCGGTCTGAGTAGCTGGCTGACCGGTCGCAACCAGTCGTGCCTCACTGTGAAATAGTCCAGCAAGCTCTGGAGGTGGAATTTCTTCTGGCCGATCGGTCACCACCGGTCGGACTGTCTTGGTTCTGTGTCCAGCATATGCAAAGGGTTGGCCGACCGGTCGTGGCCATTACTTCTTCATTTCCTTCTTCTTTTCTTCTCTCTTTGCTTCCTTCTTCCTTCGACCCACCTTGGGTCTTCATCCAAGGTTCTTAAAGGGATCTTTTTGGTCTCCTATTAGGTGAAGTCCACTCTCATTCCTGCAATCACAACACATGCATTAAATTAGTCTTTAAATCATGAAAACCTTGCATACTGAGTGATGAATTGGGGCTAGAATATGCACAATTGAGAGTTCAACAGCCGGATGCATCGAACAATGGGTTTTGTGATGGCACGTTAAGATCTCCCTGGGGGATGCCCGTCGAAGTAGTTTGAGGGAGGTTAGGCGCTGGTTTGGTAATGTCAAGCGGAGGCAATGTCTGCCTTGAAGTGGAAGGGTGAACTGTCTTTTTAGAAGGCATGGTGGGAGATCTCGATCAGTGATTAGAACAGCTAGTCCCGATGATCTCGGTTCCCACAGACGACGCCAATCTGTTTACGTCAGTTTCGGTAACAAGATCCTCCAATCGTTCACCTTACTTCGAAGCAGCTTTCATTGGGACCTGAAAGAACACAAAAGAAAACTAAGGGTGGCCGGCGTCCAGCCGTGGGCCCTCCGAAGCTTAAGTCAGATGGGACATGATTATAAACGAAAACAGCGGGACATTAATTTAGAGATTGTGTACCTTTCTCGTCGATGAGGACACCCATTTATATAGATCCAAGTGATCCAATCTGTTATGCAAGACGTCAGGATTACTGATAATTTCTGAGGTGTTGGGGCTCAAATTTGTACCCATTATAAAACGACATCCCATGGTCTAGTGGCAACGAGTTGGATAAGTTTCGAGGCCGGGAGAGCCCCGAAAACGCCAGCACAACCCTGATCGCTTGGTAGCGACCAAAATCCATAAACAGTATTTCGGAGCGGAACTGGACATGCGCTTCACCGCCAAATGATCCGAAATGTCCTAAAACCCTTAACCTGCAAGTTTCGAAGTCATCTGGTGCATATTTTTACCTGCGCACCTCGAAATGCTTTTCATCCCCGTTTGGAGCTGACCAAAAAGAGTCCGTAAGCCTACAGCTACCATTTCAGAGTGGAACTGGACATGTGCTTCACTGCCAAATGATCCAGAGCGCCCCAAAACCCTTAAATAGCAAGTTTGAAGTCATTACAATGCGTATTTCCATGCGCGCGCTCCCCGGAACAACGTTCCTATACGACAAGCCGACCCGGAGGCTCCAAATTAGGAAGGAAGTACCAAAATTAGCAACATCTGGACTTCTACACCCCACCCCGTTCATTCAGGAGGTCAATCCTAGCCTAGAAGTGGCTTGGCGACAGTGAGTGCATGTCTAGAAAAGGTAGTTGTGCTTTAGGAAGTCCCTCGTCGGAGCTGAAATGCTGAAATTTTCTAAGTGCAGGAATCCTGAAAATCTGGCTAAGTAGTGGGAAAGTGCCGGCAAAGCACATGTGCCTAGCCTCCAACCAGATGCGCCTGGCCTCCAACCACATGCGCTTGCACTCTAGTGAATGAAACACTTTTTCGAAAAGCGCCGGTAAAGGACATGCGCCCGGATCCACCACATGCGCTTGGCAGCTTTCTGCCACATGCGCTTGACACTGTTGTCCACCACATGCACCGGGAAATACCCGCCGGGCAGACCCGAACCCGATTATCGCCTATAAATAGCGAAGTCATTTCATTCATCAGCACGAGATCATCCCCCGCCGACCTCAGAGTGATGTAAGCACCACATGCGCTTACTTTCTCTCCCCTCGCCGGATGCCTTGGCCGGAGTGGATTCCCTCGCCAGAAACCCTCGCCGGAAAGGGATTTCCTCGCCGGAATCCCAAGTTCAGGAAGAAAATCCTGAAATTTTCTAAGTGCTGGGCACATGCGCCGGCATATCCCCCACATGCACCGGCTTTTTCCCCCACATGCGCCGGCTTTTCTGGCCGAAAAATTCTGAAATTCGCTAAGTCTGGGAGGGACATGCGCCCACTCCTTAGGTCCAGGCGCATGTGCACCACCACATGCGCCGGGATTGCCTCCCGAACTCCCATTTTTTCATGAAAACAAGGCCACATGCACCCGGATGATGACCACATGCGCTCGGATGATGACCACATGCGCTTGACAGATGATGTAATGCCACATGCACTTGTAAAATGGCCACATGCGCCTGTACACACTCCCTCATGCGCCTGGACGCTGATGGGAGGGGTGGACCTTCCGTCGCACGGCCCACCTTCGTCCGAGATCGGATTTTGATGAAACCACCTCTCATGGATGCGTCTCGATGAGATCTATCCATCCACCGGATCAGATTCTCCAACGGTCAATGATAAATGGCCCAAATTAGTGTTTTGGTCCAAAATAACCAACACTTAGCCAATTTGGCAACCCCGAAAATCCTTTCGAAAGAGCCGAAAACAGCCTAAAACAAGAAGAATCGAGCGGAATTGGACCGAGCCTGAGAGGGAAAATTTTCTTCTACTTGACATGATACACCATAATCATGCACTGCGACGAGGTTATCCGATCTCAGGACCCTCGAATACCCTAATCAAGTGGTCGGCAGGCCCGCTACTTAGTCATTTCTAGCCTTGGGAAGTGCCCTGTTGGCCCGGAAATCGACTTCTGCTAAACATATCGAAACGCGATCTCACCGCGATCTTCGTGGACATAATCCACCCCTGTTCAAAGATGGCCATCGATAATATTCACCGATTTCCCTGATTAGACCGCAAGCAGGTCCACTACTTAGTCGTTTTCAGCCCTGGGAAGTGCCCTGTTGGCCCGAAAATTGACTTCTGCTAAGCAAATCGAAACGCGATCGCACCGTGATCTTCGTGGACGTAATCCACCCGTGTTCAAAGATGGTTATCGATAATATTCATCAATTTCTCTAATCAGACCGCAAGCAGGTCCACTACTTAGTCGTTTTCAGCCCTGGGAAGTGCCCTGTTGGCTTGAGAATTGACTAGTGCCAGTTGAAATCAACCGCGATCTCAAAGACGCCGAGGCAAAGCTGAAGTAATCAGGCTATCCAACAGCCGAGTCAAGCATTCACGGGGCACTGATCCCCATTATTCATAAGAATTTGGCATATGTGGGTACCCGTCGGGCCCTATACTTAGCCACTTACAGGCATCGAAGCAGCCGATCCAGCCCATTGAATTTGGATCCTCAAAAGATCTTGGCTCGATAAAGCCTACTTGATCTCAAACAGATTATTGAAAAATACTCAGAAGAAAGAGTGTTCTCGAAGACGAGTCGCCCGACTCCAGAAGAAATACATTTACTTTACTGTACAAAGCTCTATTCATCCCGGATAAAGGTCCGAGGCTAAACCTAAGGGGTTATGGTTACCACGAGAAACCACAAACAAAGAGTTCTAACAAAGCTTGAAACATCTTGCTATGGACTGCCACTATGAAAAAGACAGTTGATGCCCTACCCATCGACAACGGGTCCGTCGGTTGAGCTGATGAGGTAGTTGCGGATTGCTTTCCTAAGGTCACCCGTCATAAAAATACGGGCGCGGGCTTTAAGTTATACCGACCAACATTTCGAGGTTCGTATATTCCAGCGATCACCTGTTCACAGTAACAGGCGCGGGCCTAGAGTTGCACCACTCGATTGAAACCCTCGTTCGGGAACGTTGCGGAGTGCTTTCCTAAGGTCACCCGTCATAAAAATACGGGCGCGGGCCTTGGGTCATGCCGACCAACATTCGAGGATCGTGTATTCCAGCGGTCACCTGTTCAGAGTAACAGGCGCGGGCCCCGAGTTGCACCACTCGAATCTTGATAGTCTCTCAACCCAGACAGTCCGAAAGAAAATGGGACATAGACATCCGGCGTGTCTAACAAATGTGGCTCAGTCCATAACAAGAAAAAAAAGGTCTACACGACCATGAACTCAAGACCATAATCCCCGGCGGATTAGTCTTTTGCCTTCCAATCAAGGGTGATCAACCGTTGATGTAATTAAAGGCTCGTGACCAGTATCACAGCCTGGAATGTAAAAGATCTCAGAATCTCTGGAATAAAATTCGCCTTGCGATATATCTCTCTTGTGTACACTTTGTGATTGCTTATGATTGTCTATGAATGTCTCTATACTCAGAATTCCCCCAGAATAAAAGAAACATGAAAAAAAGAAAGAAGGACTGCTGACGAGTAGTTCTGATCTTCCCTTCTCTTTTTCTAAGTTTTAACAAACTGGCGACTCTGCTGGGGATCGAACCCAGAATCTCTGGTTATTTATGAGTAAATAGACATTCTGTGATAAATCATTTGCAGACATTAATGTGCACATGGGAAAGGTTACCGCAAGGAGAAGTGTTCGGCGCCTTCACGGGCGCCAAACTGGCGACTCTCAACGGGAACGTTCTTCCCTTCATCTTTAAGGCAAAAGAATTTCGAAACTTCGCATAGCATGCATGTAGTTCATACTTGTATGTTTCTGTCTATCCCCTGTCCAGAAGTATCGCGATTGGTAAGGTCGCGTCCTCTCTCTTTCCCAAGCACGCGAAATATTCTAATGAGTGTATGACTGTGCAGAGAGAGAGAGATAGAGAGAGAGAAAGACAGAAAGAGAAAGACAGAGAAAAAACCAAACAAATGGCATCTACGATGATCTTCCTAGTGTCTGGAGGATTTTACTTCCCCCATCTGGCAGCAACCTCTGAAGCAGGATGGAAGATTGTGCAGAAGCGCAAGACCGTCAAGAAGACTGAGAACAAGAAGGTTATCCCAGTTGAGACGGAGAGGACAGCAAGGGTGCAGAGCAGAACAAAGAGACAGTGGAAGCCAGTCTATAGGGGCGACGCCCGCGACGCCGGCAGAACTACAGTGTCAGCCAGGCCAGAGTTCTCCTTCGCCGATATCGACTCCCAGCGATACCGAAGATAGCACTGTCAACCAAGATACCGAACAGATCCGTTGTCCGACGATTGGCCAGGACGATGATGAAGACAACCCCTACTGAAGCTGCAGTGACCAAGACGAGGCTGCAGCGAGCGCAAGTAATGATGGTGCAGGTCACTGGAGGAGAGGCAAGTAAGCGATACCCAGAGCTGCCTCCAATCCAAGAACAGATAGATGAGATTATCCATCCAAGAGGACACAGCCAGAGAGATGAGAGAGATGAAAGAAGCACTGTTGGCTCTAGTTGCCTAGGGGGCAAACAGAAGCCCGGCCGTACCTACTCGACAGTCTGTGGAGGAATGCCAGGGGGCAGCAGGAGAACCAGCTACCGCCGAACCACAAACTCGCCCGAGAAAAAATTGTGTTCGGACGCGTGACACCATTGCCGTCTCAAGCCACGAGAGAAGAACTGTCCCAGACAGTTGCGGACCTGATGCGTCAGGAAAGAGAAAAGGAGAAGAGAGGAAAATATGTATACCGGGTGCCGTACTTACCCGAGGTCCACGATCTCCCATTTCCCAACAATTTCAAGCGTCCAAACTTCCCTAGATTCGATGGCAGAGGATCGCCAGAGGAACACATGGCTCAATTCATGACAATGATGGGCAACCTGTCGACAATTCCCCAATACTATCTCAGATTGTTTGGCTCAACGCTCACGAGCAAGGCATTCCAGTGGTACATGTCACTGCCCGCAGGGTCAGTCAAGTCCTGGGAGCAGATGCAGGACTTGTTCATCTCCAAATTCTTCTCTACCGAGCGAGAAGTCTCACTGACAGATTTAGCCTTGGTTCGTCAAAGATATGGAGAGCCGGTCGAGAAGTTCATCGACAGGTGGGGGACTATAGCAGCACAGTGCTGGGAACTGCCCAGCGAATCTGAGCAGGTCAAGATGTGCATGCAGGCCATGGATGCGATGATCTCATTTGGCTTATCTGGACACAACTTCTCGACGTTTCGAGACCTCGCTACGAAAGCCCACCTGGTGGAAGGAGCCGCGTCCAGAGCGCAGTTCAAGGCAGAGAAGCCCAGGAGAGAAGCCGGAAGGATGATAACCTCTAACTATATTGATAAAGGAAAGGGTTCGAATGACAGGAAACGCCCAAACACCGAGCGTAGAGTCGAGGCCAGGCCAGTAACCACGACTTAAGACAAAGGTAAGAGCTTTCAGAGGCCGCGACATCTCACGATAGAAGAGCGTAATCTAACAAACGGACCTTATACCTTCAACATGAAAGATGTGATTCCGATCATGGAACAGCTGGTCGAAGAGAGGTTAATATGACTGCCAGAATGCACACGCCCGGAGGAGGCGAAGATGATCGATCATCCTAGCTACTGCAGGTATCATCGTGTGACCACCCACAAGACTGAAGACTGCTTTGTCCTAAAAGGCAAGATTCAACGGATGATCAACGATGGCACCATTAATATGAAGGCGGAAGAGGCGAACCGGAACACTGCGACAGTGGTGTCTGCCCTCCCTGTGCTAGTTCAAATTCCAACGGCGAATCCATTCCCAAAACCGGAAGAGCCATGGACACTTGTGAGCAGCAAGAAGAGGCTAGAGAACAAAAGAAGACTCTTGGAGAAAGAGAGGAAGATGAAGGACAGAATGAGAAGAAGAAATGTCAGACGAGAACAGCCGCGTGTACAGGCCGTTCAGTGTGCCATGGTCTCAATGGCCGCTCAATCAGGGGTCAGTGACAAGGACCAAGTCCTAGAGAAAGGAGAAGTCAATGTAGTGGCTCTGCGGTCAGGAAAGCAGGTCGTACAGAGAGAATTTCCGAGGCGACCAGACCTTAGAAGGACGAATGCGGTCATAGGTGAGCCATCAGGGACACCTCGAGAAAAAGAACCGGCAGAAGCAGTCAATGAGCCAGCAGCTGACCAACGAGATCACACTCGAGATAAGGCACCGGTGATGTATGATGTGGTGTCTCATCTGAAGAAGGTTCCGGCCCGACTCAGCATCTACGATGCCCTGTGCCTTTCGAAGAAATATCGGGAAATGTTGCTCAACGCATTGCTCGATCAAGAAGCCCGTGAGGTCATGATAGCAGAGATTGAGTCACAAATGGAAGGAATGAAGATAACGGGGACTGGGGATCGACCCGCAGAACAGGTCATGCAGATCGATCGATCGTCCATGATCACATTCTCGGAAGAAGACAGAACGATCAGCTTGACAGACCACAACCGCCCATTGATGGTGATAGGTCTCATCCGAGACATAGAAGTCTGAAGATGCATGCTAGACGACGGATCCGTTGTGAATATTATGTCTCTGAAGACATTGCAGCAGTTGGTTTTCAGACAGACAGCACTTCGCCCAAGCGCCATGGTTATCCAAGGGTTCAATCAGGACGGTCAGCGTGTCTTAGGGTCCATTACTGTCATGCTGGAAATAGAAGAATTGAGCACCAAAGTCACCTGTCAGGTGATCGATGCGATGACGACATACAATATCTTGTTGGGACGACCGTGGCTTCATCAATACTTATTCCCTCGACATACCATCAATGCTTCAAGTACAATAGGGATGGCGTCCAGTATAGAGTGGCGGCAGACCCGAGGCCATACTCCGTTACTGAATCTTTCCTAGCAGATGCACATTACTATCAGGAGAGCGAGGAGGCCGAGACCGCCAGAAAAGCCAACGAACCGACAAAGGTGGCACAAGGGGCAGAAACCCAGGGCGAGAATCCAAGACAAGCGGACGAAGCTCCGCGAGTGGTCACTGAAGCGACAAGGGCTCATAGAGGAAATCCGTTGCAAAGGAAGAAGTTTTATTTGATACCGAAGCACCTCCGGAAGGAAGGGCAGTCAGTGTTGAAACAGATGACAAGCCAACAGATGAGCGTGTTGTAGTCCAGCTTCAATATGCCGGTGCCAAAGGTTGAGAGGATTCGTCCCTTCCCTAAAGCTCCGAGCCAGTTCTATGTGCCGCCGACAATGAGAGCAAGGCATGAGATAAGATTTCAGGCCAGACTCTGCAACCCATTGCAGGTCGAAGAGAACGCGAAGAGAACACCGGTAGAGACACCGCTCATTGAAGAAGAAAGATATAGCAAGGCCAGTAGAAACATTATGAGGAACATGGGGTTCATCTGTTCAGAACTGCCAGCTTGGAATGGCATGCTACCACCCTTCGAAGCAAAGACGAAGGTATACAGAGGAAAAGAAGCCTTGGGGGCAGGATGTGAGATGAGACATATTAACATGGTGACAATTAGTCCCGTGGAAGAGGTGAGGCCCGCTGGACCGAATGAAGTCATACAGCTGAGTGCCGCACCAGAGCATATCGAAGATGGGGGTCAGCCCACGATAGATGAGCTACGAGAAGTCAATCTGGGGACCACCGAAGAGCCGAGGAATACATACATCAGTAAGAATATTCCAGAAGAAGAGAGGGAGAGCTACATTCAACTCCTGAAAGAGAACAGAGACGTGTTCGCATGGACCTATTCTGAAATGCCAGGACTGAACCCGGCAATCGCGATGCACAGGTTGAATATCACGAAGGAGAAGAGGTCGGTCAAACAGCCACAGAGACGCTTTCATCTTGACATCGTCCCGAAGATAGAGGAAGAGGTGAAGAAGCTGCTTCAGGCCGAGTTTATCAGGGAAGTTCAATATCCCAAAAGGATCTCAAACATAGTACCTGTAAGGAAGAAGAGCGGCCAGATCCGGGTGTGCGTTGATTTTCGCAACATGAATGAGGCTTGTCCCAAAGATGGCTTTCCTCTACCCATTCCAGAGCTCCTGATCGATAGCACATCAGCATATACAACGATGTCCTTTATGGATGGCTACTCAGGGTATAATCAGATCCGGATGGCTCCAGAAGACGAAGAGTCCACTGCCTTCCGCACATCTCTCGAGATATTCTGTTACCGGGTGATGCCGTTTGGGCTGAAAAATGCAGGCGCCACGTATCAGAGAGCGATGCAGGTAATCTTCCAAGACATGATGCACAAGCATGTGGAATGCTATGTCGATGACCTGGTAGTGAGGTCTGACGGACATCAACAGCATCGTGAACATTTGAAGTTAGTATTTCAGAGGTTGAGGAAGAAGAGCCTCCGCATGAACCCGTTGAAGTGCGCCTTTGGGGTGTCCTCTGGAAAATTCCATGGCTTTGTGATCAGGCATCGGGGAATCGAGATTGACCCCGTGAAGATCAAGGCGATCCGAGAAATGCCTCCTCCGAAGAATTTGAAAGAGCTGAAGAGCTTCCAAGGGAGAGTCGCTTACTTGCGGTGGTTCATCTCGAACCTGTCAGGTCGTTGCCAGCCTTTCTCTCGGATGAACAAGAAAGACGTTCGCTTCGAGTGGGACGAAGCATGCCAGAAAGCCTTCGATTCCCTCAAAGAGTTACTAGGGAAAGCTCCAGTTCTCGCAGCGCCAATCGAGGGAAAGCCTCTGATACTATATGTAGCAGTGGGAGAGAACTCACTGGGGGCACTGCTCGCCCAGAAGAATGAAGAAGGAAAAGAGAATGCTCTGTATTATTTGAGCCGCACGCTTGTCGGCGCTGAGTTTAATTACTCACCAATTGAGAAGATATGCCTGGACTTGATATTCGCTGTGAAGAAATTGAGGCATTACTGTTTGTCATATCAGATTACATTGATCTCCAGAGCAGATCCTATCAAGTTCCTGGTGAACCGACCTATGTTGTCCGGGCGATTTGCCAAATGGGCCCTATTGCTATCCGAGTTCGACATCACGTATCTGCCATCTCGAGCTGCTAAAGGGCAGGCGATAGCCGATTTTCTAACAGCTCACCCAATACCGGATAACATGGAAATGGAATGTGATCTTCCCGACGACCAGGCCATGATGGTAAGGGTCGCGAAGCACTGGCGGATGTATTTCGACGGAGCCTCCAGAGCTGCTGGATCAGGGGCCGGTGTGATCTTCATCTGTCCTCAAGGCGACTTGTTGCCCTACTCATTCACAATAGTTCCGTCGTGCACAAACAACGAGGCAGAGTATCAGGCCCTCATCATTGGGTTACAGTTGGCACGAGACATGCGAATCCGATCACTACAGGTATACGGTGATTCTCGGTTAGTTGTGGGACAGCTTATGACGGAATATGAAGTCCGCAAGCCGGAGCTGTCATCTCTTTGTCATCAGGCCCGAGCCCTATTCGATCATTTCCGGGACAGTACAGTGTCGCACGCCCCAAGAGCTGAAAATTCTCAAGCAGACGCATTGGGTAACCTGGCCGCGGCTCTCGCGCACCCAGGGGGCAGCCCACTTCAAGTCACCATAGAAGAAAGGAGAATATTGCCATCCCTCACAGCAGCTGAGAATGTCACGAGTGCAAGCCCCGTACATTACTTTGAGATCACAGAAGAGGAAGATTGGAGGAGACCATTCTCCAATTACTTGAAGTATGGGTTCTTACCCTAGGATCCGCAGATGCACACTCAAGTCAGAAGGCGTGCCAGCTCATTCGTCCTCTCAGAGGAAGTACTGTATCGACGCTCCAGCGATGGAACGCTGTCAAGATGCCTGGCTTGAGAAGAAATTCATGATACGCTGAGAGAGGCGACGGAGGAGAATGTGGTGCCCATCAAGGCAGACGGAACCTACATCATCGAGTGCGGCACATGGGCTATTATTGGCCCACCATGGTGAAAGACGCGATGGACTACGTCAGGAAATGCCATCAGTGTCAGATACATGCTGACGTTATACATATACCTCCAGAAGAACTGCATCAGTCAGTGATGTCTTGGCCTTTTGTGGCCTGGGGTATGGATGTGATAGGCCCCATTAGCCCCTCTTCCTCTCAAGGGCACCAGTACATATTGGCGGCAACAGATTATTTCTCTAAGTGGGCTGAGGCTGTGGCCCTGAAGAACGTGAAAGCTAAACAAGTGGAGGGTTTCATCCGGAACGCCATCATTTATAGACATGGTATTCCCGATCGGATCGTCACGGATAATGGCACGCCCTTCCGAAATGCTGTGATCAACAACCTGTGTGCCAAGTTCAAGATTAAGCATTGCTACTCAACACCCTATTATCCTCCTGCAAACGGGCTTGCTGAGGCATTCAACAAAACCATCGTGAAGATTCTGAAGAAAACGGTGGCAGAGAATAAGAAAGATTGGGACAAACGGTTGCCCGAAGCACTTTGGGCATATCGTACTACGCACCGCACAGCAACGCGGGCTACCCCCTATTCACTAGTACATGGCACGGAGGCCATCATCCCTATGGAAGTTCAGGTCGAGTCCCTGCGAGTAGCACTTCGGAACTCCTTGACAGATGACCATAATGCTGAGCTCAGGATGGTCGAGCTCGATGCCTTGGACGAGAAGAGGCTCGCGGCACAACAACGACTAGAGATGTACCAGAAGCATATCTCAACAGCGTATGACAAGCGAGTCAGGGGTAGATCTTTTAAGAAGGGTGACTTGGTACTCGTAATGAAGCGACCGATAGCCGCGCACACTACAAAGAGCAAGTTCGACCCTAAGTGGGACCCGATATGCATCATAGAAGAAGTTTACTCCAACGGGGCCTACTGTTTAGTGAATTTCGACGGTGGCGGAGCCGGTTTTGCAATTAATGGCCGGTCCCTGAAGAAATATTACCCCTAACAGTCCACCTGTTACTTTCCTTTACATAAATATGAGAAATGTGAACTCCACAAGAGAGGGAATGTAATAAGTAAGGATAGAAACGGAGAATGAAATGGAGTAGAATATAGTAGATAAGCCTGTAGTTACAAAAGCTAATCAGTTACTTAGTATTCTTGCAGGTCTTCGTTGCCCTTGCTATGGAGAAATAACCAAGAAGGACCATTCGTCTGCGACACGAGCATATCCCGAGTTCAGAAACCCTAGACACTCCTGAAATCGACGACAAAGGGAAGTGTTACTCTTTTCATTTCATTCTACATTCATCACTTATTAGAATTGAGATTATTATTGTTATTATTATAAACCATTCTAACACACATCACACAAGCATAACACGATAGAAAAAATAATTGCTATTGTCATTTCATTTAACAAAAGTTTGATTGACATCTTTTCCGACGTTGTATACATGAATGGTCAAAAGGTAAGTATCTCTTACACCAACTACAAAATTTTCTAAAGGTAAGATCCTACAATCATTTCTATACATTTGAAGTCAAGAAGGAGAGCGTCAGGAGCGAAAGATCAAAGCTTCTCCAAACATCCTGATATCAGCCTGATCACGGCCACCCTGGCAGTTTCCATCGTTGACTTTGCTACAGATAACACCTCCGCAGGATCAGGAACATGTTGAAGTTCAGCAGTTAAATCCTCCAACTGCTTGCGTGCTGCTTCGCCCTCACGCTCGAGCCGCGTGACCGTTATCTGACCTGAGTAACTACTTACTTGAGACGGGCAGCTTCGAAGCTCACGGCGATCTTCTCCACTTGCAGACGCTCAATCTCAGCGTCGATTTCAGCTTATACGGCCCAAGCACCCTTCATACTGTATCTTATTATTTTGTAGGGATTCTCGTGCGTTCGCCGTAGAATGCGCGTGACGTTCCACTGCAGGTCCCAAAGACTCTACAATTCTACGCTTCTCCACGATAGCAGGATCGGGCTCGACGCGCTCAGCGACCGCTACGTTTGCGAGGAAGCTTTCGAACGCAGAGATGTGATTGACAACCACGAGCGCATCAGACCCAACTACTCCGACACAAGCTTCCAGTGCTTTCATGCCAGCGCCTAGCATATGCCATTCTTGTGGATCGGCCAACGCCTTCGTAAGGCTAGACAGCGGGCCCTTCAACACGCTCTGACCAAAACAATCTAAATGTTCAAACGCAGGAATGTCTGGCATCATAGCAATGACGACTCCAGAATCGACAGCAGCTGCAAGAAAGAATGCAAGACGAACAAATGATGCGTTAGCAAAAATGGAAGCAGAAACTACAAGTCATAATCTAATGTAAAGTGAGAAGGAGTCGTACAAGGAATGGCAGGAGGATCAATAGCAGGCTCCGAAGGTCCCGCAATGCACGTCCCGGAATCAACAACTGTTTCCAAAGCTTCGCCCGGCAGTTCAATAGTCACAACCAGAGACGATGCGACGGAAGTAGCAGAGGCAGGTATTGACTCAATAAGATCTGTAGAAATAAGATAATAATGACAAAATATGGTTAGTATGATTATGCAGGAATCAAAGAAGAAAAGTACAAAGCAGAACTACAATCGCATTTCTTACCTTGTGCTCGCGGAATGTCGGGTCTGACTTCGACCGCAGCAGAGCGTGACGTATCCACGACCTCCAACTCAACATGATAGTGTACTCGCGATGGACGGCCTGATGGAAGGACCGAAGAAGGATCGACGTTCCCCTCACGTATCTCAAGCCCAGGAACGGATTCCTCAGCGTTATCAGCACGAACGGGCAAACAAGGATGGACATCCGTAGGTAACCCCACAGTCGGTACTGCGACAGCCTGAGAAACGAAGACTAAAGGCTTGGAAGAAGGTTGGACCCTGACGTTGTCATAGAGTTGTGCTTCGATCGCTGCCATGGCAACATCGTCAAGATCACCTACACCCCCGACTCCGGTGTCATTATCATAGTAATTCGTGAGGGAATCATCATTGCCGTGATCATTGACATGGTCCACTCCCCAGTAATCACCAGAATAATCTACAGGTTCATCTTTAAGCTGTGACCCTGAACCATCGAGGCACGCCGCTCCCTGACCATCACCGGCTTCAGAACCATTTTCGGCATTGTCCCCCTCGACATCTGCAGGCTCGGACTCACCTCCGTCACGATTATCGATAATTATATCTTCTTCGTCTGCAATCTCCTCTGCAGCACCAGACCGAAGCTCACCTTCTTCGCGGCTATCGGCAACAGTCGCACCTACCATTATCTCTGGAGTAGTGATCTGCAACGACAGATCCAACTCCCCCACTTCTTGATATGTAACATTTCTGCCTTTCTTAAGTTTTTCTCAGGTGCTGACGGGCGAACTCTTGGTGTGAGTCTTATCTTGACTCTCAACTGATCTTTCGCGCGGCCCGGTGGAAGATCGTCAACGAAATCATCAGAAGGTCTAACTCCCGCCATGCCTTCCGTAGGCTCATCCACTTCGACAGACGGAGGAGCAGTCTCTGCCGGAGGATGCGAAGATCCAACCTCTCGCTGACGCCTCCGTATAGGGACCCTGAAGCAATACCATCCGTCTAACGCTCCATCTTCTTTCCTACGAGTGATCGGCACGTTCAAGGAAGTCAGATGGCTGGTACCAGGAACTTCGACGGCCTCACGCTGCTCACAAAGATAACCAAGACCGTCCTCAAGAACGTCGTTCAACCTTAGAGGAGAGAGATAGAGAGGGAAATTGACAGGTTTGGCATCCCGGACGTGCGCGTACTGATGCCCCCACCATCTCATCCAACCATAAGAGGTCGCGGGACGTCGACTACCTCTAGGCAACACGAACCTCGCGCTAGTTCGCGTCAGCAAAAGTTGGTCCCACATCCACTCCCAATGGACAGGACCCGTGCCATATGCTCGTTCTATCCTCTTCACGCTCGGAAGAGTCGACGGAACGCCCTGATCGTAGCTAAACTGTCTGGCGAACCTGCTCGGATAATAAGGCTCGCGCCAGAACTCCATGCCTTCGCGGAAGGGAAGAGAGGCGCTCCGGATCAATATCAGGAATTCTCTGTCAGAAGAGTCAACCGAATCCTCATCATCGACGACTTTGATATCTTCATCAGCAATGGAAGCAGGAAAATGGTAAAAGTCAACTTCATTCTCACTGCAGATCCTTGAAGACACCCATTCTGGCATCTTAAGCACCATCTTGGTCTTCATGAACCTGATAAGAGGTGCTCGGTCCGGAAAGAAGTAGGCGTGAGGCTTCATGCCATATACCCACGAGAAATAAACGCCTAACCAGCCGCAGAAATAATGCCACGGGCAATGGGCAGCGTCTATTCCATCGGCAGGTTTGTCTGGATTACTGGCAACATAACCGAATGCTCTATATATGCTGCAGAGTACAGGTGGCGCTATAGCAAGACGTTGACCACTGGCAAGGGCACCCGCCATGACGAAGCAAGAAACCCTGATGCCATCAGCACTCTTCGAGCTAGAAAGCACGACTGCGGACAACCAGTAAGCGAGGAAGCCGGCTAGCTCGCAAGTGGGAGACAATACGTTCGGGCAAGGAAACTTGCATTCGAACCTTTGTCGTAAAGCCCTTATTCTTTTAACATCAACTTTATATTTTCCGTAGTCGATCCTGAAAGAGAGAAAGGAGAGAGAATTTCACATAAGAAGCTAGCAGGAGAAAAGAGCATACATCATGAGAAGAAAGAAAGAAAGAAGATGTCCCGGGAAGACTTACTTCAAGCCGTGGCTGAAGTAAACTGACCAATCTTCATAGTGTATCTTTGTAATGCGGTCAAATTGTTGCAATTCATTGAACAACTCTAAACACGCCTTAGAATGATAGGCCTTCCGATCACCTTCGCGCCTGAAGCCAGACAGTTCTTCATCAGAGGGGATATATTCGTGATAATACCCGCCGCGTATGGGCAAGCCCGCCATCATCTTAAGATCCCAGAGGGTTATGCTCATCTCTCCTTAAGGAAGATGGAAAGAGTTGGTAACAGAACTCCAGTAATTTAAGAAGCCCCTGAGAATCATCGGATCTCGCGAAAAGAAGCCAGCAGTCGCCTCGATGGCATAGTAAAGCCCGACCTCCCTCAGCACAGCCTCGTGCCGAATCAGAATCTCCTTCGCCTAGGGGATGTTGCTGTCACGACAATTCAGATGCCCTCGGGTACGGAAGCTTGAAGTTTCCCACATTGCGGACGTGCTCATAGGAAGGAATCTTTGACGCACCGTCTCAAAGAAATGAGTTGGATAAGGTGCATGCGGATCACATGTAGGCATGAGGAAAGTCATTTCCTTAATCTCACCAACCTTTTGTTGCTTCCCGTTGCTTCCCAGGGTGGCGGTGAGTAATCTCTCAGGAACTGAAGACCATCTCTCCACTCCATAGAATTGGCTAGGTCTGCGAACATCAGATGGCTCGATGCTCGGAAAAGGTTTACACCTCATAAGAGACTTCTGGTGCAAAATGACTTCGCCATTGTAAGGGTTCGTGATGCAGATGCCGCGCTCAGCAGTGATCTTGTTGCTCTCCCATCCAATCTTCATCCTTTCATATTTCAAGTCGAGGAGCTGTGTCAATCGCTCTGCTTGACTGAGCGTCTTGATCGGTTGTTTTCCTCGTCCTCCTTTCTTCTTACCTTTCTGACCCGTCAGATTCTCTTCTACATTGTGAACAGTTATATCTTGAGGACATGCCTCGATGGCACTCGCCACACCAGCAAGTTGGGCATACCAATAGACCCACTCTTGTTCTGTTCCCCGCTTTGGAGGTTCAGGCGCTGTCTTGTTGACGAAGATGCGCACCAACACTTCATGAGGAAGCTGCCCAATACGCTCCATGAAATCCTTTATCTCGGGTTCGACCGTAGGAAAGAAGCGAGAGTTATGTCTTGGAGGAGGAGGGTTAGAAGGACCTTCAGCTATTCTTTTTCGACCGCGCTTCATCAGCGTTGGACCAGAAGCATGCGACCCAGAGGTTTCACTAGAAGATCCCATTGTCGCTACTGCAATTCACTGCAATGCGTAAACAAAACAACATTAGAGAACAACTCGATACACACGGGCAAATAGCCTAATGAAATCATATCACAAACACAAGCACAACATGAAGAGCATGAAAGCAACAAAATCAAGAGCATAGCATGTCGATCATCATACGCATTTCATAACAAAGCAACTACCATCATACATGCACGCATACATGTGATCGATGCACACACAAAATCATTGATTGAACCCACAATACATCCATACATTTAGTCTAAAAGTAGCCTTGACAAGTCCAGGTGCTTATAAGTAGGTACTGGACAGAGTCAGGAAACAGTTTCAGCATCATACATACGCAACTATTCGCACACAGCAACTTTACAGGCAATCAGAACACTATAAGCGCACTCTGGCAGACATACTCTGAACCTGCCTAAAATAGACAGTTGCAAGCTGTGACAGGCCAAAGTAGGTAGCCAACTGCAGGCCCAAGGCACTAAGCTCCAATCGTGCTTGAATTTTAAGCGATCTAGCCTCAAACAGCACTGAATTTGACTGAGAAACGGAGCCGGAAATGTCATTTCTTCACAAGTGCAAAGCAGGGACTAAAAATGAAAATTTTGGCTAAGTGTTGGGCTCACATGCGCCCAAGGTGTAGCCCCAGGCGCATGTGGCCCCTCACATGCGCCCAATCTATAAAAATTTGAAAATACAATTTCATCACTTAAGGCATCAGGGGCATGTCGAATCTGACATGCGCCCGGCTCAGAAGAAGGGAATGAATGAGGTTGAAATTCAATGTCCCAAGCGCATGTGGAAGCACCACATGCGCTCATCTCTAATTTCTGGGAAAGACACAAGTTCCGGGCAGTGCCCTGGGTGCATGCCCAGAACCACATGCGCCTGGGACATGCGCCCATTCCATATGGCAATTTGACATGCGCTTGAGGGGAGTTCTCCGTCGGAAAATGGATGGTAGGCCACATGCGCCCATAAGGGGACCACATGCGCCTGTAGCTCGAGGATGAGCTCTCTCACCTTGGAAAAATTGGATTTTCTGACTCGAGGAAATTGTGGAATGACTCAGTGAGTCAACTATTTATACTTGAGCCTGGGGACCGGTGCACTGCACTAGCATGACGTAAGCATCCAGCGTAGCACACCGGGGGCACTTGTTGGGCCTCAAATTTGCACCCATTATAAAACGACATCCCATGGTCTAGTGACAACGAGTTGGATAAGTTTCGAGGCTGGGAGAGCCCCAAAAATGCCAGCACAACCCTGATCGCTTGGTAGCGACCAAAATCCATAAACAGCATTTCGGAGCGGAACTGGACATGCGCTTCACCGCCAAATGATCCAAAATGTCCTAAAACCCTTAACCTGCAAGTTTCGAAGTCATCCGGTGCATATTTTTACCTGCGTACCTCGAAATGCGTTTCATCTCCGTTTGGAGTTGACAAAAAAGAGTCTGTAAGCCTACAGCTACCATTTCAGAGTGGAACTAGACATGCGCTTTGCTGCCAAATGATCCGGAGCGCCCCAAAACCTTTAAATAGCAAGTTTGAAGTCATTACGATGCGTATTTCCATGCGCGTTCTCCCCGGAACAACGTTCCTATACGACAAGCCGACCCAGAGGCTCCAAATTAGGAAGGAAGTACCAAAATTAGCAACATCTGGACTTCCACACCCCACCCCGTTCATTTAGGAGGTCAATCCTAGCCTAGAAGTGGCTTGGCGACAGTGAGTGCATGTCTAGAAAAGGTAGCTGTCCTTTGGAAGTCCCTCGTCGGAGCTAAAATGCTGAAATTTTCTAAGTGATGGAATCCTGAAAATCTGGCTAAGTAGTGGGAAAGCGCCGACAAAGCACATGCACCTGGCCTCCAACCACATGCGCCTGGCCTCCAACCACATGCGCTTGCACTCTAGTGAATGAAACACTTTTTCGAAAAGCGTCGGGAAATGCGCCGGTAAAGGACATGCGCCCGGATCCACCACATGCACTTGGCCGCTTTCTGCCACATGCGCTTGACACTGTTGTCCACCACATGTGCCGAGAAATACCCGCCGGGCGGACCCGAACCCGAACCCGATTATCCCCTATAAATAGTGAAGTCATTTCATTCATCAGCACGAGATCATCCCCCGCCGACCTCAGAGTGATGTAAGCACCACATGCGCTTACTTTCTCTCCCCTCGCCGGATGCCTTGGCCGGAGTGGATTCCCTCGCCGGAAACCCTCGCCGGAAAGGGATTTCCTCGTCGGAATCCCAAGTTCAGGAAGAAAATCCTGAAATTTTCTAAGTGTTGGACACATGCGCCGGCATATCCCCCACATGCGCCGGCTTTTTCCCCCACATGCGCGGGCTTTTCTGGCCGGAAAATTCAGAAATTCGCTAAGTCTGGGAGGGACATGCGCCCACTCCTTAGGTCCAAGCGCATGTGCACCACCACATGCGCCGGGATTGCCTCCCGAACTCCCATTTTTTCATGAAAACGAGGCCACATGCGCCCGGATGATGACCACATGCGCTCGGATGATGACCACATGCGCTTGACAGATGATGCAATGCCACATGCGCTTGTAAAATGGCCACATGCGCCTGTACACACTCCCCCATGCGCCTGGACGCTGATGGGAGGGGTGGACCTTCCGTCGCACGGCCCGCCTTCGTCCGAGATCGGATTTTGATGAAACCGCCTCTCCTGGATGCGTCTCGATGAGATCTATCCATCCACCGGATCAGATTCTCCAACGGTCAATGATAAATGGCCCAAATCAGTGTTTTGGTCCAAAATAACCAACACTTAGCCAATTTGACAGCCCCGAAAATCCTTCCGAAAGAGCCGAAAATGGCCTAAAACAAGAAGAATCGAGCGGAATTGGACCGAGCCCGAGAGGGAAACTTTTCTTCTACTTGACATGATACACCATAATCATGCACTACAACGAGGTTATCCGATCTCAGGACTCTCAAATACCCTAATCAAGTGGTCGGCAGGCCCGCTACTTAGTCATTTCTAGCCCTGAGAAGTTCCCTGTTGGCCCGGAAATCGACTTCTGCTAAGCAAATCGAAACGCGATCTCACCGCGATCTTCGTGGACATAATCCACCCCTGTTCAAAGACGGCCATCGATAATATTCACCGATTTCTCTGATTAGACCGCAAGCAGGTCCACTATTAGTCGTTTTCAGCCCTAGGAAGTGCCCTGTTGGCCCGGTAATCGACTTCTGCTAAGCAAATCGAAACGCGATCGCACCGCGATCTTCGTGGACGTAATCCACCCGTGTTCAAAGACGGTTATCGATAATATTCATCAATTTCTCTAATCAGACCGCAAGCAGGTCCACTACTTAGTCGTTTTCAGCCCTGGGAAGTGCCTTGTTGGCTTGAGAATTGACTAGTGCCAGTTGAAATCAACCGCGATCTCAAAGACGCCAAGGCAAAGCTGAAGTACTCAGGCTATCCAACAGCCGAGTCAAGCATTCGCGGGGCACCGATCCCCATTATTCATAAGAAATTGGCATATGTGGGTACCCGTCGGGCCCTATATTTAGCCACTTATAGGCATCAAAGTAGCCGATCCAGCCCATTGAGTTTGGATCCTCAAAAGATCTTGGCTCGATAAAGCCTACTTGATCCCAAATAGATTATTGAAAAATACTCAGAAGAAAGAGTGTTCTCGAAGACGAGTCGCCCGACTCCAGAAGAAATACATTTACTTTACTGTACAAAGCTCTATTCATCCCGGATAAAGGTCTGAGGCTAAACCTAAGGGGTTATGGTTACCACGAGAAACCACAAACAAAGAGTTCTAACTAAGCTTGAAACATCTTGCTATGGACTGTCACTATGAAAAAGACAGTCGATGCCCTACCCATCGACAACGGGTCCGTCGGTTGAGCTGATGAGGTAGTTGCGGATT
Source organism: Liriodendron chinense (assembly GCA_003013855.2). Taxonomy (NCBI): domain Eukaryota; kingdom Viridiplantae; phylum Streptophyta; class Magnoliopsida; order Magnoliales; family Magnoliaceae; genus Liriodendron; species Liriodendron chinense. Next base: position 5,365,334 of record ML058508.1, on the reverse strand, counting down.
GCTTTCCTAAGGTCACCCGTCATAAAAATACGGGCGCGGGCTTTAGGTTATGCCGACCAACATTTCGAGGTTCGTGTATTCCAGCGGTCACCTGTTCACAGTAACAGGCGCGGGCCCAGAGTTGCACCACTCGATTAAAACCCTCGTTCGGGAACGTTGCGGAGTGCTTTCCTAAGGTCACCCGTCATAAAAATACGGGCGCTGGCCTTGGGTCATGCCGACCAACATTCGAGGATCGTGTATTCCAGCGGTCACCTGTTCACAGTAACAGGCACGGGCCCCGAGTTGCACCACTCGAGTCCTGACAGTCTCTCAACCCGGACAGTCCGAAAGAAAATGGGACATAGACATCCGGCGTGTCTAACAAATGTGGCTCAGTCCATAACAAGAAAACAAAGGTCTACACGACCATGAACTCAAGACCATAATCCCCGGCGGATTAGTCTTTTGCCTTCCAATCAAGGGTGATCAACCGTTGATGTAATTAAAGGCTCGTGACCAGTATCACAGCCTGGAATGTAAAAGATCTCAGAATCTCTGGAATAAAATTCGCCTTACGATATCTCTCTCTTGTGTACACTTTGTGATTGCTTATGATTGTCTATGAATGTCTCTATACTCAGAATTCCCCCAGAATAAAAGAAACATGAAAAAAAAAGGACTGCTGACGAGTAGTTCTGATCTTCCCTTCTCTTTTTCTAAGTTCTAACACGGGGATAAGGTGTTTATCCTGTTGATCCTTAGATAAGGGAACGGCCTGGTCAAATTAGACATCTGGTCGATTATGATCCCTGATGGTGATCCCCTAAGGTTCGGAGCCATGAACAAAGATAAGCCTAAAATCGGTCTATATGGGCTGTTGGTACTATAAAGGCGGAGGATGCTTAGGCTCGGAGGTAGCTGTTCGCATGTTGAGATGCGACCCTTTTCGGCGACCACGAGCCGAGCTGCTCGCGTGTTGAGATGCGACCCCTTTCGGCGACCACGACCCGAGCTGCATGCATGTTGATCGGATGTTATTGCTTGGGGATCTGAGATGAACTATAAACGGAGGAGGCTCGCTATCAAATAATCTGATCACAACTTCTCTCAATCACATTCTGATCGTAGCTTTTAACGACCAACTTTATCCTACAACATGCACCTAAAGGAATTTGAAGAAGTGGTGGCTACTTTGTAATACACCAACATCTCTGAAGATGCCATAAAACTCAAACTCTTTCCCTTTTCATTGAAAGAAAGAGCCAAGACTTGACTTCACTCTCTTAGACCACACTCGATAGGTTCATGGAACGAGATGACCCGGGAGTTCTTGAAAAAGTTCTTCCCGGTTCATAAAACGAACACCCTTCGAAGAGCCATAATGAATTTTTCGGCTAAAGGGGGTGAATCTTTCTTCCAATGTTGGGAAAGGTTTAAGGACCTCCTACTTGCTTGCCCACATCATGGCTACGAAAGTTGGCGAATCATAAACTTCTTCAATGATGGATTAAGTTCCAATATGCGCCAATTCGTAATAATGATGTGCAATGGCGAGTTCATGAGCAAAAATCCAAATGAAGCTTGGAGTTATTTGGATATGTTGGCCAAGAATGCCAAATCATGGGATACCTCGGATAAATCCAATAACCCCATGCCTACTCAAGAAAAAGAGAAAGGAAGGATCTATATCCTCAAGGAGGAAGATGATGTGAATGCAAGGATAGCCAGCCTCACAAGGAAGATCGAGGCCATGGAACTTAGTAAGAGTGAAGCTTCAAAGTCCAATGAAGCCATTGAAACCACATGTGGGATTTGTTTCACCAATTTACACGCTACGCAAGATTGTCCCACAATTCTTGCGTTTCAAGAAGTGCTACATGAACACGCCAATGCCACATATGGTTATCAACGGCCTTTCAATGGACCGGTGGGAAATTCGTACAATTCTACTTGGAAGAACCACCCGAATTTCAGTTGGAAGAATACTCCCATGGGCAACTTCTACCAACTCTCAAGGAGGGCCACCCGTGAAAAATATGGCCCCACCTCAATTCTCAATGGAGGATACTTTAAAAGCGTTTATACAATGGCAAACACAAATTAACCCAAACAAATCAGCAAATGTTCCAAGAACTTAAAGTCTCGGTTGATGAGATTCAATGACGCTTGAATGCTAGGGAAGGAACCTTTCCGGCCCAACCTCAGCCCAATCCAAAGTAAGTACATGAAGTGAGCATTCCTAATCTCTCCAACCAACATATGGAGCAAGCCAAATCCGTCACTACTCTTAGAAGTGGTAAACAAATTGACAAATCATTCCGATGAAGGCCGACAAGCCTAATGATCCGGTAAATTCTGAGGATGAGGACGGATCTAACTTAGCACGACAAGAAACAGAATGCGTTTACAAGCCCGTAGCACCATTCCCTTCGAGATTGGTTGCTCCAAAATCTCTCCCAAACTCTCATGATATTCTAGAGACTTTTAGACAAGTTAAGATCAACATTCCCTTGCTTGATGCCATCAAACAAGTCCCCTCCTATTCCAAGTTTCTAAAGGACCTATGCACAACTAAATGCAAATATAATGTGTAGCAAAAGGCCTTCTTAAATGAGCAAGTGAGTGCCATTCTCACTCAAAAGACCCCCCCAAAATTCAAAGATCCTGGTAGTCCCACAATTTCAGGTATCATTGGAGACTACCAGATTGAGCGTGCATTACTAGACTTGGGGGCAAGTGTAAATTTGATCCCGTACTCGGTATATGAACAATTGGGTCTTGGTGAATTAAAACCCACCAAAACCACGTTGCTACTCGCTGATAGATCCATCCGTGTACCGAGAGGGATAGTTGAGAATGTGCTAGTCCAAGTTGATAAATTCTACTACTCGGTAGATTTCATTGTTTTGGACACACAACCAGTTATGGATGCTAGCACCCAAATACCGGTGATTTTAGGCCGCCCATTCCTTGCTACATCAAACGCAATCATAAATTGCCGGAATGGAGTGATGCAAATGTCTTTTGGGCACATGACATTGGAGGTGAATGTGTTCCACTTAGGCAAGAGGCATAGGGATGTGATGATGTCCACGAGATTGATATGATTGATTCAATCGTGGAAAAGGAGTTCGCTTTAAGGCAGAATTTTGATCCTCTAGATGTGGTTAGCTTTGATCCCTTTGAGGATTGGGATGACAATGATGGCCCCCATGAGGTACACATGATTGAATCTATGGAAGATGGGGAGTTTTTCCAACATGATCTACCTGAAAGTTTGGGGACATGTTTGACACATTCTAAGGATGAATCTAATTCAAATTTTAATAAGACCTTGGAAGTGTCAATTTCTGAAAATTTATTTGACAAGTCACCAATTTCTGATTTACACAAATTTATTATGCAGGATTTGGTGCTTGACTTACCTATAGAGAGGCCAATTTCTGCAAGTGTAGAGGTTGAGGACCCACTCCAACCTACACAAAATTCTGAGAAGGAGGAAAACGTAAAGGGCCCAAATCTAAAAACCTCCTCTCCTGAGGTCTCCTACACGCTCGAGGAGTGTTTAACATATTTTGAAGATTGGGAGGATCCCATGATTTAGGACATACTAAATGCTTTAAGAGAAAGACCTCAAGCACCTAAAAAGCTTCCTTCCACAGAGTGCCAAACTGAAGAATCGACTGTGGAAGCAGAAGCGACAAATGATTATGTGGAGACCATCCCAATGATTGAGGATGAAACGACCAAGGTTTCCACATCTCTTTGGTTTGTTCAAACTGAAGAACACTTCTAGGATGACCCATACTTGAATAATTCTTGCCCAGACAAGAAGTAAAGGAGATCCATACTCAATGATTTCCAACTAATGCAATTCTCCTTTCCTAGTACATGTGACAATTTCCTTGAGGAACCCGCTGAAATTTTTCAGCAGGATTTTCAATGGGCTAGACTGGTTGACGTCACTAATGTACTCTCCAAAGCAGGATGGTGGATAGTTCTTCTGAATAATTTGTTACACCACTTGATGATCTTGCTCAACTTTGTCCTTTTGGATGTTATACTGTTAATCAATCTCCTAGTCTGATGGAGATCCTCTTTTAAAAAGGACGGGTTAGGTATCTTTATTGCTTTACGTAGATTAGGTTTAGTTTATTTTAGTTTTACTGTTTTAATAAGATTTAGTTGTCGGAGTTGCAAACTTCCATGATCGACTTTCTTAGGTATTATTGTTCTCACCCCCTTTTATTTTACCATTGCTCTCATGTTCATGCTCATTGCATATCTTTTTACATTGAGGACAATGCAAGATTTGGTTGGGGGGTGAGATGAGATTCCTCATCTAGCATATTGCAACATTTCGACCATTATAAATCATAATGTGCAAATTTTTTCAAATTTTCTAAAATTTCAAAACTCTTTTAGAAAACCTTATTTCCATGCATTCGAGATGATATGAGTATAAGAAGAGGAAATATGAAGTGTGTGATGTTGTAAGTCTTTGAACTTCTCTTAATATAATGGTTTTATATGTTAATTCCCCTATTTTTGTGATTGATAGAAAATTTGAACACTTTTACACCTAGTTCACATTACATGATTTTCATGGGTTGAAAGGATTATGCGATTTGTGGATTAGCTAGACTTTGATTTAAAGGTGTTGAGAAACCAAGCCGAGGTACTTTGTCCATCCTTGTCCATGGGAAAATAATGAAAGATATGGATTTCTAAAAATCCTATCTAATTTAAAAGAAAAAAGGAAAAGGAAGGATGAAATTGGGAATGATGGAAAAATGGTGGAAAATTCCAAAAAGGGCTACCTATTACCAGCCGGGGGATGGTCTACCCGTAACCAAAGCTGAAAATTCGATGTAGTGTGAAAGCCGTTAGAAGGACGGTAAGACAAATTCCTGTCATAGGCTTGTTATTGATCTATACACCTTGAGATCTATAGTTTAGTTGATCTATGAAGAAGATAATCCCAGAAACTCATTGTTGGGGCTCAAATTTGCACCCATTATAAAACAACATCCCATGGTCTAGTGGCAATGATTTAGATAAGTTTTGAGGCCAGGAAAGCCCTGAAAACGCCAGCACAACCCTAATCGCTTGGTTGCGATCAAAATTCGTAAACAGCATTTCGAAGCGGAACTGGACATGCGCTTCACCGCCAAATGATCTGAAATGTCCTAAAACCCTTAACCTGCAAGTTTCGAAGTCATCCGGTGCATATTTTTACCTGCACACCTCGAAATGCGTTTCGTCCCTGCCCGAAACTGACAAAAAGGGTCCATAAGCCTACAGCTACCATTTCAGAGCGGAACTGGACATGCGCTTCATCGCCAAATGATCTGAAATGTCCTAAAACCCTTAACTTGCAAGTTTTGAAGTCATCCAGTGCATATTTTTACCTACACACCCCGAAATGCGTTTCGTCCCTGCCCGGAACTGACAAAAAGGGTCCGTAAGCCTACAGCTACCATTTCAAAGTGTAACTGGACATGCGCTTCACCGCCAAATGATCCGAAATGCCCCAAAACCCTTAAATAGCAAGTTTAAAGTCATTACGATGCATATTTCCATGCGCGCGCTCCCCGGAACAACATTCCTATACGACAAGCCGACCCGGAGGCTCCAAATTAGGAAGGAAGTACCAAAATTAGCAACATCTGGACTTCCACACCCCATCCCGTTCATTCAGGAGGTTAATCATAGCCTAGAAGTGGCTTGGCGACAGTGAGCGCATGTCTAGAAAAGGTAGCTGTCCTTTGGAGATCCCCCGTCGGAGCTGAAATGCTGAAATTTTCTAAGTGCTGGAATCCTGAAAATCTGGCTAAGTAGTGGGAAAGCGCCGGCAAAGGACATGCGCCTGGCCTCCAACCACATGCGCCTGGCCTCTAAACACATGCGCTTGCATTCTAGTGAATTAAACATTTTTCCGAAAAGCGCCGGGAAATGTGCCGGTAAAGCACATGCGCCCGGATCCACCACATGCGCCCGGTGCGTTTTTTTCCACATGCGCTTGACATAGTTTCTGGCACATGCACTGGGAAATACCCGCCGGGTAGACCCGAACCCGATTTCCCTCCTATAAATAGTGAAGTCACTTCATTACATCAGCACGAGATCATCCCCTGCCGACCTCAGAGTGATGTAAGCACCACATGCGCTTGCTTTCTCTCCCCTCGCCGGATGCCTTGGCCGGAGTGGATTTCCTCGCCGGAAACCGTCACCGGAAAGGGATTTCCTCGCCGGAATCCCAAGTTCAGGAAGAAAATCCTGAAATTTTCTAAGTGCTGGGCACATGCGCTGGCTTTTTCCCAACATGCGCTGGCTTTTTCCCAACATGCACTGGCTTTTTCCCAACATGCGCTGGCTTTTTCCCAACATGCGCTAGTTTTTTTCCCAACATGCGCTGGCTTTTTCCCAACATGCGCTGGTTTTTTCCCAACATGCGCTGGCTTTTTCCCAACATGCACTGGCTTTTCTGGCCGGAAAATCCTGATTTTCTCTAAGTCTGGGAGGGACATGCGCCCACTCTCTGGGTCCAGGCGCATGTGCACTGCCACATGCGCCCGGAACACATCTCCGTCATCTGTTTTCCATGGAAAATCATCACATGCGCTCGGATGATGACCACATGCGCCCGGATGATGACCACATGCGCTTGACAGATGATGTAATACCACATGCACTTGTAAAATGGTCACATGCGCTTGAAAAATAGGCACATGCGCCTGTACACACTCCCCCATGCGCCTGGACGCTGATGGGAGGAGTGGACCTTCCGTCGCACGTCCCGCCTTCGTCCGGGATCCGATTTCGATGAAAACACAGCCGCCGGATGCGTCTCGATGAGATCTATCCATCCGCCGGATCAGATTCTCCAACGGTCAATGATAAGTAGCCCAAATCAATGTTTTGATCCAAAATGACCAACACTTAGCCAATTTGGCAACTCTGGAAATCCATCCGAAAGAGCCAAAAACGGCGAAAACGAGAAGAATCGGGCGGAATTGGACCGAGCCCGAGAGGAAAACTTTTCTTCTACTTGACATGATGCATCATAATCATGCACCGCGACGAGGTTATCCGATCTCAGGACCTCCGAATACTCTGATCAAGCGGACGGCAGGTCCACTACTTAGTCATTTTCAGCCTTGGGAAGTGCCCTGTTGGCCAGAAAATTGACTTCTACTAAGCGAATCGAAACACGATCGCACCGCAATCTTTGTGGACATAAACCATCCCTATTCCAAGTTGGTCATTGACAATATTCACCGAATACCCTGATTAGACCGCAGACAGGTCCACTACTTAGTCATTTCCAGCCCTGGGAAGTGCCCTGTTGGCCCGAAAATTGACTTTTGCTAAGCAAATCAAAATGCGATCGCACCGTGATCTTCGTGGACGTAATCCACCCCTGTCCAAAGATGGTTATCGATAATATTCATCAACTTCTCTAATCAGACCGCAAACAGGTCCACTACTTAGTCGTTTTCAGCCCTGGGAAGTGCCCTGTTGGCTTGAGAATTGACTAGTGCCAGTTGAAATCAATCGCGATCTCAAAGACGCCGAGGTAAAGCTGAAGCGCTCAGGCTATCCAACAGCTGAGTTAAGCATTCACGGGGCACCGATCCCCATTATTCATAAGAAATTGGCATGAACAGGAGTCCATCGGACCCTATACTTAGCCATTTGCAGGCATCGGAGATAGCCGATCCAGCCCATTGAATATCGAAATCTTCAAGAGATCTTGGCTCGACAAAGCCTATCTGATCCCATACAGATCATTGGAAAATACTCAGAAGAAAGAATGCTCTCAAAGCTGAGTCGCCCGACTCCAGTAGAAATACATTTACTTTACTATACAAAGCTCTATTCATCCCGGATAAAGGTCCGAGGCTAAACCTAAGGGGTTATGGTTACCACGAGAAACCACAAACAAAGAGTTCTAACTAAGCTTGAAACATCTTGCTATGGACTGCCACTATGAAAAAGACCGTCGATGCCCTACCCATCGACAACGGGTCCGTCGGTTGAGCTGATGAGGTAGTTGTGGGCTTTCCTAAGGTCACCCGTCATAAAAATACGGGCGCGGGCTTTAGTTATGCCGACCAACATTTCGAGGTTCATGTATTCCAGCGGTCACCTGTTCACAGTAACAGGCGCGGGCCCCGAGTTGCACCACTCGATTAAAACCCTCGTTCGGGAACGTTGCGGAGTGCTTTCCTAAGGTCACCCGTCATAAAAGTACAGGCGCGGGCCTTAGGTCATGCCAACCAACATTCGAGGTTCGTGTATTCCAGCGGTCACCTGTTCACAGTAACAGGCGCGGGCCTCGAGTTGCACCACTCGAATCCTGACAGTCTCTCAACCCGGACACACCGAAAGAAAATGGGACATAGACATCCGAAGTGTCTAATAAATGTGGCTCAGTCCATAACAAGAAAATAAAGGTCTACACGACCATGAACTCAAGACCATAATCCCCGATGGATTAGTCTTTTGCCTTCCAATCAAGGGTGATCAACCGTTGATGTAATTAAAGGCTCGTGACCAGTATCACAGCCTGGAATGTAAAAGATCTCAGAATCTCTGGAATAAAATTCGCCTTGCGATATCTCTCTCTTGTGTACACTTTGTGATTGCTTATGATTGTCTATGAATGTCTCTATACTCAGAATTCCCCCAGAATAAAAGAAATACGAAAAAAAGAAAGAAGGACTGCTGACGAGTAGGTCTGATCTTTTCCCCTTTTTCTAAAAAGCGTTCTAACAAACTGGCGACTTTGCTGGGGATTATTCAATACCAGAATCTCTGGCTATTTCTGAGTAAATAGACATTCTGCGATAAATCATTTGCAGACACTAATGTGTACATGGGAAAGGTTACTGCAAGGAGAAATGTTCGGCGCCTTCACGGGCGTCAAACTAGCGACTCTCAACGGGAACGTTCTTCCCTTCATCTTTAAGGCAAAAGAATTTCAAAACTTCGCATAGCATGCATGTAGTTCATACTTGTATGTTTCTGTCTATCCGCTGTCGAGCCGTATCGCGATTGGTAAGGTCGCGTCCCCTCTCTTTCCCAAGCGCGCGGAATATTCTAATGCGTGTATGACTGTGCAGAGAGAGAGAGAAAGACAGAGAGAGACAGAGAAAGGAACAGAAAGACAGAAAAGAATTAACCAAATGGCGTCCACAATGATCTTCTTAGCATCCAGAGGATTTTACTTCCCCCATCTGGCAGCAACCTCTGAAGCCGGATGGCAGATTGTGCAGAAGCGCAAGACCGCCAAGAAGACTGAGAACAAGAAGATTATTCCAGTTGAGACAGAGACGACAACAAGGGTACAGAGCAGAACAAAGAGACAGTGGAAGCCAGTCTACAGGGGCGACGCCCGCAACTCCGGCAGAACTACCGTGTCAGCCAAGCCAGAGTTCTCCTTCGCCGATATCGACTTCCCAGCGATACCGAAGACAACATCGCAAGCGAAGATACCGAACAGATCCGCTGTTCGACAGTCGACTAAGACGACGATGAAGACAATCCCTACTGAAGCTGCTGTGATTAAGATGAGGCCGCAGCGAGCGCAAGTAATGATGGTGCAGGTCACCGAAGGAGAGGCGAGTGAGCGATACCCAGAGCTGCCTCCAATCCAAGAACAGATAGATGAGATTATCCAGGTCCAAGAGGACACAGCCAGAGAGATGAGAGAGATGAAAGAAGCACTGTTGGCTCTAGTTGCCCAAGGGGCAAACAGAAGCCTAACTGTACCCACTCGACAGTCTGTGGAGGAATGCCAGGGGGCAGCAGGAGAGCCAGCTACCGCCGAACCACAAGCTTGCCCGAGAAACGTTGTGTTCGGACGTGTACCGCCATTGCCGTCTCAAGCCATGAGAGAAGAATTGTCCCAGACAGTTGCTGACCTAATGCGTCAGGAAAGAGAAAAGGAGAAGAGAGGAAAATATGTATACCGGGTGCCGTACTTACCCGAGGTCCACGATCTCCCATTTCCCAGCAATTTCAAGCGTCCGGACTTCCCCAGATTTGATGGCAGAGGATCGCCGGAGGAACACATGGCTCAATTCATGACAATGATGGGCAACCTATCGACAATTCCCCAGTACTGTCTAAGATTGTTTGGCTCGACGCTCACGAGCAAGGCATTCCAGTGGTACATGTCATTGCCCGCAGGGTCAGTCAAATCCTGGGAGCAGATGCAGGACCTGTTCATTTCCAAATTCTTCTCTATTGAGCGAGAAGTCTCACTGACAGATTTAGCCTTGGTTCGTCAAAGGCAGGGAGAGTCGGTCGAGAAGTTCATCGACAGGTGGGGGACCATAGCAGCACAGTGCCGGGAACTGCCCAGCGAATCTGAGCAGGTCAAGATGTGCACGCAGGCCATGGATGCGATGATCTCATTTGGCTTATCTGGACACAACTTCTCGACGTTTCGAGACCTAGCTACAAAAGCTCACCTGGTGGAAGGAGCCGCGTGCAGAGCACAGTTCAAGGCAGAGAAGCCGCAGAGAGAAGTCGGAAGGATGATAACCTCTAACTATGTTGATAAAGGAAAAGGTTCAAATGATAGGAAACGCCCAAACACCGAACGTAGAGTTGAGGCCAGGCCAGTAACCACGACTCAAGACAAAGGCAAGAGTTTTCAGAGGCCACGACATCTCACGATAGAAGAGCGTAATCTAGCAAACGGACCTTATACCTTCGACATGGAAGATCTGGTTCCGATCATGGAACAGCTGGTCGAAGAGAGGTTAATAAGACTGCCAGAATGCACACGCCCGGAGGAAGCGAAGATGGTCAATCATCCCAGCTACTGCAGGTATCATCGTGTGACCACCCACAAGACTGAAGACTGCTTTGTCCTAAAAGGCAAGATTCAACTGAATGATCAATGATGGCACCATCAATATGAAGGCGGAAGAGGCGAGCCGGAACACTGCGACAGTGGTGTCTGCCCTCCCTGTGCCAGTTCAAATTCCAACGGCGAATCCATTCCCAGAACCGGAAGAGCCATGGACACTTGTGAGCAGCAAGAAGAGGCTAGAGAACAAAAGAAGACTCTTGGAGAAAGAGAGGAAGATGAAGAACAGAATAAGAAGAAGAAATGTTGGACAAGAACAGCCACGTGCGCAGCACGTTCAGTGTGCCATGGTTTCAGTGGTCGCTCAATCAGGGGCCAGTGACAAGGACCAAGTCCTAGATAAAGGAGAAGTCAATGTAGTGGCTCTGCGGTCCGGAAAGCAGGTCATACAGAGAGAATTTTCGAGGCGACCAGACCCTAGAAGGACGAATGCAGTCATAGGTGAGCCATCAGAGACACCTCGAGAAAAAGAACCAGCAGAAGCGGTCAATGAACCAGCAGCTGACCAACGAGATCACACTCGAGATAAAGCACCGGTGATGTATGATGTGGTGTCTCATCTGAAGAAGGTTTCGGCCCGACTCAGCATCTATGATGCCCTGTGCCTTTCGAAGAAGTATCGGGAAATGTTGCTCAACGCATTGCTCGATCAAGAAGCCCGTGAGGTCATGATAGCAGAGATCGAGTCAGAAATGAAAAGAATGAAGATAACGGGAACTGAGGATCGACCCGCAGAACAGGTCATGCAGATCGATCGATCGTCCATGATCACATTCTCTGAAGAAGACAGAACAATCAGCCTAACGGACCACAACCGCCCATTAATGGTGACAGGTCTCATCCGAGACATAGAGGTCCGAAGATGCATGGTAATGGATCTGCTGTGAATATTATGTCTCTGAAGACATTGCAACAGTTGGGTTTCAGACAGACAGCACTTCGCCCAAGCGCCATGGTTATCCAAGGGTTCAATCAGGACGGTCAGCGCGTCCTAGGGTCCATTACTGTCATGCTGGAAATAGAAGAATTGAGCACCAAAGTCACCTGTCAGGTGATCGATGCGATGGCGACGTACAATATCTTGTTGGGACGACCGTGCCTGCATCAATATGGCATTATTCCCTCCACATACCATCAATGCTTCAAATACAATAGGGGTGGCGTCCAGTATAGAGTGGCGGCAGACCCGAGGCCATACTCCGTCACTGAATCTTTCCTAGCAGATGCACAATATTATCAGGAGAGCGATGGAGCCGAGATTGCCAGAAAAGCCAACAAACCGACAAAGGTGGCACAGGGGGCAGAACCCCAGGGCGAGAATCCAAGACAAGCGGACGAAGCTCCGCGAGTGGTCGCTGAAGCGACAAGGGCTCACATAGGAAATCCGTTGCGAAGGAAGAAGTTTTACCTGATCCTGAAGCACCTCCGGAAGGAAGGGCAGTCAGTGTTGAAACAGATGACAAGCCAACAGATGAGCGTGTTGCAGTCTAGCTTCAATATGCCGGTGCCAAAGGTTGAGAGGATTCGTCCCTTCCCTAAAGCTCCGAGCCAGTTCTGCGTGCCGCCGACAATGGGAGCAAGGCATGAGATAAGGTTTCAGGCTGAACTTCGCAACCCATTGCAGATCGAAGAGAACGCGAAGAGAACACCGGTAGAGACACTGCCCATTGAAGAAGAAAGATATAGCATGGCCAGTAGAAACATCATGAGAAATATGGGGTTCATCTGTTCAGAACCGCCAGCTCGGAAAGGCATGCTAGCACCCTTCGAAGTAAAGACGAAGGTATACAGAGGAAAAGAAGCCCTGGGGGCAGAATGTGAGATCAGGCACATTAACATGGTGACAATTAGTCCCGTGGAAGAGGTGAGGCCCGCTGGACCGAATGAAGACATACAGCCGAGTGCCGCACCAGAGCAGATCGAAGATGGAGGTCAGCCCACGATAGATGAGCTACAAGAAGTCAATCTGGGGACCACCGAAGAGCCGAGGAATACTTATATTAGTAAGAACATTCCAGAAGAAGAGAGGAAGAGCTACATTCAACTCCTGAAAGAGAACAGAGACGTGTTCGCATGGACCTATTCTGAGATGCCAGGACTGAACCCGGCCATCGCGATGCACAGGTTGAATATCGCGAAGGAGAAGAGGTCGGTCAAACAGCCACAGAGACGCTTCCATCCTGACATCGTCCCGAAGATAGAGGAAGAGGTGAAGAAGCTGCTTCAGGCCGGGTTTATCAGGGAAGTTCAGTATCCCAAATGGATCTCGAACATAGTACCTGTAAAGAAGAAGAGAGGCCAGATCCGGGTGTGCGTTGATTTTCGCAACCTGAATGAAGCTTGTCCCAAAGATGACTTTCCTCTACCCATCCCGGAGCTTCTGATCGATAGCACATCAGCATATACAACGATGTCCTTTATGGACGGCTACTCAGGGTATAATCAGATCCGAATGGCTCCAGAAGACGAAGAGTCCACTGCCTTCCGCACATCTCTCGGAATATTCTGTTATTGGGTGATGCCGTTTGGGCTGAAAAATGCAGGCGCCACGTATCAGAGAGCGATGCAGGTAATCTTCCAAGACATGATGCACAAGCATGTGGAATGCTACGTCGATGATCTGGTAGTGAGGTCCGACGGACATCAACAACATCGCGAACATTTGAAGCTAGTATTTCAGAGGTTGAGGAAGAAGAGCCTCCGCATGAACCCGTTGAAGTGCGCCTTTGGGGTGTCCTCCGAAAAATTCCTTGGCTTTGTGGTCAGGCATCGGGGAATCGAGATTGACCCCGCGAAGATCAAGGCGATCCGAGAAATGCCTCCTCCGAAGAATTTGAAAGAGCTGAAGAGCTTCCAAGGGAGAGTTTCTTACTTGCGGCGGTTCATCTCGAACCTGTCAGGTCGTTGCCAGCCTTTCTCTCGGTTGAACAAGAAAGACGTCCGCTTCGAGTGGGACGAAGCGTGCCAGAAAGCCTTCGATTCCCTCAAAGAGTTACTCGGGAAAGCTCCAGTTCTCGCAGCGCCAATCGAGGGAAAGCCTCTGATACTGTATGTAGCAGTGGGAGAGAACTCACTGGGGGCACTGCTCGCCCAGAAGAATGAAGAAGGGAAAGAGAGTGCTCTGTATTATTTGAGTCGCACGCTCGTCGGCGCTGAGTTTAATTACTCACCGATAGAGAAGATATGCCTGGCCTTGATATTCGCTGTGAAGAAGTTGAGGCATTACTGTCTGTCATATCAGATTACATTGATCTCCAGAGCAGATCCCATCAAGTTCCTGATGAACCGACCTATGTTGTCAGGGCGATTAGCCAAATGGGCCCTACTGCTATCCGAGTTCGACATTACGTATCTACCGTCTCGAGCTGTTAAAGGGCAGGCGATAGCCGATTTTCTGGCAGCTCACCCGATACCGGATAACATGGAAATGGAATGTGATCTTCCCGACGACCAGGCCATGATGGTAAGGGTCGCGAAGCAGTGGCGGATGTATTTCGACGGAGCCTCCAGAGCTGCAGGATCAGGGGCCGGTGTGATCTTCATCAGTCCTCAAGGCGACTTGTTGCCCTACTCATTCACAATAGTGCCGTCGTGCACAAACAACGAAGCAGAGTATCAGGCCCTCATCATTGGGTTACAGTTGGCACGAGACATGCGAATCCGATCACTATAGGTATACGGTGATTCTCGGTTAGTTGTGGGATAGCTTATGACAGAATATGAAGTCCGCAAGCCGGAGCTGTCATCTCTTTGCCATCAGGCCCGAGCCCTATTCGATCATTTTCGGGACAGTAAAATGTCACACGTCCCAAGAGCTGAAAATTCTCAAGCAGACGCATTGGCTAACCTGGCCGCGGCTCTCGCGCACCCAGGGGGCAGCCCACTTCAAGTCACCGTAGAAGAAACGAGAATATTGCCATCACTCACAGCAGCCAAGGATGTCACGAGTGCAAGCCCTGTACATTGCTTTGAGATCATAGAAGAAGAAGATTGGAGAAGACCATTCTCTGATTACTTGAAGTATGGGTTCTTACCCGAGGATCCGTAGATGCGCACTCAAGTCAGAAGGCGTGCCAGCTCGTTCGTTCTCTTAGAAGGAGTACTGTATCGACGCTCCAGCGATGGAACGCTGTCAAGATGCCTGGCCCAAGAAGAAATTCATGATACGCTGAGAGAGGCGCATGGAGGAGAATGTGGTGCCCATCAAGGCGGACGGAACCTACATCATCGAGTGCGGCATATGGGCTATTATTGGCCCACCATGGTGAAAGATGCTATGGACTACGTCAGAAAATGTCATCAGTGTCAGATACATGCTGACATCATACATATACCTCCAGAAGAACAGCATCAGTCAGTGATGTCTTGGCCTTTTGCGGCCTGGGGTATGGATGTGATAGGCCCCATTAGCCCCTCTTCCTCTCAAGGGCACCAGTACATACTGGCGGCAACAGATTATTTCTCTAAGTGGGCTGAGGCTGTGGCCCTAAAGAACGTGAAAGCTAAACAAGTGGAGGGTTTCATCCGGAACGCCATCATCTATAGACATGGTATTCCCGATCGGATCGTCACGGATAATGGCACGCCCTTCCGAAATGCTGTGATCGACAAGCTGTGTGCCAAGTTCAAGATTAAGCATTGCTACTCAACACCCTATTATCCTCCTGCAAACGGGCTTGCTGAAGCATTCAACAAAACCATCGTGAAGATTCTGAAGAAAACGGTGGCAGAGAATAAGAAAGATTGGGACAAACGGTTGCCCGAAGCACTCTGGGCATATCGTACTACGCACCGCACGGCAACGCGGGCTACTCCCTATTCGCTAGTGTATGGCATGGAGGCCATCATCCCAATGGAAGTTCAGGTCGAGTCCCTGCGGGTAGCACTTCGGAACTCCTTGACAGATGAACGTAATGCCAAGCTCAGGATGGTCGAGCTCGATGCCTTGGATGAGAAGAGGCTCGCGGCACAACAACGGCTAGAGATGTACCAGAAGCATATCTCAAAAGCGTATGACAAACGAGTCAGGGGTAGATCCTTCAAGAAGGGTGACTTGGTACTCGTAATGAAGCGACCGACAGCTGCGCACACTACAAAGAGCAAGTTCGACCCTAAGTGGGACCCGATATGCATCATAGAAGAAGTTTACTCCAACGGGACCTACCGTTTAGTGAATTTCGACGGTGGCAGAGCCGGTTTTGCAATTAATGGCCGGTTCCTGAAGAAATATTACCCCTAACGGTCGACCTATTACTTTTCTTTACATAAATATGAGAAATGTAAACTCCCCAAGAGAGGGAATGTAATAAGTAAGGATAGAAACGGAGAATGAAATGGAGTAGAATACAGTAGATAAGCCTGTAGTTACAGAAGCTAATCAGTTACTTCGTATTCTTGCAGGTCTTCCTTGCCCTTGCTATGGAGAAATAACTAAGAAGGACCGTTCGTCTACGACACGAGCATATCCCGAGTTCAGAAACCCTGGACACTCCCAAAATCGACGACAAAGGGAAGTATTACTCTTTTCATTTCATTCTACATTCATCACTTGCTAGAATTGCGATTATTATTGCTATTATTGCAAACCATTCTAAAACACATCACACAAACATAACACGATAGAAAAGTAACTGCTATTGTCATTTCATTTAACAAAAGTTTGATTGACATCTTTTCCGACATCGTATACATGAATGGTCAAAAGGTAAGTATCTCTTACACCAACTACAAAATTTTCTAAAGGTAAGATCCTACGATCATTTCTATACATTTTTGAAGTCAAGAAGGAGAGCATCAGGAGCGAAAGATCAAAGCTTCTCCAAACATCCCGATATCAGCCTGATCACGGCCACCCTGGCAGTTTCCATCGCTGACTTTGCTGCAGATAACAACTCTGCAGGATCAGGAACATGTTGGAGTTCAGCAGTCAAATCCTCCAACTGCTGGCGCGCTGCTTCACCCTCACTCTCGAGCCGCGTGACCGTTATCTGACCCTGAGCAACTACTGACTCGAGACTGGCAGCTTCGAAGCTCACGGCGATCTTCTCCGCTTGTAGACGCTCAATCTCAGCGTCAATTTCAGCTATACGGCCCAAGCACCCTTCATACTGAATCTTATTATTTTGTAGGGATTCTCGTGCGTTCGCCGTAGAATGCGCGTGGCGTTCCACTGCAGGTCCCAAAGACTCCGCAATTCTCCGCTTCTCCTCGATAGCAGGATCGGGCTCGACGCGCTTACCAGCCGCCACGTTTGCGAGGGAGCTTTCGAACGCAGAGATGTGATTGACAACCACGAGCGCATCAGACCCAACTACTCCGACACAAGCTTCCAGCGCTTTCATGCCAGCGCCCAGCATATGCCATTCTTGTGGATCGGCCAACGCCTTCGCAAGGCTAGACAGCAGGCCCTTCAACACGCTCTGACCAAAATAATCTAAGTGTTCAAATGCAGGAATGTCCGGCATCATAGCAATGGTGACGTCAGAATCGACAGCAGCTGCAAGAAAGAATGCAAGACAAACAAATGATGAGTTAGCAAAAATGGAAGCAGAAACTACAAGTCATAATCTAATGTAAAGTGCGAAGGAGTCATACCAGGAACGGCAGGAAGATCAACAGCAGGCTCCGAAGGTCCCGCAATGCATGTCCCGGAATCAACAACTGTTTCCAAAGCTTCGCCCAGTAGTTCAATAGTCACAACCAGAGACGATGCGACGGAAGTGGCAGAGGCAGGTACTGACTCAATAAGATCTGTAGAAATAAGGTAATAATAACAAAATATGGTTAGTATGATTATGCAGGAATCGAAGAAGAAAAGTACAAAGCAGAACCACAATCGCATTTCTTACCTTGTGCTCGCGGAATGTTGGGTCCGACTTCGACTGCAGCAGGGCGTGACGCATCCACGACCTCTAACTCAACAGAACAATTTGCTTGCAATGAACAGCCTGATGGAAAGAACGAAGAAGGATCGACGTTCCCCTCACGTATCTCAAGCCCAGGAACGTATTCCTCGGCGTTATCAGCATGAACGGGCAAACAAGGAGGAACATCCGTCGACAACCCCGTAGTCGGTGCCGCAACAGCCTGAGAAATAAAGACTAAAGGCTCGGAAGAAGGTTGGACCCTGACGTTGCCGTAGAGTTGTGCTTCGAGCACTGCCATGGCAGCATCATCAAGATCACCTACGCCCCCGACTCCGGCGTCGTTATCATAGTAGTTCGCGAGGGAATCATCATTGCTGTGATCGTTGGCATGGTCCACTCCCCAGTCATCACCGGAATAATCTACAGGCTCATCTTCGAGCCGTGACCCCGAACCATCACCGGCTTCAGAACCGCCTTCGGCATTGTCCCCCTCAACATCTGCGGGCTCGGACTCACCTCCGTCACGATTGACGGCAATCATACCTTCTTCGTCTGCAATCTCCTCTGTAGCACCAGACCGAAGCTCACCTCCTTCGCAGCTATCGGCAGCAGTCGCACCTACCACTATTTCTGGAGGATTGGTCTGCAACGACGGATCTAAACTCCCCCACTTCATGACGTGTAATATTTCTGCCTTTCTTAAGTTTTTCTCAGGTGCGGACGGGCGAACTCTTGGTGTGAGTCTTATCTTGACTCTCAACTGATCTCTCGCGCGGCCCAGTGGAAGATCGTCAACGAAATCATCAGAAGGTCTAACTCCTGCCATGCCTTCCGTAGGCTCATCCTCTTCGACAGACGGAGGAGCATTCTCTGTCGGAGGACGCGAAGATCCGACCCCTTGCTGATGTCTCTGTATAGGGACCCCAAAGCAATACCATCCGTCTAACGTTCCATCTTCTTTCCTACGAGTGATCGGCACGTTCAAGGAAGTCAGATGGCTGGTACCAGGAACTCCGACGGCCTCACGATGCTCACGAAGATAACCAAGACCGTCCTCAGGAACGTCAGTCAACCTTGGAGGAGAGAGATAAAGAGGGAAATCGACAGGTTTGGCGTCCCGGATGCGCGCATACTGATGCACCCACCATCTCATCCAACCGTAAGAAGTTGAAGGACGTCGACTACCGCCAGGCAACACGAACCTCGCGCCAGTTCGCGTCAACAAAAGCTGGTCCCACATCCACTCCCAATGGACAGGACCCGTGCCATATGCTCGTTCTATCCTCGTTACGCTTGGAAGAGTCGACGGAACATCCTGATCGTAGCCGAACTGTCTGGCGAACCTGCTCGGATAATAAGGCTCGCGCCAGAACTCCATGCCTTCGCGGAACGGGAGAGAGGCGGTCCGGATTGATATTAGGAATTCTCTGTCAGAAGAGTCAACCGAATCCTCATCATCGACGACTTCAATATCTTCATCAGCAATGGAAGCAGGAAAATGATAGAAGTCAAATTCATTCTCATTGCAGATCCTTGAAGACACCCATTTTGGCGTCTTAAGCACCATCTTGGCCTTCATGAGCCTGATAAGAGGCGCTCGGTCCGGAAAGAAGTAGGCGTGAGGCTTCATGCCATATACCCATGGAAAATAAACGCCTAACCAGCCGCAGAAATAATGCCACGGGCAATAGGCCGCATCCATCCCATCAGCAAGTTTGTCCGGATTACTGGCAACATAACCAAACGCTCTATATATGCTGCAGAGTACAGGTGGTGCTATAGCAAGACGTCGGCCACTGGCAAGGGCACCTGTCATGACGAAGCAAGAAACCCTGACACCATCAGCACCCTTCGAGCTGGGAAGCGCGACTGCAGACAACCAGTAAGCGAGGAAACCTGCTAGCTCGCAAGTGGGAGACAATACGTTTGGGCAAGGAAATTTTCGTTGAAATCGTTGTCGTAAGGCTCTTATTTTTTTTAACATCAACCTTATATTTTTCGTAGTCGATCCTGAAAGAGAGAAAGGAGAGAGAACTTCACATAAGAAACTACGCAAAAGGAAAGAGCATACATCACGAGAAGAAAGAAAGAAGACGTCCCGCGAAGACTTACTTCAAGCCGTGGCTGAAGTAGACTGACCAATCTTCATGGTGTATCTTTGTAATGCAGTCAAATTGTTGCAGTTAGTCTACCAATCTTCATGGTGTATCTTTGTAATGCAGTCAAATTGTTGCAGTTCATTGAACAACTCCAAACACGCCTCGGAATGATAGGCCTTCCGATCACCTTCGCGCCTGAAGCCAGACAATTCTTCATCAGAGGGGATATATTCGTGATAATACCCGCCGCGAATGGGCAGGCCCGCCATCATCTTAAGATCCCAGAGGGTTATGCTCATCTCTCCTTGAGGAAGATGGAAAGAGTTGGTAACGGAACTCCAGTAATTTAAGAAGCCCCTGAGAATCGTTGGATCTCGCGGAAAGAAGCCGGTAGTCGCCTCGATGGCATAGTAGAGCCCGACGTCCCTCAGCACGGCCTCGTGCCGGATCAAATCTCCTTCGCCCAGGGGATGTAGCTGTCACGATGATTCAAATGCCCTCGTGTGTGGAAGTTCGGAGTCTCCCATATTGCGGACGTGCTCATAGGAAGGAACCTTTGACGCACCGTCTCAAAGAAATGAGTCGGGTAAGGTGTATGCGGATCACATGTAGGCATGAGGAAAGTCATTTCCTTAATCTCATCAACCTTTTGTTGCTTCCCGTTGCTTCCCAGGGTGGCGGTGAGTAATCTCTCAGGAACTGAAGACCATCTCTCCACTCCATAGAACTGGCTAGGTCTGCGAATATCAGATGGCTCAATGCTCGGAAAAGGTTTACATCTCATAAGAGACTTCTGGTGCAAGATGACTTCGCCATTGTAGGGGTTCGTGATGCAGATGCCACGCTCAGCAGTGATCTTGTTGCTCTCCCATCCAATTTTCATCCTTTCATATTTCAAGTCGAGGAGCTGTGTCAATCGCTCCGCTTGACTGAGCGCCTTGATCGGTTGTTTTCCTCGTCCTCCTTTCTTCTGACCTTTCTGACCCGCCAGATTCTCTTCTACATTTTGAACAGGTATATCTTGAGGACCTGCCTCGATGGCACTCGCCACACCAGCAAGTTGGGCATAGCAATAGACCCACTCTTGTTCTGTTCCCCGCTTCGAGGGTTCGGGCGCTGTCTTGTTGACAAAGATGCGTACTAGCACTTCATGAGGAAGCTGCCCAATACGCTCCGAGAAATCCTTTATCTCAGGTCGACCGTAGGAAAGAAGCGAGAGTTACGTCTTGGAGGAGGAGGGTTAGAAGGACCTTCAGCTGTTCTTTTCCGACCGTGCTTCATCGGCGTCGGACCAGAAGCATGCGACCCAGAAGTTTCACCAGAAGATCCCATTGTCGCTACTGCAATTCACTGCAACGCGTAAACGAAACAACATTAGAAAACAACTCGATACACATGGGCAAATAGCCTAACGAAATCATATCACAAACACAAGCACAGCATGTAGAGTACAAGCATGAAGAGCATAAAAGCAACCAAAATCAAGAGCATAGCATATCAATCATCATACACATTTCATAACAAAGCAACTGCCATCATACATGCACGCATACATAGGATCGATGCACACACAAAATCATAGATTGAACCCACAATACATCCATACATTTAGTCTAAAAAGTAGCCTTGACAAGTCCAGGTGCTTATAAGTAAGTACTGGACAGAGTCAGGAAACAGTTTCAGCATCATACATACGCAACCGTTAGCACACAGCAACTTTACAGGCAATCGGAACACTATAAGCGCACTCTGGCAGACATACTCTGAACCTGCCTAAAATAGACAGTTGCAAGCTGTGATGGGCCAAAGTAGGCAGTCAACTGCAGGCCCAAGGCACTAAGCTCCAATCGTGCTTGAATTTTAAAGTGATCTAGCCTCAAACAGCACTGAATTTGACTAAGGAACGGAGCTGGAAATGCCATTTCTCCACCAAGTGCAAAGCAGGGGCTAAAAATGAGAATTTTAGCTAAGTGTTGGGCTGACATGTGCCCAAGGTGGAGTCCCAGGCGCATGTGGCCCCTCACATGCGCCCAATCTCTAAAAAATTGAGAATGAAACTTCATTCCACAAAGTCTCAGGCGCATGCGCAATCCGACATGCGCCCGGCTCAGAAGAAGGGGATGAACAAGCTTGGAATTCAATGCACCAAGCGCATGTGCATCCTTACATGCGCTCACCTCTGATTTTTGGGAAAAGATGAAGTCCGGGCAATGCCCTGGGCGCATGCCCAGAACCACATGCGCCTGGGACATGCGCCCACATCCTTAGAGGTAATTTCACATGCGCCTGAGGGAAGTTCTCCATCAGAAAATGAATGGCAGGCCACATGCGCCCACAAGGGGACCACATGCACCTGTACCCTGAGGGTGATCTCTCTCACCTTGGGAGAAATCAAGTTTTCTGACTCGGAAAAGTGTGGAATGACTCAGTGAGTCAACTATTTATACTTGAGCCTAAGGGACCGGTGCACTGCACTAGCATGACGTAAGCATCCAGCGCAGCACACCGGGGGGGCACTTGTTGGGGCTCAAATTTGCACCCATTATAAAACAACATCCCATGGTCTAGTGGCAATGATTTAGATAAGTTTTGAGGCCAGGAAAGCCCTGAAAACGCCAGCACAACCCTGATCGCTTGGTAGCGATCAAAATTCGTAAACAGCATTTCAAAGAGGAACTTTACATGCGCTTCACCGCCAAATGATCTGAAATGTCCTAAAACCCTTAACCTGTAAGTTTCGAAGTCATCCGGTGCATATTTTTACCTGCGCACCTCGAAATGCGTTTCGTCCCTGCTCGGAACTAACAAAAAGGGTCCGTAAGCCTACAGCTACCATTTCAGAGCGGAACTGGACATGTGCTTTGCCGCCAAATGATCTGAAATGTCCTAAAACCCTTAACCTGCAAGTTTCGAAGTCATCCAGGTGCATATTTTTACCTGCGCACCCCGAAATGCGTTTCGTCCCTGCTCGGAACTGACAAAAAGGGTCCGTAAGCCTACAGCTACCATTTCAGAGTGGAACTGGACATGCGCTTCACCGCCAAATGATCCGAAATGCCCCAAAACCCTTAAATAGCAAGTTTAAAGTCATTACGATGCATATTTCCATGCACACGCTCCCCGGAACAACATTCCTATACGACAAGCCGACCCGGAGGCTCCAAATTAGGAAGGAAGTACCAAAATTAGCAACATCTGGACTTCCACACCCCATCCCGTTCATTCAGGAGGTTAATCATAGCCTAGAAGTGGCTTGGCGACAGTGAGCACATGTCTAGAAAAGGTAGCTGTCCTTTGGAGATCCCCCGTCGGAGCTGAAATGCTGAAATTTTCTAAGTGCTGGAATCCTGAAAATCTGGCTAAGTAGTGGGAAAGCGCCGGCAAAGGACATGCGCCTGGCCTCCAACCACATGCGCCTGGCCTCTAAACACATGCGCTTGCATTCTAGTGAATTAAACATTTTTCCGAAAAGCGCCGGGAAATGTGCCGATAAAGCACATGCACTCGGATCCACCACATGCGCCCGGTGCGTTTTTTTCCACATGCGCTTGACATAGTTTCTGGCACATGCACCGGGAAATACCCGCCGGGTAGACCCGAACCCGATTTCCCTCCTATAAATAGTGAAGTCACTTCATTACATCAGCACGAGATCATCCCCTGCCGACCTCAGAGTGATGTAAGCACCACATGCGCTTGCTTTCTCTCCCCTCGCCGGATGCCTTGGCCGGAGTGGATTTCCTCGCCGGAAACCCTCGCCGGAAAGGGATTTCCTCGACGGAATCCCAAGTTCAGGAAGAAAATCCTGAAATTTTCTAAGTGCTGGGCACATGCGCTGGCTTTTTCCCAACATGCGCTAGCTTTTTCCCAACATGCACTAGCTTTTTCCCAACATGCTCTGGCTTTTTCCCAACATGCGCTAGTTTTTTTCCCAACATGCGCTGGTTTTTTCCCAACATGCGCTAGTTTCCAACATGCGCTGGCTTTTTCCCAACATGCACTGGCTTTTCTGGCCGGAAAATCCTGATTTTCTCTAAGTCTGGGAGGGACATGCGCCCACTCTCTGGGTCCAGGCGCATGTGCACTGTCACATGCGCCCGGAACACCTCTCCGTCATCTGTTTTCCGTGGAAAATCATCACATGCGCTCGGATGATGACCACATGCGCCTGGATGATGACCACATGCGCTTGACAGATGATGTAATACCACATGCACTTGTAAAATGGTCACATGCGCTTGAAAAATAGGCACATGCGCCTGTACACACTCCCCCATGCGCCTGGACGCTGATGGGAGGAGTGGACCTTCCGTCGCACGGCCCGCCTTCGTCCGGGATCCGATTTCGATGAAACCACAGCCGCCGGATGCGTCTCGATGAGATCTATCCATCCGCCGAATCAGATTCTCCAACGGTCAATGATAAGTAGCCCAAATCAATGTTTTGATCCAAAATGACCAACACTTAGCCAATTTGGCAACTCTGGAAATCCATCCGAAAGAGCCGAAAACGGCGAAAACGAGAAGAATCGGGCGGAATTGGACCGAGCCCGAGAGGGAAACTTTTCTTCTACTTGACATGATACATCATAATCATGCACCGCGACGAGGTTATCCGATCTCAGGACCTCCGAATACTCTGATCAAGCGGACGGCAGGTCCACTAATTAGTCATTTTCAGCCCTGGGAAGTGCCCTATTGGCCAGAAAATTGACTTCTACTAAGTGAATCGAAACACGATTACACCGCGATCTTCGTGGACATAAACCATCCCTGTTCCAAGTCGGTCATCGACAATATTCACCGAATACCCTGATTAGACCGCAGACAGGTCCACTACTTAGTCATTTCCAGCCCTGGGAAGTGCCCTATTGGCCCGAAAATTGACTTTTGCTAAGCAAATCAAAATGCGATCGCACCGTGATCTTCGTGGACGTAATCCACCCCTGTTCAAAGACGGTTATCGATAATATTCATCGACTTCTCTAATCAGACCGCAAACAGGTCCACTACTTAGTCGTTTTCAGCCCTGGGAAGTGCCCTGTTGGCTTGAGAATTGACTAGTGCCAGTTGAAATCAATCGCGATCTCAAAGACGCCGAGGCAAAGCTGAAGCGCTCAGGCTATCCAACAGCCGAGTTAAGCATTCACGGGGCACCGATCCCCATTATTCATAAGAAATTGGCATGAACAGGAGTCCATCGGACCCTATACTTAGCCATTTGCAGGCATCGGAGATAGCCGATCCAGCCCATTGAATATCGAAATCTTCAAGAGATCTTGGCTCGACAAAGCCTATCTGATCCCATACAGATCATTGGAAAATACTCAGAAGAAAGAATGCTCTCAAAGCCGAGTCGCCCGACTCTAGAAGAAATACATTTACTTTACTGTACAAAGCTCTATTCATCCCGGATAAAGGTCCGAGGCTAAACCTAAGGGGTTATGGTTACCACGAGAAACCACAAACAAAGAGTTCTAACTAAGCTTGAAACATCTTGCTATGGACTGCCACTATGAAAAAGACCGTCGATGCCCTACCCATCGACAATGGGTCCGTCGGTTGAGCTGATGAGGTAGTTGCGGGCTTTCCTAAGGTCACCCGTCATAAAAATACGGGCGCGGGCCTTAGTTATGCCGACCAACATTTCGAGGTTCGTGTATTCCAGCGGTCACCTGTTCACAGTAACAGGCGCGGGCCCCAAGTTGCACCACTCGATTAAAACCCTCGTTCGGGAACGTTGCGGAGTGCTTTCCTAAGGTCACCCGTCATAAAAGTACGG
Organism: Liriodendron chinense; assembly: GCA_003013855.2. NCBI lineage: Eukaryota > Viridiplantae > Streptophyta > Magnoliopsida > Magnoliales > Magnoliaceae > Liriodendron > Liriodendron chinense. The sequence goes on along the minus strand of ML058508.1, from coordinate 5,339,721 downwards.
GCGCGGGCCTTAGGTCATGCCGACCAACATTCGAGGTTCATGTATTCCAGCGGTCACTTGTTCACAGTAACAGGCGCGGGCCCCGAGTTGCACCACTCGAATCCTGATAGTCTCTCAACCCGGACACACCGAAAGAAAATGGGACATAGACATCCGGCGTGTCTAATAAATGTGGCTCAGTCCATAACAAGAAAATAAAGGTCTACACGACCATGAACTCAAGACCATAATCCCCTGGTGGATTAGTCTTTTGCCTTCCAATCAAGGGTGATCAACCGTTGATGTAATTAAAGGCTCGTGACCAGTATCACAGCCTGGAATGTAAAAGATCTCAGAATCTCTGGAATAAAATTCGCCTTGCGATATCTCTCTCTTGTGTACACTTTGTGATTGCTTATGATTGTCTATGAATGTCTCTATACTCAGAATTCCCCCAGAATAAAAGAAACACGAAAAAAAGAAAGAAGGACTGCTGACGAGTAGGTCTGATCTTTCCCCCTTTTTCTAAAAAGCGTTCTAACACTCATGAGATGAACTTTTACTATGCACACTTGGTTGAAGTTGTTCGAGTTCTTCTATTTATCAATCAATCAGCGGGAATTTCATGTAGACACTTATTATGATTTGAGAGTTTAAGGTTTCAACTGCTATCCTAATTTCTCCAAATTTTATACTTGTACGTCTTGGAATGGATAGAAACATGGTTTCTGAAGGAGAGTTGATTTTGGAGGTTTGAACTTATTCGCGCATAGTTTTCTCGGGACTAGCAAAAAGCTGGTTGGGGGGTGTGTTGAACCTCTAATTTATAAATTGCATAGCCCGTTACATCACATTATATGCATGGTTTTCATGTTTAAAAGGTCCATTTAATACATGTTTTGTGATTGTAGGAATGAGAGTAGACTTCACCTAATCGGAGAGCAAAAGGAGACATTTAGGAACTTTTGATGAAGGATGAAGGAAGACCAAAGAAAGAAGAAAGCAAGGAGGGAGAAAAGAGATGACGAAATGAAGAAAAATACAAAGGAAATAGGCCAGACCGGTCAAGACCGGTCGGCCACCTTGCTGGAAGACCCTGGACTAAAGTCCAGACAAGTCCGACCGGTCAAGACTGGTCGGCCATCAAGACAACCCAGCCCCTGAACTCGCTGGATTCCCAAGCAGACAGGTCCGACCGGTCGTGACCGATCGGCCAGCCCAGTCCGACCGGTCTAGACCGGTCGGCCATGTGAAAACAACAACCTTTCTAATTCAGGACTCCGAATTCTTCTGCGCAGTGCGTATCCTTACGCAGTTTCTAGATGATTCTGACGCAACCGAGCTTCCCCACTATAAAAGGACACCTAGGGGCTCTTCCTCGTGCATCATAGAAGCTAAGGGACATCGTGGGAGAGGAAGGAAGCCGTCGTGGAGTGTCTGCAACCCTCTGAACTCTGGTTTTTCTATGTTTTCTAGTTTTCTTTTATGAGTTCTAGTTGTACTATGACAATGCTTGGCTAAAATCTCTTAGCTAAGGCTGAGAGGTGAAGCTGGTAGCTAATTTCATGTTTGATTCAGTTTAAGTCAAATAGTTCTAATTCAAGTTTGGATTTTGAATGTTCTAATTCTTAAAGTTGGTAGTTTTAGAAGTTTTATGAGAGTTCATGTGCTCCGGACATGGATTCCTTACAATTCTCTAAGATTATCATGTTGTGTTTGTTTAGATTCAAATTATGGTAACCCTTGAGCAGGCCATAGTCCATAGGCATGGCTGTTACTCCGAAGGCTATGATTTCGAATTCTACATATGTTGGACGGGACTAGAACTCGAAAGTTCTACTTGAGTAGGATTGAATGTGCTCCAAAGCTTTATTTTCCAACTAGATGAGAGATAGGACTTCAAATCTAGTTGTGTATCTTGCTTGGATTGATTGGATTGACATAGGATTACTACAAGTGGATCCTTGAATGCCTTAGTGCCTTTAAATTACTGTTTTCCATTAAGTTTCTCTTTTAGCATAATTGTTCCAATTGAATCTCTTATTGCAAACTGAGTTGCTGGAATAGTTTGGAACCTGTTTTCCAATTCCCTGCGGATCGACCTCGGTCTTACCGAGTTTTATTACTACATCGTAGCCTTACACTTGAGGCAAGCAAACACAAGGCTTGTTGCTAAAGGTTATAAACAAAAGTATGGTGTAGACTATGAAGAAGTCTTCGCACCTGCTGCTCGTCTTGACATGGTGAGAATGATAATCTCCCTTGTAGCCCATCATAGTTGGATGATCTACCAACTGGATGTGAAATCTGCATTTCTAAATGGAATACTCGAAGAAGAGGTCTATGTGGACCAGCCTGAAGGTTTTGTTGTACAAGGGGAGGAACACAAGGTGTATCAGCTGAAGAAAGCCCTTTTCTGGGTTGAAGCAGGCTCCTCGTGCCTGGAATGCTCGTATCGACGTCTATCTTCAAGAAATTGGCTTCGCCCAATGTCCATATGAGCATGCAGTCTATATCAAGAAGAGGCCATATACTCATAGCATGCCTGTATGTTGATGATTTGCTGTTTAAAGGGAACAGCCAGCCGATATTTAATGAATTCAAGAAGGCCATGTTTAAGGAGTTTGAGATGACCGATGGAGGACTTATGTGTTTCTTTCTGGGCATCAACAGCTTGGCGGCATCCACGTATCTAAGAAGAAGTATGCAAAGGAACTTTTTGAAAAGTTTAAGATGGCCGATTGTAATGCCGTGAATATGCCTATAGCAACTGGCCTATAGCTGACAAAAGAAGGAGAAGGAAAAAGCGTGGACTCGACTCTATTCAAGAGTCTGATTGGAAGCCGAAGATTTCTCACAATCACAAGGCTGAATATCGTCTACAGTGTTGGGCTTCTAAGCAGGTACATGGAAGCGCCAAAAGAATTTCACTGGCTAGCCGCAAAAAGAATCTTCAGGTACATCAAAAGGAACAATGGAATTTAGTCTTTTTTATCCATACGAAGATGAAGTAATACTATATGAATACTCAGACAGTGATTGGGGAAGTGACTAAGATGAAATGAAAAGTACTACGGGATATGTTTTCTATCTTGGATCGATTGCTTTCACGTGGAACTCAAAGAAGTAAAGTGTTGTCGCTTTGTCCACATGTGAAGCAGAGTATGTGGCAGCATCATCCATATTTTGTGAAGCGATTTTGTTGAGAAATCTGCTAAAAGAGCTGAAGTATCTACAGGAAGAATCCATAGTCATATATGTGGATAATAAGTCAGCAATCGAGCTTACTAAAAATCTAGTGCAACATGGAAGGAGCAAGCACATCGATACCTGATACCATTTCCTAAGAGATCAAATGAAGTAGAAAGCGATGAAATTAGAATACTGTCATACTATTGAACAGGTAGCAAATATTTTCACCAATGCACTACCGACTGATGCATTCGGATGACTAAGGTCAATACTTGGAATGAAGCCAGTTTTGGTTTGAAGGGGAGTGTTGGAACGTCCTGTGGACGCTCGCCTTTCCACGCTCCCAACCCTCCCTTTCGAAAAAGGGGTGTGCGCGTGAATCGTCGTTGTGCCACTGGCTTGCCTCGTTCTCAAGGGCCTTTTTTCGGTTGTCGTGTTAAATTGGATATGTTTGGATAAATTCGTATAAGACCAGAGTCGCCACTAGCCAGTTACTTCGAATCTATAGTCGGCTAGACCCCGTAGAAACGTTAGAGAAGAGAATTCGAAGATTTCTTCCTCTAAAATGACTTCTTTTGATTTGCAGTCAGAGATTCGAGGTAAGGGATCACGGTTACAGGGTGGGAAGGTGTTAAGCACCCACTCTGCCCGTACCAAAGTATGGTCTCTACTTCACAGAATCGAATTAATACTTAAAAGTCTGATTTAATCCTCGTACACTCTCATTAATGATATGATGCATGAATGTGGTTTAAACATTAAGAGTTTCTGATAGGCAGGGTTCCATTAACAAGCAAGCCTAGAGCATATGCTCGAACTAATAGGCTTTATGCAGGATGCATGTTGTGTATTTGATTAATCAAAGTGCTTGCAGTGATATGATAAGCAGGGGGGTTGGAAGAATAGTGAATGTTGCACTTATGCTAGATGCGAATGAGATGATGCTAAAGAGTAGCTGGATGGACGGAGGTGTCGCAAGGGTTTGTTTTGAGTGGTTAACATTGGGACTTAGGTAAGTTGGGAGATTTAGACCAGGGTCAGGCTGGGCTAGACCAGGCTAGACTCTTCTCACCGGGCTCTCCTTGGTGGAGGAATGGACTAGAAAGGGGGTGTAGATGGACTCGGAGCTCTCGGGCTGGAAAGTTGGGAAGTGGATTTTTTCAAATGCTGAAATAAGAGAGGAGGGGATATTTATAGCTTCGAACAGTGGCAGCTTGTGTAAATAAGCTTGGGTGGCCCCATGGGGCCGCCCGTATGGACGTGCTGCTCCAGCTTCGGAGTGTACGACCCCCGAACCTGAAGTAGAAAAGTCTGAGGTTCGAGGTTCGGAGCTACTCCGAAGCTGTGGCCCGGAACCAGGTGAGTTGACTGGGTTTGAAAGATGGATTGACACGGTGTGTCAACTAGGTGCATGGGCTGGACTGACCCAATGAGTTGACTCAGTGATTTGACTCAACGAGTTGACCCACCAAGTTTGACTTTTTAAGGAATTTTTTACTGATTTTTTTATGGGGGGTTTTTTTTGGGCTGATGTTCAAGGGTGAGTTGACTGGGTTCAGGCTTGAGCTGGGCTATGGATTGGGGCTTACAAGGGTGAGTTTGGCTGGGTTTGGACATGGAATTTGGGGGTATGGTCCTTCATTCATTCAGCTATCTCTACCAACATTGTAGTTGAAGGTGGGGTGTCTACAGATGGCCCTCTTTGGCAAAGGTTGCATGCAACTGAGTGTCAAAGTGAGTGGACACCCCACTTCTGACCCGGTCATTCATAGATCGTGGTCTGGAATCTTTGCTTGCCTTTGTATCTAAGTCGGTTGATTGTCTGTAAATTGATAACTCGCACATACCGTGGGAGTTTGTAGAAAGCGTTGCGATCGTCCCTGCATGAGCTGTAACTTGGATACCCAATCACAACCTTTCTGCTCCCGATTGGCACTAACATTGGAAAGGTACAGTAGATCCTCTGTATCCGTCATAGTCTCACGAGGTTACTGACCCTGTGATTGATTGTTCGCTGTTTTCTCGAATCACTCCAGGAGTACTTGTTTCTCTTGACTGTCAAAGTGGTTAGCTGCCCTACGTCTGCGCAGCCTTATGAGTAATCCACTACTCCGACTTAGACTCAGTCAAGGTACTTCAGGCATCCACGCCTAGGTATGTGCGGGTGAACTTTTTCCACCCAATCTTCTGATTTTGATACTTACGTTATGTTCGCTCACCTCAAGTGCAAGGCTGCGATGTAGTAATAATTCTCGGTAAGACCGAGGTCGATCCACAGGGAATAAGGTAAACCAATTCAATTTGTTTCAGCAACTTCAAATTCAATGAATTAAGGATTTCAGGTTTATAAACTAACTTAAAACAGTAATTGTAAGAATCTGTAATTAAAGAGAACTAAGGTTTTTGTTGAGCTCTTAATTGTGCATATTCTAACCCCAATTCATCACTCATTATGCACGGTTTACATGTTTAAAGGACTACTCTAATGCATGATTTGTGATTGTAGGAACAAGATGGAGATTTCACCAATTGAATGCTAAATAGAGCTCTTTACGAGCATTGAAGACCATTGGATGAAGGTTGAAGGAGGATCAAAGAAAGACAAAGCGAGGAGAGAAGAGAAATGAAGAAACAAAGAAAGAAATGAAGAGAAAAAAAGAGTCCGACCGGTCGTGACCAGTCGGCCAAGGGAGCTAGACCGGTCGTGACCGGTCGGCCACATCATTGGAGGTTACTGGACTAATGGCTAAGGGAGTTCGACCGGTCGTGACCGGTCGGCCAAACCAGTCGTGTCCAACAATTTATACGTTTCGAGAACTTTTATTTGAACAATCAAATGCTTTGAATAGTTATCAACAACCTTTTAGTACTCCAAATTCAAACACGAACAATTCTAGTTGGAGAAACAACCCTAACTTCAATTGGGCGAATGGAAACACGGCTAATCAAAATAATCCTCAAAGGGGGCCCCCAATGCAAATTCCTATGGCCTCACCTCAAATGCCTATAGAGGATACTTTGAAAGCATTCATGGAAGGTCAAGCTCAAATAAATCAATCCAACCATACGATAATGCTTGAGCTTAAAAATTCGGTGGAGGAAATCAAGGCTCAGTTAAACGCAAGGGAAGGGATTCTTCTAGCCCAACCCATATCAAATCCAAAACCACAATGCGAAATAAGCGTGCCTAGTTCTTCTAACCAACATATGGAACATGCTAAGGCCATCACCACTCTTAGAAGTGGTAACATTATTGAAAAATCTGATCCGGTGAAGGTTTCAACGCCTAATGATCCAGTATCTTCCAAAGAGGATGATGGACCTAGCACCGCCATGAATGAAAAAGAGCCATTGAAAGAATATAGGCCCGTTGCTCCATTCCCCCAACGCTTGATTGCAGCCAAACCTCAAGATAAATATCAGGAATTTTTGGAGGTTTTCAAGCAAGTCAAAATCAACATCCCATTGTTGGATGCAATTAAACAAATACTGTCATATGCTAAATTCTTAAAAGACCTTTGCACGGTGAAAAGAAAAATACATGTGCAAAAGAAGGCATTTTTGACAGAGAATGTAAGTGCCATTATAAATCAGGGGATGCCCAAGAAATATAAAGACCCTGGTTGTCCGACAATATCATGTGTAATTGGAGACTACCGGGTGAAACATGCTTTACTTGATCTAGGGGCAAGTGTGAACTTAATTCCCTTTTCGGTCTATGAACAATTGGGTTTAGGTGAATTAAAACCCACCAAAACCACATTACAACTTGCTGACCGATCGATTCGTATTCCGAGAGGGGTGATTGAGGATGTCCTTGTCCAAGTTGACAAAGTCTACTACCCGGTGGATGTTCACTCCCCAAGTATAGGGTCGCGAAGTAGTAATAATTCGGAAAGACCGAGTATCGTTCCCACAGAGATTTATGTATGGGTATCCTCAGAATTTATTTAAAACAACTACTAATTAAGATCCTATTAAGAGCTAAAACTGGAAAATAGCGATTTGGGTTTAAACAGTAAATGGTTAAGGTAATTTCAATCTAAAAAGGCACTAGAGCGCCAAGGATCCACTTTTGATAAGTTTCAATGCATCAACACAACTAGGTCTCTCATAACTCAATCGGAATCGAATTCATATCTCTATTCGATCGGAATATAGAACGGTTCAGTCAACAATCATCTAAAACAAGTGCTTATTCATTGATTTGATTCCCACAACCATGCTCAGGCCTTGGGCACACTCAATTGTATAGGCCAAGCCTCTTTCCAATCTAGTTGAGATTCATAATCATAGCTTTCACCAAATCCTGTCACTAGACCTGATTACAACTCATGATTAGAACTCTAATTAAATCAAAATCAATCAATAAACAACTATTCCAGATTAATCAACAAAAGATAAGAACTTTAGTTGAAAGAGTTCCCACATGAAAATCAGGCCATTGCATACAAGGCAATCAAAGCGTCTACCATGCCCGGAGTCGATGGTAGATCAATGAACTACACAAGCATAAACAATGCTCAAAGCTAAGATACTAAGCTAGGATCACTAAGAATCACATGAGCCTGGAGTCATCAAAAGATCAAAGTAAAAGCCAAAATAGTACTTGATTCAAACTCATATTGAACTAAAATTCATCAATTAAAAGATGAAAGGAAACCTAGGTTGCATCAATCCATCAAAAACGAATCAAAAGCTTCACCTCTTAGCCCTAGCTAAGAGGTTTTAGTTCATCTCTAACATCCTTGAATTAGAAGCCTCTAAAAACATAAAAAATAACTAAAACAGGAAGAAAACTAGAAATCCGAAGTAGAATCCGCCTCCTAAGCAATCCCCACGTCCTAGCATGCTTTGGTATGAAGGGAAGATGTCCTTTTATAGCTTGGAGGTGTCCTTTACGCAAGAAAGTTCCAGATCTCGCGTAAACTTACGCACTTGCGCCGAGAAATTCGGAGCCGAAATTAGAAACCTTGCTGTTTGTATGGCCGACCGGTCTTGACCGGTCAGACTGGGAATCCCTTTAGTCCAGCAGCTATAGCCGACCGGTCTTGACCGGTCTGGCTGCCTTCTTTTGATGTTTTCTTTCTTTCTTTCTTCTTTTCTCTTCTCTCCTTGCTTTGTCTTTCTTTAGTCTTCCTTCATGCTTGATCCAATGGTCTTCAACACTCATAAAAGGCTCCATTTAGTCTTCAATTTGTGAAATCTCCCTCTTGTTCCTACAATCACAAATCATACCTTAGAATAGTCCTTTAAACATGAAAATCTTGCATAATGAGTGATGAATTGGGGTTAGAATATGCACAATTAAGAGCTCAACACACCCCCCAACCAACATTTTGCTAGTCCCGAGCAAAACATGCGTGAAACAAGTTTCATTCTCCAAAATCCAACTCTCCTCTAGAAACTATTCTTCTATACATTCCAAGACACATAAGCGTAAAAATCAGAGAAATTCGGTGATAAAGGTTGAAACCTTAAACTCTCAGAACATAATAAGTGTTTATATGAAATTCCCGCTGATTAATTGACAAATAGAAGAACTTGAACAAATTCAACCTAGTGTGCATAGTGAAGGTTCATCTCATGAGTTTTCGGGATTATCTTCTTCATAGATCAACTAAACTATAGATCTCAAGATGTATAGAGCAACACAAACCTATGACAGGAATTTGCCTTACCGTCCTTCCGACGACTTTCATACTACGTCCCATTTCCGGCTTTGGTTACGGGTAGACCATCCCCCAGTTAGTAGTAGGTAGCCCTAATCGGAATTTCCACCATTTTTCCATCATTCCCAATTTCATCCTTCCTTTTCCTTTTTCTTTTATATTAGATAGGATTTTTAGAAATCCATATCTTTCGTTATTTTCCCATGGACAAGGATGGACAAAGTACCCCGGCTTGGTTTCCCAATACCTTAAATCAAGGTCCAGTTAATCCACAAATCACACAATCCTTTCAAATCATGAAAATCGTGTTATGTGAACTAGGTGCAAAAGATGTTCAAATTTTCTATCAATCATAAAAATAGGTGAATTCACATATAAAACCATTATATTAAGAGAAGTTCAAAGCTTGCAACATCCCTCACTTCATATCTCATCTTCTTATACCCATGCTATCTCGAATGCATAGAATCAAAGTTTTCCAAAAGAGTTTTGAATTTTAGAAAAATCAAAAAATTTCTACATCTTTGCTCGAAAGGTCACAAAAGCTAGCAGATTCATCATCTAAGGAATCTCTCACCCCCCAACCAAAACTTTACATTGTCCTCAATGTAATAAGATATGCAATATGCATGACATGAGAGCAATGACATAAAACAAAGGAGAGTGAGAAAGAGAGATATCACCTGGAGCATATATTTCATGGCAAGATTAGCTTTTGGAGATGGATTACTTCACAACTAAATCAACTATCAAAGCAAATCCTAATGGGAAAGCATTCTAGCAAATTATCCTCCGTCAGACTAGGAGTTTAATCCCAACAACTCATCCAAAAGCATAAAGTCAAGCAGAATCATTAGATGGATCAAAAGGTTCTGCAGTAACATCATCCAATATCCTGTTTTACAATAAACATGTGTGTGAGTAATCGTGCTAAGCCACTCAAAATCCCAAAAAAGAATTTCAACGGTTTCATTAGTGTTTTCACCACATGTATAGGAGGAGACATCATCATATTTATCAGAAAAAATATGTCTCCATTCAGATTTTCCTGGGCAGTGACATTGCAAGTAAGGATCATCCCAGGGTTGGTGAAGTTTGGTATGCATGATCCACAAAGGTGTGGAAATATGAATTGATTTCTCAGCACAACAAGGTGTTGTTTCCACATCCTTCTCTCGGCTAACGTCATAGGCCGACACCGACTCTAAAAGTGTGACCATAACCCTTATCATATCATCGTTCTTATCAAGGGAGTGAGTCACTTCTTCGTCTAAGTGACCGGAGTAAAAAGGTGAGAGGGACTCATTTTCCACAATAGAATTGATCATGTTTATTTCGTGTACCTCCTCATCCTCATCCTCTTGTTGGTTTTCAATATTGAAAGCATTCAACTCAATCATCATATTGCCAAAAGACATTTGTATGCCCCCACTCCTACAATTTATGATAGCGTTTGATGTAGCTAGGAATGGGCGGCCAAGTATGACAGGAATTTGAGGGCCAATATTAACCATGGGTCTCGTGTCCAAGACAATAAAGTCTACTGGGTAGTAAACTTTGTCAACTTGGACAAGAACGTCCTCAATCACCCCTCTCGGAATACGAATCGATCGGTCAGCAAGTTGTAATGTGGTTTTGGTGGGTTTTAATTCACCTAAACCCAATTGTTCATAGACCGAAAAGGGAATTAAGTTCACACTTGCCCCTAGATCAAGTAGAGCATGTTTCACCCAGTAGTCTCCAATCACACATGATATTGTCGGACAATCAGGATCTTTGTATTTCTTGGGCATCCCGTGGTTGATAATGGCACTCACATTCTCTGTCAAAAATGCCTTCTTTTGCACATGTATTTTTCTTTTAACCGTGCAAAGGTCTTTTAAAAATTTTGCATATGACGATATTTGTTTAATGGCATCCAACAATGGGATGTTGATTTTGACTTGCTTGAAAACCTCCAAAAATTCCTGATATTTATCTTGAGGTTTGGCTAGAATTAAGCGTTGGGGGAATGGAGCAACGGGCCTATATTCTTTCAATGGCTCTTTTTCATTCATGGTGATGCTAGGTCCATCATCCTCTTTGGAAGATACCGGATCATTAGGCGTTGAAACCTTCACCGGATCAGATTTTTCAATGATTTTACCACTTCTAAGAGTGGTGATGGCCTTAGCATGTTCCATATGTTGGTTAGAAGAACTAGGCACACTTATTTCGCATTGTGGTTTTGGATTTGGTATGGGTTGGGCTGGAAGCATCCCTTCCCTTGCGTTTAAGCGAGCCTTGATTTCCTCCATCGAATTGAATTTTTAAGCTCAAGCATTATCGTATGGTTGGATTGATTTATTTGAGCTTGTCCTTCCATGAATGCTTTCAAAGTATCCTCTATAGGCATTTGAGGTGGAGTCATTTGCATTGGGGGTCTCCTTTGAGGATTATTTTGATTAGCCGTGTTTCCATTCGGCCAATTGAAGTTAGGGTTGTTTCTCCAACTAGAATTGTTCGTGTTTGAATTTGGAGTACTAAAAGGTCGTTGATAACTATTCAAGGCATTCGATTGTTCAAACAAAAGTTCTCGAAACGCATAGATTGTTGGACAATCCGGCGTTTGATGCACATTGGAAGCATAAATACCACAAATAGTTTCAACAGCCCCCCTTTGTTGGGTTGTGTCCACTTTCTTTAGTTCCATCTCCTCGACCTTTCGTGTGAGTTTAGCCACTTTAGAACCTAGATCATCTTGCCCATCTAAAACATAAATTTCTCCCTTTTCCTTGGTTTGGGGTTATTTTGAACTTGTTGGCTTAGATGTATCCCATGCTTGTGTATTTTCAGCCAACATGTCAAAATAATCCCAAGCTTCCTCCGTTTCCTTGTTCATGAAATCCCCATTGCACATCATCTCCACAAATTGGCGCATGGTTGAGTTCAATCCATCATAGAAGAAACTAATCAACCTCCACCTTTCATAGCCATGATGTGGGCATGCGTTTAATAGCTCATTATACCTTTCCCAACATTGGAAAAAGGTTTCTTCTTCTTTTTGGGCAAAGTTCATTATGGCCCTTCTTAATGCATTGGTTCGATGAGTAGGGAAGAATTTTTTAAGAAACTCCCTAGTCATCTCAGCCCATGTCCCAATAGACCTCGGCCTTAAGGAATGTAGCCATGATTTGGCCTTCTCTTTCAAGGAAAAAGGGAACAATTTAAGTTTTATTGTATCCTTGGTCACATTGTCATAGTTTATTGTGGCAATGACCTCTTCAAATTCCTTAATATACAGATACGCGCTCTCAGAGTCGAGTCCATGGAATCTAGGAAGAAGTTGGATCAACCCCGGTTTAAAATCAATATTTCCCACATTGTGAGGGAAAATTATGCAAGAGGGAGTACTCGTCCTAGCTGGTTGTAAATAGTCACGTAAAGTTCTAGGTTGAGGTACATCCCCCACTTCATTCTCATCCAATTCAGTAAGGTTTGGGGCTGGATTTTGATTAACCCCTTGATTTGGTTGATTTTCAGCCTTCTCTCTAGTAATTTCAGGAAAATTTTGATGTTTCCTAGCACGAGGTTCTCTATCAATCCCTTCAACAATTACTCCGTCCCTTACAAGTTGGTTATTATAAGTCCGAGCCCAATGTGGCATGCAAAACCAAAAAGAATGAACAAAAAGGAAAAAGAATTCTTCCTTCTTTCCTTTACTCCTCTCTAAGACTTAAGCACAAGGTGTCTTGCAATGGCTAAGCCAGAAGCAAGGATAGAGACCGATTTCTCTTGGTCAATAGGGATTCAAAGAACTCCCACCCACTCTTTGAGTCTTTTAAGAAAAAGTACAGAAAAAGAAGAAAGAGGAATAGGTTGAGAAGAGAAATCTCTGAGCACAAGGTGATCCAAGACGGCAGAGCCGACCAATAGGAATCCAGGTGGCACGAGGCCTACCTTTCAGAGATCCAAAAGGAGTCTCCACCCACTCTACAAGAGATGAATATGATAGGAATGAGTGCGAGAAGAAGAAGAGTAGGGTTAGAACAATAAAACCTGATTTGTGACTTAAGATGCCTTCATCTTCTTCAACTTCCTAAAAATCCCTGAATTAGTCCTATGTTAGAATCCTGCAAAAATCAAAACAAAAGAAGTTAGTATTTAGAAGAAAGCCTACTCTAGAAAGCAAAACAAAATCTAAACCTATCTTAACACAATCTCAACTAAAAGTTATTTCAGAAAATTCTAAAAATACCGCATAGAAATCCCCGGCAACGGCGCCAAAAAAACTTGTTCACTCCCCAAGTATAGGGTCGCGAAGTAGTAATAATTCAGAAAGACCGAGAATCGTTCCCACAGAGATTTATGTATGGGTATCCTCAGAATTTGTCTAAAACAACTAGTAATTAAGATCCTATTAAGACTTAAAACTGGAAAATAGCGATTTGGGTTTAAACAGTAAATGGTTAAGGCAATTTCAATATAAAAAGGCACTAGAGCGCTAAGGATCCACTTTTGATAAGTTTCAATGCATCAACACAACTAGGTCTCTCATAACTTAATCGGAATCGAATTCATATCTCTATTCGATCGGAATATAGAACGGTTCAGTCAACAATCATCTAAAACAAGTGCTTATTCATTGATTTGATTCCCACAACCATGCTCAGGCCTTGGGCACACTCAATTGTATAGGCCAAGCCTCTTTCCAATCTAGTTGAGATTCATAATCATAGCTTTCACCAAATCCTGTCACTAGACCTGATTACAACTCATGATTAGAACTCTAATTAAATCAAAATCAATCAATAAACAACTATTCCAGATTAATCAACAAAAGATAAGAACTTTAGTTGAAAGAGTTCCCACATGAAAATCAGGCCATTGCATACAAGGCAATCAAAGCGTCTACCATGCCCGGAGTCGATGGTAGATCAATGAACTACACAAGCATACACAATGCTCAAAGCTAAGATACTAAGCTAGGATCACTAAGAATCACATGAGCCCGGAGTCAACAAAAGATCAAAGTAAAAGCCAAAATAATACTTGATTCAAACTCATATTGAACTAAAATTCATCAATTAAAACATGAAAGGAAACCTAGGTTGCATCAATCCATCAAAAACGAATCAAAAGCTTCACCTCTTAGCCCTAGCTAAGAGGTTTTAGTTCATCTCTAACATCCTTGAACTAGAAGCCTCTAAACACAAAAAAAATAACTAAAACAGGAAGAAAACTAGAAATCCGAAGTAGAATCCGTCTCCTAAGCAATCCCCACGTCCTAGCATGCTTTGGTATGAAGGGAAGATGTCCTTTTATAGCTTGGAGGTGTCCTTTACGCAAGAAAGTTCCAGATCTCTCGTAAACTTACGCACTTGCGCCGAGAAATCCGAAGCCGAAATTAGAAACCTTGCTGTTTGCATGGCCGACCGGTCTTGACCGGTCGGTCCTCCTCCCTGATCAGTCCAATGGTGTGGCCGACCGGTCTTGACCGGTCTGGTCGCCTTCTTTTGATGTTTTCTTTCTTTCTTTCTTCTTTTTTCTTCTCTCCTTGCTTTGTCTTTCTTTGGTCTTCCTTCATGCTTGATCCAATGGTCTTCAACGCTCATAAAAGGCTCCATTTAGTCTTCAATTTGTGAAATCTCACTCTTGCTCCTACAATCACAAATCATGCCTTAGAATAGTCCTTTAAACATGAAAATCTTGCATAATGAGTGATGAATTGGGGTTAGAATATGCACAATTAAGAGCTCAACAGGTGGACTTTATTGTCTTGGACACACAACCCATGGTTAATACTGGCCCTCAAATTCCTGTCATACTTGGCCGTCCATTCCTAGCTACATCAAACGCTATCATCAATTGTAGGAGTGGGGTCATACAAATGTCTTTTGGCAACATGACGATTGAGTTGAATGCTTTCAATATTGACAACCAACAAGAGGAGGAGGATGAGGAGGTCCACGAAATAAACATGATAAATTCTATTGTGGAAAATGAGTCCCTCTCACCTTCTAACTCCTATCACTTAGATGAAGATATGACTTACTCCCTTGATGAGAACGATGATATGATAAGGGAGATGGTCACACCTTTAGAGTCGGTATCGGCATATGACGTTAGCCGAGATAAGGATACGGAAATAATACCTTTTTGTGCTGAGAAATCAATTCATATTTCCACACCTTTGTGGATCATGCATACCGAACTCCACCAACCCTGGGATGATCCTTACTTGCAATATCAATGCCCAGGAAAATATGAATGGAGACATATTTTTTCTGATAAATATGATGATGTCTCTTCTTATACATGTGGTGAAAACATTAAGGAACCCGCTGAAATTCCTTTTTGGAATTTTGAGTGGCTTATCTCGATCACTCACACACATGTACATTGTAAAGCAGGATATTGGATGACGTTACTGTGAAACCTTTTAATCCATCTAATGATTCTGCTTGACTTTATGCTTTTGGATGAGTTGTTGGGATTAACCTCCTAGTTTGACGGGGGATGATTTTCTAGAATGCTTTCCCACTAGGATTTGCTTTCATAGTTGACTTAGTTGTGAAGTAATCCATCTCCAAAAGCTAATCTTGCCATGAAATATATGCTTCAGGTGATATCTCTCTTTCTCACTCTCCTTTGCTTTATGTCATTGCTCTCATGTCATGCATATTACATATTTTATTACATTGAGGACAATGTAAATTTTTGGTTGGGGGTGAGAGATTCCTTAGATGATGAATCTGCTAGCTTTTGTGACATTTCGAGCAATGATGTAGAAATTTTTTTATTTTTCTAAAATTCAAAACTCTTTTGGAAAACTTTGATTCTATGCATTCGAGATAGCATGGGTATGAGAAGATGAGATACGAAGTGAGGGATGTTGCAAGCTTTGAATTTCTCTTAATATAATGGTTTTATATGTGAATTCACCTATTTTTATGATTGATAGAAAATTTGAACACCTTTTACACCTAGTTCACATTACACGATTTTCATGATTTGAAAGGATTATGTGATTTGTGGATTCGCTAAACCGTGATTTAAGGTATTGAGAAACCAAGCCGGGGTACTTTGTCCATCCTTGTCCTTGGAAAAATAAAGAAAGATATGGATTTCTAAAAATCCTATCTAATGTAAAAGAAAAAGGAAAAGGAAGGATGAAATTGGGAATGATGGAAAAATGGTGGAAATTCCGATTAGGGCTACCTACTACCAGCCGGGGGATGGTCTACCCGTAACCAAAGCCGGAAATGGGACGTAGTGTGAAAGTCGTCGGAAGGAGGGTAAGGCAAATTCCTGTCATAGGCTTGTTGTTGCTCTATACACCTTGAGATCTATAATTTAGTGATCTATGAAGAAGATAATCCCGGAAACTCATGAGATGAACCTTCACTATGCACACTAGGTTGAATTTGTTCAAGTTCTTCTATTTATCAATCAATCAGTGGGATTTTCATATAAACACTTATTATGTTCTGATTATTTAAGGTTTCAACTTTTATCACCTAATTTCTCTAATTTTTACGCTTATGTGCCTTGGAATGTATAGAAGAATAGTATCTGAAAGAGAGTTGGGTTTTGGAGAATGAAACTTGTTTCACACATGTTTTGCTCGAGACTAGCAAAATGCTGGTTGGGGGGTGTGTTGAGCTCTTAATTGTGCATATTCTAACCCCAATTCATCATTCATTATGCACGGTTTACATGTTTAAAGGACTACTCTAATGCATGATTTGTGATTGTAGGAACAAGATGGAGATTTCACCAATTGAAGGCTAAATAGAGCTCTTTACGAGCATTGAAGACCATTGGATGAAGGTTGAAGGAGGATCAAAGAAAGACAAAGCGAGGAGAGAAGAGAAAAGAAGAAACAAAGAAAGAAATGAAGAGAAAAAAAGAGTCCGACCGGTCGGCCAAGGGAGCCAAACCGGTCGTGACCGGTTGGCCATATCATTGGAGGTTGCTGGACGAATGGCTAAGGGAGTTCGACCGGTCGTGACCGGTCGGCCAAACCAGTCCAACCTGTCAAGACCGGTCGGCCATCAAATCGGAGGGGTTCTAGAGCTCGCTGGACTAATCCAGAACAGGTCCGACCGGTCGTGACCAGTCGGCCAGGCCAGTCCGACCGGTCGGTCATGCAAAAACGGGAACTTTCTAAATTGAGCTCTGAAATTCTCTGCGTAAGTGCGTACTTTTACGCTCAATCTGGAAGTTTCTTACGCAATGGACGCCTCAAAGCTATAAAAGGACTTCTTCCCTTCATTCCAGAGGATGCTAGGACGTGGGGATTGCTTGGGAGACGGATTCTACTTCGAGTTTCTTAGTTTTCTTCCTGTTTTAGTTATTTTTATGTTTTTGAGGCTTTTTAGTTCAAGGATGTTAGAGATGAACTAGAACCTCTTAGCTAGGGCTAAGAGGTGAAGCTTTTGATTCGTTTTTTATGGATTGATGCAACCTAGGTTTCCTTTTTATGATTTAATTGATGAATTTTAGTTAATGTGAGTTTGAATCAAGTACTAGTTTGGTTTTTTACTTTGATCTCTTGATGACTTCGGGCTCATGTGATTCTTAGTGATTCTAAGCTTAGTATCTTAGCTTTTGAGCATTAGTTATTCTTGTGTAGTTCATTGATCTATCATCGACTCCGGGCATGGTAGTCGCTTTGATTGCCTTGTGTACAATGGCCTAATTTTCATGTGGGAACTCATTCAGCTAAAGTTCTTATCTTTTGTAGTAATCTGGAATAGCTGTTTATTGATTGATTTTGATTTAATTAGAGTTCTAATCATTAGTTGTAATCAAGTCTAGTGACAGGATTTGATGAAAGCTATGGTTGTGAATCTCAATTAGATTGGAAAGAGACTTGGCCTACACAATTGAGTGTGCCCAAGGCCTGAGTAATGATGTGGGAATCGAATCAATGAATGAGCAACTGTTTTAGATAATTGATTGAACCGCTCTATATTCCAATCGAATAGAGATATGAATTCGATTCCGATTGAGTTATGAGAGACCTAGTTGTGTTGATGCATTGAAACTTATCAAAAGTGGATCCTTGGCGCTCTAGTGCCTTTTTAGATTGAAATTACCTTACACATTCACTGTTTAAGCCCAAATTGCTATTTTCCAGCTTTAGTTCTTAATAGGATCCTAATTACTAGTTATTTTAGTTAAATTCTGAGAATACCCATTCATAAATCTCTGTAGGAACGAAACTCGGTCTTTCTGAATTATTACTACTTCGCAACCCTACACTTGGGGAGTGAACAGTTTTTGAGGATCCACTTGTGATAGGCCTCATGTGAATTCATTCATCCATGCATAGCACAACTAGAATTGAAGTTATATCTCTCTTCTAGTTGGAAGATATGGCATTCAAATACAAACAATCTCTACTCAAGTTAAAGAACAAGGTTCTAGTTCTAATGAAGCCCATAGAAGTCGAATATGTAGCCTTCGAAGTAACAACCATGCCAATGGACTATGGTATGCTCTAGGGTTACTACAATTTGAATCTAATCAATCCAAACATGATAATCTCAGAGAATTGCAAGGAACTCATGTCCGAAGCACATGAACTCTCATAAAACATCCAAAAATATCACTTTTATTCAAACTAGAACTTAAAAATTAAAACTTTAAGCAAAGTACTTGAATTAGAACGAATCTAACATGATA
Source organism: Liriodendron chinense (assembly GCA_003013855.2). Classification (NCBI taxonomy): domain Eukaryota; kingdom Viridiplantae; phylum Streptophyta; class Magnoliopsida; order Magnoliales; family Magnoliaceae; genus Liriodendron; species Liriodendron chinense. The sequence goes on along the minus strand of ML058508.1, from coordinate 5,321,206 downwards.
ACTACTCACAAGCTTCACCTCTTAGCCTTAGCTAAGAGGTTCTAGCCAAGCATTATCATGCTTCAACTAGAATTCAAAGAAAAACTACACAAAAACATGAAAAACTAGAAAAAAACCCTAGTTGGAGGAGTTGCGGTCGCTCCACGGTGATATCCCTTGCTCCCCACGAACTTAGAACTCTTCTAGGATACCTTAGCAATGATGCCAATGTGTATTTTTATAGGAAAAACCACAAACCGCCTCGGATTGCGTAAAAACTTACGCACTTATATCGACCGTCGGACGTTGATCAGGCACCCACTCAAGTAGTGGTCGGGCGCTCGACCGTGCTTGAATTCGGTCAGTGTGTTTTTGATAAAATCGCTTTTGAATATCGGGTGCCCGAGCCGATTGCGGTCGAGCGCCCGGTCAGGTCTAGAACTGTCCAGCAGTTTCAGCAGAATTCTTCCCAATTTCGGGCGCCCGGTCAAAACATGGGCGGGCGCCTGATGGCCCTCCGTTATGTATGCTGATTTTCTCTTTTCTTCTGGCCGATCCAAGTCTTTCTGACGCGATTCTTCAGGGCTTCTTTTCAATGTCTTTAATGTGGTTCCAAAGGACCCTTTTAACAACAAATTCATGACTTCTCTCTTACATTCCTACATACACAAAACAAGCATTAGATGGGTCTTTTAAGCAGGCAAACCATGCATGTAATGTGATGTAATGGGCTAGAAAATGTATAAAATGAAAGCTTAATAGGTTACAATTCATCATTTCCACCTTTCAGATGGTTTCTTTGACTGAGCCTTTTGGCTTTCATCTTTTCGTATCTTGGCATTTGGTACGACCGCACTGACACTGGAGTTCAGTTTAACCGTACTTTGAGTGCATTGGATCCGATGGTCTCTGGAGAAACCGCGAGACATCGGATCTTATTTGATTTTTGCTTAAGCTCCTACCTAAAGATATGGAAGATATCTTAGTGTTTTAGAGGCCGAACACTCTACTGGGAAAATGTTTTTTTTTTGGATTTTGAAAAGGTACCCACTCTGGGGAGTGATAGCCCTTCATAAAGCACGGGTTATGATTACTTACGCCTTCGGTTCATTCCTTTTCTGTCATGCGAATGAGAGGATCGATCCTAGATTTCTTCGCTTGACTGAGGATCTTCACCATTCATATAATTGGAACGGGGCCATCTTGACTCGCATCTACCAGGGCCTGGATAAGACCTCTCGGAGTAACAGGTCTTTTACAAATTTTTGGCCTATCGTGGAGGTATTCTCTTTGACTTCCCTTAGAGATGTTTGTCTTCTTTCTTCTTCTGATCATCTTGTTTGCCCCTGTCTAAACCTGTTTCTATGATCATTTTGCTCACCCGTCGCCGAGGATACGGGATGATGTTGAACCATCATTGTATTGCTTCATGCATTGGCATCAACAAAACCGTCAGCAAAATCCTCGAGTGTCTGGGGATAATTGGCGTGCTGACATAGATGGATTGACTACTGAGGACGTAAGTATCTTGCTTTCCTTATCCGTCGTGGTATTCTACAACTGACTATGGTGATTTTCTTTCTTGTAGTTTTCTCGGATGCCATATGCCTGCTTTCCCCTTTACTGTACCCCTCAACGCGTGGAGGTGTATGATTCTTTGTGTCTCCGGATCATGCTCTCTGATGCTAAATCATTTCAATGGTATCTGGGAGAGAGATTGCTCTGACAGATCACCGGCGTGGCCCGGGTTCCTTGTTCTGCACCCCCTCCGGCTGCTCAGATTCCGGCTGATGCTATGGCCGATGCTTTCAAGGATTAGCCTGGATTTCGCTTCATGATCCCAGATCGTGACTATGATGAGTGGTATCTGCTATATGGACAGGGACCTCTTCTTCCTTCACTATACGTTCCAGGGGGTCACTGCAGGTATGTTAGAGGATCAGTGGCAGCTCCTTTAATGGACCTTCACCGTTGGGAGTGGGAGGAGAGGAGGGATGCTGATGATTATGCTGGTGATCTGTAGCCTGCTTCTCTGAGGATGTATTCAGCTTGTTGATGTATGGCCTTCTGACATTTTTAAGGCCTTTTGCTTTGCTTTTATACTGAACTTTCTGAATGAAATGCAACCTCTGTTTTACCTTGGATTTCTTGATGATGCTCGGATGCTTTGATTTTCGATCCATTCTTTGATGCTTTGTGGAAGATAGGATTCTCAACTACATGGATGACGACTTGAACGGTTCAGATTGCTTGAATTGGCCATGTGAGCCCACTTGATGATAAGATCTTGGACTCTGACCTTCTTTTTGACGATCCATACTTTGATCTTGTCATTTGATGATTCATGTAAGCTCTTCCACGGTTTGGATCATGATGATCTAGCCTTTGAATGGTTCAGATTGCTTGTGGGCCCGTCTTGATCAACTTTTCTTCTCTTTGACTTGGTCAGACCCATTTCGGTCGTAGGTCTTCATGATTGGACAAATAGGACAACTTTCAGGTGGTTTAGATCAGACTCGGTCAAAATTTAGAGTCAATTGGAGCTTTGGGCGGCCCTCAAGGTGCCAACTACTGACGTGGACTGACAGTCTCACCTACCAGAGGCTGTGGGGCCAATCTCGCGGAGAGAGAGGGAGACCGTCCATACGGGTGGCCCACAGGGGGCTGCCCAGACCTCTCTTCATGTGCAGTCTAGGTTGACTCTGGTTGGAACATTCCCAACAGACCACTATCCCTGTCCCTGTCCCATATTCTTTGTACTCGACGGTTCGATTTGAAGCCACGAATCTCCCTTTTATCTCATCTCTTCTCTTTCTTTTGTCTTTTTCCTACCTTGTCCATTCTTGGGGCAGCCATTGATGATGGCTTGGGGGCCATTGAGGGAGGGTTTGGTGGGTCTCATGTTTCAGAAAATGATAGGGGCTTTAATGAAGGTAGGATGCTCTTGATTGATGGTGTGGATGAAGCCTTAAATGGGGGCATTGATGGGGGTTTAAGGATGGTGGTTGGTGGAGCTTTGAATGGTCCCATTAATGACAGCCATGCTGAAATTTTTTATTTAAATGGGGCATTGATTATGGGAGGAATGGATGGTATGGATGATATGGGGAGACGGGCCATGGGTGAGGATATACATCCCTTGAGTGTGGGCCGCATGGATGATGTGATTGATGGTCATGATGGGGTCATGATGGACACAGATGGGCTGATCTCATGTTTAGACAGTATGGATGGTTCAGATGATACCTTTGACAGCTTAGATGCTCTTGATAACGGCGAAGATGTGCGGTACACTTGTTTGGGCGGTCTTAATGTGATCATTGACAAGTCCCCTTGATGATGACGATGTGGATATTCTGATGATTCCTTTGACTGGACAGAGTGATGGTTGGATTCTTGACTTTATGTTGGAGAGGACTGCAGGTCCAAATCTGACTGTAGATTCTTCGATCAGGGTCGCCGAGGCCCTTCTTGACGGCTTAGATGCATTTGTCAGAGGTCAGATTGGTCAGGATGCCACGATGTGCGACGTGATCTTTGTTGATAGCCTTCTTGATGGAGAGTACCGACCTTCTCCTGATCGTCGACCCTTTTCGCATTCGGTTCATGAGGTGGGCCAGTCTTCTCATGCTGCTGAGGTCGTGACAGTTTCAGATAGCGATGTGACTATATCAGACATAGTCGCTATTGGGGATAGGTTAGAGGCTATTGAGGTCGCAGGGGTTCCAGCTTTTCCTTCTCCTTCGCCCGTTGATCTTTCGATCCTTGATGAGCTGTCATCAATTCCTAGGCCTTTTGTTCTGGAGGGGATTCCTGTGAGGACTTGCCAGTTACTTCCTCGTCCTTCTTGTTCGCCACGACTGCTTGCTTGGCTTGACAGATTGTCAGCTTATGAGATTCAAGAGTTGGAGTCCTATGGCTTTGGCGGTCCGATCCATATGGCTAGGGTTGACATTGATTGGAGGGTGCTCAGGGCCGCACTAATGACTGTGTCCCTTCATTGAACTTATTTGCATTCAACGATATGGAAATGGGACCTTCTTTGGAAGAGCTCGCGCGCATGATAGGTCTTCCCTAGGATTATGCTCAGTATTTCTCGTCGAAGACTGCCACTCCGCAGAACTGGTTTGGTATTCCTTATCTTATTCAGCCTGCAACTGATGTCCAGGATGCTGTGGTCTTCTCTTTCGACTCGCTGTACGATCTTTTCTCGAGCCCTCAGAGTTTGGCAGGGTCCCTACTTTCTCGGAATGTGCTGATGTTCTGTCTGATAGTTGAGGTGCTATTCTTAGGATGACGTAGATCTCAAACTCCTTTGCTATTTGAGGTGATGAGCTGAGTTGTTCGACGGTAGGGGATCATTTCTTTTGTCCTGGCTAAGCTGTTTAATGGGCTGACTGACTGTGCCCTAGGCCGCACCCGTGTCCTTCGCTGCTGTTGTGCATTTCTCCAGGTATCCTTTTTGTACTTTCTTTTTCTTTTCTTATATTTTGGGAACTGCTTTGCTTGAGTTGAATCTCTTTACTTTCTCACGATCAGATCTGGCTATGGGAGCGTCTTTCGCTCACTGTTCTTGTATCATTTCCCAGTACTCGTCGCCCTAATCTCATGCATCATATCGTGGAGTTTCTTCCGATACAGTCAGGATGAGCAAGCCCTTGTATCGCAGGATGTTTGCTTGGCTGCGTGACTGGAATGTTCGTTGAGAGTCATCTTGACTTTCACTTCCTCTAGTACTTTGTGATGCTCATCGCCTTCCTCTGGTGCTGGTAGGCTTTCGCTCTTACTTTTCTTATCACACTATCCGGTTCCTACGGCAGTTCGGGTATGAGCAGGATGTTCCTTTTTTTACTTTCTTGGGTATTGGGCATCGATCTCTTTCGGCCAGATCATCTAACTTTAGGACTCGGATTGATGGGTCCTGGGAGAGTCACCTGACTGTCGATTTGCGTGGTTTTGAGCTGTGGACTTTTCCGATGGCGACTGCCCCATACCATCATTAGGATGCTGAGCTGTCTCTATATCGGTCCATTCCTTGTTGGCACCTGACCTCTGATGAGGATGAGCAGGATGTTCTTGGGGATGCTGGTTCTTCATCTGGTTCATATGAGCCCTTTAAGGAGCGCCCATTTATCGATCTCGACTTCCTCTTGGCCACTCATGGCCATTTGTTGTCTGATATTTCTGCACTCCGGTATCATTGTGAGATGATGTCGAGGAGATTGGCCACTGATCAGAGGTTGTCTGATGAGGAGACGACGATCCGTAGCCATGAGCGAGATGAGGTGCATTACCTGCGCATGGAGGTGAGCAGGTTGAGAGCGAGGCTATTTCATTATGAGTCAGAAGACTTACCTAACATGGCGGAGGAGTAGGGCAGAGATTATTTTTTGCTTTTTAGAGCTGTGCCAGTTGTCTGTACGTCTCTTTTTGCATAGTACATGACTGGTGATGATGCATTTTTTTGTATTTTTGAAAGAGATGATATGATATATGTAAAAGAAATACGATGCATTAATGGAAAGAAAAAACTTTTTTGAGAACTTATTGTGCCATGAGTTGTCTTGTTAGTGTGTCTGGATTTTATGCTGGGACATAGGAATCAGAACTGAGGCTCAGCTAATGCGTTGACCGATGTCTCGAGATTGACTTGTGTGAGATCCCTTTGGTTCCCTAGAGGCGTAGGCAATGGAAACTGTTACTTCATGAGAGTTTTGTCAGAGTTTGTAGAGTTCTTTATTCCCGACTGTACTTCTTGTTCTTGAACTGCAACTGCTTGAGCTGATATGGACCGTATGGTTTCTTGGTGCCTGCACTTTTTATTTTTTTTCTTCTTTTTCTATTCGAGCCATTTTTGCCTGCAACACTCTTTCGAGTTTTCACCACAGCAGGCCTTTTCCCGTCATTTTTTCCCATGGCGCCCTTTCGGGTTTTCACCACGTCCCGGGTATTTGATCTTGCCTGCCCCTTGGCAATTATGCTGTTTTTACCCTCGGTGCCCTTTCGGGTTTTCACCAAGTCCGCTGTATGCACACTGTTTTTACTTGGAGCGCCCTTTCTGATTTTCACTCCGCCCTCTTTGTTTAGGCACACATTTTTTTTTCTTGGATAACTACGGCAGCTAGAGGTCGAGAATCCGTCGTTGCCGGCCGATGGCAGCCTTTCAGCCCTTATCCTGAGTTACGATGATAGAGCTGTCGGTCTTAGCTATAGACCCTTCTGAGATGGATGGATGGGTGGCTGTGTTTCCTTTTGGGTTTATTTTTCTCGCGTGTTTTGTTTTTGGCTTCTCATTTTTTTTTCTTCTTTTCTTTGTATTCCCTTTTTTTTCTTTTTGTCCTTTTCTTCTCTTCTTTTTTCTTTTGAATCCCTTTATTTGAAACACTTATTGGTGGACGGAAATGATTTCTCAGAAGTTTTAGCTTCGACCCTTTGACTTCAACTCTACTAATGTAACTCTTGATAAGGTCGGAATGACTTACCCATGAAAGATCTTCACTTTGTCAGCGTTGATTGGCTCAGGAAGATCCACCCCTGTCATGCTGATGAGTCTGAGAGCGCCTCCAGGAAGTACTTCTCTGATGATCAGCGGTCTATCCCATGAGAGTTTGAACTTTCCTCTGGGATCCGGAAGGTGTGATGGTAGGATCTTCTTCATGACCATGTCGCCGACCTTAAAACTTCTTTTTCAGACTCTCTTGTTGTAAGCCCGAGCGATCCTTTTTTGATAACACTAGGAATGACTTAACGCACGCATGCACTTCTCATCTGCTAGCTGTAACTAATCGAATCTGGTCCGTTGCCATTCTCCTTCTTCAATTTCGCTTTCCAGTAACACCCGTAGTGATGGTATTTTCACCTTGACTGGTAGAACTGCTACCATTCCGTTAGTAAGATCGAAAGGAGTAACGCCTGTAGCAGACCGTACAGACGTTCGATAGGCCCAAAGTGCATATGGGAGCATATCTGACCAATCTCGATAAGTCGCGACCATCTTCTCGAGTATCCTGACGATTCTCTTGTTTGCGGCTTCTACCCCACCATTCATCTGAGGACGGTAAGGGCTCGATTGATGACGTTGAATCTTGAACTTGCTGAGGAAGTCATCCATCTTCTTGTTGACGAACGGGGTCCCATTATCTGTGATGATAGCCTTAGGGATTCCATACCGGCATATGATGCTGTTCTTCATGAATTTTGTCGAGCTCTTAATTGTGCATATTCTAACCCCAATTCATCACTTATTATGCACGGTTTACATGTTTAAAGGACTAATATAATGCATGATTTGTGATTGTAGGAACAAGATGGAGATTTCACTAATTCAAGGCTAAATAGGAGCACTTTATATACATTGAAGATCATAAGACTAAGCATGAAAGGGAGGAAGAAGAAAGCAAGGAGAGAAAAGAAAAGAAAGAAGAAAGCATAGAAGAGAAAGAAAGAAAGAAATAAAGAAGAAAAAGGGCTTAGATTGGTCGTACGACCGGTCGGCCACATCATTGGAAACCTTCTGGAGGAGGAATTACACGGTCCAACCGATCGTGACCGGTCGGCCAGACCAGTCCGACCGGTCAGACAACCGGTCGCCCCCTCTATGTGTTCTCTGGACTGACAAAAGACATGCCCAACCGGTCAAGACCGGTTGGCCAAGCCAGTCCGACCGGTCGTGCGACCGGTCGGCCATGCGTAAACAGCAACTTTCTAAATCGGGCGTCGAATTTCTCTGCGCAAGTGCGTACTTTTACGCAAAATCTGGAAGTTTCTTACGCAATGGACACCTCGAAGCTATAAAAGGACTTCTCCTCTTCATACCAGGGATGCTAGGACGTGGGGATTGCTTGGGAGACGGATTCTACTTCAAGTTTTCTTAGTTTTCTTCCCGTTTTAGTAGTTTTTATGTTTTTGAGGCTTCTAGTTCAAGGATGTTAGAGATGAACTAAAACCTCTTAGCTAGGGCTAAGAGTTGAAGCTTTTGATTCATTTTTTATGGATTAATGTAACCTAGGTTTCCTTTTTATGATTTAATTGATGAATTTTAGTTAATGTGAGTTTGAATCGCGTACTAGTTGGGTTTTTACTTTGATCTCTTGATGACTCCAGGCTCATGTGATTCTTAGTGATCCTAACTTAGTAATTTAGCTTCTGAGCATTGTTTATGCTTGTGTGGTTCATTGATCTATCATCGACTCCAGGCATGGTAGACCCTTTGATTGCCTTGTGTACAATGGCCTGATTTTCATGTGGGAACTCACTCAACTAAAGTTCTTATCTTTTGTAGTAATCTGAAATAACTATTTGTTGATTGATTTTGATTTAATTAGAGTTCTAATCATTAGTTGTAATCAAGTCTAGTGACAGGATTTGATGAAAGCTATGGTTGTGAATCTTAACTAGATTGGAAAGAGGCTTGGCCTACACAATTGAGTGTGCCCAAGGCCTGAGTATTATTGTGGGAATCAAATCAATGAATAAGCACTTATTTTGGATAATTGCTGATTGAATCACTCTATATTCCGATCGGATAGAGATATGAATTCGATTCCGATTGAGTTATGAGAGACCTAGTTGTGTTGATGCATTGAAACTTATCAAAAGTGGATCCTTGACGCTTTAGTGCCTTTTTATATTGAAATTACCTTACACATTCACTGTTTAAACCCAAATTTGCTATTTTTCAGTTTTAGTTCTTAATAGGATCTTAATTACTAGTTATTTTAGATAAATTCTGAGAATACCCATTCATAAATCTCTGTGGGAACGATACTCGGTCTTTCCGAATTATTACTACTTCGCAACCCTACACTTGGGGAGCGAACAAGTTTTTGGCGCCACTGCCTGGGATTTCTATGCGGTATTTTTAGAATTTTCTGAAATAACTTTTAGTTGAGATTGTGTTAAGATAGGTTTAGGATTTGTTTTGCTTTCTAGGGTAGGTTTTCTTCTAAATACTAACTTACTTTGTTTTGATTTTTGCAGGATTCTAACATAGGTCTAATTCAGGGATTTTTAGGAAGTTGAAGAACAAGTAGGCATCTTAAGTCACAAATCAGGTTTTATCATTCTAACCTTACTCTTCTTCTTCTACTCATTCCTACCATATTCATCTCTTGTAGAGTGGGTGGAGACTCCTTTTGGATCTCTGATAGGTTGGCCTTGTGCCGTCTGGATTCCTATTGGTCGGCTCTGCCGTCTTAGATCACCTTGAGGTCAGAGATTTCTCTTCTCAATCTTATTCCTCTTTCTTCTTTTTCTGCACTTTTCTCAAAAGACTCAAAGAGTGGGTGGGGAGTTCTCTGAACTCCTATTGAGCAGGAGAAATCGGTCTCTATCCTTGCTTCTGGCTTAGCCATTGTAAGACACGTTGTGCTTCGGTCTTAGACAGAAGTAAAGGAAGGAAGGAAGAATTCCTTTTTGTTTCATTCTTTTTAGATTTGCATGCCACATTGGACTCGGAATTCTAATAACCGACTTGTTAGTGACGGAGTAATTGTTGAAGGGATTGATAGAGAGCCTCGTGCTAGGAAACGTCAAAATCTTCCTGAAATTACTAGAGAGATGGCTGAAAATCAACCAAATCAAGGGGCTAATCAACATCAAAATTAAGCCCCAAACCTTACTGAATTGGATGAGAATGAAGTGGGGGATGTACCTCAACCTAGAACTTTACGTGACTATTTACAACCAGCTAGGACGAGTACTCTCTCTTGCATAATTTTCCCTCACAATGTGGGAAATATCGATTTTAAACCTGGGTTGATCCAACTTCTTCCTAGATTCCATGGACTTGACTCTGAAAACGCTTATTTACATATTAAGGAATTTGAAGAGGTTATTGCCACAATAAACTATGACAATGTAACCAAGGATACTATAAAACTCAAATTATTCCCTTTTTCCTTGAAAGAGAAGGCCAAATCATGGCTACATTCCTTAAGGCCAAGGTCTATTGGGACATGGGCTGAGATGACTAGGGAATTTCTAAAAAAATTCTTCCCTACTCATCGAACCAATGCACTAAGAAGGGCCATAATAAACTTCGCCCAAAAAGAAGAAGAAACTTTTTTCCAATGTTGGGAAAGGTATAATGAGCTATTAAACACATGCCCACATCATGGCTATGAACGGTGGAGGTTGATTAGTTTCTTTTATGATGGATTAAACTCAACCATGCGCCAATTTGTGGAGATGATGTGCAATGGGGAGTTCATGAACAAAGAAACGGAGGAAGCTTGGGATTATTTTGACATGTTGGCTGAAAATACACAAGCATGGGATACATCTAAGCCAACAAGTTCAAAACAACCCCAAGCCAAGGAAAAGGGAGAAATTTATGTTTTGAATGAGAAGGATGATCTAGGTTCTAGAGTGGCTAATCTCACACGAAAGGTCGAAGAGATGGAATTAAGGAAAGTGGATACAACCCAACAAAGGGGGACTGTTGAAACTATTTGTGGTATTTGTGCTTCCAATGTGCATCAAACGCCAGATTGTCCAACAATTTATGCGCTTCGATAACTTTTATATGAACAATTAAATGCTTTGAATAGTTATCAACGACCTTTTAGTACTCTAAATTCAAACACGAACAATTCTAGTTGGAGAAACAACCCTAACTTCAATTGGGCGAATGGAAATACGGCTAACCGAAGTAATCCTCAAAGGGGGCCCCCAATGCAAAATTCCTATGGCCCCACCTCAAATGCCTATAGAGGATACATTGAAAGCATTCGTGGAAGGTCAAGCTCAAATAAATCAATCCAACCATAGGATAATGCTTGAGCTTAAAAATTCGGTGGAGGAAATCAAGGCTCGCTTAAACGTAAGGGAAGGGATTCTTCCAGCCCAACCCATACCAAATCCGAAACCACAATGCGAAATAAGCGTGCCTAGTTCCTCTAACCAACACATGGAACACGCTAAGGCCATCACCACTCTTAGAAGTGGTAAAATTATTGAAAAATCTAACCCGGTGAAGGCCTCCATGCCTAATGATCCAGTAGCTTCCAAAGAGGATGATGGACCTAGCACCGCCATGAATGAAAAAGAGCCATTGAAAGAATATAGGCCCATTGCTCCATTCCCCCAACGCTTGATTTCAGCCAAACCTCAAGATAAATTTCAGGATTTTTGGAGGTTTTTAAGCAAGTCAAAATCAACATCCCATTGTTGGATGTAATTAAACAAATACCGTCATATGCTAAATTCTTAAAAGACCTTTCATGGTAAAAAGAAAAATACATGTGCAAAAGAAGGCATTTTTGACAGAGAATGTAAGTGCCATTATAAATCACAGGATGCCCAAGAAATACAAAGACCCCGGTTGTCCGACAATATCATGTATAATTGGAAACTACCGGGTGAAACATGCTTTACTTGATCTAGGGGCAAGTGTGAACTTAATTCTCTTTTCGGTCTATGAACAATTGGGTTTAGGTGAATTAAAACCCACCAAAACCACATTACAACTTGCTGACCGATCGATTCGTATTCCGAGATGGGTGATTGAGGACGTCCTTGTCCAAGTTGACAAAGTCTACTACCCGGTGGACTTTATTGTCTTGGACACACAACCCATGGTTAATATTGGCCCTCAAATTCCTGTCATACTTGGCCGCCCATTCCAAGCTACATCAAACGCTATCATCAATTGTAGGAGTGGGGTCATCCAAATGTCTTTTGGCAATATGACGATTGAGTTGAATGCTTTCAATATTGACAACCAACATGAGGATGAAAATGAGGAGGTCCACGAAATAAACATGATCAATTCTATCGTGGAAGATGAGTCCCTCTCACCTTTTTACTCCGGTCACTTAGACGAAGACGTGACTTACTCCCTTGATAAGAACGATGATATGATAAGGGATATGGTCACACTTTTAGAGTCGGTATCGGCATATGACGTTAGCCGAGAGAAGGATGTGGAAACAACTCCTTATTGTGCTGAGAACTCAATTCATATCTCCACACCTTTGTGGATCATGCACACTGAACTCCACCAACCCTGGGATGATCCTTACTTGCAATATCAATGCCTAGGAAAATCTGAATGGAGACATATTTTTTCTGATAAATATGATGATGTCTCCTCTTATACATGTGGTGAAAACATTAAGGAACCCGTTGAAATTCCTTTTTGGGATTTTGAGTGGCTTATCTCTATCACTCACACACATGTACATTGTAAAGCAGGATATTGGATGACCTTACTGCGAAACCTTTTGATCCATCTAATGATTCTGCTTGACTTTATGCTTTTAGATGAGTTGTTGGGACTAACCTCCTAGTCTAATGGAGGATGGTTTTCTAGAATGCTTTCCCATTAGGATTTGCTTTGATCAGTTGATTTATTTGTGAAGTAATCCATCTCCAAAAGCTAATCTTGCCATGAAATATATGCTTCAGGTGATATCTCTGTTTCTCACTCTCTTTTTGTTTTGGCATTGCTCCCGTGTGTTGCATTCATTATATACATTCTTACATTGAGGACAATGTAAAGTTTTGGTTGGGGGGTGAGAGAGATTCCTTAGATGAATCTGCTAGCTTTTGTGACATTTCGAGCAATGATGTAGAAATTTTTTTATTTTTTTAAGAAAATTTGAACACCTTTTGCACCTAGTTCACATTACATGATTTTCATGATTTAAAAGGATTATGTGATTTGTGGATTAGCTAGACGTTGATTTGAGGTGTGAGAAACCAAGCCGGGGTACTTTGTCCATCCTTGTCCATGGGAAAATAACGAAAGATATGGATTTCTAAAAATCCTATCTAATGTGAAAGAAAAAGGAAAAGGAAGGATGAAATTTGGGATGATGGACAATGGTGGAAAATTCCGATTAGGGCTACCTACTACCAACCGGGGGATGGTCTACCCGTAACCAAAGCCAGAAATGGGACGTAGTGTGAAAGTCGTCGGAAGGACGGTAAGGCAAATTCCTGTCATAGGCTTGTTGTTGCTCTATGCACCTTAGGATCTATAGTTTAGTTGATTTATGAAGAAGATAATCCCGAAAACTCCTGAGATGAACTTTCACTATGCACACTAGTTTGAATTTGTTCAAGTTCTTCTATTTATCAATCAATCAGCGGGAATTTCATATAAACACTTATTATGTTCTGAGAGTTAAGGTTTCAACTTCTATTACCTAATTTCTCTGATTTTTACGCTTGTGTGTCTTGGAATGTATAGAAGAATAGTTTTTAGAGGAGAGTTGGATTTTGGTGAATGAAACTTGTTTCACGCATGTTTTGCTCAGGACTAGCAAAATGCTGGTTGGGGGGGTGTGTTGAGCTCTTAATTGTGCATATTCTAACCCCAATTCACCACTCATTATGCACGGTTTATATGTTTAAAGGACTAATGTAATGCATGATTTGTGATTGTAGGAACAAGATGGAGATTTCAATAATTCAAGGCTAAATAGGAGCACTTTATATACATTAAAGATCACAAGACTAAGCATGAAAGGGAGGAAGAAGAAAGCAAGGAGAGAAAAGAAAAGAAAGAAGAAAGCATAGCGGAGAAAGAAAGAAAGAAATAAAGAAGAAAAAGGGCTTAGACCGGTCGTACGACCGGTTGGCCAAGGAAGCCCGACCGGTCAAGACTGGTCGGCCACATCATTGGAAACCTTCAGGAGGAGGAATTACACGGTCCGACCGGTCAAGACTGGTCGGACAACGGGTCGCCCCCTCTATGTGTTCTCTGGACTGACAAAAGACAAGCCCGACCGGTCAAGACCAGTTGGCCAGGCCAGTCCGACCGGTTGTGCGACCGGTCGGCCATGCGTAAACAACAACTTTCTAAATCGGGCACCGAATTTCTCTGCGCAAGTGTGTACTTTTACACGAAATCTGAAAGTTTCTTACGCAATAGACACATCCAAGCTATAAAAGGACTTCTCCTCTTCATACCAGGGATGCTAGGACGTGGGGATTGCTTGGGAGACGGATTCTACTTCAAGTTTTCTTAGTTTTCTTCCCGTTTTAGTAGTTTTTATGTTTTTGAGGCTTCTAGTTCAAGGATGTTAGAGATGAACTAAAACCTCTTAGCTAGGGCTAAGAGGTGAAGCTTTTGATTCGTTTTTGATGGATTGGTGCAACCTAGGTTTCCTTTTTATGATTCAATTGATGAATTTTAGTTAATGTGAGTTTGAATCAAGTACTAGTTGGGTTTTTACTTTGACCACTTTATGACTTCGGGCTCATGTGATTCTTAGTGATCCTAACTTAGTAATTTAGCTTTTGAGCATTGTGTATGCTTGTGTGGTTCATTGATCTATCATCGACTCCGGGCATGGTAGACCCTTTGATTGCCTTGTGTACAATGGCCTGATTTTCATGTGGGAACTCACTCAACTAAAGTTCTCATCTTTCGTAGTAATCTGAAATAACTATTTGTTGATTGATTTTGATTTAATTAGAGTTCTAATCATTAGTTGTAATCAAGTCTAGTGACAGGATTTGATGAAAGCTATGGTTGTGAATCTCAACTAGATTGGAAAGAGGCTTGGCCTACACAATTGAGTGTGCTCAAGGCTTGAGTATTATTGTGGGAATCAAATCAATGAATAAGCACTTGTTTTGGATAATTGCTTATTGAATCGCTCTATATTTCGATCAGATAGAGATATGAATTCGATTCCGATTGAGTTATGAGAGACCTAGTTGTGTTGATGCATTGAAACTTATCAAAAGTGGATCCTTGACGCTCTAGTGCCTTTTTAGATTGAAATTACCTCACACATTCACTGTTTAAACCCAAATTTGCTATTTTCTAGTTTTAGTTCTTAATAGGATCTTAATTACTAGTTATTTTAGACAAATTCTGAGAATACTCATTCATAAATCTATGTGGGAACGATACTCGGTCTTTCTGAATTATTACTACTTCGCAACCCTATACTTGGGGAGTGAACAAATTTGATCACCTGGGATGCTGCAATCGTGGTGTAGGAGGCTGCTTCTACCCACTCGGTGAAGTAGTCGACTGCCACAAGTATATACTCATGGTTGTTTGATGCTTTGGGACTAATCTTGCCAATGATGTCGAGTCCCCACATAGGGAAGGGCCAGGGAGTTGTCAGGTTATATAGTTCTGAGGAGGGGACATGAATTTGATTCTCATGTTCCTGACACTTGAAGCATTTTCTGACGTACTGGCAGCAGTCTGTCTCCATGGTGAGCCAATAGTAGCCGAGTCGTAAGATCTTCTTTGCCATCATGTGCCCATTCATGTGTGGGCCACAGATTCCTTCATGTATTTCTTTCATGATCTTTGCAGCTTCTGTTTCGTCGATGCATCGAAGGAGGACTTGATTATAGGATCGCTCGTAAAGAACTTCACCACCGATGGTGAACTGGCCGGCCAAACGTTGGATGGTTCGACGATCTGTTGATGTTACTGCCTCCATATATTCCTGAGTTTCGAGATATTGCTTGATGTTGGCATACCAGGGTTTGTCAGAGGCAGCTTCGGCTTCTTTTATTTGCAGGCAGCAAGCAGGTTCATCTTGAGTTTCGACTGTGAGCTCTCATTCTGAAGCTCCCTTTGGGATCTCGAGCATTGATGCAAGTGTAGCGAGAGCATCTACAAGCTGATTCTTGGCCCTGAGCATGTATGAGAAGGTGATTTCTTTGAATTCTTCGATCAGATTTTCAAGGTACACATGATATGGTATCAACTTCTCATCCTTGGTTTTCCATTCGCCATTGGTCTGATTGATGATAAGCTACGAGTCTTCAAATACTCGTAGCTTTTTGACGCCCAAGATTATGGCTTCCCTTAGACCGACGATGCATGCTTCGTACTATGCCATGTTGTTGGTGCACTCGAATGCTATGTGTCTTGAGATAGGAATAGGGACATTGTCTGGAGAATAGAGGTTGTTCCGATACCACTTCCTTTAGAATTTGCTGCGCCGTCGAAGAATATCGCCCACTCATGTTTCGTCTTCTTCTCTTCACCTTCAATGAGCAAGAGATCTTCATCAGGGAAGAATGTCTTGAGTGGTTGATAATCTAGGAGAGAGTGAACAGCGAGATGATCGGCGAGGGCCTGCCCCTTGATTGCCTTTTGAGTGACATAGGTGATGTCGAATTCAGACAGGAGTAGCTGCTATTTAGCTATCCTTCCAATGAGTGCTGGTTTCTTGAACAGGTATTTGAGCGGATCCATGTGAGCGAGGAAGAGAATAGGGAATGCAATCATGTATTAACGGAGTCACTAAGTTGCCCAGACTAGGGCGAGCCAAGTCTTCTCGATTGGGGAATACCTAGTCTCGTAGTCGGTGAACTTTCAGCTCAAATAGTATATTGCTTGTTCCTTCTTCCTGGTCTCGTCGTGCTGGCCGAGAACACAGCCAATGGCTTCTGCTGCTACCGAGATGTATAACAATAGTGGTTGTCTGGGAGTGGGCGACACTAGAATTGGAGGATTCATGAGATACTTCTTGATGCGGTCGAAGGCGACTTGGCAATCGTCATTCCATTCTTTTAGAACGTTCTTCCAAAGGAGCTTGAATATGGATTCACAGATAAGTGTGAGCTGTGCGATGAAGTGACTGATGTATTGAATTCTGCCGAGGAAACCATAGATTTTTTTCTCTGTTCTAGGAGGGGGCATCTCGATGATTGCTCTGGTTTTAGTTTCGTCGACCCTGACGCCATCTTCACTCACAATAAACCTAAGGAGTTTGCCTCCCGTTGCACCGAAGACACATTTCTGAGGGTTGAGACGATGCTTGTACTTTTCTAATATGTTGAATAACTTCTTCAGATCTTCAAAGTATCCTTCAATTATGCGAGATTTGACGATCTATCATCCACATATACTTCAAGCTCTTTGTTCATCATATCATGGAATAATGCTATCATTGCCTGCTGATATGTTGCTCCTGCATTCTTTAGACCGAATGGCATTACCCTGTAATTTAAGGTTCCCCAGGGAGTGATAAATGACATCTTCTTGAAATCTTCGACAGCCATCTTGATCTGATTGTAACCTGAGAATCCGTCCATGAATGAGAAGATCTTGTATCCTGTAGTGTTGTCGACCAGAGTGTCAATATGTGGTAAAGGGAAGTCATCTTTAAGACTGGCTTTGTTAAGATCTCAGAAGTCGATGCACATTCGAACCTTGCCATCCTTCTTCGGTACTGGTACAATGTTGGCGAGCCATTCAGGGTAGTTGGAGACTACCAAGAATCCTGCATTGTATTGCTTGATGACTTCATCTCGAACTTTCAGAGCCCATTCTGGCTTCATTCTTCGAAGTTTCTGCTTCACTGACTTCATATCTGGCTTGGTTGGCAGATGGTGTACAACGAGCTCTTCATCAAGCCCCGGCATGTCTTCATATGAGAATGCGAAGTTGGACAATCTTGGAGCCAGGAACTCTATCATTCTTTGCTTCATCTCTGGTGGCAGCATTTTTCAATGTGTACTTCCCTAAGGATCCTGGGTGTCCCCAAGTTTACTACCTCAAAATCATCGGCTACAACATTGGCTTTAGATTCGAACTTTTTGAGGAGATCTTCTAGTTCGGGAGCTGGGTCAGCATCTTCCTCATCTCGAGCTTCGTCTAGACCCATGAGTTCGAAGTCTAATTTGATGTCAAAATCATATGATTCGACTTCAAACTCATGTGACTCTTTAGGCGAACTTGGCACATTATTGAATGCAGGAAAAGAATTTTTTTTTAGTTTTTGAGAATTTTCTGGAATTGAAATGCTAGATGTTTTTGGCTTTTGAAAGTTTTTTTATTTTTTTTGGATTTTTGAAATTTACGGGACCCTGAATAAGCGGACATTGTAGACCATGATTGATCCCAGCTTGTCCCAGAGTACCACTCGCTGCTTAAACCGGCGTTTTTTTTTTTTTGGAAGCCAGAGCCCTCAGATGACTCTCTGGCTAATTCAGAAGTTAAGGGAACGGATGACCATTCAGGACCCCACACTCCTTCCCTTGGAAAGGTGGGGGTTAATGATTTGGGCGATGAATCACAGTCTGACCCAATGACCATGATTTCTCGCTGGTTGGGTTCGAGATCTGAGTCATACTCAGTCCCTCCCGGATCACTTACCTCGCATTGTAGTTCGTCTGGTTCCACAACGAGACACAAGTTCAGAATCTGAACATCGGACCAATCCAGGGTTGGCCATTTCCCTTTCTTGGTCCAATGGATGGGCTGCTTCTGCCCCTGGCTGATGGTTGATGATGTTGATTCTGCAAAGATGGGCGGGTCATGCCCCTTATTGATTGATGCTGAGATGGGCAAGTTGTGCCCCTGGTTAGCTGGAATTGAAGTGGGTAGGTTGTGCCCCTGGTTGACTAGAATTGAAGTAGGCAGGTTGTGCCCCTGGTTGAGAGCAGGTATCAAAGTACCTTGGTCCTGAAGCTGTTGTATTTGTTTTTCTTCTTTGTCTTCATCCTCTCCTTCTTCTTCTGGAGGCTTAGATGGTTTGAGAATCCAGTCCCATCGAATGGGGGGCCACATGGCCCAAGCTAGGCTCATTGGGAGGCCTTTGTATAGTGCAGTTGGTTGATTTCTTCTTGGATCTCTACAAGGCTCTCCTGGCCTGATGAATTGAATGGGTGAACACCAATATTTATTTTTTCTTTCGTCCATGACGACTGACCTGTACCCGAGTCCCCATTTGCATTGATTATATACCAGCGGCATCTTTCTGAACTTGAAATGATTCTTCATTCTATACTTGAGGCTAAGACGTTCTGCTAGTGAAAAGACACGTGTTGAGCTCATAATTGTGCATATCCTAACCCCAATTCATCACTCATTATGCATGATATACATGTTTAAAGGACCAACTTAATACTTGATGTGTGATTGTAGGAACAAGATGGAGAGTTCACCATTTGAAAGCTAAATGAGGCTCCTTACAAGCATTGAAGACCATAGGATGAAGTATTAAAGGAAGATCAAAGAGAAGAAAGCAAGGAGACAAGAGAAAGAAGAAAGAAAGAGAAGAAATGAAGAGAAAACAGAGCCAGACCGGTCAAGACCGGTCGGCCACCAATTTATGTGTATTGAAGACCAAACGGAGGAAGTGTACACAAGCCTGACCGGTCATGACCGGTCGGGCATAGTTGCTGAACTGCCCAAGAACGCAGCCGACCGGTCAAGACCGGTCAGCCATGGTTGCTGAGACCTTGCTGAAGACCTCCGACCGGTCATGACCGGTCGGACAAGGGTGCTGGAGGAGCTGTTTATTGAGGCCGACCGGTCATGACCGGTCGGCCATGCGTAACAACTACTTTCTATTTTGAATCCCCGAATTCTTCTGCGCAAGTGCGTAGTATTACGCGAAATTTGGAGTTCTCTTGCGTAAAGGACTCCTCCAAGCTATAAAAGGGTGTCTTTTCTTCATACCAAAGGAGGCTAGAACGTGGGGATTGCTCAGGAGACGGATTCGACTTTAGATCTTTAGTTTTCTTCCTGTTTTAGTATTTTTCTATGTTTTTAGAGGCTTTTAGTTCAAGGATGTTAGAGATGAACTAAACCCTCTTAGCTAGAGCTAAGAGGGGAAGCTTTTGATTCGTTTTTAATGGATTGATGCAACCTAGGTGTCCTTTTATGCTTTAATGAATGAATTTTAGTTCAATTTGAGTTTGATTCAAGTACTATGTTGGTTTCTACTTTGATCTCTTGATGACTCCGGGCTCATGTGATTCTTAGTGATCCTAACTTAGTATTTTAGCTATTGAGCATTGTTTATGCTTGTGTAATGCATTGATCTACCATCGACTCTGGGCATGGTAGACGCTTTGATTGCCTTGTATGCAATGGCCTGATTTTCATGTGGGAACTCATGTAACTGAATTTCTTATCTTTTGTGTATGATCTGGAATATTTGTTTAGAGATTGATTTTGATTTAATTAGAGTTCAAATCATGAGTTGTAATCAGGTCTAGTGACAGGACTTGGTGAAGGCTATGGTTATGAATCTCAACTAGATTGGAAAGAGGCTTGGCCTATACAATTGAGTGTGCCCAAGGCCTGAGCATGGTTGTGGGAATCAAATCAGTTAATAAGCACCTATTTCAGATAACTGTGATTAATTGCTCTATATTCCGATCGGATAGAGATGGAAATCTGATTCTGATTGAGTTATATGAGACCTAGTTGTGTTAATGCATTGAAACGTATCAAGAGTGGATCCTTGGCGCTCTAGTGACTTTTTAGATTGAATTTACCTTAACCATTCACTGTTTAAAACCAAATCACTATTTGTTTAGTTTTAGTTCTTAATAGAGTCTTAATTACTAGTTGTTTTAGTTAAATTCTGAAGATACTCATACATAAATCTCTGTGGGAACGATACTCGGTCTTTCCGAATTATTACTACTTCGCAACCCTACACTTGGGGAGTGAACAACACGATCCACACTTATTGGTTCTAGATTGGCGATAGCGTTCATTCACAGTCTCAAATTCAAAACTATGAAACAGGACGTCTTCTTCAGAGTGTTGGATGTTGATGACAGGGATATCTAGTTCACTGGCAGCAACATTGAAAGGAATGATGAGCTCCTTCTCTGCATGGACGGAGATCACTTGATTTCCACATATATACTTCACCCGTTGATGCAAAGTTGATGACACAGCTCCAACCTTGTGTAGCCAAGGTCATCTGAGCAACATATTGAAAGAGGCTGATATATCCAGGATTTGAAATGTGATGGTGGAGATTTCTGGACCTATTTGTACCTTTATGTTGACCTCTCCTTCCATTGATTGGCGGGTGTTGTCGAATGCTCTGACGTACATGGTGCTGGGTCAGAACGAGGTGTTGAGCTCTTAATTGTGCATATTCTAACCCCAATTCATCACTCATTATGCTTGTTGTTATGGTTTATAGACTAAACTAATGCATGGATTTGTGATTGTAGGGATGAGAGAGAGGAAGCATCAATTGAAGACTTAAAGATGCTAGTTAGAAGCAAAGAAGATTAAAAGGGCTAAGCGTCAAAGAATGAAAGAAAGAAGTCAGAGAAAAGAAGAAAGAAAGCAAAAGAAGGTGCCCACGACCGGTCGTCCGACCGGTTGTCCAAGGTCAAGGACCGGTCGTCCGACCGGTCAGCACATGCAACAGAGGAGACCCAGAGGCCACAACTTTCTGGACTGTTCACGACCGGTTGTGCGACCGGTCATCCACTTCTACGACCGGTCCTTAAATTATTTTTCTGGGTTGAAAATTCTCGAAACTCACTGGACACTTTTATGCCGTTTTGAGACCGGTCGTCCAGTATCCACGACCGGTCGTCCAGCCACTGTGACCGATCGTGCGACTGGTCGCCTGCGTAACGAAACGTATTCTACAAGTCCCGAAAATCTCTGCGCACTGCATACTCTTAAGCAAAATCTAGAAGTTTTCGAGGTTGCGAAGCGTCCCCACTATAAAAGGACACCTAGGGATCGTTCCTAATGTATCTTAGAAGAGTTTAAGCAAGGTTGGAGGCGGCGGAAGTGGATTTCGGAGTTCCACAACTCCTTCTAGTTTGTTTTACTATTTTATGTTTTTCTTAGTTGTTTCATGTTTCCTTGGATCATGAACGGCTAAACCTCTTAGCTAGGGCTAAGAGGTGAAGCTTGTAGTAAATCTAAGATGTTTCAATTCGTTTAAAGTTGATTTTAAGATTGTATTTCATGTTTATGAACAATGGTTTGAAGTTTATACAAATTCTAAGTAGTTTTTCTTAGTCTTATGATGACTCATGGATGTTTGGGAGAATTACTTAAGTTCTTAATTGCTTTGTGTTAGTCTAGACCTGTATGATCCGAGGAATTGGAGTACGCTCTAGTACTATGATCTTCATATGGGAACTTCCTACCAAAGTTCTACTTTTCTGAAATTTTGTGCTATGTAGGACTGTGCATGTGATTTGAATCAAGTTCAAATCATAATCTAGCCTTGTCTTGTGACAGGACTTGAGGATGGTTATGATTGTGATCTGAGCCCATTGGAATTTGGACTGACCTATGCAATTAAAGCATGCGCAGCCTAGCTTGCATTGAGTGAATCATACATATGGCTCTTACATATGACAGATTGTTGGTTTAACAGCTCTATCATCCGACTAGATAGATCTTAATATCGATTCTAGTTGAGAGAATGAGAAACCACAGCGGATTGAGCATCAAGGATTGCTACAAGTGGATCCTTGAACCCCTAGTGCCTTTTTATAATTGTTTACCTTCAATTTAGTTCAAAGTTGTTACTTACATCAATCTTAAACAAAATCTAGTTGTTAGCTTTCAATAGACACTATTGGATGTGTTTGTGAATTCCTACACAAGTCCCTATGGATTGACCTCGGTCTTACTGAGTTTATTACTACATCGCAACCCTACACTTGGGGAAGCGAACAAGTTTTTGGGGCCGTTGCCGAGGACTTTGGCGGTTTTTCACAAATTTCTGAAAATAGTATCTATTTAGGATTTTTAGGATTCTAGGACTAACTTAATTTATTTTGATTTGTTTTTCTTTTTCAGGGATTTGTAGGAAGCTGAAGAAGAAATAAGGATTTCAAGTGCCGAATCAGATTATATCTTTCTAAACCTTACTCTTTTCATTCTCCTATTCATTCCTATCATATTCATCTCTTGTAGAGTGGGTGGAGACTCCTTTTGGATCTCTGAAAGGTAGGCCTTGTGCCACCTGGATTCCTATTGGTCGGCTCTGCCGTCTTGGATCACCTTGTGCTCAGAGATTTCTCTTCTCACCTCTACTCCTCTTTCTTCTTTTTTCTGCACTTTTCTTAAAGGATTCAAAGAGTGGGTGGGGAGTTCTCTGAACCCCTATTGACCAGGAGAAATCGGTCTCTATCCTTGCTTCTGGCCTAGCCATTGCAAGATACCTTGTGCTTCGGTCCAAGAGAAGAGTAGAGAAGGGAAGGAAGAATTCGTTTCTCTTTTCGTTTCATATTTTTTGGATTTGCATGCCACATTGGGCTCAGGATTCCAATAACTGACTCATTAGTGAAGGGGGAATAGTTGAAGGAATTGACAGAGAGCCACGTGCTAGGAGACATCTAAACTCTCCAATTTTGTCTGAAAACATGGCTACAAATTAACCTAATCCGATGGCCAATCCTAATCTGGGCCAAAACCAAACTGAAACAGGGGAGTGTGGTTGAGAATGTTCCCCGACCAAGAACTTTACGCGATTTCTTGCAACCAGCAAGAGCGAGCACTCCCTCATGCATAGTTTTTCCACCAAATGCAGGGAATGTGGATTTAAAATCGGGAGTGATCCAACTTCTCCCTAAATTCCATGGATTAGACAGCGAAAGTGCCTACCAACACCTTAAGGAGTTTGATGAGGTAATAACCACCATGCACTTTGCTAATGTGACTGATGATGTGGTGAGACTCAAACTCTTCCCTTTTACTCTTAAAGATAAAGCTAAAGGTTGGCTTCATGCATTAAGGCCAAGATCAATTGGTGCATGGACTGGTATGCATAGGGAATTCATAAAAAAAATTCTTCCCTACTCACAAAACAAACATGTTGAAGCGCCTTATCATGAACTTTGCCCAAAAGGAAGATGAAACCTTCTTCCAATGTTGGGAGAGGTTTAAGGACTTATTAAACGCATGCCCACATCATGGCTATGAAATTTGGCGGGTTATAAGCTTTTTCTATGAAGGACTAACTTCACCCATGCGCCAATTTGTAGAGATGATGTGTAATGG
This sequence comes from Liriodendron chinense, assembly GCA_003013855.2. Taxonomy (NCBI): domain Eukaryota; kingdom Viridiplantae; phylum Streptophyta; class Magnoliopsida; order Magnoliales; family Magnoliaceae; genus Liriodendron; species Liriodendron chinense. The sequence continues at coordinate 5,297,508 of ML058508.1, read as the reverse complement.
GGATGAGGAGTTCATGAATAAGGAAGCTAATGAAGCATGGGATTATTTAGAAGAATTGGCTGAGAATGTACAGTCTTGGGATACATCAAAACCAACAAATTCCAAGACTGGCCAACAAAAGGAAAAAGGGGGAATTTACGTCTTATCGGAAGAAGATAGCTTAAGTGCACGTGTGGCTAGCCTCATAAGAAAAGTCGAGGCCATGGAATTAGGGAAAGGAGAGACGATCAACTCTAAGGACGTTGAAACTATTTATGGAGTTTGTGCCGGAAATCAATATACAACACAAGACTCAGCAGTTCAAGACATCTTACAAGAACAAGCAAATGCCATAAACAGTTATCAACGGCAATTTGGTGCTCCAAACTCAAACACGTATGATTCTAGTTGGAAGAACCATCCCAACTTCAGTTGGAGGAATGGACCCACTGCGAATGCAACCAATATCCCTCAAGCTCAACCTATACTAGGTCCATCTCTAGTCATTACTCCAAAAGTTATGCTAGAGGAGATGTTGGGTGCATTTGTATCGGTCCAAGCTTAGTGTAACAAGACTAATTCTCTGAAAATAGATGGGTTCATGCAAGAGCAATTGAAATTTAATCAAAATACAACCCAAGCCATTATTGACTTGAAAACCTCAATGGCTAGGGTTGAATCTCACCTCAGTGCTAGGGAGAAAGGCACACTTCCTGCCCAACCTCTTCCTAACCCAATGACCCAATTTGAGATACAAGACGCAAGCTCATCCTCCCAACATATGGAGCATGTTCAAGCTATCACCACTTTGCAAAGTGGGAAAATAATTGATAAATCTAATCCGGTGAAGGCCCTACAGCCTAATGATCCGGAAAATTCCAAAGAGGATGATAGCCCGAACAACACTCCACAAGAAAAAGAACTGGAAAGGCAATACAAGCCGGTTGCCCCGTTTCCACAAAGGTTGATTTCACCCAAACCTATAGACAAAAACCTGGAGATTTTAGAGGTTTTCAAGCAGGTAAAGATTGACATCCCATTGTTGGATGCCATTAAACAAATACCGTCATATGCTAAGTTTTTGAAGAATCTTTGCACGATAAAAAGTAAAATACATGTGCAAAAGAAGGCCTTTTTGACAGAGAATGTAAGCGCCATTATAAATCACGGGATGCCCAAGAAATACAAAGATCCTGGTAGTCCGACAATATCATGCATAATTGGAGACTACCGGGTGAAGCATGCCTTACTTGATCTAGGAGCAAGTGTAAACTTAATACCCTTTTCGGTCTATGAACAATTGGGTTTAGGTGAATTAAAACCCACCAAAACCACATTACAACTCGCTGACCGATCGATTCGTATTCCGAGAGGGGTGATTGAGGACGTTCTTGTCCAAGTTGACAAGGTCTACTACCCAGTGGACTTCATTGTCTTGGACACACAACCCATGGTTAATATTGGCCCTCAAATTCCTGTCATACTTGGCCGCCCATTCCTAGCTACATCAAACGCTATCATAAATTGTAGGAGTGGGGTCATAAAAATGTCCTTTGGTAATATGACGATTGAGTTAAATGCGTTCAATGTTGACAACCAACAAGAGGATGAAGATGAAGAGGTCCACGTAATAAACATGATCAATTCTATCGTGGAAGATGTATCCCTCTCAACTCCTTACCCCAATCACTTAGAAGAAGATGCGGCCTATTCTCTTGATAAGAATGTTGATGTGATAGGGGACATAGTCGCACCTTTTGAGTCGGTATTGGCACATAACGTTAGCCAAGAGAAGGATGTGGAAACAACACTTTATTGTACTGAGAAATCAATTCATATTTCCACACCTCTATGGATCATGCATACCGACCCCTACTAATCCTGGGATGATCCATATTTGCAAAATCAATGCCCAGGAAAATCTAAATGGAGACATATTTTTTCTGATAAATATGACGATGTCTCCTCTTATACATGTGGTGAAAACATTAATGAACCCACTGAAATTCCTTTTTGGAATCTTTAGTGGCTTATCTAGATCACTCAACACGTGTATTGTAACGCAGGATATTGGATGACGTTATTGTAAAACCTTTTGATCTATCTAATGATTCTGCTTGACTTTATGCTTTTGGATGAGTTGTTGGAATTGATCTTCTAGTCTGACGGAGGTGTAGAGTAGTTAGGATTAGGATTTTGTTGCTTTTGTTTGCTTTTGCTTAGGTTTGTTAGAAGGAGGAAGAATTCCACTTTTCACTTTTTTAGGTACTCTCATTCCTCACTCCCTTTTATGTTCATATTGCTCTCATGTTGTGTTCATTGCGCATCTTTTACATTGAAGACAATGCAAGATTTGGTTGGGGGGTGTAGGATCACTTGGATGAATCCAGCATTTTGTAACATTTCGAGCAATTATGTAGAAATTTTTTGATTTTTCTAAAATTTAAGACTCTTTTGGAAAACTTTGTTTCTATGCATTCAAGATGATATGAGCATATGAGGAGGATATATGAAGTGAGTGAGGTTGCAAGTTTTGAATTTCTCATAACATAATGGTTTTATATGTGAATTCTCCTATTTTTGTGATTGATAGAAAATTTGAACACTCTTACACCTAGTTCACATTACACGATTTTCACGGGTTGAAGGGATTATGTGATTTGTGGATTAGTTAGATATTGATTCAAGGTGTTGAGACATCAAGCCGGGGTACTTTGTCCATCCTTGTCCATGGAAAAATAATGAAAGATATGGATTTCTAAAAATCCTATCTAATTTAAAAGAAAAAGAAAAAGGAAGGATGAAATTGGGAATGATGGAAAAATGGTGGAAAATCCGATTAGGGCTACCTACTACCAACTGGGGGATGGTCTACTCGTAACCAAAGTCGGAAATGGGACGTAGTGTGAAAGTCGTCGGAATGACAGTAAGGAAAATTCCTGTCATTGGCTTGTTGTTACTCTATATACCTTGAGATCCATAGCCTAGTTGATTTATGAAGAAGATAACCCTGGAAACTCATGAAAAGAATTTTCACTATGCACACTAGATTGAATTTGTTCAAGTTCTTCTATTTGTCAACCAATCAGTGAGAATTTCATATGGGTGCTTATTATGTTTTGAGAATTTACAGTTTCAACCTCTATCACCTAATTTCTCTAACTCTTACACTTATGTATCTTGGGATGATAGAAGAATGGTTTCTAAAGGAGAGTTGGGTTTTAGAGAATGGAATTGGTTTCACGCATGTTTTGCTCGGTACTAGCAAAATGTTGGTTGGGGGGTGTGTTGAGCTCTTAATTGTGCATATTATAACCCCAATTCATCACTCATTATGCATGTTGTTATGGTTTATAGACTAAACTAATGCATGGATTTGTGATTGTAGGGATGAGAGAGAGGAAGCATCAATTGAAGACTTAAAGATGCTAGTTAGAAGCAAAGAAGATCAAAGGGGCTAAGCGTCAAAGAATGAAAGAAAGAAGTCACAGAAAAGAAGAAAGAAAGCAGAAGAAGGTGCCCACGACCGGTCGTCCGACCGGTCCGCACATGCAACAGAGGAGACCCAGAGGCCACAACTCTCTAGACTGTTCACGACCAATCGTGCGACCGGTCGTCCACTTTTGCGACCGGTCGTGCGGCCGGTCCTTAAATTATTTTTCTGGGTTGAAAATTTTCGAAACTCACTAGACACTTTAATGACGTTTTGAGACCGGTCGTCCAGTATCCACGACCGGTCGTCCAGCCACTGCAACCGGTCGTGCAACCGGTCGCCTGCGTAACGAAACGTATTCTACAAGTCCCGAAAATCTCTGCGCACTGCGTACTCTTACGCAAAATCTAGAAGTTTTCGAGGTTGCGAAGCCTCTCCACTATAAAAGGACACTTAGGGATCGTTCCTAAGATATCTTAGAAGAGTTTAAGCAAGGTTGGAGGCGGCGGAAGTGGATTTCGGAGTTCCACAACTCCTTCTAGTTTGTTTTACTGTTTTATGTTTTTCTTAGTTGTTTCATGTTTCCTTAGATCATGAACGGCTAAACCTCTTAGCTAGGGCTAAGAGGTGAAGCTTGTAGTGAATCTAAGATGTTTCAATTCGTTTAAAGTTGGTTTTAAGATTGAATTTCATGTTTATGAACAATGGTTTGAAGTTTATACAACTTCTAAGTAGTTTTTCTTAGTCTTATGATGACTCATAGATGTTTGGGAGAATTACTTAAGTTCTTAATTGCTTTGTGTTAGTCTAGACCTGTATGATCCGAGGAATTGGAGTACGCTCTAGTACTATAATCGTCATATGGGAACTTCCTACCAAAGTTCTACTTTTCTGAAATTCTATGCTATGTGGGACTGTGCATGTGATTTGAATCAAGTTCAAATCATAATCTAGCCTTGTCTTGTGACAGGACTTGAGGATGGTTATGATTGTGATCTGAGCCTATTGGAATTTGGACTGACCTATGCAATTGAAGCATGCGCAGCCTAGCTTGCATTGAGTGAATCATACACATGGCTCTTACATATGACAGATTGTTGGTTTAACAGCTCTATCATCCGGCTAGATAGATCTTAATATCGATTCTAGTTGAGAGAATGAGAAACCACAACGGATTGAGCATCAAGGATTGCTACAAGTGGATCCTTGAACCCCTAGTGCCTTTTTATAATTGTTTACCTTCAATTTAGTTCAAAGTTGTTACTTACATCAATCTCATACAAAATCTGGTTGTTAGCTTTCAATAGACACTATTGGATGTGTTTGTGAATTCCTACACAAGTCCCTGTGGATCGACCTCGGTCTTACCGAGTTTATTACTACAACGCAACCCTACACTTGTGGAAGCGAACACGAGGAGGGATTGATTCCCAGGCATTCCGCAGTCTTGAGCGGGCAGACAGTTAAGCTTGAGCCGTTATCGATAAGGACCAGCGGGACACAGGGGTCTTTATATCGTAAGGCTATATTGAGGGATCGCCCATGGTCGTGCCCTCCTAGTGATAACTCATTATCAGTAAAGGTGATGGCCCGCGGAGCCAGGAGCTGTTCGATCATCAATGCTATCATTTCAGGTGCTGTATTGGAGGAGACATGGTCATTGCTCAGGGTTTTGGCGAACATTTCTCGGTGTATGTGAGATGTGCAAAGTAGCTCCCATACTGAGATTTGGGCAGGGATTAACTTGAGATGAGTCGCCACATCATATGCAGCTTCATTTTTATTACCCAGGCCCGAGAGAGCACTGTTGAACCTCCAATTTATACATTTGCCAACCCATTACATCACATTATATGCATGGTTTTCATGTTTAAAAGGCCCATCTAATGCATGTTTTGTGATTTTAGGAATGAGAGTGAACTTCACCCAATTGGAGACCAAAAGACCATGTTTAAGAGCCTTTGATGAAGGTCCAAGGTGGACCAAAGAAAGAAGAAAGCAAAGAGAGAGCAAGGAGAGAAGAAAAGAAAGAACAAAAAAAATGCAAAAACTGGGTCCGACCGGTCAAGACCGGTCTAGACTGGTCGGCTGCACTCCCTGGACACCTGCAAGACAAGCTAGACCGGTCAAGACCGGTCGGCCAGCCCTGTCCGACCGGTCAAGACCGGTCGGCCATACAATTTTTCACTTCCAGATTTCAGGCAGCAAGCTATTCCCGTGTTTGATTTTTTGGACCAGTTTTCTGGGCCCATCTTGATGACATTTGGAAATCCAAGACTTCCATGTCGAAGAGGATCTCAACGCCGAACTAACCCAAGTGGTTTCGTGTCGATCGGAGCTACGAATTGATTGTGGTGGCCAAAACAATACGAACTATCCAGAAAGTTTCAGATTTCACTGTTCAACTCTGGGCCGGTCCAGGTGACCCATCATTGATGATATGAAGAATCTACTTTGACCATCTTTTAGACCACATCCATATATGAATAACCACAAAAGTTTCATATCAAAAGGATGTGTGGTTTGATCGTACCGGTTGAAGAAAGATGGACCATCCAGAAAGATCCAATTGCGCAGAGTTTATAAAAGCCCTAAGTGTTCTAATTTTCGGACCACATTTTGGGATTGTTTTGAAAAATCTAATCCGTATATCATGTAGAGGAGGAAGTGTTCTACCAAAGTTTAAAATTTGGGATCAATCCGACATCTGTACACTCCGGAGCGTTGAAAGCAAAATGACTGATTCTGAAGGTACCCGAAGTGCGCGATTTTAAGAGGCGGTCCGTGATCTGATTGGTGGGCCCATTCAGAAGATAATCTTGGAAATATAAATCATCTATGGGGAAGATCACATTACAAGGAAGCTACAAATCAAATTTGAAGGCAATCCGACCATTGGTTAAGCCGTACCAAGCGAAACAAATTCTGCTATGTTGTTGTACTATTGCTGCACTATAAAAGGAGGTGCTCTCTTCTATTCCAAAAAAAGCAAGGACGTGGGAAGCAAGGAGTTCAAGTCATAGGAGGCTTCCTAGCCTCCTCCAGCTAGTTTTTCTTCCTTTTCTTAGTTCTAGTTCTAGTTTTAATATGCTTTTCCTTAGCTAACCTCTTAGCTAGAGCTAGAGGTGAAATTTGTAGTTGGTTCCAATGCTTTAATTCTTTTATTTCAAGTACTATTTTCTTAATTTTGGATTTTGAAGTTCTAGTTTGAATAAAGTTTGATTTTTTAGAAGTTTTGTGAGAGTTTGTGTGCTCCGGACATGAGTTCCTTGCAATTCTCTGAGATTACCATGATTGGGTTGTTTGAATTAGAATTGTAGTAACCCTTGAGCATGCCATAGTCCATAGGCATGGCTGTTACTCCGAAGGCTACAAGTTCAAGTTTTATGTGCTCCATTAGAACTAGAAATCTGATTTCCAGATTAAGTGGGACTGTTTGTGCTTGAATGTTATATCTTCCAATTAGATGAGAGATAGGACTTTGATTCTAATTGTGTTGTACTTGGATGAATGGATTGGCATTGGACTACTACAAGTGGATCCTTGATGCTCTAGTTCTTCTTATTTTCAGATTTTCTTATTTCATGTGAAAAACTACTTCCTTAAACTTCTTAGATTCTAGTTATTAGAGTACTTGGAATTGTTTACCTCTTTCCCTGTGGATCGACCTCGGTCTTACCGAGATTTATTACTACATCGCAGCCTTACACTTGAGGCGAGCGAATAAGTTTTTGGCGCCGTTGTCGGGGAAAAAGGTTAAACGGTTCTAATTATTCTAGTAGCTATAGATTAATCTTAGTTAGGTAGGATTTTTAGTTTTTATAGAAGATTTTCTGATTTTTTTTTAGATTACTAACATTTTTTTTTTTTTTTGTAGGACATTTGTTGCTGACATAGATCTCACTCTATTGGGTAACATCTCCCCATCTTTCTTATTTTTGTTCTTTTTCCTAGATTAGGGTAGTTTCCAATTCCTTAAAATTTCATCATGTATGATTGAACGAATGGTGCGTACAAGTACCTTTTGGAGGATGAGACGTCGAATTGGGAGACCCAAAATCTTTATGATTGGAACCATTATAAGCATAAGTATTTTTCTGAGATTCAATCAACCTCCACTACCTCCCCACGTAAGAGGATGCATGATTACATTACTGAAAACAATACACATATTGAGACACAACGTAAGACGATGGGGGAATACCGGAACGAAGCAAAATTGGATAACCATCCGGGAAAAACATTACGTAATTACCGGATTGAAAATAACATGAGTGTTCCACCGGTTATGGTAGGAGGTGTGCAACAACAAAAGGGACAGGTGAATAGTAGCCAACCGGTTAAGACAATGCGTGATTACTTGTATGGATATGCCCATCAACCATCATATAACTTTTCATCCTACAATGCGTACGGTCTTAATTGGGAAAACCATCATTCTCCTTGTTCAAGGGAGGAACCAACCATGCTTATTAACAATCACCCTAAAACGTCTTCCTCTTTTGATGATAAGTATACATAAATGCTTGAGGAAATATGGAATGAGTATGTGGATGAACAATTAAATCCATCTTCCTCACCATCTTATGAAGACGTTGAGCCCGAAATTGGGGGCATCGAATCTGTCACGCCCTGAAATTCGCAACTCGAGTATAATAACCCAAAGCCCGAGTTCCAGAGTGTGAATTGAAAATTCGAGCATAGCTTCCTTGAGATTCCATTCCACACATCGCATAACTAAAATAAATCCCAAATATAAAGTTTCTTTTCCACTAATATCTTATTACATTAAATTTTACAAGATAAAATAGATCGACTACAGTTGGCGTTTGGGTAACACGTGACCATCTGAATACTCTGCGCTGTCTATGTCTTGTTCTCCCTGAAAACCTGCAAGAACTGTGGTGATTTTGGTGAGCTAAAAGCCCAGTGAGGTCATTTCCATCACATGTAATATTCCAGTTAATAAGAGACAGGATGTGAATCATCAACGGATAGAATTGTATGAAATGTACAAAGATAAGGTTATAATTGATACACTCTATGTTTTATTATGAATGAAACATGATTGTCATGATGTCATGTATGTTATGATACGTGTGAGAGCAACAAACGTCTAGGAACTCGTTGCCACTGAACATTAAGAACCTGTCGCAAATCAACCATGCTCACCTAACCGGTACAACGAGGCGGCAAATCAACCATGCACGCCAGTGGGCAAATCAACCATGCACCACTGATCCAACCGAGCAAATCAACCATGCTCAATAAGTGAAACGACCAGAACTCGCTGCCACTGAACATTAGGAACCTGTCGCAAATCAACCATGCTCACCTAACCGGTACAGCGAGGCGGCAAATCAACCATGCACGCCAGGAGTCAAATCAACCATGCTCCTGTTCTGTCGCCGTGTATAAATGTATGCACATGTCATGAATTTATGGAAGCATTCATCAAGCACATAATGCAATTCATCATTCAATCAAATCACACCATGCCTGCATTAACTTCGTTAGGTTCTCTTTATTCAAACCCTAGGTGACTGTCTATTAGGAAGTGTTAGTGACAACACTACGTAGAATTTGGCTAATGCTACAACTATTTAGGGTTGTACATTGTTGACATCGTAAGTATGTAGCCTAAGTCAAGCGTATTCCTAAAAATTTGGTTTGCACAACAAGAGGGAGAAATTGAGGAAAGGAACCAACAAGAAAGAAAATAAATTTGGTTTGCACAACAAGAAGGAGAAATTGAGGAAATGAACCAACAAGAAAGAAAATATGAAAAGAATGATTGGGAGAATGGAAACGAAAGATGAATCCTTTACCTAGGATCAGAGATACTATTCTAAACTCAATTTAGAAAGAGATTGATGAAGTGATCTTTACTAAAGATTCATTAGGTGAAATAATAAGGAGAATTGAAACTTGAATGTAGAGAATAGCGCACATATATTAAAAGAGAAATCAACTAGAAGTTTCTGAGATGAATCACTCACCTGCAACGATCTCTAGGCTTCAAACAAGCCCAAACTTGAATCTGAGTTGGCTCATCGAGTCGACTCAGTTTCTTCTTTCTTTCTCTTCCTTCTTCCTTATTCCTTCTTCTCTTTCTTCTTCTTTCTTTCTTCCTCTTTCTTCTTTTCTTTCTTATTCTTCCTGGAAGTGATCAGACAGCAGCAACAGCCGGATGAAACCCACCCCTCCACACGATCTATCTCTCTCTCTTCCTCTCTCTCTCTTTCTCTCTCTACCCGAGCTTCTCTCTCTCTCTACGTTTCTTTTCTCGAAAAAGACACCTAGGGGGTTTTATACACTACCCTAGACGTATTTGGACAGTCCAAGATGGACTTGGATGGCTTGTGTTCGCGGTACTACAACCGGACCGAAGGTGGTGGAGTTTGAGTTGGAGAAGGAGACCGAATGGTTTTTGGGACTCCTTTGTATATGAGGCTCGTTGGAAAGCTAGGTGGGGCCCACACGATGCTACACACAAGTTTTGAGAGGCCCATGCACATCAGGGAGGTGGATCTTGATTTTCTTTTGTTAGAACGGTGGATTGAAGTGATCCCCACAGTCGACCGAAGACGTTGAGACCACCCACCCCTAATGTCTGGGTGAGGCGCACACCGGATGAATGGATCGGATCAACTGATAGGGGCCACCGTGATGGACGGTGCAGGCCGCTAATGGCGGCAGCGGCAGCGCTGTCGCTGTACAGTTGAAGAAGAACACGGATTTCCCGTCCGTTTCCTTGCAATGCACGTGGTCAACGCGTGTTGACCGAACGTCATTCATGCACGTTGTGCACGTGGGTCCCACCCTGATGTATATGCAAAATCCACTCCACTCATCAGGTAGGCCACATGATTTTAAGGCATGACACCAAAAATGAGGTAGATACGAGTCCTGGGTGGGCCACACTACACAAAAACATGCTGAGAATATCCCACGTTAAAACCAATTAACGTTTGCATGCTTCTCTCACATACATAATATGGAAAATACCAACTTTGCCCTTTTCTTTGGTTTTGACTTCAACCACCTGTAGCGATCACGTACACTGTCAATTTTCGGTGAAACTTCACCAAGGCCTGTCATTTTTCGCGCTCTTTATACAGGTTAAGTTTGGGCCTTGATCTCTTACAGATGACCAAGATGCCTTTTTAGTGATCCATCACACTCGGTGATCCAAAGTGACATTTGTACATATCCAATAGAAAATTTAACCGGTAGCCTTGGTATATATCCTATGATCTTCGAAATGGTCGGTTCGGTTTGTTATTTAGGTGGCCCAATTAGCGGATGCAAATTCGATGGATGGTTATATGAAAGGCTAATTTTTTTCTGATTAGATGTTTATGTTCTTAAGCACAATTATGAGTTATTGCACGGTCAGTTTCTCAAACTGATATTCATAATATGGTCTTTGGGTGGCCTATTGGTGAGACATATACACCGTTAGACTTTAATGACTTGTCTAGTCATGAAATTTCATCCGATCACAGTTTTGACGGTAGGTTAAGCATTTGAATGTATGATAAACAAGATGAACGGATCAGAATGTTAAATTGATTTGTGTATGAACGGCTATGGAGATCAAGGGGTTTAGTTTACTATGATCGGCTTGTCCAAAATCGAGGTGGACGGTCAGATATTCCTACCTAGCAATGATAGATCATTCTAACGGTCCGTCTATTGACTTAACTAAGTACACTAAGTTTTTAAAGTCTTAAAAGTGTTAGAATACGTATAAAAGTGTGATGTGTGTGTATGCGTATGAACGACGCGGCCTAAAATTTAAATTCTAATGTGTGAACTATAACACTCGTGTACCTACTCGTGTACTAAATTTTTCGGGGTATTACATTCCACCACCCTTATACAAAATTTCGTCCTCGAAATTCAAACAAACCCACTACGCTAAAAGACGATTACTACGGTGTGTCTATGCCCTACAAGCCATGGGTTTATGTGCTCACAAGTGTCTGTAATGACTTATATGACTTCGGGTTCTTACAATCTACCCCCCTTATGAGAATCTCGTCCTCGAGATTCAACCATAATCGCAACCAAGCTTTCGCTATGCACTCCGATGTGCCTAAGTGAACGCTATGACTAAGAGAAGAAAGTCAACAATAACATCCCAACAAAAGCAATGTCACAAACAAGACAATCAATCACAGTACAAACAATGAAACAAGGAAAACAAAGAGTCCAAATAAAAGAAACATCACAGATAAAACTTACAGACACCCCAACCTCAACATTACAGACTTGATCCTACAAGCAACGTCACTAGTAAAATAAAGGTCACAACACAACAACACCCTTATGTAGAAGCAAGCAATTTGACAACCTTGCAACCAAAACAAACATCAATAAAAACAAATACAAACATCAAGTACAATAGTAACAAAATCATACATGGCGCACCCATTTCTATGTGTCTATACGCTATCCTATTATCTAGTTCCCTACTACACTTTCCTATGTTCATCTATAGACCTTACTTCAATTTTCTTAAAGTATATTGCCCAAAACTATCATCAGGTTCTCTATGACCCATATTATAAACCCTAGTGTAACATATACCTAGACCCTCAAAGGAATCTAAAGCCTAGGCTTTGACACCCTAAATGATCTTTCATGTTTAACCTATCTATAACCGTCATCAATCAAACTACCACTTTAGTTTTTAAGAAAGGTTCTAGCTAAGACTTTACTAGACATCATGACCCTAACCCCAACTTCACTAGGTGCTAGCCCTAACCCTGGGCACTTTGGAATTCTCGAAATCTCTCTCTGATACCAAACTGTCACGCCCTGAAATTCGCAACTCGAGTATAATAACCCAAAGCCCGAGTTCCAGAGTGTGAATTGAAAATTCGAGCATAGCTTCCTTGAGATTCCATTCCACACATCGCATAACTAAAATAAATCCCAAATATAAAGTTTCTTTTCCACTAATATCTTATTACATTAAATTTTACAAGATAAAATAGATCGACTACAGTTGGCGTTTGGGTAACACGTGACCATCTGAATACTCTGCGCTGTCTATGTCTTGTTCTCCCTGAAAACCTGCAAGAACTGTGGTGATTTTGGTGAGCTAAAAGCCCAGTGAGGTCATTTCCATCACATGTAATATTCCAGTTAATAAGAGACAGGATGTGAATCATCAACGGATAGAATTGTATGAAATGTACAAAGATAAGGTTATAATTGATACACTCTATGTTTTATTATGAATGAAACATGATTGTCATGATGTCATGTATGTTATGATACGTGTGAGAGCAACAAACGTCTAGGAACTCGTTGCCACTGAACATTAGGAACCTGTCGCAAATCAACCATGCTCACCTAACCGGTACAACGAGGCGGCAAATCAACCATGCACGCCAGTGGGCAAATCAACCATGCACCACTGATCCAACCGAGCAAATCAACCATGCTCAATAAGTGAAACGACCAGAACTCGCTGCCATTGAACATTAGGAACCTGTCGCAAATCAACCATGCTCACCTAACCGGTACAGCGAGGCGGCAAATCAACCATGCACGCCAGGAGTCAAATCAACCATGCTCCTGTTCTGTCGCCGTGTATAAATGTATGCACATGTCATGAATTTATGGAAGCATTCATCAAGCACATAATGCAATTCATCATTCAATCAAATCACACCATGCCTGCATTAACTTCGTTAGGTTCTCTTTATTCAAACCCTAGGTGACTGTCTATTAGGAAGTGTTAGTGACAACACTACGTAGAATTTGGCTAATGCTACAACTATTTAGGGTTGTACATTGTTGACATCGTAAGTATGTAGCCTAAGTCAAGCGTATTCCTAAAAATTTGGTTTGCACAACAAGAGGGAGAAATTGAGGAAAGGAACCAACAAGAAAGAAAATAAATTTGTTTTGCACAACAAGAAGGAGAAATTGAGGAAATGAACCAACAAGAAAGAAAATATGAAAAGAATGATTGGGAGAATGGAAACGAAAGATGAATACTTTACCTAGGATCAGAGATACTATTCTAAACTCAATTTAGAAAGAGATTGATGAAGTGATCTTTACTAAAGATTCATTAGGTGAAATAATAAGGAGAATTGAAACTTGAACGTAGAGAATAGCGCACATATATGAAAAGAGAAATCAACTAGAAGTTTCTGAGATGAATCACTCACCTGCAACGATCTCTAGGCTTCAAACAAGCCCAAACTTGAATCTGAGTTGGCTCATCGAGTCGACTCAGTTTCTTCTTTCTTTCTCTTTCTTCTTTTCTTCTTCTTCCTTATTCCTTCTTCTCTTTCTTCTTCTTTCTTTCTTCCTCTTTCTTCTTTTCTTTCTTATTCTTCCTGGAAGTGATCAGACAGCAGCAACAGCCGGATGAAACCCACCCCTCCACACGATCTATCTCTCTCTCTTCCTCTCTCTCTCTTTCTCTCTCTACCCGAGCTTCTCTCTCTCTCTACGTTTCTTTTCTCGAAAAAGACACCTAGGGGGGTTTTATACACTACCCTAGATGTATTTGGACAGTCCAAGATGGACTTGGATGGCTTGTGTTCGCGGTACTACAACCGGACCGAAGGTGGTGGAGTTTGAGTTGTAGAAGGAGACCGAATGGTTTTTGGGACTCCTTTGTATATGAGGCTCGTTGGAAAGCTAGGTGGGGCCCACACGATGCTACACACAAGTTTTGAGAGGCCCATGCACATCAGGGAGGTGGATCTTGATTTTCTTTTGTTAGAACGGTGGATTGAAGTGATCCCCACAGTCGACCGAAGACGTTGAGACCACCCACCCCTAATGTCTGGGTGAGGCGCACACCGGATGAATGGATCGGATCAACTAATAGGGGCCACCGTGATGGACGGTGCAGGCCGCTAATGGCGGCAGCAGCAGCGCTGTCGCTGTACAGTTGAAGAAGAACACGGATTTCCCGTCCGTTTCCTTGCAATGCACGTGGTCAACGCGTGTTGACCGAACGTCATTCATGCACGTTGTGCACGTGGGTCCCACCCTGATGTATATGCAAAATCCACTCCACTCATCAGGTAGGCCACATGATTTTAAGGCATGACACCAAAAATGAGGTAGATACGAGTCCTGGGTGGGCCACACTACACAAAAACATGCTGAGAATATCCCACGTTAAAACCAATTAACGTTTGCATGCTTCTCTCACATACATAATATGGAAAATACCAACTTTGCCCTTTTCTTTGGTTTTGACTTCAACCACCTGTAGCGATCACGTACACTGTCAATTTTCGGTGAAACTTCACCAAGGCCTGTCATTTTTCGCGCTCTTTATACAGGTTAAGTTTGGGCCTTGATCTCTTACAGATGACCAAGATGCCTTTTTAGTGATCCATCACACTCGGTGATCCAAAGTGACATTTGTACATATCCAATAGAAAATTTAACCGGTAGCCTTGGTATATATCCTATGATCTTCGAAATGGTCGGTTCGGTTTGTTATTTAGGTGGCCCAATTAGCGGATGCAAATTCGATGGATGGTTATATGAAAGGCTAATTTTTTTCTGATTAGATGTTTATGTTCTTAAGCACAATTATGAGTTATTGCACGGTCAGTTTCTCAAACTGATATTCATAATATGGTCTTTGGGTGGCCTATTGGTGAGACATATACACCGTTAGACTTTAATGACTTGTCTAGTCATGAAATTTCATCAGATCACAGTTTTGACGGTAGGTTAAGCATTTGAATGTATGATAAACAAGATGAACGGATCAGAATGTTAAATTGATTTGTGTATGAGCGGCTATGGAGATCAAGGGGTTTAGTTTACTATGATCGGCTTGTTCAAAATCGAGGTGGACGGTCAGATATTCCTACCTAGCAATGATAGATCATTCTAACGGTCCGTCTATTGACTTAACTAAGTACACTAAGTTTTTAAAGTCTTAAAGTGTTAGAATACGTATAAAAGTGTGATGTGTGTGTATGCGTATGAACGACGCGGCCTAAAATTTAAATTCTAGTGTGTGAACTATAACACTCGTGTACCTACTCGTGTACTAAATTTTTCGGGGTATTACAGAATCAATCCCCTCTAATGAGGATGATGGGGCTACCCAAGTCCCACCTTCTTCGGATTTAATGGATAGACTTTTAAAGGAGATTGATTTCGATGATCCCAATGTCATCATCAATTATGGTGAGTCCACTATCTCTTTTGGATGCTTTGAACTTAGTGATGAAGAGATTTCAATGACGGATGAGGAACCCGAGGAATCCATAAAATTTGAAAGTAGTAGTGGGGTTGACTACAATGAGGGTTTGGTGAATGGTTATGAGCTTATGGTTTCTTTCTCCCATGGGCATAATGATTATGAGTCTCTAGAGGATATGCATGTTAGAGAGACGGCCGAAGTTGATATTTTTGAGTCACTCCACCAACTTGCCATGTTTAATTTTAATGTGGAGAATGAGACTCCCATGAGTGAAAATTCAGATTCTTTGGACGAATGTTTGGCTCACTTTGAAAATTCAAACGACCCTATTATTCAAGAGATTGTTAAAGCCTTGCATACTTCCGACTCGGTGCCTCATACTAGTTATGGAGAACCTAGTTTGGAAGAATTCCACTCCATGGAGGCAGAGTCCGTCACCATCGAAACTGAATTTTTGCACTCACTCAAGCAAGATCATGATCCTTCATCCGACTATCTCGATTTCCTAGAGGAATGCTTGGCCCAATCTTATGATCTTGATGATGAGATGATTAAGGAGTTGGACATTTTGTTAGACACGGTGTTGGTGCCTGAAGAACACCATTCCACTATTTTACACTCTTTACCATTTTTTGTGGAAGCACCATATAATTCTGAATTTGTGGAGGAGACATCTTTAACCAATGAAAACTTGATAAATGTCTCTCCACCATCATGGGTCCTTCAGCACAGTGAAAATTCTGATTGGGATGACCCATTTTTAATCAATCATAACCCAAATCAGAATTTAAGGAGATATCTTTTTGCTGCTCTTATCTCCTCCTATCATGCATGTGGTGCACATAAATATTGGACTTCAATGGAGACAAGCACCCATGTCTACTGTCGAGCAGGACTTTGAATGGTCCTCATGAAAAATTTATTGAAATTCATGAAGATCCTGCTCAAATTTGATCATGTAGTCGATCGGACTAATCAAAGGTAGGTAGGTAGGTAGGTTAGGATTTATTTTTTCTGAAATTAGGATTGAATAAGTCTCATCGAGACAATGGAAGATGCTAGCATTGATCAACTTGCTACCTCAGGTATTCTCGTTCTCACTCTCCTTTGTTTTATTTCATTGCTCCCATGTCATGCTTATTGTATATCTTGTTACATTGAGGACAATGTAAGATTTTGGTTGGGGGGTGAGATGAGATCCTTCATCTAGCATGATGCAACATTTCGAGCCTCATATGCGCAAATTTTTTCGAATTTTCTAAAATTTCAAAACTCTTTTAGAAAACCTTATTTCCACGCATTCGAGATGATAGGAGTATAAGAAGAGGAGATACGAAGTGTGTGAGGTTGTAAGTCTTGAATTTCTCCCAACATAATGGTTTTATGTGTTAGTTCCCCTATTGTTGTGATCGATAGAAAATTTGAACACTTTTTACACCCAGTTCACATCACACGATTTTCATGGGTTGAAAGGATTATGTGATTTATGGATTAGCTAGACTTTGATTTAAAGGTGTTGAGAAACCAAGCCGGGGTATTTTGTCCATCCTTGTCCATGGAAAAATAACGAAAGATATGGATTTATAAAAATCCTATCTAAATTAAAAGAAAAAGAAAAAGAAATGATGAAATCGAGAATGATGGAAAAATGGTGGAAAATTCCGAAAAGGGCTACCTATTACCAACCAGGGGATGGTCTACCCGTAACCAAAGCCGGAAATGGGACGTAGTGTGAAAGCCGTCGGAAGGACGGTAAGGCAAATTCCTGTCATTGGCTTGTTGTTGCTCTGTGCACCTTGAAATTTATAGTTTAGTTGATTTATGAAGAAGATAATCCCAGAAACTCATGAGATGAACTTTCACTATGCACACTAGGTTGAATTTGTTCGAGTTCTTCTATTTATCAATCAATCAGTGGGAATTTCATATGGACACTTATTATGTTCTAAGAGATTAAGGTTTTAATGTCTATCACCTAATTTTTTCAAATTTTATACTTGTATGTCTTGAAATGGATAGAAACAAGGTTTCTGAAGGAGAGTTGGGTTTTGGAGGTTTGAACTTGTTTGAGCATGTTTTGCTCGGGACTAGCAAAAAGCTGGTTGGGGGGTGTGTTGAACCTCCAATTTATACATTTGCCAACCCATTACATCACATTATATGCATGGTTTTCATGTTTAAAAGGCCCATCTAATGCATGTTTTGTGATTTTAGGAATGAGAGTGAACTTCACCCAATTGGAGACCAAAAGACCATGTTTAAGAGCCTTTGATGAAGGTCCAAGGTGGACCAAAGAAAGAAGAAAGCAAAGAGAGAGCAAGGAGAGAAGAAAAGAAAGAACAAAAAAAATGCAAAAACTGGGTCCGACCGGTCGGCTGCACTCCCTGGACACCTGCAAGACAAGCTAGACCGGTCAAGACCGGTCGGCCATACAATTTTTTACTTCCAGATTTCAGGCAGCAAGCTATTCCCGTGTTTGATTTTTCGGACCAGTTTTCTGGGCCCATCTTGATGATATTTGAAAATCCAACACATCCATGTCGAAGAGGAGCTCAACGTCGAACTAACCCAAGTGGTTTCGTGTCGATCGGAGCTACGAATTGATCGTGGTGGCCAAAACAATACGAACTATCCAGAAAGTTTCAGATTTCACTGTTCAACTCTGGGCCGGTCCAGGTGACCCATCATTGATGATATGAAGAATCTACTTTGACCATCTTTTAGACCACATCCATATATGAATAACCACAAAAGTTTCATATCAAAAGGATGTGTGGTTTGATCGTACCGGTTGAAGAAAGATGGACCATCCAGAAAGATCCAATTGCGCAGAGTTTATAAAAGCCCTAAGTGTTCTAATTTTCGGACCACATTTTGGGATTGTTTTGAACAATCTAATCCGTCTATCATGTAGAGGAGGAAGTGTTCTACCAAAATTTAAAATTTGAGATCAATCCAACATCTGTACACTCCGGAGCGTTAAAAGCAAAATGACTGATTCTGAAGGTACCCGAAGTGCGCGATTTTGAGAGGCGGTCCGTGATCTGATTGGTGGGCCCATTCAGAAGATAATCTTGGAAATCTAAATCATCTATGGGGAAGATCACATTACAAGGAAGCTACAAATCAAATTTGAAGGCAATCCGACCATTGGTTAAGCCGTACCAAGCGAAACAAATTCTGCTATGTTGTTGTACTATTGCTGCACTATAAAAGGAGGTGCTCTCTTCTATTCCAAAAAAAGCAAGGACGTGGGAAGCAAGGAGTTCAAGTCATAGGAGGCTTCCTAGCCTCCTCCAGCTAGTTTTTCTTCCTTTTCTTAGTTCTAGTTCTAGTTTTAATATGCTTTTCCTTAGCTAACCTCTTAGCTAGAGCTAGAGGTGAAATTTGTAGTTGGTTCCAATGCTTTAATTCTTTTATTTCAAGTATCATTTTCTTAATTTTGGATTTTGAAGTTCTAGTTTGAATAAAGTTTGATTTTTTAGAAGTTTTGTGAGAGTTTGTGTGCTCCGTACATGAGTTCCTTGCAATTCTCTGAGATTACCATGATTGGGTTGTTTGAATTAGAATTGTAGTAACCCTTGAGCATGCCATAGTCCATAGGCATGGCTGTTACTCCGAAGGCTACAAGTTCAAGTTCTATGTGCTCCATTAGAACTAGAAATCTGATTTCCAGATTAAGTGGGACTGTTTGTGCTTGAATGTTATATCTTCCAATTAGATGAGAGATAGGACTTTGATTCTAATTGTGTTGTACTTGGATGAATGGATTGGCATTGGACTACTACAAGTGGATCCTTGATGCTCTAGTTCTTCTTATTTTCAGATTTTCTTATTTCATGTGAAAAATTACTTCCTTAAACTTCTTAGATTCTAGTTATTAGAGTACTTGGAATTGTTTACCTCTTTCCCTGTGGATCGACCTCGGTCTTACCGAGATTTATTACTACATCGCAGCCTCACACTTGGGGCGAGCGAATAAGTTTTTGGCGCCGTTGCCGGGGAAAAAGGTTAAACGGTTCTAATTATTCTAGTAGCTATAGATTAATCTTAGTTAGGTAGGATTTTTAGTCTTTATAGAAGTAGATTTTCTAATTTTTTTTAGATTACTAACATTTTTTTTTATTTTGTAGGACATTGTTGCTGACATAGATCTCACTCTATTGGGTAACGTCTCCCCATCTTTCTTCTTTTTGTTCTTTTTCCTAGATTAAGGTAGTTTCCAATTCCTTAAAATTTCATCATGTATGATTGGACGAATGGTGCGTACAAGTACCTTTTGGAGGATGAGACATCGAATTGGGAGACCCAAAATCTTTATGATTGGAACCATTATAAGCATAAGTATTTTTCTGAGATTCAATCAACCTCCATTACCTCCCCACGTAAGACGATGCATGATTACATTAATGAAAACAATACACATATTGAGACACAACGTAAGACGATGGGGTAATACCGGAACGAAGCAAAATTGGATAACCATCCGGGAAAAACATTACATGATTACCGGATTGAAAATAACATGAGTGTTCCACCGGTTATGGTAGGAGGTGTGCAACAACAAAAGGGACAGGTGAATAGTAGCCAACCGGTTAAGACAATGCGTGATTACTTGTATGGATATGCCCATCAACCATCATATAACTTTTCATCCTACAATGCGTACGGTCTTAATTGGGAAAACCATCATTCTCCTTGTTCAAGGGAGGAACCAACCATGGTTATTAACAATCACCCTAAAACGTCTTCCTCTTTTGATGATAAGTATACATAAATGCTTGAGGAAATATGGAATGAGTATGTGGATGAACAATTAAATCCATCTTCCTCACCATCTTATGAAGACGTTAAGCCCGAAATTGGGGGCATCGAATCAATCCCCTCTAATGAGGATGATGGGGCTACCCAAGTCCCACCTTCTTCGGATTTAATGGATAGACTTTTAAAGGAGATTGATTTCGATGATCCCAATGTCATCATCAATTATGGTGAGTCCACTATCTCTTTTGGATGCTTTGAACTTAATGGTGAAGAGATTTCAATGACGGTTGACGAACCCGAGGAATCTATAAAATTTGAAAGTGGTAGTGGGGTTGACTACAATGAGGGTTTGGTGAATGGTTATGAGCTTATGGTTTCTTTTTCCCATGGGCATAATGATTATGAGTCTCTAGAGGATATGCATGCTAGAGAGACGGCCGAAGTTGATATTTTTGAGTCACTTCCACCAACTTGCCATGTTTAATTTTAATGTGGAAAATGAGACTCCCATGAGTGAAAATTCAGATTCTTTGGACGAATGCTTGGCTCACTTTGAAAATTCAAACGACCCTATTATTCAAGAGATTGTTAAAGCCTTGCATACTTCCGACTCGGTGCCTCATACTAGTTATGGAGAACCTAGTTTGGAAGAATTCCACTCCATGGAGGGAGAGTCCGTCACCATCGAAACTGAATTTTTGCACTCACTCAAGCAAGATCATGATCCTTCATCCGACTATCTCGATTTCCTAGAGGAATGCTTGGCCCAATCTTATGATATTGATGATGAGATGATTAAGGAGTTGGACATTTTGTTAGACACGGTGTTGGTGCCTGAAGAACACCATTCCACTATTTTACACTCTTTACCATTTTTTGTGGAAGCACCATATAATTCTGAATTTGTGGAGGAGACATCTTTAACCAATGAAAACTTGATAAATGTCTCTCCACCATCATGGGTCCTTCAGCCCAGTGAAAATTCTGATTGGGATGACCCATTTTTAATCAATCATAACCCAAATCAGAATTTAAGGAGATATCTTTTTGCTGCTCTTATCTCCTCCTATCATGCATGTGGTGCACATAAATATTGGACTTCAATGGAGACAAGCACCCACGTCTACTGTCGAGCAGGACTTTGAATGGTCCTCATGAAAAATTTATTGAAATTCATGAAGATCCTGCTCAAATTTGATCATGTAGTCGATCAGACTAATCAAAGGTAGGTAGGTAGGTAGGTTAGGATTTATTTTTTCTGAAATTAGGATTGAATAAGTCTCATCGAGACAATGGAAGATGCTAGCATTGATCAACTTGCTACCTCAGGTATTCTCATTCTCACTCTCCTTTGTTTTATTTCATTGCTCCCATGTCATGCTTATTGTATATCTTGTTACATTGAGGACAATGTAAGATTTTGGTTGGGGGGTGAGATGAGATCCTTCATCTAGCATGATGCAACATTTCGAGCCTCATATGCGCAAATTTTTTCAAATTTTCTAAAATTTCAAAACTCTTTTAGAAAACCTTATTTCCACGCATTCGAGATGATAGGAGTATAAGAAGAGGAGATACGAAGTGTGTGAGGTTGTAAGTCTTGAATTTCTCCCAACATAATGGTTTTATATGTTAGTTCCCCTATTGTTGTGATCGATAGAAAATTTGAACACTTTTTACACCCAGTTCACATTACACGATTTTCATGGGTTGAAAGGATTATGTGATTTATGGATTAGCTAGACTTTGATTTAAAGGTGTTGAGAAACCAAGCCGGGGTATTTTGTCCATCCTTGTCCATGGAAAAATAACGAAAGATATGGATTTATAAAAATCCTATCTAAATTAAAAGAAAAAGAAAAAGAAATGATGAAATCAGGAATGATGGAAAAATGGTGGAAAATTCTGAAAAGGGCTACCTATTACCAACCAGGGGATGGTCTACCCGTAACCAAAGCCGGAAATGGGACGTAGTGTGAAAGCCGTCGGAAGGACGGTAAGGCAAATTCCTGTCATTGGCTTGTTGTTGCTCTGTGCACCTTGAGATTTATAGTTTAGTTGATTTATGAAGAAGATAATCCCAGAAACTCATGAGATGAACTTTCACTATGCACACTAGGTTGAATTTGTTCGAGTTCTTCTATTTATCAATCAATCAGTGGGAATTTCATATGGACACTTATTATGTTCTAAGAGTTTAAGGTTTTAATGTCTATCACCTAATTTTTTCAAATTTTATACTTGTATGTCTTGAAATGGATAGAAACATGGTTTCTGAAGGAGAGTTGGGTTTTGGAGGTTTGAACTTGTTTCACGCATGTTTTGCTCGGGACTAGCAAAAAGCTGGTTGGGGGGTGTGTTGAACCTCTAATTTATACATTTGCCAACCCATTACATCACATTATATGCATGGTTTTCATGTTTAAAAGGCCCATCTAATGCATGTTTTGTGATTTTAGGAATGAGAGTGAACTTCACCCAATTGGAGACCAAAAGACCATGTTTAAGAGCCTTTGATGAAGGTCCAAGGCGGACCAAAGAAAGAAGAAAGCAAAGAGAGAGCAAGGAGAGAAGAAAAGAAAGAACAAAAAAAATGCAAAAACTGGGTCCGACCGGTCAAGACCGGTCTAGACCGGTCGGCTGCACTCCCTGGACACCTGCAAGACAAGCTAGACCGGTAAAGACCGGTCGGCCAGCCCTGTCCGACCGGTCAAGACCGGTCGGCCATACAATTTTTCACTTCCAGATTTCAGGCAGCAAGCTATTCCCGTGTTTGATTTTTCGAACTAGTTTTCTGGGCTCATCTTGATGATATTTGGAAATACAACACATCCATGTCGAAGAGGAGCTCAACGCCGAACTAACCCAAGTGGTTTCATGTCGATCGGAGCTACGAATTGATCGTGGTGGCCAAAACAATACGAACTATCCAGAAAGTTTCAGATTTCACTGTTCAACTCTGGGCCGGTCCAGGTGACCCATCATTGATGATATGAAGAATCTACTTTGACCATCTTTTAGACCACATCCATATATGAATAACCACAAAAGTTTCATATCAAAAGGATGTGTGGTTTGATCGTACCGGTTGAAGAAAGATGGACCATCCAGAAAGATCCAATTACGCAGAGTTTATAAAAGCCCTAAGTGTTCTAATTTTCGAACCACATTTTGGGATTGTTTTGAACAATCTAATCCGTCTATCATGTAGAGGAGGAAGTGTTCTACCAAAGTTTAAAATTTGAGATCAATCCAACATCTGTACACTCCGGAGCGTTGAAAGCAAAATGACTGATTCTGAAGGTACCCGAAGTGCGCGATTTTGAGTGGCGGTCCGTGATCTGATTGGTGGGCCCATTCAGAAGATAATCTTGGAAATCTAAATCATCTATGGGGAAGATCACATTACAAGGAAGCTACAAAATCAAATTTGAAGGCAATCCGACCATTGGTTAAGCCGTACCAAGCGAAACAAATTCTGCTATGTTGTTGTACTATTGCTGCACTATAAAAGGAGGTGCTCTCTTCTATTCCAAAAAAAGCAAGGACGTGGGAAGCAAGGAGTTCAAGTCATAGGAGGCTTCCTAGCCTCCTCCAGCTAGTTTTTCTTCCTTTTCTTAGTTCTAGTTCTAGTTTTAATATGCTTTTCCTTAGCTAACCTCTTAGCTAGAGCTAGAGGTGAAATTTGTAGTTGGTTCCAATGCTTTAATTCTTTTATTTCAAGTACTATTTTCTTAATTTTGGATTTTGAAGTTCTAGTTTGAATAAAGTTTGATTTTTTAGAAGTTTTGTGAGAGTTTGTGTGCTCCGGACATGAGTTCCTTGCAATTCTCTGAGATTACCATGATTGGGTTGTTTGAATTAGAATTGTAGTAACCCTTGAGCATGCCATAGTCCATAGGCATGGCTGTTACTCCGAAGGCTACAAGTTCAAGTTCTATGTGCTCCATTAGAACTAGAAATCTGATTTCCAGATTAAGTGGGACAGTTTGTGCTTGAATGTTATATCTTCCAATTAGATGAGAGATAGGACTTTGATTCTAATTGTGTTGTACTTGGATGAATGGATTGGCATTGGACTACTACAAGTGGATCCTTGATGCTCTAGTTCTTCTTATTTTCAGATTTTCTTATTTCATGTGAAAAACTACTTCCTTAAACTTCTTAGATTCTAGTTATTAGAGTACTTGGAATTGTTTACCTCTTTCCTTGTGGATCGACCTCGGTCTTACCGAGATTTATTACTACATCGCAGCCTTACACTTGAGGCGAGCGAATAAGTTTTTGGCGCCGTTGTCGGGGAAAAAGGTTAAACGGTTCTAATTATTCTAGTAGCTATAGATTAATCTTAGTTAGGTAGGATTTTTAGTTTTTATAGAAGTAGATTTTCTGATTTTTTTTAGATTACTAACATTTTTTTTTTTGTAGGACATTGTTGCTGACATAGATCTCACTCTATTGGGTAACATCTCCCCATCTTTCTTCTTTTTGTTCTTTTTCCTAGATTAGGGTAGTTTCCAATTCCTTAAAATTTCATCATGTATGATTGGACGAATGGTGCGTACAAGTACCTTTTGGAGGATGAGACGTCGAATTGGGAGACCCAAAATCTTTATGATTGGAACCATTATAAGCATAAGTATTTTTCTGAGATTCAATCAACCTCCACTACCTCCCCACGTAAGACGATGCATGATTACATTAATGAAAACAATACACATATTGAGACACAACGTAAGACGATGGGGGAATACCGGAACGAAGGAAAATTGGATAACCATCCGGGAAAAACATTACGTGATTACCGGATTGAAAATAACATGAGTGTTCCACCGGTTATGGTAGGAGGTGTGCAACAACAAAAGGGACAGGTGAATAGTAGCCAGCCGGTTAAGACAATGCGTGATTACTTGTATGGATATGCCCATCAACCATCATATAACTTTTCATCCTAAAATGCGTACGGTCTTAATTGGGAAAACCATCATTCTCCTTGTTCAAGGGAGGAACCTACCATGGTTATTAACAATCACCCTAAAACGTCTTCCTCTTTTAATGATAAGTATACATAAATGCTTGAGGAAATATGGAATGAGTATGTGGATGAACAATTAAATCCATCTTCCTCACCATCTTATGAAGACGTTGAGCCCGAAATTGGGGGCATCGAATCAATCCCCTCTAATGAGGATGATGGGGCTACCCAAGTCCCACCTTCTTCGGATTTAATGGATAGACTTTTAAAGGAGATTGATTTCGATGATCCCAATATCATCATCAATTATGGTGAGTCCACTATCTCTTTTGGATGCTTTGAACTTAATGATGAAGAGATTTCAATGACGGTTGACGAACCCGAGGAATCCATAAAATTTGAAAGTGGTAGTGGGGTTGACTACAATGAGGGTTTGGTGAATGGTTATGAGCTTATGGTTTCTTTTTCCCATGGGCATAATGATTATGAGTCTCTAGAGGATATGCATGCTAGAGAGACGGCCGAAGTTGATATTTTTGAGTCACTTCCACCAACTTGCCATGTTTAATTTTAATGTGGAGAATGAGACTCCCATGAGTGAAAATTCAGATTCTTTGGACGAATGCTTGGCTCACTTTGAAAATTCAAACGACCCTATTATTCAAGAGATTGTTAAAGCCTTGCATACTTCCGACTCGGTGCCTCATACTAGTTATGGAGAACCTAGTTTGGAAGAATTCCACTCCATGGAGGGAGAGTCCGTCACCATCGAAACTGAATTTTTGCACTCACTCAAGCAAGATCATGATCCTTCATCCGACTATCTCGATTTCCTAGAGGAATGCTTGGCCCAATCTTATGATATTGATGATGAGATGATTAAGGAGTTGGACATTTTGTTAGACACGGTGTTGGTGCCTGAAGAACACCATTCCACTATTTTACACTCTTTACCATTTTTTGTGGAAGCACCATATAATTCTGAATTTGTGGAGGAGACATCTTTAACCAATGAAAACTTGATAAATGTCTCTCCACCATCATGGGTCCTTCAGCCCAGTGAAAATTCTGATTGGGATGACCCATTTTTAATCAATCATAACCCAAATCAGAATTTAAGGAGATATCTTTTTGCTGCTCTTATCTCCTCCTATCATGCATGTGGTGCACATAAATATTGGACTTCAATGGAGACAAGCACCCACGTCTACTGTCGAGCAGGACTTTGAATGGTCCTCATGAAAAATTTATTGAAATTCATGAAGATCCTGCTCAAATTTGATCATGTAGTCGATCAGGACTAATCAAAGGTAGGTAGGTAGGTAGGTTAGGATTTATTTTTTCTGAAATTAGGATTGAATAAGTCTCATCGAGACAATGGAAGATGCTAGCATTGATCAACTTGCTACCTCAGGTATTCTCATTCTCACTCTCCTTTGTTTTATTTCATTGCTCCCATGTCATGCTTATTGTATATCTTGTTACATTGAGGACAATGTAAGATTTTGGTTGGGGGGTGAGATGAGATCCTTCATCTAACATGATGCAACATTTCGAGCCTCATATGCGCAAATTTTTTCAAATTTTCTAAAATTTCAAAACTCTTTTAGAAAACCTTATTTCCACGCATTCGAGATGATAGGAGTATAAGAAGAGGAGATACGAAGTGTGTGAGGTTGTAAGTCTTGAATTTCTCCCAACATAATGGTTTTATATGTTAGTTCCCCTATTGTTGTGATCGATAGAAAATTTGAACACTTTTTACACCCAGTTCACATGACACGATTTTCATGGGTTGAAAGGATTATGTGATTTATGGATTAGCTAGACTTTGATTTAAAGATGTTGAGAAACCAAGCCGGGGTATTTTGTCCATCCTTGTCCATGGAAAAATAACGAAAGATATGGATTTATAAAAATCCTATCTAAATTAAAAGAAAAAGATAAAGAAATGATGAAATCGGGAATGATGGAAAAATGGTGGAAAATTCTGAAAAGGGCTACCTATTACTAACCAGGGGATGGTCTACCCGTAACCAAAGCCGGAAATGGGACGTAGTGTGAAAGCCGTCGGAAGGACGGTAAGGCAAATTCCTGTCATTGGCTTGTTGTTGCTCTGTGCACCTTGAGATTTATAGTTTAGTTGATTTATGAAGAAGATAATCCCAGAAACTCATGAGATGAACTTTCACTATGCACACTAGGTTGAATTTGTTCGAGTTCTTCTATTTATCAATCAATCAGTGGGAATTTCATATGGACACTTATTATGTTCTAAGAGTTTAAGGTTTTAATGTCTATCACCTAATTTTTTCAAATTTTATACTTGTATGTCTTGAAATGGATAGAAACATGGTTTCTGAAGGAGAGTTGGGTTTTGGAGGTTTGAACTTGTTTCACGCATGTTTTGCTCGGGACTAGCAAAAAGCTGGTTGGGGGGTGTGTTGAACCTCCAATTTATACATTTGCCAACCCATTACATCACATTATATGCATGGTTTTCATGTTTAAAAGGCCCATCTAATGCATGTTTTGTGATTTTAGGAATGAGAGTGAACTTCACCCAATTGGAGACCAAAAGACCATGTTTAAGAGCCTTTGATGAAGGTCCAAGGTGGACCAAAGAAAGAAGAAAGCAAAGAGAGAGCAAGGAGAGAAGAAAAGAAAGAACAAAAAAAATGCAAAAACTGGGTCCGACCGGTCGGCTGCACTCCCTGGACACCTGCAAGACAAGCTAGACCGGTCAAGACCGGTCGGCCATACAATTTTTCACTTCCAGATTTCAGGCAGCAAGCTATTCCCATGTTTAATTTTTAGGACCAGTTTTCTGGGCCCGTCTTGATGATATTTGGAAATCCAACACATCCATGTCGAAGAGGAGCTCAACGCCGAACTAACCCAAGTGGTTTCGTGTCGATCGGAGCTACGAATTGATCGTGGTGGCCAAAACAATACGAACTATCCAGAAAGTTTCAGATTTCACTGTTCAACTCTGGGCCGGTCCAGGTGACCCATCATTGATGATATGAAGAATCTACTTTGACCATCTTTTAGACCACATCCATATATGAATAACCACAAAAGTTTCATATCAAAAGGATGTGTGGTTTGATAGTACCGGTTGAAGAAAGATGGACCATCCAGAAAGATCCAATTACGCAGAGTTTATAAAAGCCCTAAGTGTTCTAATTTTCGAACCACATTTTGGGATTGTTTTGAACAATCTAATCCATCTATCATGTAGAGGAGGAAGTGTTCTACCAAAGTTTAAAATTTGAGATCAATCCAACATCTGTACACTCCGGAGCGTTGAAAGCAAAATGACTGATTCTGAAGGTACCCGAAGTGCGCGATTTTGAGAGGCGGTCCGTGATCTGATTGGTGGGCCCATTCAGAAGATAATCTTGGAAATCTAAATCATCTATGGGGAAGATCACATTACAAGGAAGCTACAAAATCAAATTTGAAGGCAATCCGACCATTGGTTAAGCCGTACCAAGCGAAACAAATTCTGCTATGTTGCTGTACTATTGCTGCACTATAAAAGGAGGTGCTCTCTTCTATTCCAAAAAAAGCAAGGACGTGGGAAGCAAGGAGTTCAAGTCATAGGAGGCTTCCTAGCCTCCTCCAGCTAGTTTTTCTTCCTTTTCTTAGTTCTAGTTCTAGTTTTAATATGCTTTTCCTTAGCTAACCTCTTAGCTAGAGCTAGAGGTGAAATTTGTAGTTGGTTCCAATGCTTTAATTCTTTTATTTCAAGTACTATTTTCTTAATTTTGGATTTTGAAGTTCTAGTTTGAATAAAGTTTGATTTTTTAGAAGTTTTGTGAGAGTTTGTGTGCTCCGGACATGAGTTCCTTGCAATTCTCTGAGATTACCATGATTGGGTTGTTTGAATTAGAATTGTAGTAACCCTTGAGCATGCCATAGTCCATAGGCATGGCTGTTACTCCGAAGGCTACAAGTTCAAGTTCTATGTGCTCCATTAGAACTAGAAATCTGATTTTCAGATTAAGTGGGACTGTTTGTGCTTGAATGTTATATCTTTCAATTAGATGAGAGATAGGACTTTGATTCTAATTGTGTTGTACTTGGATGAATGGATTGGCATTGGACTACTACAAGTGGATCCTTGATGCTCTAGTTCTTCTTATTTTCAGATTTTCTTATTTCATGTGAAAAACTACTTCCTTAAACTTCTTAGATTCTAGTTATTAGAGTACTTGGAATTGTTTACCTCTTTCCCTGTGGATCGACCTCGGTCTTACCGAGATTTATTACTACATCGCAGCCTTACACTTGAGGCGAGCGAACACGCACTTTTGGGATCTCCTTTGTTTTGATTATCTCTTCGGATGCAACGCCCATTGGGATTCTTGTTTCTTACTTCTGCACATTCTGGATAGTGCCACGGGACTTCTTTATAATTTTCCTCTCCTTTGCTTTCTAAGACCACTGGTTCTTGTAACGGTGCTAGTGTGGGTACCAGATCTTCCTCATATAGAGCTTTTACCTTTAAGACTACATTGTTGCCTGTGCTGAAGGGATAATATCGAGGTTTGTCTTCATAGATCACATAAGGTTGTTGTTAATGTCAGATTTTGTAACGAGATCCTCCGGCTTTTCTCCTTCGCTCCGGGAGGGATTTTCACCACCAGACCTGAAACAAGACAGCGAATAAGGGTGGCTGGGGACCAGCCGTTAGCCCTCCGACGCTTAAGTTAGGCCACAGAAGAGGAGCCAAGCAAAACGGGACCCAGATTGAATGATGAGTACCTACCTCCTATTCAAGGGAGCCATCCCCTTATATAGATCTGAAACAATCCAATCTGTTATGTGAGATGTCGAAATCCCGTTGATGTCGCATACGATACTGAGAATCCGCTGATTTCATGGGATAAGATCCTATCTTTAGTCAGATCCAACCCAATGATATATTCCAACAATCACACCCCTAGATGGTGATCCCTTGAAATCCGACTGGATCCGGTCGGAAGCCATAGTTGGAGTCATAGCCTCCGAAAAGGAAGGAGACGCCCGTAGCTGGGAGTCATGACCTCCGAAAAGGAAGGAGACGCCCGTAGCTGGGAGTCATAGCCTCCGAAAAGGAAGGAGACGCCCGTAGTAAAGCTGCTCGCAGGTTAAAATGTGGTCGCGAGTCCAAATACATATTTTGGGTGTAATGTCTTTCGACGACTTGTGAGAAGGTAAGCTCGCGGATCGAGCTTTTCCGTATTTGACTATCAGTTATGAAGACTCGGGACTTGCGAATAGCTGCTCTGTATTTTTCAATCTATGACTCTTGATCAGGTGATCTCGAGAGTCGAATGGACGTTCCGTACTTGTCCAATATTCGACTCTCGATCAGATGATCTCGAGAGTCGAATGGACGTTCCGTACTTGTCCAATATTCGACTCTCGATCAGATGATCTCGAGAGTCGAATGGGCGTCCCGCACTTGTCCAATATTCGACTCTCGATCAGATGATCTCGAGAGTCGAATGGACATTCCACGTGAAATCTTATCTCCACCATTTTGCCTATAACAGATGCCCCCCAAGTCCTTGCCGTCAAGAATTTCTTAAGGAAAGGACTTAGCTCACTATCACACGAAACCGCTCGCTACCTTCATCGAGAATGACACCCCTCATGATGGGCTGAAATTAATGAGCGCCAGCTTTTCGCAGCCTTTTCGCTGATGGGAAATGAAGGGGCGCTCGCCACGTGTTTGAGGAGTTAATGGGCGTGCCTGCTCGAGCGCTGTGTCCAACAAGGGACTGCCACGTGCCATCAGATACGGCGGAATGATTGCCTATAAATATACGGAGTCCGCCATTTCTTTGAGTTTCTACAGAAGTTTTTTCGAAAGAATCCTGCAACCCTTCCTTTCCATTCTTCTTCTTCCTCCGGTGCTCAATCTTTCTTTTTCTTGGTATTACTTCCTTTTTCTTCTTCTTTTATTTTCATCTCCCCATGGCTGGGAACTCTGACGAGACCACTGTCCCCCTTGGCGATGCCACTCCGGAGTCCTCTGCCTCCAGCAGTGCAAGGGTTTCGGCGGGGAGATACACAGCAGCCGGGTACCCTTCCGTATTATCGGAGGACCGGCTGGCTGAGCTCTGGGAGAGATACCAAATCCCTGCCTCTGTAACTCTCCGCTTGCCCGGAGGTGGAGAAACACCTGACTCCCCCCCCCAGGATGCGTAGCATTTTACGAGTACCAGCTCATCTTGGGGGTACGCCTTCCCCTCCATCCCTTTGTTCGCGATGTATTACGAAGTTACAAGATTGCCCCTGGGCAACTTATTGTGAACGGGTGGAGGGTGGTGTTGGGCTCCTTTGCCCTTTGGGCTCAGGCTGGCAACGGGGAACTCACGGCGGAGGAGTTCCTCCGTATGTTCCGCCTGAAGAAAGCTCCATCCAGCGAAGGCTGGTATTATTTATGTTACTGGCACCGGGATAACTTCGTGTTGGGTAAGCCCTCCTCGAACTATCCCGGCTGGAGGAAGCGGTGGTTCTATGCTTCCGGGAGCTGGGAGACTGCCTCCTCCAGGGGTCCAGGAGTGACCCGGTTTTTCTGTGAAGGTAGACAATCCCGTATTGTGCAGTTTCCTTAGAATAAATTTTAGGGTTTCGCTTTGACCATGATTTGTGCTCGCAGGTATCCCAGCTTTGCGGAAACCGAATTTGAAGGGTGGGATCAACGAGAAGATCGTCAGAGTGTATAAGGTGCCTGTCGGAGATAGGCATATCGAGGCTTGCTTATCTCCTTCGCGACTTGCAGCAGCAGGCCTCATATCCAGGAGAGAAGTCGAAATGACGAAGGCTGGAGAGAAGAGAGGCCTACTGCCCCGTCTGAAGGGCACAGGTTCCAAAAGGCAGAAGAGAGCCCCTGCCGAACCGTCTCAATCTTCCATCCGCGCGGGCAGCGATCAGGCTGCCCTTCCTGCGAGCATGGCGGGGGCCCCAGCTGGGCCCACTATCCCTTCACTGGTGGTCGCACCTGGGCCACCAGTGATCAACATTGCAGACAATTCCCCAGATGGGGTGGGGTCCAGCTGCCCCCCAGCTGAAGAGGCTCGAGAGCAGGTAGAGCCTCAAGAGTCAACTCCTGCTCGGGAACTGGTCCCAACTGCCGAGCAGGGACCTGCTCGCGAGTCCATGCCTCCGCCTCGCGAGCAGACCGGTTTGGTCGTTGCCCAACCGTCTGGGAGCGGGACGTACTCGATTCCACGCCACCTCCACCCTGTGTGCAAGTTCTTGTTCGAGAACGTTCCGCCTCACGCCTTCGGCTCTCTCCCCGAGCCAAGCCCTGAGAACCTTATCCTTGAAGCGGGGATGAGGATGGTTCAGGTAAGACTGTCAAGATCTGTTTCGACCTGTTGATACATTCCAGAAATCTTATACTTTTCATCTCTGTGCAGGGTTTAGATCTGATTCTGCGAACGAGGCGTGATATCGTTGCCGCCCGTCGCACGATAGAGGAGGCTGAGGGAAAGAGGACTGCCTTGGAAAAGGCAGTTCAAGGAAGAGATCAACTGCTCAAGGCTCGTGAGGCAGTGATCTCGAAGAGAGATGAGGAGAAAAAGATCCTCATTGAGAAGATCCAAGTCCTGACCGACAGGTATCAGGCCTTGGACTCAGACTACGCGAAGCTCACGGGTCTGAAGGAGAAGGCAGAGAGAGAGAGGGAGATCTTCCGACAGGACAAGATCTCATTAGAGGAGCAATTCGCGGGAGCCAGGTCGCAGCTCAAGGAGGCCTACGACAACTTGACTAGGGAGCGCACCGCTCTTGCGCAGCTTAAGGACGACTCGATCCACTGGGACGAGGAGAGAGTCGCCCTTGTAAAAATGCTCTCGGAGGAAGGTACTCGGGCAGTTTCCGAGTTCCGGACTTCGCAGCTGTATGACGATGAACGATATGAGTCATACGATGCTGGTCGAGACTTTGCACTGAGAGTAGTGCAACGAATGATCCCATCCTTCGATATGGGGGAATTCGGTCGAGTCGCGACCATCATCGCTGCAGAAGAGCAAGCTGCTGCCGAGAACGAGGTGACCGAAGCCACGCAGGCTGGAGGGGCTCCTGAAATGGGCCCTGAAGTCGAGAGCGTGGCTCCTCCTAGCGATTGATTTCCTTTTATTTTCTTCTCTTGTATCTGCGCTCATGTATATGTAATCATATGATTATCAATGAAAAGATATTTTTGGAAGTATTGCTGTTTCGTTGCTGTTCTCCCTTCATCTTTCATTTTTGGCTTGTTAATCTTGAATGGATTCGTCAGAGATGTGACCCTTTAATTCGAGCATGAACTAAGCTGCTCGCGATCAGGATGTGACCCCGTTCGCTGCCCTAATTTGGGCACGAGCTGTGGTGTTCGCATTTTGGAGTGCGATTCCTCCTCACCAATCGCGAGTAACTAACTCATGAAAAAATGAATTAGACTCAATCCGGGGGTCGTGAGACCATGTCCGCGTTGAGATAGACTGATCTATCGATTGAGATTTTGATTCTACCAAGGGCAGAAGGTTGGTCAAGAGATGGTATTCATTCTCTTCGGGGCTGTTCAGGTCCATGAGAATGGAGAAGCGACCAACTAGTAATGATTTCAGCCCTACCAAGGGTAGGCAATTGGCCAAGAGGATGTATAAGCACTCTTCAGGGCTATTCGGGTCCATATAAATGGAGTAGCGGCCAAAAGATATCTTTCACTTTATTCATAAAATGTTATGATAAACTACATCGAATCTAGGGGTAGTATCTTAGCAAATGCTCCACGTGCCAAGGGCGACGTACAGGCTTCCCGTGCATGTCTTCAAGATAATAAGTACCGGGTCGCACAACCCTAATAACCCGATACGGGCCTTCCCAATTCGGATCCAATGAACGAACAGGAACTCCAAGATTTCGCCTTAGAACCAAATCTCCGAACTGGAAAGATCTAGGTCGAACCTTTGCATTTCGATAACGAGCAATACGTTGTTGATATGCTGCCACTCGTACTTGGGAAGCATTTCTTCGCTCTTCCAAGAGATCGAGATGAAGTCGGATATTTTCCTGATTGCTCGCGGGATCATACTGTTCGATCCGATATGAGGGCACTTGAATTTCCACTGGTACCACTGCGTCAACACCAAATGCTAAGGAGAAAGGAGTTTCTCCTGTCGATGTACAAGCTGTGGTTCTGTAGGCCCATAACACTTCTGGAAGTAGTTCTGGCCACACCCCTTTACATTCACTTAGCTTGGTCTTTAAATGATGCTTTATAATTTTATTCACTGCCTCGACCTGCCCATTCGCCTGTGGATGATATGGAGAAGTGCGGAGATTACGTATTTTCCATTTGTCGCAAAATTCATCAAAGGCTGCGTTGTCGAACTGCGTTCCGTTATCGGTAATTATAGTATGAGGAAGTCCGAAGCGACATATAATATTTCTCCATATAAACTTAGTAGTTTGTTTTTCAGTAATTTTGGCTAATGGTTCTGCCTCGGCCCATT
The DNA here is from genome assembly GCA_003013855.2 of Liriodendron chinense. NCBI lineage: Eukaryota > Viridiplantae > Streptophyta > Magnoliopsida > Magnoliales > Magnoliaceae > Liriodendron > Liriodendron chinense. The sequence goes on along the minus strand of ML058508.1, from coordinate 5,262,649 downwards.
TGGTGAAATAATCAACCGCCACGATCGCGAACCTATTCTGTACCTTTCCCATAGGTAAGGGACCGATGATATCGATCCCCCACTGAGCAAAAGGCCAAGGGCTGTCGACTGGGGTCATCCGCTCAGACGGTACGCGAGGTATAGGTTGATATCGTTGACACTTGTCGCATTTTTTAGAAAATTCTATGGCATCTGCTTTCATAGTAGGCCAATAATATCCTTGCCTCATCGCTTTATATGCTAGAGATCGCCCCCTGGGATGATTACCACATGCCCCCTGGTGTACTTCATCTAGAACACGATGTGCTTCTTCTGGGTGAAGACACCTCAAATAAGGCAAGGAGAAGCTTTTTCGCAACAAGATTCCATCTTGTAAGGTGTACCTGGCAGCTCGAAGCTGAATTTGTCTTGCAGCTTTCTTGTTTTCTGGTAGGTATCCATCTCTGAGATAAAGGATGATAGGATCCATCCAGCATGGAGACGATTGTACCGAAACAACTTGTTCAGGAGTTACTTGGTCGATACTCAAGTGTTGACGGTGCTCGATGGGGATCGAATGTGATAGTTCTGATTCTGGTGCAGAAGCGAGTTTTGCCAAGGAATCGGCAAGTTGGTTCTGCTCGCGAGGGATATGGAATATTTTGTAAGTCTTCAGTTTGGCGAGCAGGATGAGGACACGAGATTTGTATAAGGCCATTCTTTCTTCTTTGGTTTCGAATTCGCCAAGAACTTGGTTGACAATGAGCTGGGAGTCGCTATGAATTATCAAATTCTGGACTGCGAGGACAACGGCTAGCTCGAGGCCAACAATAAGGGCCTCATATTCTGCTTCATTATTGGATACGCGTGATTCGAAACGCAGAGCGTATTGAAAATGCGACCCGTCTGGAGCCACTAAAATCAGGCCCGCTCCACTGCCACTGGCCCGTGACGACCCGTCCACGAAGAGCGACCAAGGAGGTTGATCGCTGGTCATGACGCCATCTTCAGAAGAATATGTAAATTCGGCGATGAAGTCAGCCACGGCCTGGCCTTTGACTGCGGTCCTAGGACAGAATGAAATATCATGCTCGCTGATCTCGACCGCCCATTTAGTTAAGCGCCCGGAAGCCTCAGGCTTTTGAAGGACTTGACGTAGTGGATGATTTGTTGGTACTAAAATGGCATGGGCTTGAAAGTATGGTCGCAGTTTTCGAGCTGCCGTGATTAAGGCTAGGGCCAGTTTCTCCAAATCAGAATACCTAGTTTCTGCATCAACCATTGCTCGACTGATATAATAAACGGGCCTTTGTACCCCGGAATCTTCTCTTATTAAGGCGGCACTAACGGCCGTGGAAGACACAGATAAATAAAGAATGAGTTGCTCATGCGCCACAGGCTTAGATAAAATGGGGGGAGTGCTCATATATTGCTTCAGTTGTTGAAAAGCTTCTTCACATTGAGGTGTCCACTTCCAATCAGACTTGGCCGTTGCACGAAGGAGTTTGAAAAAGGGCAGGCACTTGTCGGATGCTCGCGAGATGAACCTGTTCAATGATGCGATGCGACCAGCTAGACGCTGAACGTCCTTCAGAGTCACTGGGGATTTCATCTCTATCAATGCTTTAATCTTTTCTGGATTCGCCTCAATTCCGCGTTGGCCAACCATGAATCCAAGAAATTTTCCTGCAGATACTCCAAACGCACATTTTTCTGGATTTAATTTCATCTGATACTTCCTCATCAGATCAAAGGCTTCTCGAAGATCAGGAATGTGGTCATCTTCATCGATGCTCTTCACAAGCATATCGTCAACATAAACTTCCATGTTCCTACCGATTTGAGCAGCGAATATTTTGTTGACAAGACGCTGATAAGTGGCCCCTGCATTTTTAAGTCCAAACGGCATTACCTGGTAGCAATATAGTCCTCGATCTGTGATGAAGGCAGTATGTTGGCCATCAGGTGGATGCATCATAATCTGGTTGTAACCAGAGTAAGCATCCATAAAACTGAGGAGGGCGTGTCCAGCTGTCGAGTCGACCAACTGGTCGATTCGTGGTGTCGGGAAGCTATCTTTGGGACATGCTTTGTTTAAGTCTGAATAATCGACGCACATCCTCCATTTGCCATTAGCTTTCCGGACGAGAACTACGTTGGCGACCCACTGTGGGTAGTCAACTTCTTTTATGAAATTTGCCGCGAGCAGCTTCTCAACTTCAGTTTTGATCGCCATTTGTCTCTCTGCAGTGAAAGCACGTCGACGCTGATGTACGGGTTTATGCTTTGGGTCAATATTGAGACGATGTACGATGACATTAGGATCGATGCCCGGCATATCTTTATGAGACCAAGCAAACACGTCCTGGTATTCAGTGAGGAAACGAATCAAATTTTCGCGGTGGATACTATTTAATGAGGAACCGATGTACACGATCTTGAACTGGTCGTCTTCGGTCAAGCGGATCGCCACTGTTTCCTCCCCTGGAGTTCCTGATTTCAGAGCACTTTCTCTTGGATCCAACGTGGTGGCGAGAACGTCGGGTGATCCTTGAACTATTTCCATGACAGGTGTCGCTTGAGCCTTCTTTCGATCTTGGAGGGCTATCTGGTAACAGGACCGTGCCTCCTGCTGACTTCCTCGCACGACCCCTATGCCATTTGGGGTTGGAAATTTAACGCATAAATATGAAGGGTGCAAGGCCGCTCCAATCTTAGTTAGAGACGGTCTCCCCAAGATGGCGTTATATGCTGATTTTCGATCCACGACGAGGAAGTTTACGAAGACGGTGGTCTTCGCTGGACTCTCCCCAAAGGTGACTGGGAGATCGATACTTCCTTCAGGTGTCACCACTTCTCCTCCAAAGCCGACAAGAGGGGTCGATACTGGCTTGAGGAGGTTTCTGGCAAGTGCCATCTTGTCGAAAGCCTCCAAATACAGAATATCGGCCGAGCTACCTGTATCCACCATAATTCGATGAGTCAGATAATTTGATACCTTCAGTGTGACTACGATGGAATCTTCATGAGGGAAATGAATTCCCGCTGCATCTTCGAGGGTGAAAGAAATTGGGGGGTGGCTAGCTTTCGAAGAATTGGAAGTTTGTTCCAGCCAATAGATCTACTGGGGTTCTTTGGACGCCTTTCGAGCGTATGCCTTTCTTGAAGCTTGAGAGTCACCCCCGCAAGCTGGACCCCCGACGATAGTGCGAATTTCTCCTGTGGGCTCAGCATCCTCTTGGTCGGTTTGAGACGGTTCCTTTTGGCGAGATGAGGTCTTCGCCCTTTCTGGTGACCGATTTTTACGAGCAACATAATCCTGGAGATGGCCTTTTCGGATAAGTGCTTCGATATGGTCTCGTAGAGAGATACAGTCCTGAGTCCTATGCCCGTGATCTTTGTGGAAGTAACAGAACTTACTCTTATCTCTCTTCTCGGGATCGGATTTAATCTTTGCAGGCCACTTCACATATGGCTTGTGTTTTATCTCCATTAGAACCTTTTCAGGAGACCGATTAAGAGGAGTGTAATTATGATATTTACCAGAGTAAGGCTTCTTGGGAGATCGATCGCGCTGATCGCGATGGTATTTTTTTTCTGTAGAAGTTCCTTCTGGCTTGCGTTTCTTACTTTGTACTCCATGGCGTGTCAATGCGACTTCTTCTGCATTGATATATTTCTGAGCTTTGGCTTGGAATTCCGCCATAGTTTTCGGCGGACTCTTATCTAAGGCAAACCTAAACCTCTCACTCGTTATTCCAGCTATGAGGGCTGTGAGACCCTTTTCTTCAGTGTAACCCTCAGTTTGAACGGCTTCGGCAGTGAACCGTACTGTGAACTCTTTTATTGTCTCCCCATGTTGCTGTTTTAGATTCATCAGATGGGAGGCTGGCTTTTTAATGCGAATACTTCCCATGAATTGAGAAAGAAATATCTCTGATAATTGGGAAAAGGAACTGATGGAAAGAGGCTTTAACCCCCGAAACCACGTACGAGCCGCTTCCTTCAACGTAAGGGGAAAAGCCCTACACATGATTTCTGAACCATGTCCCTCCAACTCCATGAGGGACCTATATGTTTCCAGATGTTCCAGAGGATCGCCAATGCCTGTATACGGAGCGATAATAGGCGTTCGATACTTTCTGGGCAACGGGGCTTCCATGACCTCGCTTGTGAAGGGAGATTCAGATTGATGTATAGCCGCCATGACAGCAGATGGCCGATTTGCCTAGTATCTCTGCTCCATGAGATCAAAACGGTCTTGGATTCTTTTGAGATCCCCTTCCCATGGCAAGGTATAGCTAGACGTTTCGGCGTTGGAGCCTTGCGGTTGAGGTTGTCGAGACGAACTGGAATGTATAGAATGTGGAGACGGCACAGGGGGATGGCCGCCAAGTGACGGGACCTGTGGTTCATCCATAGAATGCCTGGAAGCAACTGGTATAGGTGGCGGCGGTAACCCTTCGGAGGGTTGTCTTTGCGGTTCAGGGAAGTGCTGATCAAGTCGATTTGACAGTGCCTGAACTCCGGCGTTTAGAGTTAGGAGAGTGTTCCCGAGGAATCGTAGGACATCATCCTGATTTCCAGAAGCCTCCAATAATGGATTTGTTGATGGCATATTCGGGGCTCCTTGAGGGATATCTGCCGGAACAGGTGGGAGGGCAGGTGCGAATTCCGTCTCACCGGGCGGAGGTGGTGCCTGCCTTGAAGTTGAAGGATGAACAGTCTTTTTAGGAGGCATCACCGAAGGATTTTGATCGGTGGTTAACACGATTGATTTTGATGATCAAGTCGTTCCCACAGACGGCGCCAAACTGTTAATGTCAGATTTTGTAACGAGATCCTCCGGCTTTTCTCCTTCGCTCCGGGAGGGATTTCCACCACCAGACCTGAAACAAGACAGCGAATAAGGGTGGCTGGGGACCAGCCGTTAGCCCTCCGACGCTTAAGTTAGGCCACAGAAGAGGAGCCAAGCAAAACGGGACCCAGATTGAATGATGAGTACCTACCTCCTATTCAAGGGAGCCATCCCCTTATATAGATCTGAAACAATCCAATCTGTTATGTGAGATGTCGAAATCCCGTTGATGTCGCATACGATACTGAGAATCCGCTGATTTCATGGGATAAGATCCTATCTTTAGTCAGATCCAACCCAATGATATATTCCAACAATCACACCCCTAGATGGTGATCCCTTGAAATCCGACTGGATCCGGCCGGAAGCCATAGTTGGAGTCATAGCCTCCGAAAAGGAAGGAGACGCCCGTAGCTGGGAGTCATGACCTCCGAAAAGGAAGGAGACGCCCGTAGCTGGGAGTCATAGCCTCCGAAAAGGAAGGAGACGCCCGTAGTAAAGCTGCTCGCAGGTTAAAATGTGGTCGCGAGTCCAAATACATATTTTGGGTGTAATGTCTTTCGACGACTTGTGAGAAGGTAAGCTCGCGGATCGAGCTTTTCCGTATTTGACTATCAGTTATGAAGACTCGGGACTTGCGAATAGCTGCTCTGTATTTTTCAATCTATGACTCTTGATCAGGTGATCTCGAGAGTCGAATGGACGTTCCGTACTTGTCCAATATTCGACTCTCGATCAGATGATCTCGAGAGTCGAATGGACGTTCCGTACTTGTCCAATATTCGACTCTCGATCAGATGATCTCGAGAGTCGAATGGGCGTCCCGCACTTGTCCAATATTCGACTCTCGATCAGATGATCTCGAGAGTCGAATGGACATTCCACGTGAAATCTTATCTCCACCATTTTGCCTATAACAGTTGTGGTCCTGGCTTGACTGTTCCTGGAGCAGGAGGTTCCTATGGAATGAACACTAGTCCTCTTAATATGGTGAGGGGTTTCTCTGTTCGGCCCAGCTGTTGTAGTGTAATTGACATGCCTCCAGGACGTCTTTGTGGCTTGGGGATAGAACTTGCCCCTTGCAATATGACTGGCTTGACTGGAGGAGCCCCTTCCAAGACAATGGGTTCTTGCTGCTGATGAGTATAATCCCTCCATTGTGGATTGGATTGTTCCTGAGTTGAAATTGCCCCTTGCAAAACGACAGGTTCGTATGCGGGCTCGTTGTATGACTGTATTCCTTCTAGGATGACCGGCTCCAAACATGAATGGCTGTAAGGTGCCCCTTGCAAGGGGACAAGCCCTTGAACAACTGGTGTATCATATGGAGGTGCTCCTTCGAGTACTAATGGCTCGGAGATTGAAGGAGGAAAGGGGTTTGCCCTACAAGATCAGAGGAGAATTTATTGGCCCATAAGTGTAAGCATGAATGTGCTGGATGGGGGAGAAGAAGTGATCAAGACACTCTCCTTCTTCTATGCTGTTGACGGCAGGGCCATGGGACGAACTGGGGTTCGTCGGATGCTGAGGTAGAGGATTCTGAAGGATGTTGGTAGGAGCTGCTGGAGGAGTTCCAATGACCGAGATGATGATCTTACGGTCATCAATCAGATTTTGTATGGCATTCTTCAGAATCATGCATCGATCAGTGGTGTGGCCACGCCCTTGATGGTAGGCACAATATTCATTTTCTCGGTAGTTCGGAGGCAGAGGATTTGGAGGAGGCCTGGGTGCCATCAGAGTGAGTAACTGCTTTTATACCAACATAGCCATGACTTGACTGAGTGGCTAAGTGAGAGGAGTGAATTTCCTGAACTCCTTGTAATTTTTATATGAGTATTGGCTGTTGCCCCTGAACTGCTGCTGCTGTCGGGGTGGTTGTGGCTGTGGTTGAGGATTTGGTTGCGGTACGGGTGGCTGTGGCTAATACTTCTGAGGTTGATGCTGAGCCTGATTCTGCTGATATGGTTGACGTCCTTGTGGGGGAGAATATTGGTTGCCCTGAGCAGTGGCGATGATGTTGTTTACCTCTGTCGGGCGAGGCGAAGAACCGCTGCAGTTTCCATTCCCGTATCCAATAGGTCTTCCTTCCACTCTGTTCCATTTAACTGGAGTGGCCTGATGAGGCCATGGGGAGATTGTCCCTACGCGGATTCCTGCTTCGACTTGCTCTCCAACACAGATCAACTATGAGAAATTCGCATATGTATGCGAGATAAGATATCCAGATATGCCAGGATATATTGAATGAACAATCATGGAGATTTATTCTTCGTCGTCGATAGGTGTCCGCATTTTGGCTGCCATAACTTGCCAATGTCTTACATAAGCTGATAACATTTCATCACTCCTTTGCCTGAGAGCCGCGAGGTTGGCTCTCCTGGGTACCATGTTGATATTGTATGTGAATATGTTGATGAAAGCCTGAGAGAGTTGCTCCCAAGTCATGATGCGATGGCAGTCCAATGATATGTACCAGTCTAGGGCATTGCCCTTCAGAGATTTTTGCAACAAGCGAATGAGGGCTCCTTCATTTCCTGAGATTGCACTCAGCTCTCCACAGAAAGCCTTGAGATGTGCTGTGGGATAGCCGCTGCCGTCATATCTTTTGAATTTTTGTACCTCAAATTTTAAGGTATCTGAGCATCTGGAAAAGGACACAAGTCTCTAAACTTGGCCAAAGGTAGACCGATTTCCTATTGTCGCTGAAGTTGATTTTGCAAGATCTGGAACTGCTCCCGCAACTCGTCCAGTCCTGCATGATCTACTCGAACGATTGGTGCCTCTTGAAGTAAGGCACGTTCTTCTTCGGCATAGTGGTCGATGTCTTCGATCCTATGGGCTTGTTGAAAAGCAACCGTGGGTTGCTGAAATTGATTCGATGATTGACCTGAATTTTGACGAACTTGTGCTTGAAATGACTATAATTGAGTTGGAGACTGTATTGAAGGTTGAACTGGAACTTGCTGGAAATTAATTGGAGATTGCTGGATCGAAGATTACTGGAAAGTAACTAGAATCCCATCGGCGGGGATGTGGTAGAATTGAAAAGTGCTCCTGTTTATAGGAGGCTGAGATGCTAGAAAGTGACCCGCTTGTTGGATATTCACCACTGTCCGCTGATTGATGTGGGCTTGACACTGACCCCCATTGTGGGCATTCACCAGTGTTGTCCCTGCTGCTGGAAATTGAATTGAAATCCCATCGGCGGGGATGTGCTGAAATTGAGTAAAGGTCCCATCGACGGAGACATGCTGAGAAAGGAAAGGGGTCCCATCGGCGGGGACGTGCTGGAATCTACTAAGATTGTTGCTTGCAAGATTAACTGGAAGTTCAATGGAAGTTCCTGCGATGGGAATGCTCTGAGACGGTCTTCTCGTCGCAGGAAGGTATTGAGGAGGATGCCCCATAGCGAAGGGCTGAGATGGCTATTGTCGGTAGTCTTGGGCAGACTTCGATGGTTGTGCTTGATTTGAACTAGAGGCCGGAGGGACCCGGCATGGCTGTTGAGATCGCTGAACTGGGCCAACTTGATTGTTGACTGCTGCGGTAGCTTGTGCATGCATAAATTGCAAGATCATTTCTTGCATTGCTCTCATTCCTTGTGCCAATTCTTACATGATTGGCATATTCTCAATTGATTATTGCGCTGGAGGTTGCGCTTTGGCCATGTCGAGGGCAAGGAAGAGGTGAGCTTCCTCTTCGTGGTCGGACATGGCTTGTTGAGCTCGAGTGCGGATTATGCTGCAGAAGGGAAGTTGTTTTAGAAGACGTTGAGCCCGAGGTGGCGTAATGGTGAGGAATATGTTCTACTCTATTTATTTTTTTGGAGATTTGGGATTTTCTATTTTTTAATTTTTGGATGGAAGGCTATGCAGATGAGATTATGTGAGGATTAATGACTTTCAAGTACAGGAGGGATTCCATTTTTCAAGTTGGATCATGACTAGTTAGACTAGCATATCCCCAGTAGAGTCACCATTCTGTGGACACTCGCCTTTCCATGCTCTCGACCCTCCCTTTCGAAAAAGGGGTGTGCGCGCGATCGCCGTTGTGCCACTGGCTTGCCTCGTTCTCGAGAGCCTATTTTCGGTTGTCGTGTTAAATTGGATGTTTGGATAAATTCATATAAGACCAGAGTCGCCACTAGCCAGTTACTTCGAATCTACAATCGGCTAGACCCCGTAGAAACGTTAAAGAAGAGAATCCGAAGATGTCTTCCTCTAAAATGACTCCTTTTGATCTACGATCAGAGATTCGAGGTAAGGGATCACGGTTACAGCGTGGGAAAGTGTTAAACGACCACTCTGCCCGTACCGAAGTACGGTCTCTACTTCACAGAATCAAACTAATACTTAAAAGTCTGATTTAATCCTTGTTCACAGGGTGGAGATGGACTCGGAGCTCTCGGGTTGGAAAGATGAGAAGTTGATTTTTTCGGATGCTGAAACATGAGAGGAGGGGGGTATTTATCGCTGCGAGCAGTGGTAGCTTGTGTAAATAAGCGCCTGTACAGACGCGCTGCTCCAGCTTCAGAGTGTACTACCCCTAAACCTGAAGCAGAAAAGTCTGAGGTTCGAGGTTCGAGGCTATTCCAAAGCTGTGGTTCGAAACCGGGTGAGTTGACTGGGTTTGAAAGATGGATTGACACGGTGAGTCGATTGGCTGCATGGGCTGGACTGACCTAGTGAGTTAACTCGGTAATTTGAATCAGCGGGTTGACTCACCAAGTTTGACTTTTTTACGAAATTTTGACTGGTTTTTCTTATGTGGGATTTTTTTTCGGCTGATGTTCAGGGATGAGTTGACTGGGTTCAGGCTTGAGCTGGGCTATGGATTGGGGCTTATAAGGGTGAGTTTGGCTGGGTTTGGAGATGGGATTTCGGGGTATGGTCCTCCATTCATTCAGCTATCTCTACCAACATTATTGCCGAGGGTGGGGTATCTACACGTCCAAACCAAACGTATGGTCCAGATGCTCCAGCAACCTCTGGTATTCTCCAGAAGTTTTCTCGGTAGCTAAACAGCTACACGTTATGGCAATTGGAATTTCCACATGTTGTGGCTGGTGGAGTTCCATACATTAGAAATGGATGGATTAAAAGTAGTTAATGCTATGCCCTTATCTCACATAGATTATTATAGAATGAGGGCATATTAGGTATTTTACATAGTAGCAAGTCACTATATGAAGGAAGGGGTGTGGTGCTGCACATTCAATGTAAGCAAATCAAGTTAGTAAGCTATTTTCAATACAAAGAGGTTTTTTTTTTTTTTTTTTAATATTTCTTTTTGCTGTGGATGTATAGTTTTAAGGCTTTGTAAAGCCAATCATCCTATCAACAGATCTCTGTTTTACTTGCCCTCTAATCAATGTCCAGATTTCTTTTATATTTTCTCATTCAAAGACTTAGCAAAGCCATAGCCATCAACCCATTTCCACCAACAAGGCCCAACTTCAATGTTCACTACCCATCATGTGGGAACCACATTTGATATGTAGGCCCCACCTTTGAAGTGGGTCATCCATCATACTAGCCTGCTTTAGATGTGAGCTATTTATCATTATGGGCCAACCTTTAATGTGGACCATCCATTATGTGGGCCCACATTAATATGGGTTCATCCATCATGTGGGGCCCACCTTTGATGTGGATCGTCCATCGTGTAAGGCCCCACCTTTGATGTGTACAGTCCATCATGTGGGGCCTCCTTTGAAATGGACTATGGGAGAGAACCTCCTTTGACATGGACCATGAAAGAGAAGTAAAAAACTTATTGAGATAACTGGCTTTTAGCATATAAGTTACTTCTACAATTATCTTTACAAAACTAAGTAAAAAACAAAAGTAACGTAATCACTTAACATAAGTTAAAAACTAATTTACTTGGTGGTATCTAAATAAGCCCTAAAAATGCCCACTTGCCAATCAAATTGATTTTTAGAAAATTTGCTGAAAAAGTTACTACAGGCTTGCTTTTGTGGAAAACTCCCTTTGCAAAAGATGCGTCTGCCATAAAAGATGGATAATATTGTTGATTGTACCTATTTTGAGTAAACGATCTTGACCGTCTATATTAAATGGGTCGATCAAATGGGTAATACATGTCAGATGGCTGTGAAGTTTGCATGGTACTATCCTATGAAATGTGTGATGGACCTAATCAACCGTCAACCAATTGGACTGCCTTGGTTTCCCGATGCAACTAGTAGTACTATAACTTATAAGTGCTAGGAGCACTGTAGCATTTCTCTCATCTCAAAATGAAAAAAGGAATAAATGGTTTTATATACTTTAAGGCGTGCACAAAGTTTTAAGATGTTTACCGTGTGACCTACAAAGTGTCATGGTAAGAGGGACAGCCGCCTTGGGGTGGTTGGAAATATTGAATTTGGGGCCCGAGTGGAAGCAAATGATGATGTAGCCTCCCAGTCCTTTCTCTTTTTCTCTTTTTTTTTTTTTTTTTTTTTTTTTTTATTATTTAATATCATTACTCACTAGCAATACAATTAGCTTTCCATACCTTTCGACAACTCTTTGGTTTTAATTGCAAGATGTTTGCCTGTCCACACACAATTACATGCAGCACATGAGTTAACATGGCACGTGTAGGGGCATACGGGCGGTGCGTGAGATGGGTCACTCTCTGTATTATCTGGCACAAAAGTTAGGATGGTCCACTCGTCCAGAGGCGCCCATTGGAATGTTTTTCGATAACATCTATTGTTTCCATGTACGGTTGCCCACCTGATGAATGTGTTATGAAATGCAGCCGGTAGATCCGATCGGGTATTTTTCCATGGCTGTTGATCAATGAAATTGTGGTTGAAGGAAGATCAAAGCTTTGGAGTGTGTTATTTGAATCCATCAAAGCACTTAGAACTAATGGCTTCACAAGGCCATTAACCCTAATCATTTTCATATCTTGTTTTAAATACAAAATAAGTATTGAGATCCTTTCCCGGGTAATTTGGGACTGGTATCATGAGCATTGCCAGGAGGGCATGAGATCTAATTTCCAATAAGTCAGGACTGTCGGTTGGATTTTTGAACACCCTACTGCCCGACTGTCGTCCATTTTGGTATTCAAATCTTGGTTTTTATTTAAAAAAAAGCAACGCAAGGAAAATAAATAAATAAATACAAATCGGGTGTAACTTAACCAGGAAGTTTGGTTTTGTCTTCATACCAAACCCATGAATCGGTTCATTTAAACCATTTAAGGGTGCATTGAGGGGACCTGATTCTTGAAGATTATCAGTCTTGATATCTCCAATGTCAAAAGTATTTATAGACATTCTTAAGGTCATTTGGAAGCTTGTAAAATCATTAAGTGGTAATCCGAATGCGGGTGTAAAGTGTTTACAGCTTGTCTTGCTTCGCTTTAAGCTATAATCTGATTACAAGTAAACAGTTATTTGTGTTTGGATTACTTGTAATCTGTTTACAGTAGGTAATTGAGTATCAATTAATGACTTTACAAGAACAAAAATTTGATCATTCATAATCTATGGTGCACTAGTCAGGTCTTCCATCCATCCATCTAGATGCTTGCCGTTGAAAGCATTGATCCGACAGGCATGATCCCTGCAATCTCTCTCTGGCATTTGGACCATGATCCCTGCAATCGGATCACTAGACTGTAAACAGATTATCTTTACCATATTCCAGATGGATTCATATTAATTCATCGGTTTTAATCAACTTATGTAATAAACTATTATAGCTGGATACATAGTAACCCGTTGATAAAGTTGAATGGATGATGACAGCTATGACGACAGATGGATGTATAATCTCAGCTTATCAACTATTTCTTCACCAGAGCAACTAAACCCACTAGCAATGCCAAGTGCCTTTTCCTTTAAAGTCACCATTGCTTTATATATTCCAAATAAATGTCACACCAACTAAAGAATAAATAAAACGCTGACATCATTCAACAAAGACTACAAGAGCAAGCCTATGCCAAAAGGCAATGCCGATGTGATATCCTGGTACTGATGCCCAAGCACTTTAGAAATCCTTTAAACAGATCAGATGGTCCACCGTTATGCACGCCTGGAACCATGCCTACTTGGTGACCCGAAACATTACCAAAAGACCACATTCTTCACACCAGAAGGATGGCATTCTTCGTTAGGAACTCTCCCCTCCAACCCCAATACTTCCAACTCCGAAAATCCATCTCTACTTGAGGAGGCAGACAGTCTCAATCCAGGCAAAGCAGGCACGTTCTCATTGGAAAAACAACAAGTTAATGCACAAATTCATATTCCACAGGAACACAATGCACGAAAAATATCACAACATCAAATGGAATATGATGACTGAGTGAAATAAGTCCAAAAAAGCGTGTAGATTAATAATAACGCCTACTAATTATAGTATTTACGTATTTATCACCCATACAACTAACAAACAAGAATCTTGATGTAAGTTAGATTTTTTATGTAAATGAACTTTAAAGACAGGAGATTTTTCTCCATGTACTCTCCACAGTAAAAGGTACAGCATTAACAGCCAATAGTGGAAGAGTAGGTAATATTACTTTCCATTCATAAAATGCCATTTCCACATAGAATGAGATTTTTAAAGCTCTATTCCACTAAGTTACAGAAGGACAGTGATCATTATTAGACCCACTGCCTTTTTCTTTTAGTTCATATTGTCTTGATTGTACTATGGGAACATGGCATGGTCTTACTAGATTTTTAAACTTAATCTTATACAATCAATCAGCATTATAATATAATTTAGATGCTTACCTTTCTAAGCAATAGTTCGAAAACCTCAAAACTCGATTTGATTCGATACCCAGCTAGCTCGGTCAATTTGAAGACTAGATTGAAACTTTACTTGACTCAATGATGTTTAATAATTAAAAATACTTAAAAGTAGTAATAAATATTTAAAAACAATTTTTACATCGAAAAATCTCCCATAATGGAATTTTACCAAATAACGCCTCTCAAAACCGATATTATCATGGAGTGTTTTTTTTTTTGTTTTTTTTATTTGGGAAAGCAAGTGAGTAGACTCTCTTATTACTTACCCAGGGCAAAGCCTGAAAAGATACAACAAAAGGGCGAGCCCCTAGAGAGAGAGAGAGAGAAAAAAAAAGAAGAAGCAACATACACCTCGGGCATTAGAGAGAAAAGAAAAAGAACAAAAAGAAAAGGCGGGAAGGGAGAAAATAGAGCGAAGGAAGGGGGGCACAACCCGGGCCACCATCACATCATAGCAGCAATCTCGGCCTCAGTGATAAACCTAAAGGGGGAATGCATCTGAATAACAACAAAACTGGAGAGATTAGTCTGCAAGCGACGAGTAGGGATCCCAAGATGGCTGTGAGAAGCAAAAGAGTGAAGCCTTCGCGCAAACAGGTGCATCTCTCAAGAAGAGGACGACGGGTCTTTAATGGCCACAAGGCTTTGTAAGTTGTGGACAAGGATGCTAGACCCAACAAGGGATAAAATTTGCAAGCACCATTTAGTTGTTCCTGGCATGGTATAATCAGAGACTATTTCCCATAGAGGAGAACCATCAGAAGAGTAGCAAAGAAGCCTCATTCTATTGGTCAAAATCTTAGCACAAGCATTGGTCCAATTAGGATAAGGTCTGAGATGCCGAGAAACTCGACAATTAGGAGGTTTTGATAAGGAGTAGGCAATAGGAAGGTCCTAAGCAGCAGAAATAATATTGGCGGCTTTAATTGCTATAGAGGGCCCAAAGAGGGAGAGAACTCTCGCTCTTATATCCTAGATGATATCTCTAAAGATTGTCTTCTTTGGGGAATCTTTGTTGTTGAATTAATATACGATTATTTTTTCTCTCCAATTATGTCACTTAAGGGCCAAAAAAGAGAGCTTGCAGAGAGAGGAAGAGATGAGATCGGTAGCATTCTCCACTAGATAAGCAACATATTGGAGAAGAGAATGCTGGTGGATAAAAGTGATAAGAAAATATTAGAATGTAACTTTCTTCATATCCACTTCATATCCAACCAGTGAACCTACAAGAGAAGAATAAATTATTAATGGATTTTATATCACGCTGAAAAAAAACGCATGAAGTATCATCATTAATACTAAGAGAAGAGAGGAAGTCCCTAGTTATGAGCTTCTTAAGGAAGGTCATCCAAGCTGCAATAGAATGTCTAGGAATATAATCATTGAATCAGATGAGATCACTCCATGAAGGATAGTGGCTAGCAGATCTGCAAGCTTTTAAAGTCGAGGCATAAGTAAAGGTATCATTTAGAAACAAAGTACAAACAACTTCATCCTGAATTGTGAGAATATGGTTAGATTTTATCTCCTAGAAAAAGGTTTTCCAGGGCAGGAGAATTAGGATAGGGGACCTGCCACTTAATATCTTGGATTAGGCGACGAACCGGGAACTTAGTTCCTAGTCTCAGGTCTTGAATAACATCCATGCCCAAACGATAAAAAAAAAGGTTGGAATCCCCAATCTAGGAGTCAAAACAGAAGTCCGTGGATTGCCCATTCCCTACCAAAAATCTGATGTGGTGTTTAACAATATCACGAATGATGAGAATGCTATGTCAGGCCCAAGAAGCATTGGAGGGCACATGGTGTTTCATATAGTTTTATTACTACTGTATTTCTCATGGACCCATTTGACCCAAAAGTTGTCTTCTTTGGAGATAAATTTTCAAATTTGAGATAATCAGTGAGTGCTTTTTCAAAGGTGAATTTATGTTACTTTCCTTGTTTATATGTTCTTTACAAAGCGGGATTGAGAATTGTGGGGCCCATGTGGTATGTGTCTAACATTCAACTCGTCAGCAGATACAAACTAACACTATTATCAAATGGAGCAAAATTATGAAGGTTGGCGATTGTTTTCGATACTAAATTGCAACATCATCATTTGACCTAGGGAGCCTATAAATATCTTATGGGAGCCTATAAATATCCTATTAGGGGTCTTATTGAGAAAATTTATCATTTCCTTTCTTTTTCACAAAGCTTTCAGTATAGAGCGGCTTTTTTAGGTGCAATTCCTGAAAAAAATACACTAAGTGTTTTCTCGACCATCCCATTGCAGTGCTACAAGAAGAAACTATGCTACCCTCTCTTCTATGTTCGCTCGCCTCAAGTGCAAGGCTTGCGATGTACTAATAATTCTCGGTAAGACCAAGGTCGATCTATAGGGAAAAAAAGTAGACAATTCCAACTACTCTAATAACTAGAATCTAAAAAGTTTAGGAAAATAGTTTTTCACATAAAATAGAAAAATCTGAAATTAAGAAGAACTAGAGCATTAAGGATCCACTTGTAGTAGTTCAATACCAATCCATTCATCCAAGCACAACACAATTAGAATCAAAGTCCTATCTCTCATCTAATTGGATGATATGACATTCAAGCATAAACAGTCCCACTTAAATATGAAATCAGATTTCTAGTTCTAATGAAGCACATAGAACTCAAACTTGTAACCTTCGGAGTAACAGTCATTCCAAGAGACTATGGCATGCTCAAGGGTTACTACAATTCAAATTCAAACAACCCAATCATGATAATCTCAGAGAATTGCAAGGAACTCATGTCCGGAGTACACAAACTCTCACAAAACTTCTAAAAATTCAAACTTTATTTAAACTAGAACTTGAAAATCCATAAATAAGTAAATGGTACTTGAAGAAACGAATTAAAGCATTGAAACAAACTACAAACTTCACCTCTTAGCTCTAGCTAAGATGTTAGCTAAAAGAAAACATTAAAAACTAGAAACTAGAACTAGAAGAAGAAGAAAACTACTTGTTGGAGGCTACAAAGCCTCCTAGGTCTTGATCTCTTTGCTCCCCACATTGCTAGATGCCTTAGGAAGAGATTGGAGGTGCCTTTTTATAAGAGAAATCCCGCACCAACTTGGAAACTTCGAGAATCCGCGGAGTCCTTTCGCAATTTGAAAACTTAGAATTAAAAATTGAAGTTTCTGGAGCACCTTCGACCTATCTGGCGACCAATCTAGCGACCAGTCTAAGAAGAAAAAACAGTCCAAAAATAACTGTAGACCTGTCTGGCGACCAATCTAGCGACCAGTCTAAGAAGAAAAAATAGTCCAAAAATAACTGTAGACCTGTCTGGCGACCAGTCTACAGATAGGTCTAGCAACAGGTCTAAAACATTTTTTTCAGATTTTCTCCTTTCTCTCTTCTCTTTCTTTCTTGCTTCTTTCCTCCACCTTTCGGCACTTGTTCTATTGATCTTCAATGCATACAAAGTGACTCTTTTAACCACGAATTGGTGAAATCTCCCTCTCATTCCTACAATCACAAAAACATGTATTAGATTAGTCTTTAAACATGAAAACCATGCATATAATGTGATGTAATGGGTTGGCAAATGTATAAATTGGAGGCTCAATATACCCCCCAACTAGCATTTTGCTAGTCCCGAGCAAAACATGCGTGAAACAAGTTCAATTCTTCAAGATCCAAGTCTCTTTAAAAAACTATGCTTCTATTCATTCCAAGACATACAAGTGCAAAAATTAGAAAAACTGGGTGATAGAAGCTGAAACCTTAAACTTCTCAAAACATAATAAGTGTTCATATAGAATTCCCGTTGATCGATTGATAAATAGAAGAACTTAAACAAATTCAACCTAGTGTGCATAGTGAATGTTCATCTCATGAGTTTCTGGGATTATCTTCTTCATAGATCAACTAAACTATAGGTCTAAAAGTGTACAGATCAACAACAAGCCTATGACAGGAATTTACCTTACAGTCCTTCCGACGACTTTCACACTACATCCCATTTCCGGCTTTGGTTACGGGTAGACCATCCCCCAGTTGGTAATAGGTAACCCTTTTTGGAAATTTCCACCATATTCTCAATCATAACCATATTTTCTTTCCTTCTTTCATTTTCATACACATTAGATAGAATTTTTAGAAATCCATATCTTTCGTTATTTTCCCATGGAAAAGGATGGACAAAGTACCCCGGCTTGGTTCCTCAACACCTTAAATCTAAGTCTAGCCAATCCACAAATTTACATAATCCTTTTAAACCATGAAAATTGTGTAATGTGAACTAGGTGTAAGAGTGTTCAAATTTTCTATCAATCATATAAATAGGGGAATTCACATATAAAACCATTATATCAAAGGTAGTTCAGGACTTGCAGCATCAGTCACTTCGTATCTCCTTTTCCTATACTAGTATCATCCTAAATGTATAGAAACAAAGTTTTTCAAAAGAGTTTTGAATTTTAGAACAATTGAAAATTTTCTACATACAATGCTCGAAATGTTACAAAATATTTGATTCATGTAGGAATCTCACCCCCTAACCAGATCTTGCATCGCCCTCAATGTAAAAAGATATGCAGTAAGCAAGATATGAGAGCAATGAAATAAAACAAAGGAGAGTGAGAACGAGAGTACCTGAGGGAGCAAGTTGATCAATTCTAACATCTTTCATTGTCTCGATGAGATTTATTCAATCCTAAATGCAGAAAAATAGATCCTAACCTACCTACCTACCTTTGATTAGTTCGGTCGATTACATGATCAAATTTGAGCAGGATCTTCATGAATTTCAATAAATTTCTCATGAGGACCATCCAAAGTCCTGCTCGACAGTAGACATGGGTGCTTGTCTTCATTAAAGTTCAATATTTATGTGCACCACATGTATGATAGGAGGAGATAAGAGTAGCAAAAAGATATCTCCTCAAATTCTTATTTGGGTTATGATTGATTAAAACGGGTCCTCCCAATCAGAATTTTCAATGGGTTAAAGGACCCATGATGGTGGGGAGACATTCATCAAGTTTTCATTGGTTAAAGTTGTCTCCTCCACAATTTCAGAATTTCATGGTGCTTCCACAAACAATGGTAAAGAATGTAAATCAATGGAATGGTGTTCTTCAGGCACCGACACCGTATCTAACAAACTATCCAACTCCGTAATCATCTCATCATCAAGATCATAAGAGTGGGCCAAGCATTTCTCTAGGAAATCAAGATAGTTGGATGAAGGGTCTTCTTCCTCCTTTAATGATTGAAGAAATTCTGTTTTAATGGCAAGGAATTTCTCCTCTATAAAGAGGAGGTCTTCCAAGAAAAATTCTTCAGATTTAGTGGTAAGCACATCATCTAACATTGGTTGATCTTTTAAAATTTCAGATTGTGTCACCTCATCATCCAAAGGAACAGAATTTTCAATCAAAGGGAGGTCTACCACAATAGAATTTGGCATGTGTTATTGGTGGAAGGACTCAAAAAGATCGACTTCAGCCATCTCTTTAGCATGCATATCCTTTAGAGACTCATAATCATTATGCCATTAGGAAAAAGAAACCATAGGTTCATAAGCATCCACCGAACCCTCATTGTTAGTAACCCCACTATCGCTTTCAAATTTTATGGATTCCTTGGGTTCGTCAACCGCCATTGAAATCTCTTCATCATTAAGTTCAAAGCATCCAAAAGAGATAGTGGACTCACCATAATTGATGATGACATTGGGATCATCGAGATCAATTTCCATTAAAAGTCTATTCATTAAATCCGAAGAAGGTGGGGCTTGGGTAGCCCCATCCTCTTCATTAGAAGAGATTGATTTGATGCCCCCAAATTCGAGCTCAATGTCTTCACAAGATGATGAGTAAGTTTGATTTGATTGTTCATCTATATACTCTTTTCATATTTCCTCAAGTATTTGTGTATACATGTCCTCAAGAGAGGAAGACGTTTTAGGGTGATTATTAATAACCACGGTTGGTTCTTCCCTTGAACAAGGAGAATGGAGGTTTCCCCAATTAAGACTGTACGCATTGTAGGATGAAAAGTTATATGATGGTTGATAGGCATATTCATACAAGTGATCACGCATTGTCTTAATTGGTTGGCCACTATTCACCCATTCCTTTTGTTGTTGCACACCTCCTACCATAACCGGTGGAACACTCATGTTATTTTCAATCCGGTAATCACGTAATGTTTTTCCCGGATGATCATTATTCGATTTTGCTTCGTTCCGGTATTCCCCCATCGTCTTACGTCGTGTTGTTCGCTCGCCTTAAGTGCAAGGCTGCAATGTAGTAATAAATCTCGATAAGACCGAGGTCGATCCACAGGGAAAGATGTAAACAATTCCAAGTACTCTAATAACTAGAATCTATAAGTTTAAGAAAGTAGTTTTTCACATGAAATAGGAAAATCTGAAAATAAAAAGAACTAGAGCATCAAGGATCCACTTGTAGTAGTCAATACCAACCCATTCATCCAAGCACAACACAATTAGAATCAAAGTCCTATCTCTCATCTAATTGGAAGATATAACATTCAAGCACAAACAGTCCCACTTAAATCTGGAAATCAGATTTCTAGTTCTAATGAACCACATAGAACTTGAACTTGTAGCCTTTAGAGTAACAACCATGCTAAGAGACTATGGCATGCTCAAGGGTTACTACAATTCGAATTCAAACAACCTAATCATGGTAATCTCAGAGAATTGCAAGGAACTCATGTCCGGAGCACACAAGCTCTCATAAAACTTCTAAAAAACCAAACTTTATTCAAACTAGAACTTCAAAATCCAAAATTAAGAAAAGGGTACTTGAAGAACGAATTAAAGCATTGAAACTAACTACAAATTTCACCTCTAGCTCTAGCTAAGAGGTTAGCTAAGGAAAAGCATATTAAAACTAGAACTAGAACTAAGAAAAGGAAGAAAAACTAGCTATAGGAGGCTAGGTAGCCTCCTGGGACTTGAACTCCTTGCTTCCCATGTCCTTGCTTTCAACGCTACGGAGTGTACAGATGTCGGATTGATCATAAATTTTGAACATTGGTAGAAAACTTCCTCCTCTACATGATAGATGGATTAGATTGTCCAAAATAATCCCAGAATGTGGTCTGAAAATTAGAACACTTAGGGCTTTTATAAACTCTGCGCAGTTGAATGTTTCTGGATGGTCCATCTTTCTTCAACCGGTACGATCAAACCACACATCCTTTTGTTCTGAAACTTTGTGGTTATTCATATATGGATGTGGTCTAAAAGATGGTTAAAGTATATTCTTCATATCATCAATGATGGGCCACCTGGACTGGCCCATAGTGGAGTAGGCAGAATCTGGAACTTTCTGGACAGTTCGTATTGTTTTGGCCACCACGATCAGTCCGTAGCTCTGATCGACACGAAACCACTTGGGTTAGTTCGGCGTCGAGCTCCTCTTCGATATGGACATGTTGGATTTCCAAATATCATTAAGATGGGCCCAGAAAACTGTTCAGAAAATCCAAAAAGGGAATAGCCTGTATCTGAAATCTGACTCCTGAAAGTGCATGGCCGACTTGTCATCCGGCCGGTCGGCCGACCGGTCGGACGACAGGTCGGCCTTAACAAAATCAGTCCAGAGAATTTTCTATTTTTGGAGGGTTTTGTCGGCCGGTCGGTGGCTATGGCCGGCCGGCCGGTCAAGCTGTAAATTGTGACTTTTTCACACTTTCTTCCTCCATTGCATTGCATCTTTCCTCCATCTCATATCCTTTATTTCTTTGATCTTCAAGGCATACAAAGTGACTCTTTTAACCATGAATTGGTGAAGTCTCCCTCTCATTCCTACAATCACAAATCCATGCATTAGATTAGTCTTTAAATCATGATAACCATGCATAATGAGTGATGAATTGGGGTTAGAATATGCACAATTAAGAGCTCAACACGTGTCTCAACATGTGTATTGTTTTCATTAATGTACTCACGCATCATCTTACGTGGGGGGGGTGGTAGTGGAGGTTCTTTGAATCTTAGAAAAATACTCATGCTTGGAGGGATCCCGATCACAATGAGTTTGGGTTCCCCAATCTAACGTCTCATCCTCCAAAAGGTACTTGTACGCACCATTCATCCAATCATACATGATGAAATATTAAGGAATTGGAAACTACCCTAATATAGAAAAAAAACAAAAAGAAGGGAGATGTGGAGATGCTACCCAATAGAGTGAGATCTATGTCTGCAAAATGTCCTACAAAATCAAACAAAAATTGTTAGTAATCTAAAAAAGAAACAATCCTACTTCTAGAAAAACTAAAAATCCTACCTAACTAAGACTACTCTATAGCTACTAGAACAATTAGAACTGTTTAACCTTTTCCCCAGGCAACGGCGCCAAAAACTTGTTCACTCGCCTCAAGTGCAAGGCTTGCAATGTCGTAATAATTCTTGGTAAGACCAAGGTCAATCCACAGGGAAAGAAGTAGACAATTCCAACTACTCTAATAACTAGAATCTAAGAAGTTTAGGAAAATAGCTTTCACATAAAATAGGAAAATTTGAAATTAAGAAGAACTAGAGCATCAAGGATCCACTTGAAGTAGTTCAATACCAATCCATTCATCCAAGCACAACACAATTAGAATCAAATTCCTATCTCTTATCTAATTGGATGATGTAACATTCAAGCATAAATAGTCCTACTTAAATCTGGAAATCAAATTTATAGTTCTAATGAAGCACTTAGAACTCAAACTTGTAGCCTTTGGAGCAACAACCATACCAAGAGATTATGACATGCTCAAAGGTTACTACAATTTGAGTTCAAACAACCCAATCATGCTAATCTTAGATAATTATAAGGAACTCATGTCCGTAGTACACAAACTCTCACAAAACTTCTAAAAATCCAAAATTTATTCAAACTAGAACTTGAAAATCCATAAATAAGTAAAGGGTGCTTGAAGAAACGAATTAACGCATTGAAACAAACTACAAACTTCACCTCTTAGCTTTAGCTAAGAGGTTAGCTAAAAGAAAACATTAAAAATTAGAAACTAAAACTAGAAGAAGAATAAAACTAGTTGTAGGAAGCTAGGAAGCCTCCTAGGTCTTGATCTCCTTACTCCCCATGTTGCTAGATGCCTTAGGAAGAGAGTGGAGGTGGCTTTTTATAAGAGAAATCCCGCACCAACTTAGAAACTTCAAGAATCCGTGAAGTCCTTCCGCAATTTGGAAACGTAGAATTGAAAATTGGAGTTTCTGGAGCACCTTTAACCTGTCTGGCGACCGGTCTAAGAAGAAAAAAAACAGTGCAAAAATAATTATAGACCTGTCTGGCGACCGGTTTAACGATCAATCTGGCGACCGATTTAACGACCGGTCTATGGACAGGTCTAGCAACTGGTCTAAGACAATTTTTCAGATTTTCTTCTTTTTCTCTTCTCTTTCTTTCTTGCTTCTTTCCTCCACCTTTTGGCACTTGTTCTATTGATCTTCAATGTATACAAAGCGACTCTTTTAACCATGAATTGGTGAAATCTCCCTCTCATTCCTACAAAAAAAAAAAATCATGTATTAGATTAGTCTTTGAACATAAAAACCATGTATATAATGTGATGTAATGGGTCGGCAAATGTATAAATTGAAGGCTCAAAATTATACCGAAGAGAGGCTCCATCAATCCCAGAAACCTCCTTTTATGCATATTAAAGTTTAATTAGCCAATTCGGGTAACTCTAGGGTTACACCCGAACAAGCCCTTTTATACATATGGTTTATGTTGAGCTGTTAAAAGTATATATTCTAACCCCATTTCATCACTAACTATGTGTGATTTATGTGTTTAAAGTCCTATCTAATGCGTGGTTTTGTGATTGTAGGAATAAGAGAGAAGCCTCTGAAATTGCGTCGGGTGGTCTAACACGACACCCTATGCATACACGTGCGGAAGCTTAAGGAGCAACTAGAATTATGGCTAAGTCCTAGAGGGGGGGTGATTAGGACCTTTTCAAAATCTTTTCGCCTACTTAACAAATTTAGAAAATTAAACTAAGTGAGTGATTAACACTTCGGCTTCCAGGCCTAAGTGGGTCTAATCAACAAACTAGCATATGATGAAAGCAATAACAATCCTAGTCTAAGAAAGCATAGATCAATGAATGATTAAACTAATGAAGAATTTAATCTATGCAATTCAAGTAGACTTAAATGAGGATGGATCAATTAAGCTCAAGTCTACATGAGAAGTGAAAGTACATCTTGTGTGTGTGGAGGTGCCTATTAAGTGCCTAGCATACGTTCCTAACTAAGCATTCATAATTAACAAATTAAACAAAATGCATAAAGAGAAATGTGCTCAAGAACAATCACAAACACAAGCATCTATAGTGCTTCGACTACTTGTCTACTCCACTCCCGGTTCAAATACTCAACCCCTTTGAACACACCAGCATTCACTAGGGAGTTTAAATCTGGTTCCTCCCAACCAAGGTGTTTTAACTCGGATCCACCCAACCGGGGAGTTTACAGGTTCGTCCCAACCTACACGTTCACACCCGTGTTGGTGGCTCCTTTTGGAGACTTTGTTTAGGCCTGACAAACGTGCCAAGGAATGGCTAACGTCCCTAGATTTAGGCCTGGCAAACGAGCCAAGGAGTGCTGAACAACCCCTAGTCTTTAGGCCGACAAACAGCCCAAGGAATGGCTAACGTCCCCAGATTTTAGGCCGACAAACAGCCAAGGATCTGTAAACGATCCTAGTTCGAGTTCGTTAAACAAACTTTACACTCAACTCCCACAGGGAATTGAGTGGATGGACTCCTAACAAGATAACCTTACTTGTCGGATTGAGCCCCTTTATAGCACCGCTTTAGGTTGCTTCTTCTTGCTCTCCCGTGCTTGAATCAGCTCCCTTTGTGCTCCCCTGATCTTTGATGCCGCTGCTTTACCAAGGCTTCAGCTCCAAGATCAATTACCTTGCATGTGATGCTCCATTGAAGATACCCAAGGTGCTAGGGAATGGTGAATCCTCTACAAATGGTAGGAAATAGGTTTCCTAGAGGAATACACCTATTTGGACTCCTAGGTAGTGTTTAGACAAGGGATTTAACTATGATCAAGGTGTCTAAACCCTAGGAATCAAGAGGGAACAAGTCCATTCTCAAGATGCCATTGAATGGCCCAAGCTTGTGATGAAAACACAAGGAGAATGACTTGCTATGGGTTTGGGATAGAACCTCTGATGGTCTCTAGCAATGGTGGCTTCTATCTCCTCAAAATCCCCTCTCTATTCCCTAAAATGAAATCCTCCGCTTTTATAAAGTTCTTCCCAACGGTCAAATAACGGGCAGATTCGCGCAAGGTCGGGTGCCCGGTCAACTTGGGTCGGGCGCCCAGAATCATGTCCATAAAAAGGATATAAACGCTGGACGTATTTTAAGTTGGTCAGGAGCCCGGACGAGTTGTGGTTGGGCGCCCGATGGCCATATCTTTCATTGGTCGGGCGCCCGGTGCACACTTTGGTCGGGCTCCTGGAATTGATCCAGACTAGGTCTTGTGCTGCTGGAGAGTTTTTGCACTGGTCGGGCGCCCAGATAGGTTCTGGCCGGGCGCCCGGTGACCCTCTGGTTTTAAGGCCAACTCATGGGCGGATTCCACTCTAGGTCGGGCGCCCGGTGGACACTGGGTTGGGCGCCCGGCCTGGCATGAATTTCTACTGTATTTTTCTATTTTTCAGCAGAACATGCAACCTCTTTGGCTATTCTTTTGGTGGTCTTTTGGGACACCTAGGGCTAATCTAAGATGACTAAGGGTATGCATATTGGGTCATGGTCATCTAGAGGTTAATGGTTTTGGGTAGGTATTAGGTTAGGGCTCACCAAGGCATCACTTTTACCTGTTTCTTCTTTCTTGATGCAGCCGGTCCGTATTGAGTCTTCGGTCTTCATCTTCATTAAGCTCAATCGACCCTAGACTCACTGACCTAACTAATTGACAAACAAGGTGCACTAGTATGCCACAAAAAAGTGCACTAACAATCTCCCCCTTTGTCAATTACTTACAAAAACCTATCCTACCAAAACAAAATACATTACATGTCAAAATTTAATATTTTACAACTCGAAACACTAAGACATGTAACTAGGCAAGCTCCTCTTGAATGCTCCCCCATAACTTGTCAATCCCTACATCACAAAATATAGCAAACTAGTTTTGGTGGGACTTGATCTTTCTCCCCCTTTTTGTCAGCAATTGACAAACTATTCTCTCCCCCTTAAGGATATATTAATTAAGGTTAAGGTAAAAGTAGATAGTATGTCACAGTTATAACTATAAGCACATGCTAACTAGAGAGAGTATAGGGTGCATGAACATATAAAACATGGAGCATGCATGGGAACATGATTAATAAGAAAATGTACTATTCTAAGCATAGTTAATCATGCAAAATTGGTCATCTATGATATAAATTAAGCATTAAAGCTCAAGGGCTTATAGCCCAATCAACCAACCTCCCCAAATGGTATATCAAGACCAATAAAAAGCAAAGATTAGCATATAATTAAGCATGAAATTCAGTAAGATTAGCTAATCTAAGCATGGTGATAATCTAGCAGGCAAATATCAATTAAAAGCAAGGCTAAATCATCAAAATTTGGGCTAATGAGGCTTGAATCTTCTGATTTGCCCATACACACAGAAATGAGGTTGAAATTCTCAGATTTACCTATTGATGCCTTTCTAGCTACCCTTACTGTTCGCTCGCCTCAAGTGCAAGGCTGCAATGTAATAATAAAACTCGGTAAGACCAAGGTCGATCCACAAGGAATTGGAAAACAGGTTCTAAGTTATTCCAGTAACTCAGTTTACAATAGATAAGAGGTTCAATTGGAGTAATTATGCTAAAACAGTAACTTAATGAAAAACAGTAATCTAAAGGCACTAAGGCATTCAAGGATCCACTTGTAGTAATCCCATGTCAATCCAATCAATCCAAGTAAGATAAACAACTAGATTTGAAGTCCTATCTCTCATCTAGTTAGAAAATAAAGCATTAAACACATTCAATCCCACTCAAGTTGAACTTCCAAGTTCTAGTCCCATTCAACACATGTAGAATTTGAAATCATAGCCTTCGGAGTAACAGCCAAGCCTATGGACTATGGCCTGCTCAAGGATTACTATAATTCGAATCTAAACAAACACAATATGATAATCTCAGAGAATTGTAAGGAATCCATGTCCAGAGCACATGAACTCTCATAAAACATCTAAAACTATCAACTTTAAGAACTAGAATAGGCAAAAATCCAAACTTAAAATAGAATTACTTGAACTAACTGAATCAAACATGAAATTAGCTACAAGCTTCACCTCTTAGCCTTAGCTGAGAGATTTTAGCCGAGCATTGTCATACTACAACTAGAACTCATAAAAAAAGTAGAAAACATAGAAAAACTGGAGTTTGGAGGGTTACAGACGCTCCACGATGGCTTCCTTCCTCTCCTACGACGTCCCTTAGCTTCTATGATACCCTAGGAAGAGCCCCCAGGTGTCCTTTTATAGTGAGGAAGCTCGGTTGTGTCGGAATCATCCAGAAAGTGTGTAAGGTTACGCAATCCGCAGAGTTTTTTGGACCAGAAATAGAAACTGCCCATTTTTTCACATGGCCGACCGGTCGGACTACCGGTCGGACTGGGCTGGCCGACCGGTGACGACCGGTCGGACTGTGTATGTTACAGGTCCAGTGAGCGCAGAAGGCTTCTCGACTTGATGGCCGACCAGTCAAGACTGGTCGGATTACATTGAACTTTAGTCCAGAGAGTTTTCATCAACCACTAACCTGTTGGCCGACCGATCTTGACCGGTCGGACCAACTGGTCCTTTTGTCCAGTGATTTCCAGAGGTGTGGCCGACTGGTCGGCCGACCGGTCAGACCTATTGTTTCACTCTTTTTCTTCTTTTCTTTCTTCTTCTCTCTCCTCTACTTGCTTTCTTCTTTCTTTGCTCCTCTTTCAATCTTCATCCATGCATCTAAATACGTTCTTTTGGTCTTCGATTGGGTGAAGTTCACTCTCATCCCTACAATCACAAAACATGCATTAGAAGCCTTTTAAACATGAAAACCATGCATATAATGTGATGTAATGGGCTATGCAATGTATAAATTGGAGGTTCAACACACCCCCAACCAGCTTTTTGCTAGTCCCGAGCAAAACATGCGTGAATAAGTTCAAACATCCAAAACCAACTCCCCTTCAGAAACTAAGTTTCTATCCACTCCAAGACTTACAAGTATAAAATTCGGAAACATTAGGTGATATACGTTTGAAACCTTAAACTCTCAAGACATGGTAAGTGTCTATATGAAATTTCTGCTGATCGATTGATAAATAGAAGAACTCGAACAAACTCAACCTAGTGTGCATAGTGAAAGTACATCTCATGAGTTTCTGGGATTATTTTCTCTATAGATCAACTAAACTACGGATGTCAAGGTGTACAGAGCAACAACAAGCCTATGACAGAATTTGTCTTACCGTCCTTCCGACGGCTTTCACACTACGCCCCATTTTCGGTTTTGGTTACGGGTAGACCATCCCCCGGTTGGTAATAGGTAGCCCTTTTCGAAATTTTCTATCATTCCCAATTTCATCCTTCCTTTTCCTTTTTCTTTTAAATTAGATAGGATTTTTAGAAATCCATATCTTTCATTATTTTCCCATGGACAAGGATGGACAAAGTACCCCGGCTTTGTTCCTTAACACCTCAAAAACTTAAGTCTAGCTAACCCACAAATCATATAATCCTTTCAAACCATGAAAATCATGTAATGTGGACTAGGTGTAAAAGTGTTCAAATTTTCTATCAATCACATAAATAGGGAAATTCACATATAAAACCATTATATTGAGAGAAGTTCAAGACTTACAACATCACACACTTCATATCTCCTCTTCTTATACTCGTATCATCTCGAATGCATAGAAATAAGGTTTTCTAAAGAAGTTTTGAAATTTTAGAAAAGTCGAAATTTTTTTGCACAATATGATGGTCGAAGTGTTGCAACATGCTAAATGAGGAATCTCATCTCACCCCCCAACCAAATCTTGCATTGTCCTCAACGTAAAAAGATATGCAATGAGCATGAACATGAGAGCAATGGTGAAATATAAGAGAGTGAGAACAATATTACCTGAGAGAGTCGATCATGGAAGTCTGCAACTCCAACAACTAACGTTACGAAGCAAGCAAAACTAAAACGACTAAACCTACCTATGCTACACCTCCGTCAGACTAGGAGATCAATCATCATGATACACAGGATCATTCAGAGTGATTGACATGTCCTCTGAATCAAATTTTTCAATAAATGGTTTAAGGCGTTGTCCATTCACTTTAAAGCAATTACCATTTGTGGCATTCTCTATCTCGACAACCCCATGAGGAAAAACTTCTTTAATAATGTATGGGCCGGTCCATCGAGATCGTATTTTTTTTGAAAAAAGATGAAGTCGGGAATTGTACAAGAGCACTTTCTGTCCTTCATGGAAAGATTTCCTGAAGATGTGCTTGTCATGAAAGGCCTTCATCTTACTCTTGTAAATTCTCGAGTTCTCATATGCATCGTTCCGGATCTCATCAAGCTCATTTAATTGGAGTTTGTGAAGTGAGCTAGCCTTGTTAATGTCAAAATTTAAGGCCCGAATTGCCCAATAGGCTTTGTGTTCAATCTCCATAGGCAAGTGGCAAGCTTTTCCATAGACAAGTCTATAAGGGGACATTCCAATGGGGGTCTTGTAAGCGGTACGGTGAGCTCAAAGCGCATCATCTAATCTTAGTGACCAATCCTTGAGATCCGGCCTCACCGTCTTTTCCAAAATTTGTTTGATTTTCTGATTGAAAATTTCAGCTTGCTTACTTGTTTGTGGGTGGTATGGGGTACTCACTTTATGCCTAATGCCATATTTCTTCATTAAGGCTTCAAAAGGCATGTTGTAAAAGTGAGAACCACCATCACTAATAATGGCTCGAGGCGTCCCAAATCTGGAAAGTATGTTTTCTTTGAGGAACTTTAGAACCGTATGATGATCGTTGGTTCTACATGGGATAGCCTCTATCCATTTAGACACATAATCTACGGCAAGCAATATATAGACATGTCCAAAAGATGAGGGGAATGGTCCCATGAAATCGATGCCCCAACAGTCAAAGACTTCAAGATGTTGAATTGGGGTGAGAGGCATCATATTTCGACGGGATAATCCTCCTAACTTTTGGCAATGCTCGCATGCTTTGCAAAACTCGTGGGTGTCCTTAAATAGCCTGGGCCAATAAAAACCACACTGCAGAATTTTTGCAGTGGTTTTCTTGGCAGAAAAATGACCCCTACATGCTTAATCATGGAAAAAGGAGATGACAGAATTATATTCATCATTAGGGACACATCTCCTTATAATTTGGTCTGGGCAATATTTAAACAGTAAAGGTTCATCCCAGAAAAATCTACGCACTTCCCTTAGAAATTTACATTTGTCCTGCACAGTCCAATGAATCGACATCGCACCTGTGGATAGATAATTAGCTATGTCAGCGTACTATGGTGGATGCATAGCAACAAAGAGTTGCTCATTAGGGAATGAGTCCTCAATAGGCGACTCGTCAATGGAATTAGGTAGGACTAGGCGGGATAGATGATCCGCCACTACATTTTCTACTCCCTTCTTGTCTTTGAACTTCAAATCGAATTCTTGAAAGAGTAGGATCCATCTAAGAAAACGGGGCTTAGCATCCTTCTTAGAAAGAAGGTGTTTCAGCGCCGCATGATCTGTGTAAACGATGACCTTGGATCCTATTAAGTAAGGCCTGAATTTGTCCTAGGCAAAGATGACGGCTAGGAGCTCTTTCTCCGTAGTCGAGTAATTAACTTGGGCGGGATTCAAGGTCCTACTTGCGTAGTAGATAACATGGGGCTTCTTGTCCTTCTTTTGGCCTAACACCGCCCCAATAGCATAATCGCTCGCGTCGTACATCAACTCAAAAGGTATGGACCAATCCGGTGGTTGCATAATAGGAGCAATTGTCAACATGTCTTTTAGCTTTAGAAAAGCTAATTGACATTCAGCACTCCTCTCAAATTGGTTCTCCTTTTGGAGAAGGTTACATAAAGGCATAGAGATATGACTAAAGTCCTTTATGAACCTTCTGTAAAAACCGGCGTGTCCAAGAAAGGACCGCACATCGCGTATGCTTTTGGGTGGTGGTAGATTGAAAATTATGTCAATTTTTGCCCGGTCGACCTCTATTCCATTGGACGAAATGATATGCCCAAGGACTATTCCTCTTTGTACCATGAAATGGCACTTTTCCCATTTTAAAACGAGGTTCTTCTCCTCACACCTCATCAAGACCAATTTCAAGTGATTGAGAGACTCATCAAAGGTACAACCAAAAACAGAAAAATCATCCATGAACACCTCAACAAATTCACCCACCATGTCTGAGAAAATACTCAACATGCATCGTTGGAATGTAGCGGGTGCATTACATAGCCCGAATGGCATTCTTTTGTATGCGAAGGTACCAAACGGGCATGTAAATGTGATTTTCTCTTGGTCCTCTGGGGCTATCTCAATTTGGTTGTATCCGGAATAGCCATCTAGGAAGCAATAATAGGAATGACCCACTAACCTCTCCAAAATTTGATCCATGAATGGGAGAGGGAAGTGGTCCTTCCTAGTGACCGTGTTGAGCTTCCGATAATCAATACACAATCGCCAACCAGTGGTTACTCTAGTCGGTATAAGCTCGTTGTTAGCATTTTCTACGATGGTAATACTGGATTTCTTGGGGACAACTTGGGTAGGACTCACCCATTGGCTATTCGAGATGGGGTAGATGATACCCACATCTAGTAGCTTTAACACCTCGGCTTTTACAACCTCCATCATGTTTGGATTTAACCTTTTTTGAGGTTGTCTAGTCGTTTTTGCATTGTCTTCGAGGTGTATACGGTGAGTACAAATCGAAGAATCTATCCCTTTAAGATCCACTATTGTCCAACCTATAGCTCCCCTATGTTCTTTGAGTAGCTCAATCAACTTGAGCTCTCTGTCTTTCCCTAAGTGAGAGGCAATGACAACTGGGAATGTTTCCTCTTGACCCAAATATATATACTTAAGCTTGGATGGCAATGGTTTAAGGTCAAGCTTCGGTGGTTTGATGTTAGACGGTAGAGGCCTTGATGTGGTTGGTGGCAATTTTTCAAAATGGGGCCTCCTACCGGCTAGTACCAACTACCGGTCTCTCAATATTCAATGCTTGCACAATTTCACCAATGATGGGGTCTTTGAAATCCATGAAATATGTTAAGCATGTCTCCAAACTTTCTAGTGGTTCAAGTTGGAGGAGCTCTTCTTCTTCAAAAGATTCGAGCATGTTTACCTCGAAGAGCTCGTCATCATCAACATCCCTGTGCCTTTTGCCCAAGTGGAACACATTCACCTCTAATGTCATGTTCCTAAAGGATAATTGCATCACCCCATTCCGGCAATTGATGATTGCGTTAGATGTAGCAAGGAATGGGCAGCCTAAGATTACTGGTATTTGAGTGCTAGCATCTAGAACCGGTTGTGTGTCCAAGACAATAAAATCTACCGGGTAATAGAATTTGTCAACTTGGACTAGAACATCCTCAACTATCCCCCTCGGTACATGGATGGATCTATCAGCAAGTTGCAACGTGGTTTTAGTGGGTTTTAATTCACCAAGACTCAATTGCTCATATACCGAGTATGGGATCAAGTTTACACTTGCCCCCAAATCTAGCAATGCACGCTCAATCCGGTAGTCTCCAATGATACATAAGATTGTGGGACTACTGGGATCTTTGAATTTTGGGGGGGTCTTTTGAGTGAGAATGGCACTCACTTGCTCATTTAAGAAGGCCTTCTGCTGCACATTATATTTGCATTTAGTTGTGCATAGGTCCTTTAGAAACTTGGCATAAGAGGGGATTTGTTTGATGGCATCAAGCAAAGGAATGTTTATCTTGACTTGTCTGAAAATCTCTAGAATATCATGAGAGTTTGAAAGAGATTTTGGAGCAACCAATCTTGAAGGGAATGGTGTTACGGGCTTATAAATGCGTTCCTTTTCTTATGGGGCTAAGTTGGGTTCGTCCTCATCCTCAGAATTTACCGGATCATTAGGCTTGTCGGCCTTCACTAGAATAGATTTGTTGATTTGTTTACCACTTCTAAGAGTGGTGACAGATTTTGTCACGCCCCAAACCCGGGGACCGGGCTCACTAAATTCTCGATCGCCGACCTTGGTGCCAACAGCCTTCG
The DNA here is from genome assembly GCA_003013855.2 of Liriodendron chinense. Taxonomy (NCBI): domain Eukaryota; kingdom Viridiplantae; phylum Streptophyta; class Magnoliopsida; order Magnoliales; family Magnoliaceae; genus Liriodendron; species Liriodendron chinense. The sequence goes on along the minus strand of ML058508.1, from coordinate 5,229,687 downwards.
TAGTATCCCATTCTCGACTTTTAGCTCTCGTATGCCAGGTTCCGATCCTTGGATCCCACCAGGAGGATTTTCAGGGTAAATTTTTTTTTTTGTAAAGGAGCATAATCAAAACCATAAAACATCATCAGATATCCACTATAAAGTTTGTTGAGTACAGTGCTGGAAAGGGAAATACAAAATGTAGCAAAAGCCCAAAATATCAGGTACATGAACCGAGCTCAACGCTGCTGATGTGCCCTAATACCTGCAGCGTAAACAAATGCGCATAAGTTTCCTACGAAGCTCAGTAGAGTGCGTGTGTGCACGTGTGATGCATATGAAAAGTATACAGATATCAGAGTAAGTGAAAGTGATAGAGAGCTAAGTTACCAAGTTCATGAATGCTATTAGCTATCCCGAGGCTATGCGATGCAAAGGCCTACATGGCCGAGTGTTACATGCTAGAGATGCAATGCAAACACGTCAATCCTCAACTAATCCACATATCAAAATGGTTCTCATCTGGGACATCACCGGGGTCTAGTACACTCTGATACTGGCCGCCGCACATCGCGCGCATAACTAAGCGAGTAGAAATGACCTCACTATCCGCCTCGTCAGTGGTATGCCAATGCCCACCCGGCTCGCTGATAGTGGACCCATTTCATGAGCTGGTCAGACTCGACCTAGCTGATAGCCCACTGCACCTGAGCGGATAAGGTCACACCCCTTTCCAACCGACCTCGACATAGTGGGAGACACGACCTACTGGTATTCAGCACTCGGGCACTCGTGTTATCTACTCGGTCTCGACGTTGGAGCATCCTACTAGTACCACAGGGTTTAGGGACTTTCACCCAAGGACATCCATAGCGCCCACGTACTAGAACAAGTTTCCGATGTCCATTACTGCCAACCACGATGTGACTATGGTGGCCACCACCCCGATGCTGCTAGGGTGTGAAAGCGATCGTGACATACATAATGCGAAATGCATGAGTCACACAATCCAAGTCATGCACCAAACTTACTCATACTGCGCAATCATGTGGGGCGACCCTGTCTCGCACGGGTCCCCTAAGTATAACAAGCCAACTAGCATATGTTATGATTAATCGTGGTCCATAACAGGCATACAAATGATGCGTATGGGCATATGAATGAGCATGGTATTTATTATACTAAGCATATTATCAGTGTGAAGTATCAAGCTAAGTATACTAGCATGTTACCAAACATATCATGTCATGTTGGCCTTAAATGGCCCAATATATATACAAAGAGTGGGACCCAGATGGTGGGTCCCATTGGAAATGTAAAGGTCTTCGTGGCATAGCCCACTTGAGACCACATCGGCCCCATACTTGGGCCTGCACATATAAAATAGGCCGACAAGATAGGTGTACGGCATGGATAAAACATATATATCAAAGGAAGGACCATGGTGGGTCCCGCCCACTGGTCGGATAGCAAATATAGATCATCGTTCTTAGGAAGTTTCAGTGGTAGGTATTCAATCACCACAATTTCCTAAGTGAAGCCCATTCAAATCGGGCCCCACGCGTCGATTAAGACAGGTGGCATGGTACACAATACATCTGTTAATGTCAGATTTTGTAACAGGATCCTCCGGACGCTCACCTTCTCTCCAACACAGATTTCCTCCGCCAAACCTGAAAGAAGACAGACAGCAACTAAGGGTGGCTGGGGTCCAGCCGTTAGCCCTCCGATGCTTAAGTCAGGCCAAAGCAAGAAGAAGAGTAACCAGGCCAAAACAGGACAGGGATGAATATTGTGTGTACCTTTCTCTCAACAGAGTCATCCCTTTATATAGATCTGATGCGATTCAATCTGTTACGTAAGATATCGAAATCCCGCTGATTTTGTGTACGATACGAGATCCTGCTGATTTCGTGGGATAAGATCCTTATCCTTAGAGGAGAGATCTAACTCATTTACTTATTTCGGCAATCACGTTCCTTGATAGCAATCCCCTGAGATTCGGAACCACGCCCAAAATCAACCTATACGGGCTGCTGGTAGGCGTAATAATAGCGCTGATTGCTCATGTTGAGCTGGAAGCCGTAGTTGGAGTCATAGCTGCCGAAAAGGAAGGAGACGCCGAAAGGGCGGAGACCACCGCGCTGGATGTAGCCCTGCTTGGAGCCGTCGAGGGATTTGGACAAGCTGCTTGACGGGAATCGGGTGCTGGGACTACGAAGATCGTCCAAACCAAAAACAAAGACTCATGATTACTCTGATTCGGGAGCTGCTCGTGTCAGGACTGCTCGCATCCGGGAGATGCGACCCCTTCTGACGAGCACGAGCCGAGCTGCTCGCATCCGGGAGATGCGACCCCTTCTGGCGAGCACGAGCCGAGCTGCTCGCATCCGGGAGATGCGACCCCTTCTGGCGAGCACGATCTTGACTCCTCGCATTCATATTTCCGCGATCCTTCACTTCTCGCCAGACTATATTTGCCTACAACAGATGCCCCCCAAACCCTTGGTATTGAGGAACTATGCCAAGGGTTTGCTAGTGCTGACAGCTGGGCGCTGGGAGACAATCGCGCATGATTCACTTAACGTGCTTCCGCATTTATGACGGCCAGCTTTCGCGCAGCTTTTTCTGCCGCCAGAAATGAGGCGTCGGGCGCCACGTGTTTCCGTATTTAATGCCAGCGCCCGTTCGTCTGGCGTGCCGGATAAGAAGCTGCCGCGTGTCCATCAAATCAACCCGGATGATTGCGTATAAATATCGGACTTAGCCGAAAATCCTTCATTTCGAATTCCTTTGCTGCGAGGTTTCTTTCTTCTTCTTCCTTCTCTATTCCGGAATAAAAAACCTCTTTACAGAGGTATCCTTCTTTTCTTTTTTCTTATTCATCTCTTTCTCCCATCTCTCTTTTATAATGGCGGAAATCTCTGACGAAGAGATTGTTCCCTTGGGAGATGAAACCCTTGATTCCTCCGAATCCAATAACGCCAGAGTATCGGCTGGGAGATATTCCGCCTCCGGTTACTCTTCCATCTTGACGGAGGAAAGACTCTCTAACCTTAGAGAGGTATATAGGGTCCCAGACTCTGTTTCATTCAGATTGCCTGGGAGAGGGGAGACAGCCGATGCACCACCACCTGGGTGTGTGGCTGTTTACGAATATTTTTTCAAAGTGGGCGTACGTCTTCCCCTCCACCCCTTTATACGAAACTTCCTCTGTCTCTACAAGATTGCCCCGGGCCAGCTCATAGTTAACGGCTGACGGGTTCTTCTCAGTGCTTTCGTCCTTTGGGAACAGGCGGGTAACGAGGAGTTAACCGCTGAGGAATTTTTGAGGTTATTCCAGCTGAAGAAGGCGCCAGCTAGCGAGGGTTGGTACTACCTCTGCTTCTGGCACCGGAATAACTTCATTTTGGGGAACCCTTCTTCCAACTGCCCGGGATAGAGAAAGAAGTGGTTCTACGTTTCTGGCAACTGGGAGTTCGAATTGGGCTCCGACCCCAAAAGCCATAACGTTAATCGCCATTTTGGCGAAGGTGGGTTAAGTATTCGTTTTATCTGTCCGAAAGAAAGAAAACCTTTGCTCCATTGAAGTTTTAATGTTCGTTCTTTTATGTTCGCAGGAATCCCAACTGGTGTGAAGCCGAACCTGCGGGGAGGACTCAACGAGAAATTAGTTAGAGTCTACAAGCTTCCTACGGCTACACGCCACGTCAACGTCGCATTAGAGTCTCGTCATCTCTGTGCAGCGGGTCTCATCTCCAGAGAAGAAATGACGAACGTTGGCGACAAAAGAGGTGCATTAGGGGTACTTCCCCGTCTGAAGGGCACGGCCTCAAAGAGGCAAAAGAAAAATGGGGGTCCCTCAAATGCACCTGCTCCCGCTGATGGGACTGCTCACGGTCCTCAATCGCGAGGGGTCGGCTCGGGAGGGGTCGCTACGACTTCTCGTACGATCATGACCCCTCCGGTTATCGCGACCCCTCTATCCGTCGTGCCCCCTCCGACTACTGCGACTCCACCGTCAGGTGCTCGCGGTCAGCCGGTGATCGAAGTCGCCGACAATTCGTCGAAAGGCGATCAGAGAGAGGGAGGCCTCCCTCCTAAGGATATGAGATGCGAGCCTACTGGTGCTCGCGAGTCTGCGACACCTTCCATGGGTGCCGTGGGTGCTCGCGAGACGGGCTCTGGCGAGATGGTAGTGGCCCAACCTTCCGGGTCGGGGATTTTTGTTATCCCCCCGCACTTGCATCCTGTATGCAAGTTTATGTTTAATAACATCCCTCCCAACTCCTTCGGGAGTTTGCCTGAGCCAAGCCCAGAAGCTCTCTCCACTGATATTGGAGTGAGATTGGTTCAGGTAACAACCTTTTTCCTTTTTACCAATCTCTTCGGGATTTTATAAGATGACTAGCAATCTAATCCTTCTCTCTTTATTTGTATCAGAGCCTAGATCTCACGCTCCTTGTTAGGCGGGATGTCGAAGCAGCTCGCCGCAGCGTGGAGGATGCGGAGAAGAAGAAAAAGACGATGGAAGCAGAGGTCCAAGGGCGGGACCGCTTGGTGAAAGCTCTGGAAGTGCAAATCGCCAAGCTGGATGAAGAGAAGAAAATTCTCCTCGTCAAAATCCAATCCCTGACTGAGCGCTTTCAGTCAATGGATCTCCAACTCGCCAAGCTTCAGGAGCTCCACACCAAGAGCGAGAAGGAGAAGGAAATCTTTCGCCAGGACAAGATCCAGCTTGAAGGGTGGCTCAAGGATGCTCGGACCAAGCTCGAGGAGACCCAGAAGAAGCTCGAGGAGGCCCAGCAGCAACTTCACCAGTAGAAGGATGACTCCATCCACTGGGAAGAAGAGCGAGTGGCCCTCGTTCAAATGGTATCTGATGAGGGTCCTCACGCAGTTCAGGAGTTTTGGACTTCTCAACTTTACGATGAGGAGCGATATGAAGCATATATCGCTGGTTGCGATTTTGCGGTCAGAGTTATGCAGCTGATTGCTCCAACTTTTAACGTTGAGGAGTTCGACAGAGTGGCATTCGAGGTTGCAGCTAAAGAACGGGTTGCCGCTGAGAACGAAGTCACTGGGGCAACAGATGCCGCTCCTGCTCCTGAGGCTGGTCCTGAAGCTGAGAGCCGCGAGCTTGCGCAAGATGAGGATGACCAACCCTGACCTCGGCAGCTTCCTATATCATGTATTTTTTTTTTTAGAAGAGATTTGTAATTGTCATGACCTTTTGGTCATTATTTTAATGAACATTTATTTCTTCAGTGTTGTGTATTCTCATCTTTCCTTTCGGCTTTCTGTTGATCCCATCCGACTCATCCGAGGATGCTATCCTTTATTCGAGCAGGAGCTGAGCTGCTCGCATTAAGAGTATGACCCCTTAATTCGAGCACGAGCTGTGCTGCTCGCGGTGGGGTTACGAACTGCGCCACCTTAATTCGAGCACGAGCTGTGCTGCTCGCAGTAGGGGTACGGACTGCGTCCCCTGAATCCGTGCACGAGTTGCTCTGCTCGCATTTTGGGAGTGCGATCTCTTTCACCAGTGCGAGCATCTAATTCATGAAAAGATGAATTAGACTCAATGGGTCATGTGACCGTGTCCGCGTTGAGATAGACTGATCTATCGATTGAGATTTTGATTCCACCAAGGGCAGAAGATTGGTCAAGAGAGCACGTATGCTCTCTTCGGGGCTGTTTTTAATCCATAAAATGGAAAAGCGATTCCACCAAGGGCAGAAGATTGGTCAAGAGAGCACGTATGCTCTCTTCGGGGCTGTTTTTAATCCATAAAATGGAAAAGCGATTCCACCAAGGGCAGAAGATTGGTCAAGAGAGCACGTATGCTCTCTTCGGGGCTGTTTTTAATCCATAAAATGGAAAAGCGATTCCACCAAGGGCAGAAGATTGGTCAAGAGAGCACGTATGCTCTCTTCGGGGCTGTTTTTAATCCATAAAATGGAAAAGCAACCAATTAATGACAACTTCAATCCTACCAAGGGTAGGCAATTGGCCAAGAGGATGTATATATTCTCTTTGGAGCTATTCGAGTCCAAATAAATGGAATAGCGACCAAAAGATATCTTCAACTTTATTCATAAAATGTTGTTATGAACTACATCAAATCTAGGGGACGTATTGTAGCAAATGCTCCACGTGCCAAGGACGACGCACGGGTCTGCCCTACATGTCTTCAAGATAATAGGTACCGGGTCGCACAATCCTAATAACCCGATAAGGGCCTTCCCAATTTGGATCCAGCGAACGAGAAGGGACTCCGAGCTTTTGTCTTAGGACCAAATCTCCAAGCTGGAAGGATCTAGGCCGCACCTTCGCATTTCGATAACGAGCAATACGTTGTTGATATGCTGCCGCTCGTACTTGGGAGACGTTTCTACGTTCTTCCAAGAGATCGAGATGAAGGCGAAGGTCTTCCTGATTACTCGCGGGGTCATATTGCTCGATCCGATATGAGGGCACTTGAATTTCCACTGGTACTACTGCGTCGACACCAAATGCTAAGGAAAAAGGGGTCTCACCCGTTGACGTATGAGTTGTAGTCCTATACGCCCATAATACTTCTGGTAGAAGTTCTGGCCATTCACCTTTGCATTCACCAAGCTTGGTTTTTAAATGGTGCTTAATGATTTTGTTCACTGCCTCGACCTACCCATTCGCCTGAGGATGATATGGAGAAGTGCGGAGATTACATATCTTCCATTTGTCACAAAATTCATTAAAGGCCGCGTTGTCGAACTGCGTTCCATTATCGGTAATTATGGTATGAGGGAGTCCGAAGCGGCATATGATATTTCTCCATATGAACTTGGTAGTTTGTTTCTCAGTAATCTTGGCTAATGGTTCTGCCTCGGCCCATTTGGTGAAATAATCAACCGCTACAATCGCGAACTTATTTTGTCCCTTTCCCATGGGCAAGGGTCCAATGATATCGACCCCCCACTGAGCGAAAGGCCAAGGGCTGTCAACTGGAGTCATCCGTTCGGAAGGTACATGGGGTATAGGTGAATATCGCTGGCACTTGTCACATTTTTTAGAAAATTCAATTGCATCTGCTTTCATAGTGGGCCAATAATATCCTTGCCGCATCGCCTTATATGCTAGGGATCGCCCCCTGGGGTGATTACCACATACCCCCTGGTGTACTTCGTCTAGAACATGAAGTGCTTCTTCTGGATGAAGACACCTTAAATAAGGCAAGGAGAAACTTTTTCGCAACAATATTCCGTCTTGCAAGGTGTACCTGGAAGCTCGAAGCCGAATTTGTCTTGCAGCTTTCTTGTCGTCTGGTAGATATCCGTCTCTGAGATAAAGGATGATGGGATCCATCCAGCATGGAGACGATTGTACCGATATTACTTGCTCAAGAGCCGATTGGTCGATACTTAGGTTCTGACGATGCTCGATGGGGATCGAGTGTGCTATCTCAGAATCTGGTGCAGAAGCGAGCTTAGCCAATGAGTCGGCAAGTTGGTTCTGCTCGCGAGGAATATGAATTATTTCATAGGTCTTCAGTTTCGCGAGCAGGATGAGTACACGAGACTTGTATAAGGCCATCCTTTCTTCTTTGGCTTCAAATTCACCAAGAACTTGGTTGACAATGAGCTGGGAGTCGCTATGAATCAACAGATTTTGAATTACAAGGACAATGGCTAGTTCGAGGCCGACGATCAGGGCATCATATTCTGCTTCATTATTTGAGATGTGAGAATCGAAACGTAGAGCATATTGGAAATGCGACCCGTCGGGAGCCACTAAAATCAGGCCCGCTCCACTGCCAGTGGCCCACGACGACCCGTCCACGAAGAGTGACCAAGGAGGCTGGTCGCTGGTCGTGGTATTAATATCAGAAGAGTATGTAAATTCGGCGATAAAGTCAGCCACAGCCTGGCCTTTGATGGCGGTCCTAGGACAGAATGAGATGTCGTGTTCGCTGATCTCGACCGCCCATTTAGTTAACCGTCCGGAAGCCTCGGGTTTTTGAAGGACTTGTCGTAGCGGATGATTTGTCGGTACTAAAATAGCGTGGGCTTGAAAGTATGGTCGCAGTTTTCGAGCTGCCGTGACTAAGGCTAGGGCCAGTTTCTCCATATCAGAATACCTAGTTTCTGCATCAACCATTGCTCGACTGATATAATAAACGGGCCTCTGCACCCCGGAATCTTCTCTTATTAAAGCGGCGCTAACGGCCGTAGTGGACACCGAGAGATAAAGAATGAGTTGCTCGTGTGCTATAGGTTTAGATAAAATGGGGGGTGTGCTCATATATAGCTTCAATTGTTGAAAAGCCTCTTCACACTGTGGTGTCCATTTCCAATCAGACTTGGCCGTTGCACGAAGGAGTTTGAAGAATGGTAAGCACTTGTCAGATGCTCGCGAGATGAACCTGTTCAATGATGCAATGCGACCAGCCAGACGCTGGACGTCCTTCAGAGTGGTGGGGGATTTCATCTCTATCAATGCTTTTATCTTTTCGGGATTCGCCTCGATTCCGCGCTAGCCGACCATGAACCCAAGAAACTTTCCTGCAGACACTCCAAACGCACACTTTTCTGGGTTCAATTTCATTTGATACTTCCTCATTAGGTCGAAGGCTTCTCGAAGATTAGAAATATGATCATCTTCTACGGTGCTTTTCACGAGCATATCATCAACATAAACTTCCATATTCCTACCAATTTGAGCAGCGAATATTTTGTTGACGAGAAGTTGATAAGTGGCTCCTGCATTTTTAAGACCGAATGGCATTACCTGGTAGCAATATAATCCCCGGTCTGTGATGAAAGCGGTATGCTGGCTATCAGGTGGGTGCATCATGATCTGGTTGTAACCAGAATAAGCATCCATAAAACTAAGCAGAGTGTGTCCAGCTGTTGAATCGACTAACTGGTCGATCCGAGGTGTCGGGAAGCTATCTTTGGGGCATGCTTTGTTCAGATCTGAATAATCGATGCACATTCTCCACTTGCCATTAGCTTTTCGAACGAGAACTACGTTCGCGACCCACTCTGGGTAGTCGACTTCTTTTATGAAATTGACCGTAAGTAGCTTCTCGACTTCAGCTTTGATCGCCATTTGCCTTTCTGCAGTGAAGGCGCGTCGACGCTGGTGTACGGGTTTATGCTTTGGGTCGATATTGAGAAGATGTGCGATGACATTGGGGTCGATGCCTGGCATATCTTTATGAGACCAAGCGAACACGTCCTGATATTCGGTAAGGAAAAGGACCAGATCTTCACGATGGACGCTGGTTAAAGAGGATCCAATGTATACGACCCTAGATAAGTCGTCTTTGGCTAAGTGAATCGCCACTGTATCTTCCCCTGGAGTTCCCAATCTAAGAGCACTTTCTCTCGGATCCAACGAGGTGTTGGAGGGAAAGTTGGGTGAACCGTGTGCTATCTCCATGACGGGTATTGCTTGAGCCTTCTTTCGATCTTGGAGGGCAATCTGATAGCAAGACCGTGGCTCTTGTTGACTACCTCGCACGACCCCGATACCATTTGGGGTAGGAAATTTGACACACAGATACGAAGGGTGCAAGGCTGCCCCGACCTTAGTAAGAGACGGCCGCCCCAAAATGGCGTTATACGCTGATTTTCAGTCCACTACGAGGAAGTTTATGAAGACGGTGGTCTTCGCTGGACTTTCTCCGAAAGTAACTGGGAGATCGATGCTTCCTTCAGGCGTTACTACCTCACCTCCGAAGCCGACGAGGGGGGTCGATACTGGCTTAAGAAGGCTTCTGGCAAGTGCCATTTTGTTGAAAGCCTCCAAGTATAGAATATCAGCTGAGCTACCTGTATCCACCATAATTCGATGTGTCAGATAATTTGATACCTTCAATGTGACTACGATGGAGTCTTCGTGAGGGAAATGAATTCCCTTTGTATCTTCGAGAGTGAAGGAAATTGGAGGATGGCTAATTTTTTACGAGCTAGACGTCTGTTCCAGCCAATAGATTTGCTGGGGTTCTTTGGATGCCTTTCGAGCGTATGCTTTTCTTGAAGCTTGAGAGTCACCCCCACAAGCTGGTCCTCCGACGATGGTGCGGATTTCTCCCGTGGGCTCAGTGTCCTCTTGGTCAGTTTGATGATGAGGCGGTTCCTTTTGGCGAGATGAGGTCTTCGCCCTTTCTGGTGATTGATTTTTACGAGCAACATAATCCTGGAGATGGCCTTTTCGAATAAGGGCTTCGATATGGTCTCGTAGAGAAATGCAGTCCTGGGTTCTATGCCCGTGATCTTTGTGGAAGTAACAAAACTTGCTCTTGTCTCTCTTCTCGGGATCGGATTTGATCTTTGCAGGCCACTTTACATATGGCTTGTGTTTAATCTCCATTAGAACCTTTTCATGAGACCGATTAAGAGGAGTGTAGTTATAATATTTACCGGAGTAAGGCTTCTTGGGAGAACGATTGGCTTGATCACGACGATATTTTTTATCTGCAGAAGAGGTTCCCTCTGGCTTGCATTTCTTACGCTGTGCCCCATGGCGTGTCAATGCGACTTCTTCTGCATTGATGTACTTCTGAGCTTGGCTTGGAATTCTGCCATAGTTTTCGGTGGGCTTTTATCCAAGGCAAACCTGAATTTCTCACTCGTTATTCCTGCTATGAGGGCTGCAAGCCCTTTTTCTTCAGTATAACCTTCAGTTTGAACGGCTTCAGCGGTGAATCGTACTGTGAACTCTTTTATCATTTCCCCATGCTGCTGTTTTAGATTCATTAGATGGGAAGCTAGCTTCTTGACGCTGATGCTTCTCATGAATTGAGAAAGGAATATCTCCGATAACTGAGAAAAGGAGCTGATGGAACGAGGCTTTAATCCTCGGAACCATGTACGAGCTGCCTCCTTCAATGTTAGGGAAAAAGCCCTACACATGATTTCTGAACCATGTCCCTCCAACTCCATGAGGGACCTGTATGTTTCCAGGTGTTCAAGAGGGTCGCCAATACCTGTGTACGGGGTGATAACAGGCGTTCGATACTTTCTGGGTAACGGGGCTTCCATCACCTCGCTGGTGAAGGGGGACTCGGATTGACGTATCGCCGCCATGACTGCAGATGGCCGATTTGCCTGGTATCGCTATTCCATGACATCAAAACGATCATGGATTCTTTTGAGATCTCCTTCCCATGGTAGGGTATAGCTTGATGTTTCGGCGGTGGAGCCCTGCGGTTGAGGTTGTCGAGACGAACTAGAATGTATAGAATGTGGAGACGGCACATGGGGATGGCTGCCAAGTGGTGGGACCTGTGGTTCGTCCATAGAATGTCTGGAAACCACTGGTATGGGTTGCGGTAATCCTTCGGAGGGTTGTCTCTGCGGTTCAGGGAAATGCTGGTCAAGTCGATTTGACAGGGCCTGAACTCCGGCATTCAGAGTTAGAAGAGTGTTTCTGAGGAAACGCAAGACATCGTCTTGATTTCCAGAAGCCTCCAATAATGGGTTTGTTGATGGCATATTCGGGGCTCCTTGAGGGATATTCGTCGACGCGGGTGGAAGAGCAGGTACGGATTCCGTCTCATCGGGCGGAGGTGGTGCCTGCCTTGAAGTCGAAGGATGAACAGCCTTTTTAGGAGGCATCGCGAAAGGATTTTGATCGATAGAACGATTGATTTTGATGATCAAGTCGTTCCCACAGACGGCGCCAAACTGTTAATGTCAGATTTTGTAACAGGATCCTCCGGACGCTCACCTTCTCTCCAACACAGATTTCCTCCGCCAAACCTGAAAGAAGACAGACAGCAACTAAGGGTGGCTGGGGTCCAGCCGTTAGCCCTCTGATGCTTAAGTCAGGCCAAAGCAAGAAGAAGAGTAACCAGGCCAAAACAGGACAGGGATTGAATATTGTGTGTACCTTTCTCTCAACAGATTCATCCCTTTATATAGATCTGATGCGATTCAATCTGTTACGTAAGATATCGAAATCCCGCTGATTTCGTGTACGATACGAGATCCTGCTGATTTCGTGGGATAAGATCCTTATCCTTAGAGGAGAGATCTAACTCATTTACTTATTTCGGCAATCACGTTCCTTGATAGCAATCCCCTGAGATTCGGAACCACGCCCAAAATCAACCTATACGGGCTGCTGGTAGGCGTAATAATAGCGCTGATTGCTCATGTTGAGCTGGAAGCCGTAGTTGGAGTCATAGCTGCCGAAAAGGAAGGAGACGCCGAAAGGGCGGAGACCACCGCGCTGGATGTAGCCCTGCTTGGAGCCGTCGAGGGATTTGGACAAGCTGCTCGACGGGAATCGGGTGCTGGGACTACGAAGATCGTCCAAACCAAAAACAAAGACTCATGATTGCTCTGATTCGGGAGCTGCTCGTGTCAGGACTGCTCGCATCCGGGAGATGCGACCCCTTCTGACGAGCACGAGCCGAGCTGCTCGCATCCGGGAGATGCGACCCCTTCTGGCGAGCACGAGCCGAGCTGCTCGCATCTGGGAGATGCGACCCCTTCTGGCGAGCACGAGTTGAGCTGCTCGCATCCGGAGATGCGACCCCTTCTGGCGAGCACGAGCCGAGCTGCTCGCATCCGGGAGATGCGACCCCTTCTGGCGAGCACGAGCCAAGCTGCTCGCATCCGGGAGATGCGACCCCTTCTGGCGAGCACGATCTTGACTCCTCGCATTCATATTTCCGCGATCCTTCACTTCTCGCCAGACTATATTTGCCTACAACAACATCCATCAAGGTGGAACCCAAAGATGGGCCCACAACCTCTATTCGGATGAAAAATAAACACTAAAGTGGCCCCAAGGAAGTTTTCAATGGTGGGCATCAATGACCACTATTCCCTGCGGGTGTGGTCCATCTGACGTTTGGATTTGCCTCATTATTGGGGCCATATCCTAAAATAATATGGAAAAATAGATTGTCAGCATGAATAAGACAATACATCATGGTGGGACCCACAGGGTGGGCCACCTGCTGGGCAGCATGGTACCCAGCTAGGTCTCAGGAAGTTTTTAGATCAAGTAGATATTTGTGTTTTCTCCTTCATCCATATCCATGTGATCTTATGAACAGGTTGGATGACAAATAAACATCACTGTAGGGCCTGGGAAGGTTTCAACGATGGAAATCATTATTCCCACTGTTTCCCGTGGCATGGTCCACTTGACATTTGGTTATGCTTAAATTTTGGGCTCAGCCACTAAAATGAGCTGGAAAAACAATATGGACGGAATAGATAAAGCACATACATTCTAGGTGGGCGCAACTAAGTTTACTCCGCACGATATTCTTGGAAAAGGGGTGGGCGGCGTAGATAAAACATATACATCCAGGTGGGTCCCACGAGTGGGCCACCTGCTGGGCAGCCCAACCAGCCCACGGCGCTGGTTGCTCCCAGTGTCCTCTTTTTCTTTTTTTTGCTTTTTTTTTTGTTATTGCTCTCATCAACTGGGGCCCATAGAAGTTTTCGATCAGGCTGATATTTTTGTTTTCCCTTCTTCCACACGTGTGTGGACTTATGAACAGGTTGGATCTCAAATAAACATCATGGTGGGCCGTAGGAAGGTTTCAACGGTAGGGTCACTGTCCCCACTATTTTCTTATGTTGGGGCCCTCTTGAGATTTGGATCTATCTCATTCTTCAGGTGATGCCCTAAAATGATCTCTCCAAATGGATGGACAGTGTGGATATAACACGTACAACACGGTGGGGCCCATGGAAGTTGGTGACGTCACTCCAGTAGCGAGATAGCTACTCAACCGTCAGTATCCAATCCAGCATCCGCTGGTAACTCCCAGCGTCTCAGCGTCAGAGACGCTGGGAGACTTACCTGTTTTTTTCTCCTTTTTTTTGTTTTTCCTTTCTTTTCATCAAGTGGGGCCCACATGAGGATGATCCACTCCGTTCATCATATTTTCGGCTCATGGGGGACCCAAAGAGCCCAATATTGGGTATGTTACGAGGCCTACAAACATCAAGGTGGGCAGACGAAGTTTCGACAGTGGACATCATTTTCTCCACTGTTTCATGTGGTGCGGTCCGCCTAAGATTTAGATCTGGTTCATACTTGGGTCCTGGCCCTAAAATGGACTGGAGAAACCGATGGACGGCGTGGATAATACACAAGAATCAAGGTGGGTCCCACGAGTGGGCCCCATTCAGCCACACTGACGCTGGACAGTTCCAGCGTCCCTGACGCTATGAACGTCCAGTGTCTGGACGTTTCTTTTTTTTTCTTTTTCTTGTATTTATTAAGTGGGGCCCACTTGGGGAAGATCCATGCCATTCATCAGGTTCCTCATGAGAGGAACCCGTAGAATCTAATATTGGACACGTAAAAACGTTTACAAACATCACGGTGGGCCCAAGAAGTTTCGACAGCGGGCATCATTATCTCCACTGTTTTCTATGGTGTGGTCCACCTGATATCTAGATCTGCTTCATTTTTGGTATTCAGCCCTAAAATGGGCTGGAGAAACAGACGGACGGTGTGGATATTACGCAAGCATTAAGGTGGGTCCCATGAGTGGGGCCCGTGGTCAACGCCCACAAGGGGCTTCACCCCAAGCGCTTCTGGGCAGCAACGTCCTATGGACGTTGTCTGTCCAGCAGCCAATCTCCTTCCTCTTTTTTTATATATTAATATTATTATTATTATTATTATTATCCAGGTTGTGGGGCCCATTCATGGATGATCCAATCCATCCATCTGATTGTTCATCACAAGGTGGGCCCAAAAAAAAGAAAAGAAAATGAAAGGCAATAAGAAAATGGGGAGTTTATGTCCCCCCTTGCACTCACCTCGAAATATGAACGGTTGGATTGGGTCGGGTTGACGATCGGACGGTCCGGATGATGGTTGGGGTCCTCCAAGCTTTGATCTCCTCCCTCAATTCCTCTAACTTCCCACACAACTCCCTCAAATCTCTCTCTTTCTCTCTTTTCTTAATCTTTTCTCTCTCTCTCTCTCTCTTTGCTCTCTCTCTCTAACTTGGAAATGCTATGGATGTGAGATTGCTTGGGGTGTTTGGGGGGGGGGGGGTTTCTTAGGTGATATAATGATGATGGCTAGCATGGGAGGGGGTAGGATGGTATGGGAGGTATGGGCTTGTGTTGACTTTGTGGTGAGAGAGGGATGGGGTGGGTATGGCTTGTGTTGACTTTGTGGTGAGAGAGGGATGGGGTGGGTATGGCTTGTGTAGACTAGGGTGATGACAGGGGTATGGGTGAGGGTGATGGTGATTGATTTGACTTTTTCTTGGGATTTGTGCAAGTGGGGCCCGCGCGACACTTGCGTTGCAAGGCCCACCTT
Organism: Liriodendron chinense; assembly: GCA_003013855.2. Taxonomy (NCBI): domain Eukaryota; kingdom Viridiplantae; phylum Streptophyta; class Magnoliopsida; order Magnoliales; family Magnoliaceae; genus Liriodendron; species Liriodendron chinense. The sequence goes on along the minus strand of ML058508.1, from coordinate 5,214,411 downwards.
GGATTGCGCAAATGATCGCAACTTTCACACCGGGTATCGCAATGGGGCGTGCCGTATGGTGTTGGAATCGCAGCGCCTACGCGGTCGCCGGGGTATAGGTCTTACGTCGATGCGATACTAAAATAGGGTCGCAATCAAGGCTTGCTAATCTGGTCCATTCGGGACATACCAGCACAGAAAACTAAACGTTTGGAGGGCAAATCAGGGTACGGGTCTTACAGATTTGGCTTGTTCCATATGTTGGTTGAAGGGATCAGGAATGCTTACTTCATGAACTTATTTTGGATTGGGCTGAGGTTGAGCCAGAAAAGTCCCTTCCTTAGCATTCAAGCGTCCCTTAATCTCATCAACCGAGACTTTAAGCTCTTGGAACATTTGCTGATTCGTTTGGTTAATTTGCGTTTGCCCTTGTATAAACGCTTTCAAAGTATCCTCCATTGAGAATTGAGGTGGGGCCATATTTTGCGTGGGTGGCCCTCCTTGAGAGTTGGTAGGATTGCCCGTGGGAGCATTCTTCCAACTGAAATTTGGGTGGTTCTTCCAACTAGTATTGTACGTATTACCCATCTGTCCATTGAAACGCCGTTGATACCCATATGTGGCATTTGCATGTTCATGTAACACCTCCTGAAATGCAGGAATTGTAAGACAATCTTGCGTAGCGTGTAAATTGGTGAGACAAATCCCACATATGGTCTCAATAGCTTCGTTGGACTTTGGAACTCCACTTTTACTAAGTTCCATGGCCTCGATTTTTCTTGTGAGGTTGGCTATCCTTACATTCACGTCGTCTTCTTCCTTGAGGATATAGATCCCTCCTTTCTCTTTCTCTTGAGTAGGCTTGGGGTTATTGGGTTTATCCGAGGTATCCCAAGATTGTGCATTCTCAGCTAACATATCCAAATAACTCCAAGCTTCATCTGGATTTTTGCTCATGAACTCGCCGTTGCACATCATCTCTACGAATTGGCGCATATTGGAACTTAATCCATCGTTGAAGAAGTTTATAATTCGCCAACTCTCGTAGCCATGATGTGGGCAAGCAAGCAGGAGCTCTTTAAACCTTTCCCAACATTGGAAGAAAGATTCACCCGCTTTAGCTGAAAAATTCATTATGGCTCGTCGGAGGGTGTTCGATTTATGAGCCGGGAAGAACTTTTTCAAGAATTCCCGGGTCATCTCGTTCCATGACCTTATTGAGTGTGGTCTAAGAGAGTGGAGCCAATTCTTGGCTCTTTCTTTCAATGAAAAGGGAAAGAGTTTAAGCTTAATGGTATCTTACGAAACATTGGTGTATTGCAAGGTAGCCACCACTTCTTTGAATTCTTTTAAGTGCAAATATGGGCTGTCAGAGTCTAGCCCATGGAACTTTGGTATAAGTTGGATTACACTCGGCTTTATAGTCAATGTTTCCCCCAGTTGGTGGTAGAACCACACAAGAGGGTGTAGTTGCACGGGCCGCTTGTAGGTAGTGTTCGCTTCCCCAAGTGTAGGGTTGCGATGTAGTAATAATCTCGGTAAGACCGAGGTCGATCCAAAGGGACTTATGTAGGAATTCACAAAACACTTCCAATAGTGTCTACTGAAGAACTATCTACCAGAATTTAGGAATTTGATGTAGAGAGATATTTTGAACTAAACTGAAGATAAACAATTAATAAAAAGCACTAGGGGTTCAAGGATCCACTTGTAGTAATCCTTGATGCTCAATTCGCTGTGGTTTCTCACTTTCTCAACTAGAATCGAAATTAAGTTCTATCTAGTCGGATGATAGAGAGGTTAAAACAATCAACCTAACATATGTATGATCCATGTATATGATTCACTCAATTCAAGCTAGGACGAGCATACTCAATTACATAGGTCAGTCACAATTCCAATAGGTTAAGATCACAATCATAACCATCATTAAATCCTGTCACAAGACAAAACTAGATCATGATTTAAACTTGATCCAAATCACATACACAGTTTCCCATACTTCAGAATTCCTAGAAAAGTAGACTTTTGGTATGAAGCTCCCACATGAAGATCATAGATCTAGAGCGTATTGTTCGCTCGCCTCAAGTGTAAGGCTGCGATGTAGTAAAAAATCTCGGTAAGACCGAGGTCGATCCACAGGGAATTAGAAACAACTTACAAACTATTCCAGCAACTCAGTTTGCAATAGATATGAGGATTCAATTGAACAATTAAACTAAAACAGTAACTTAATAAAAACCAGTAATTTAAAGTACTAAGGCATTCAAGGATCCACTTGTAGCAATCCCATGTCAATCCAATCAATCCAAGTATAGAGCACAACTAGATTTGAAGTCCTATCTCTCATCTAGTTGGAAAATAAAGCATTCAAACACATTCAATTCTATTTAAGTTGAACTTCCAAGTTCTAGTCCCATTCAACACATATAGATTTCAAAATCATAGCCTTCAGAGTAACAGCCATGCCTATGGACTATGGCTTGCTTAAGGGTTACCATAATTCGAATATAAACAAACATCATATGATAATCTCAGAGAATTGCAAGGAATTCATGTCCGGAGCACATGAACTCTCATAAGACATCTCTGAAAGTGCGGTTTTACCGCTTGTAGAGATACTCGGAGATATGTCTATGGACCTAGAGGGGGGGTGAATAGGACCTTTTTAAAATTCTTTTCGCCTACTTATGCAATTCAACAAGTTTAAGCTAGGTAAGCAAGAACACCTTGGCTTCCAAGCCTTGGTGGGTCCAATCACAAGACTAGCAAGAGTTAAGCAATAACCAACCCTAGTCTAAGCATGCATAGGTAAGAGAATGATTCAACTAATTAAGCTACTAACCTATGCACCTTGTGTAGACTTATGAGATTGGATCAATGAGCTCAAGTCTACACAAGTAGTGAAGGTACATCTTGTGCAAGGATGCCGTAAAAAGTGCCTAGCATGCATTCATATCAATCATTCATAATTAAGCAATTAAACTAACAATGCAAAGATATCAATGTGCTCAATAACAATCACAAACACAAGGATGTATAGTGGTTCGACTACGTGTCTACTCCACTCCCGGTTCAAGTACTCAACCCCTTTGAGCACACCGGCATTCACTATCGGAGGTTTTAAATGAGGTTCACCTCTCAACCTTTACACACGGAGGTTTTATCGGTTCACCTCTCAACCGTATCCGGAGTTTTAGACATAGGCTAACTCTCAACCTTATCGCACGTTTACTCCCGTGTCGGAGGCTCCCCCTTGGAGACTTAGTTTAGGCCCGGCTGACGGGCCAAGGAACGACTAACGTCCCTAGGTCGAGTTTGAAAACAAACTCTAAAGTGGACTCTCAGATAAGACAACCTACTTGTCGGATGAGCCCCTTGTTTAGCGCCGGATTGGGTTGCTTGATCTCCGCTCTCCCGTGCTTCAATCAGCGTCCCTTTGCTCCCTCGATCGTGTCGCCGTTGCGTCGCCAATGCCTCAGCCACATTCGATCAAACACCTTGCATGCGATGCCTTGAAATGCCCAAGGTGCTAGGAGGATGGGTGAATCTCGTACATGGGATGTGTAGGTTGTTCCAACTAGGAGATTCACCTAGAGAGTCTTCTAGAGGTCTTGGACAAAGGATATACCTATGTGGAATAGTGTCACACCTCTAGATTTGAGAGAGGAATCAAGTCATCTCTTGATAGCATTTGAATGCCCATACTTGTGTTTGAAACACAAGGGATATGACTTGAAAACCTCCTCTTTGAGGCCCCAAATGATGTACAAGATAAGTGTGGAATGGGCTCTCAAAAAATTCTCTCTCATTGCCCAAGAGTGGAGCCCCAAATATATAGAAAAAGGGCTCCAACGGTCATAAAACGGGCAGAAAATGGCCTGTCCCGACCTGTCCCGACCGGTCATGACCGGTCGGACATCCCTGCTGGAAGGTTTCATCAATGCAGGTCAAACACACTGGCCGACCGGTCATGACCGGTCGGCCCGCTTTGCTGGACAGCCAAGATGCCCTAGGCCGACCGGTCATGACCGGTCGGCGCCCTCTGCTGGATGAAGGAAATCCTCCAGGCCAACCGGTCATGACCGGTCGGCCATACTTGCTGGCCACCATGATTTGTAAACGGCCGACCGGTCATGACCGGTCGGCTGGCCATTGCATAAAGCAGCAAGGCTGCTGGCCGACCGGTCATGACCGGTCGGACCAGCCTGGGTCCCCTCACCTATTATCTGATTTCTTCTTTCTCCAGCATGAAGATATAGGCCAATGTTAGAGTGGTCAAAAGGGACACCTAGGGCCTATCTATGATGACTAAATGTACTCTAATATGGTCAAGGTCATCAAGGATACAAAGGGGATAGGTTTTGGTCGAGGTTAAGGCACCAAGGCATCTCATATACCTGAATCTTCTTCCTAGATGCGGCTGGACGTCTTGAGTCTTCGTTCTTCGTCTTCATTGGGCTCAACCGACACAAGACTCACTGCTGTAAGTGATTGACAAACAAGGTGCACTCGTATGCCACGGAAAAGTGCACTAACAATCTCCCCCTTTGTCAATTACTTACAAAAACTTAACCTACCAAAACAACATTACATGTTCAAGATATTACAAAGATAAAACATAAAATACAGGACTCTTGACATGACTAAACTAAGCTGCTCCTCTTCAGTTTGCTCCCCCACAACCTGTCAATCCTTGCATCACAAAACAAAGCAAACTAGTTTTGGTGGGATTTGATCTTTCTCCCCCTTTTTGTTAGCAATTGACAAACTATTCTCTCCCCCTTAATGATATGCCAATAAGGTTATGGTAAGAGAAGATAGTGTGTCGCAGTTATAACTATAAGCACATGCTAAAACGGAGAGTGTGGGGTGCATGAATCATTAATACATGGAGCATGCTAAGAAACATGATTAACAGGAAGATATAACTGTCTAAGCATAGGTAATCATGCAATATTGGTCAAGAACATACATTTGCAATGAAGCACAAAAGGGCTTATAGCCCAATCAACCAACCTCCCCTACTGGTATATCAAGACCAAAACTAAGCAAAGATTAGCATACATGAAGCATAAAACTCAAGATGATTGGCTAATCTAAGCAGGAAGACAATCTAGCAAGTAAATGAATTAAATAAAAACCAGGCTAAATCATCAAAAACTGGGCGAATGAGGCTGGAATCCTCTGATTTGCCCATACATACAGGAATGAGGCTGAAATCCTCAGATTTACCAATAAAAGCAAAATAAGCTACCCCCACTAATCATGATAAGTTTGAAAAGCCAAAGGGTAGCAAAATTTCTCAACACCCTCATAGAATATAGCATGAGGTGAGGGGTTGGGAATACCTTCTCTTTCTAGAAGGGATAGCGGTTGGGATCCCCTCCTAGATAGTCTGGTAAAGGGGTCGTGATGGAGGCCGAGAGAGCAAGATCATTATGTTGGCTCTCATCATCAGATTCGGACTCCTCCGTATCATCCCAAGTGGCAGCCATTGCCTTTTTACCTTTTGGTTTAGGCCCTTCCGGACATTCCGGGGCAATATGGCCACGACGACCGCAACCGTAACAACGGACGGAAGAAGGTATGGATGATTTACCTGTACGTTTATCACCCTTCTTGTCCTTCTTGTCACGGCTATTCCCTCTATCAAATTTGAGGAATCTCTTGAATTTTTTGTTCAATTGTTCTTCCTCATCATCCTCATCATCGCTATCATCCTCCGTCTCACTTTTGATTTTCTTGTGTCTGTGAGAGGACTTGAAGGCGATGTTTTTCCTTCTAGAGGGGGCTTTAAAGCCTAGCTCAAAGGTTTGTAGGGAACCTATGAGTTCTTCAACTTTCATTGTGTTTAGATCCCTACACTCTTCAATGGTGGTGACTTTAGAGGAGAACCGTTCCGGAAGAGATCTCAGAATTTTCCTACAAAGCCTATGTTCCGGAACCGGATCCCCTAAGCCCCACATATCATTTGTGATTTTGTTCAGTTTGGTATAAAATTCAGTAAATGTTTCATCCTCCTCCATAGTAATATTTTCAAAGAGAGTGGAGAGGCGCTGGAGTTTAGAATTTTTAACAACATTTGTTCCTTCATGGGTAACTTCCAGAATATCCCATGCTTGTTTACTGGTAGTGCAATTTTGGATCCGACCAAATTCTTCTCTAGATACTGAACAAAATATGGCATTCAGGCCTTTGGCATTATTAATACGTTGAGCTTTTTCATGAGCAGTCCACAATGCCTTTTCTTTTGGCCTGAGAACATCCGGCTCACCTTCCTTAGAAATAGTAACCATTGGGGGTTCATATCCAAAGTCAACCATGTCCCTCACATCCGAATCAATGGATTCCAAGAAGATGCGCATTCGGGCTTTCCAGTATGGATAATTTGACCCATCAAAGAAAGGAGGCTTAGTGACGGATGAAGAGTCCTCTCTAGACATATTTTCAAGTTTCTCTTTAGGATCTATCTCTAGGCAATTAAGCCCTTAAAGGGAAACCCTCTCTGATACCAACTGAAAGTGCGGTTTTACCGCTTGTAGAGATACTCGGAGATATGTCTATGGACCTAGAGGGGGGGTGAATAGGACCTTTTTAAAATTCTTTTCGCCTACTTATGCAATTCAACAAGTTTAAGCTAGGTAAGCAAGAACACCTTGGCTTCCAAGCCTTGGTGGGTCCAATCACAAGACTAGCAAGAGTTAAGCAATAACCAACCCTAGTCTAAGCATGCATAGGTAAGAGAATGATTCAACTAATTAAGCTACTAACCTATGCACCTTGTGTAGACTTATGAGATTGGATCAATGAGCTCAAGTCTACACAAGTAGTGAAGGTACATCTTGTGCAAGGATGCCTAAAAAGTGCCTAGCATGCATTCATATCAATCATTCATAATTAAGCAATTAAACTAACAATGCAAAGATATCAATGTGCTCAATAACAATCACAAACACAAGGATGTATAGTGGTTCGACTACGTGTCTACTCCACTCCCGGTTCAAGTACTCAACCCCTTTGAGCACACCGGCATTCACTATCGGAGGTTTTAAATGAGGTTCACCTCTCAACCTTTACACACGGAGGTTTTATCGGTTCACCTCTCAACCGTATCCGGAGTTTTAGACATAGGCTAACTCTCAACCTTATCGCACGTTTACTCCCGTGTCGGAGGCTCCCCCTTGGAGACTTAGTTTAGGCCCGGCTGACGGGCCAAGGAACGACTAACGTCCCTAGGTCGAGTTCGAAAACAAACTCTAAAGTGGACTCTCAGATAAGACAACCTACTTGTCGGATGAGCCCCTTGTTTAGCGCCGGATTGGGTTGCTTGATCTCCGCTCTCCCGTGCTTCAATCAGCGTCCCTTTGCTCCCTCGATCGTGTCGCCGTTGCGTCGCCAATGCCTCAGCCACATTCGATCAAACACCTTGCATGCGATGCCTTGAAATGCCCAAGGTGCTAGGAGGATGGGTGAATCTCGTACATGGGATGTGTAGGTTGTTCCAACTAGGAGATTCACCTAGAGAGTCTTCTAGAGGTCTTGGACAAAGGATATACCTATGTGGAATAGTGTCACACCTCTAGATTTGAGAGAGGAATCAAGTCATCTCTTGATAGCATTTGAATGCCCATACTTGTGTTTGAAACACAAGGGATATGACTTGAAAACCTCCTCTTTGAGGCCCCAAATGATGTACAAGATAAGTGTGGAATGGGCTCTCAAAAAATTCTCTCTCATTGCCCAAGAGTGGAGCCCCAAATATATAGAAAAAGGGCTCCAACGGTCATAAAACGGGCAGAAAATGGCCTGTCCCGACCTGTCCCGACCGGTCATGACCGGTCGGACATCCCTGCTGGAAGGTTTCATCAATGCAGGTCAAACACACTGGCCGACCGGTCATGACCGGTCGGCCCCCTTTGCTGGACAGCCAAGATGCCCTAGGCCGACCGGTCATGACCGGTCGGCGCCCTCTGCTGGATGAAGGAAATCCTCCAGGCCAACCGGTCATGACCGGTCGGCCATACTTGCTGGCCACCATGATTTGTAAACGGCCGACCGGTCATGACCGGTCGGCTGGCCATTGCATAAAGCAGCAAGGCTGCTGGCCGACCGGTCATGACCGGTCGGACCAGCCTGGGTCCCCTCACCTATTATCTGATTTCTTCTTTCTCCAGCATGAAGATATAGGCCAATGTTAGAGTGGTCAAAAGGGACACCTAGGGCCTATCTATGATGACTAAATGTACTCTAATATGGTCAAGGTCATCAAGGATACAAAGGGGATAGGTTTTGGTCGAGGTTAAGGCACCAAGGCATCTCATATACCTGAATCTTCTTCCTAGATGCGGCTGGACGTCTTGAGTCTTCGTTCTTCGTCTTCATTGGGCTCAACCGACACAAGACTCACTGCTGTAAGTGATTGACAAACAAGGTGCACTCGTATGCCACGGAAAAGTGCACTAACAATCTCCCCCTTTGTCAATTACTTACAAAAACTTAACCTACCAAAACAACATTACATGTTCAAGATATTACAAAGATAAAACATAAAATACAGGACTCTTGACATGACTAAACTAAGCTGCTCCTCTTCAGTTTGCTCCCCCACAACCTGTCAATCCTTGCATCACAAAACAAAGCAAACTAGTTTTGGTGGGATTTGATCTTTCTCCCCCTTTTTGTTAGCAATTGACAAACTATTCTCTCCCCCTTAATGATATGCCAATAAGGTTATGGTAAGAGAAGATAGTGTGTCGCAGTTATAACTATAAGCACATGCTAAAACGGAGAGTGTGGGGTGCATGAATCATTAATACATGGAGCATGCTAAGAAACATGATTAACAGGAAGATATAACTGTCTAAGCATAGGTAATCATGCAATATTGGTCAAGAACATACATTTGCAATGAAGCACAAAAGGGCTTATAGCCCAATCAACCAACCTCCCCTACTGGTATATCAAGACCAAAACTAAGCAAAGATTAGCATACATGAAGCATAAAACTCAAGATGATTGGCTAATCTAAGCAGGAAGACAATCTAGCAAGTAAATGAATTAAATAAAAACCAGGCTAAATCATCAAAAACTGGGCGAATGAGGCTGGAATCCTCTGATTTGCCCATACATACAGGAATGAGGCTGAAATCCTCAGATTTACCAATAAAAGCAAAATAAGCTACCCCCACTAATCATGATAAGTTTGAAAAGCCAAAGGGTAGCAAAATTTCTCAACACCCTCATAGAATATAGCATGAGGTGAGGGGTTGGGAATACCTTCTCTTTCTAGAAGGGATAGCGGTTGGGATCCCCTCCTAGATAGTCTGGTAAAGGGGTCGTGATGGAGGCCGAGAGAGCAAGATCATTATGTTGGCTCTCATCATCAGATTCGGACTCCTCCGTATCATCCCAAGTGGCAGCCATTGCCTTTTTACCTTTTGGTTTAGGCCCTTCCGGACATTCCGGGGCAATATGGCCACGACGACCGCAACCGTAACAACGGACGGAAGAAGGTATGGATGATTTACCTGTACGTTTATCACCCTTCTTGTCCTTCTTGTCACGGCTATTCCCTCTATCAAATTTGAGGAATCTCTTGAATTTTTTGTTCAATTGTTCTTCCTCATCATCCTCATCATCGCTATCATCCTCCGTCTCACTTTTGATTTTCTTGTGTCTGTGAGAGGACTTGAAGGCGATGTTTTTCCTTCTAGAGGGGGCTTTAAAGCCTAGCTCAAAGGTTTGTAGGGAACCTATGAGTTCTTCAACTTTCATTGTGTTTAGATCCCTACACTCTCCAATGGTGGTGACTTTAGAGGAGAACCGTTCCGGAAGAGATCTCAGAATTTTCCTACAAAGCCTATGTTCCGGAACCGGATCCCCTAAGCCCCACATATCATTTGTGATTTTGTTCAGTTTGGTATAAAATTCAGTAAATGTTTCATCCTCCTCCATAGTAATATTTTCAAAGAGAGTGGAGAGGCGCTGGAGTTTAGAATTTTTAACAACATTTGTTCCTTCATGGGTAACTTCCAGAATATCCCATGCTTGTTTACTGGTAGTGCAATTTTGGATCCGACCAAATTCTTCTCTAGATACTGAACAAAATATGGCATTCAGGCCTTTGGCATTATTAATACGTTGAGCTTTTTCATGAGCAGTCCACAATGCCTTTTCTTTTGGCCTGAGAACATCCGGCTCACCTTCCTTAGAAATAGTAACCATTGGGGGTTCATATCCAAAGTCAACCATGTCCCTCACATCCGAATCAATGGATTCCAAGAAGATGCGCATTCGGGCTTTCCAGTATGGATAATTTGACCCATCAAAGAAAGGAGGCTTAGTGACGGATGAAGAGTCCTCTCTAGACATATTTTCAAGTTTCTCTTTAGGATCTATCTCTAGGCAATTAAGCCCTTAAAGGGAAACCCTCTCTGATACCAACTGAAAGTGCGGTTTTACCGCTTGTAGAGATACTCGGAGATATGTCTATGGACCTAGAGGGGGGGTGAATAGGACCTTTTTAAAATTCTTTTCGCCTACTTATGCAATTCAACAAGTTTAAGCTAGGTAAGCAAGAACACCTTGGCTTCCAAGCCTTGGTGGGTCCAATCACAAGACTAGCAAGAGTTAAGCAATAACCAACCCTAGTCTAAGCATGCATAGGTAAGAGAATGATTCAACTAATTAAGCTACTAACCTATGCACCTTGTGTAGACTTATGAGATTGGATCAATGAGCTCAAGTCTACACAAGTAGTGAAGGTACATCTTGTGCAAGGATGCCTAAAAAGTGCCTAGCATGCATTCATATCAATCATTCATAATTAAGCAATTAAACTAACAATGCAAAGATATCAATGTGCTCAATAACAATCACAAACACAAGGATGTATAGTGGTTCGACTACGTGTCTACTCCACTCCCGGTTCAAGTACTCAACCCCTTTGAGCACACCGGCATTCACTATCGGAGGTTTTAAATGAGGTTCACCTCTCAACCTTTACACACGGAGGTTTTATCGGTTCACCTCTCAACCGTATCCGGAGTTTTAGACATAGGCTAACTCTCAACCTTATCGCACGTTTACTCCCGTGTCGGAGGCTCCCCCTTGGAGACTTAGTTTAGGCCCGGCTGACGGGCCAAGGAACGACTAACGTCCCTAGGTCGAGTTCGAAAACAAACTCTAAAGTGGACTCTCAGATAAGACAACCTACTTGTCGGATGAGCCCCTTGTTTAGCGCCGGATTGGGTTGCTTGATCTCCGCTCTCCCGTGCTTCAATCAGCGTCCCTTTGCTCCCTCGATCGTGTCGCCGTTGCGTCGCCAATGCCTCAGCCACATTCGATCAAACACCTTGCATGCGATGCCTTGAAATGCCCAAGGTGCTAGGAGGATGGGTGAATCTCGTACATGGGATGTGTAGGTTGTTCCAACTAGGAGATTCACCTAGAGAGTCTTCTAGAGGTCTTGGACAAAGGATATACCTATGTGGAATAGTGTCACACCTCTAGATTTGAGAGAGGAATCAAGTCATCTCTTGATAGCATTTGAATGCCCATACTTGTGTTTGAAACACAAGGGATATGACTTGAAAACCTCCTCTTTGAGGCCCCAAATGATGTACAAGATAAGTGTGGAATGGGCTCTCAAAAAATTCTCTCTCATTGCCCAAGAGTGGAGCCCCAAATATATAGAAAAAGGGCTCCAACGGTCATAAAACGGGCAGAAAATGGCCTGTCCCGACCTGTCCCGACCGGTCATGACCGGTCGGACATCCCTGCTGGAAGGTTTCATCAATGCAGGTCAAACACACTGGCCGACCGGTCATGACCGGTCGGCCCCCTTTGCTGGACAGCCAAGATGCCCTAGGCCGACCGGTCATGACCGGTCGGCGCCCTCTGCTGGATGAAGGAAATCCTCCAGGCCAACCGGTCATGACCGGTCGGCCATACTTGCTGGCCACCATGATTTGTAAACGGCCGACCGGTCATGACCGGTCGGCTGGCCATTGCATAAAGCAGCAAGGCTGCTGGCCGACCGGTCATGACCGGTCGGACCAGCCTGGGTCCCCTCACCTATTATCTGATTTCTTCTTTCTCCAGCATGAAGATATAGGCCAATGTTAGAGTGGTCAAAAGGGACACCTAGGGCCTATCTATGATGACTAAATGTACTCTAATATGGTCAAGGTCATCAAGGATACAAAGGGGATAGGTTTTGGTCGAGGTTAAGGCACCAAGGCATCTCATATACCTGAATCTTCTTCCTAGATGCGGCTGGACGTCTTGAGTCTTCGTTCTTCGTCTTCATTGGGCTCAACCGACACAAGACTCACTGCTGTAAGTGATTGACAAACAAGGTGCACTCGTATGCCACGGAAAAGTGCACTAACAATCTCCCCCTTTGTCAATTACTTACAAAAACTTAACCTACCAAAACAACATTACATGTTCAAGATATTACAAAGATAAAACATAAAATACAGGACTCTTGACATGACTAAACTAAGCTGCTCCTCTTCAGTTTGCTCCCCCACAACCTGTCAATCCTTGCATCACAAAACAAAGCAAACTAGTTTTGGTGGGATTTGATCTTTCTCCCCCTTTTTGTTAGCAATTGACAAACTATTCTCTCCCCCTTAATGATATGCCAATAAGGTTATGGTAAGAGAAGATAGTGTGTCGCAGTTATAACTATAAGCACATGCTAAAACGGAGAGTGTGGGGTGCATGAATCATTAATACATGGAGCATGCTAAGAAACATGATTAACAGGAAGATATAACTGTCTAAGCATAGGTAATCATGCAATATTGGTCAAGAACATACATTTGCAATGAAGCACAAAAGGGCTTATAGCCCAATCAACCAACCTCCCCTACTGGTATATCAAGACCAAAACTAAGCAAAGATTAGCATACATGAAGCATAAAACTCAAGATGATTGGCTAATCTAAGCAGGAAGACAATCTAGCAAGTAAATGAATTAAATAAAAACCAGGCTAAATCATCAAAAACTGGGCGAATGAGGCTGGAATCCTCTGATTTGCCCATACATACAGGAATGAGGCTGAAATCCTCAGATTTACCAATAAAAGCAAAATAAGCTACCCCCACTAATCATGATAAGTTTGAAAAGCCAAAGGGTAGCAAAATTTCTCAACACCCTCATAGAATATAGCATGAGGTGAGGGGTTGGGAATACCTTCTCTTTCTAGAAGGGATAGCGGTTGGGATCCCCTCCTAGATAGTCTGGTAAAGGGGTCGTGATGGAGGCCGAGAGAGCAAGATCATTATGTTGGCTCTCATCATCAGATTCGGACTCCTCCGTATCATCCCAAGTGGCAGCCATTGCCTTTTTACCTTTTGGTTTAGGCCCTTCCGGACATTCCGGGGCAATATGGCCACGACGACCGCAACCGTAACAACGGACGGAAGAAGGTATGGATGATTTACCTGTACGTTTATCACCCTTCTTGTCCTTCTTGTCACGGCTATTCCCTCTATCAAATTTGAGGAATCTCTTGAATTTTTTGTTCAATTGTTCTTCCTCATCATCCTCATCATCGCTATCATCCTCCGTCTCACTTTTGATTTTCTTGTGTCTGTGAGAGGACTTGAAGGCGATGTTTTTCCTTCTAGAGGGGGCTTTAAAGCCTAGCTCAAAGGTTTGTAGGGAACCTATGAGTTCTTCAACTTTCATTGTGTTTAGATCCCTACACTCTTCAATGGTGGTGACTTTAGAGGAGAACCGTTCCGGAAGAGATCTCAGAATTTTCCTACAAAGCCTATGTTCCGGAACCGGATCCCCTAAGCCCCACATATCATTTGTGATTTTGTTCAGTTTGGTATAAAATTCAGTAAATGTTTCATCCTCCTCCATAGTAATATTTTCAAAGAGAGTGGAGAGGCGCTGGAGTTTAGAATTTTTAACAACATTTGTTCCTTCATGGGTAACTTCCAGAATATCCCATGCTTGTTTACTGGTAGTGCAATTTTGGATCCGACCAAATTCTTCTCTAGATACTGAACAAAATATGGCATTCAGGCCTTTGGCATTATTAATACGTTGAGCTTTTTCATGAGCAGTCCACAATGCCTTTTCTTTTGGCCTGAGAACATCCAGCTCACCTTCCTTAGAAATAGTAACCATTGGGGGTTCATATCCAAAGTCAACCATGTCCCTCACATCCGAATCAATGGATTCCAAGAAGATGCGCATTCGGGCTTTCCAGTATGGATAATTTGACCCATCAAAGAAAGGAGGCTTAGTGACGGATGAAGAGTCCTCTCTAGACATATTTTCAAGTTTCTCTTTAGGATCTATCTCTAGGCAATTAAGCCCTTAAAGGGAAACCCTCTCTGATACCAACTGAAAGTGCGGTTTTACCGCTTGTAGAGATACTCGGAGATATGTCTATGGACCTAGAGGGGGGGTGAATAGGACCTTTTTAAAATTCTTTTCGCCTACTTATGCAATTCAACAAGTTTAAGCTAGGTAAGCAAGAACACCTTGGCTTCCAAGCCTTGGTGGGTCCAATCACAAGACTAGCAAGAGTTAAGCAATAACCAACCCTAGTCTAAGCATGCATAGGTAAGAGAATGATTCAACTAATTAAGCTACTAACCTATGCACCTTGTGTAGACTTATGAGATTGGATCAATGAGCTCAAGTCTACACAAGTAGTGAAGGTACATCTTGTGCAAGGATGCCTAAAAAGTGCCTAGCATGCATTCATATCAATCATTCATAATTAAGCAATTAAACTAACAATGCAAAGATATCAATGTGCTCAATAACAATCACAAACACAAGGATGTATAGTGGTTCGACTACGTGTCTACTCCACTCCCGGTTCAAGTACTCAACCCCTTTGAGCACACCGGCATTCACTATCGGAGGTTTTAAATGAGGTTCACCTCTCAACCTTTACACACGGAGGTTTTATCGGTTCACCTCTCAACCGTATCCGGAGTTTTAGACATAGGCTAACTCTCAACCTTATCGCACGTTTACTCCCGTGTCGGAGGCTCCCCCTTGGAGACTTAGTTTAGGCCCGGCTGACGGGCCAAGGAACGACTAACGTCCCTAGGTCGAGTTCGAAAACAAACTCTAAAGTGGACTCTCAGATAAGACAACCTACTTGTCGGATGAGCCCCTTGTTTAGCGCCGGATTGGGTTGCTTGATCTCCGCTCTCCCGTGCTTCAATCAGCGTCCCTTTGCTCCCTCGATCGTGTCGCCGTTGCGTCGCCAATGCCTCAGCCACATTCGATCAAACACCTTGCATGCGATGCCTTGAAATGCCCAAGGTGCTAGGAGGATGGGTGAATCTCGTACATGGGATGTGTAGGTTGTTCCAACTAGGAGATTCACCTAGAGAGTCTTCTAGAGGTCTTGGACAAAGGATATACCTATGTGGAATAGTGTCACACCTCTAGATTTGAGAGAGGAATCAAGTCATCTCTTGATAGCATTTGAATGCCCATACTTGTGTTTGAAACACAAGGGATATGACTTGAAAACCTCCTCTTTGAGGCCCCAAATGATGTACAAGATAAGTGTGGAATGGGCTCTCAAAAAATTCTCTCTCATTGCCCAAGAGTGGAGCCCCAAATATATAGAAAAAGGGCTCCAACGGTCATAAAACGGGCAGAAAGTGGCCTATCCCGACCTGTCCCGACCGGTCATGACCGGTCGGACATCCCTGCTGGAAGGTTTCATCAATGCAGGTCAAACACACTGGCCGACCGGTCATGACCGGTCGGCCCCCTTTGCTGGACAGCCAAGATGCCCCAGGCCGACCGGTCATGACCGGTCGGCGCCCTCTGCTGGATGAAGGAAATCCTCCAGGCCGACCGGTCATGACCGGTCGGCCATACTTGCTGGCCACCATGATTTGTAAACGGCCGACCGGTCATGACCGGTCGGCTGGCCATTGCATAAAGCAGCAAGGCTGCTGGCCGACCGGTCATGACCGGTCGGACCAGCCTGGGTCCCCTCACCTATTATCTGATTTCTTCTTTCTCCAGCATGAAGATATAGGCCAATGTTAGAGTGGTCAAAAGGGACACCTAGGGCCTATCTATGATGACTAAATGTACTCTAATATGGTTAAGGTCATCAAGGATACAAAGGGGATAGGTTTTGGTCGAGGTTAAGGCACCAAGGCATCTCATATACCTGAATCTTCTTCCTAGATGCGGCTGGACGTCTTGAGTCTTCGTTCTTCGTCTTCATTGGGCTCAACCGACACAAGACTCACTGCTGTAAGTGATTGACAAACAAGGTGCACTCGTATGCCACGGAAAAGTGCACTAACAATCTCAAACTATCAACTTAAGGGAATAAAAGATTAAAAACCCAAACTTGAATTGAAATTACTTGAATTTAAACTGAATCAAACATGGAAATTAGCTACAAGCTTCACCTCTCAGCCTTAGCTGAGAGATTCTAGCCGAGCATTGTCATACTACAACTAGAACTCAAATAAGAAAGCATAAAAACTAGAAAAACCAGAAATTGGAGGGTTGCTGACGCTCCACTACGACTTCTGTCCTCTCCCACGACCTTCCTTGGCTTCTATGATGCCCTAGGAAGAGCCCCTAGGTGTCCTTTTATAGTGTGGAAGCCCCTTGCGTCGGAAACATCCAGAAATTGCGTAAGGTTACACACTGTGTAGAAAATCTCGGAGCTTCATGGAGAAGCTTTATTACGCAGACGACCGGTCTCACGTCCGGTCTGAGCTCCCTGACGACCGGTCGCACGACCGGTCGCAAAACGTCACTTTTTAGTCCAGAGAGTTTTGCCAAAATTCTGATTTAAAATTTTAATTCAAGGACCGGTCGCACGACCGGTCTGGGCATCGGACGACCGGTCGCACGACCAGTCGTGAATGGTCCAGTGGCCCTCTGTGAAAATTCCTCTTCTGTTCATAATCGGACCGGTCGGATAACTGGTCCTGGCGATGGACGACCGGTTGCACGACCGGTCTTGGCCTCCGTTTCCTACTTTCTCCTTGGACTTCTCTCTTCCTTTCTTCTCCTCTCTTTCTACTTTCTTTGGTCCTTCTTCCTTCTTCACCCAATGGCTTCAAATGGCTCTTTTTAGTCTCCAATTGGGTGAATTCCGCTCTCATCCCTGAAATCACAAAACATACATAGATAGGCATTTTAAGCATGAGAACCATGCATATAATGCGATGTAATGGGCGATGCAATGTATAAATTGGAGGTTCAACACACCCCCCAACCAACTTTTTGCTAGTCCCGAGCAAAACATGCGTGAAACAATTTCAAACCTCCAAACCAAACCTTCATTAGAAACCATGTTTCTATCCATTCCAAGAGATACAAGTATAAAATTTTGAGAAATTAGGTGCTAGAAGCTGAAACCTTAAACTCTCAAAACATAATAAGTGTCTATATGAAATCCCGCTGATTGATTGATAAATAGAAGAACTCGAACAAATTCAACCTAGTGTGCATAGTGAAAGTTCATCTCATGAGTTTCTGGGATTATCTTCTTCATAGATTAAGTAAACCAAGGATTTTAAGGTGCACAGAGCAACAACAAGCCAATGACAGGAATTTGCCTTACCGTCCTTCTGACGGCTTTCACACTACGTCCCATTTCCGGCTTTGGTTACGGTTCAACCATCCCCCGTTGGTAATAGGTAGCCCTTTTCAGAATTTTCCGCCATTTTTCCTTGATTCCCGATTTCATCCTTTCTTTTCCTTTTTCTTTTAAATCAGATTGGATTTTTAAAAATCCATATCTTTCGTTATTTTCCCATGGACAAGGATGGACAAAATACCCCGGCTTGGTTTCTCAACACCTTTAAATCAAAGTCTATCTAATCCACAAATCACATAAACCTTTCAACTCATGAAAATCGTGTAATGTGGACTTGGTGTAAAGGTGTTCAAATTTTCTATCAATCACAACAATAGGGGAACTAACATATAAAACCATTATCTTGGGAGAAATTCAAGACTTACAACATCACACACTTCGTATCTCCTCTTCGTATACTCCTATCATCTCGAATGCATGGAAATAAGGTTTTCTAAAGGTGTTTTGAAATTTTAGAAAATTCGAAAAAATTTGCGCATATGAGGATCGAAATGTTGCATCATGCTAGATGAAGGATCTCATCTCACCCCCCAACCAAATATTGCATTGTCCTCACTGTAAAAAATATGCAATGAGCATGAACATGAGAGCAATGGTAAAGTATGAGAGAGTGAGAACAATAGTACCTGAGAGAGAGATCATGGACGTCTACAACCCAACAACTAAAACTACTTAAAACAGTAAAACTAGATAAACTAAACCTAATCTACGGAAAGCAATAAAGATAACTAACCCGTCCCCTTTTAAAAAGAGGATCTCCATCAGACTAGGAGATCGATTATCAGTATAACATCCAAAAGGACAAAGTTGAGCAGGATCATCAAGTGGTGTAATAAATTTTTCAGTAGAACTATCCACCATCCTGCTTTGGAGTGTACATTAGTGACATCGATCATTCTAACCCATTGAAAATCCTGCTGAAAAATTTCAGCGGGTTCTTCAACAAAATCGTCACATGTACTAGGAAAGGAGAATTTCATTAGTTGGAAATCATTGAATATAGATCTCCTTACCTTCTTGTCTGGGCAAAAATTATTCAAATATGGATCATCCCAGAGGTGTTCTTCGGTTTGAACAAACCAAAGAGATGTGGAGACTTGTATTTCTTCTTCATAAGTTGATATGATCTCCACAAAATCAGATTTCACCGGTGCTTCCACAATTGATTTTTCAGTTTGGCATTTTGTGAAAGGAAACTTTTTAGGCACCTGGGGGGTCTCTCTCTCAAAGCATGTACAATGTCCTGAATCATGGGATCATCCCAATCCTTAAAGTACGTTAGGCATTCCTCAAGTGTATAAGAGACCTCATTGGAGGAAATTTTCAGATTTGGACCCTTTATATCTTCCTCCTTCTCAGAATTTTGTGTAGGTTGGAGTGGGTCCTCAACCTCTGTACTTTCAGAAATTGGCCTCTCTGTAGGCAAGTCAAGCACCAACTCTTCCAAATCCTGCACAACAAATTTGTATAAATCAGAAATTGGTGACTTGTCAAATGAATTTTCAGAAATTGACACTTCCAAGGTCTTAATAAAATGCGAATTAGATTCATCCTTAGAATGTGTCAAATATGTCTCCAAACTTTCAGATAGATCATGTTGGAAAAACCCCCCATCATCCATGGATTCTATCATGTTTACCTTATGGGGACCATCATTGTCGTCCCAATCCTCAAAGGGGTCAAAGCTAACAACATCTAGAGGATCAAAATTCTGCCTTAAAGCGAACTCCTCTTCCACAATTGAATCAATCAAATTAACCTCGTGGACATCATCATCATCCCTATGCCTTTTGCCTAAGTGGAACACATTCACCTCCAACGTCATGTTCCCAAAAGACATTTGCATCACTCCATTCTGGCAATTGATGATTGCGTTTGATGTGGCAAGGAATGGGCGGCCTAATATCACCGGTATTTGAGTGCTAGCATCCAAAACCGGTTGTGTGTCCAAGACGATAAAATCTACCGGGTAGTAGAATTTGTCAACTTGGACTAGAACATCCTCAACTATCCCCCTCGGTATACGGATAGATCTATCAGCGAGTTGCAACGTGGTTTTGGTGGGTTTTAATTCACCAAGACCCAATTGCTCATATACCGAGTATGGGATCAAGTTCACTCTCGCCCCCAAATCTAGCAACGCACGCTCAATCCGGTAGTCTCCAATGATACATGAGACGGTGGGACTACCGGGATCTTTGAATTTTGGGGGGGTCTTTTGAGTGAGAATGGCACTCACTTGCTCATTTAAGAAGGCCTTTTGCTACACATTATATTTGCGTTTTGTTGTTCATAGGTCCTTTAGAAACTTGGCATAAGAGGGGATTTGTTTGATGGCATCAAGCAAAGGAATGTTAATCTTGACTTGTCGAAAATCTCTAGAATATCATGAGAGTTTGGAAGAGATTTTGGGGCAAC
This sequence comes from Liriodendron chinense, assembly GCA_003013855.2. NCBI lineage: Eukaryota > Viridiplantae > Streptophyta > Magnoliopsida > Magnoliales > Magnoliaceae > Liriodendron > Liriodendron chinense. The sequence continues at coordinate 5,194,378 of ML058508.1, read as the reverse complement.
CAATCTCGAAGGGAATGGTGCCACGGGCTTGTAAATGCGTTCCGGTTCTTGTGGGGCTAAGTTAGATCCATCCTCATCCTCAGAATTTATCGGGTCATTAGGCTTGTCGGCCTTCACCGGAATGGATTTGTCAATTTATTTACCACTTCTAAGAGTGGTGATGGATTTGGCTTGCTCTATGTGTTGGTTGGAAGGATTCAGAATGCTCACTTCATGTACTTGCTTTGGATTGGACTGAGGTTGTGCCAGAAAGGTCCCTTCCCTACCATTCAAGCGTCCCTTAATCTCATCAACCGAGACTTTAAGCTCTTGGAACATTTGCTGATTCGTTTGGTTGATTTGCGTTTGCCCTTGAATAAACGCTTTCAAGGTATCCTCCATTGAGAACTGAGGTGGGGCCATATTTTGCATGGGTGGCCCTCCTTGAGAGTTGGTAGGATTGCTCGTAGGAGCATTCTTCCAACTAAAATTTGGGTGGTTCTTCCAACTGTCATTGTACGTATTACCCACCGGTCCATTGAAAGGCCGTTGATACCCATATGTGGCATTTGCATGTTCATGTAATACCTCTTGAAATGCAGGAATTGTGGGACAATCTTGCGTAGCGTGTAAATTGGTGACACAAATCCCACATATGGTTTCAATAGCTTCATTGGACTTTGGAACTCCACTTTTACTAAGTTCCATGGCCTCGACCTTCCTGTGAGGTTGGCTATCCTTGCATTCACGTCATCTTCCTCCTTAAGGATATAGATCCCTCCTTTCTCTTGAATAGGCTTGGGGTTATTGGGTTTATCTGAGGTATCCCAAGATTGGGCATTTTCAGCCAACATGTCCAAGTAACTCCAAGCCTCATCTGGATTTTTGCTCATAAACTCGCCATTGCACATCATCTCTACAAATTGACGCATATTGGAACTTAATCCATCATTGAAAAAATTTATAATTCGTCAACTCTCATAGCCATGATGTGGGCAAGCAAGTAAGAGGTCCTTAAATCTCTCCCAACATTGGAAGAAAGATTCACCCTCTTTAGCCGAAAAATTCATTATAGTTCTTCGAAGGGTGTTCGTTTTATGAGCCGGAAAGAACTTTTTCAAGAATTCCCGGGTCATCTCATTCCATGACCCAATCGAATGTGGTCTAAGAGAGTGAAGCCAATCTTTGGCTCTTTCTTTCAATGAAAAGGGGAAGAGTTTAAGCTTAATGGTATCTTCAGAAACATTGGTGTACTGCAAGGTAGCCACCACTTCTTCAAATTCTTTCAAGTGCAGATATGAGCGGTCAGAGTCTAGCCCATGGAACTTTTGTATAAGTTGAATTACACCTGGCTTTATATCAATGTTTCCCCCGTTTGGTGGTAGAACCACACAAGAGGGTGTGATTGCACGGGCTGGTTGTAGGTAATCCAGCAGTGATTTCATTGGAGGAACGTTATGTACCTCATTCTCTCCTACTCCCTCTTGATTTGCGTTTGTAGTTGGAGTAGGGGGGAGGATTCCTTAAAGGTGTTTGATACATACTCCCCAAATTTTCACAATGTTCTTGGTAGTTTCGGACTCATCTATAGACTGACAATGGTCTAACTAAACCACCTTCAGATTGGAGACGATTTGAGTGGTTACGTTCCCAACGGGACATAAACCACTCAACTAAAAACTAAACTAGTCCTAAATCCTAGAAATCTAAAATTAATCTGAAAATAGAAAATCTGTAAAAAGCTAAGTTAGAAAGGTATCACCTGATGTGCTTTTAACTAAAGAAGGAATCCTACAAAGCAAAACAATTTGTTAGTTCTAAAAAAAAATTAGAAAACCTATCTACTTCTACTTCTACAGCCACTAAAACAATTCGAAAACCGTTATCTAAATTCCCCGGCAACGGCGCAAAAAACTTGTTCGCTCGCCTCAAGTGTAAGGCTGTGATGTAGTAAAAAATCTCGGTAAGACCGAGGTCGATCCACAGGGAATTAGAAACAACTTACAAACTATTCCAGCAACTCAGTTTGCAATAGATATGAGGATTCAATTGAACAATTAAACTAAAACAGTAACTTAATAAAACCAGTAATTTAAAGTACTAAGGCATTCAAGGATCCACTTGTAGCAATCCCATGTCAATCCAATCAATCCAAGTATAGAGCACAACTAGATTTGAAGTCCTATCTCTCATCTAGTTGGAAAATAAAGCATTCAAACACATTCAATTCTATTCAAGTTGAACTTCCAAGTTCTAGTCCCATTCAACACATATAGATTTCAAAATCATAGCCTTCGGAGTAACAGCCATGCCTATGGACTATGGCTTGCTCAAGGGTTACCATAATTCGAATATAAACAAACATCATATGATAATCTCAGAGAATTGCAAGGAATTCATGTCCGGAGTGTTAATGCAAAGATTTGTCAATTACCATGGTTAGTGTGTCGTCGAGTCCCCTTGCGGCTGAAGACAGTTTTCCTTGCGGCTGAAGACAGAAGCTTCTCAAAGATCAAGTCAGCTTCAAGCCTCTCCACCCAAACCTTTGATCCCAAAACCTTCTATAGATGGCCCAAATCCTTTCTAGGCACACCCTTAGCACCATCTATAGCCCACCTTCCATTAAGATCAGCAATGGAAAGGTTCTTGGTGGCAGAAGTTGCTTTAAAATTGAAAAACTATAAGTCTGCTCTCTCCGATACATACCCGATCCATCGGAGAATAGTCCGATAGATGTCCGATCAATCGGACAATGTGTCCGATCCATCGGAGAATAGTCCAGTTACATTGTAAACTCTCTGGACACTTTTCCGAGCCATCGGAGGGCTGTCCGATCCATCGGACAGTGTGTTCCGATCAATCGGACAGTATGTCCGATCAATCGTATAATTGTCCAGCAAATATATGAAAAACTCTCTGGACTCTTTTACGATCAATCGGAGGTCTGTCCGATCCATCGGACAGGGGTCTCCGATCCATCGTACATAGATACGATCCATCGGAGGAATTTTCAGAAAAATTACATCAACTCTCTGGAAGAAATTCCGATCAATCGGATCATCTGTCCGATCAATCGGACAGGGTATTCCGATCAATCGGAACTAAGTCCGATCAATCGGAGAACCTGTTTTCAAGAAAAATTCAAATTTGACTAAAACTTATGTCCGATCGATCGGAACCTATTAAGCTGACCGTTTTCTGACTGTTGAATGTCATATCTTTTTATAGAGCTCGGTTGGATCTTGCCCAAGACACCGTGAGCATCATCTAGGGTTTGTGTGAGCCTTCTTCTTGAGATCCCCTTCTTCCAAACCCTTAGATTTGTTGAGTTCATACTTCAATCCATGTTGATCTGACCAACAGTGATTAAGCATTCAAAGCTTGGATTGGATCATGAACTCAACCCCTCTTTAATGGCATCTTGACCTACCTCTCATAGACATTCTCTTGTCATCAATGCCATTAATGGTGGTTTAGGTAGAAGCTTTCCTCATATAAAAGCCATATCCCAAAATAGCCTCAACCTAACCTCAATCCCTCACCTTGGAATCTACAATGAGTCATCCGGAGCAAGGTTGCTGATCGAGGGAGCTGAAGAAGACGTCTTCCGTACAAGCTGAAGCTTCTTCAACAAATGCATCATCAAGGGACTCAATCAGCTAAGTATATTTAGTCTTTCGAGTCCAAGAAACCTCCTCAAGTTGAGATTTGGGTTTCAGAGTTTGAAGACCCAAACTCAGTAAAGTCCTTGCGTAGGACAAGTCCTTGAGTAGGACAAGCCCTTGTGTAGGACTAAGTGGTCATGGATTAGTCCTATGGAAGGATGAATCCATGTGTTGAGTCGTAAGTCCTTTTGTAGGCTGTTAAGGTTTATGGTTAACGTCATTTAAAACCATAGTGATAGTGAAATCCGGCCACTCAAGGAGTGAGTGGATCAGCCGGGAGTGGAGTAGGTACATAACCGAACCACTATAAAAATCTCTTGTTGTGTGGTGAATGGATGAACTGATTTACTTCTTTCACATGTGCTTTTATTGATTTATATTCTGCATATCTTGTGTTTGATGAAAGTGCTCTAAGAATACTTTGTATTGAGAAATTTAAAAAGTGTCCTATTCACCCCCCTCTAGGACAAGGTAACTTGTTTCTTGCTTCTACAACAGCGGTAATCAAACTTATACCGCATTTTCAATTGGTATCAGAGCAGGTTCCTCCTTAAAGGCGTAACCGCCCGGAGTGTGATCCGTCTCTAGAAGCTTGAAATCATGTCAAAAGGGGATTCTAGTATGGTTTCCAAACCTCCATATTTTGATGGATCAAACTATGCTTATTGGAAAGCAAGAATGAGAGTCTTCTTGCAATCATTGGATCATGCAACATGGAGATCTGTGGAAATCAAATATGAAATACCCCTCTTGAGCACTGTCATAGATGGGGTCACCACTACCACAGTCAAGCCTGATGATTTATGGACTGATCTTGAACAACTGAGATACATTAGCAATGCCAAGGCACTCAATGCTATCTTTTGTGCCGTTTCAGCTGATGAGTTTAAAAGAATTTGTAATTGCACAACTACTAAGGAAGCATGGGACATCTTTGAAACCACTCATGAAGGAACTAGTACAGTCAAGAGGTCAAAACTTCAGCTCTTGACCACTCAATTTGAGAATATGAAAATGGAGGAACATGAGAACTTCATGGACTTTTATACCCGACTGAGTGATGTCACCAATGCTATGTGCGGATTAGGGGAGAGAATTTTGGATCCGCGCATTTGTAGGAAAATTCTAAGATCCTTACCCGAACGATTCTCCTCCAAGGTCATAACGATTGAGGAATGTAGAGATATTGATACTATGAAAATAGAAGATTTACTAGGATCTCTACAGACCCATGAACTTCATTTCAAGAAATCTCCAAAAGGTAGAAACACAGTGTTGAAACCTCACACACTACACAAGAATCTGTAGTTGATAGTGATGAAGAAATGGATATGAATGAAATGGCTCTTATGGCCAAAAAGTTTAGAAAATTCTTCAAAAACAAAGGAAAGAGGGTTGACAAAAATAGCAAATCTTTTGACTAAAAGCGCTATACAGGAAAATCTTACAACAAGCCAAAAGATCCTAAGTGCTACAACTGTGGACGCTATGGTCATATTGCCTCTAACTGCCAAGCTCCTGCCAAAGAAAAATTCAAAAAGAAAGCAATGGCAGCCACATGGGACAACCTCGAGAGTACAGATTCAGAAACAGAAGAATATCAAAGTGATGAGAGAGGATCAGTTAGAATTCTGATAGCCTCTATCTCAGAGATTGTCCCAGACTTACAAGGCGAAAGAGACAATGATGATCATGAGCTATCAGAACACAATGTGACATCCTCCGATGATGACGAGGATGATAATGAAGGTTTGCAAGTTGCCTATGATGAGCTATTTCGTCAAAGCATCCTTCTTACCAAAAAGTTGAGCCAAGCTAATATTGACAATAATAAATTGGCTGATGAAATGCAAGAAGTGAAGAGAGAAAATCACGGATTTTACCATCAGATCTGTGAATTGGAAAAGAAAAACAAAGCAGCTCAAGACAAAATTGATACCCTAGAAGATGAGCTGAAAAAGGCAAAATCTACAAATCAGTGTTTAGTCTTGCAGCTTAATCAAGAAAGTCAACTCAATGAAAGATTTGCCCAAAGTAGTGAAAGACTTGATGATATCCTTAAGTCAGGTAAGCCTTGTAGGAATACAAGAGGGCTAGGCTATGATGAACCAACTAAGGTTAGTAACCCAGAACCTAAAAAGACCAGGAATGCATCAGGAAGCACTAAGAGAAATTCACATATATGTCATGCATGCGGAGATGTTGGACATTTGAAGTTTGAATGCTTGGTCTTTAAGAATCCGGTTCGGAACTTGAAAGGTAAATTTGTACCTACCGGAAAAAGGATGAATCAGATGTGGAGTCCTCCTAAACAAACTCCAAACATGAGGAAAAATTATCCCACTCCACCGAAGAAAGACAAAAGAATGGAAGAGCTCCTTGAAATGGTAAAACAATTGAACAAAAGAACCATGGAGCTGATGAAAGAGAAAGCAAGTAAAGAGAAAGCCTCAACAGCTTATGCCCAAACAATGACATCCCTAGAATCAACCAAGAAACCTAGTTCTCCAAAATGGGTAGTCTCTAAATGGGTAGTAAAAAACAAATGCTTAGTTATCCATACAGCCCTTAGAGCCGGAAGAAACACTAGATGGTACCTTGATAGTGGATGCTCCCGACACATGACAGGTGACAAGACTCAGTTTTGTGATTATGCTGAATTTGATGGTGGGTCTGTTACTTTTGGAGACGGGAGTGTTGCCAAGATTGTTGGAAAGGGAACCATCACCGGGCCACGATTGCCCAAAATTGAGGATGTACTATGTGTTGATGGTTTAAAACATAATCTATTAAGCATCTCTCAAATATGTGATGAACAACATTCGGTGAAATTCTCCAAAGAAATGTGCGAAATTATGGATCAATCTGGAAAATTATTATTAAAAGGGTTTCGCACGGGTGATAACTGCTATGTAATTGAAAACAAAGGTGATGAGGGACCATCTGCCGTATGCCACATGGCTATTAATGATGAAACTGAGTTATGGCATCAACGGCTTGGTCATGTCCATTACAGGAACCTTGCTAGGTTGAGTAGAAAGAAATTGGTAAGAGGCTTACCAAAGATTGGGAAGAAACCAAAAGAAGTATGTGCTGAATGCTTGAAAGGTAAACAAATTAAAGTTGCACATAAGAAGACATCCATCATCGCTACATCAAAACCCCTTGATCTACTCCACATGGATCTTGTAGGCCCCACAAGAGTTATGAGTCAAGGTGGTAAGAGGTATTTCTTCATTATTGTTGACGACTATTCCCGATATACATGGGTTGTATTTTTGAAAGAAAAGTCGGATACATTTGAGGAGTTTGAGAAACTCATGAAACGACTCCACAATGAAAAAGAATGCACAGTAAAACGTATTATGAGTGATCATGGAGGGGAATTTGAGGACGGGCGCTTTGAACTATTCTGTGAAAATTTAGGCATCAAACATGAATTCTCAGCCCCAAAAACTCCACAACAAAATGGAGTAGCAGAAAGGAAAAACAGAGTACTACTCGACATAGCCACAGTCATGATGAACAGCAAAAATATAGCTCAAAATCTGTGGGCCGAAGCAGTGAATACAGCTTGTCACATCATTAACCGAGTTTATTTAAGAGCCGGCCTAGATAAGACCCCATATGAGCTGTGGAATGGAAAAGTCCCAAACATCAAGTACTTTAGGGTCTTTGGTAGCAAATGTCACATCCTTCGAGATAGAGAAAATCTAGAAAAATTTGACTCTAAGAGCGATGAGGGAATATTTCTAGGATATGCATCTGATAGCCGTGCCTATAGAGTGTACAACACAAGGACTAAAACAACTCAAGAATCCATAAATGTTATCATTGATGACCAATCCAAAGAGGATACAAGACTTGATGATGATGAAGTGGGAGAACCATGCCACATAGGTAAACCTGATGAAAAATCTCCCACTCCCAATGCCTCAATAGCTTCGGGAAATGCTCCACATATCAAGGATCATCCCCTCAATCAAATCATTGGAGATCCTGATGTTGGAGTCAAGACTAGAAGACAACTTGAGGCCATCAACAGTCATGTGTGCTTCACTTCAAAAATTGAACCAAAAAATATAAATGAGGCTCTCAATGATGAGTTTTGGATACTTGCAATGCAAGAGGAACTTCAATAGTTTACCCGAAATGATGTTTGGTTTCTAGTTGAAAGACCATATGAGAAAAATGTCATTGGAACCAAATGGATCTTCAAAAACAAAACAGATGAATCTGGCAATGTGATTCGAAACAAAGCATGTCTTGTAGCTCAAGGGTACTCTCAAATTGAGGGAATTGATTTTGATGAAACTTTTGCCCCGGTAGCTAGACTCGAATCCATTCGAATTCTCATGTCCATAGCATGTGCTCTCAAATTCAAATTATTTCAAATGGACGTGAAGAGCGCCTTTCTAAATGGTATACTTGATGAGGAGGTTTATGTTGAATAACCAAAAGGGTTTGTAGACCCTAGTTATCCTCATAGAGTCTACCGATTGAAAAAGGCTCTCTATGGGTTAAAACAAGCCCCCCGAGCATGGTATGAACGCCTTACTCAATTTCTAATTGCTCACCAATTTGTTAGGGGGAGTGTTGATAAAACACTATTTGTTAAGAAAACGGCTGATTCCTTTCTCATTGCTCAGATTTATGTGGATGATATTGTATTTGGGTCTAACTGTGAAGAATTTTCTGGCTTATTTGCTGAACTAATGAAATCTGAATTTGAGATGAGTTTGGTTGGCGAACTGAATTTTTTCCTAGGATTACAAGTTAAACAGCTGAAAAATGGAATCTTTATCAACCAAACTAAGTATGCAAAAGATTTAGTCAAGAGATTTGGGCTAGACTCGGGTCGATCACACACCACGCCTATGGCCACCACCATTAAACTTTCTAAAGATTTATCTGGCAATAGTGTTGATCAACATTTATATAGAAGTATGATTGGGAGTCTTCTCTACCTCACAGCAAGTAGACCCGATATCGCCTTTAGTGTAGGGGCATGTGCTAGATTTCAAGCCGATCCTAAGGAATCGCACCTCATTGCTGTAAAATGAGTGATTAGATATGTGGCCTGCACCACTGAATATGGCTTGTGGTACCCCTTTGACACCTCAACCATCATTGCGGGGTACTCCGATGCCGATTGGGCCGGAAATATGGATGATAGAAAATCCACAAGCGGTGGCTGCTTTTACGTCGGAAACTGCTTAGTTGCTTGGCATAGCAAAAAGCAAAACTCCATCTCTTTGTCCACCGCTGAAGCTGAATATATTGCTGCCGGTAGTTGCTGTGCTCAACTACTTTGGATGAAGCAGATGTTGAAGGATTATGGTCTTAATCAGGATGAAATGACGCTTTTTTGTGACAACACAAGCGCCATTAATATCTCAAAAAATCCGGTTCAACATTCTCGAACCAAGCATATCGACATCCGACACCACTTTATAAGAGAACTCGTTGAGGAAAAACTGATTAATCTTGAATACATTCAAACTGAGCGGCAATTGGCCGACATCCTTACTAAGCCGTTAGATTCCACAAGGTTTGAACACCTTCGGAAGTCTATCGGTGTGTGCTCATTCTAGCAAAATGGAAACTCTTGCGCATATAGGTATATCTGAGGAATTAGCCTCATTTTATTGAGTGACTATTGATATTCTCATGCTCACACTCTTATCAAATTAGCTGGGAATCATTTGCTGAAGGGAGGAAGGGTTTAGTGTTAAAATGTCACTGGGGGCATTTCCGATGGATCGAACACATCGTCCGATCAATCGGAAATATCGGGAGTTCAACAGTTAAATACGCGAGCCCTATTCATTTGGTATTCATTTCTGCCCTATTCCTGTTTTCTCTCAGACCCTTTTGCTAGGGCATCCCTATCCGATCGGTCTGTAGCTCAACTGGGTTTCCCTCGATCCTCATTTGCAGCAACAACAGGTGTTCGTGTCTCCTAGGTAAGACCTTCCAAGCTGTCAGTTCGATTTTTTTTGGCTATCCGATCGGTTTCTTCTATCCCTCTCCTCTATCAGATTATCATTTGTAGGGATTTGAAGTGTTTCCTGTCCATCTTGGTGTCTGCATTGTTTAAATCCATTCTCCTATCTTGCTACACCATGCCTAAAGATCCGAAAGGCAAGTCCAAGATGGTTGCTGGGCCATCCACCACTGCCAGGACCAAGAAGCTGCAAACTTCTCGACCCTCTCAGGGCTCTCCTCCTCCTGCTGCTCCTCCTGCCCAGCCTGAGAGTCCAGCCTCTCTCTCTCGGTTTCAATCTCGCACCATTATATATGAGAGAGAGGTCGCTTTGTCTTGTGTCGAGCCCTTTGGCATTCCCGCTCTTCTTGCACAGATTGGGTGGGATGCTGTACTTCGATTTGGAGGGGTAGCCCATCTCGAGGTTGTGTATACATTTCTATCTAAAATCATCAACCCCGTTGGAAACCCTCCCTCATGTGAAGTTATTGTCGGAGGCCGGGTCGTCCAGGTCACAGCCCACACAATAGCCGCCCTGATTGGTGTTCCCGTGTCCACAACCCCACAACCAAATGACAATCTTCTTGATACTTCTCTTAGGGCTGATTGGACTCGATACTTATGTCGGGGTCCAAATCCAGAGTGGATCGACGGTAGTGCACTACGGGCATCTGAAATGTCCAATAGGTTTCGAGTGCTCCACCAGATCTTCAGCACCAATGTCTACCCCCGCAGTACCAACAAATCTGACCTTACTGCCAATATGGTCAATCTGCTGTATCACGTTGGTCATGGGACGCGCCTGTGTCTCCCATCCATCATTTTGCATCATATTCTGGACGCTCTGCCACACAACCGCAACACCATTCCGTTCGGCTGGATCATTACCAGATTAGGGCACGAGTGCGGGTTCACAGATATTGTGGTCCACCCTATTCCTCGCCGCACATTCAGGGACCTCAATATCAAGAAGATGACCCTACCAAAAGAGGACAACATTGAAGACCGGGATTTCTCTCACACTCCCACACAGGTGTCGGCTGACACCCACAGCAGGTCTTCAGCTCCATCACCGTCGCCGGCCCCAGCTCGTCGCTCAGTCAAGCGGCGACTTCAGTCCGACGCTTCTTCGGCACCTCCTCCTCCCAGCACGGAGCAGCTCACTGCTCAACTAGATCGAGTGGAGGGTGTGTTGAGCTCATAATTATGCATATTCTAACCCCAATGCATCACTCATTATGCACGATATATACGTTTAAAGAACTAACTTAATGCATGATGTGTGATTGTAGGGACAAGATGGAGAGCTCACCATTTGAAAGCTAAATGAGGCTCCTTACAAGTATTGAAGACCATAGGATGAAGTATTGAAGGAAGATCGAAGAGAAGAAAGCAAGGAAAGAAGAGAAAAGAAGAAAGAAAGAGAAGAAAGCAAAGAAGAAAAAGTGCTGACCGGTCGTGACCGGTCGGCCAAGGAAGCTAGACCGGTCAGTAACCGGTCTGCCATGTATGGAGGATGCTGCTGAAGACGTCCGACCGGTCATTACCGGTCGGACAGTGCTGCTGGGAATTCAATGAATAGGACCGACCGGTCAGTGTTGCTGCAATGTGAAGAAAAACATCCGACCGGTCTTGACCGGTCGGAGTGGCTTGCTGGATTGAGGTTCTACAAGGCCCGACCGGTCTTGACCGGTCGGGCATACCTGCTGGAGTATTTTCACTTGAGGCCGACCGGTCTTGACCGGTCGGCCATGCGTACTGAGTTAGAACTTTCTAATTTCTTCCCGAAATTCTCTGCGCTGCGTAAGTGTTACGCAAATTTCCGATTCTTCCGACGTTGGGGAGCCTCCAAACTATAAATAGACACCTAGGGATTGTTTCTAGGGTATCCAAGAAGGGTTCAAGCGAGGTTGGAGGCTGTGGAAGTGAAGATTGGAGTTTCACAACTCCTTTTGGTTTGCTTTGCTGTTTTCATGTTTTTAAGAGTTGTTTCATGTTTCCTTGGATCATGAGCAGCTAAACCTCTTAGCTAGGGCTAAGAGGTGAAGCTTGTAGTGTATCCAAGATGTTTTAATTCGTAGTTAAGTGGTTTTCAGTTTGGAATTAAGGATTATGAACTAAGGTTTGAAGTTTATACAAGTTTTTAAGTAATTTCTCTTAGTCTTGTGATGACTCATGGATGTTTGGATGAATTACTTATCTGCTTAATTTGTTTGCAACGGTCTAGACCTGTATGATCCGAGGAATTGGAGTGCGCTCTAGTACCAAGTTCTTCATAAAGGGGCTTCATGCCAAAGTTCTAGTTTTGGTTGATTATCTGGAATATGTATAGACTGTGCATATAATTTGAATCCAGTTCAAATCATGATCTAGCCTTGTCTTGTGAGAAGACTTGAGGATGGTTATGATTGGGAATTGGACATATAGAAAAGGTGAATGACCTATGCAATGAGCATGCTCAGATCAGCCTAGAGTTGAGTGAACTTTATGCACAGAACTTACATATTACAGACTTCTGGTTTAACAGTTCTATCATCCGACTAAATAGACCTGACTGGTGATTCTAGTTGAGAGAATGGGAAACCACAGCGGATTGAACATCGAGGATTGCTACAAGTGAATCCTCGAACCCCTAGTGCCTTCTTATAATTATTTACATTCAATTTAGCTTAAACTGTTAATCACACACATTCTATTTAAACTTTGATTGTTAGCTTCAATAGAAACTTGTGGATGAGTTTGTGACATTCTACATAAGTCCCTGTGGATCGACCTCGGTATTACCGAGTTTATTACTACATCGCAACCCTACACTTGGGGAAGCGAACAAGTTTTTGGCGCCGTTGCCGGGGATTTTTTACGGTTTTCACAAATTTCTGAAATTAGTATCTATTTAGGATTTTTTTTATTTTTAGACTAACTTAGTTTATTTATTTGATTTTTCTTTTCAGGGATTTTTAGGAAGCGAAGAAGAGTCAAGGATTTCAAGTGCAATTCAGGTGCTATCCTTCTAAAACCTTACTCTTCTCCTTCTCCTAGTCATTCTTATTTTATTCATCTCTTGTAGAGTGGGTGGAGACTCCTTTTGGATATCTGAAAGGTCGGCCTTTTTGCCACCAGGATTCCTATTGGTCGGCTCTGCCGTCTTGGATCACCTTGTGCTCAGGGATTTCTTTTCTCATCTCTACTCCTCTTTCTCCTTTTTCTGCACCTTTTCTCAAAAGATTCAAAGAGTGGGTGGGGTGTTCTCTGAACCCCTATTGACCAGGAGAAATCGGTCTCTATCTTTGTTTCTGGCCTAGCCATTGCAAGACACCTTGTGCTTCGGTCTTAGAGAAGAGTAAAGAAAAAGAAGGAAGAATTCTTTTTCCTTTTTGTTTCTTATTTTTGATTTTGCATGCCACATTGGGCTCGGGATTCCAATAATCGACTCATAAGTGAAGGGGGGATAGTAGAAGGCATTGATAGAGAGCCACGTGTTAGGAGACATCTAGATTCTCCAATTTTATCTGAAAGTATGGCTACAAATCAACCTAACCGGGTTCAAAATCAAACCGAAACAGGGGAGAATGTGGTTGAGAATGTTCCCCGACCTAGGACTTTACGTGATTTCTTGCAACCTGCAAGAATGAGCACTCCCTCATGCATAGTATTTCCACCAAATGCAGGGAATGTGGATTTGAAACCGGGAGTGATCAATCTTCTCCCTAAATTCCATGGTTTAGACAGTGAAAGTGCCTATCAACACCTTAGGGAGTTTGATGAGGTAATCACCACCATGCACTTTGCAAATGTGACTGAAGATGTAGTAAGACTTAAATTCTTCCCTTTTACTCTTAAGGATAAAGCCAAGGGTTGGCTTTATGCATTGAGGCCAAGATCAATTGGGTCATGGAATGATATGCACAGAGAATTTATAAAAAAATTCTTCCCTACTCACAAAACGAACATGCTTAAGCGCCTTATCATGAACTTTGCCCAAAAGGAGGATGAAACCTTTTCCCAATGTTGGGAGAGATTCAAGGACCTATTAAACGCATGCCCACATCATGGCTATGAAAATTGGCGGATTATAAGTTTTTTCTATGAAGGACTGATTCCATCCATGCGCCAATTTATAGAGATGATGTGTAATGGGGAGTTCATAAATAAGGAAGCTGATGAAGCATGGGATTATCTGGAAGAATTGGCTGAAAGTGCACAATCTTGGGACACATCTAAACCAACAAATTCCAAGATTGGCCAACAAAAGGAAAAGGGAGGAATGTATGTCTTATCAGAAGAAGATAGCATAAGTGCACGGTTGGCTAGCCTTACAAGAAAGGTCGAAGCCATGGAATTAAGGAAAGGAGAAACAATCAACTCCACTGAGGTTGAAACTGTTTGTGGAATTTGTGCTGGAAATCAACATGCTACACCAGATTGTCTCACAATTTCAGCAGTCCAAAGCATCTTACAAGAACAAACAAATGCCATAAACAGTTATCAGCAGCAATATGGTGCTCCAAACTCAAACACGTATAATCCTAATTGGAAGAACCATCCCAACTTCAGTTGGAGGAATGGACCCACTGCAAATGCAAACAACACTCCAAAAGTATCACTAGAAGAGATGTTGGGTGCACTCGTATCGGTCCAGAATGAGTATAACAAGACAAATTCTCTAAAAATAGATGGGTTCATGCAAGAGCAATTGAAATTCAATCAAAATTCAAACCAAGCCATTAATGAATTGAAAACATCTCTGGCTAGAGTTGAAGCTCACCTGAGTGGTAGAGAGAAGGGCACACTTCCTGCTCAAACTCTTCCTAACCCAAGGACCCAGTATGAGATACAAGATGCAAGCTCATCCTCCCACCATACGGAACATGTCCAAGCTATCACCACTTTGAGAAGTGGGAAAGAAATTGATAAATCCAATCCGGTGAAGGCCCCCAAGCCTAAGGATCCGGAAATTCCCAAAGAGGATGATAGCCCAAACAATATTCCACAAGAGAAAGAACCGGAAAGACAATACAAGCCGGTTGCCCCATTTCCACAAAGGTTGATTTCACCTAAACCTTTAGATAAAAATCTGGAAATTCTGGAAGTTTTCAAGCAGGTGAAGATCAACATTCCGCTGTTGGATGCAATAAAACAAATACCATCTTATGCCAAATTTTAAAGGAATTGTGTACAATCAAAAGGAAACATAACGTTCACAACAAAGTGCTTTTGGCTGAGAATTTGAGTGCCATCATCAAACAAGAGGTGCCCCAAAAATACAAAGATCCGGGTAGTCCAACCATATCATGCATCATAGGAGACTACCAGATTAAACAAGCCCTACTCGACTTGGGGGCAAGTGTGAATCTCATTCCATACTCGGTCTATGAACAACTTGGGTTAGGTGAATTGAAACCCACCAAAACCACACTCCAACTTGTTGATAGATCCATCCGGATACCGAGAGGAATGGTAGAGGATGTTCTAGTCCAAGTTGATAAATTCTACTACCCAGTAGATTTTATTGTCTTGGACACACATCCTGTGATAGGCACCGGTACTCAAATTCCCGTCATACTTGGACGACCGTTTCTAGCTACCTCAAACGCCATTATCAATTGTAGAAACGGACTTGTACAAATGTCCTTTGGAAATATGACCCTTGAGCTTAACATATTTGAGTTATGCAAACAACCGCGGGAAGTTGATGATGATATCCACGAATTAAACATGATCGAATCATTCGTGGAAGATACAATCCCCTTGTCACTATTTTCCGACCCTTTGGAGGCATGTGTGGCCCATCTCCATGATATGAATGATGATACAACACAAGAGATGGATGCCATTCTAGATGTGATGATGGTGCGTGAAAATAAAAGATGGAGGACCCCAATTGAACCTTTGCCTATAAATGAGAACAAGGCCCTCCCATCCAACATTAAGGCACCAAAACTCGACCTAAAACCATTGCCAAGTGAGCTAAAATATGTTTATTTAGGTCGAGATGAGACATATCCAGTGGTGATTTCTTCCCACTTGGATGAGGAACAAGAGAGTAGGCTAATAGCCACTCTATTAGAGCACAAGAGTGCCATCGGATGGACAATTGCGGATCTCAAAGGCATAGACCCACGGATTTGCACTCACCGCATACACCTTGAGGAAAATGCAAAGACATGCCGGCAACCACAAAGACGACTAAATCCAAATATGAAGGATGTGGTTAAGGCCGAAGTGGTGAAACTATTGGATGTAGGTATCATTTACCCAATATCTGATAGCCAATGGGTGAGCCCAACTCAAGTGGTGCCTAAGAAATCCGGAATAACCATCGTAGCCAATGCCAATAATGAACTCGTACCAACTAGAGTCACTACCGGTTGGAGAATGTGCATTGACTACAGGAAGCTAAACACTGTCACGAGGAAAGACCACTTCCCCCTACCGTTTGTTGATCAGATTTTAGAACGGTTGGCGGGTCATTCCCACTTTTGCTTCCTTGATGGCTATTCAGGGTACAACCAAATAGAAATTGCCCGTGAAGACCAAGAAAAGACTACATTCACATGTCCATTCGGCACTTTCGCCTATCGACGGATGCCGTTTGGACTATGTAATGCCCCTGCCACCTTTCAGCGTTGTATGATGAGCATCTTTTCTGACATGGTGGGGACAATTCTCGAAGTCTTCATGGATGATTTTTCCGTATTCGGTTGTAGCTTTGATGAGTGCCTTGAGCACTTGAAATCTGTGCTAAAAAGATGTGAAGAGAAGAACCTTGTGCTCAATTGGGAAAAGTGTCACTTCATGGTTAAAAAGGGAATTGTACTTGGCCACATCGTTTCACAAAATGGAATTGAGGTGGACAAGGCGAAAATTGACCTTATCTCTAACCTTCCACCACCCAAAAGCATACGAGATATACGGTCCTTTTTAGGACACGCAGGATTTTATAGACGGTTCATAAAGGATTTCAGTTCACTCTCTCGTCCTTTATGTAACCTACTTCAAAAGGAAAATTCATTTGAGTGGAGTGAAGAATGTCAAAAGGCCTTTACCACCCTTAAAGGCATGTTGACATGCGCCCCAATAATGCAACCACCTGATTGGAGCCTTCCTTTTGAGATTATGTGCGATGCTAGCGACTATGCTATTGGGGCCGTGTTAGGCCAAAGAAAAGATAAAAAGCCATGTGTTATCTACTATGCAAGTAGAACCCTAAACTCAGCCCAGGCAAACTACACCACTACTGAAAAGGAACTTTTAGCCGTAGTTTTTGCCTTGGAGAAGTTCAGATCCTACTTGATTGGATCCAAGATCATTGTATTCACTGACCATGCCGCACTTAAGTATCTTCTCTCTAAGAAGGATGCTAAACCATGGTTATTAAGATGGATCCTCCTACTCCAAGAATTCGACTTAGAAATACATGATAAGAAAGGAGTAGAGAATGTAGTAGCTGACCACCTCTCTCGACTTGTCCTCACTGATTCCCCTGAAATGACTGCAATCAATGACATGTTCCCTGATGAACAACTTTTTACTGTTTCCCAATTGCCATGGTATGCGGACATTGCTAATTATCTTGCTACAGGTACAATTCCTACATATTGGAAAAAGCAAGATAAGGATAGATTCTTCTCAGAGGTACGGAAATTTCTATGGGACGACCCATACTTGTTCAAGTATTGTCCCGACCAAATCATAAGGAGATGTGTCCCAGATGATGAGCAACAAAGTATCATCTCCTTCTGTCATTCTCAAGCATGTGGTGGCCATTTTTCGGCTAAAAAGACCACAGCGAAAATTCTGCAATGTGGGTTTTATTGGCCCACCATGTTTAAAGACACACATGAGTTTTGCAAATCTTGCGAACCTTGTCAGAAATTAGGAGGAATCTCCCGTAGAAATATGATGCCACTCAATCCCATCTTAATTATCGAAATTTTTGATTGTTGGGGCATCGATTTCATGGGCCCATTCCCATCTTCTTTTGGAAACTTATACATCTTGCTTGCCGTTGATTATGTTTCCAAATGGGTCGAGGCCATCCCTTGCCGGAATAATGACCATAAAACGGTCATTCGATTCTTAAAAGAAAACATTCTTTCCCGGTTTGGAACGCCTCGAGTCATCATAAGTGATGGAGGGTCTCACTTTTGCAATCGCCCTTTTGAAGCATTAATGAAGAAATATGGCGTAACGCACAAAGTGAGCACTCCCTATCACCCACAAACTAGTGGACAAGCTGAGATATCCAATAGAGAGATTAAACACATTTTAGAGAAAACGGTGCGTCCTGATCGCAAGGATTGGTCACTTCGACTTACCGATGCGCTTTGGGCTTACCGTACTGCCTTTAAAACTCCTATTGGAATGTCTCCCTATAGACTTGTCTATGGGAAGGCTTGTCACTTGCCTGTGGAGTTGGAACATAAGGCGTATTGGGCTATTAAGAAGATAAATTTCAATCCTGACAAGGCAAGCTCGTTACGCAAACTTCAATTGAATGAACTTGCAGAAATCCGTAATGAAGCTTATGAGAATGCAAGAATTTACAAGGACAAGACGAAGATATTCCATGATAAGAATATTCTTCGCAAGACATTCACGATAAATCAAAAAGTCCTCATGTATAATTCTCGCTTACATCTATTTCCGGGAAAATTGAGATCTCGGTGGACCGGTCCCTACATTGTGCAAACTGTCTATCCATATGGGACTGTCGAGCTGTTAAATCCAAGGAACGGCAACATTTTTAAAGCAAATGGGCAGCGATTAAAGCCGTTCTTTGAGAACTTCCCTTCAGAAGGTATGTCCATACCTCTGAATGATCCTGTGTATCAGGATGATTGATCACCTAGTCTGATGGAGGTATAGAGTAGTTAGGATTAGGATTTTGCTGTTTTTATTTTCGTTTTCATAGGTTTGTTAGAAGGAGGATGATCTCCACTTTTCACTCTCTCAGGTACTATCATTCCTCACTCCCTTTTATTTTCAAATTGCTCTCATGTTTTGCTCATTGCACATCTTTTACATTGAGGACAATGCAAGATTTGGTTGGGGGGTGTAGGATCACTTGGATGAATCCAGCAATTTGCAACATTTCAAGCAATCATGTGAAAATTTTTTCGATTTTTCAAAAATTTGAAACTCTTTTGGAAAACACTGGTTCTAGGCATTTGAGTTGATATGAGCATAAGAGGAGGAGATATGAAGTGTATAGGGCTGGAAGTCTGGAATTCCTCACAGCATAATGGTTTTTATATGTGAACTCCCCTATTTTGTGATTGATAGAAAATCTGAACATCTTTACACCTAGTTCACATTACACGATTTTCATGAGTTGAAGGGATTATGTGATTTATGGATTAGCTAGACTTTGAATTAAGGTATTGAGAAATCAGGCCGGGGTACTTTGTCCATCCTTGTCCATGGGAAAATAATGAAAGATATGGATTTTTAAAAATCCTATCTAATTTAAAAGAAAGAAAAAGGAAAAGGAAGGATGAAATTGGGAATGTGGAAAAATGGTGGAGAATTCCGATTAGGGCTACCTACTACCAACCGGGGGATGGTCTACCAGTAACCAAAGCCGGAAATGGGACGTAGTGTGAAAGTCGTCGGAAGGACGGTAAGGCAAATTTCTGTCTTTGGCTTGATATGGCTCTATGTACCTTGAGTTCTATAGTCTACTTGATCTATGAAGAAGATAATCCTAAAAAATCGTGAGATGAATTTTCACTACCCACACTAGGTTAAATTTGTTCTAATCTTTCTATTAATCAACCAATCGGCGGGAATTTCATATGAATGCTTATTATGCTTTGAGAGTTTACGGTTTCAACCTCTGTTGCCTAATGTTTCTGAATCTTAAGCTTATGAACCTTGGAATGTATAGAAGGATGGTTTCTGAAAGAGAGTTGAGTTTTAAAGGATGGAATTAGTTTCATGCATGTTTTGCTCGGGACTAGCAAAATGCTGGTTGGGGGGTGTGTTGAGCTCATAATTATGCATATTCTAACCCCAATGCATCACTCATTATGCACGATATATACGTTTAAAGAACTAACTTAATGCATGATGTGTGATTGTAGGGACAAGATGGAGAGCTCACCATTTGAAAGCTAAATGAGGCTCCTTACAAGTATTGAAGACCATAGGATGAAGTATTGAAGGAAGATCGAAGAGAAGAAAGCAAGGAAAGAAGAGAAAAGAAGAAAGAAAGAGAAGAAAGCAAAGAAGAAAAAGTGCTGACCGGTCGTGACCGGTCGGCCAAGGAAGCTAGACCGGTCAGTAACCGGTCTACCATGTATGGAGGATGCTGCTGAAGACGTCCGACCGGTCATGACCGGTCGGACAGCGCTGTTGGGAATTCAATGAATAGGACCGACCGGTCAAGACCGGTCGGTCAGTGTTGCTGCAATGTGAAGAAAAACATCCGACCGGTCAGAGTGGCTTGCTGGATTGAGGTTCTACAAGGCCCGACCGGTCTTGACCGGTCGGGCATACCTGCTGGAGTATTTTCACTTGAGGCCGACCGGTCTTGACCGGTCGGCCATGCGTACTGAGTTAGAACTTTCTAATTTCTTCCCGAAATTCTCTGCGCTGCGTAAGTGTTACGCAAATTTCCGATTCTTCCGACGTTGGGGAGCCTCCAAACTATAAATAGACACCTAGGGATTGTTTCTAGGGTATCCGAGAAGGGTTCAAGCGAGGTTGGAGGCTGTGGAAGTGAAGATTGGAGTTTCACAACTCCTTTTGGTTTGCTTTGCTGTTTTCATGTTTTTAAGAGTTGTTTCATGTTTCCTTGGATCATGAGCAGCTAAACCTCTTAGCTAGGGCTAAGAGGTGAAGCTTGTAGTGTATCCAAGATGTTTTAATTCGTAGTTAAGTGGTTTTCAGTTTGGAATTAAGGATTATGAACTAAGGTTTGAAGTTTATACAAGTTTTTAAGTAATTTCTCTTAGTCTTGTGATGACTCATGGATGTTTGGATGAATTACTTATCTGCTTAATTTGTTTGCAACAATCTAGACCTGTATGATCCGAGGAATTGGAGTGCACTCTAGTACCAAGTTCTTCATAAAGGGGCTTCATGCCAAAGTTCTAGTTTTGGTTGATTATCTGGAATATGTATAGACTGTGCATATAATTTGAATCCAGTTCAAATCATGATCTAGCCTTGTCTTGTGAGAAGACTTGAGGATGGTTATGATTGGGAATTGGACATATAGAAAAGGTGAATGACCTATGCAATGAGCATGCTCAGATCAGCCTAGAGTTGAGTGAACTTTATGCACAGAACTTACATATTACAGACTTCTGGTTTAACAGTTCTATCATCCGACTAGATAGACCTGACTGGTGATTCTAGTTGAGAGAATGGGAAACCACAGCGGATTGAACATCGAGGATTGCTACAAGTGAATCCTCGAACCCCTAGTGCCTTCTTATAATTGTTTACATTCAATTTAGCTTAAACTGTTAATCACACACATTCTATTTAAACTTTGATTGTTAGCTTCAATAGAAACTTGTGGATGAGTTTGTGACATCCTACATAAGTCCCTGTGGATCGACCTCGGTATTACCGAGTTTATTACTACATCGCAACCCTACACTTGGGGAAGCGAACAGGGTGCCCTTGCACAGCATGGTGAGCGGCTGTCGCGACTCGAGAGCTTGATGCAGACCATTCATGATGCAGTCCAGAGCCTCACCTCAGCTCTCTCATGCCGTCGAGATGACGTCGCTGGCCCTGCTCCATAGCTGCCTATCTTTTCAGTTAGGGTCCCTAGAGTCTAGTCGTCGCAAATATCTTTTTGGAGCGACGTTGATAGTTGTATTGATTGATGCATCTTTTCTTTGACACCTTTTTGGATCGTCGGATGGTTATCCTTTTTGGGTATGTTTTTTTTTTATACTTTTGTTTTTTTTTGGATATTCTGCTATGCCTTGTATCTGGATATTCTGATGATCATTATGTTGTTCTTGTTATGATCTTATGTCTGATGATCATTCTTTTTGGCTATCTTGTGCATATATACATATAATTGTGCGAAATTGCTTATCCTTGTTGGGCTTCTTGCCCTCTTTTGGATTTTGTATATATGGTATGTTGGTCATGATATACATTTCAGAAGGGGAGGTTGGTTGCTTGGGCTATAAGCCCTCTGTGCTTACTGTCATATACTTGTATATCCTTGCATGACCATGTGTCTGTTGGCTTCTTCTCTCGGCACGATAATGTTTATTTCCTCCTTTCGTCTATGACATATGCGCTGCATTCTCATTTCACTAACCTTTGTCAATCACTGACAAAAAGGGGGAGAATTTATCCCACCAAAAGGTCCAGGTTATCTTTTTTGTTGATCTTTTGTGTGCAGGGACTAAGGGGGAGTTCAAGTGAAGCCTAGTCTGTACATTGAGTCTGTACATTTTGTATGTAATGAGTCATGTCTATGTATAAAGTTTTTATTTTTCTCGACATGATGTATTTTGGTTTTGGTGTCTAGGATAACTCTGTGGTATGGACCAAGACTTGTATAGGTTTGGTTTTGTCTGGTAATTGACAAATGGGGAGATTGTTAATGCAAAGATTTGTCAATTACCATGGTTAGTGTGTCGTCGAGTCCCCTTGCGGCTGAAGACAGTTTTCCTTGCGGCTGAAGACAGAAGCTTCTCAAAGATCAAGTCAGCTTCAAGCCTCTCCAACCAAACCTTTGATCCCAAAACCTTCTATAGATGGCCCAAATCCTTTCTAGGCACACCCTTAGCACCATCTATAGCCCACCTTCCATTAAGATCAGCAATGGAAAGGTTCTTGGTGGCAGAAGTTGCTTTAAAATTGAAAAACTATAAGTCTGCTCTCTCCGATACATACCCGATCCATCGGAGAATAGTCTGATAGATGTCCGATCAATCGGACAATGTGTCCGATCCATCGGAGAATAGTCCAGTTACATTGTAAACTCTCTAGACACTTTTCCGAGCCATCGGAGGGCTGTCCGATCCATCGGACAGTGTGTTCCGATCAATCGGACAGTATGTCCGATCAATCGTATAATTGTCCAGCAAATATATGAAAAACTCTCTGGACTCTTTTACGATCAATCGGAGGTCTGTCCGATCCATCGGACAGGGGTCTCCGATCCATCGTACATAGATACGATCCATCAGAGGAATTTCCAGAAAAATTACATCAACTCTCTGGAAGAAATTTCGATCAATCGGATCATCTGTCCGATCAATTGGACAGGGTATTCCGATCAATCGGAACTAAGTCCGATGAATCGGAGAACCTGTTTTCAAGCAAAATTCAAATTTGACTAAAACTTATGTCCGATCGATCGGAACCTATCGAGCTGACCGTTTTCTACCGTTGAATGTCATTTCTTTTTATAGAGCTCGGTTGGATCTTGCCCAAGACACCTTGAGCATCATCTAGGGTTTGTGTGAGCCTTCTTCTTGAGATCCCCTTCTTCCAAACCCTTAGATTTGTTGAGTTCATACTTCAATCCATGTTGATCTGACCAACATTGATTAAGCATTCAAAGCTTGGATTGAATCATGAACTCAACCCCTCTTTAATGGCATCTTGACCTACCTCTCATAGACATTCTCTTGTCATCAATGCCATTAATGGTGGTTTAGGTAGAAGCTTTCCTCATATAAAAGCCATATCCCAAAATAGCCTCAACCTAACCTCAATCCCTCACCTTGGAATCTACAATGAGTCATCCGGAGCAAGGTTGCTGATCGAGGGAGCTGAAGAAGACGTCTTCCGTACAAGCTGAAGCTTCTTCAACAAAGGCATCATCAAGGGACTCAATCAGCTAAGTATATTTAGTCTTTCGAGTCCAAGAAACCTCCTCAAGTTGAGATTTGGGTTTCAGAGTTTGAAGACCCAAACTCAGTAAAGTCCTTGCGTAGGACAAGTCCTTGAGTAGGACAAGCCCTTGTGTAGGACTAAGTGGTCATGGATTAGTCCTATGGAAGGATGAATCCATGTGTTGAGTCGTAAGTCCTTTTGTAGGCTGTTAAGGTTTATGGTTAACCTCATTTAAAACCATAGTGATAGTGAAATCCGGCCACTCAAGGAGTGAGTGGATCAGCCAGGAGTGGAGTAGGTACATAACCGAACCACTATAAAAATCTCTTGTTGTGTGGTGAATGGATGAACTGATTTACTTCTTTCACATGTGCTTTTATTGATTTATATTCTGCATATCTTGTGTTTGATGAAAGTGCTCTAAGAATACTTTGTATTTTGAAATTTAAAAAGTGTCCTATTCACCCCCCTCTAGGACAAGGTAACTTATTTCTTGCTTCTACAACAACGGTAATCAAACTTATACCGCATTTTCACGGAGCACATGAACTCTCATAAGACATCTCAAACTATCAACTTAAGGGACTAAAAGATTAAAAACCCAAACTTGAATTGAAATTACTTGAATTTAAACTGAATCAAACATGGAAATTAGCTACAAGCTTCACCTCTCAGCCTTAGCTGAGAGATTCTAGCCGAACATTGTCATACTACAACTAGAACTCGAATAAGAAAGCATAAAAACTAGAAAAACCAGAAATTGGAGGGTTGCTGACGCTCCACGACGACTTCTGTCCTCTCCCACGACCTTCCTTGGCTTCTATGATGCCCTAGGAAGAGCCCCTAGGTGTCCTTTTGTAGTGTGGAAGCCCCTTGCGTCGGAAACATCCAGAAATTGCGTAAGGTTACGCACAGCGTAGAAAATCTCAGAGCTTCACGGAGAAACTTTATTACGCAGACGACCGGTCTCACGACCGGTCTGATCTCCCTGACGACCGATCGCACGACCGGTCGCAAAACGTTACTTTTTAGTCCAGAGAGTTTTGCTAAAATTCTGATTTAAAATTTTAATTCAAGGACCGGTAGCACGACCGGTCCGGGCATCGGACGACCGGTCGAACGACCGGTCGTGAATGATCCAGTGGCCCTCTGTGAAAATTCCTCTTCTGTGCATAATCGGACCGGTCGGACGACCGGTCCTGGCAATGGACGACCGGTCGCAGGACCGGTCTTGGCCTCTGTTTCCTGCTTTCTCCTTGGACTTCTCTCTTCCTTTCTTCTCCTCTCTTTCTACTTTCTTTGGTCCTTCTTCCTTCTTCACCCAATGGCTTCAAATGGCTCTTTTTAGTCTCCAATTGGGTGAATTCCGCTCTCATCCCTGAAATCACAAAACATACATTAGATAGGCCTTTTAAGCATGAGAACCATGCATATAATGCGATGTAATGGGCGATGCAATGTGTAAATTGGAGGTTCAACACGTATTCCAATTCCTCGAATCATACAAGTCTAGACTAACTCAAAACAATTAAGAACTCAAGCAATTCTTCCAAACATCCATGAGTCATCATAAGATTAAGAAAAACTACTTAGTACTTGAATTAAACTTCAAACCATTGTTCTTCAATAGAAATCCAACTTAAAACCAAATCAAATGAATTGAAACATCTTAGATTCATTACAAGCTTCACCTCTTAGCCCTAGCTAAGAAGTTTAGCCGTTCATGATCCAAGGAAACATGAAAACAACTAAACAAAGCATAAAACTAGAAAGTAAACTAGGAGGAGTTGTAAAACTCCGAAATCGACTTCCGCCGTCTCCCACCATGCTCAATCTGTTCTAGGATGCCTTAGGAACGTAGTGGAGGACCCCTTTATAGCTTTCAAGCTTTCATAGCGCAAAATCTTTGAGAATTTGCATAAAACTTACGCACTGCGTAGAGAAATCCGGACCGAAAATAGCAGTTTCTGAACTTGAGCGATTGAGCGATTGATCGACTGGCTGAACGATCAATCGATGGGTCCTAGTGATCAATCGATCAAGGTTGGGCAATCAATCGATGGGAGTAAAACGTGTTCAGAGAGTTCGGCAGTAATTCCTAATTTTTTATGATCTGAGCGATTGATATCTGGAGCTGGGCGATGGATCGGTGATGATGGGCGATCAATCGGTGATGACCGGGCGATTGATCGCTCGGACCAAAAAGTGTCCAGAGAGTTTCAACAGCAATTCCTCAAAAATCTGCATTCTGCGATTGATCTAAAAGCTGGGGATCAATCGCTCAGGCTGGGCAATCAATCGAAGGATCAATCTCTGGATCCATCTTTAGAAACTGCAACTTTCTGCATTTTACTTTTATGGCCCTGCAGCTCTGCACTTTTCTTTTTCAAGACAATTCAGGACTTCTTCAAGGTTTTTCTTCTCTTCTTTGCTTCTTTCTTCCATCCTTTTCCGCTTAGTCCTTTGATCTTCTATGCTTGTAAATAGCGTCTTTAAGTCTCCACTTGATGAATTCTCTCTCTTATTCCTACAATCACAAATCCATGCATTAGATTAGTCTTTAAATCATGAAAACCTTGCATAATGAGTGATGAATTGGGGTTAGAATACTCACAATTAAGAGCTCAATAGGTAGTCTCGTAATGACCTCATTGGAGGAATGTTATGTACCTCATTCTCTCCTACTCCCTCTTGATTTGCGTTTGTAGTTGGAGTGGGGGGGGGGGGGGGGGGGGGGGGGGGGGGGGGGGGGGGGTGGTAGTGCACTGATTTGTGCATTGTATTGTCAATTGCGTGATCGTTGAGTCAGTCAAGTCTCGTGAGCCCCGATGAAGATTGAAGACTCAAGACTTGAAGACCAAATCAGCTTTTCGCACTCAAATTCAAGCCAGATCAAGCTCAGAAGGTAAGTTGCATATAGACAGCCTATAGGATCCCAAAACATCCAAGTCCATGGCATTCGAATCACATTTTATGTTTGCCAATTGATCCACGGACTTAAGGTCAAGATGATCAGTCTTGGACCTCCATTATGTAGGTGCAAATCAGTTGAAAAACATAGGAAAGTCATCTCTATGTGCACCATTATAGATAAGGGAGTTCACCCTAATTCAGGCCAGGAATTGAGCTTGACGACCGGTCAGCTGAAACAGGGTCTCAGACAGAAAGCATTTGAAAGAGAAAACTCATAACAAATCTAGCAAAAGACCGGTCTGAGGACCGGTCGCTGGTCTCTCAAGACCGGTCGTGCGACCGGTCGTAAATGGATGAAATCTGTCCAGCAACCAAATGGGAAAAATAGATTAAAGGGAGACCGGTCGCACAATCGGTCGCAAATGGGCCAAAAACTGTCCAGAGACCAAGGTTTTCTGTTCAAAAGGAAGACCGGTCTCAAGACCGGTCGTACGACCGGTCGTCAGACCTGTCGGAGGCACAGTCAAGACCGGTCGTTGGGCTGTTTAGACAGGTCGCACGTGATCGTTTTCTATCCGTTGGAGCCCGATTCTTGGAGCCTATAAAGGCATATTTCGAGGGCTTTGAGGGTAGATCTTGCACACCCATTTAGAGCATTAAGAGAGGCTATTAAGGCTTTCATCTAATCTCTTTTGCTCATCATAGTCTTGAGTTCATCCTTCAAACCTAGCCATTAATGGCACTACATTGAGTATTCAAAGCTCGGTTTGAACAATGAACTTAAGCATGGCATTCATGGCTGTCCCTATCATTCAATCTTCATCTTGAAGTCATTTATAGCCATTGAATGATCCAATTGATGGTTCCTTCATTATCCATTGCATTGTAATAGGCATATGGAACATCAATACCTTCTCCCACTTACCTGGCACTAGTCTAGGAACATCATATGCATTGGTAGCTGATCGTGGGAGCTTGGAGAGGAGCTAAGGCATTCGTGGAAGCTGAAGCTACTCATCAACGGCGCTGAATCGGGGCTCAATCGTCTAGGTATGTCTAGTTTTTGAGAGTCCATTTATTGAATCTCTATTCCCTGGATTGGGAAACTCCGGCGGGAGTGTACGTGACCGTCCTTGGATTAGGATTGGTGAGAGTTTGAGATCCTAAACTCGTCAAGTCCCTAGATTGGGCCATCGGCGGATGGTAAACGCGGTCCTAGATCAAAGGATGTTAAGGTTGGTGGTTAACCTGATTTAAAACCACGACTATAGTGAAATCCGGTGGTCTCATAGGTTGAGATCGTGAACCGGGAGTGGAGTACGGAAACCGAACCACTATACATCGTGTGCAATGTGGTGAATGCATTTTGTCTATTTTGTTCCTTGTTGATCAATCTTATAAGTGCTTAACTGTATGCCTATCTTATATTTGATAAAATGCTCATATGCCATCTTTGAATGATCGACACATGCATGCATATGAACTGTTTGACTAAATGCTTCTCTTAGAAGAGTTGTCAAATTGAGTTGGATCTTGGGTGATCAATTGCTATCATTTACATGTGCTTAATTGGTATAATATAGTATAAATACAATTGAGCTTTTGAATTTGCAAGAAAAATTAAAAAGTCCCATTCACCCCTCCTCTAGGACATAAGCACCTAAGCTTATCTCACTAGTGGTAAAACCGCAATTTCAATTGGTATCAAAGCGGGTTCCTCTTTAAGGGCTTAATTGCCTAGAGGTAGATCCTAAGTAAGCTTGTTAGTATGTCCAACTCCGAGGCAAGTTTGATTTCTAGTCCTCCACACTTTGATGGATCCGATTATACATATTGGAAGGCTAGAATGAGCATATTTTTAATGTCACTAGATCCAGCTATATGTGACATAATTGAGAAAGGTTGGTTGTTCCCTATTGTTCAAACTAAAAGTAAGGGTACGACTACTTCCACTCCAAAAGATGAATCAAAATGGAGTAAAGAAGAAAGGGCCAATTCTATGAGCAATCTTGAAGCCCTTAATGTAATCCGTTGTGCCCTCTCCCAAGAGGAACAAAATAGAATATCTACTTGCGAATCCGCTAAGCAAGCTTGGGAGAAGTTGGAATCCATTTATGAACATTCTTGCACAACTGATTCATCCATGCCCATCCCTTCTACTGAAAGAGTTGTAAGTATCAATTTAAGGGAGAATATGAGCAATGATGAGACATCCTCTAGTAGTGAAGAGGAAGATAATGATGAGGATGACCAATTACAAGATGTCTATAATGAGCTCTATTGTGAAAATTTAAAAGTTATGAAAGAGCTAAATAAAGAAAAGATTGAAAGGCAAAAGTTGGAAATTGACCATGTCTCTCTAACTAAAGAAAAGGAAAATATTCAAAATGAAGTGAGAGAGGCAGTAAAAAGAATTGAAGAGCTTGAGCTTGAACTTAAAACAGTTAAATATGAAAATCAAGCTCTAAAACTTGAGGTCAACCAACTTAAGACCTACACCAATGAGAACAAGGACCAAGAAACCCAAAATGCGCAAATAAGTAAATCTTGTATTATGGGTAAAGATTTGGGAGAAAAATGGGGTTACAAATATGTCAAGAAAACCCCTTCTCTGGTATTTGTGGAGGTTGAGTCTTCTTCACTTGAGAGCAAACCCAGGTCGACTCTCTCATGTCACTTTTGTGGAGAGGCGGGACACTTTAAATTTGAATGCCCAATTGTAAAACGACCGCCATGCACCTCAGTCCGACCTCAAATAGTTAAATCAATTGTGACTGAAAGAGTGACTCAAGAAAAGAAGAGCCAACATGGGAAGGCTCCAAAAATTGTGAAGAACTCAACCAAAGTTGAGAATAAGGAAAAATCTCGCAAGGTTGGCAAGAAAAGGAAAGTTTGATCCCCTTCTATAAGATATGATTATGTGGGGGAGATGCTAAAGCAGGTTGCCCATTTGAAACAGAAAATTCAAAATATGGTTAAGGGCAAACAACAAAGGGATTTTGGGAATCATATTGGCAATTCATATACCCAAAACCAATATTATGCGCCAACTAAGATGAGACAGCTAGTTGACATCTTTAGACCCTTGGATTTTAGGAAATCCATGGGTAGCCTTATGTGCTAGTCAGGTAGTTAGCTATATGTGCATATTGGTAAATTTGAGGACTAAGCCTCATTCTCTTTTGATTAGTCTAACTCCTGTGTATCATGCTCAGATCATTTTGAGTTGAACTAATTGCTTTTGGATTAGCTTGGATTGATTGTGTGCTTTGCTAATCCCTATTGTGGTCAATTTTGCTCAATAGTTAAAATTCATTTGTGACCATATATATGTTGCATGCTTCATGTGTAGTATGTGACATTCTCGGCTAAGTTTGTGTATCGTGAATTGATTGAATATCATTAAAGCTTACTTGTTTAATATTGCCGAGAAAATTCTGTTAATTGTGCTTTATAAGTAAACTTGAGGAAATCTAGCCTCTTTAAACATTTTCTATCTATCGAACTCATCCTTGTATGCATAATTAGCATAACTAATCTTGAGTTCTTTAGTTAGCCATCTTATATGCAATTATTTGTTTATCTTTATGTCTGAGATGATGTGGTTTGATGAATTTATTGTGGCATGTGTAATTATATGAAAATTCTTCAATTAAACATCTTTGCCACATTTAGATGGTTATGGTCATGCTTCCTCCTCATGCTTTATTATAACATATTGGGAGTGATCTGGTAGAAAAATGGGACAACTAGATTCTAAATCCCGTGGTGATAAAGAGCGAGAAATCATGCAAACCTTGACAATCTTCATCACCCTTCTCTCCCCACATCTATATATTTGGGAGAAAGCATTTGACCATAATACCTTGAGTATTAAAGAAACATCTCCAATTATGAAGTCAGAGATTATTGCCAAGAGAGTCATGAATGACAAGTAATCTCATAGCCTTATGCCAGCCCCATGAACTTGATCAATCTGTAATATCATGGAAATTCATTGGTGGCTGTGCATTGGGGATTGGCTAACAAATTATCTGTTTTGCAGGTTGTTAGCCTTTAGATAAATGTGGATTATCATTTATAGTAAAATCTGAGGTTCTTAGCCTCATCATTTATGAGCATAAATAGGTATATCTGGATATAAAATCCATCATCATGGTTTGCTTAAAATTTGTTCATTTTTGGCATCAAAATTTCGTAAAATTATATGGCCAAACCTATGCTTTTGATATGATCTGATGATGGACCGTTTGTCATCCTAAATTGCATAATTTCATAACAAACAAACCCGTTTTTAAGAATTAAAAGTAAATCCAGCTGTAAAGATTTTCAAAAAAAAAAAAAAAAAACACAGTTTTTGCAGTTTAGGGCCCACGACCGGTCGTGCGACCGGTCCTGGACCGGTCCTGGACGGTACAGCGGGAGCGGGTTGGGTGTTTTAAAGGGCAAAAGGGCTGCCCCAAATCAGTTCTATTCCAATTCCTTCTCCTCGTCTTTCATCCTAGAGGTCTCACCTGCCCTCCTCAAGCTTCCCTAGGTCTCCAATCGAAGATTAAAGCCCTCCTACGTGGTACATTGTCTTCCAATCATCATCTTCTTCATTGGTAAGGGTTTTAGTCTTGTTCTTCCTTGTTGTATCCTTCTCTTTTGATTCCTAGGGCATATTTGTGTGGATTGTTCGGCTCCACTATGTCTTCTCGTGGGAGGAAAGATGCATCCCCTCCTCGGCGTGAACGCCGCTCGAAAATCCAACATGATGAGGGGCCCCCACAACCCACCTCCAAGAAGACGATTTCCAAAGGAAAAAGGGTTGCTTCATCGTCTAAATCTCCTTCCAAACCCCGTCCTACTGCATCAGACACATCACATCTTGCCAATTGGCACAATTTCAAAAATCGTGATGTGCTTTGTGAAAAATCCGCCAAACTTGTGGACTTGGAACCTTATCGGGTGGTCCAGCTTTTAGATGCAATAGGTTGGGAGCCTGTGCTCCATATGGGGGGTCCTGTTCAGAAAAAAGTAGTTAGAAAATTCTATTCCTGTTGTCGCATCATTCCCGATGACTCTTCTTCTTTCGAAGTCCATTTAGCTGACGGGATTTGGACATTCGGTCTTCCTACCATAGCTGAGGCTACTAGAGTGTCTATTGTTGATGAGGATGAGCTTTCTGATGATGAGGAGACCGAACCCACCTCTCGAGACACCATGACTAGAGCTTTATGCAATGGAGCGTGCCCTAGATGGGTTAACAACAATGTTCTTCGTGCCTCGTCAATGTCTTGGGATTATCGTCTTATTCACAACATATTCTTCAAGAACGTATTCCCGAGGAAGAGCAACAAGGCCGACCTTCCCGAAGATATGGTCATTGTTCTTTATAATGTCAGTCAGGGCCGTAGAATGTGTCTTCCCTCGCGTATTATGAAAGTCATTTGGTCCGCCATCTTGGTGTCTGATGGTCTGTCGGCGGGTCTTCCTTTTGGGCATCTCATCTGTAGGTTGGCCAAAGCAGTAGGACTTGTTGATCCCTCAGATGTGATCGTAAAACCTCCCATTCTAAATTGCTCTATTATAACCAAAATGCGCAAGACACAAGAGGATCTCCAGCGTCGACTTCAGGCGGCTCAGCTGCAGCGTGAGGCCCCTCCAGGTTCCTTTGAGCCATCACAGCCTGGAGCAGCAGCGACATCATCCAATCCCTCCATCGATCCTCGTTTCGCTCCTGGACGCTTTAGTATGCCCCCACGGGCGTTCTCCCGACGTAGCTCCCCTGCAGCGGACTCTTCAGCATATACTGTTGAGTTATGCCAGCTTCAGGACCATCTTACACGGATTGAGCAGAGGATAGATCGGACCGAGTCTCAGCTGTTTCAGGGACAGGCCACTCTACTCGTGCAGCATGAGGCTATTATGGCTCGCCTTGACCAGATTGATAGGCGCTTGGAGGCTTGGGACCGAGCTGCTCGTGGCGATGCACCACCTCCAGATCTAGGCGACGGGACTGATTTCTAGCATCATTGTATCATGTGTCTTGATCAGGAGTATCTTTTTGGGTGACCAAGACACTTGTCGCTCGTCATGTTTTGTATTTATACATTTTAGATGACTGTTAGACCCATGGATGATTGCGCTTTATAGTTATATCTATTGATGTCATCACTTGTTTGGATCTTCTTTTTTGAGTTTTATTGACTCATCTTTTGAAGATAGTAGTATTCTCTATGCTTTGTAGTGCTATATTTATGAGTCTATTGCTTCTTCTTGGTATATTGATAGGGGGAGGTTGGATGGTTTGGGCATTAAGCCCTTATGGCTCACGGTTCTGTTTAATATAGCTTAAATGTGTTTCATTGCTCTTGATATACATGCCAGTTGGGGTGGTTGGTTGATTGGGCGAAAGGCCCTCTTGTGCGTAATGATTATTGTATATCAGGTTTTTATGTATTGCTTCTATTCTCCCATATGTTTCATGATCTATCTCTCCTAATTCATGGTTTAGCTTCGCTGCTCTTATATGCAAATCTTTTTAAAGCTAACCCTTGTCAATGATTGATAAAAAGGGGGAGAACTATATCCCACCAAGAAGCCAATTTGTTTTGTAGGCCTTCTTAGGTGAAGATGTTGAGGGGGGGAAATTGAAGATGTTTCGTGTCAGTACTGTCACTTTGTAAAGTTTTTATTATAAATTATGTTCTGACATGTAATTGGGTGTAAGTTTTTTTTTCTGTTTTGGGATGTTCATGATACGGAGTAAAAAGGGGAATCCTTGTTGCCTCATGATGAACTATAAGTAAAATGATTAGTTGAGGTCAACAATAACTAGGGTAGGAACTATTGTCATATCCCCTACAAACATTGCTCTCCAACTTGGAATGAACCTAAGGGAGAAAAATCTAGGATAAATGAATTCCCTCCCAACAAGCATGTTGGGTCCTATTTATCATACCCAAGGGGGTTGTGATCTAGGTTAGGTGACCTTAGGAGACCATATTGAGCTCAAATACATATCTGAGGATCAAGCCTCATTTTGAGCAAATTAATGAACTTGAGGAATTTAGCCTCTTTGGAACAATAGGAAAATCTGAGGTTTTCAGCCTCATGTTTGTTCTTATGGGCAAATCAGAGGATTCAAGCCTCATTGTCCAAATTCGGTAGTTTAGCCTTGCTTAAACTTGTATATTTGCTTGCTAGCTATCATCCGGCTTAGATTAGCTAATCATCTTGAGTTATATGCTTCATTGAGTGCTAATCTTTGTTTAGTTTTGGTCTTGATATACCATTAGGGGAGGATGGTTGATTGGGCTATAAGCCCTTTGTGCTTTCATTGCAAATGTATATCCTTGACCAATTTTGCATGATTACCCTTGTCTAGATAGTTAATTTTTCTTGTTAATCATGTACCTTAGCATGCTCCATGGTTTTATGAGTCATGCACCCTATACTCTCCTTGTTAGCATGTGCTTATAGTTATAACTGCGACATACTATCTTCTCTTACCTTAGCCTTATTGATATATCATTAAGGGGGAGAGAATAGTTTGTAAATTGCTAACAAAAAGGGGGAGAAAGATCAAGTCCCACCAAAACTAGTTTGCTATGTTTTGTGATGCAGGGATTGACAGGTTATGGGGGAGCAAACTGAAGAGGAGCAGCTTAGACTAGGCATATCAGTATTTAATGCTTTATCAATGTAATATCTTGAATATGTATTTTGTTTTGGTAGGATAGGTTTTGTCACGTAATTGACAAAGGGGGAGATTGTTAGTGCACTGATTTGTGCATTGTATTGTCAATTGCGTGATCGTTGAGTCAGTCAAGTCTCGTGAGCCCCAATGAAGATTGAAGACTCAAGACTTGAAGACCAAAGCAGCTTTCCGCACTCAAATTCAAGCCAGATCAAGCTCGAAAGGTAAGTTGCATATAGACAGCCTATAGGATCCCAAAACATCCAAGTCCATGGCATTCGAATCGCATTTTATGTTTGCCAATTGATCCACGGACTTAAGGTCAAGATGATCAGTCTTGGACCTCCATTATGTAGGTGCAAATCAGTTGAAAAACATAGGAAAATCATCTCTATGTGCACCATTATAGATAAGGGAGTTCACCCCAATTCAGGCCAGGAATTGAGCCTGACGACCGGTCGGCTGAAACAGGGTCTCAGACAGAAAGCATTTGAAAGAGAAAACTCATAAAAAATTTGGCTGAAGACCGGTCTGAGGATCGGTCGCTGGTCTCTTAAGACCGGTCGTGCGACCGGTCGTAAATGGACAAAATCTGTCCAGCAACCAAATGGGAAAAATAGATTAAAGGGAGACCGGTCGCACGACCGGTCGCTGACCTCCCACGACCGATCGCACGACCGGTCGCAAATGGGCCAAAAACTGTCCAGAGACCAGGGTTTTCTGTTCAAAAGGAAGACCGGTCTCAAGACCGGTCGGAGGCACAGTCAAGACCGGTCGTTGGGCTGTTTAGACAGGTCGCACGTGACCGTTTTCTATCCGTTGGAGCCCGATTCTTGAAGCCTATAAAGGCATATTTCGAGGGCTTTGAGGGTAGATCTTGCACACCCATTTAGAGCATTAAGAGAGGCTATTAAGGCTTTCATCTAATCTCTTTTGCTCATCATAGTCTTGAGTTCATCCTTCAAACCTAGCCATTAATGGCACTACATTGAGTATTCAAAGCTCGGTTTGAACAATGAACTCAAGCATGGCATTCATGGCTGTCCCTATCATTCAATCTTCATCTTGAAGTCATTTATAGCCATTAAATGATCCAATTGATGGTTCCTTCATTATCCATTACATTGTAATAGGCATATGGAACATCAATACCTTCTCCCACTTACCTGGCACTAGTCTAGGAACATCATATGCATTGGTAGCTGATCGTGGGAGCTTGGAGAGGAGCTAAGGCATTCGTGGAAGCTGAAGCTACTCATCAACGGCGCTGAATCGGGGCTCAATCGTCTAGGTATGTCTAGTTTTTGAGAGTCCATTTATTGAATCTCTACTCCCTGGATTGGGAAACTCCGGCGGGAGTGTACGTGACCGTCCTTGGATTAGGTTGGTGAGAGTTTGAGATCGAAACTTATCAAGTCCCTGGATTGGGCCATCGGCGGATGGTAAACGCGGTCCTAGATCAAAGGATGTTAAGGTTGATGGTTAACCTGATTTAAAACCACGACTATAGTGAAATCCGGTGGTCTCATAGGTTGAGATCATGAACCAGGAGTGGAGTACGAAAACCGAACCACTATACATCGTGTGCAATGTGGTGAATGCATTTTGTCTATTTTGTTCCTTGTTGATCAATCTTATAAGTGCTTAACTGTATGCCCATCTTATGTTTGACAAAATGCTCATATGCCATCTTTGAATGATTGACACAAGCATGCATATGAACTGTTTGACTAACTGCTTCTCTTAGAAGAGTTGTCAAATTGAGTTGCATCTTGGGTGATCAATTGTTATCATTTACATGTGCTTAATTGGTATAATATAGTATAAATGCAATTGAGCTTTTGAATTTGCAAGAAAAATTAAAAAGTCCTATTCACCCCCCTCTAGGACATAAGCATACCTTCAAGCTTATCTCCCTAGCGGTAAAACCGCAATTTCAAAGGGGGGGGGGGGGGGGGGGGGGGGGGGGGTTGAGGATTCCTTAAAGGTGTTTAATCCATACTCCCTAAATTATCACAATGTTCTACAAATTTTCAGATTCGTCTATGAACGGATAATGGTCCAACTAAACCACATTCGGATTGGAAACGATTGTTGTGGTCTCGTTCGCAACGGGACGTAAACCACAAAATCCAAAATCTGACTAAACCTAAATCCTAAAATCTGAAAAAAAAGAAAACAAAAACTAAAAGAAGTCAAGTTGGAAGGATAGTACCGATTTGCTTGAACTAGAAGAACTTCCTACAAAACAAAACAAACTTTGTTAGTTCTAGATTTCAGAAAAACTAATCCTAAGAAAATAATAAATCTTAACTATTTATATTCTATAGCCACTAAAACAATTTAGAACCGATATTTAAATTCTCCGGCAATGGCGCCAAAAACTTGTTCGCTCACCTCAAGTGCAAGGCTGCGATGTAGTAATAAAACTCGGTAAGACCGAGGTCGATCCACAGGGAATTGGAAAACTGGTTCTAAGTTATTCCAGCAACTCAGTTTGCAATAAATTAGAGGTTCAATTGGAGTAATTATGCTAAAACAGTAACTTAATGAAAAACAGTAATCTAAAGGCACTAAGGCATTCAAGGATCCACTTGTAGTAATCCCATGTCAATCCAATCAATCCAAGCAAGATACACAACTAGATTTGAAGTCCTATCTCTCATCTAGTTGGAAAATAAAGCATTAAACACATTCAATCCCACTCAAGTTGAACTTCCAAGTTCTATTCCCTTTCAACACATGTAGAATTCGAAATCATAGCCTTCGGAGTAACAGCCATGCCTATGGACTATGGCATGCTCAAGGATTACTATAATTCGAATATAAACAAGCACAATATGATAATCTCAGAGAATTGCAAGGAATCCATGTCCGGAGCACATGAACTCTCATAAAACATTTAAAACTATCAACTTTAAGAACTAGAATAGGTAAAAATCCAAACTTGAAATAGAATTACTTGAACTAACTGAATCAAACATGAAATTAGCTACAAGCTTCACCTCTCAGCCTTAGCTGAGAGATTCTAGCCGAGCATTGTCATACTACAAGTAGAACTCATGAAAAAACTAGAAAACATAGAAAAACCGGAGTTTGGAGGGTTGCAGACGCTCCACGACGGCTTCCTTCTTCTCCCACGACGTCCCTTAGCTTCTATGATACCCTAGGAAGAGCCCCTAGGTGTCCTTTTATAGTGGGGAAGCTCGGTTGCGTCAGAATAATCCAGAAAGTGCGTAAGGTTACGCAGTGCGTAGAGTTTTTCGAACCAGAAATAGAAACTGCCCGTTTTTGCACATGGCCAACCTGTTGGACTGGGCTGGCCGACCGATCACGACCGATCGGACTGTGTATTTTACAGGTCCAGTGAGCACAGAAGGCTTCCCGACTTGATGGCCGACCGGTCAAGACTGGTTGGACTACATTGAACTTTAGTCCAGAGAGTTTTCAACAGTCACCGACCTGTTGGCCGACCAGTCTTGACTGGTCGGACCAACTGGTCCTTTTGTCCAGTGATTTTCAGAGGTGTGGCCGACCGGTCGGCCGACCGGTCAGACCTGCTGTTTCACTTTTTTTCTTCTTTTCTTTCTTCTTCTCTCTCCTCTACTTACTTTATTCTTTCTTTGCTCCTCTTTCAATCTTCATCCATGCATCTAAATACATTCTTTTAGTCTTTGATTGGGTGAAGTTCACTCTCATCCCTACAATCACAAAACATGCATTGGATGGGCCTTTTAAACATGAAAACCATGCATATAATGTGATGTAATGGGCTATGCAATGTATAAATTGGAGGCTCAACACTTACTATGTTTAGTTTGATTAGCCTAAGGGTAACTACTTTCCACAACACCCTCATAGAATGTAGCATGAGGTGAGGGGTTGGAACTCCTTCTCCTAGAAGGGAAAGCGGTTGGGATCCTCTCTTAGATTAGAGGGAAGAGAGGTAGTGATGGAAGCCATGAGAGCTCTCACAATGTCTTGGCTCTCACCACTATTGGAGTCATTAGATTCAGAGTTTAACTCCTCTGTATCATCCCATGTGGCTACCATAGCCTTTTTACCTTTCGATTTAGGCGTTTCTGGACAATCCGGGGCAATATGGCCACGTTGACCGCAACCGTAACAACGGAGGGATGAAGATTTGGATGATTTCTCTTTATGTTTATCACCCTTCTTGTCCTTCTTGTCACGGCTACTCCCTCTCTCAAACTTGAAGAATCTCTTGAGTCTTTCATTGAGATCATCATCGTCATCATCGCTATCTTCGGACGACTCACACTTAATTTTCTTTTGCCTATGTGAGTGTCTATGTGAAGATCTCAAGGGGATGTCTTTCTTCTTAGAGAGGGCCCTAAAGTGTAGTTCATGAGTTTGTAGGGAACCTATAAGTTCTTCTACTTTCTTGTTATCTATGTCTCTACACTTTTCTAAGGCAAACTACCTTGGTACTAAATCTTTTCGGTAGGGATCTAAGAATTTTTCTACACAACCTTCCTTCCGGAACCCTTTCCCCCAAGGCAAACATGGAGTTGCAAATATCAGAAAGTTTAGTATAAAACTCCATGAAAGTTTCAGTTTCTTCCATCCTAACGTTTTCAAGTTTGGTGGTTAAGAGGTGAAGCTTTGAGCGTCTTACTGTGCTGGTTCCCTCGTGGGTTACTTCAAATATATCCCACGCTTCTTTTACAGTTGCGCATGTGAGAATGCTCTGAAATTCTTCCGGGGAAACACCATAGCAGATCGCATTGAGAGCTTTGGCATTTGCCACATATTGAGCTCTCTCATTGTCAACCCATTCTCATCATCTTTGGGAATGACAATGATCTTACCATCAACCTCCACTTGTACAATCGACAAAGAATATCCATTTACTATTGCTGCTCACATGGATCGGTCGATGGATTGGAGAAAAATCCTCATTCTAGCCTTCTAATAGGCGTAGTTCGATCCATCAAAGTATGGTGGACGGTTGACAGTATTCCTATCTCGGTTAGACATGATGCTAGTGCTCCGGTATCAGATCTCACTCTAGACGGTTAAGTCCTTAAAGAGAAAACCGCTCTGATACCAATTGAAATTGCGTAGGGTGGTCTAACACAACACCCTATGCATACACGTGCGGAAGCTTAAGGAGCAACTAGAATTATGGCTAAGTACTAGAGGCGGGGGGTGATTAGGACCTTTTCAAAATCTTTTCGCCTACTTAACAAATTTAGCAAATTAAACTAAGTGAGCGATTAACACTTCGGCTTCCAGGCCTAAGTGGGTCCAATCAACAAACTAGCATATGATGAAAGCAATAACAATCTTAGTATAAGAAAGCATAGATCAATGAATGATTAAACTAATGAAGAATTTAATCTATGTAATTCAAGTAGACTTAAATGAGGATGGATCAACTAAGCTCAAGTCTACATGAGAAGTGAAAGTACATCTTGTGTGTGTGGAAGTCCCTATCAAGTGCCTAGCATACATTCCTAACTAAGCATTCATAATTAACAAATTAAACACAATGCATAAAGAGAAGTGTGCTCAAGAACAATCACAAACACAAGCATGTATAGTGGTTCGACTACTTGTCTACTCCACTCCCGGTTTAAGTACTCAACCCCTTTGAGCACACCGGCATTCATTGGGGAGTTTAAATCTGATTCCTCCCAACCAAGGTGTTTTAACTCGGATCCACCCAATCGGAGAGTTTACAGGTTCCTCCCAACCTACACGTTCACACCCGTGTCGGTGGCTCCCTTTGGAAACTTTTTTAGGCCCGACAAACGTGCCAAGGAATGGCTAACGTCCCTTGATTTAGGCCCGGCAAACTAGCCAAGGAGTGCTGAACAACCCCTAGTCTTTAGACCGACAAATAGGCCAAGGAACGGCTAACGTCCCCAGATTTTAGGCCGCCAAACAGGCCAAGGATCGGCAAACAACCCTAGTTCGAGTTTTTCAAACAAACTCTACACTCAACCCCCACAGGGAATTGAGTGGATGGACTCCTAACAAGACAACCTTACTTGTCGGATTGAGCCCCTTTGTAGCACCGCTTTGGGTTGCTTGTTCTCGTTCTCCCGTGCTTGAATCGGCTCCCCTTGTGCTCCCCCGATCTTTGACGCCGCTGCTTTGCCAAGGCTTCAGCTCCAAGATCAGCTACCTTGCATGTGATGCTCCATTGAAGATGCCCAAGGTGTTAGGGAATGGTGAATCCTCTACAAATGGTAGGAAATAGGTT
Source organism: Liriodendron chinense (assembly GCA_003013855.2). Lineage (NCBI taxonomy): Eukaryota > Viridiplantae > Streptophyta > Magnoliopsida > Magnoliales > Magnoliaceae > Liriodendron > Liriodendron chinense. Next base: position 5,154,098 of record ML058508.1, on the reverse strand, counting down.
TCCTAGAGGAATACACCTATTTAGACTCCTAGGTAGTGTTTAGATAAGGGATTTAACTATGATCAAGGTGTCTAAACCCTAGGAATCAAGAGGGAACAAGTCCATTCTCAAGATGCCATTGAATGGCCCAAGCTTGTGATGAAAACACAAGGAGAACGACTTGCTATGGGTTTGGGATAGAGCCTCTGATGGTCTCTAGTAATCGTGGCTTCTATCTCCTCAAAATCCCCTCTCTATTCCTTAAAATCGAATCCCCCACTTTTATAAAGTTCTTCCCAACGGTCAAATAACTGGCAGATTCGTGCAAGGTCGGGCGCCCGGAATCCGGTCCATAAAAAGGATATAAGCGCTAGATGTATTTTGAGCTGGTCGGGCACCCGACCACGATTCATCGGGCGCCCGATGGCCATTTCTTTCACTGGTCGGGCGCCTGGTGCACACTTTGGTCGGGCGCCCGGAATTGATCCAAACTGGGTCTTGTGCTGCTGGAGAGTTTTTGCACTGGTCGGGCGTCAAGACAGGTTCTAGTCGGGCGCCCGGTGACCCTCTTGTTTTAAGGCCAACTCATGGGCGGATTCCACTCTAGCTCGGGCGCCCGGCCTGGCATGAATTTCTGCTTTTAGCAGAACATGCAACCTCTTTGGCCATTCTTTTGGTAGTCTTTTTGGACACCTAGGGCCAATCTAAGATGACTAAGGGAATGCCTATTGGGTCATGGTCATCTAGAGGTTAATGGTTTTAGGTAGGTACTAGGTTAGGGCTCACCAAGGCATCAATTTTACCTGTTTCTTCTTTCTTGATGCAGCCGGTCCGATCGAGTCTTCGATCTTCATCTTCATTAAGCTCAACCGACCCTAGACTCACTGACCTAAGTAATTGACAAACAAGGTGCACTAGTATGCCACAAAAAAGTGCACTAACAGCCTCACCATTTCGGCATTAAAGGACACTTCAAAGGGTCATTGAAGAGTCAAGGAAAGGAAGAAGGAGAGGAAGAAATCAAGCAAAGAAGATCTAAAGAGAAAATAGTAGAAATTGAAGAAATTAACATTTTTTATGGATCGCCGATAGGTGTCCAATCAATCAGAGGAGTTTTCGATGGGTGTCCCATCCATCAGACCATCAATCGGACTAACCAGAAAAACCGGATTTGTGAACAACTCTCTGGACATTTTTTCGATCAATTGGAACATCTCCAATCAATCGGAAGGAGGTGTCCGATCAATTGAAATAGTGTCCGAGCAATCGAAATAAGTGACAGAAAATAACAACTCTCTGGACTCCTTTATGATCAATCGGTTGATCTACGATCAATTGGAGGATACATTCTGATCAATCGGAGGGAACTCCAATCAATCAGACCTATTTGCATAAGCTGCGCAAGGAGTTACACAATTCTAGAAGATTCCAATCGAAAGATGAATTTTAGCTATAAAAGGAGACCTCTACATCCTTCCTAATCTATCCTAGGAGGGTTCTACTATATTGGAGGAGAGAAGGACGGATTTGGGAGTTCTGTAACTCCTTCTAGTTTGTTTTCTGTTTTTCATGTTTTCCTTAGTTGATTTCATGTTTCTCTAAGCATGGTCGGCTAAGCCTCTTAGCTAGGGCTTAGAAGTGAAGCTTGTAGTGGATTTTAGATGTTTTAATTCATTTATTTATGGAAGTTTGGATGAAGTTCTAAGTAGTTTTCCTTAATCTTATGATGACTTATAGATGTTTGAAAGAATTGCTTTAGTTCTTAGTTATTTTGCATGGATCTAGACCTATACGCTCTGAGGAATCAGATTCAATATGCTCTAGAACCTGATTCTGAATGTGGGAACTTCAAACCAAAGTTCTATTTTTCTGGAATTTTGAATTATGTGTGAATTGTTTAATTATGTGATTTGGACAAATTCAAATCATGATATAATTAGGCTTTGTGACAGGGTTTTATGATTATCATGGTTTTGATCTTAACCTATTGGAACTAGGATTGACCTATACAATTAAGGGTGCTTAAGTCCTAACTTGAATTAAGGAATCATGTTTATAAGCAACACATATGACAGATTGTTGTATTGATTTAGCTGCTCTATCATCCGGCTATATAGGATTTGATTTCGATTCTAGTTGTGTATTTGGGAAACCACTACGAATTATACATCTAAGATTGCTACAAGTGGATCCTTGAACCCTAATGTTTCTTTTTATTGATTTTACTCACTTTTAGTTTACAGATTACCATAACTTATTCTACTATATTCAATTACTGGAATTTATTTAGTTTAGTCTCAATTAGAAGATATTTGAAATAGTTTTGTAAATTCCTATAATAAGTCTCTGAGAACGATCTTGGTCTCTACCAAATTATTACTACATCGCAACCTTACACTTGGGGAAGCGAACCAGTTTTTGGCGCCGTTGCTGGGGATTTGACGTTTTTTACAAAAAAATTAAAAATAGTCTCTTATTGAGATTTTTAGGAGTCCTTTACTAGCTTAGTTTGTTTGCTTTGTTTTATTTTTGCAGGGATTTTAGGAGTCGAAGTAGTTACTACGTTCAGGTTTTTCTAATTCTTTTAGCTTAGCTTTTATTTTTTAGATTTGCATGTCACATTAGGTTAGGGATTCTAATAATTGATTAATCAGCGAATGAGGAGTTGTTGAAGGGCTTGATAGAGAGCCACGTGCTAAGAAGCATTTAGATTTTCAAAATTTTTCTGATAGTATGGCTGAAAATCAACCAAATCCTAGGGTCAATCAAAATTTGGGCCCTAATCAAACTGAAATGGGAGAGAATGAGGTTGAGAATGCTCCCCAACCTAGAACTTTATGTGACTACTTGCAACCAACAAGAGCGAGCACACCCTCATGCATAATCTTTCCATACAATGCACGAAATATTATCTTAAACCTGGAGTAATCCAACTCCTTCCTAAATTCGATGGGTTAGACAACAAAAGTGCTTACCAACACCTTAAAGAGTTCGATGAGGTAATAGCTGCGTTGCACTTTGTAAACGTGTCCGATGATGTGATACGACTTAAGTTGTTCCCTTTTCACTTAAAGAGAAGGCTAAAGCTTGGCTTCATGCATTAAGACCAAGATAAATAGGCACATGGACTGAGATGACTAGGGAGTTCATTAAAAAGTTCTTCCCTACTCGCAAAACAATTACGCTGAGGCGCCTAATCATGAATTTTGCTAAAAAAGAGGATGAGACCCTCTTCTAATGTTGGAAGAGGTTCAAAGACTTGCTGAATACATGCCCACATCATGGCTACAAAAGTTGGCGGTAATAAGCTTTTTCTATGAAGAACTGACTTCACCCATGCACCAACTCGTAGAGATGATGTGCAATGGAGAATTCATGGACAAGGAGGCTGAGGAAGCATGTGACTACTTTGATGTCTTGGCCGAGAATGCACAATCTTGGAATACATCTAAACCATTAAATCCCAAAATAATCCAACAAAAAGAAAAGGGAGGAATTTACGTCCTATCCGAAGAAGATGACATAAGTGCACGAATAGCTAGCCTCACACGAAAACGATGCCATGGAATTAAAAAAGGAGAGAAGAGTAACTCGAAAGATGTTAAAATTGTTTGTGGAATTTGTGCCAGAAATCAACATGCAACACAGGATTGTCCCACAATTCCTACATTTCAAGAAATTTTACAAGAATAATCAAATGCCATAAACAATTATCAATGACCATTTAGTGCTCCTAATTTAAACACGTACAATTCAAGTTGGAAGAACCATCCCAACTTCAGTTGGAAGAATGGGCCATCTGAGAATGCAAACAACAATTTTAAAGCTTCACTTGAGGAGATGTTGCGTGCATTCGTCTCGGTCCAAGATGATTACAATAAAACTAATTCTCTAAAAATAGATGGGTTCATACAAGAGCAAATTAAAATCAACCAAAATTCATCTCAAGCCATCAATGACTTGAGAACATCTATGGCTAGAGTTGAATCACATCTGAGTGCTAGGGAGAAAGGCACACTTCCTGCCTAACCTCTCCCTAATCTGAGAACCCGATTTGAGATATAAGATTCTAGTTCTTCCTCCAAACATACAGAGCATGTTCAAGCTATCACCACCTTGAGGAGTGGTAAAACAATCGAAAAATCTAATCTAGTGAAGGCCCCAAAGCCTAATGATCCGAAAAAGGCAAAAGAGGATGATAGCTCTAACAACACTCCACAAAAGAAAGAACCGGAAAGGCAATACAAATAGGTTGTTCCATTCCCCCAAAGGTTGATTTCACTCAAACCGTTGGATAAAAATTTAGAAATTCTTGAAGTTTTTAAGCAAGTAAAGATCAACATCCTGAAGGAGTTGTGTACGGTCAAAAGGAAACACAATGTACATAACAAAGTACTTTTGACTAAAAATTTGAGCGCCATTATCAAACAAGAGGTGCCCCAAAAATATAAGGATTCGGGTAGTCCTACCATCTCATGTATCATTGGTGACTACCAGATCAAGCAAGCCTTACTTGACTTGGGGGGAAGTGTTAACCTCATCCCATACTCGGTTTATGAACAACTTGGGTTAGGTGAATTAAAACCCACTAAAACCACGCTCCAACTTACTGATAGATCTATCCGAATACCGAGAGGGATGATCGAAGATGTCCTTGTCCAAGTTGATAAATTCTACTATCTAGTGGATTTTATTGTCTTGGATACACATCCTGTGATAGGTACCGGTGCTCATATTCCCGTCATACTTGGCCGCCCTTTCTTAGCCACTTTAAATGCAATTATCAATTGTAGAAATGGGCTAATACAAATGTCCTTCGGAAATATGACACTTGAACTGAATATTTTTTATTTATGCAAGCAACCATGGGAAGTTGATGAAGAGATCTATGAAATAAATTTGATTGAATCATTCGTGGAAGATACTTCCCTCCTGACATTATATTCCGACCCTTTGAAGGCATATTTGGCCAACTCTCATGAGATTGATGATGACATGATATGAGAGATGGATGCCATTTTAGATGCTATGCCGGTACTTGATAATAAAAGATGGAAGGCACCATTTGAGCACTTTCCCTTAACTGAGAACAAGCCTCTTCCATCTAATATCAAAGCACCGAAGATCGACCTAAAATCATTACCCACTGATTTGAAATATGTATATTTGGGTCGAGAGGAGACATATCCAGTGGTGATTTCTTCCCACTTGGCTGATTGCTACTCTAAAAGAACATAAGAACGTCATCGGATGGTCTATTGCAGATCTCAAAGGCATAGACCCCCTGATTTGTACTCATCGCATACACCTTAAGAAGAATGCAAAAACATCTAAGCCGCCACAAAGACGCCTCAATCCAAATATGAAAGAGGTGGTTAAGGTCGAGGTTTTAAAACTATTGGATGTTGGAATCATTTACCCAATATCCAATAGTGAATGGGTGAGTCCAATTCATGTGGTGCCTAAGAAATCCGGGATAACCATCGTAGCCAATGCCAACAATGAACTCGTGCCAACCAGAGTCACTACCGGTTGGAGAATGTGCATTGACTACAAGAAGCTAAATACGGTCCCAAGGAAAGACCACTTTCCCTTACCATTTGTTGATCAAAGTTTAGAAAGGTTAGAGGGTCATTCTCATTTTTGCTTCCTCGATGGGTATTCAGGATATAACCAAATAGAGATCGTTCGTGAGGATTAAGAGAAGACAATATTCACATGTTCATTCGGCACTTTTGCTTATCGGAGGATGCCGTTTAGACTATGTAATGCTCCTGCTACATTTTAGCGTTGTATGTTGAGCATTTTTCATGATATGGTGGGAACAATTCTCAAAGTCTTCATGGATGACTTCTCAGTGTTTGGTAGAAATTTTGATGAGTACTTTGGGCACTTAAAAATTGTTTTGAAAAGATGTGAAGAAAAGAACCTCATTTTGAATTGGGAGAAATGTCACTTTATGGTTCAGAAGGGAATAATCCTTGGTCACATCATCTTAGAAAGCGGAATCGAGGTGGACAAAGCTAAAATAGATCTCATCTCTAACCTCCCACCACCCAATAGTATACGAGATGTGTGATCCTTTCTAGGATATGCTGGATTCTATAGAAGGTTCATAAAGGACTTTAGTTCACTCTCTCGTCCCTTACAAAAGGAAAACTCATTCGAGTGGAATGAGAAATTTCAAAATGCCTCTCTTAAGCTTAAAGGTATGTTGACATGTTCTCCTATAATGCAACCACTTGACTGGAGCCTTCCTTTTGAAATTATGTGTGATGCTAGTGACTACGCTATTTGGGCAGTGTTAGGCCAGAAAAAAGAGAAGAAGCCCTATGTTATCTATTATGCAAGTAGAACTCTAAACTCAGCTCAAGCAAACTACACCACTAAAGAAAAAGAACTATTAGCCATAGTTTTTGCTTTAGATAAGTTTAGGTCCTACTTGATCGGATCCAAAATTATAATATTCATTAATCATGCCGCACTTAAGTACCTTCTTTCTAAAAAGGATGCTAAGTCGCATGTGTTGAGATGGATCCTCCTACTCCAAGAATTCGACATAGAAATACATGATAAGAAAGGGGTAGAAAACGTTGTGGCTGACCATCTCTCTAGATTTGTCCTCACCGATTCCATTGAGACGACCACGATCAATGACATGTTCCCTGATGAATAACTTTTTAAAGTCTCCCAATTACAATGGTACGCGGATATTACTAACTATCTTGCTACGGGTACAATCCTAACACACTGGAACAAGCAAGATAAAAATAAGTTCTTCAACGAGGTGAGGAAATTCTTGTGGGACACACATACCTATTCAAGTACTGTCCCTATCAAGTTATAAGGAGATGTGTGCCGGATGATGAGCAACACAGTATTATCTCCTTTTGTCATTCTAAGGCTTGTGGTGGCCACTTTTCAGCTAAGAAGACCACAGCCAAAATTCTGTAATGTGTGTTTTATTGGCCTACCATGTTCAAGGATACTCATGAGTTTTGCAAAACGTGCGAGCCTTGTCAGAAATTAGGAGGAATATCTCATAGAAATATGATGCCACTCAATCCCATCTTACCAATTAAATTTTTTTTATTAGGACATTGATTTCCTGGTCCCATTCCCATCTTCTTTTGGAAATTTATATATTTTGCTTGCCGTCGATTATGTTCAAAATGGTTCAAGGTGATTCCATGCCAGAACAATGACCATAAAATAGTCATTAGTTAAAAGAAAACATCCTCTCCCGGTTTGGAACTCCTTGAGTCATTATAAGTGATGGAGGGTCTCACTTTTGTAATCACCCATTTGAAGCTTTAATGAAGAAATAAGGCGTGAATCACACAGTGAGCACTCCCTATCACCCACAAACAAGTGGACAAGCTGAGATATCCAACAAGGCAATTAAACATATTTTGAAGAAAACAGTGAACCCCGATTGCAAAGATTGGTCGCTTCGACTTACTGATACGCTCTGGGCTTATCGTACAGCTTTTAAGACCCCCATTGGAATGTCTCCCTATAGACTTGTCTATGAGAAAGCTTGTCACTTGCCTGTGGAGTTGGAACATAGGGTATATTGGGCGATAAAGAAAATAAATTTTGATTTTGACAAAGCAAGCTCATTACGTAAACTTGAATTGAATGAACTTATGGAAATCTGGAATGAGGCTTATGAGAATGCGAGAATTTACAAGAATAAGATGAAGGTATTCCATGACAAGAACATCCTTTGTAAGAATTTCACGATTAATCAAATGATTCTTATGTATAATTCTCGGTTACATTTATTTTCGGGAAAATTGAGGTCTTTATGGACTGGTCCCTTCATTGTGAAAACTGTTTATCCGTATGAAATTGTTGAGTTGTTGAATCCAAGGAACGGCAACATCTTTAAAGCAAATGGTCAGCAATTAAAGTCGTTCTTTGAGAATTTTCCCTCAGAAGGTATGTCCATATCTTTGACTGATCATGTGTATCAAGATATTTGATCTCCTAGTCTGATAGAGGTATAGAGTAGTTTAGGATTAAGATTTCGTACTTTTTGCTATTTGTTTTTCAATAGGTTTGTTAGAAGGAGGTAGAATTCCAGCTTTTTACTCTCTTAGGTACTATCATTCCTCTCTCCCTTTAATTTTATCATCGCTCTCATGTTTTACTCATTGCATATCATTTACATTGAGGACAATGCAAGATTTAGTTGGGGGGTGTGGAATCACTAGGATGAATCTAATGTTTTGTAACATTTCGAGCAATATATGAAGAAAAAATTTCAAATTTTCTGAAAATTCAAACTCCTTTGGAAAACTTTGTTTCTATGCATTCGGGATGGTGTAAGCATAAGAAAAAGAGATACAAAGTGAGTAAGGTTGAATATCTTGAACAATCTCTAAGATAATAGTTTTATATGTGAATTCCCCTATTTATATGATCGATAGAAAATTTGAACACTTTTACACCTAGTTCACTTTACACGATTCTCATGTTTTGAAAAGATTATGTAAAATTTGTGTGTTAGCTAGGTTTAGATTTAAGGTGCTGAGGAACCAAGCCGGGGTACTTTGTCCATCTTTGTCCATGGGAAAAGAACGAAAGATATGGATTTCTAAAAATTCTATCTAATGTGTATAAAAAGGAAAGGAAGGATGAAAATATGGGAATAATTGAAAATATGGTGGAAAATTCTGAAAAGTGCTACCTATTACCAATCTGGAGATGGTCTACCCGTAACCAAAGTAAAAAATGGGAAGTAGTGTGAAAGTCATTGGAAGGACAGTAAGGCAAATTCCTATCATAGGCTTGTTGTTGATCCGTACACCTTAAATCCCTAATTTAGCTGATCTATGAAGAAGATAATTCCGAAAATTTATGAGATGAACATTCACTATGTACATTAGGTTAAATTTGTTTAAATCCTTTTATTTATCAATCAATCAACAGGAATTCCATATGGATACTTGTATGTTTTGAAAGTTTAAGGTCTCAATTTCTATCACCCAGTTTTTTCAGATTTTTGCACTTGCATGTCTTAGAGTGTATAGAAGCATAGTTTATGAAGGAGAATTGCGTTTTTAGGGATGTGAATTGATTAACGCATGTTTTTCTCGGGACTAGTAAAATGCTGGTCGGGGGGTGTGTTGAGCTCTTAAAAGTGTATATTCTAACCCCATTTCGTCACTAATTATGCATGATTTATGCGTTTAAAGTCCTATCTAATACATGGTTTTGTGATTGTAGGAATAAGAGAAGCCTCACCATTTGGGCATTAAAGGACACTTCAAAGGGTTATTGAAGATTCAAGGAAAGGAAGAAGGAGAAGAAGAAATCAAGTGAAGAAGATCCGAAGAGAAAACAAAAGAAATTGAAGAAATCAGCATTTCCAATGAATCGTCGATAGGTGTCCGATCAATCGGAGGAGTTTCCGATGGGTGTTCGATCCATCGGACCATCAATCGGACTAACCAGAAAAACAGGATTTGTGAACAACTCTCTAGACATTTTTTCGATCAATCGGAACATCTCCAATCAATCGGAATAGTGTCCGATCAATTAGAATAAGTGGCAGAAAATAACAACTCTTTGTACTCCTTTACAATCAATCGGTTGATCTCTGATCAATCGGAGGATACATTCCAATCAATCAGAGGGAGCTCCAATCAATCGGACCTGTCTGTGTAAGTTGCGCAAGGAGTTATGCAATTTCAGAAGATTCCAAGCGAAAGACAGATTTTGGCTATAAAAGGAGATCTCTACATCCTTCATAATCTATCCTAGGAGGGTTTTACTGCATTGGAGGAGAGAAGGACGGATTTGGGAGTTCTACAACTCCTTCTTTTAGTTAGTTTTCTATTTTTCATGTTTTCCTTAGCTGATTTCATGTTTCTCTAAGCATGGTCGCTAAGCCTCTTAGCTAGGGCTAAGAGGTGAAGCTTGTAGTGGATTTTAGATGTTTTAATTCATTTATTTGGTTTCAAGTTTGGATATTTATTTACGAATAATGGTTTTTGAAAGTTTAAATGAAGTTCTACATAGTTTTCCTTAATCTTATGATGGCTCATAGATGTTTAGAAGAATTGCTTTAGTTCTTAGTTGTTTTGCATCGATCTTGACCTCTACGCTACAAAGAATCGAGTTCAATACGCTCTAGAACCTGATTTTGAATGTGGGAACTTCAAACCAAAGTTCTATTTTTCTGGAATTCTGAATTATGTGTGAATTGTTTATGTGATTTAAATAAAGTTCAAATCATGATATAATTATTGATGATTATCATGGTTGTGATCTTAACCTATTGGAACTAGGATTGACCTATGCAACTGAGTGTGCTCAAGTCCTAACTTGAATTGAGGGAATCATGTTTATAAGCAACACATATGACAGATTGTTGTATTGATTTAACTACTCTATCATCTGGCTAGATAGAATTTGATTTCGATTGTAGTTGTGTATTTGAGAAACTACAGCGAATTATGCATCTAGGATTGCTACAAGTGGATCCTTGAACCTTAGTGTTTATTTTTATTGATTTTACTCGCTTTTAGTTTACAGATTACCATAGCTTATTCTACTACATTCAATTACTAGAATTTATTTAGTTTAGTCTCAATTAGAAGTTATTTGAAATAGTTTTGTGAATTTCTATAATAAGTCCCTGAGAACGATCTCGGTCTTTACCAAATTATTACTACATCGCAACCCTACACTTGGGGAAGCGAACAGCTGCGCTGTCTTCGGCATGGTTAGGAAGTCAGTAGCGGCGAAGGAGAACTCTGGCCTAGATGACATGATGGCTTGCTGACATTGTGGGCCTTGTTCATGTAAACTGGCCTCCATTGCTTCTTGGTGCTGATCTATGCCTTAACTACCTTCATCTCAATCGTAGCTGTCTTCTTGTCCTCGGTCTTCTTCAGCGACCGGCGCTTTTGGACGAGTTGCCATCCTGCCTCGGGGGTTGTTGCTCCCGATGCTGCAAGATGAGGGAAGTAGAACCCTCTAGATGTCAAGAAGATCATTGTGATTGCAATTTGTGTAGTTTTGTCAGTTGATTTCTTTTGCTAAGGTCCTCTTTTCTCTCTCTGCATAATCATACATGCATTAGAGTATTCTGCGACTTCAGAGAGGAGAAAAGGTGCGACTTTACCCATTGCAATATGGCTCAATGATGAACAAAATGCACAAGTATGAATCATATGCATGTTATGAGCAGTTTTAGAATTTCTTTTTAGAAAACTTTTCATAATTTTGAAATCATTTTCCTTAAAGATGAAGGGAAGAACGTTCCTATTGGGAGTCGCCAGTTTGGCGCCCGTGAAGGCGCCGAACATTTCTCCTTGCGGTAACCTTTCTCACGTAAACATCAGTGTCTGCAAATGATTCTGAAAGTACGTCGGTAGTCTAACACGACACCTACGTATGTGCGGAAGCTTTAAGAGCAACTAGAATTATGGCTAAACCAATAGGAGGGGGGGTGATTAGGACCTTTTTGAAATTGTTTTCGCCTACTTACTCAATTCAACAAATTACACTAAGTAAGTAAGAACACTTTGGCTTCCAAGCCTAAGTGGGTCCAATCACAAGACTAGCATATGGTTAAGCAATAAACAATCCTAGTCTAAGCATGTATAGGTAAATAATTAATTTAACTAATCAAGCTCCTAACCCATGCAAACTATGTAGACTTATGAGAATGAATCAATGAGCTCAAGTCTACGCAACTAGTGAAAGTACATCTTGTGTGTGGATGTGCCTAATTAGTGCCTAGCATACATTCCTATCAAGCATTCATAATTAAACAATTAAACTAACAATGCTAAGATAACAATGTGCTCAATTCAATCACAAACACAAGCATGTATAGTGGTTCGACTTTGGGTCTACTCCACTCCCGGTTCAAGTACTCAACTCCTTTGAGCACACCGGCATTCACTATCGGAGGTTTTAAATGAGGTTCACCTCTTAACCTTTATATGGAGGTTTTACCGGTTCACCTCTCAACCATAACCGGAGTTTTGGACAAAGGGCTAACTCTCAACCCAAATGGAGTTTTGGACATAGGCTAACTCTCAACCCAATGCACGTTCACTCCCGTGTCGGAGGCTCCCCCTTGGAGACTTAGTTTAGGCCTGCTAACGGGCCAAGGAATGGCTAACATCCCTAGATCGAGTTTGACAAACAAACTCTAAATGGACTCTCAAAAAGGACAACCTTACTTGTCGGATGAGCCCCTTGTTTAGCATCGGTTTGGGTTGCTTGATCTCCACTCTCTCGTGCTTCAATCAGCTTCCCTTGCTCCCACGATCGTATTGCCGTTGCGTCGCCAATGCCTCAGCCACACTTGATCAAACACCTTGCATGTGATGCCTTTGAAATGCCCAAGGTGATAGGAGGGTAGGTTTGAGAACTCTACAACTAATGGGAATGGGTTGCTTAGAGGTTCTCTCCTACAACGATCTCATCTTAGAGTTTTGGACAAGGATTTGCCAATCAAGAAGGTTCCAAACTCTAGAGATCAAGAGGGGATGAAGGTCATCTTCTTCATGAGCTTGGAATGCTCCAATCTTATGTTAAAGCACAAGGAAGATGCCTTGCATAGGTTGGGAATGAGCCTCAAATGGTCTCCAACAATGGTGGCTTCACTCCTCTCGAAATCCCTCTTCTTACCCCTCAAAACAAGCGAAGCCCTTATATAGAAAAGTGTGCAACTAATACAAAATGGGCAGAAAATGGCTAGTGCCGACCGGTCGGCCAGGGGTCCACGATCGGTCTGGACCAGTCGGCCATCGCAGAAAATGGGACAGGGGCTGCTGTGTATGCTGGGGGGGGGGGGGGGGGGGGGGGGTCTGCCTGACCGGTCCTGACCAGTCGGCCCTAAGCTTGCTCAAGACAGCATGCTTGCCGTATCAACTGGACATTTGTCTGACTGGTCTTGACTGGTCGGTCCAGTCCAGCCGACCGGTCGTGATCGGTCGAACAGGCCTGGGTTCAGCATGTCTGCTAGCTGACCCACTAAATCACAATCCTCCTCGAATGGCCAAGGTTCGGGTGCTCTTTTGGGACACCTAGGGCCAATCTATGATGATAAAGGGTATCCTAACATGGTCAAGGTCATCAAATAGGTTAAAGGGATGGGTTTTGGTCAAGGTTAAGGCACATCAAGGCATCACTTTTACCTGAATCTTCTTCCTTGATGTAGTGGGGCCATCTGAGTCTTCGGTCTTCGTCTTCATTAGGCTCAACCGACACTAGACTCACTGACGTAAGTGATTGACAAACAAGGTGCACTAGTATGCCACAGAAAAGTGCACTAACAGATTCATATTAGAACGTTCCTTTACTTAGAGATAAACAGAGATTCTGGTATGTTCGATCCCTAGCAGAGTCGCTAGTTTGTTAAAACTAGAAAAATTCTTTAAAGGGTTGTTTTTCCTGTGTTTCATTATTCTGGGGAATTGAGTATAGAGACATTCATCGACAATCATAAGCAATCACAAAGTATACACGAGGAGAGATATCACGAGGCAAATTTTATTCCAGAGATTCTGAGATCTTTTACATTCCAGGCTGTGATGCTTGTCACGAACCCTTAATTACATCAATGGTTAATCACCCTTGATTAGAAGGCAAAAGACTAACCCGCCGGGGATTATGGTCTTGAGTTCATGGTTGTATAGACCTATTTGTTTTCTTATTATGGACTGAGCCAAGTTTTTAGACAAGTTAGATATCTATGTCCCATTTTCTTTCGGATTGTCCGGGTTGAAGGACCGTCAGGATTTTATGGAGTGGTGCAACTTTGAGCCATTGGCCGCTGGAATACACGAGCATCAAATGTTGGTCGGCACGACCCAAGGCCTGCACCTGTATTGTTATGACGGGTGACCTTGAGAAGGCACTCCGCAACTTCTTGAGCGAGGATTTAATCAAGTGGTGCAACTCTGGGCCATTGGTCGTTGGAATACACGAGCATTGAAATGTTGGTCGGCATGACCTAAGGCTCACGCCCGTATTTTTATGACGGGTGACCTTAGGAAAGCACTCCGCAATTATCTCATCAGCTCAACCGATAGACCCGTTGTCAATGGGTAGGGCATCAACTATCTTTTTGCAATGATGGTCCATAGCATGATATTTCAAGCGTTGTTAGAACTCTTTTGATTATGGTTTCTTGTGGTAACCATAATCCCTTAGGTTTAGCCTCGGGCCTTTATTCGGGATGAATGGAGTTTGTACAATAAAGTAAATATGTTCACTTTTGGAGTCCGACGACTCATCTTCGAGAACATTCTTTCTTTTGGATGCTTTCCGATGGTTGATTCGAGATCAAATAGGTTGTATTGAGCCAGGATCCTTCAAGGATTTAAGTCCAATGGACTAGATTGGCCATTTCTTATGCCTGTAAATGGTTAAATACCGGGTCTAATGGGTGCCTGTGTATGCCAATTTCTGATAAATAATAGGGATCGGTGCCTTGTAAATGTTTGACTCAGCTGTTTTGTAGCATGAGAATGCTAAGTTTGCCTTTGCGTCGATGAGATTGCGGTCAGTTTTACTTGGCATTATTCAATTTTCGAGCCAACATGGCACTTCCCAGGGCTGAAAAAGACCAAGTACTGGGCCTGTTTACCGCTTAATTAGGGTATTCGAGGATTACGAAGATAGATAATCTCGTCACGGTGCATTATTATGATGTTTCAGGTCATGGGGATACTAAGTTCCTCTCTTGGCATTGGTCAAACTCCGCCTAATTCTTCTTGATTTCGGCCGTTTCCCGCCCTTTCGAAAGGATTTTTGGGTTGCAAATTTGGTTAAGTATTAGTCATTTTGGATTACATCATTGATTTGGGGCATTTATCATTGACCGTTGGTGAATCTCATCCAATGGATGGATAGATATCGCCGATGTGTGTCTAGAAGCACTATCGCGATGGAGAGGCGGGCCGGATCAAAAGTGGGCCACACCATAGAAGTTCCCAGGTCACTATGACCGTCCGGGCGCATGTACACATGGAGCAGGCACATTGTTCACTTCCCCAAGTGTAGGGTTGCGATGTAGTAATAATCTCAGTAAGACCGAGGTCAATCCACAGGGACTTGTGTAGGAACCCACAAAACACTTCCAATGGTATCTAATTGAGAACTAACCAAACAGGATTTTGGAATTGAATGTAGATAGATAATTTGAACTTAAAAGTGAATGTAAACAATGTAAAAGAGCACTAGGGGTTCAAGGATCCACTTGTAGCAATCCTTGATGCTTAATTCGCTGTGGTTTCAGAATTACACAACTAGAATAGAAATCAAATCCTATCTAGTCAGATGATAGGGCGGTTATAACAAACAATCTACCCTATGTGTGATTTATATACATGATTCCCTCAATTCAAGTTAGGACTTGAGCACACTCAATTGCATAGGTCAATCCTAGTTTTAATAGATTAAGATCACAATCATAATCATCATTAAACTCTGTCACAAAGCATAACTATATCATGATTTGAACTTCATTCAAATCATTTACAAAATCACACATAATTCAGAAATTCAGAAAAGTAAAACTTTGGTTTGAAGCTTCCACATGAAGAACCAAGTCTAAAGCGTCTTGAATCCGATTCCTCAGAGTGTACAGGTCTAGATCTATGCAAAACAACTAAGAACTAAAGTAATTCTTCCAAACATCCATGAGTCATCATAAGATTAAGAAAAACTACTTAGAACTTTATTCAAACTCAACAAACCATTGTTCAATCAATAAAAATCCAACTTGAAACCAATAAAAATGAATTAAAGCATCTTAGATCTACTACAAGCTTCACCTCTTAGCCCTAGCTAAGAGGTTAACTAATGAAAAACATAAAAAAAAAAAAACTAGAACTAGAAGAAAAAGAAGAAAACTAGTTGTAGGAGGCTAGGAAGCCTCCTAGGTCTTGATCTCTTTGCTCCCCACGTTACTAGATGCCGTAGGAATGAAGTGGAGGTCTCCTTTTATAGCTTTCACACCCCACAAATGAAGAATCTTCGAGAATTTGCGTAGAATTTACTCACTACGTAAAGAAAATCGGAGCCAGACTTTAAAATTTCTAAACTGGGCGCATGGTCGATTGATCGATTGGGTTGGGTGATTAATCACACCTGCGATTCAACTGTAAAAACTGTATTTTGTAATCGGGCGATCAATCGCAGGTGGTCGGGCAATTGATCGCTGGGTCCAAAAAGTGTCCGGAGAGTTCCAACAACAATTCTTAAAAAATCTGCATTCTATCGATTGATCTACAGGCTAGGCGATCAATCGCTCAGGTTAGGAGATCAATTGCAAATTTGTACTTTAGTCCAACAATAAATCTACCAATTCTACTGTGAGCGATCAATGCTCAGGGCTGTCGATCAATCACTCAGGCTGAGCGATCAATCGACGGATCAATCTCTGGATCAATCTTCAGAAACTGCAACTTTCTGCATTTTACTTTTATGACCTTGTAGCTCTGTACTTTGCTTTTTTAGGATCATTCAGGACTTTTAACATGATTTCTTCAAGGTTTTTCTTCTCTTCTTTGGCTCATCAAAGATTGGTCTTCAATGTATGTAAAGTGCTCTCTTAAGCCTTGAATTAGTGAAATCTCCATCTCATTCTTACAATCACAAATCATGCATTAAAGTAGTCTTTTAATCATGCAACCCATGTATAATATGTGATGAATTGGGGTTAAAATATGCACAATTCAGAGCTCAACACACATGTGGCATGGAGGTGGGCGCATGTGCCCCCCTCCCGGGCGTATGTCCTGAAATGTTGAGAAAAGAGAGCATTTGCTCTCGGGCACATGTGTCACGGCACATGCGCCTGAGGTAAGGTGGTGGGCGCATGTTGTCTCACTACTTAGTGAATTTTTGAGTTTTCAAGGGACCAAGGGATTGGGCGCACGTGCCCTCCGCATGTGGTCTCCGCATGTGGTCTTCGACTGTTGCCTCCGACTGTTCCAAACTTAGAAGGTTTTCTAGATTCTCAGGCTCCGACTGTTGCCTCCGACAATTCCAGACTTACAAAGTTTTATGGATTTCAGGCTCCCGCATGTAAGCTCTTGCATGTATCCTTTTTCCGGTAGGAGACATCCCTTTCCGGCGAGGGATTCCGGCGAGGAAATCCACTCCGACGAGGGGATCTGGCGAGGGAAGACAGAGTGAGCGCATGTTACCTCTTGTGTCGCTCAAATGCTGTCCGAAGATGATCCCTCTCTTCTATCATCAGGGGCTTACTATTTATAGTATTCTAAATGGGTACGAGTCCGGACCAACGGATACTTCAAGCACATGTGTTTCTAGGAGGATTTATGGGTGCATGTTACCCTCCCGACTGTAGTTGGAGCATGTGTCCCTGCTTCGGGCTCATGTCTCTAACTTGGGTTTTTCGGGAAGAAATGCCTCCGCATGTAGGCTCCCGCATATAGGCTCTGCATGTAGACTCCTGCGTATAGGCTCCGCATGTTGGCTTCGCATGTAGGCTCCGCATGTAGGCTTCGCATGTTCTCAGACTTAGATTATTTTGTAAACTTCAGGCTCCAACTGTCCAGAGGATAGGTACCTTTTCGGAGGCCAAAGTCACTGACGCCAGGGCATTTTAAGCCTCTCATTAGGCTATCAAATGAACAGGATGGGGTGTGGAGGACTAGATGTAGCGAACTTTGGTATTTCCTTCCTAATTTGGAACCTCCGGGTCGGCTTTTCATATAGGAATTCACTCCAGGAAGCGCGCACACAAAAATATGCATCGCAAGACATTCAACTTGCTAGTAAGGGTTTTTGGTCATTTCGAATCATTTGGCGGCAATACACATGTCCAGTTCTGCTTTGAAATAGTACCTGTAAGCTTTTAGACCCTTTCAGTGAGCTCAGGACGGGCAAAACACATTTTGGGCTACGCAGGTAATAATACGCATCGCACGACATTCAAACTTGGTAGTTGAGGGTTTTTGGGTATTTTGGATCATTTGGCTACAATTCACATGTCCAGTTCCTTTCCAAAATAGCGTTCGTAGGCTTTTGGACTCTTTCAATCAGATCCAAACAGGGCAAAATGCATTTAGAAGCACGCAGGTAATAATACATGCCGCGCGATATGCAAACTTCCTGGTTAAGGTTTTTTAGGCATTTCAGATCATTTGGCGACAATACGTATGTCCAATTCTACTCTGAAATGATATTTGTGGATTTTGGCCATGACTGCGCAGGTAAGGTTATGCTGGCGTCTGACCAGATTTTTTTGGTGTTTCTCGATGTTGGAATAGATCTGAATCGCTGTAAATAGGCTATCACATGTTATTTTATCATGGGTGCGAATTTGAGCCCCAATAATCTCTTAACCAAGATGTTTATAGGTTTCATCCAACCGAGGAGTTTGACAAAGTTCCTCCCAATCCTTTTATTCTAATCCAAGAAGTTAACGCACACTCATTCGGAGGCTCTCCTTAGAGACTTAATAGAGTTTGATTCTAAACTCTCACACTCAATCCTTCACAAAGAAAGAGTGAAATTGAACTCTTCTACTTGACAACTTGTTGGATTGAGATCCTTGTTCAGCGCCGCTTAGGTTGCTTAATCTCCACTCTCCATGCTTCAATTAGCTCCTCGTTGCTCCCCCGATCATGTTGCCGATGCTTTACCAATGCCTCAGCTCCAACAATAAGCTACCTTGCATTTTATACTCCAAAGAGATGCCTAAGGTGCTAGGAGGAGGTGGTGAATTCTCTACAACTAGTAGGATTTGATTTCCTATAGGAATTTCACCTAATTAGATCTTTGTAGAGGTTTGAGACTAAGGATATAGTTATGGTGTAGGTGTCTAAAATGTCTAGAGATCAAGAGAGAGTAAGTCCATCTTTAATTAAGTTTTTGAATGCTCCAACTTGTGATTAAACACAAGAAAGATGTCTTGGAATGGTTAGGATTATAGCTTAATGATGTGAGCAATGAGGGTGGCTTCTAATACACTAAATTCTCTATCTAAACCCCAAAAACTATGCTGCTAATATATAGAAAAAAAGCTTCAACGGATAGAAATCTACAATAAACAACTAACTGGTGACCGGTCGCACACTCCTGGCGACCAGTCGCATGGGGTTGTCGACCAGTCGAATTAGGCCAGGGAGTGGTGTCTATTTATTGTCCCAAATTTGGCCTCATGCAATCGGTCTACCAAGGCCGGTGATCAATTGCATGGACCAATTGATCGATCTATGACCGATCTAATTTGGCTAGGGTTACAACTTTAACTTACCGGCACATTTTAGGTTTCTAGTAGCCAGTCGCCCAGAACCTACGACCGGTCCACAGACCTATGAGTTTTGTTATTTGTTCTGTCTTATTTACAGCAGCTCATGCAACCTCTAAGACCTTCCTTTAGGTGGTCTTTAGGGACACTTAAGGCCCTTATAAGATGACTAAAAGTTTACCTATGGGGTCATGCCATCTAGAGGTTTAAGTTTGGTTTAGGTTCAAAGATTTTGGTACATGAAGGAATCTCATTTACATGTTTCTTCTTCCTTGATGCAACCGGTCCATTTGAGTCTTCGGTCTTCATCTTCATTGGGCTTAACCAACACCCCAACACCTAGACTCACAGACCTACGTAATTAACAAATAAGGTGCACTAATATGCCACAAAAAAGTATACTAACACTCGATACTTAGATAATTAAACCAACTTAAATATAATTTTATTTTTAATAAACAAACCAAGCTACTTAGCCACATGGTAAAGTCACTTTTGGTTGTAAAATAGGTCGTAAGATCGATACATGGTACCGTATGAAATTAATTATTTTATAAAATTCAAAATTAATTCAAAATTTAAATTTAAACAAAAATTTAAAATTCAAATTTAACTTTAAAGATGGGAGATGAGCTCATTTAGTTGTGAATTTTCCTTATTTGGAGCCTCTCTCTCTTCTTAAAGAGAGAAACGGAGAGATTCCTCCAGTATTCTGTCTAAAGAAAAACCATAAAGAAGAAAGAATCATAGAGAGAGAGGGAGGGCCTCGGAGAAAAGCTTTAATTCGGTAGGTTGCATGAACCCTTCTTCATATTTTTTTAATAAATCTAAGGTATTTTCACTGAATCTATGCAATGAATGGGGTAGATTGGCCGCACGTTCATCACATCGATTTAATAGTGCATACGATGGAAAGACCCAAATCTCATGCGAAATTCTTTATCGGAGACATTGGTGTGGGTGTCATCTTAATGTATCATATTTGATCTACGCGGATCATGTGATTCCCGAGGTCAAAACATGCTGGACCTCAATTTTTTAATCGATTCGACCATTAAATGGGCCATATTGACCATATTAAATCATAAATGTTAATTTGTACATTATATTCTATGCTGGATCATTGGATGTATCAGATCTGATCTATACCATCTATATTAGTTTTCGAATTGAATACAATGATATTCAGAATATTAGATTGATCTGATTGTCTAGTGGACCACACCGATCAAAGGAAAATTGTTATCAAATTATGTCATAAGAAGAATATGGACCATGGATGGTTAAGATCTAACTTATTTATTGGTTATTCCCTAAATCGACTACGTGAGAGCCAATGGATAGTTTAGATCTAACTAATGGGTGTGATTGGTCCTTAAACCCTAAATTTAAAAGCACCTAAATTTTAGAGTCGATCATCAAATCAAGTCGAACCCAATGACTATTGATTGGTATTGATTGGTGTCAATTCAATTGACTACATCAAAATATGTCCAGAGACTGTTGGTTGTAATTCGGGAGTTTCTCGATTCGATTTTCATGTGTTAATCCAATGGACAGTGTGGCCGATTCGATCGACAAATTGTTGTACAGATCTATTTAATTCAAAACTTGAGATCTGAAATTGTTAGTTTATTTAAATTAATAAAAAGAAGGTATTAAGCAACTATAGATCGTTCAAATAACACTAGAATGTTGTAAGCCACTTTGATTTGATCAAGTGGGCCCCACACTGAGTATTAATGATCACAAACATGTGTTAAGGGTTGGATCTGAAAGAAACTAAATTGAATGATGTAATCCTTCATGTGGACCCTAGACTGGAACTTGTTCATTCAAAGGTGGACTCCACCATATGAAATTACTTAAATAAAAAAATGATTGGACTGCATTATGTAGTTAGGGGATTCTTAAGTTGTTCGAATTCAGAAAAGATCAAAATCATCATCATTGTATTACAGGTGAGTAATCCCAACATGTTTCCTCTCTGTTAGAATTAAAATATCTTTCATGTAATTGATATATTTGATTTAAGATGTTGTATTTTATGTATCTGATATGTTGTTTGATTAATTGGAAAAGACCTGAGTTAATATAGTTGAACACCTGATTGATTCATTCCATGGATCTTGTTGCTGATGTATTGCCAAGTTCACGTAATCTACATTGCCTTTACTTTGTGAAATTGCACCTATTACTCTCACACTTAGGTGCTTTGTACGTGGAAGCTTAGAGCGAAACTACTAGAATCTTGGCTAAGTCCTAGAGCGGGGAAGATTAGGACTATTGGGACTCAAAATCTCACTCATGATAAAGCAACGCATGGCGGTTAATCTGCGACAATCAGGATCAATTCCAGACTTGGGAAACACCCAAAAAATGCGATCAGCCCTAACCCTAAATGGACAGCGCAATCGCTTCTAAAACCTAGAACAGCTATTTCAGAGCTTATATGGACAGTCAAATTGTTGTCAAATGATCCGGAAGGCCCAAAATCTCTAACCCCCGAATTTGGATGTCAAACGATGCATATTTTCATTTGTGCATCTCGAAGTGTGTTTTGCCCCTCTCTAGAGCTGATCGGGAGGGTTTGAAACCTAGAACTGCTATTTCATAGCCGAACTAGACAGTCGTATTATTGTCAAATGATCCAAAATGCCCAAAAACCCTTAACCCTCAAATTCGGGAGTCGTGCGATGTATACTTTTACCTACGCACCCCGAAGTACATTCTGCCCTTGTCTAAAGCTAGTCGAAAGGATTTAAATTGGGAAGGAACTACCAAAATTCACAGCAACTGATCATCCATACCCTGACTCATTCATTCAACAGCCCAAGGAGAGGCTTAAAGTGCTTTGGCATCAGTGACTTTGGTCCTTGAAAAAGTACCTGTCCTTTAAAGCGAACAGTCAGAGCCTGAAGTTTGAGAAATATTCCAAGTTTGGGACTACATGTGTACACCATAAGGAGAACATGCGCACAAGAAGGGAGGCATGTGCCCACACCCTCACCACATGTGCCCATGAGCTCCTCTCCATATCTATAAAAATAAGAAAATTCTAAAATTCACTAAGTGTGGGCACTTGCGCCCACCATAAGGGGCACATCCTCCCACTCTCTAATGACAGTCTCCCAAAAATCCTCTCACAAACACATGCGCTCGCCATTTTCCATTTGCCTGGACCCGAATCCGATTATTATACTATAAATAGCGCGACCCACTTGATGACCACGAGAGAAGATTTATTTACAGAGAGACGTTAGTGCGACGCAAGTTAACATGCACCTGCTCTGAATTCCCTCGCTGGAATCCTTCACCGGAAAGGCTTTCGTTGCCGGAAAGGGATTTCTTCCGCCATAGCAGAAGTGCAGGGAGATAGAGGAGAAAAACTCTAAAAAATGGTTAAGTAGTGGGACATGCGCCCACATCTAAGCCCACATGCGCCCACCCCTTTAGGGTGGATGAAATTTACTAAGTTCCATTGGGACATGTGCCCACTAGGCATAGCCTTTCTGCCACATGTGCCTAAGGAGAAAACTCCTCTCTTTCTTCACTTTCTCTCTCCACATGTGCCCACCCCATGGAGGCATGCGCTCAGATGTCCCTAGTGTTGGGGCTCAAATTTGCACCCATTATAAAACAACATCCCGTGGTTCAACGACAACAATTTGAATCAGTTTTGAGATCGAGAAAGCCCGGAAAACACTAGTGCGACCCTAAACGCTCGATAATGACCAAAATCCGTAAACAACATTTCAGAGTGGAACTGGACATGCGCTTCACTGCCAAATGGTCCGAAACGTCCTAAAAACCTTAACTTGCAAGTTTTGAAGTCATCCGGTGCATATCTTTACCTGCACACCTCAAAATGCGTTTCATCCCTGCTCGAAGCTGACAAAAAAGGGTCCGTAAGCCTACAGCTATTGTTTCAGAGCGGAACTGGACATGCGCTTCAACGCTAAATGATCCGAAGCACCCCAAAACCTTTAAATAGCAAGTTTGAAGTCATTACGGTGTGTATTTCCATGCGCGCGCTCCCCGGAACAACGTTCCTATACGACAAGCCAACCCGGAGGCTCCAAATTAGGAAGGAAGTACTAAAATTGGCAACATCTGGACTTCCACACCCCATCTCGTTCATTCAGGAGGTCAATCCTAGCCTAGAAGTGGCTTGGCGACAGTGAGTGCATGTCTAAAAAAGGTAGCTGTCCTTTGGAGGTCTCCCATCGGAGCTGAAATCCGAAAATTTTCTTAGTGCTGGAATCCTGAAAATCTGGCTGCTAAGTAGTGGGAAAAGCGCCTGCAAAGGACATGTGCTTGGCCTTCCACCACATGCGCCTACACCCTATTGATGAAAGGAAGTGAATTGAATACTTTTTCGAAATACGCTGGGAAATGCGCCGGAAAAGGACATGCACCCGAATCCACCACATGTGCTTGACTTTTTTCAGCCACATGCGCCTGACCTATTAATTGCCACATGCGCCGAGAAATACCCGCCCGGCCAGACCCAAACCCGAACCCGATTACCCCCCTATAAATAGCGATGTCACTTCATTCCATCAACACGAGATCATCTCCCCCCGACCTCAGAGCGATGTAAGCACCACATGCGCCCGCTTTGTTTCCCCTCGCTGGATGCCTTGGCCCGACTGGATTCCCTCGCCGGAATCAAGTTCAGAGAGAAATCCTGAATTTTTTCTAAGTGCTGGGAACATGTGCCGGCTTTTCCCCACATGCGCTGGCTTTTCTGGCCGAAAAATCCAAAAATTCCACCAAGTCTGAAATGACATGCGCCCACCATTTGGGGCCAGGCGCATGTGCACTACCACATGCGCCCGAAACACCTTCCTTTCACCTATTTTCCATGTGGGATGGACACATGCGCCTGAAAAATCACCACATGCGCCTGAGAGATGGGCACATACGCCCAAGTCCCCACCACATGCGCTCACCATCTGTTGCAATGCCACATGCGCCTGCATACCCCCCTTCCATGCACCAGGACGCTGGTTGGAGGGGTGGGCCTTCCGTCGTGTGGCCCGCTTTCATCTGGGATCGAATTTTGATGAAACCACTTCTCCTAGATGCATCTCGATGAGATCTATCCATCCCCCGAATCAGATTCTCCAACGGTCAATAATAAATGGCCTAAATCAGTGTTTTGATCCAAAATGACCAATACTTAGCCAATTTGGCAGCTCCGAAAATCCCTCCGAAAGAGCCGAAAACGGCCAAAATCGAGAAGAATCGGGTGGAATTGGACTGAGTCCGAGAGGGAAGCTTTTCTTCTACATGACATGATACACCATAATCATGCATCGCGATGAGGTTATCCAATCACAGGACCCTCGAATACCCTAATCAAGCGGTCGGCAAGCCCGCTACTTAGTCGTTTTCAGCCTTGGGAAGTGCCCTATTGGCCCAGAAATCGACCTATGCTAAGCGAATCGAAATGCTATCGCACCACGATCCTCGTGGAAATAATCCACCCCTGTTCAAAGATGATTATCAATAATATTCACCGAATACCCTGATCAGACCGCAAATAGGTCCACTATTTAGTCGTTTTCAGCCCTGGGAAGTGCCCTGTTGGCTCAAAAATTGACTATCGTCAAGCAAATCGAAACGCGATCCTCGTGGACATAATCCACCCCTGTTCCGAGATGGCCATCGATTGTATTCACCAATTTCCTCGATCAGACCGCAAACAGGTCCACTACTTAGTCATTTTCAGCCCTGTGAAGTGCCCTATGGCCCGAAAATTGACTAATGCCAAAGGAAATCAACCGCGATCTCAAAGACACTGAAGCAAGGTTAAAGTACTTAGGCTATCCAACAGCCGAGTTAAGCATTTACAGGGCACCGATCCCCATTATTCATAAGAAATTGGCATGAACGGGAATCCATCGGACCCTATACTTAGCCATTTGCAGGCATCGGAAACAGCCGATCCAGCCTATTGAATATTGAAACCCTCAAAAGATCTTGGCTCGATAAAGCCTATTTGATCTCAAATAGATCATTGAAAATACTCAGAAGAAAGAATATTCTCGAAGACGAGTCGCCCGACTTCAGAAGAAATACATTTACTTTATTGTACAAAGCTCCATTCATCTCGGATAAAGGTCTGAGGCTAAACCTAAGGGGTTATGGTTACCACGAGAAAACCACAAAAAAAGGGTTCAAACTAAGCTTGAAACATCCTGCTATGGATTGCCACTATAAAAAAGACAGTCGATGCCCTACCCATTGACAACGGGTCCGTCGGTTGAGCTGATGAGGCAGTTGCGGATTGCTTTCCTAAGGTCACCTGTTCACAGTAACAGGCGCGGGCTTTAGGTTATGCCGACCAACATTTCGATGTTCATGTATTCCAGCGGTCACCTGTTCACAGTAACAGGCGCAGGCCCAGAGTTGCACCACTCGATTAAAAACCTCGTTCGAGAACGTTGTGGAGTGCTCTCCTAAGGTCACCCGTCATAAAAATACGGGCGTGGGCCTTGGGTTATGCCGACCAACATTCGAGGATTGTGCATTCCAGCGGTCACCTGTTCACAGTAACAGGCGCAGGCCCAGAGTTACACCACTCGAATCCTGACAGTCTCTCAACCCGGACAATCCGAAAGAAAATAGGACATAGACATCCGGCTTGTCTATAAATATGGCTAAGTCCATAACAAGAAAAAAAAGGTCTATACGACCATGAACTCAAGACCATAATCCCCGACGGATTAGTCTTTTGCCTTCCAATCAAGGGTGATCAATCGTTGATGTAATTAAAGGCTCGTAACCAGTATCACAGCCTGGAATGTAAAAGATTTCAGAATCTCTAGAATAAAATTCGCCTTGTGATATCTCTCTCTTGTGTACGCTTTGTGATTGCTTATGATTGTCTATGAATGTCTCTATACTCAGAATTTCCTCCAGAATAAAGAAACACAGGAAAAAGGACTGTTGACAAGCAGTTGATTTTTTCTAAGTTCTAATACTTAGTGAGGGGAAGGATTCTTTGGTGTGGTCCACTTTGGTCGGGTCTCGCCTCTCCGAAGTAAAACTCATTCTAGACACACACTAATGTCCTCTATTCATCCCCAAGACCGAATTTTCCAACGGTCGACGTTAAGGACCTCTAATCGGTGATTTACTCCAAAATAACCAGTGCTTAGCCAAATTTCCAACCTTGAAACCCCACCATAAGAGCATAAATTGACCGACGCTCGATGGAATTAAGCAAAATCTGACTGGCACCAAGTGAGATCTAGCGTCTTCATGACTCAAAGCAACGTAATCATGCACTACATCATCATTAATCGTTGTCCTAATTACAAAATACCTTGACTAAGTGATAAACATGCCTAGTACTTAGTCATTTTCAGCCTTGGGAAGTGCCCTGATGAATAGAAGATTAACTGACGTCAAGTAGAATTAGACACAATCTCACTGATGCCAAGTCGGATTTAGCATCATTACAACCCCAATAAACATAATCCAATGTTACTCAAAGATAATTTTTATCATTATTTGCTAATTAGTATGATTAAGTGATAAACAGGCCCAATACTTAGTTATTTTCAGCCTTGGGAAGTGCCTTGATGGCTCAAAGATTGACTGATGCCAAGTGGAATTAGGCGTGATCTCACTGACGCCAAGCCAGATTTAACATCATTACAACCCTAATAAACATAATCTAACATCATCCAAAGATAATCATCATCATTATTTGCTAAATACCGTGATTAAGCGATAAATAGGCACAATACTTAGTCATTTTCAGCCCTGGGAAGTGCCCTGATAGATCGAAGATTGACTGATACCAAGTGGAATTAGGCACGATCTCACTGACGCTAAGTCGGATTTAACATCCTCTCTCAAGCGTGCAATACAGATCAAGCATATTTACTTTGTACTCTAATATCCATCATATGAACTCTATTCATCCCGAATTGAGGCCTGAAACTAAAGCAAAGAGACTATGGTTATCATCGAAAATCGTAACCAAAGAGTTTCAAAACATCTAAAACACCTAATTATGAACTATTATCACTAAAACCAGTTGATGCACTGCCCATCGAAAGTGGGGTCCGTTGAGCAGCTCATGTAGTTGCGGTGTGTCTTCCTACGGTCACCTGTCCACAACGACAGTCACTGGCACTGTGTTACACCACCCAACAGCTATAATGTGTCTTCCTGCGGTCAACCGTCCACAGTGACGGTCACTGGCATTGTGTCGTACCATGTGGCAGCCATAATGTGTCTTCCTGCGGTCACCTGTCCATAGCGACGATCACTGACACTGTGTTTTACCATATGGCACCCGTAATATGCCTTCCTACGATCACCCATCCATAGCGATGGTCACTGGTATTGTGTCGAGCATGGCAACCATGGTGTGTCTTCCCGTGGTCACCCATCCACAGTGGCAGTCATTGGCACTGTGTTACATTATATTGGAATCGTGGCATGTCTTCCTGCAGTCACCGGTCCATAGCGACGGTCACTAGCACTGTGTTACATGATGGTCACTGGCACTGTGTTAAAACCCTGGCTATTTCTCAACTAGGAACGCCCAAAAGAAGATGGGACAAGTATTTTACTTGTCTAAACGATAGTTCAGTCCATAAGAAACTTGAAACTTGGTCTCTACGACTGTGAACTCAAAGACCATAGTTCATGATCACTTAATTACCTGCTCGATCTATTCAGGCCTCTTCCCGAACATCCATCTATTATACAACTATCATTCATAGTGAAACTTTTATTTCTTTGTACCATAGTTTTCTCCCACAAGGGTTTCCACGTAAAATTCCTATGTTATTTGTTGTGTATTTTATTCATGTTTATCCTCTCTTAATGCTTTATTTAATTTATTTATGATACATGCATACATTTACTTTTTCCTTTTAATCAAGGGTGATCATCCATTGATGTAATTAAGGGATCATGAACAGTTCACAGTCTGGAATGTATAAGATCTCAAAATCTTTGGAATAAAATTCGCCTTACGATATCTCTTCTCGTGCATACTTTGTGAATGCTTGTGATTGTCTATGAATGTTTCTATTACTCAGAACCCTCAGAACAATAAAACACAAGAAAACTGCCTTGTGCATTTTCTAGTTTTAACAAACTAACGACTCTACTGGGGATCGAACATACCAGAATCTCTAGTTGTTTCTGAGTAAAGACACATTCTAAGATAAATCATTTGTAAATGTGTTGAGCTCTTAATTATGCATATTCTAACCCCGATTCATCACTCATTATGCATGGTTATCATGATTTAAAGACTAATCTAATGCATGGATTTGTGATTGTAGGAATGAGAGGGAGACTTCACCAATTCATGGTTAAAAGAGTCACTTTGTATGCCTTGAAGATCAAAGAAATAAAGGATATGAGATGGAGGAAAGATGCAATGCAATGGAGGAAGAAAAGTGTGAAAAAGTCAAAATTTACAGCCTGACCGGCCGGCCGGCCATAGCCACCGACCGGCCGGCAAAACCCTCCAGAAATAGAAAATTCTCTAGATTGATTTTGTTAAGGCCGACCTGTCGTCCGACCGGCCGGATGACAGGTCGGCCATGCACTTTCAGGAGTCAGATTTCAGATACAGGCTATTCCCGTTTTTATATTTTCAGAACAGTTTTCTGGGCCCATCTTAATGATATTTGGAAATCAAACACATCCATGTCGAAGAGGAGCTCGACGCCGAACTAACCCAAGTGGTTTCGTGTCGATCGGAGCTACGGATTGATCGTGGTGGCCAAAACAATACGAACTATCCAGAAAGTTCCAGATTCCGCCTACTCCACTCTAGGCCGGTCCAAGTGGACCATCATTGATGATATGAAGAATCTAATTTGACCATCTTTTAGAACACATCCATATATGAATAACCACAAAGTTTCAGATCAAAATGATGTGTGGCTTAATCGTACCGGTTGAAGAAAGATGGACCATCCAGAAAGATCCAACTGCGCAGAGTTTATAAAAGCCCTAAGTGTTCTAATTTTCTGACCACATTCTGGGATTGTTTTGGATAATCTAATCCATCTATCATGTAGAGGATGAAGTTTTCTATCAATATTCAAAATTTGGGATCAATCCGACATCTGTACACTCTGGAGCGTTGAAAGCAAGATGACTGGTTTTGAAGGTACCCGAAGTGTGTGATTTTGAGAGGCGGTCGTGATCTGATTGGTGGGCCCATTCAGAAGATAATCTTGGAAATCTAAATCATCTATGAGGAATATCACATTACAAGGAAGCTATAAATCAAATTTGAAGGCAATCCGACCATTGGTTAAGCCGTACGAAGCGAAACAAAACCTGTTATGTTGCGGTACTCTTGCTATATTATAAAAGGAGGTGCTCTCTTCTATTCCAGGGCAAGGAAGGACGTGGGAAGCAAGGAGTTCAAGTCCCAGGAGGCTACCTAGCCTCCTACAGTTAGTTTTTCTTCCTTTTCTTAGTTCTAGTTCTAGTTTTAATATGCTTTTCCTTAGCTAACCTCTTAGCTAGAGCTAGAGGTGAAATTTGTAGTTGGTTCCAATGCTTTAATTCTTTTATTTTAAGTACCCTTTTCTTAATTTTGGATTTTGAAGTTTGGTTTTTTAGAAGTTTTGTGAGAGTTTGTGTGCTCCGGACATGAGTTCCTTGCAATCCTCTGAGATTACCATGATTGGGTTGTTTGAATTCGAATTGTAGTAACCCTTGAGCATGCCATAGTCCATAGGCATGGCTGTTACTCCGAAGGCTACAAGTTCAAGTTCTATGTGCTTCATTAGAACTAGAAATCTGATTTCTAGATTTAAGTGGGACTGTTTGTGCTTGAATGTTATATCTTCCAATTAGATGAAAGATAGGACTTTAATTCTAATTGTGTTGTACTTGGATCAATGGATTGGCATTGGACTACTACAAGTGGATCCTTGATGCTCTAGTTCTTCTTATTTTCAGATTTTCCTATTTCATGTGAAAAACTACTTCCTTAAACTTCTTAGATTCTAGTTATTAGAGTACTTTTATAAAAGTAGATTTTCTGATTTTTTTTCTAGATTACTAACAATTTTTTGTTTGATTTTGTAGGACATTGTTGCTGACATAGATATCACTCTATTGGGTAACATCTCCCCATCCCCCTTATTTTTTTTTTCTATATTTGGGTAGTTTCCAATTCCTTAAAATTTCATCATGTATGATTGGACGAATGGTGCGTATAAGTACCTTTTGGAGGATGAGATGTCGGATTGGGGGACCCAAACTCATTGTGATCGGGATCTCTCCAAGCATGAATATTTTTCTGAGATTCAAAGAACCTCCACTACCCCCCCCCCCCCCCCCCCCCACGTAAGATGATGCGTGATTACATTAATGAAAACAGTACACATATTGAGACACAACGTAAGACGATGGGGGAATACCGGAACGAAGCAAAATTGGCTAATCATCCGGAAGAAATAGTACGTGATTACCGGATTGAAAATAACATGAGTGTTCCACCGGTTATGGTAGGAGGTGTGCAACAACAAAAGGAATAAGTGAATAGTAGCCAACCGGTTAAGACAATGCGTGATTACTTGTATGGATATGCCTATTAACCATCGTATAACTTTTCATCCTACAATGCGTACGGTCTTAATTAGGAAAACCACCATTCTCCTTGTTCAAGGGAGGAACCAACCATGGTTATTAACAATCACCCTAAAACGTCTTCCTCTTTTGATGATAAGTATACAAAAATGCTTGAGGAAATATGGAATGAGTATGTGGATGAACAATTAAATCAAGCTTCCTCACCATCTTATGAAGACGTTGAGCCCGAAATTGGGGGCATCGAATCAATCTCCTCTAATGAGGAGGATGGGGCTACCTAAGTCCCACCTTCTTCGGATTTAATGAATAAACTTTTAGAGGAGATTGATTTCGATGATCCCAATGTCATCATCAATTATGGTGAGTCCATTATCTCTTTTGGATGCTTTGAACTTAATGATGAAGAGATTTCAATGACGGTTGACGAACCCGAGGAATCCATAAAATTTGAAAGCGGTAGTGGGGTTGCCTACAATGAGGGGTTGGTGAATGCTTATAAACCTGTGGTTTCTTTTTCCAATGGGCATAATGATTATAAGTCTCTAGAGGATATGCATGCTAGAGAGATGGTCGAAGTCGATCTTTTTGAGTCCTTCCACCAACAACACATGCCAAATTCTATTGTGGTAGACCTCCCTTTGATTGAAAATTCTTTTCCTTTGGATGATGAGGTGGCACAATCTGAAATTTTAAAAGATCAACTAATGTTAGATGATGTGCTTACCCCTAAATCTGAAATTTTTTTCTTGGAAGACCTCCTCTCTATAGAGGAGGAATTCCTTACCATTGAAATAGAATTTCTTCAATCATTAAGGGAGGATGAGGACCCTTCATCCGACTATCTCGATTTCCTAGAGGAATGCTTGGCCCAATCTTATGATCTTGATGATGAGATGATTAAGGAGTTGGACATTTTGTTAGACATGGTATCGGTGCCTGAAGAACACCATTCCACTGTTTTACACTCTTTACCATTGTTTGTGGAAGCACCATATAATTCTGAAATTGTGGAGGAGACAACTTTAACTGAAGAATACACAATGAATGTCTCTCCACCATCATGGGTCCTTCAGCCCATTGAAAATTCTGATTGGGAGGACCCGTTTTTAATCGATCATAACCCATATCAGAATTTAAGGAGATATCTTTTTACTGCTCTTATCTCCTCCTTTTATGCATGTGGTGCACAATACGATTGGACTTCAATGATAAGAAGCACACATGTTTACTGTCGAGCAGGACTTTGGATGGTCCTCATGAGAAATTTATTAAAATTCATGAAAATCCTGCTCAAATTTGATCATGTAGTCGATCGGACTAATCAAAGGTAGGTAGGTAGGTTAGGATTTCTTTTCTACATTTAGGATTGAATAAGTCTCATCGAGACAATGGAAGATGCTAGAATTGATCTACTTGCTACCTCAGGTACTCTTGTTCTTACTCTCCTTTGTTTTATGTCATTGCTCTCATGTCATGCATATTGCATATCTTATTACATTGAGGACAATGTAAGATTTTGGTTGGGGGTGAGATTCCTTAGATGAATCTACTAGCCTTTGTGACATTTCGAACAATTATGTAGAAATTTTTTATTTTTCTAAATTTCAAAACTCTTTTGAAAAACGATGTTTCTATACATTCAAGATGATACAAGCATAAGAAGAGGAGATACGAAGTGAGTGATGTTGCAAGCTTTGAACTTCTCTTAATATAATGGTTTTATATGTGAATTCTCCTATTTATGTGAGTGATAGAAAATTTGAACACTTTTACACCTAGTTCACATTGCACGATTTTCATGGGTTGAAAGGATTATGTGATTTGTGGATTAGCTATACTTTGATTTAAGGTGTTGAGAAACCAAGCCGGGGTACTTTGTCCATCCTTGTTCATGGGAAAATAACAAAAGATATGGATTTCTAAAAATCCTATCTAATGTAAAAGAAAAAGGAAATGAAGGATGAAATTGGGAATGATGGAAAAATGCTGGAAAATTCCGATTAGGGCTACTTACTACCAACCGGGGGATGGTCTACTCGTAACCAAAGCCGAAAATGGGACGTAGTGTGAAAGCCGTCGGAAGGACGGTAAGACAAATTCCTGTCATAGGCTTGTTGTTGCTCTGTGCACCTTGAAATCCATAGTTTAGTTGATCTATGAAGAAGATAAGCCCAGAAACTCATGAGATGAACTTTCACTATGCACACTAGGTTGAATTTGTTCAAGTTCTTCTATTTATCAATCAATCAGCGGGGATTTCATATGAACACTTATTATGTTTTGAGAGTTTAAGGTTTTAACCTCTATCAACTAATTTTTCTGACTTTTACACTTGTGTATCTTGGGATGTATAGAAGAATAGTTTCTGAAAGAGAGTTGGTTTTTGGAGAATTGAACTTGTCTCACGCATGTTTTGCTCGGGACTAGCAAAATGTTGGTTGGGGGGTGTGTTGAGCTCTTAATTGTGCATATTCTAACCCCAATTCATCACTCATTATACATGGTTATCATGATTTAAAGACTAATCTAATGCATGGATTTGTGATTGTAGGAATGAGAGGGAGACTTCACCAATTCATGGTTAAAAGAGTCACTTTGTATGCCTTGAAGATTAAAGAAATAAAGGATATGAGATGGAGGAAAGATGCAATGCAATGGAGGAAGAAAAGTGTGAAAAAGTCACAATTTACAGCCTGACCGGCCGGCCGGCCATACCCACCGACCGGCCGGCAAAACCCTCCAGAAATAGAAAATTCTCTGGACTGATTTTGTTAAGATTTCAGATACAGGCTATTATCATTTTTTAATTTTTAAAATAGTTTTATGGGCCCATCTTAATTGTATTTGAAAATCCAGCATGTCTATGTCGAAGAGGAGCTCGACGCCGAACTAACCCAAGTGGTTTCGTGTTGATCGGAGCTACGGATTGATCGTGGTGGCCAAAACAATACGAACTGTCCAGAAAGTTCCAGATTCCGCCTACTCCACTCTGGGTCGGTCCAGGTGGCCCATCATTGATGATATGAAGAATCTACTTTGACCATCTTTTATACCACATCCATATATGAATAACCACAAAGTTTCAGATCAAAAGGATGTCTGGCTTGATCGTACCGGTTGAAGAAAGATGGAACATCTAGAAAGATCCAACTGCGCAGAGTTTATAAAAGCCCTAAGTGTTCTAATTTTCTGACCACATTCTAGGATTGTTTTGGACAATCTAATCCATCTATCATGTAGAGGAGGACGTTTTCTACCAATGTTCAAAATTTGGGATCAATCCGACATCTGTACACTCCGGAGCGTTGAAAGCAAGATGACTGGTTCTGAAGGTACCCGAAGTGCGCGATTTTGAGAGGCGGTCGGTGATCTGATTGGTGGGCCCATTCAGAAGATAATCTTGGAAATCTAAATCATCTATGAGGAATATCACATTACAAGGAAGTTACAAATCAAATTTGAAGGCAATCCGACCATTGGTTAAGGCGTACGAAGCAAAACAAAATCTGTTACGTTGCGGTACTATTGCTGTATTATAAAAGGAGGTGCTCTCTTCTATTCCAGGGCAAGGAAGGACATGGGAAGCAAGAGTTCAAGTCCCAGGAGGCTACCTAGCCTCCTACAGCTAGTTTTTCTTCCTTTTCTTAGTTCTAGTTCTAGTTTTAATATGCTTTTCCTTAGCTAACCTCTTA
This sequence comes from Liriodendron chinense, assembly GCA_003013855.2. NCBI lineage: Eukaryota > Viridiplantae > Streptophyta > Magnoliopsida > Magnoliales > Magnoliaceae > Liriodendron > Liriodendron chinense. The sequence goes on along the minus strand of ML058508.1, from coordinate 5,119,571 downwards.
GCTAGAGCTAGAGGTGAAATTTGCAGTTGGTTCCAATGCTTTAATTCTTTTATTTCAAGTACCTTTTTCTTAATTTTGGATTTTGAAGTTCTAGTTTGAATAAAGTTTGTTTTTTAGAAGTTTTGTGAGAGTTTGTGTGCTCCGGACATGAATTCCTTGCAAACCTTTGAGATTACCATGATTGGGTTGTTTGAATTCGAATTGTAGTAACCCTTGAGCATGCCATAGTCCATAGGCATGGCTGTTACTCCGAAGGCTACAAGTTCAAGTTCTATATGCTTCATTAGAACTAGAAATCTGATTTCCAGATTTAAGTGGGACTGTTTGTGCTTGAATGTTATATCTTCCAATTAGATGAAAGATAGGACTTTGATTCTAATTGTGTTGTACTTGGATCAATGGATTGGCATTGGACTACTACAAGTGGATCCTTGATGCTCTAGTTCTTCTTATTTTCAGATTTTCCTATTTCATGTGAAAAACTACTTGCTTAAACTTCTTAGATTCTAGTTATTAGAGTACTTGGAATTGTTTACCTCTTTCCCTGTGGATCGACCTCGGTCTTACCGAGATTTATTACTACATCACAGCCTTACACTTGAGGCGAGCGAACAAAATGCAAACGTATGCATAAGGAAGTTATTACAAGTAGAAATGTTCGGCGCCTTCACGGGCGCCAAACTGGCGACTCTTAACAGGAACGTTCCTCCCTTCATCGTCAAGGCAAAAGAATTTGAAATCGGTTTATCAAAAGTTCTCCAAAATTGCTTTTAAAAGAATTCCCAAAATATTTCAAAAATATAGCATGGATATCTCTCGACATACATCTAGCTCATGCATACGCATTTTGTTTATTATTGAGTTGTATCACGATTGGTAAGATCACCCATTTTCATCCTTTTCTTAAGCCACATAATGTCCTAATGCGTGTAACTGTGTAGAGAGAGAGAGAGAGAGAGAGAGAGAGAGAGAGAGAGAGAGAGAGAGAGAGAACCTTAGAGAAAGAAATCTAGCAAAGTACTAACAACGAAAAGAAATGGAAGCAACCATGATGTTCCTAGCATAAAGGGGATTTTACTTTCCCCGCCTTACAGCATCTGAGTTAGTGACTACGGATCCGACTGGCAGGTTGTGCAGAGGCGCAAGCAGCCAAAGAAGAATGAGGATTTGAAAGGAAAATATGTTCGCAAGCAAGTGAAAACAGCAAGGCCGCACTCCGGTATTGGAAAGCAACGACCAATCAGCTCTGCCGATGAAACGAGAGCACAAAAAACAGAGGGGTTCATCCTATTTGTTTGTGAATTCCCAACGCTGCCAAAAGCAGTCAGGCCGACTAAGGAGCAGCCAAAATCTGTTATTTTAAAGATCACCACAGAATCAGCAGAAGTGATCATCAACAAGGCCACTGCGATAGGACCAAAGCCACAATTGGTGCAAGTCACCATGATTGAGGTTGTTGAAGAAGAGAAACCAGCTGATCAGGACTTCAAGCTACCACTAGTCCAAGAGCAGATTGATGAGGCTGTGCAAGTACATATGGACATGGCGAAGCAGATGAGGGAAATTAAGGAAGCTTTGACGGCCTTAGTAGCACAGGGGGCAACTCGAAGAGCAGCTATCCCCACCAAGCACTCAAGGGAAGAATCACAGGGGGCAGTGCATGTCACGAGAGAAAAGCTATCTCAGACAGTATCAAATTTAATGCGCCAAGAAAAGGAAAGAGAAATGAAAGGGAAATATGTTTATTGTTGAGCTCTTAATTATGCATAATCTAACCCCAATTCATCACACATTATGCATGACTTTTATGTTTAAAGAATTATCTAATGCATGCTTTGTGATTGTAGGAGTGAGAGAGAGACTTCACCAAATTGATGATAAAAGACATTTTTAATACATGTTGAAGATCAAAGGAAGATAGGCCAAGAATGGAAGAAAGAATCCATAGAAGATGGAATTGAAAGATAAAGAAAAACATTGAAGAAATCATGTTAAAAGACCTAGTAGGGCCAGAAAAACCAAAGTGCAGAGCTGCAGGGTTAAAAGAGTAATATGCAAAAATTTACGGTTATGAAGATTGATCCAGTGATTGATCGCCTAGCCTGATCGATTGATCGACAGAGCCTGTGGATCAATCGACAGAATGCTGATTTTTGCAGATTTGTTGCTGGACTAAAGTGCGGATTTCTGATTGATTGCCAACCTAGATGCGATTAATCGCTCACCCGCAGAATTGCTGAAATTGTTGTTGGATAAAAAAGTGGATTTGTGATTGATCGCTTGTTTACTCCCCAAGTGTAGGGATGCGAAGTAGTAATAATTCGGAAAGACCGAGTATCGTTCCCACAGAGATTTATGAATGGGTATTCTGAGAATTTAACTAAAATGACTAATAATTAAGATTCTATTAAGAACTAAAGCTAGAAAATAGTAATTTGGATTTAAACAGTGAATGTGTAAGGTAATATCAATCTAAAAAGGCACTGGAGCACCAAGGATCCACTTTTGATAAGTTTCAATGCATCAACACAACTAGGTCTCTCATAACTCAATCGGAATCGAATTCATATCTCTATCCGATCGGAATATAGAGCGGTTCAATCAACAATTATCTAAAATAGTTGCTCATTCATTGATTCGATTCCCACAATAATACTCAAGCCTTGGGCACACTCAATTGTGTAGGCCAAGCCTCTTTCTAATCTAGTTGAAATTCACAACCATAGCTTTTATCAAATCCTGTCACTAGACTTGATTACAACTAATGATTAGAACTCTAATTAAATCAAAATCAATCAGCAAACAACTATTTCAGATTATAATAAAAAGATAAGAACTTTAGTTGAATAAGTTTCCACATGAAGATCGGGCCATTGTACACAAGGCAATCAAAGGGTCTACCATGCCCGGAGTCAATGATAGATCAATGAACTACACAAGCATAAACAATGCTCAGAAGGTAAGCTACCAAGCTTAGAATCACTAAGAATCACATGAGCCCAGAGTCATCAAGAGATCAAAGTAAAACCAAACTAGTACTTGATTCAAACTCATATTGAACTAAAATTCTTCAATTAAAACATAAAAGGAAACCTAGTTGCATCAATCCATAAAAAATAAATCAAAAGCTTCACCTCTTAGCCCTAGCTAAGAGGTTTTAGTTCATCTCTAACATCCTTGAACTAGAAGCCTCAAAAACATAAAAACTACTAAAACAGGAAGAAAACTTGAAGAAGAATCCGTCTCCCAAGAAATCCCCACGTCCTAGCATGCCTTGGTATGAAGAGGAGAAGTCCCTTTTATAGATTGGCGCGGAAGATTCCAGATTTAGCAAGGAATTACGCAATTGCGCAGAGAAAATCGGAGCTTTGCGTGCAATCTGTTACGCTGACAACCGGTCGCATGACCGGTCTAAGCTCATGAACGACCGGTCGCACGACCGGTCTTAAAACCTCAAAAACAGTCCAGTGACTTTGGTGTTTCTGGACACCTCTCGACCTGTCTGGCGACCGGTCTAGCTGTGTAGACCTGTCTGGTGACCGGTCTTGGGACAGGTCTTGGGACAGGTCTTGAGACAGGTCTTGGGACAGGTCTTTCATATTTTCTTCTCTTTCTTTCTTCTTCTTTCCTCCACCTTTTGTCACTTGTTATGTTAATCTTCAATGCATACAAAGTGACTCTTTTGACTATGAATTAGTGAAGTCTCCCTCTCATTCCTACAATCACAAATCCATGCATTAGATTAGTCTTTAAATATGTAAACCGTGTATAATGAGTGATGAATTGGGGTTAGAATATGCACAATTAAGAGCTCAACATCGCTAAGCCACTTACGATCAATCGCCCGAGCCATAAAAAGTCCAAATTTTTGAAGATTTGTTGCTGGAACTCTCTGGACACTTTTTGGACCCAGCAATTAATCGTCCGACCACTTATGATTGATCGACCGATCATAGAATTTAATTTTTACAGTTGAATCGCATGTGCGATTGATCGCTCAACCAAATCGATCAATCGACCATGCGCCTAGTTCAGAAATTTCTAAGTCTGGTCCGATTTTCTCTAGGCAGTGCGTAAGTTTTACATCAATTCTCAAATATTCTGTGATTGTGGGGCTTGAAGGCTATAAAAGGACTCCTCTACTTCATTCCTAAATCATCATAGAAGGCTAGGAAGTTTGTGGTAGGTGGAGAGGAGAGTCATGGAGCGTTCGCAACTCCTCCGATTATGATTTTTATGTTTTTTCTATGCTTTCTTGGTAGTTTTCTTTTAAGTTTTAGTTCAACCTATTAATGGTTGGCTAAACCTCTTAGCTAGGGCTAAGAGGTGAAGCTTTTAGTTAATGATAATGCTTAATTCAAATTAGTTTAAGTACCTTTGGGTTTTATGAAGAACCCTTCTAGTTTTAGTTTGAAATAAAGTTAGTATTTTTAGTTAATCTTCTATCTCTTGTGATTGCTCTTACATAGGATGTTTTGATTACTGAGATTGCTTAATGGGGGTGTTGATTAATAGGATTTTGGGTTGTAGAGATCTTAGATCCATCATGATATATTGGATGTTAGGGGATCTTACAAACTATGTTTTCTAAGTGCTTATCTAGAACTAAACTTGAAGAAGTTCTTATCTTTGGGATTCATCTGAGATAATTGTTTATGTATTGATATTGATTTAATAGAAGTTCAATTCATGCTTCTAAATCAAGTCTAGTGACAAAGGCTTGAGGAAGAATCATGGATGTGATCTTGCTTATTTTGTGAAGGATTGGGTTGTGTGATTGAGTACACCTAATGCCTTAGTTATTTATGAGAGAACCATATCAGTGGATGATCCATCTATGTTAGATGCATTATGATGATTTGATTTCTCTATATTCCGATTGGATATGGATAGAACTCTGATTCCAATTGAGTTATTGGCTTGAATGATTTGAATTGGCATTGTGAATGATTATTAGTGGATCCTTGGCGCTCTAGTGCTTATTTCCCTAATTTAGTTTTAAGTAGATAGTTTTATGTTCTTAATTTCTATCCATCAATACAAATCCGAATTTAATTCATCCTAGTTACGTAGTTTAGAATTGTTACAATAATCCCTGTGGACCGACCTCGGTCCTACTAACAATTATTACTACATTGCAGCCTTGCACTTGAGGTGAACGAACAAGTTTTTGGCGCAACTGCCAGGGATTAGGTTACCGGTTCTGAATTTTGTAATTAGGGTATAGTTAGGTTAGATATGTTAGGTTAAAATTTACTATTTTTGTAGGTGTTTCTCATAATTTTTCTATTAAAAGATTTTGTTTGTTTTGTGGCATTTTTCTTTTCTAACATAGTTCTTCCATCTGATAACATCATTTTATCTTAGACACTTTTATCTTTTTAGTTTTTTTAGTTTTTTTATTTTTTGATTTTTAGGTTTAGTTTGTTTTGTGTGGTTTATGCCCCATTGGGAGCGTGATTATACATCGTGACTTCTAAGTGAGGGAGGTTTAGTTGGAGGATTAATCAATCATAGACGAGTTAGAAAACGTCTAGGAAATCCTGAATTGTCTGAAATCATGGCTGAGAATGATCAGCACAATGTTGAGAATGTTGAGCATGATGCACCACCAAGTAGGATGGAACGTAACGAGAATGAGGAGCGCTTCGTTCCTCCGGTCAAAACATTACGAGATTATCTACAACCAGATAGAATAAGCACGTCTTCCTCCATTATTTTTCTAACTAATGCAAGAAATGTGGACCTTAAACCGGGGATTATCAAATTACTTTCAAAATTTCATGGACTCAATTCTAAAAGTCCATATGCGCACCTAAGTGAATTTGAGGAGATCACCAACACTTTTCAATTTAATGATGTCTCACAATATGTAATTAAACTGAAATTGTTCCCCTTCTCTCTAAAGGACAAAGTCAAAGCATGGTTTTAATCACTTCAACCTAGAAGCATCGGGACATGGGCTGAAATGACTCGGGAGTTCCTTAAAAAGTACTTCCCAGTTCATAAAACCAATGCACTAAGACGGACGATCATGAACTTCTCTAAAAAAGGAGATGAAACATTTTTTCAATGTTGGAAGAGGTTCAAGGATCTTTTATTAGAGTGCCCTCACCATGATTTTGAAAAGTGGCTCTTGATTGACTTCTTCCATGACAGATTAAGTTCAAACATGAACCAATTTGTCCAAATGATGTGTAATGGTGAGTTTTTTTAACAAAGCACCCGATGAGGCTTGGGATTACTTTGATATGCTAGCCGAGAATGCCCATGTTAAATACAAGCAATGCTTCCCAAGGGCCTCCTCAAAAGATCACTCTTGAGGATACATTGAACACATTCATAATTGGACAAACTTAGATAAATCAGTCCAACATGCAAGCCATGAATGAACTTAAAATTTCGGTTGAAAGAATTGAGACACACCTAGGAGTTAGGGAAAAAGGGATTATTTTGACCCAATCTCATCCTAACCTCAAGGAACAAGTTGAATCAAATTCCAATTCTTCAACCATTCAAGTGGAACATGTTCTAGCCATGCATCACCACTCTTAGAAGTGGTAAAATAATTGAAAAATCTAAATGGTGAAGGCCGCAAAGCCTAATGATCTGGTTGCTTCTAAGAGTAAAGGTGAATTGAACAATGCTCCACAAGATGAAGAGCCGGAGCTTGTGTATAAACCTGTGACCCCATTCCCCCAACGTCTTGTCTCAACCAAAAAGCTAAGTGAAAATCAGGACATCCTAGAAGTCTTCCAACAAGTTAAAATCAACATTCCGTTGTTGGATGTAATTAAGCAAATTCCTTCATACACCAAATTTCTAAAGGATTTATGTGCCGTAAAGCGTAAGCAAAACGTGCACAAGAGGGCTTTTTTTATGGAATAAGTGAGTGCTATCATACTGTTAAAACTAGAAAAATGCTCCTCAACAGTTTTTTCTTGTGTTTCGTTATTCTGGGGAATTTCTGAGTATAAAGACATTCATAGACAATCATAAGCAATCGGAAAGTACACATGAGAAGAGATACTGCAAGAAGAATTTTATTCCAGAGATTCTAAGATCTTTTACATTCCAGGCTGTGAACTAGTTACGAACCCTTAATTACATCAATGGATGATCACCCTTGATTAGAAGGCAAAAGTAAATGAATGCATGTGTCATAGATAAGTTAAATAAAGCATTAAGAAAGCATAAATGTAAATGAAACAAATCACAAACAACACACATATTTTTACGTGGAAACTCTTACTGGAGAAAACCTCGGCACAAAGCGACAAGATTCCACAATAGATGGAATATTAGAGAGGAAGCCCGGATAGATCGAGCACGTAATTTAAGTCATCAAGGATTATAGTCTTGAGTTCATGGTCGTAGAGACCTATTCGTTTTCTTGTTATGGACTGAGCCTTGTTTTTAGACAAGTCAAATGTCTATGTCCCATTTTCTTTTGGATTGTCCGGGTTGAAGGACTGTCAGGATTTTATCAAGTGGTGCAACTCTAGGTCATTAACCTCTAGAACACACGAGCATCGAATGTTGGTTAGCACGACCCAAGGCCCGCGCCCGTATTTTTATGACAGGTGACCTTAGGAAGGCACTTCGCAACTTCCTCATCAGCTCAATCGACGGATCCGTTGTCGATGGGTAGGGCATCGACTATCTTTTTGTAATGGCAGTCCATAGCATGTTTTAAGCTTTGTTAGAACTCTTTTGATTGTGGTTTCTTGTGGTAACCATAAATCCTTAGGTGCCTCAGACCTTTATCTGGGATGAATATAATTTGTACAGTAAAATAAATGTGTTCATCTTAAAGTTCGACGACTCGTCTTCGAGAACATTCTTCCTTCGGAATATTTTCTCATGATCGATTTGAGATCGAAAAGGCTGTATCGAGCCAAGATCCTTTGAGGATTCAAATTCAATGGATTGGATCGGCTAAGTGGCTAAGTATCGGGTCCGATAGGTGCTTGTATATGCCAATTTTTTTATAAATAATAGGGATTGGTGTGTTCGCTTCCCTAAGTGTAGGGTTGCGATGTAGTAATAATCTCGGTAAGACCGAGGTCGATCCACAGGGAAAGAAGTAAACAATTCGAAGTATCCTAATAACTAGAATCTTAAGGGGTTTGTGAAATTGGTTTTGAACATAAAATAGAAAATCTGATAATGAAAATATAACTAGAGCATCAAGGATCCACTTATAGCTCTCCTTAGATGCATAATTCGCTATGGTTTCTCACTTACTCAACTAGAATCAAAATAAAATCCTATCTAGCCGGATGATAGAGCGGTTATATTATTAAAGCAATCCAACACATGTGATGTTTATCAACATGATTCCCTCAATTCAAGTTAGGACTTGAGCACACTCAATTGCATAGGTCAATCCTAATTCCAATAGATTAAGATCATAACCATAATAATCATCAAACCTTGTCACAAGACTTGACTATATTATGATTTGAACTTCTTTCAAATCATATGAACAATCAACACAATATTCAGAATTTAGAACAAAAAGGTAGAACTTTAGTTTGAAGTTCCCACATGATGATCCAAGTCTAGAGCGTATTGAATCCGATTCCTCGGAGCGTACATGTCTAGAATCATGGAAAACAATTAAGAACTAAAGCAATTCTTCTAAACATCCATGAGCCATCATAAGATTAAGAAAAACTACTTAGAACTTTATTCAAACTTCTAAAAACCATTGTTCTTCAATAAATCCAACTTGAAACTAATAAAACAAATTAAACAATCTAAGAAAACTATAAGGTTCACCTCTTAGCTCTAGCTAAGAGATTAACTAATGAAAAATATATTAAAAACTAGAACTATAACTAAGAAAAGGAAGAAAAACTAGCTAGAGGAGGCTAGGAAGCCTCCTATGACTTGAACTCCTTGCTCCCCACATCCTTACTTGATTTGAAATAGAAGAGAGCACCTCCTTTTATAATAAAGCAAGAGTACCGCAACATAACAGATTTTGTTTCGCTTCGTACGGCTTAACCAATGGTTGGATTGCCTTCAAATTTGATTTGTAGCTTCCTTGTAATATGATCTTTCTAATAGATGATTTAGATTTCCAAGATTAATTCTGAATGGGCCCACCAATCAGATCAGCGACCGCCTCTCAAAATCGCGCAATTCGGGTACCTTCAGAACCAGTCATCTTGCTTTCAATGTTCCGGAGTGTACAGAGGTCGGATTAATCTCAAATTTTGAAAATTGGTAGAAAGCTTCTTCCTCTATATGATACATGGATTAGATTGTCCAAAACGATTCCAAAATGTGGTCCGAAAATTAGAACACTTAGGGCTTTTTATAAAATCTGGGCAATTGGAATCTCTATGGATGGTCCATCTTTTTTCGACTGGTACGATCAAATCACACATCCTTTTGACCTGAAACTTTGTGGTTATTCATATATAGATGTGGTCTAGAAGATGGTCAAAGTAGATTCCTCATATCATCAATGATGGGCCACCTGGACCGGCCCAGAGTTGAGTAGGCGGAATCTGGAACTTTCTGGACAGTTCGTATTGTTTTGGCCACCATGGTCAATCCGTAGCTCCGATTGACACGAAACCACTTGGGTTATTTCGGCGTCGAGCTCCTCTTCGACATGGATGTGTTGAATTTCCAAATATCATTAAGATGGGACTTGAAAAATGGGAAAAAAAACAAAAAACGGGACTGCCTCTGTTTGAAATCTGGATTCTGAAAGTGCAAGTCCGACCTGTCAGCCGACCAGTCAGCCGATCGGCTGGCCAGTCCATCCGGCCGGTCGGACCACAGGTCAGCCTTCATAAAATATGTCCAGAAAATTTATTGTTTCTGGAGGGTTTGGCCGGCCGGTCGGTGGCTGTGGCTGGCCGGCCGGTCAGGCTGTAAATTGTGACTTTTTCACACTTTTCTTCCTCCATTGCATTGCATCTTTCCTCCATCTCATATCCTTTATTTCTTTGATCTTCAAGGCATATAAAGTGACTCTTTTAACCATGAATTGGTGAAGTCTCCCTCTCATTCCTACAATCATAAATCCATGCATTAGATTAGTCTTTAAATCATGATAACTATGCATAATGAGTGATGAATTGGGGTTAGAATATACACAATTAAGAGCTCAACATGGTGCCCCGTGAATGTTTAACTCAGCTGTTTTATAGCGTGAGTGCATTAGCTTTACCTTGGTATTTTTGAGATCGTGGTTGATTTCACTTGGCATTAGTCGATTTCTGAGCCAACGGGGCACTTCCCAGGGTTGAAAATGACTAAGTAGTGGACTTGTATGCGGTCTAATCGGGGTATTTAGTGGATACCGGCGATGATCATTTTTTAATAGGGATGGATCGTGTCCACGAGGATTACAATGATGCTGGATACACTCTGGCGTCAGTGCGATCGCATTTCGTTTCACTTGATGTAGGTCGATTTTCGAGCCAACAAGGCACTTTTCAGAGCTGAAAATGACTAATTACTGGACCTGTTGACCGCTTAATTAGGGTATTCGAGGGTCCTAAGATCAGATAACCTCATTGCGGTGCATGATTATGGTGTATCATGTAATGGAGAAGAGAAGTCTCTCTCTTGGGGTTGGTCAAATTTCACCCAATTCTTCTTGATTTTGGCCGTTTTTTACTCTTTCGGAGGGATTTTTGGAGTTGGAAAATTGACTAAGTGTTGGTCCTTTTTTATTAAATCATGTATTTGGGCCATTTATCAACAACCGTTGGAGAATCCAATCCGGGGATGGAAAGATCTCGCTGATGTGTGTCTAGGAGAGGTGATTTGATCAAAAACCGATTTAGAAAAAGGCGGGCCACATCATGGACTATCCCACCTCCCCATCAGCGTCCAGGCGCATGTGCTGAGTGGTGTGGGCGCATGTACTGAGTGGTGGGCGCATGTGCCCAATTTACATGTGACCCGAGCGCATGTGAGACTACACATGCGCTTAGGTCCCAGTGGTGGGCACATGTCCCCCCTGCACTTGGTGCAATCTCCAATTTGTGATTTTCCGGCGAGGGAAACTATCCGACTGTAGTGCATTTTTTGTTCTGACGGGAGAAATTCCTTTTCGACGAGAGATTCTGGCGAGGGAAGCTATCCGACGGTAGTGTATTTTTTGTTCCGACGAGGGATTCCTGTTGAGCTTTGAATTGTGCATATTCTAAGCCCAATTCATCACATATTATACATGGGTTGCAGATTAAAAGACTACTTTAATGTATGATTTATGATTGTAGGAATGAGATGGAGATTTCACTAATTCAAGGCTTGAGAGAGCACTTTACATACATTGATGACCAAGCTTTGATGAGCCAAAGAAGAGAAGAAAAACCTTGACGAAATCATGTTAAAAGTTTAGAATTGTCCTGAAAAAGCAAAGTGCAGAGTTGCAAGGCCATAAAAGTAAAATGCAGAAAGTTATAGTTTCTGAAGATTGATCCAGAGATTGATCCATAGATTGATCGCTCCCTGAGTGATTGATCGACAGACTTGAGCGAATGATCGCTCACAGCAGAAATTGATAAAATTATTACTGGACTGAAGTGCAGAATTGCGATTGATCGCCCAACCTGAGCAATTGATCGCCCAGCCTATAGATCAATCGACAGAATACAAATTTTTGAAGAATTGCCGTTGAAACTCGCTGGACACTTTTTGTCCCATACGATCCATCGCCCACCACCTGCGATCAATCGCCCAGCACAACCGATTGATCGCCAGCCCAATCGATCAATTGACCATGCACCCAATTTAGAAACTTCCAAGTCCAGCTCATATTTTCTCTGCGTAGTGCATAAATTCTACGCAAATTCTAAAAGATTCTTCGTTTGTGGGGTGTGAAAGCTATAAAAGGAGACCTCCAGTTCATTCCTAGGGCATCTAGCAACGTGGGGAGCAAAGGATTCAAGACCTAGGAGGCTTCCTAGCCTCCTACAACTAGTTTTCTTCTTCTAGTTTGTTTTTATGCATTTCATTAGTTAACCTCTTAGCTAGGGCTAAGAGGTGAAGCTTGTAATAGATCTAAGATGCTTTAATTCATTTTTATTGGTTTTAAGTTGGATTTTTATTGCTTGAACAATGGTTTGTTGAGTTTGAATAAAGTTCTAAGTAGTTTTTCTTAATCTTATGATGACTCATGGATGTTTGGAAGAATTTCTTTAGTTCTTAGTTGTTTTGCATAGATCTAAATCTGTACGCTCCGAGGAATCGGATTCAAGACGCTCTAGACTTGATTCTTCATGTGGGAACTTCAAACCAAAGTTCTCCTTTTTATGAGAAGTCTGAAACATGTATTGCTTATTAATATGATTTGGATGAAGTTCAAATCATAATATAATTATGCCTAGTGACAGGGTTTGATGATTGTTATGATTGTGATCTTAACCCATTGGAACTAGGATTGACTTATGCAATTGAGATTGAGTGTGCTCAAGTCCTAACTTGAATTGAGTGAATCATGTTGATGAACAACATATATGACAGATTGTTTTGCTGAATTAACCGCTCCATATTCCGGCTAGATAGGATTTGATTTCGATTCTAGTTGTGTAATTAATAAAAAGTAAATTATGCATAAAGGATTGCTACAAGTGGATCCTCGGCACCCTAGTGCTTCTTTAGATTGTTAATTTCATCTCAAGTTACAGATTATTCTCTTACATTTATAATTATAGATTATTATAGTTTGATTTTAATTGGAGATTATTAGAAGAAATTTTGAGAATTCCTTTATTAGTACCTGAGAACAATCTCGGTCTCTATCGAATTATTACTACATCGCAACCCTACACTTGGGGAAGCGAACAATTTCGGCGAGGGAAGCTATCCGACAGTAGTATATTTTTGGTTCTGATAGGAGAATCCCTTTCCAGCGAAGGATTCAGACGAGGGATTCCTTTCCGATGAGGGCATCCGGCGAGGGATAATAGAGTGAGCGCATGCTACCTCTTGTGTCGCTTGGAGGTCAGAAGGGGATGATGTTGATAATGGACATGAGGAGGACTTGCTATTTATAGTGGTGTAATCGAGTTTGGGGTCTGATCCGATGGGCATTTCTCAGTGCATGTGTTTCTAGGATGATGTTGGGCGAAAGTAGTGAGTGCAAGGGTCTGGGCGCATGTCATTTCAGGCCGGGTGCATGTCACTTCAGGCCGGGCGCATGTCACTTTCCGACGAGTTTTTCGGGCAGTTTTTGGATCATTTTGTTTCGGGTGCATGTTGCGGGTGCATGTGGTTTTAATCCGGGCGCATGTCCCTCTGAAAAATCCACTTTCTCCACTACTTAGCAATTTTTCAAGTTCTGCACTCTGCAAGAGAGAAACAGTTCCCAGACTTAGAATATTTCAGGATTTGGCTCCGACGGGCAACCTCTAGAGGATAGCTACCTTTTCGGGGATTGAAGTCACTAACTCCAAGCCACTTTTAGGCCATGATCGAGTTATCAAATGAACGGGATGGGGTGTGGAGCTCCAGATGTTGTGAATTTTAGTACTTCCTAATTTGGAGCCTCCGGGTCGGCTCTCCGTATAGGAACATTGTTTCGAGAAGCGCACACATAAAAATACGTACTACAAGAACTTCAAACTTGTAGGTTAAGGTTTCTAGGGCATTTTGGATCATTTAGCAGCAGTGCGGATATCCAATTCGCTCTAAAATGATACCTGTGGGCTTTCAGACCCTTTTGGTCAGCTTAGGACGGGCAAAACACATTTTGAGGTGCGCAGGTAAAGATACGCATCGTGTGACTTTAAAATTTGCAGTCTAAGGGTTTTAGGGTATTTCGAATCATTTAGCAGGGACCCACATGTCCGGTTTCACTCCAAAATGACATTTGTATGTTTTGGTCACGACTGTGCATGTTAGGGTTACGCCGGCTTTTTTGGGTATTCCCAATCTCGAAACTGATCTAAATCGTCATAGATAAACCACTGAATGTTGTTTTATAATGGGTGCGAATTTGAGCCCCAACAAGTGCCCCCCTGCTGTGCTGCGTTGGATGCTTACGTCACGCTAGTGTAGTGCACTGGTTCCTAGGCTCAAGTATAAATTAGTGACTCACTAAGTCATTTTAACATTTCTGAGTCAAGAAAAGTGAAAGTTTCTGAGGTGAGATAGCTCCTCATGAGGGAGTGGGCACATGTTGCCCCTCTATGGGAGCATGTGCCCTTCCAACTGTTTTTTATGCATGAAGTTTTAGTCCCCAGGCGCATGTGGAAATCCTCCAGGAGTTAGGCGCATGTGGGATCACTCTGGCGCATGTTCATTAAGCCTTGGGTGCATGTGGCCTTTGGTATGGGTGCATGTTGCCCCTTTAGATAGGTGACAAGTGCATGTTAGATTCCCTTTGCTAGACGTACCGCATTGGAGACAATCCCCTCATGGCATGGTCACATGCTGCTCCGAACGCATGTGGAATGTGACATGCGCCTGAAGTCTCTTTTGGAACTCCTTTAATGTACAAGGTGGGCGCATGTTTAGGGAGTACATGCGCCTGACACTTCCCATCTGGCGCATGTGATCTCATACTTAACTAGATTTTGAGGTTTACACCTCTCTTGCCTTAGTGAAAAGTGTATGCGCCTAACTCCACACTTAACCAAATCTGACACTGTTCACAGCCATTATGATTGGTGTTCGAACATGATTGTGACTTAGCATTTTAAGCTCATGATATACTATTGTTAGACCTAAAAAATGCTCACAAAGGGAGTTTTTCCTGTGTTTCATTATTCTGGGGTTCTAAGTATAGAGACGTTCATAGACAATCACATGCAATCACAAAGTATACACGAAAAGCACCGTTAGGTGAATTTTATTCCAGAGATTCCGAGATCTTTTACATTCCAGGCTATGAACCGGTCACGGACCCTTAATTACATCAATGGATGATCACCCTGGATTAAAAGGCAAAAGTAAATGCATGCATGTATCATAAATGAATTAAATAAAGCATTAAAAGAGCATAAGTATAAATAAAGCACAACATAGACAACACATAGATTTTTACATGGAAACCCTTACGGGAGAAAACCACAGCACAAAGCAACAAGATTCCCCTATGAATTGCAATTATACAATAGATGGAATATTAAAGGGATGAAGCCTGGATAGATCGAGCAAGTAGTTTAAATTGTCAGGGATTATAGTCTTGAGTTCATGGTCGCAGAGACCAAGTTTAGGATTCCTTATGGACCAAGCCATTGTTAAGACCAGTTAGATGTTGTTCCCATACCCTTTCGGGCGTTCTTAGTTGAGTAGTAACCAGGATTTTAACCGAGTCGTGTATCTCAGTGTCATCGCACGTCTCTGTGGACGAAATGACTTTCAGGAATACACTCCATAGTTTCCATTTAGTGCAACCAGGGCTAGTGACCGTCTCGGTTTGGACGGGTCACTTAGTGGAGGACACCCCATGGTTTCTTAGTGCATCCAGTGCCAGTGACCGTCTCCGTTTGGATGGGTGACTTAGTGGATGACACCCCATGGTTTCTTAGTGCATCCAGTGCTAGTGATCGTCTCCGTTTAGACGAGTGACTTAGTGGATGACACCCCATGGTTTCTTAGTGCATCCAGTGCCAATAACCGTCTTCGTTTGGATGGGTGACTTAGTGGATGACACCCATTACCTTAGCCACTCAACTGACGGATCTTGCTTTGGACAGGAAGCACATCAACTGGTCTTAATGATGAAGTATTTCAGACATTTCAGAACTCTTTGATTACGATTTTCGATGATAACCATAGTCCCCTTTGATTTAGTTTCGTATCTCGATCCGGGATGAAATAAATTCATACAATGAATGCAAATGAGCACAGTACAAAGTAAATATGCTTTATGCATGCTCGAGACAGGATCGCATTTATACTAGATATTCAATGTATCAGATAGATTATGCATTTGATTTGATTGATCTGCTTCGTATATATCTTTGTGTCATCGATATTTTTGCCTTCACGTCTTTGAGATTGTAATTGATTTCATTTGGCATTAATCGCTTATCGGGCCATCAGGGCACTTCCTAGGGCTGAAAATGACTAAGTAGTGGACCTGTTTGCGGTCCGATCGAGGCATTCGATAGATACCATCGATGATTGTCTTTGAATAGGTACGGATCATGTCTATGAAGGTCACAACGCAATCGCATTTCGATCTGCTTAACGCCGGTCGATTTTCGAGCCGGTAGAGCACTTTTCAATGCTGAAAATGACTAAGTAGTGGGCCTACTGACTGCTTAATTAGGGTTCTCAGAGATCCTAGGATTAGGTAATCTCGTTGCAATGCATGATTATGATATATCATGTTATGGCGGAGAGAAGTCTCTCTCTCGAGATCAGTCAAATTTCGCTTAGTTCCCCTCTGTTTTGGCCATTTCTGGCTCTTTCGGAAAGATTTTTGAGATTTGCAATTTTGACCAAGTGTTGGCCTTTTTTTATCAAACTGCCGATTTGGCCCACTATCATTGACCGTTGGTGAATCCGATCCGGGGGATGGATAGACGACATTGATGTGTGTCTAGGAGGATCGGTTTGATCAGAAACCGATTTGGATCGAAGGTGGGCCACATCATGGGAGACTCACACCCCAACTAGCGTCTGGGCACACCTGCTATGGGATGTGGGCGCATGTGGCTGAGGTGGGCACATGTGATGAAAAGAAAAGGGAGGAGAGAGAGAGAGAGATGATGGATGAGAGGTGAGCGCATGTGCCTCTTCGGGGCACATGTAGCCTCTCCACTTTATAATAATTTTTTATTTCCAAAGCTCCATGGGCATGGGCGCATGTCACTATGCCACTTAGTGCATTTTTTGCACATTCCCCCTCCAAAGAACGGGCTCATGCTATGCAACTTTGGAGAAATTCTAAATCTTCTCCTTCCGGTGGGAGAAATCCCTTTCCGGCGATGGCATCCGGCGAAGGGACGGGCGCATGGCCCTTTCTGGTGAGGATTCTACCTTACTCTGGCAATCTTCTCCAAAAATGAAGCCATCCCTTGTTCAGCAAGTGAGTGGGGTATTTATAGCATGTTAATCGGGTATCTGATCAGGTCCGTATGTGAGATGGAGCATGAGCGCATGTGGGGATAGGAGAGGGCATTCGTATGTTGTATGGGGAGTAGGTGCATGTGTCAATGCACCAGGCACATGTGCACTGGTGTGGGCGCATGTCCCACTGTGGTGGGCGCATGTGCCCATGGTATGGGTGCATGTGGCCACACTTAGCATCTTTTGGATATTTTTTTGTATTTTTAACATTTTAAAAATATTAAAAAGGGAGAGAGAGGGCTCTCATGCGCATGTGGTGAGAAGGCAGGTGCATGTCTCCTCATGGCATCCGCATGTGGAGAGAGAGTGGTGTATGCGCATTTCATCACTTAGAATATTTCAGATTTTAGGCTCCGACAGGAGACATCCAGAGGGGGGGCTACCTTTTCGGAGACCAAAGTCACTGACGCCAAGCTGCTTTTAGGCCATGATCGACCTCTTGAATGAATGGGGTGGGGTACCGATGGTCATCTACTGTGCATTTTGGTAGTTCTTTCCCAATTTGGACCCTCCCGATTGGCTCTTTGCATAGGAATATTCCTCCGAGAAGCACTCACATGGAAATATGCACTGCAAGGACTTTAAACTTGCCACTTAAGGTTTTATGGGCATTCCGGATCATTTGGAGGCATTAAATATGTCCAATTCTACTAAAAAATGGTACCTGTAGGCTTTCGGGCCCTTATAGTTGGATACGATCAGGACGAAACGCATTTGGAAGCGCGCGGGTAATAATACGCGTCGCCCGACTTTAAAACTTGCAGGTTAAGGGTTTTAGGGCATTCCGGATCATTTGGCGGTGATCCGCATGTCTGATTTTACTCTAAAATATCATTCATAGGTTTTGGTCACGACCGTGCGTGTTAGCTTGCACTGGCACTTTCCGAGTATTTCGGATCTTGAAA
This sequence comes from Liriodendron chinense, assembly GCA_003013855.2. Taxonomy (NCBI): domain Eukaryota; kingdom Viridiplantae; phylum Streptophyta; class Magnoliopsida; order Magnoliales; family Magnoliaceae; genus Liriodendron; species Liriodendron chinense. Next base: position 5,101,608 of record ML058508.1, on the reverse strand, counting down.
TTTGTCTGAATCATCGTAGATGGACCGCTGGATACTATTTTATAGTGGGTGCAAATTTGAGCCCCAACAATTGCATAGCTTGGTCTTTTACGGACTATAACCACTCATTTAAGTGGCTTTATGATGTGTACTTCCGAGCGGGTGCATATGCATTACTTGGGGTTAGTGTGAATTCGCACGGGCTCCAAGTCTACATGTGGGATTGTTATTGTATTTGTTACACTATAACATGTGTGCGCTTGAATTCCATTGCTCCCATTCTCCTTTAGGTCATGATTTTTTGTATATGTTTATCGATGTGACTTGTTTTGTGTATGAAATCCATGATTGGATGATGCGATCTCGTTTCTTGTGATGCGTACCTTATTGTGTTGCCTGTTACATGCGCTGGGTTTTCGTCTAATGTTCTTTCGTTTGAATGTTGCATTGAATTATGGGGATAATAACAAGATCTTCTAGTGAAGCTTCTGGGTCGCAAGTTTCTGGTCCTTCATCTGCGTAATGCGGGAAGAAGAGGGTGGGTAAAGATACTGTCGATCCATCTTCAGCAGAATGTCACTTGCACTCCTTTGGGACAATTGAGTATGAAGTGAAGGATTTCTCCGATTGTATTAAGCAGCTTCCCCATGAAGTATTACTACGTATTTATGTGGATAAAACCGTATCTGAGCCTCTGATGTAAGGGACTGAAGGAGAGTGATTCTCTTGGTATTGTCAGTTTATTGGTGCTCCGAATGTCGTCGAGGCAGGTCTTAATTTGCGTGTCCTACATCCCGAGGATAATCAAGAAGGTCAGAAGAAGAAGAAGAGATGGAATTGAGGTAAGAAGCCGGCTGAGGTAGTCAATCAGGCAGAGCAATCAACACAGCTCGTCGATTCGAAGAATGGCCAGATGAAGATTAGCTGGGATAGAAACAAAATTGTTGCGATGTGCGGTTTTTCCATTGTAAACCCCTATAATGACCTAGTCATCACACATGAGAAATCTCTTACAAGGCCCTTTTCAGTTCTACGAAGTTGGAAGGTGGACATCTGTTCTTAAGTAGTTATTGACTACCTTATTGGTCGACGATGGGAGAGAACAGCGGGTAGGTCTCCCAAGAGAAATGGTCTTCCTTGCACCAACTTGTGATCCCCACATTCTTTAATCCAGCCCATTATTTGACAGTTCAGTAAACGTTTCGGCACATGGACAAGACGATGATGTGGGTGACGAGAAGTTTCCTCACGCGAGGCCATTTGAACGAGCGAGTTGGTTATGAGCCATGGGCAAAAGAGATCTTGGTCCGTCACGAGAGGGTTTTAAAGTAAGTCAGCCTGTATCAGGCTATCGATGCAACCTCTGGGCATTTCTTCCGTGATCCGACAATCACTCGGAGCTTCCCGAACTATTGGTCTTCTGTTACTAATTCATTCCACTTTCCATATGGAGAGATGCACATAACCTTATAGGATCTTCGGATGATGGCTGGCTTGTCCGTAATAAGAGAATATTACTAGGAATACATCCCGACTGATGAAGAGTTGTCTTCGTCTTGACTTAAAAGTCCTTGAGATGCTTATCATTTGAAGGCTTATCTGGAATTGTTCGCTGAGTTGTTGCAGTTCGATTCATTATGATGATTGGTTTATCTACTTCAACCAAAGGATGAAGTAATATTTCTTCTGATACCTTCTTTTTTACTTCGTGTTTTGTATGCTTTTAGTTTCTTTGCTTCTGACGTGGAACTTTCCTTTCTTTTTGAAGCATTGATTATGAAGAATATGAAACCCCGCAGGAAGACCGAGTCATGATGAAGGAATGTTTTAAACATAGATTCCACAATCCGAATGAGCTTACACCGACTTATGAACTAGCGGGCTTCTTAGCTTACTGATTGTCGGCAGTTGTGTTGCCTAGCTCTAAGGGTGCTGAAGGGGTCAGGGTTGAAAGTGCGGTTTTCACCGCTAGATGAGATACTCGGAGATATGTCTATGGACCTAGAGGGGGGGTGAATAGGACCTTTTTAAAATTCTTTTCGCCTACTTATGCAATTCAACAAGTTTAAGCTAGGTAAGCAAGAACACCTTGGCTTTCAAGCCTTGGTGGGTCCAATCACAAGACTAGCAAGAGTTAAGCAATAACCAACCCTAGTCTAAGCATGCATAGGTAAGAAAATGATTCAACTAATTAAGCTACTAACCTATGCACCTTGTGTAGACTTATGAGATTGGATCAATGAGCTCAAGTCTACACAAGTAGTGAAGGTACATCTTGTGCAAGGATGCCTAAAAGGTGCCTAGCATGCATTCATATCAATCATTCATAATTAAGTAATTAAACAAACAATGCAAAGATAGAATGTGCTCAAGAACAATCACAAACACAAGGATGTATAGTGGTTCGACTACTTGTCTACTCCACTCCCGGTTCAAGTACTCAACCCCTTTGAGCACACCGGCATTCACTATCGGAGGTTTTTAAATGAGGTTCACCTCTCAACCTTTACACGGAGGTTTTATCGGTTCACCTCTCAACCGTATCCGGAGTTTTAGACAAAGGCTAACTCTCAACCTTATCGCACGTTTACTCCCGTGTCGGAGGCTCCCCCTTGGAGACTTAGTTTAGGCCCGGCTGACGGGCCAAGGAACGGCTAACGTCCCTAAGGCGAGTTGACAAACAAACTCTAAAATAGACTCTCAAATGAGACAACTTACTTGTCGGATGAGCCCCTTGTTTAGCGCCGTATTGGGTTGCTTGATCTCCGCTCTCCCGTGCTTCAATCAGCTTCCCTTTGCTCCCTCGATCATGCTGCCGTTGCGTTGCCAATGCCTCAGCCACATTCGATCAAACACCTTGTATGCGATGCCTTGAAATGCCCAAGGTGCTAGGAGGATGGGTGAATCTCATACATGGGATGTGTAGGTTGTTCCAACTAGGAGATTCACCTAGAGAGTCTTCTAGAGGTCTTGGACAAAGGATATACCTATGTGGAATAGTGTCACACCTCTAGATTTGAGAGAGGAATCAAGTCATCTCTTGATAGCATTTGAATGCCCATACTTGTGTTTGAAACACAAGGGATATGACTTGAAAACCTCCTCTTTGAGGCCCCAAATGATGTACAAGATAAGTGTGGAATGGGCTCTCAAAAACTTCTCTCACTTTGCCCAAGAGTGGAGCCCCAAATATATAGAACAAGGGCTCCAACGGTCATAAAACGGGCAGAAAACGGCCTGTCCCGACCGGTCATGACCGGTCGGACTCCCCTGCTGAATGTAGACATCAAATGCACAGGGACAATACACTGGTCGACCGGTCATGACCGGTCGGCCCCCTTTGCTGGACAGCCAAGATGCCCCAGGCCGACCGGTCATGACCGGTCGGCGCCCTCTGCTGGATGAAGGAAATCCTCCAGGCCGACCGGTCATGACCGGTCGGCCATACTTGCTGGCCACCATGAATTGTAAACGGCCGACCGGTCATGACCGGTCGGCTGGCCATTGCATAAAGCAGCAAGGCTGCTGGCCGACCGGTCATGACCGGTCGGACCAGCCTGGTTCTCCCCTCATACAAGCTGCACTCTACTTCCATCAGCCTGTACATAAAGTCCTAGGAAAGGTTGATCAAATGGGACACCTAGGGCCTATCAATGATGCCTAAAGGGTTCTAAATATGGTCAAGGTCATCAAGGATACAAAGGGGATAGGTTTTGGTCGAGGTTAAGGCATCAAGGCATCTCATTTACCTGAATCTTCATTCTTGATGCGACTGGACGTCTTGAGTCCTCGGTCTTCGTCTTCTTTGGGCTCAACCGACTCTAGACATACTGACGTAAGTGATTGACAAACAAGGTGCACTAGTATGCCACGGAAAAGTGCACTAACAATCTCCCCCTTTGTCAATTACTTACAAAAACTTAACCTACCAAAACAGATTACATGTCCAAGATATTACAATGATAATGAATAAATTACAGGACTCTTGACATGCCTAAACTATGCTGCTCCGCTTCAGTTTGCTCCCCCACAACCTGTCAATCCCTGCATCACAAAACATAGCAAACTAGTTTTGGTGGGATTTGATCTTTCTCCCCCTTTTTGTTAGCAATTGACAAACTATTCTCTCCCCCTTAATGATATACCAAAGAAGTGAAGGTAAGAGGAGATAGTGTGTCGCAGTTATAACTATAAGCACATGCTAAAACGGAGAGTGTAGGGTGCATGAGTCATTAATACATGGAGCATGCTAAGAAACATGATTAACAAGAAGATATACTATCTAAGCATAGTTAACCATGTAATATAGGTCAAGGACATACATTTGCAATGAAGCACAAAGGGCTTATAGCCCAATCAACCAACCTCCCCTATTGGTATATCAAGACCAATACTAAGCAAGGATTAGCATACATGAAGCATAAAACTCAAGATGATTAGCTAATCTAAGCAAGGTGACAATCTAGCAAGCAAATGTATCAATAAAAGCAAGGCTAAATCATCAAAATCCGGGCGAATGAGGCTTGAATCCTCCGATTTGCCCATAACCACAGAAATGAGGCTGAGATCCTCAGATTTTCCAATAAACGCAAAACTAGCTACCCTCTCTAACCATGTTAAGTTTCTCTTTAGGATCTACCTCTAGGCAATTAAGCCCTTAAAGAGGAACCCGCTTTGATACCAATTGAAAGTGCGGTTTTCACCGCTAGATGAGATACTCGGAGATATGTCTATGGACCTAGAGGGGGGGTGAATAGGACCTTTTTAAAATTCTTTTCGCCTACTTATGCAATTCAACAAGTTTAAGCTAGGTAAGCAAGAACACCTTGGCTTTCAAGCCTTGGTGGGTCCAATCACAAGACTAGCAAGAGTTAAGCAATAACCAACCCTAGTCTAAGCATGCATAGGTAAGAAAATGATTCAACTAATTAAGCTACTAACCTATGCACCTTGTGTAGACTTATGAGATTGGATCAATGAGCTCAAGTCTACACAAGTAGTGAAGGTACATCTTGTGCAAGGATGCCTAAAAGGTGCCTAGCATGCATTCATATCAATCATTCATAATTAAGCAATTAAACAAACAATGCAAAGATAGAATGTGCTCAAGAACAATCACAAACACAAGGATGTATAGTGGTTCGACTACTTGTCTACTCCACTCCCGGTTCAAGTACTCAACCCCTTTGAGCACACCGGCATTCACTATCGGAGGTTTTTAAATGAGGTTCACCTCTCAACCTTTACACGGAGGTTTTATCGGTTCACCTCTCAACCGTATCCGGAGTTTTAGACAAAGGCTAACTCTCAACCTTATCGCACGTTTACTCCCGTGTCGGAGGCTCCCCCTTGGAGACTTAGTTTAGGCCCGGCTGACGGGCCAAGGAACGGCTAACGTCCCTAAGGCGAGTTGACAAACAAACTCTAAAATGGACTCTCAAATGAGACAACTTACTTGTCGGATGAGCCCCTTGTTTAGCGCCGTATTGGGTTGCTTGATCTCCGCTCTCCCGTGCTTCAATCAGCTTCCCTTTGCTCCCTCGATCGTGCCGCCGTTGCGTTGCCAATGCCTCAGCCACATTCGATCAAACACCTTGTATGCGATGCCTTGAAATGCCCAAGGTGCTAGGAGGATGGGTGAATCTCATACATGGGATGTGTAGGTTGTTCCAACTAGGAGATTCACCTAGAGAGTCTTCTAGAGGTCTTGGACAAAGGATATACCTATGTGGAATAGTGTCACACCTCTAGATTTGAGAGAGGAATCAAGTCATCTCTTGATAGCATTTGAATGCCCATACTTGTGTTTGAAACACAAGGGATATGACTTGAAAACCTCCTCTTTGAGGCCCCAAATGATGTACAAGATAAGTGTGGAATGGGCTCTCAAAAACTTCTCTCACTTTGCCCAAGAGTGGAGCCCCAAATATATAGAACAAGGGCTCCAACGGTCATAAAACGGGCAGAAAACGGCCTGTCCCGACCGGTCATGACCGGTCGGACTCCCCTGCTGAATGTAGACATCAAATGCACAGGGACAATACACTGGTCGACCGGTCATGACCGGTCGGCCCCCTTTGCTGGACAGCCAAGATGCCCCAGGCCGACCGGTCATGACCGGTCGGCGCCCTCTGCTGGATGAAGGAAATCCTCCAGGCCGACCGGTCATGACCGGTCGGCCATACTTGCTGGCCACCATGAATTGTAAACGGCCGACCGGTCATGACCGGTCGGCTGGCCATTGCATAAAGCAGCAAGGCTGCTGGCCGACCGGTCATGACCGGTCGGACCAGCCTGGTTCTCCCCTCATACAAGCTGCACTCTACTTCCATCAGCCTGTACATAAAGTCCTAGGAAAGGTTGATCAAATGGGACACCTAGGGCCTATCAATGATGCCTAAAGGGTTCTAAATATGGTCAAGGTCATCAAGGATACAAAGGGGATAGGTTTTGGTCGAGGTTAAGGCATCAAGGCATCTCATTTACCTGAATCTTCATTCTTGATGCGACTGGACGTCTTGAGTCCTCGGTCTTCGTCTTCTTTGGGCTCAACCGACTCTAGACATACTGACGTAAGTGATTGACAAACAAGGTGCACTAGTATGCCACGGAAAAGTGCACTAACAATCTCCCCCTTTGTCAATTACTTACAAAAACTTAACCTACCAAAACAGATTACATGTCCAAGATATTACAATGATAATGAATAAATTACAGGACTCTTGACATGCCTAAACTATGCTGCTCCGCTTCAGTTTGCTCCCCCACAACCTGTCAATCCCTGCATCACAAAACATAGCAAACTAGTTTTGGTGGGATTTGATCTTTCTCCCCCTTTTTGTTAGCAATTGACAAACTATTCTCTCCCCCTTAATGATATACCAAAGAAGTGAAGGTAAGAGGAGATAGTGTGTCGCAGTTATAACTATAAGCACATGCTAAAACGGAGAGTGTAGGGTGCATGAGTCATTAATACATGGAGCATGCTAAGAAACATGATTAACAAGAAGATATACTATCTAAGCATAGTTAACCATGTAATATAGGTCAAGGACATACATTTGCAATGAAGCACAAAGGGCTTATAGCCCAATCAACCAACCTCCCCTATTGGTATATCAAGACCAATACTAAGCAAGGATTAGCATACATGAAGCATAAAACTCAAGATGATTAGCTAATCTAAGCAAGGTGACAATCTAGCAAGCAAATGTATCAATAAAAGCAAGGCTAAATCATCAAAATCCGGGCGAATGAGGCTTGAATCCTCCGATTTGCCCATAACCACAGAAATGAGGCTGAGATCCTCAGATTTTCCAATAAACGCAAAACTAGCTACCCTCTCTAACCATGTTAAGTTTCTCTTTAGGATCTACCTCTAGGCAATTAAGCCCTTAAAGAGGAACCCGCTTTGATACCAATTGAAAGTGCGGTTTTCACCGCTAGATGAGATACTCGGAGATATGTCTATGGACCTAGAGGGGGGGTGAATAGGACCTTTTTAAAATTCTTTTCGCCTACTTATGCAATTCAACAAGTTTAAGCTAGGTAAGCAAGAACACCTTGGCTTTCAAGCCTTGGTGGGTCCAATCACAAGACTAGCAAGAGTTAAGCAATAACCAACCCTAGTCTAAGCATGCATAGGTAAGAAAATGATTCAACTAATTAAGCTACTAACCTATGCACCTTGTGTAGACTTATGAGATTGGATCAATGAGCTCAAGTCTACACAAGTAGTGAAGGTACATCTTGTGCAAGGATGCCTAAAAGGTGCCTAGCATGCATTCATATCAATCATTCATAATTAAGCAATTAAACAAACAATGCAAAGATAGAATGTGCTCAAGAACAATCACAAACACAAGGATGTATAGTGGTTCGACTACTTGTCTACTCCACTCCCGGTTCAAGTACTCAACCCCTTTGAGCACACCGGCATTCACTATCGGAGGTTTTTAAATGAGGTTCACCTCTCAACCTTTACACGGAGGTTTTATCGGTTCACCTCTCAACCGTATCCGGAGTTTTAGACAAAGGCTAACTCTCAACCTTATCGCACGTTTACTCCCGTGTCGGAGGCTCCCCCTTGGAGACTTAGTTTAGGCCCGGCTGACGGGCCAAGGAACGGCTAACGTCCCTAAGGCGAGTTGACAAACAAACTCTAAAATGGACTCTCAAATGAGACAACTTACTTGTCGGATGAGCCCCTTGTTTAGCGCCGTATTGGGTTGCTTGATCTCCGCTCTCCCGTGCTTCAATCAGCTTCCCTTTGCTCCCTCGATCGTGCCGCCGTTGCGTTGCCAATGCCTCAGCCACATTCGATCAAACACCTTGTATGCGATGCCTTGAAATGCCCAAGGTGCTAGGAGGATGGGTGAATCTCATACATGGGATGTGTAGGTTGTTCCAACTAGGAGATTCACCTAGAGAGTCTTCTAGAGGTCTTGGACAAAGGATATACCTATGTGGAATAGTGTCACACCTCTAGATTTGAGAGAGGAATCAAGTCATCTCTTGATAGCATTTGAATGCCCATACTTGTGTTTGAAACACAAGGGATATGACTTGAAAACCTCCTCTTTGAGGCCCCAAATGATGTACAAGATAAGTGTGGAATGGGCTCTCAAAAACTTCTCTCACTTTGCCCAAGAGTGGAGCCCCAAATATATAGAACAAGGGCTCCAACGGTCATAAAACGGGCAGAAAACGGCCTGTCCCGACCGGTCATGACCGGTCGGACTCCCCTGCTGAATGTAGACATCAAATGCACAGGGACAATACACTGGTCGACCGGTCATGACCGGTCGGCCCCCTTTGCTGGACAGCCAAGATGCCCCAGGCCGACCGGTCATGACCGGTCGGCGCCCTCTGCTGGATGAAGGAAATCCTCCAGGCCGACCGGTCATGACCGGTCGGCCATACTTGCTGGCCACCATGAATTGTAAACGGCCGACCGGTCATGACCGGTCGGCTGGCCATTGCATAAAGCAGCAAGGCTGCTGGCCGACCGGTCATGACCGGTCGGACCAGCCTGGTTCTCCCCTCATACAAGCTGCACTCTACTTCCATCAGCCTGTACATAAAGTCCTAGGAAAGGTTGATCAAATGGGACACCTAGGGCCTATCAATGATGCCTAAAGGGTTCTAAATATGGTCAAGGTCATCAAGGATACAAAGGGGATAGGTTTTGGTCGAGGTTAAGGCATCAAGGCATCTCATTTACCTGAATCTTCATTCTTGATGCGACTGGACGTCTTGAGTCCTCGGTCTTCGTCTTCTTTGGGCTCAACCGACTCTAGACATACTGACGTAAGTGATTGACAAACAAGGTGCACTAGTATGCCACGGAAAAGTGCACTAACAATCTCCCCCTTTGTCAATTACTTACAAAAACTTAACCTACCAAAACAGATTACATGTCCAAGATATTACAATGATAATGAATAAATTACAGGACTCTTGACATGCCTAAACTATGCTGCTCCGCTTCAGTTTGCTCCCCCACAACCTGTCAATCCCTGCATCACAAAACATAGCAAACTAGTTTTGGTGGGATTTGATCTTTCTCCCCCTTTTTGTTAGCAATTGACAAACTATTCTCTCCCCCTTAATGATATACCAAAGAAGTGAAGGTAAGAGGAGATAGTGTGTCGCAGTTATAACTATAAGCACATGCTAAAACGGAGAGTGTAGGGTGCATGAGTCATTAATACATGGAGCATGCTAAGAAACATGATTAACAAGAAGATATACTATCTAAGCATAGTTAACCATGTAATATAGGTCAAGGACATACATTTGCAATGAAGCACAAAGGGCTTATAGCCCAATCAACCAACCTCCCCTATTGGTATATCAAGACCAATACTAAGCAAGGATTAGCATACATGAAGCATAAAACTCAAGATGATTAGCTAATCTAAGCAAGGTGACAATCTAGCAAGCAAATGTATCAATAAAAGCAAGGCTAAATCATCAAAATCCGGGCGAATGAGGCTTGAATCCTCCGATTTGCCCATAACCACAGAAATGAGGCTGAGATCCTCAGATTTTCCAATAAACGCAAAACTAGCTACCCTCTCTAACCATGTTAAGTTTCTCTTTAGGATCTACCTCTAGGCAATTAAGCCCTTAAAGAGGAACCCGCTTTGATACCAATTGAAAGTGCGGTTTTCACCGCTAGATGAGATACTCGGAGATATGTCTATGGACCTAGAGGGGGGGTGAATAGGACCTTTTTAAAATTCTTTTCGCCTACTTATGCAATTCAACAAGTTTAAGCTAGGTAAGCAAGAACACCTTGGCTTTCAAGCCTTGGTGGGTCCAATCACAAGACTAGCAAGAGTTAAGCAATAACCAACCCTAGTCTAAGCATGCATAGGTAAGAAAATGATTCAACTAATTAAGCTACTAACCTATGCACCTTGTGTAGACTTATGAGATTGGATCAATGAGCTCAAGTCTACACAAGTAGTGAAGGTACATCTTGTGCAAGGATGCCTAAAAGGTGCCTAGCATGCATTCATATCAATCATTCATAATTAAGCAATTAAACAAACAATGCAAAGATAGAATGTGCTCAAGAACAATCACAAACACAAGGATGTATAGTGGTTCGACTACTTGTCTACTCCACTCCCGGTTCAAGTACTCAACCCCTTTGAGCACACCGGCATTCACTATCGGAGGTTTTTAAATGAGGTTCACCTCTCAACCTTTACACGGAGGTTTTATCGGTTCACCTCTCAACCGTATCCGGAGTTTTAGACAAAGGCTAACTCTCAACCTTATCGCACGTTTACTCCCGTGTCGGAGGCTCCCCCTTGGAGACTTAGTTTAGGCCCGGCTGACGGGCCAAGGAACGGCTAACGTCCCTAAGGCGAGTTGACAAACAAACTCTAAAATGGACTCTCAAATGAGACAACTTACTTGTCGGATGAGCCCCTTGTTTAGCGCCGTATTGGGTTGCTTGATCTCCGCTCTCCCGTGCTTCAATCAGCTTCCCTTTGCTCCCTCGATCGTGCCGCCGTTGCGTTGCCAATGCCTCAGCCACATTCGATCAAACACCTTGTATGCGATGCCTTGAAATGCCCAAGGTGCTAGGAGGATGGGTGAATCTCATACATGGGATGTGTAGGTTGTTCCAACTAGGAGATTCACCTAGAGAGTCTTCTAGAGGTCTTGGACAAAGGATATACCTATGTGGAATAGTGTCACACCTCTAGATTTGAGAGAGGAATCAAGTCATCTCTTGATAGCATTTGAATGCCCATACTTGTGTTTGAAACACAAGGGATATGACTTGAAAACCTCCTCTTTGAGGCCCCAAATGATGTACAAGATAAGTGTGGAATGGGCTCTCAAAAACTTCTCTCACTTTGCCCAAGAGTGGAGCCCCAAATATATAGAAAAAGGGCTCCAACGGTCATAAAACGGGCAGAAAACGGCCTGTCCCGACCGGTCATGACCGGTCGGACTCCCCTGCTGAATGTAGACATCAAATGCACAGGGACAATACACTGGCCGACCGGTCATGACCGGTCGGCCCCCTTTGCTGGACAGCCAAGATGCCCCAGGCCGACCGGTCATGACCGGTCGGCGCCCTCTGCTGGATGAAGGAAATCCTCCAGGCCGACCGGTCATGACCGGTCGGCCATACTTGCTGGCCACCATGAATTGTAAACGGCCGACCGGTCATGACCGGTCGGCTGGCCATTGCATAAAGCAGCAAGGCTGCTGGCCGACCGGTCATGACCGGTCGGACCAGCCTGGTTCTCCCCTCATACAAGCTGCACTCTACTTCCATCAGCCTGTACATAAAGTCCTAGGAAAGGTTGATCAAATGGGACACCTAGGGCCTATCAATGATGCCTAAAGGGTTCTAAATATGGTCAAGGTCATCAAGGATACAAAGGGGATAGGTTTTGGTCGAGGTTAAGGCATCAAGGCATCTCATTTACCTGAATCTTCATTCTTGATGCGACTGGACGTCTTGAGTCCTCGGTCTTCGTCTTCTTTGGGCTCAACCGACTCTAGACATACTGACGTAAGTGATTGACAAACAAGGTGCACTAGTATGCCACGGAAAAGTGCACTAACAAGGGTTCCTTGCTTCGTCGTGGCAGGAGCTCTTACAAATGGCCATCAATATTCTTTAGCACCGCCGGTGTTATGCAGTCTATATAGGGCTTTCGGCAATATTGTTAGTAGCAAAGACAATCCGAGCGAGGGATGAACGTGGCTTATTGCCCATGACATTTTTTCTGCGGGTGGTTGGGCATATATTTCCCGTGGACATATGGAATAGATCTCTTTCAGTATCTCCACACCGATCATGCACCTCTTTATCACTACAAAAAAGTTGAGATGATAGCGCAGTCATTTGATTAGATAGCTTCAAAAATCGACAGTTGGGTGGATATTTGCTTCTACCACTTTCCTGTTTCTAATGTCGAAGAGGATTAAGAAGTCGTCGACGATGAGCGTTCTGCGAATAATCTTAATAGGGAGTTTTTGGTGTCTATTCGCACTACTTTACTTTCATTGCGCGAAGGAATAGAGTTCTAAGGGGAGCCTTATTACCCCAGCCGGTTTGCCAGGCAATTCAGATATGATCAGGGTGTTCCGATATGTTACCGGATGTAACCAAAGTAGAACGGGCGTACAACACCAGTCCTGCTCACTGGGAGTGGATATGGCATCAACTTCTAATGATGCAAACGACGCGAGGTTCATGCTTCCTAGCCTTTATCGAAAGACTGGCGGTCCTTATGGCTAGCTGAGATGGTGGGTGCATCAGTATGCTCTGATCCGGAAGAACAACTCTATTAATGATCCAATCTACATTCCTTCTCCGAGGCTGACATAGGTCCTCGCTGATGGATTGGGTTATTTTAGAGAGCAGGCTGAAGCACATCTGTCGTCAAGTATTAGGCATAAGACTTCTCTAAGTGTGTCAATTGACAGTCGTAAGGAGGATACGGCATTGGACGGCTGATGTACTTTCGGAGTACCTTTGGTGAGATGGTCACGAGAATCTGGGTTCACACGTCTTCTGGTGGTTGAAGTTGATAAGGATGACAATCGATTAATTAGTGAAGAGGACCCAACGATGACTGAGCTGACGAATGAAATATCAGACCATTTCGGTGTGAGAGAGCAGGTTGGGCATATTGGAGAAGATAATCTGCAAGGGACCACTATGTCGGTGAATGACATAACTGTGTTCGTGGCCTCTGGTGCTTCTTATGTTAAGGATATGGTGGAGGTGTCAACGTCGACTGAGGTAATTAATGCTGATAGTAACGTTATTGAATCTTCGGTCATGACTTCGAAGCTACCGACTAAGATCGTTGAGTTATTCGTTGACACGACAGCATACGTTACGGGTCCCTTAGAACCTGTTGCTAACTCATCTCTGGCCCCTAGTAGCGCTTTTTTATAACTTCTTGATATATTCTTTTTTTTTTTTTTTTACATTTATCATTTCATAATATGCTCACCATGTTTCTTCGCCGCAGTTATTGTTAATCCTGGTGCTGTTGTTCATGGAGCGTTCGATGTTCCTTGTTTCTATCTTTTGGACTGTTTCGGGTAGAGCATATTGAGGGGTTTGTTATCGAGTATATTAAAAAACTAGCTAATCCATATGAATGGCATATGTTGGGTGCTGGAATGAAAGTGTTTGAGGCTTGCGTTGGAGTGTAGGACCTAATGCACTCGTGATTTTCGATTATATTTCTTCATTTGAAAGCTCCGTCACGAGGGCAGTGGCTGTTGAATATGTCGAGCCAGACCCTGTTATTGAAGGGAAACGGAAGATTGCGGATTCTCTAAGACTTGTAGTAGAGCATCATATGTAGTCAACGATGAATGCACGAGCGTCTTTTCAAAGTAATAAGACACAACATAGGGGGTGCCTGGATCGTCTGGCTGAAATCGATGTTGAGATTAAGTACTTGTAGGCGGAGAAAATAGTTGTGGGCTTCGAGGCTGCTCGTCTTGAGTCGGTAGTTGCTCTGGATCAAATAACTATTATAAGGCATGAAAGTGAGAGCGAAGCAGCGCATAAGCAGCTAGAAGATTTGACCACTGAGCTCCATAATGTTCCCGATCCTGCGTTGGTATTATCCGAGGCAAAGTTGGCGATGGAAGCTGCTAGGGTGGCTGTGACCAGGTTGATATCAGGATGTCTAGAGAAGCTGTAATCTTTGCTTTTGATATTCTTCTTGTAATTTTTTTATATATAAAAATGATCATGAGGCTTCATCTTGACTAGATTTCATAATCATTATAAACGATGTAAGGGATCCTTACTTTTGACCATTCATGTATACAATACTGAAAGATGTTAACCATACTTTTGTTAATGAAATGACAATGGCAATTACCTTTCTATTGTGTGATATTGTGCAATGGGTGTTGGAATGCTTTGCAATACAACTTAATAGCATTCATAACTATACTGAATGGTGATATTAAATATATTGTGATAATTAATGCAGGATGAAATGAAGAGAGTGATACTTCCCTTTGTCGTCGATCTCGAGATGTATTGAGTTTTCAGATCTGGGATATGCTCGCGTCGTAAGCGAATATTTTCTGGCCTGCCCCCAGTCATTTCTTCCTGCAAACTTGAGTTCCTTGTTATATAATAGGGCTTGCCCCCAGTCGTCTTCTTCTATAAGCCTGAGTTTCTCATTATATATATTGGGGCTTGCCCTCGGTGTATTTAGCTCTTCATTTTGCGCTACCATCTCCTTCTGATTAAAGAAGTCTTGTGCTTTAGAAATCCACATAGAATACCCTTCTAATTATTATCTTTAATTGCATATTCTTGTTGCAGAATTATTCACAAGAGAAAGTCGCCGATATTCTCAAAGTAAAGTGATACATAATAGAATGCCCTAATCATCTTCATATAAAGCCATATATATGTATATAAGAGATTCCTGGTTCTGACTTATCCTCATATAGAGTAGAAGAATATCACAATAATGATGGGGAGATTCGCTATAAAATATGAATGCCGAATATATAGGGAGACGTTCTGATCATCTTCATATAAGACCAAGTGCGTATGTATAAAAGATTGATAATAATGGAATATCCCGGTCATCTTCATATAGAACCCTATGTATAAGAGACCATCATCCCTGGATTGCTTTCTTAGGTTTTTTTTTTTATGGAATGCTTTCTTCTCTCTTTATATAAGGCCATATATATAAAAGATCGATGACTCTTAATTGCTCTCATATAGAGTAGAAGAATGTCAGAATGTCATAATGATAACAAGAAGACCATGATGAAATAATAATATGAAGACATTGCATCTCATGCGAATCTTCTATAAAACTCCATCCTCTTATCAGACTGGATTGATCTGAAAATTTCTAGAGGGATCTGGTGAAGTTTAATCTCATATCCGGGAGGCTGTACGGTTCAGTTTATCATCGTAACATAGAGGTTGGATGGTTCAGTTTATCCTTGTAACCTATAGGTTGTATGGTTCAGTTTATCCTCATAACCTGGAGGTTGTATGCTTCAGTTTATCCTTGTAACCTGGAGGTTATATGGTTCAGTTTTTCCTCGTAACCTGGAGGTTATATGGTTCAGTTTATTCTCGTAACCTAGAGGTTGTAAGCGAGAATATCTTGGGAATATTTTGAGAATCTTTTGGCTTAGTTTAGACCAATAGCCAAGGGTATTATTTATGCCTAAGAAGAGTTCAGCGATTTTGTGCTCATACAGAGTTGGACGAGATTTGGGCTTATGCATAGTTCAGCGATTTTGTGGTCATACAGAGTTGGATGAGGTTTGTGCTTATGCACAGTTCAGCGACTTTGTGCCTATACAGAGTTCGGAGAGGTTTGCACTTATGTAGAGTTCAACGACTTTGTACCTATACAGAGTTTGATGAGGTTTGCGCTTATGTAGAGTTCGGCGACTTTGTGCCTATACAGAGTTCGGTGAGGTTTGTGTTGTCTTCAGCATGGTTGGGAAATCAATAGCGGTGAAGGAGAACTCTGGCCTGGGCGACACAGTGATTCTACTGATATTGTGGATTTCATCCCTGTAGACTGGCTTCCACTGTTTCTTGGCGTTGACCTGTGCCTTCACTGTCTTCATTCCGACTGAAGTTACTTTCCTGTCTTCAGTCTTCTTCGATGGTCTACGCCTCTAAACACTTGCCAGCCGGCTTTAGGGATCACTGCTTTTGTCACTGCGAGGTGAGGGAAGTAGAACCCTCCGGACACTAGGAAGATTATCGTAGTTGCCATTGTAGTTTTGATGATTGATTCTTTTCTGTTTCTCTCTCTCTCTGTCTCTCTCTCTCTCTCTCTGCATAGTCATACACGCATTAGAGTATTCCACATTTTTTAAAAGGAGAGGAGGTGCGACCTTACTAATCGCAATACGGCTCAATAATAGACAGAATGTACAAGCATGAATCATATGCATGCCACAAGAAGTTTAAAAGTTCTTTTTTAGAAAACTTTCCATAATTTGGAAATTCTTTTGCCTTAAAGATGAATGGAAGAACGTTCCCGTTGAGAGTCACCAGTTTGGCGCCCGTGAAGGCGTTGAGCATTTCTCCTTGCGGTAACCTTTCATAAAAGCAAAACATGGTTAAACTTGTTCAGATTCTTCTATTTATCAATCAATTAGTGGGAATTTTATGTGAACACTTTTTATGTTTGGGGAGTTTTAGATTTCAACTTGTATCACCTAGTTTTTCTGAATTTTGTACTTGTATGTCTTGGAGTTTAAGAAGCATAGTTTTTAAAAGAGAGTTGGGTTTTGGAAAGTTGAATTTGTTTCACACATGTTTTGTTGGGGATTAGCAAAATGCTGGTTGGGGTGTGTGTTGAGCTCTGAATTGTGCATAATCTAACCCCAATTCATCACACATAATGCATGACTTTTATGTTTAAAGACTTATCTAATGTATGCTTTTGTAATTGTAGGAGAGAGAGAGAGAGAGAGAGTTCACCAAATTGATGATAAAAGACATTCCTAATACATGTTGAAGATCAAAGGAAGAAACACTACAAGAAAAATGACTTTCCCCGACGGCCGAAAATGACCGGCAAAATCCTTTGCCAACGGTTTTCAGCAGTCGGACGGGCCGTCGCCAAAGGGGGCGTCGGCGTTACTTCCCGACGGTCCTTCGGCCGTCGGAAATTCCGACAGTTAATAGCCGTCGCAAATTCCGACGGCGTTATATAAGTCGATCGTTGGAAATACCGACCGTTAAGTGCCGTCGCAAATTCCGACGGCGTTAAGCCGCTGTTAGACCGTCGGAAATCCCGACCGTTAATAACTGTCACAAATTCTTTGGTATATAAAAAAAAAAGTTGTCAACGTTTGAGCATGCCCACAACAGCAAATAGTTGGCACTCTCATGAATTGACGGTCAACATTATAAGACGTGCTCGGGAAAATAAATGCCAAGCAATAATTTTTCTGAGCACGTTCGTCTCCTAACATCAACAATTGATTCATAAGAGGCTGCACGCTTGCTATCTGCTGTTGTGGCCATTAGCTGAAACATCGATGACTCAGTTATTGAAAACCTACAGGTGAAAATGAAAATGAATAAGCATGACATGAAAGCAAATTTATAAGGAGATGAATAGAAACTTCCTAAGCAGTAGATGAATCCTTCACCATATGATAACGAAGTGAAGTTAAAAGGTGAAAAATATAAATCAGCAATAATATGGATAAAGAAAATTAAATGTGAACCAAATAAATATTCAAAATGCTTAGCGAGTAAACTCTAGAACCACAAACGATAAGTTATACTCCCAGCTTACCATAAGGAAAATAAAAAAATAAATAAGGGAAAAAATCAATCACTAAATCTAAGATTTTGGCAGACAAGGAAAAAAAAAAACGGCCATCCTTTATAGCCATACAAT
Organism: Liriodendron chinense; assembly: GCA_003013855.2. Taxonomy (NCBI): domain Eukaryota; kingdom Viridiplantae; phylum Streptophyta; class Magnoliopsida; order Magnoliales; family Magnoliaceae; genus Liriodendron; species Liriodendron chinense. The sequence continues at coordinate 5,083,705 of ML058508.1, read as the reverse complement.
ACAATTGAGATATCTACACCACCATTAGTTCATAAAAGTTCTAGAAGTATGGACAATTGGTTCACATGAGACAGCAGACACAACCATTAGTTCATATAAAAGTTCTGAAAGTATGGACCGTGAGTTACACAAAACAAGCTAAGACAAGATATCGTACCTATGTTGGCCAGGAGGTCACGCAGACAAACACAAAAGCAAACCCAGATGAAAGCTTACAATTGAGTTATTCTCATTGTTAGATACTGACTGAGAATAACTCAAGTGTAAACCTTCGTTTGAGCACCTATCAGTTGAATCCTGGTCTTTCCCTGGACAATCTTGCCATTGGAAGAAATTACAAGCACCCTAGCCTGGAGAAGAGAGAGAGAGAGAGAGAGAGAGAGAGAGAGAGAGAGAGAGAGAGAGAGAGAGAGAGACTTCTAAAAGAAAACAATTAAGATGTTTCTAGTGATTTAGCATCGTGCCATAAAAGAAAACATCTTGTTGGTGGTGCTCCTCCTTGCCAAATGACATCTCAAAATGATGTATCACCATGGGCCCCAAATTGTAATGAAATTGTCAGCAATCAATATCCATTTTGATTTTCATGCACAAACAGGTGCTAATGTAGCTGCTTGGGTAGACGTGCTAACATACAAGTACACCACCCCAAATTTTAATAATTAACCATTAAAGAATCAACAAGGAAACAAGCATATACTTAAAAAGTCTTTTCATGAGTAACAAGTATACTTAAAAATTAAAAGTTTTTTCACAAGGAACCAGAGTACTTAAAAATCACAAATGAAATTAAAAGAACAACTTGAAAAGTTCAAAGTGAGATTTTTATGCCTGTATGGGACCCAAATGAAAGAAACTAAATTTTGAAACTTTCATCCATAAGAATATAGTATAAAATTACTAAAGAACTGTCGTAAAAAGGGGCAATAGCATGTGAGGAATGATCATGTACAACTGGTTGTATGCTACAACCCATTTGTCTGGCCTCCTGAATTTCTATTAACAAGTTTTTCCCTTGAAAAATATCATATATTTTCTCAAGGAATGATGACTTACAGCCAATTGTAGGTAAACTAAACATAAAGCCATCACACATGGCAACATGTCAGGTGTGTATATTATGCAAGCCGTGCACAAGGTGGGCCCCACCATGAAGACACCTGGCCACAATTAAAAAATGAGTTAACCACAATTTTTAAATCTCTAATTACGCATTAAGGATCATAATTGTTAGTTATCAAGATTATTTGTAACCCTTACCCAAAAGAAATACGACCTCTAATACATGAATAGAGATTAACTAAAATCAGATGAGCTCATTTTTTAAAAGGCATCCAAACAGGCCCTCTACATTATAGAAGTCAAATTGTAGTCCACCACTAGGGCCATGTGGACCATTGCAAGACACATTTAGCAGGTAGAGCCAACCATGGATAGGCCAATAGAAACAACGTTTGGTGTGGTGATGGGCGTTGGTTTTTGTCCCTCCTACCCATGGATGGACAGGATTGTCAGTTTTATCTCATATTTTACCCATGGCCTAATTCATGGTGGGACCTACCTCTTGGACGGTTTTGATCATCCATACATTTAGCCCAAGTACCATAAGATTGCACTATGTAAGGCACAAGACTGGGCCTCTTAACAAATGGCAATCTAATTAAGCTATGATGAGATAGCTTTCAATACAACCCATCCTTCGGGCTTTACATGCTACCAACTCCACGTAGCACAGTACTACCAAGTCCAATAAAAAAATGCACATATAAGTTGCAGAAGCTTTTTTAGTGTAAGCCCATTCAAAAAAAAAGTGCAAACCCATTCGATTCATCCATACAGATAGACAGTGCATTTTGAAGACTCCTCACATTTGCTGTACTGGACTAAGCAATGTGAACTGCTTTCAAGCCAGCTTCACATACTCAAGCATTGTCCACAACCCCACCTATCACATTTACCGTACTGCATCCAAATAATGCAAACTGTTGTCTAATTAGCTTCACACACTCGAGCATTGACTGAAAATGATTGAAAATGAATGAAAATACGATGATTAAAAATGATTTCCATGGAAGCATATTGTCAAGTTTTGGAAATGGGGGATTTGTGGAATCATTGATCATTTCTCCAAATAAACCCAAATTTTTAAGTCCTCTTAAGACAAGGGATGGATTTTAAACCAACATAGAGACAGAGAGAGAGCCCAAGTAACAGGAAACTAAATTAAATATGCAAAAACAAGAGAATTTTTAGCATTTCTCAAGCACCCATTAAAATACACAAAAATAAGAGGAAAAACATGCATATGATCCACTTTATGATAACTGAAAATAGAAATAAAAAAAGAGAGACAATACTGAATACCCAAGTGCCCAAAATCAGAACCAGAGTTGAACAAGAGAAAATACAGAATACCCAAGTGTTGCGGGTGGATGATGGGTTTGGTTGTTGATGATGAGGGACGGGCAGCCTCTTGTGATGGTAGCTATTGTAGATGGAGGTTGGGCGGCCGTACACTGGGATGAGATTCACTGCTACTAGAGATGGAGAAGACTTTGGACAACGGCAGTGTTCGCTTCCCCAAGTGTACGGTTGCGATGTAGTAATAATCTCGGTAAGACCGAGGTCGATCCACAGGGACTTATGTAGGAATTCACAAATACTTCCAATAGTTTCTATTGAAAAGCTAACAACCAGATTTGAGAAGATTGATGTAAGTAGTAACTTTGAACTAAACTGAAGATAAACAATTAATAAAAAGGCACTAGGGGTTCAAGGATCCACTTGTAGCAATCCTTGATGCTCAATTCGCTGTGGTTTCTCTCTTTCTCAACTAGAATTGAAATTAAGATCTATCTAGTCGGATGATAGAGCAGTTAATACAAACAATCGGCCATATATAAGATCAATGTATATGATTCACTCAATGCAAGCTAGGACGAGCATACTCAATTGCATAGGTCAGTCCCAATTCCAATAGACTAAGTTCACAATCATAACCATCATTAAATCCTGTCACAAGACAAAACTAGATCATGATTTGAACTTGATTCAAATCACATACACAGTCCCATATGTTTACGTCGAATTTTGTAACTGGATCCACCGGACGTTCACCTTCCCTTCAAGCTTTTGGATTTCCTCTTCGGACCTGAAAAGGGACAGAAAGCAACTAAGGGTGGCCGGTATCCAGCCGTTAGCCCTCCGATGCTTAAGTCAGATAGGGTGAAGACATAAAACAGCCAATCACCGGAGGTAAAGATTGAATATTGTGTACCTGTATCTTTAATGGAGTCATCTTTATATAGATCTGAAGTGGTTCAGTCTGTTACGTAAGATACCAAGATCCTGCTGATTTCGTGGGATAAGGTTCTTATCCTGCTTATCCTTAGATAGATGAGTGATCTAATCCAATTACTCATCTGATCAGTTACCTTTCTTTATAGCAATTCCTTGGGACTCGGAACCATAGAAGAAGATAAGCCCAAAATCGGCCTATACGGGCTGCTGGTACTGAAGGCTAAGGGGTGTCATCGCTGATTTATCAGGATGCTATTCGCATGCAGGAAGATGCTCACGAGACCAAGTGCTTACTCATTGAGATGCGACACCTTTCAATGACTCGTGATAAGGACTGCTCGCAGGTAAAAAACAACTTCTCTCGCCTTTCAATATTCGACTATCGACTGCAAGGGCTCGAAGACTTGGTAACCGTGCGTCGCTTTTCCTAATATGCGAGCCGTGAGTAGGCGTTCTCGATAGTAGAATAAAGGTGCTCGCGGGATCGGAGCATCATCAGAATATACGAGTCGCGAACAGACGTTCTCGATAGTCGAATAAAGGTGCTCGCGGGAGCGGAGCATCATCAGAATATACGAGTCGCGAACAGACGTTCTCGATAGTCGCGGGATCTGGACATCATGAAGATAATAAGAAGCCTCGAGCAGATGATCTCCGCTATTTTTTACTATAACAGATGCCCCCCAAGTCCTTACCGCCAAGAATTCTAAGGGAAGGACTTATTCACTATCACACGTAACCGCCCGCTACCTTCATCGAGAATGAAACCGTACATGATTGGGCTGGAATTAATGAGCGCCAGCCTCTCGCAGTCTTTCCGCAGACAGGAAATGAAGAGACGCTCGCCACGTGTCCAGGGAGTTAATGGGCGTGCCTGCTCGACTGCCGTGCCGAAGGAGAGGCTGCCACGTTTCACCAGATGCGGCGGAATGATTGCCTATAAATATATGGAGTCCGCCATATCTCTGGTTTCCTACAGAAGCTTTTCGAATGAAGAAAGAATTTCTCCCGTCATTTTCCTCTCCAACTTCTTCCTTCGGTGTTCCCTCTTCTTCCTTCGGTGTTCCTTCTTCTTCCTTTCTTTCGTACTTGGGTACATTTCCTTTTTCCTCTTTTTCTTCTTTAACCTTCTCATGGCTGGAACCTCTGACAAGACCACCGTCCCCCTGGGTGATGCTACACCGGAATCCTCTGCCTCTAGTAATGCGAGGGTTCCGGCAGGCAGATACACGGCATCCGGATATCCTTCTATTTTATCGAAGGGCCGGCTGGTTGAGTTACGGGAGAGATATCTGATCCCCGACTCAATCATTCTCTGGTTGCTCGGTGACGGAGAGACACCAGACTCTCCTCCCCCAGGATGCGTGCCTTTTTATGAGTATCAGCGCATCCTGGGGGTACGCCTTCCTCTCCATCCCTTCATACGTGACGTTCTCCGATGTTATAAGATTGCCCCGGGCAACTCATCGTGAATGGATGGAGGGTAGTTCTAAGCTCCTTTGCCCTCTGGGATCAGGCCGGCAACGGGGAGCTCACAGCTGAAGAGTTCCTCCGTATGTTCCGTCTGAAGAAGGCGCCCTCCAGCGAAGGCTGGTACTACCTGTGCTACTAGCACCGGGATAACTTCGTGTTGGGGAAACCCTCCTCGAACTATCCCGGCTGGAGGAAACGGTGGTTCTATGCTTCCGGTAACTGGGAGTCTGCTTCCTCCAGGGGTCCAGGGGTGACCCGTTTTTTCTGTGAAGGTAGGCACAGTCCCACATTGTGCTGTTTCTCCAATTAAGATTTTAGGGTTTTATTCGTTTTTTTTTTTTTTTGACCTCTGTTTGTGCTCGCAGGTATCCCGGCCTTGAACAAACCAAATTTGAAGGGAGGGATTAACGAGAAGATAGTGAGAGTATACAAGTTGCCTGTTGGTGATAGGCACATCGAGGCCTGCTTGTCCTCCTCGCGACTCGCAGCAGCGTGATTAATATCCGGCGAAGAAGTCGTGATGACAAAGGCTGGAGAAAAGAGGGGTTTGTTGCCTCGACTCAGAGGCACAAACTCCAAGAGGCAGAAGAAAACACCTGCCGGACCATCTCAACCAACTGCCCGACCAGCGAGCACTGGTGGGGGCGCCAGTTACTCCTGCTCCTGTCATTCCTTCGCTGGTGGTCGCACCCGGACCACCAGTAATTAACATCGCAGACAATTCCCCGAGGGATGACGGGGCAGGATCCAGCTGCCCCCCAGCCGAGGAAACTCACGAGGAGGAAGGAAATCGGGAGTTGGCTCCTGCTCGCGAGGTGGCTCCTGCGAGCGAAGTAGCACCAGCTCGCGAGTCGGCTCCTGCCGCTCCTGTCGCGAGCACAACAGCGCTGGTCGTTGCCCAGCCATCCGGCAGTGGGTCCTTCATGATCCCGCGCCATCTCCACCCCATCTGCAAATTCCTCTTCGACAACATCTCCCCCCAGACTTTCGACACCCTTCCGGAACCGAGCCCTGAAACCCTCTTCCTCGAAGCGGGGGTAAGGATGGTCCAGGTATGACCTCGCTGATATTTGTTTACTTCAATATTTTTGGGCTCTCAAGTATTTTTTTCACACGTTTTCTTTTCCATTTTGCAGGGCTTGGATCTCATCTTGCGGACGAAGCGTGATATCGTCGCTGCTCGTCGCGTGATCGATGAGGCAGAAGGGAAGAGGATCGCCTTGGAGAAGGCGGTCCAAGGAAGGGATCAGCTCCTCAAGTCCCGTGAGGCAGTGATCTCGAAAAGAGATGAGGAGAAGAAGATCCTCATCGAAAAAGTCCAAGTCCTGACCGATAGGTACCAGGCTCTAGACTCCAACTTCGCCAAGCTCGAGGAGTTGAAGGAGAAGGCAGAGAAAGAGAGGGAGATCTTCTGTCAAGACAAGATCTCGCTGGAGGAGCGGCTCGCACAGGCCAAGTCGCAGCTCAAGGAAGTTAGCGAAAGCTTGGAGAAGGAGCGCTCCACTCTCGTGCAGCTCAAGGATGACTCGATCCACTGGGACGAGGAGAGAGTCGCCTTGGTTAAGATGCTCTCTGAGGAAGGGGCTCGGGCAATCTCCGAGTTTTGAACCTCGCAGCTATATGACGAGGAAAGATACGAGTCATAGATGCTGGTCGCGACTTCGTACTACGAGTAGTGCAACGGATGTCTCCGTCTTTTGACATGGGGGAATTCGGTCGAGTCGCGACCATCATAGCTGCAGAGGAGCAAGCTGCGGCCGAGAATGAGGTGACCGAAGCCACTCGGGCTGGAGGGGTTCCAGAAACGGGCCCTGAAGTCGAGAGCGCGGCTCCTCCAAGAGATTGATATTTTTCTTTTTCTCTCTCCTGTACTTAAGAGCAAATTTTGTAACAATTGATTATTAATGATGTTATAGGCAAAATGGTGGAGATAAGATTTCACGTGGAAATGTCCATTCGACTCTCGAGATCATCTGATCGAGAGTCGAATACTGGACAAGTGCGGGACGCCCATTCGACTCTCGAGATCATCTGATCGAGAGTCGAATATTGGACAAGTGCGGGACGCCCATTCGACTCTCGAGATCATCTGATCGAGAGTCGAATATTGGACAAGTGCGGGACGCCCATTCGACTCTCGAGATCATCTGGTCAGGAGTCATGGATGGTCAAATACGGAAAACTAGATTCGCGAGCAGAACCTCTTGCAAGTCGTTGAAAGACGTTACATCTAAGTGCATGCTTGGGCTCGCGACCACCTTTTAATATGCGAGCAGCTTTTCTGTGGAAATCTCTTAGCCTTCAGTACAAGCACCCGATTCTCGTCGAACAGTTTGTCCGATCCCTCTGCGACACTAAGCAGGGCCATATCCAGTTCGGTGGTCCCCAGCTACGGGCGTCTCCTTCCTTTTCGGAGGTTATGACTACAGCTACGAGCGTCTCCTTCCTTTTCGGGCGTCTCCTTCCTTTTCGGAGGTTATGACTACAGCTACGAGCGTCTCCTTCCTTTTCGGGCGTCTCCTTCCTTTTCGGAGGTTATGATTCCAACTACGGCTTCCAGCCGGATTTCAAGGGATTGCTATTAAGGTGCGTGATTGTTGAAATAAATCATTGGGTTGGATGCTGACTCAAAAGATAGGATCTTATCCCACGAAATCAGCGGATTCTCAGTATCGTATGCGACATCAACGGGATTTCAATATCTCACGTAACAAATTGGATTGCCTCAGATCTATATAAAGGGGTGGCTCCATTAAGAGCAGGTACGCACACATTATTCAAGCTTGGTCCCGTTTTGCTTGGCTTCTCTTCTTGCTGTGGCCTAACTTAAGCATCGGAGGGCTAACGGCTGATCTCCAGCCACCCTTATTTGCTGTCTTGCTTCAGGTCTGGTGGTGGAAATCCCTGCTGGAGCGAAGGAGAAAAGCCGGAGGATCTCATTACAAAATTTGACATTAACAGTTTGGCGCCGTCTGTGGGAACGACTTGATCACCAAAATCAATCGTGTTAACCACCGATCAAAATCCTTCGGTGATGCCTCCTAAAAAGACTGTTCATCCTTCAACTTCGAGGCAGGCACCACCTCCGCCCGGTGAGACGGAATCCACACCTGCCCTCCCACCTGTTCCGACGGATATCCCTCAAGGAGCCCCAAATATGCCATCAACAAATCCATTATTGGAGGCCTCTGGAAATCAGGATGATATCCTACGATTCCTCGGGAACACTCTCCTAACTTTAAACGCCGGAGTTCAGGCACTGTCAAATCGGCTTGATCAGCACTTCCCTGAACCGCAAAGACAACCCTCCGAAGGGTTACCACCGCCACCCATACCAGTTGCTTCCAGACATTCTATGGATGAACCACAGGTCCCACCACTTGGAGGCCATCCCCCTGTGCCGTCTCCGTATTCTATACATTCCAGTTCATCTCGACAACCTCAACCGCAAGGCTCCACCGCTGAAACGTCTAGCTATACCTTGCCATGGGAAGGAGATCTCAAAAGAATCCAAGATCGTTTTGATGTCATGGAGAAGTGATACCAGGCAAATCGGCCATCTGCTGTGATGGCGGCAATACATCAATCTGAATCTCCCTTCACAAGCGAGGTCATGGAAGCCCCGTTGCCCAGAAAGTATCGAACGCCTGTTATCGCTCCGTATACAGGTATTGGCGATCCTCTGGAACATTTGGAAACATATAGGTCCCTCATGGAGTTGGAGGGACATGGTTCAGAAATCATGTGTAGGGCTTTTCCCCTTACATTGAAGGAAGCGGCTCGTACGTGGTTTCGGGGGTTAAAGCCTCTTTCCATCAGTTCCTTTTCCCAATTATCGGAGATATTTCTTTCTCAATTCATGGGAAGTATTCGCATTAAAAAGCCAGCCTCCCATCTGATGAATCTGAAACAGCAACATGGGGAGACAATAAAAGAGTTCACAGTACGGTTCACTGCCGAAGCCGTTCAAACTGAGGGTTACACTGAAGAAAAGGGTCTCACAGCCCTCATTGCTGGAATAACGAGCGAGAAATTTAGGTTTGCCTTAGATAAAAGCCCGCCGAAAACTATGGCGGAATTCCAAGCCAAAGCTCAGAAATATATCAATGCAGAAGAAGTCGCATTGACACGCCATGGAGTACAGAGTAAGAAACGCAAGCCAGAAGGAACTTCTACAGATAAAAAATACCATCGCGATCAGCGCGATCGTTCTCCCAGGAAGCCTTACTCTAGTAAATATCATAATTACACTCCTTTTAATCGGTCTCCTGAAAAGGTTCTAATGGAGATAAAACACAAGCCATATGTGAAGTGGCCTGCAAAGATTAAATCCGATCCCGAGAAGAGAGATAAGAGTAAGTTCTGTTACTTCCACAAAGATCACGGGCATAGGACCCAGGACTGTATCTCTCTACGAGACCATATCGAAGCCCTTATTCGAAAAGGCCATCTCCAGGATTATGTTGCTCGTAAAAATCGGTCACCAGAAAGGGCGAAGACCTCATCTCGCCAAAAGGAACCGTCTCATCATCAAACCGACCAAGAGGATGCTGAGCCCACAGGAGAAATTCGCACTATCGTCGGGGGTCCAGCTTGCGGGGGTGACTCTCAAGCTTCAAGAAAGGCATACACCCGAAAAGCGTCTAAAGAACCCCAGCAGATCTATTGGCTGGAACAAACGTCCAACTCATCGAAGGCTAGCCATCCCCCAATTTCTTTCACCCTCGAAGATGCAGCGGGAATTCATTTCCCTCATGAAGATTCCATCGTAGTCACACTGAAGGTATCAAATTATCTGACTCATCGAATTATGGTGGATACAGGTAGCTCGGCCGATATCCTGTATTTGGAGGCTTTCGACAAGATGACACTTGCTAGAAACCTCCTCAAGCCAGTATCGACCCCTCTTGTCGGCTTTGGAGGAGAAGTGGTAACACCTGAAGGAAGTATCGATCTCCCAGTCACCTTTGGGGAGAGTCCAGCGAAGACCACCGTCTTCGTAAACTTCCTCGTCGTGGATCGAAAATCAGCATATAACGCCATCTTGGGGAGACCGTCTCTAACTAAGGTTGGAGCAGCCTTGCACCCTTCATATTTATGTGTTAAATTTCCAACCCCAAATGGCATCGGGGTCGTGCGAGGAAGTCAGCAGGAGGCACGGTCCTGTTACCAAATAGCCCTCCAAGATCGAAAGAAGGCTCAAGCGACACCTGTCATGGAAATAGTTCAAGGTTCATCCGACGTTCTCGCCACCGCGTTGGATCCAAGGGAAAATGCTCTGAAATCAGGAACTCCAGGGGAGGAAACAGTGGCGATCCGCTTGACCGAAGACGACCAGTCTAAGATCGTGTACATCGGTTCCTCCTTAAACGGTATCCACCGTGAAGATTTGATCCGTTTCCTCACTGAATACCAGGACGTGTTTGCTTGGTCTCATAAAGATATGCCGGGCATCGATCCTGATGTCATCGTACATCGTCTCAACATTGACCCGAAGCATAAACCCGTACATCAGCGTCGACGTGCCTTCACTGCAGAAAGACAAATGGCGATCAAAACTGAAGTTGAAAAGCTGCTCGTGGCAAATTTTATAAAAGAAGTTGACTACCCACAGTGGGTCGCCAACGTAGTTCTCGTCCGGAAAGCTAATGGCAAATGGAGGATGTGCGTCGATTATTCAGACTTAAACAAAGCATGTCCCAAAGATAGCTTCCCGACACCACGAATCGACCAGTTGGTCGACTCGACAGCTGGACATGCCCTCCTCAGTTTTATGGATGCTTATTCTGGTTACAATCAGATTATGATGCATCCACCTGATGACCAACATACTGCCTTCATCACAGATCGAGGACTATATTGCTACCAGGTAATGCCGTTTGGTCTCAAAAATGCAGGGGCCACTTATCAGCGTCTTATCAACAAAATATTCGCTGCTCAAATCAGTAGGAATATGGAAGTATATGTTGACGATATGCTCGTGAAAAGCATCGATGAAGATGACCACATTCCTGATCTTCGAGAAGCCTTTGATCTGATGAGGAAGTATCAGATGAAATTAAATCCAGAAAAATGTGCGTTTGGAGTGTCTGCAGGGAAATTTCTTGGGTTCATGGTTGGCCAACGTGGAATTGAAGCGAATCCCGAAAAGATTAAAGCATTGATAGAGATGAAATCCCCAGTGACTCTGAAGGACGTTCAGCGTCTAGCTGGTCGCATCGCATCATTGAACAGGTTCATCTCGCGAGCATCTGACAAGTGCCTGCCCTTCTTCAAACTCCTTCGTGCAACGGCCAAGTCTGATTGGAACTGGACACCTCAATGTGAAGAAGCTTTTCAACAACTGAAGCAATATATGAGCGCTCCCCCCATTTTATCTAAGCCTGTGGCACATGAGCAACTCATTCTTTATTTATCTGTGTCTCCCACGGCCGTTAGTGCCGCTTTAATAAGAGAAGATTCCGGGGTACAAAGGCCCGTTTATTATATCAGTCGAGCAATGGTTGATGCAGAAACTAGGTATTCTGATTTGGAGAAACTGTCCCTAGCCTTAATCACGGCAGCTCGAAAACTGCGACCATACTTTCAAGCCCATGCTATTTTAGTACCAACAAATCATCCACTACGTCAAGTCCTTCAAAAGCCTGAGGCTTCCGGGCGCTTAACTAAATGGGCGGTCGAGATCAGCGAGCATGATATTTCATTCTGTCCTAGGACCGCAGTCAAGGGCCAGGCCGTGGCTGACTTCATCGCCGAATTTACATATTCTTCTGAAGATAGCGTCATGACCAGCGACCAACCTCCTTGGTCGCTCTTCGTGGACGGGTCGTCATGGGCCAGTGGCAGTGGAGCGGGCCTGATTTTAGTGGCTCCAGACGGGTCGCATTTTCAATACGCTCTGCGTTTCGAATCACGCGTCTCCAATAATGAAGCAGAATATGAGGCCCTTATTGTTGGCCTCGAGCTAGCCGTTGTCCTCGCAGTCCAGAATTTGATAATTCATAGCGACTCCCAGCTCATTGTCAACCAAGTTCTTGGCGAATTCGAAACCAAAGAAGAAAGAATGGCCTTATACAAGTCTCGTGTCCTCATCCTGCTCGCCAAACTGAAGACTTACAAAATATTCCATATCCCTCGCGAGCAGAACCAACTTGCCGATTCCTTGGCAAAACTCGCTTCTGCACCAGAATCAGAACTATCACATTCGATCCCCATCGAGCACCGTCAACACTTGAGTATCGACCAAGTGACTCCGGAGCAAGTTATATCGGTACAATCGTCTCCATGCTGGATGGATCCTATCATCCTTTATCTCAGAGATGGATACCTACCAGAAAACAAGAAAGCTGCAAGACAAATTCAGCTTCGAGCTGCCAGGTACACCTTACAAGATGGAATCTTGTTGCGAAAAAGCTTCTCCTTGCCTTATTTGAGGTGTCTTCATCCAGAAGAAGCGCATCGTGTTCTAGATGAAGTACACCAGGGGGCATGTGGTAATCATCCCAGGGGGCGATCTCTAGCATATAAAGCGATGAGGCAAGGATATTATTGGCCTACTATGAAAGCAGACGCCATAGAATTTTCTAAAAAATGCGACAAGTGTCAACGATATCAACCTATACCTCGTGTACCGTCTGAGCGGATGACCCCAGTCGACAGCCCTTGGCCTTTTGCTCAGTGGGGGATCGATATCATCGGGCCCTTACCTGTGGGAAAAGGACAGAATAGGTTCGCGATCGTGGCGGTTGATTATTTCACCAAATGGGCCGAAGCAGAACCATTAGCCAAAATTACTGAAAAACAAACTACTAAGTTTATGTGGAGAAATATCATATGTCGCTTCGGACTTCCTCATACTATAATTACCGATAACGGAACGTAGTTCGACAACGCAGCCTTTGATGAATTTTGCGACAAATGGAAGATACGTAATCTTCGCACTTCTCCATATCATCCTCAGGCGAATGGGCAGGTCGAGGCAGTGAATAAAATCATAAAGCATCATTTAAAGACCAGGCTAGGTGAATGTAAAGGGGTGTGGCCAGAACTTCTACCAGAGGTGTTATGGGCCTATAGAACCACGGCTTGTACATCGACAGGTGAGACTCCTTTCTCCTTAGCATTTGGTGTTGACGCAGTAGTACCAGTGGAAATTCAAGTGCCCTCATATCGGATCGAACAGTATGACCCCGCGAGCAATCAGGAGAACCTCCGGCTTCATCTCGATCTCTTGGAAGAGCGAAGAAATGCTTCCCAAGTACGAGTGGCGGCATATCAGCAACGTATTGCTCGTTATCGGAATGCGAAGGTTCGACCTAGATCCTTCCAGTTCGGAGATTTGGTCCTAAGGCAAAATCTTGGAGTTCCTGTTCGTTCATTGGATCCGAATTGGGAAGGCCCGTATCGGGTTATTAGGGTTGTGCGACCCGGTACTTATTATCTTGAAGACATGCAAGGGAAGCCCGTACGTCGCCCTTGGCACGTGGAGCATTTGCTACGATACTACCCTTAGATTCGATGTAGTTTATTATAGCATTTTATGAATAAAGTAAAAGATATCTTTTGGCCGCTACTCCATTTATATGGACCTGAATTAGCCCTGAAGAGTGCTTACACATCCTCTTGGCCAATTACCTACCTTTGGTAGGACTGAAATCATTACTAGTTGGTTGCTTTTCCATTTACATGGACCTGAACAGCCTCGAAGAAAATGAATACCATCTCTTGACCAACCTTCTGCCCTTGGTAGAACTAAAATCTCAATCGATAGATCAGTCTATCTCAACGCGGACATGGTCGTACGACCCCCGGATTGAGTCTAATTCATTTTCATGAGTTAGTTGCTCACGACTGGTGTAAGGAAGGATCACACTCCGGAATGCGAGCACCGTAGCTCGAGCCCGAATCAGCCACACCTTAATCATACACCCTAAATTGCGAGCAGCGTAACTCGTGCTCGGATTAAGGGTTCGCATTCACTGATGACTCAATATGAAGCCAACTTGGGGGTCTCAATCGTTTGGTCGCAACGAACCCCCAGATTTGAGCACATTCTCGTTGCAACAAGGCATTCAGTACAAGGAAAAGAAAGTAAGCAAAAACGAGAAGGCATTCATTGCGTGAAAAGGAAAAGGCAACGAGGACAATACTTCCAAAAATATTTTTTCTTTTCTTTCATTAATGATAAATGTTTACAATATCCATTCACGAATACAAGAGAGGAAAACAAAGAAAATCAATCCCTTGGAGGAGCTGCGCTCTCAATTTCAGGGCCCATTTCTGGAGCTCCGTCAACCTGAGTGGCTTCAGTCACCTCGTTCTCAGCAGCAGCCTGCTCTTCGGTAGCAATGGTGGTCGCGACTCGACCGAACTCCCCCATATCAAAGGATGGGATCATTCGCTGCACTACTCTTAGCGCAAAGTCGCGACCAGCATCATACGACTCGTACCTTTCGTCGTCATATTGCTGCGAAGAATGGAACTCGAAAATTGCCCGAGGCCCTTCTTCTGAGAGCATTTGCGCAAGAGCGACTCTCTCCTCGTCCGAGTGGATCGAGTCGTCCTTAAGCTGCGCGAGAGCGTTGCGCTCCTTGGTTAGGTTGTCGTAGGCCTCCTTGAGCTGCGACCTAGCCTCCGCAAGTCGCTCCTCCAGGGAGATCTTGTCTTGGCGAAAGATCTCCTTCTCTCTCTCCGCCTTCTCCTTCAAGTCGGCGAGTTTCGCGAACTTATTGTCCAGAGCTTGGTACCTTTCGGTCAACACCTGGACTTTCTCTATGAGGATTTTTATCTCCTCATCTTTCTTGGAAATCACAGCCTCACGGGATTTGAGGAGTTGATCTCGCCCCAGGACCGCCTTCTCCAAAGCAATCCTTTTTTCATCTGCCTCGTCTATTACGCGGCGAGCGGCGACGATTGTCTCGCTTCGTCCGCAAGATGAGGTCTAGTCCCTGCAAACAAAAAGATGGATGAGAAGAAATACTTAAAACCCCAAAATAATAAAGTTTTTGGGTTAGGAGGTTCTACCTGAGCCATCCTCATCCCTGCCTCAAGGAAGAGGCTCTCGGGGCCTGGCTCGGGAAGAGAGCTGAAGGATTGAGGTGGGACATTCTCGAATAAGAATTTACAGATGGGGTGGAGATGGCGAGGAACAGAATAGGTTCCACCACCGGAAGGTTGGGCAACGATCAGCCCAGACGGCTCGCGAGGAGGAGCCGTCGCCTCGCGAGCAGGTCCCTGCTCGGTAGCAGGAACCAGCTCGCGGGCAGGAGCCATCTCTCGAGGCTCCGTGCGCTCACGAGCCTCCTCAGCTGGGGGACAGCTGGACCCTACCCCATCCGGGGAGTTGTCAGCGATATTGATTACTGGCGGCCCGGGCGCGACCGCCAGTGAAGGATTAGCGGGCCCTGCTGGAGCCCCCCCCCCCCACCTTGCTCGCGAGAGGAGCAAGCTGATCGCTACCCTTCTCGGTGGATGGGTGAGATGGACCAGCAGATGTTTTCTTCTGCCTCTTAGAGCTCGTGCCCTTCAGCCGGGGCAGCAGACCTCTTTTTTCTCCAACTTGCGTCATCTCGACTTCTCTTACAGGTATTAAGCCCGCTGCTGCAAGACGAGATGGAGACAAGCAAGTCTCGACGTGCCTATCACCAATAGGCACCTTGTACACCTTTACGATTTTTTCGTTGATCCCCCCTTTCAAGTTCGGTTTTCTCAAGGCCGGGATACCTGCGAGCACAAACAGGGGTCAGATGGAGAAACCCTAAAAACCTTTTATTGAAGAAACGGATCACAATGCGGGACTGCCTACCTTCACAGAAAAAACGATTTACTCTTGGGCCCCTGGAAGAAGCAAATTCCCAATTTCCAGATGCGTAAAACCAACGCTTCCTCCAGCCGGGATAATTCGATGTGGGCTTCCCCAGCACAAAGTTATCCCGGTGCCAATAACATAGATAGTACCAGCCTTCGCTGGAGGGTGCCTTCTTCAAGCGGAACATGCGGAGGAACTCATCAGCTGTAAGCTCCCCGTTCCCGGCCTGAGCCCAAAGGACGAATGAGCTTAGGACCACCCTCCATCCATTCACAATAAGTTGCCCGGGGGCAATTTTATAACACCGAAGTACATCCCGGATGAAGGGATGGAGGGGAAGGCGAACCCCCAGAATGAGTTGATACTCATAGAAGGCCACACACCCTGGGGGAGGGGAGTCTGGCGTCTCTCCGTCTCTGGGTAACCGGAGATCGACTGAGTCAGGGATCGAAAATCTCTCCCGTAACTCCAGCAGCCGGTTCTCCGATAGAATGGAAGGATATCCGGCCGCTGTATACTGACCTGCCGGAACCCTTGCGTTACTAGAAGCAGAGGATTCCGGGGTAGCATCTCCTAAAGGAACAGTACTCTCCTCACAAGCCATGGGATATTCAAAAAAAAAAAAAGAAAGAAGAAATAGAACAATGGAAAAGGAAAGAAAGAGCACCAAAGGGGATCGAGGAAGACACCAAGGAGCTCCGGAGGAAGATGATGGAAAAAGCAAAGGAGGATTCTGAAATTTCTGTGAAAATCAGAAGATATGGTGGACTCCGTATATTTATAGGCAATCATTCCGCCATATATGGTGGCACGTGGCGATCTTTCGTTCGGCACAGCACTCAAGCAGGCACGCCCATTAAATACTCGGACACGTGGCGAGCGCCTCTTCATTTCCTGACTGCGGAAAGGCTGGCGCTCATTAATTCCAGCCTAATCATGTACGGTTTCTCAGTGAAAGCAAGAGGCAGCCGCGCATGACAGCAAGTAAGTCCTTTCCTTAAGGATTCTTGGCGGCAAGGACTTCGGGGGCATCTGTTATAGGCAAAATGGTGGAGATAATATTTCACGTGGAAATGTCCATTCGACTCTCGAGATCATCTGATCGAGAGTCGAATACTGGACAAGTGCGGGACGCCCATTCGACTCTCGAGATCATCTGATCGAGAGTCGAATATTGGACAAGTGCGGGACGCCCATTCGACTCTCGAGATCACCTGATTGAGAGTCGAATATTGGACAAGTGCGGGACGCCCATTCGACTCTCGAGATCATCTGGTCAGGAGTCATGGATGGTCAAATACGGAAAACTAGATTCGCGAGCAGAACCTCTTGCAAGTCGTTGAAAGACGTTACATCTAAGTGCATGCTTGGGCTCGCGACCACCTTTTAATATGCGAGCAGCTTTTCTGTGAAAATCTCTTAGCCTTCAGTACAAGCACCCGATTCTCGTCGAACAGTTTGTCCGATCCCTCTGCGACACTAAGCAGGGCCATATCCAGTTCGGTGGTCCCCAGCTACGGGCGTCTCCTTCCTTTTCGGAGGTTATGACTACAGCTACGAGCGTCTCCTTCCTTTTCGGGCGTCTCCTTCCTTTTCGGAGGTTATGACTACAGCTACGAGCGTCTCCTTCCTTTTCGGGCGTCTCCTTCCTTTTCGGAGGTTATGATTCCAACTACGGCTTCCAGCCGGATTTCAAGGGATTGCTATTAAGGTGCGTGATTGTTGAAATAAATAATTGGGTTGGATGCTGACTCAAAAGATAGGATCTTATCCCACGAAATCAGCGGATTCTCAGTATCGTATGCGACATCAACGGGATTTCAATATCTCACGTAACAAATTGGATTGCCTTAGATCTATATAAAGGGGTGGCTCCATTAAGAGCAGGTACGCACACATTATTCAAGCTTGGTCCCGTTTTGCTTGGCTTCTCTTCTTGCTGTGGCCTAACTTAAGCATCGGAGGGCTAACGGCTGATCTCCAGCCACCCTTATTTGCTGTCTTGCTTCAGGTCTGGTGGTGGAAATCCCTGCTGGAGCGAAGGAGAAAAGCCGGAGGATCTCATTACAAAATTTGACATTAACAAATGAAAAGATACTTTTGATGATATCCTCATTTCCTTCTTGTCTTCTTTTTATGTAATGAGTGTCTTTCATGTGATGAATGTCTTCTCATTTAATAAGTGGCTATGAGTTACGCTCAACCCGGGGGGTCGTGATGACAATACCCTCGTGGAGATAGACTGATCTATCGATTGAGGAATGAGTTATGCTCAATCCGGGGGGTCGTGATGACCATACCCTCGTGGAGATAGACTGATCTATCGATTGAGAAACTCTTAGTTCTACCAAGAGTAGATTCGGCCAAGAGAATGTGTGTTCTCTTCAGGGCTGTGTAGGTCCAAGCGAATGGATTAGCGACCAGAAAAGTTGAGCGTTATCCCTACCAAAGGTAGGCAATTGGCCAAGAGAATGTATGTATTCTCTTCGGGGCTATTCGAGTCCAAGTGAATGGATCAGTGGCCAAAAGACATCTTTAGTTTTTATTCATCCGAGAGTTGTTATAAGAATTACATCAAATCAAGGGAAATATTGTAGCAAATGTTCTACGTGCCAAGGGCGACGTACAGGTCTTCCTCGCATATCTTCAAGATAATAGGTACCGGGTCACACAATTTTGATAACCCGATACAGGCCTTCCCAATTTGGGTCCAACGAACGAGCGGGAACTCCGAGATTCTGCCTCAGGACCAAATCACCGAGTTGGAAAGCTCTAGGTCGAACTTTAGCGTTTCGATAGCGAGCGATGCGTTGTTGATATGCAGTTGTTCGCATCTGGGAGGCATTTCTGCGCTCTTCCAAGAGATCAAGATGAAGTCACAGACCTTCTTGATTACCTGCGGGGTCATACTGCTCGATCCGATACGAGGGCACTTGGATTTCCACTGGTACTACTGTGTCGACACCAAATGCTAAGGAGAAAGGGGTTTCGCCTGTTGATGTACGAGTCGTGGTTCTATATGCCCATAGTACTTTTGGCAAAAGTTCCGGCCACATACCTTTACATTCACCTAGCTTGGTCTTTAAGTGGTGCTTGATGATTTTATTCACTGCCTCAACTTGCCCATTTGTCTGGGGATGATATGGAGAGGTGCGGACGTTACGTATCTTCCACTTTGCACAAAATTCATCGAAAGCTGCATTGTCGAACTACGTTCCGTTGTCGGTAATTATAGTGTGGGGGAGTCCATAACAGCATATGATATTTCTCCATATAAACTTAGTAGTTTGTTTCTCAGTGATTTTGGCTAATGGTTCTGCCTTGGCCCACTTGGTAAAATAATCGACCCATACTATTGCGAACCTATTTTGTCCTTTTTCGGTATGCAAGGGCCCGATAATATCGACCCCCCATTGAGCGAAAGGCCAAGGGCTATCGACTGGAGTCATTTGTTCGGACGGTACATGAGGTATAGGAGAGTATCGCTGGCACTTGTCGCATTTTTTGGAGTATTCAATTGCATCTGCTTTCATAGTGGGCCAAAAATATCCTTGCCTCATCACCTTATATGCTAGGGATCGCCCTCTTGGGTGGTTACCACATGCCCCCTGGTGTATTTCATTGAGAACACGACGTGCGTCTTCTAGATGAAGACACCTTAAATAAGGCAAGGAAAAACTCCTACGCAACAATATTCCATCCTGTAAGGTATACTTGGCGGCTCGATGACGAATTTGTCGTGCGACTTTCTTATCGTCTGGAAGGTGACCATCTCTGAGGTAAAGGAGTATGGGATCCATCCAACACGGAGATAGTTGTACGGAGGTTACCTGCTCGAGAGTTACCTGATCGATACTCGGATTCTGAAGATGCTCGATGGGGATTGAATGTGATAACTCAAATTCTAGTGCAGAGGTGAGCTTTGCCAGGGAATCTGCTAGTTGGTTCTTCTCGTGAGGAATATGAATTACTTCGTAGGTCTTCAATTTTGCGAGCAGGATGAGGACACGAGATTTGTATAAGGCCATCCTTTCTTCTTTGGCCTCGAATTCATCGAGAACTTGGTTGACAATGAGCTGGGAGTTGCTGTGAATGAGCAGATTTTGGATTGAAAGGACAGTTGCCAGTTCGAGGCCAACGATCAGGGCCTCGTATTCTGCTTCATTATTTGAGGTGCGAGTATCAAAACGTAAAGCGTATTGGAAATGCGACCCATCTGGAGCAACTAGAATTAGGCCTGCTCCACTACCGGTGGCCCGCGACGACCCGTCCACGAAGAGCGACCAGGAAGGCTGGTCGCTGGTCGCGGAATTATCATCGGAAGAAGAGTATGTGAATTCGGTGATAAAGTCAGCCACGGCCTGGCCCTTGACTGCGGACCTGGGGCAGAACGAGATATCGTGCTCGCTGATCTCGACCGCCCATTTAGTTAATCGCCCGGAAGCCTCAGGTTTTTTAAGGACTTGTCGCAACGGATGATTTGTTGGTACTAGAATAGCGTGGGCTTGAAAGTATGGTCGCAGTTTTCGAGCTGCCGTGACTAAAGCCAGGGCCAACTTCTCCATATCAGAATAACGAGTTTCAGCATCCACCATTGCTCGACTGATATAATAAACGGGCCTTTGTATCCAGGAATCTTCTCTTATTAAAGCGGAGCTAACAGCCGTGGAAGACACAGATAAATAAAGGATGAGTTGCTCGTGCGCTACAGGTTTAGATAAAACAGGGGGAGTGCTCATATATCGCTTCAGTTGTTGAAAAGCTTCTTCGCACTGTGATGTCCATTCCCAATCAGATTTTGCTGTAGCACGGAGGAGCTTAAAGAAGGGTAAGCATTTGTCAGACGCTCGCGAGATGAACCTGTTCAACGATGCGATGCGACCAGCCAAACGCTGGACGTCCTTAAGAGTGGTCGGGGATTTCATCTCTATTAATGCTTTTATTTTTTCGGGATTTGCCTCAATCCCTCGCTGGCCGACCATGAATCCGAGAAGCTTTCCAGCAGATACCCCAAATGCACACTTTTCTGGATTCAACTTCATCTGATATTTCCTCATCAGATCGAAGGCTTCTTGAAGATCAGAAAGATGATCATCTTCTACGGAGCTTTTCACGAGCATGTCATCGACGTAAACTTCCATATTTCTGCCGATTTGGGCAGCGAATATTTTGTTGACGAGGCGCTGATAAGTGGCCCCTGCATTTTTAAGACCAAACGGTATTACCTGGTAGCAATATAATCCCCGATCTGTGATGAAGGCGGTATGCTGGCTATCAGGTGGATGCATCATGATCTGGTTATAACCAGAATATGCGTCCATAAAGCTAAGCAGAGCATGTCCAGCTGTTGAATCGACCAGCTGGTCGATTCGCGGTGTCGGGAAGCTATCTTTGGGACACGCTTTGTTCAAATCCGAATAATCGATACACATTCTCCATTTGCCATTAGCTTTTCGGACGAGAACTACGTTCGTGACCCATTCTAGGTAGTCAACTTCTTTTATGAAATTGACTGTTAGTAGCTGTTAGAACTTAGAAAAAGATGGGGAAAGATCAGAACTACTCGTCAGCAGTCCTTCTTTCTTTTTTTCATGTTTCTTTTATTCTGGGGGAATTCTGAGTATAGAGACATTCATAGACAATCATAAGCAATCACAAAGTGTACACAAGAGAGAGATATCACAAGGCAAATTTTATTCTAGAGATTCTGAGATCTTTTACATTCCAGGCTGTGATACTGGTCACGAGCCTTTAATTACATCAACGGTTGATCACCCTTGATTGGAAGGCAAAAGACTAATCCGCCGGGGATTATGGTCTTGAGTTCATGGTCGTAGAGACCTTTGTTTTCTTGTTATGGACTGAGCCACATTTGTTAGACACACCGGATGTCTATGTCCCATTTTCTTTCGGTATGTCCGGGTTGAGAGACTGTCAGGATTCGAGTGGTGCAACTCGGGGCCCGCGCCTATTACTGTGAACAGGTGACCATTGGAATACACGAACCTCGAATGTTGGTCGGCATGACCCAAGGCCCGCGCCCATACTTTTATGACTGGTGACCTTAGGAAAGCACTCCGCAACGTTCTCGAACGAGGATTTTAATCGAGTGGTGCAACTCGGGGCCCGCACCTGTTACTGTGAACCGGTGACCGCTGGAATACACGAACCTCGAAATGTTGGTCCGCATAACCCAAAGCCCGCGCCCGTATTTTTATGACGGGTGACCTTAGGAAAGCAATCCGCAACTACCTCATCAGCTCAACCGACGGACCCGTTGTCGATGGGTAGGGCATCGACGGTCTTTTTCATAGTGGCTGTCCATAGCAAGATGTTTCAAGCTTAGTTAGAACTCTTTGTTTGTGGTTTCTCGTGGTAACCATAAACCCTTGGGTTTAGCCTCGGACCTTTATCCGGGATGAATAGAGCTTTGTACAGTAAGTAAATGTATTTCTTCTGGAGTCGGGCGACTCGTCTTCGAGAACACTCTTTCTTCTGAGTATTTTCAATGATCTGTTTGGGATCAAGTAGGCTTTATCGAGCCAAGATCTTTTGAGGATCCAAACTCAATGGGCTGGATCGGCTGCTTCGATGCCTGTAAGTGGCTAAGTATAGGGTCCGATGGACTCCTGTTCATGACAATTTCTTATGAATAATGGGGATCGGTGCCCCGTAAATGCTTAACTCGGCTGTTGGATAGCCTGAGTATCTCAGCTTTGCCTCGTCGTCTTTGAGATCGCGGTTGATTTCATTTAGCATTAGTCAATTTTCAAGCCAACAGGGCACTTCCCAGGGCTGAAAATGACTGAGCAGTGGGCCTGTTTGTGGTCTGATTGGGGAGATCAGTGAATATTATCGATAACCATCTTTGAACAGGGGTGGATTATGTCCACGAAGATCGCTGTGTGATCGCGTTTCGATTTGCTTAGCAGAAGTCGATTTCCGGGCCAACAGGGCACTTCCCAGGGCTGGAAATGACTAAGTAGTGGACCTGTCTGCGGTATAATCAGGGTATTCGGTGAATATTATCGATGACCGACTTGGAACAGGGGTGGATTATGTCTACGAAGATCGCGGTGCGATCGTGTTTTGATTCGCTTAGTAGAAGTCAATTTTCAGGCCAACAGGGCACTTCCCAGGGCTGAAAATGACTAAGTAGACCTGCCGACCACTTGATTAGAGTATTCGGGGGTCCTGAGATCGGATAACCTCGTCGCAGTACATGATTATGGCGTATCATGTCATGTAGAAGAAAAGTTTCCCTCTCGGGCTCGGTCCAATTCCGCCTGATTCTTCTCATTTTCGGCCGTTTTTTGCTCTTTCGGAGGGATTTCCGGAGCTGCCAAATTGGTTAAGTGTTGGTCATTTTGGACCGAAACACTGATTTGGGCCACTTGTCATTGACCGTTGGAGAATCTGATCCGGCAGATGGATAGATCTCATCGAGACGCATCCGGCGGAAGTGATTTCATCAAAATCGGATTCCGAATGAAGGCGGGGCACGCGATCGAAGGTCCACCCCTCCCATCAGCGTCCAGGCGTATGGCGGGGTGGATATACAGGCGCATGTCATGATGACATAGCTGCCAAGCGCATGTGGTTGGGAGGTGGGCGCATGTCCCATCTTCCGGGCGCATGTGAAGTGTTTTTTATGAAAAAACAGATGGAGAAGAGGTGTTCCGGGCGCATGTGGCAATGCACATGCGCCTGGACTCAAAGAGTGGGCACATGTCCCTCCTGGACTTAGCAGATTTTCAGGATTTTCCGGTGGGAAAAGCCGGCGCATGTGGTGGAATAAGCCGGCGCATGTGGGGGATATGCCGGCGCATGTGCCCAGCACTTAGAAAATTTCAGGATTTTCTTCCTGAACTTGGGATTCCGGCGAGGAAATCCCTTTCCGGCGAGGGTTTCCGACGAGGAAATCCACTCCGGCCAAGGCATCCGGCGAGGGGAGAGAAAGCAAGCGCATGTGGTGCTTACATCACTCTGAGGTCGACAGGGGATGATCTCGTGCTGATGAAATGAGGTGACTTCACTATTTATAAGAGGGAAATCGGGTTCGGGTCTACCCGGCGGGTATTTCCCGGCGCATGTGCCAGAAACAATGTCAAGCGCATGTGAGAAAAATACACCGGGCGCATGTGGTGGATCCGGGCGCATGTGCTTTACCGGCGCATTTCCCGGAGCTTTTCGAAAAAGTGTTCGGATCACTTCCTTTCACTACTAAGGTGCAAGCGCATGTGGTTAGAGGCCAGGCGCATGTCCTTTGCCGGCGCTTTCCCACTACTTAAACAGATTTTCAGGATTCTAGCACTTAGAAAATTTCAGCATTTCAGCTCCCACGGGGGACCTCCAAAGGACAGCTACCTTTTCTAGACATGCACTCACTGTCGCCAAGCCACTTTTAGGCTATGATTAACCTCTTGAATGAACGGGATGGGGTGTGGAAGTCCAGATGTTGCTAATTTTGGTACTTCCTTCCTAATTTGGAGCCTCCGGGTCGGCTTGTCGTATAGGAACGTTGTTCCGGGGAGCGCGCGCATGGAAATATTCATCATAACGACTTCAAACTTGCTATTTAAGGGTTTTGGGGTGCTCTAAATCATTTGACGGTGAAGCGCATGTCCAGTTCCGCTCTGAAATGGTAGCTGTAGGCTTACGGACCCCTTTTGGTCAGTTCCGGGCAGGAATGAAACGCATTTCGAGGTGCGCGGGCAAAAATATGCATCGGATGACTTCAAAACTTACAGGTTAAGGGTTTTAGGACATTTTGGATCATTTGGCGGTGAAGCGCATGTCCAGTTCCACTCTGAAATGGTAGCTGTAGGCTTACGGGCCCCTTTTTGTTAGTTCCAAGCAGGGACGAAACGCATTTCGAGGTGCGCGGGCAAAAATATGCATCGGATGACTTCAAAACTTGTAGGTTAAGGGTTTTAGGACATTTCGGATCATTTGGCGGTGAAGCGCATGTCCAGTTCCACTCTGAAATGCTGTTTATGGATTTTGGTCGCTACCAAGAGATCAGGGTTGTGCTGGCATTTTCGGGGCTCTCCCGGCCTCAAAACTTATCCAAATCATTGCTACCAGACCATGGGATGTTGTTTTATAATGGGTGCAAATTTGAGCCCCAACAGTAGCTTCTCGACTTCAGTTTTTATTGCCATTTGCCTTTCTGCAGTGAAGGCACGTCGACGCTAGTGTACGGGTTTATGCTTCGGGTCGATATTCAGACGATGTGTGATGACGTTGGGGTTGATCCCTGGCATATCTTTGTGAGACCAAGCGAACACGTCTTGGTATTCGGTGAGGAAACGGACCAGATCTTCACGATAGACACCGGTTAAAGAGGATCCAATGTATACGACTTTGGACGGGTCGTCTTTAGTCAAGTGAATCGCCACTGTTTCTTCCCCAGGAGTTCCTGATTGGAGGACGTTCTCTCTCGGGTCTAACGAGATATCTGTCGAGGAGTTGGGTGAATCTTGTGCTATCACCATAACGGGCGTCGCTTGCGCTTTCTTTCGATCTTGTAGGGTTATCTCATAACAAGACCGGGCCTCCTTTTGATTTCCTCGTACAACCCCAACACCATTTGGGGTAGGGAACTTGACGCACAAATATAAAGGATGTAGAGCTACCCCAACCTTATTAAGAGATGGCCGGCCCAAAATGGCGTTGTATGCTGATCTTCGGTCCACCACAAGGAAATTTATGAAGACAGTTGTCTTCACTGGACTCTCCCCAAAGGTAACGGGAAGGTCAATGCTTCCTTCAGGCGTCACCACTTCGCCCCCGAAGCCAACGAGAGGAGTTGAGACTGGCTTGAGTAGGCTTCTGGCGAGTGCCATTTTGTTGAAAGCTTCTAGGTACAGAATATCAGCGGAGCTACCTGTATCCACCATAATACGATGGGTTAAATAGTTTGATACCTTTAGAGCGACCACGATAGAATCTTCGTGAGGGAAGTGAATTCCCTCTGCATCTTCGAGAGAGAAGGAAATCGGAGGATGACTGGTTTTCGATGCGTTGGGTGTATGTTCCAGCCAGTAAATGTGCTGGGGCTTCTTGGACGCTTTACGAGTGTATGCTTTCCTTAAAGCTTGAGAATCGCCACCGCATGCTGGTCCCCCGATGATGGTGCGGATTTTGCTGGTAGGTTCAGCGTCTTCTTGTGTAGTATGATGGTGAGGCGACTTCTTCTGGCGGGGTGAGGCTTTTGCCCTTTCTGGTGATCGACCCTGACGAGCAACATAATCTTGGAGATGGCCCTTTCGAATGAGAGCTTCGATATGATCTCGCAGAGTTATGCAGTCTTGGGTTCTATGCCCATGTCTTTGTGGAAGTAACAAAACTTGCCCTTATCTCTCTTTTCAAGATCAGATTTGATCTTGCCCGGCCATTTTACATATGGTTTATGTATAATCTCCATTAACACCTTTTCATGGGATTGGTTGAGAGGAGTGTAGTTATGATATTTACCAGAATAAGGCTTCTTGGGAGAACGGTCTCGTCGATCACGTCGATATTTCTTATCTGAGGATGAGATTTCCTCCGGTTTGCGCTTCTTACTTGGTATACCATGACGTGATAGAGCAACTTCTTCTGCATTGATATACTTTTGAGCCTTTGCTTGGAACTCTGCCATAGTTTTTGGAGGGCTTTTATCTAGAGCGAATTTGAACTTCTCACTTGTAATTCCGGCTATGAGGCCCTTTTCTTCTGTGTAGCTTTCCGTTTGGACGGCCTCAGCGGTAAATCATACCGTCAACTCTTTGATCGTCTCCCCCGGTTGCTGTTTCAACTCCATTAAATGGGACGCTGGCTTCTTGGTGCAAATGCTCCCCATAAATTGAGAAAGGAAAAGCTCCGACAGCTGTGAAAAGGAGGCGATAGATTGAGGCCTCAAACCCCGGAACCAACTACGAGCTGCTTCTTTTAAAGTTAGGGAAAAAGCTCTACACATGATTTCTGACCCATGTCCCTCTAGTTCCATGAGAGACCTATAAGTTTCCAAGTGTTCGAGCGGATCACCAATACCTGTATATGGAGTGATGACAGGTGTATGATATTTTCTAGGTAAAGGTGCTCCCATGACCTCACTGGTGAAAGGAGATTCAGATTGATGTATCGAGGCTACCACAGCTGATGGTCGATTTGCCTGATATCGCTGCTCCATGACATCAAAACGATCATGGATTCTCTTGAGATCTCCTTCCCATGGTAAAGTATAACCTGACGTTTCAACTGTGGACCCATGGGATTGATGTAGACGAGAAGCACTAGAATGCACGGAATGTGGAGGTTGCACAGGGGGTTGGTTGTCCAGCGGCGCTCGATTTGATGGAGGATGATTTAACTGAACCTGTGGCTCGTCCCCAGAATGCCTAGAGGCCACCGGTATGGGTTGTGGTGGCAAACCTTCGGAAGATCGTCTCCTCGGCTCTGGGAAATGATGATCAAGCCGATTAGAGAGGGATTCAACCCTGGCATTGAGGGCCAAGAGGGTATTTGCGAGGGAACGCATGACGTCGTCTTGACTCCTTGGAGCCTCAAATAACGGGTTCGCCGATGGCACGTTTGGAACTCCTTGAAGGTTATTTGTTGATGTGGTTTGAGGGACACGTACAGATTCCGTCTCATCGGGCGGAGGTGGTGCCTGCCTTGAAGTGGAAGGATGAACCGTCTTCTTAGGAGGCATAGTAGAAGGATTTTGATCAGTGGTAAGAACGATTGACTTTAACGATCAAGTCGTTCCCACAGACGGTGCCAAACTGTTTACGTCGAATTTTGTAACTGGATCCACCGGACGTTCACCTTCCCTTCAAGCTTTTGGATTTCCTCTTCGGACCTGAAAAGGGACAGAAAGCAACTAAGGGTGGCCGGTATCCAGCCGTTAGCCCTCTGATGCTTAAGTCAGATAGGGTGAAGAAATAAAACAGCCAATCACCGGAGGTAAAGATTGAATATTGTGTACCTGTATCTTTAATAGAGTCATCTTTATATAGATCTGAAGTGGTTCAGTCTGTTACGTAAGATACCAAGATCCTGCTGATTTCGTGGGATAAGGTTCTTATCCTGCTTATCCTTAGATAGAGGAGTGATCTAATCCAATTACTCATCTGATCAGTTACCTTTCTTGATAGCAATTCCTTGGGACTCGGAACCATAGAAGAAGATAAGCCCAAAATCGGCCTATACGGGCTGCTGGTACTGAAGGCTAAGGGGTGTCATCGTTAATTTATCAGGATGCTATTCGCATGCAGGAAGATGCTCACGAGACCAAGTGCTTACTCATTGAGATGCGACACCTTTCAACGACTTGTGATAAGGACTGCTCGCAGGTAAAAAACAACTTCTCTTGCCTTCCAATATTCGACTATCGACCACAAGGGCTCGAAGACTTGGTAACCGTGCGTCGTTTTTCCTAATGCGAGCCGTGAGTAGGCGTTCTCGATAGTCGAATAAAGGTGCTCGCGGGATCGGAGCATCATCAGAATATACGAGTTGCGAACAGACGTTCTCGATAGTCGAATAAAGGTGCTCGCGGGAGCGGAGCATCATCAGAATATACGAGTCGCGAACAGACGTTCTCGATAGTCGCTGGATCTGGACATCATGAAGATAATAAGAAGCCTCGAGCAATGATCTCCACTATTTTTTACTATAACACCATATACTACAGAATTTCCAGAAAATAGAACTTTGGTAAGAAATTCCCACATGACAATCACAGATCTAGAGCGTATTCCTATTCCTCAGATCATACAGGTCTAGACTAGTACACAACAATTAAGAACTCAAGCAATTCTTCCAAACATCCATGAGTCATCATAGGACTAAGAAAAACTACTTAGTACTTGAATTAAACTTTAAACCATTGTTCTTAAACATGAAATCCAACTTAAAACCATCTTAAACGAATTGAAACATCTTAGATTCACTACAAGCTTCACCTCTTAGCCCTAGCTAAGAGGTTTACCTATTCATGATCCAAGGAAACATGAAAGAACTAAAAAAACATAAAAATGAGAAACCAAACTAGGAGAAATTGTGGAACTCCGAAATCCACTTCCGCCGTCTCCCACCGTGCTCAATCCGTCCTAAGATGCCCTAGGAAGAGCCCCTAGGTGTCCTTTTATAGTGGGGAAGCTCCGTAGCGTCGGAATCTTCCAGAATTTGCGTCAGGTTACGCAGTGCGCAGAGAAAATCGGAGCAGAAATAGAAAGTCCGCTGTTTGAACGCATGGCCGACCGGTCACGACTGGTCGGACCGTTAATTTGAACTGTCCAGCAAGCTTGGGGATTGAAGAATCCTCTGGACCGGTCGGCCCTATTGTATTTTTAGTCCAGCGAGTTCCCAGAGGGCGCCGACCTGTTGGCCGACCGGTCTAGACCGGTCGTGGCCCTCCTGGCCTACCGGTCACGACCGGTCTTGGCCCTGTTCTTCATCCTTTCCTTCTTCTTTTCTCCTCTCTCTGCTTCCTTCTTTCTTCGGCCCACCTTGGGTCTTCATCCAAGGCTCTTAAAGAGGTCTTTTTAGTCTTCAATTGGGCAGAGTCCCTCTCATTCCTGCAATCACAAAACATGCATTAGATTAGTCTTTAAATTATGAAAACCTTGCATAATGAGTGATGGGTTAGAATATGCACAATTAAGAGCTCAACAAACCCCCCAACCAGCATTTTGCTAGTCCCGAGCAAAACATGCGTGAAATCAATTCCATTCTCCAAAACCCAACTCTCCTTTATAAACCATTCTTCTATACATCCCAAGACACACAAGTGTAAGGTTCAGAAATATTAGGTGACAGAGGTTGAAACCGTAAACTCCCAAAACATAATAAACATCCATATGAAATTCCCGCTGATTGGTTGATAAATAGAAGAACTTAAACAAATTCAACCTAGTGTGCAGAGTGAAAATTCATCTCATGAGTTTTCAGGATTATCTTCTTCATAGATCAACTAGACTATAGATCTCAAGGTATATAGAGCCACACAAGCCAATGACAGGAATTTGCCTTACTGTCCTTCCGATGGCTTTCATACTACGTCCCATTTTCGGCTTTGGTTACGGGTAGACCATCCCCCGGTTGGTAATAGGTAGCCCTAATCGAAAATTTTCACCATTTTTTCCATCATTCCCAATTTCATCCTTCCTTTTCCTTTTTCTTTTAAATTAGATAGGATTTTTTAGAAATCCATATCTTTCGTTATTTTTCCATGGACAAGGATGGACAAAGTACCCCGGCTTGGTTTCTCAACACCTTAAATCAAAATCTAGCTAATCCACAAATCACATAATCCCTTTAACCCATGAAAATCGTGTAATGTGAACTAGGTGTAAGAGTGTTCAAATTTTCTATCAATCACATAAATAGGGGAATTCACATATAAAACCATTATGTTAAGAGAAGTTCAAGACTTACAACATCATACACTTCATATCTCCTCCTCTTATGCTCATATCATCTTGAATGCATAGAAGCAAAGTTTTCCAAAAGAGTTTTGAATTTTAGAAAAATCGAATTTTTTTTACATAATTGCTCGAAATGTTACAAAACGCTGAATTCATCCAAGTGATCCTACAACCCCCAACCAAATATTGCATTATCCTCAATGTAAAAGATGTTCAATGAGCAAAACATGAGAGTAGTTCTAAAATAAAAGGGAGTGAGGAATGATAGTACCTGAGAGAACAAAAAGTGGAATTCTTCCTCCTTCTAACAAACCTATGAAAAAGGAAACAAAAGCAACAAAATCCTAATCCTAACTATGCTATACCTCCATCAGACTAGGAGATCAATCATCCTGATACACAGGATCAGTCAGAGGTATGGACGTACCTTCTGAAGGAAACTTCTCAAAGAACGGCTTTAATCGCTGACCATTCGCCTTAAAGACATTGTCGTTCCTTGGATTTAACAACTCGACGGTCCCATATGGGTAGACAGTTTGTATAATGTAGGGACCGGTCCATCGAGATCTCAATTTCCCCGGAAATAAATGTAGGCGAGAATTATACAGAAGTACTTTTTGATTAATCGTGAATGTCTTACAAAGAATGTTCTTATCATGGAACACCTTCGTCTTGTCCTTGTAAATTCTCGCATTTTCATAAGCTTCGTTCTGGAGTTCCGCAAGTTCATTCAATTGTAGTTTGCGCAACGAGCTCGCCTTGTCAGAATCAAAATTCATCTTCTTTATTGCCCAATACGCCCTATGTTCCAACTCCACAGGTAAGTGATAAGCCTTCCCATAGACAAGTCTATAGGGAGACATTCCAATAGGGGTTTTAAAAGCGGTACAGTAAGCCCAAAGCGCATCGATAAGTCGAAGCCACCAATCCTTGCGATCGGGGTTCACCGTTTTCTCCAAAATATGTTTAATCTCCCTATTGGATATCTCAGCTTGTCGACTAGTTTGTGGGTGATAGGGAGTGTTCACTTTGTGTGTTACACCATATTTCTTCATTAAGGTTTCAAATGGGAGATTACAAAAGTGAGACCCTCCATCACTTATGATGACTCAAGGTGTTCCAAACCGGGAAAGAATATTCTCTTTTAAGAAATGAATGACTGTTTTATGGTCATTATTCCGGCATGGGATCACCTCGACCCATTTGGACACATAGTCAACGACAAGCAAGATATATACGTTTTCAAAAGAAGATTGGAATGGACCCATGAAATCGATGCCCCAACAATAAAAAATTTCAATTATTAAGATGAGATTGAGTGGCATCATATTTCTATGAGAGATTCCTCCCAATTTCTGACAAGGCTCACATGTTTTACAAAACTCATGTGTGTCCTTGAACATAGTGGGCCAATAAAGCCCACATTGCAGAATTTTGGCTATGGTCTTCTTAGCCGAAAAAATGGCCACCACATGGCTGAGAGTGACAAAAGGAGATGATACTTTATTGTTCATCATCTGGCACACATCTCCTTATGATTTGATCGGGAAAATACTTGAATAAGTATGGGTCGTCCCATAGGAATTTTCGCACCTCATTGAAGAACTTATCCTTATCTTGTTTTTTCCAATGTGTAGGAATCGTACCTGTAGCAAGATAGTTAGCAATGTCCGCATACCATGGCAATTGGGAGACTTCAAAAAGTTGTTCATTAGGGAACATGTCATTGATCGCCGTCGTTTCAGGGGGAATCAGTGAGAACAAGTCGAGAGAGATGGTCAGCCACTACATTTTCAACTCCTTTCTTATCACGTATCTCTGTGTCAAATTCCTGGAGTAGAAGGATCCATCTTAACAACCGTGGTTTAGCATCCTTCTTAGAGAGAAGGTACTTAAGCGCGGCATGGTCAGTGAATATGATGATCTTGGATCTAATCAAGTAGGACCTAAACTTGTCTAAGGTAAAAACTACGGCTAAAAGTTCTTTTTCTGTAGTAGTGTAGTTTGCTTAGGCTGAGTTTAAGGTTCTACTTGTAAAGTAGATAACACATGGCTTCTTCTCTTTTCTTTGGCCTAGGACGACCCCAATAGCATAGTCGCTTGCATCGCACATCATTTCAAAAGGAAGGCTCCAATCAGGTGGTTGCATTATGGGAGCACATGTCAATATACCTTTAAGTGTGGTAAAGGCATTTTGACAATATTCATTCCACTCAAATGAATTCTCCTTTTGAAGTAGGTTACATAAAGGATGAGAGAGTGAACTGAAGTCCTTTATGAACCTTCTATAAAATCCTGCGTGTCCCAAAAAGGACCGCACATCTCGTATGCTCTTGGGTGGTGGAAGGTTAGAGATAAGATTGATTTTTACTTTGTCCATCTCGATTCTGTTTTGTGAAACGATGTGACCAAGTACAATTTCATTTTGAACCATGAAGTGACATTTCTCCCAATTCAACACAAGGTTCTTCTCTTCACATCTTTTTAACACAGATTTCAAGTGCACAAGGCACTCATCAAAGCTACAACCAAATACTAAGAAATCATCCTTGAAGACTTCGAGAATTGTCCCCACCATATCAGAAAAGATACTCATCATACATCGCTGAAAAGTGGCAGGGGCATTGCATAGTCTAAACGGCATCCATCGATGGGCAAAAGTGCCGAATGGACATGTGAATGTAGTCTTTTCTTGGTCTTCAAGGGCGATCTCTATTTGGTTGTACCTTGAATAGCCATCAAGGAAGAAAAAATGGGAATGACCCGCCAACCTTTCTAAACTTTGATCAATAAATGGTAGGGGGAAGTGGTCTTTCCTCGTGATAGTGTTTAGCTTCCTGTAGTCAATGCACATTCTCCAATCGGTAGTGACACTGGTTGGTACGAGTTCATTGTTGGGATTGGCTACGATGGTTAATCTGGATTTCTTAGGCACCACTTGCGTTGGGCTTACCCATTGACTATCGAACATTGGGAAAATAATACCCACATCCAATAGTTTCACCACTTTGGCCTTAACCACATCCTTCATGTTTGGATTAAGTCGTCTTTGTGGTTGCCTAGATGTCTTTGCATTCTCCTCAAGGTGTATGCGATGAGTACAAATCAGTGGGTCTATGCCTTTGAGATCTGCAATCGACCACCCAATGGCACTCTTGTGCTCTACTAGAGTGGCAATTAGCCTACTCTGTTGTTCCTCATCCAAGTGGGAAGAAATCACCACTGGATATGTCTCATCTCGACCCAAATAAACATATTTCAACTCACTTGCTAATGGTTTTAGGTTGAGTGTTGGTGCCTTGATATTAGATGAGAGTGGCTTGTTCTCATTTTCGGGTAAAGGTTCAAATAGGGCCTTTCATCTTTTGTTATCAAGCACCGGCATCACATCTAAAATGGCATCCATCTCTCGTGTTGTGTCATCATTTATCTCATGAGAGTGGGCCACACATGCCTCCAAAGGGTCGGAATATAATGTTGAGGGGAATGTATCTTCCACGAATGATTCAATCATATTTATCTCGTGGATCTCATCATCAACCTCCCGTGGTTGTTTGCATAAATCAAATATATTCAGCTCAAGTGTCATATTTCCAAAGCACATTTGTACAAGCCCGTTTCTACAATTGATAATCGCATTGGAAGTAGCTAGAAAAGGGCGGCCAAGTATGGCAGGAATTTGAGCACCGGTACCTATCACGGGATGTGTATCCAAGACAATAAAGTCTACTGGGTAGTAGAATTTATCAACTTGGACTAAAACATCCTCAATCACTCCTATCGGTATACGAATGGATCTATCAGCAGGTTGGAGTGTGGTTTTGGTGGGTTTTAATTCACCTAACCTAAGTTGTTCATAAACCGAGTACGGAATGAGGTTTACACTTGCCCCCAAATCGAGTAAGGCTTGTTTAATCCGGTAGTCTCCTATGATGCATGAGATGGTTGGACTACCCGGATCCTTGCATTTTTGGGGCACCTCTTGTTTGATAATAGCGCTCAAATTCTCAGTCAAAAGTACTTTGTTGTGAACATTGTGTTTCCTTTTGACTGTGCATAATTCCTTTAGAAATTTGGCATAGGATGGTATTTGCTTTATGGCATCCAACAACGGGATGTTGATCTTCACCTGATTGAAAACCTCTAAAATTTTCAGGTTTTTGTCTAAAGGTTTGGGTGAAATCAACCTTTGGGGAAACGGGGCAACCGGCTTGTATTGCCTTTCCGGTTCTTGTGAAGTGTTGTTTGAGCTATCATCATCTTTGGAATCTTCCGGATCCTTAAGCTTTGGTGCCTTCACCGGATTAGATTTATCAACTATTTTCCCACTTCTCAAAGTGGTGATAGCTTGAACATGCTCCGTATGTTGGGAGGGAGAGCTTGCGTCTTGTATCTCAAATTGGGTTCTTGGGTTAGGAAGAGGTTGGGCAGGAAGTGTGCCTTTCTCCCTAACACTAAGGTGAGATTCAACTCTAGCCATTGAAGTTTTCAAGTCATTGATGGCTTGAGTTGAACTTTGATTAAATTTTAATTGCTCTTGCATGAACCCATCTATTTTCAGAGAATTAGTCTTGTTATATTCAGCTTAAACCGATACGAATGCACCCAACATCTCCTCTAGCATAGCTTTTGGTGTAATGCTAGGGATGGACCTAGTAAAGGTTGAGCTTGAGGGATATTGTTTGCATCCATAGTGGGTCCATTCCTCCAACTAAAGTTGGGATGGTTCTTCCAACTAGAATTAAATGTTTTTGAGTTTGGAGTACCAAATTGCCGTTGATAACTGTTTATGGCATTTGTTTGTTCTTGTAAGATGTCTTGAACCGCTGAAATTGTGGGACAATCTTGTGTTATATGTTGATTTCCGGCACAAATTCCACAAACAGTTTCAACGTCATTAGAGTTGATCGTCTCTCCTTTCCTTAATTCCATGGCCTCGACTTTTCTTGTGAGGCTAGCAACACGTGCACTTATGCTATCCTCTTCTGATAGGACATAAATTCCTCCTTTTTCCTTTTGTTGGCTAGTCTTGGAATTTGTTGGTTTAGATGTATCCCAATACTGTGCATTCTCAGCCAATTCCTCCAAATAGTCCCATGCTTCATCGGCTTCCTTATTCATGAACTCCCCATTACACATCATCTCTATGAATTGGCGCATAGGTGAAGTTAATTGTTCGCTTGCCTCAAGTGTAAGGCTGCGATGTAGTAATAAAACTCAAAAAGACCGAGGTCGATCCACAGGGAATTAGAAACAACTTCCAGACTATTCCAGCAACTCAGTTTGCAATGGATATGAGGATTTAATTGAATAATTAAACTAAAACAGTAACTTAATGAAAACCAGTAATTTAAGGTGCGAAGGCATTCAAGGATCCACTTGTAGCAATCCCATGTCAATCCAATCAATCCAAGTATAGAGCACAATTAGATTTGAAGTCCTATCTCTCATCTAGTTGGAAAATAAAGCATTCAAAACACATTCAATTCCATTGAAGTTGAACTTCCAAGTTCTAGTCCCATTCAACACATGTAGATTTCAAAATCATAGCCTTCGGAGTAACAGCCATGCCTATGGACTATGGCTTGCTCAAGGGTTACCATAATTCGAATCTAAACAAACACCATATGATAATCTCAGAGAATTGCAAGGAATTCATGTCCGGCGCACATGAACTCTCATAAGACATCTCAAACTATCAACTTAAGGGACTAAAAGATTAAAAGCACAAACTTGAATTGAAATTATTTGAATTAAACTAAATCAAACATGGAAATTAGCTACAAGCTTCACCTCTCAGCCTTAGCTGAGAGATTCTAGCTGAGCATTGTCATACTACAACTAGAACTCAAATAAGAAAGCATAAAAGCTAGAAAAACCAGAAATTGGAGGGTTGCTGACGCTCCACGACGACTTCCGTCCTCTCCCACGACCTTCCTTCACTTCTATGATGACCTAGGAAGAGCCCCTAGGTGTCCTTTTATAGTGTGGAAGCCCCTTGCGTCGGAAACATCCAGAAATTGCGTAAGGTTACGTACTACGTAGAAAATCTCGGAGCTTCACGGAGAAGCTTTATTACGTAGACGATCGGTTGCACGACCGGTCTGAGCTCCCTGATGACCGGTCGCACGACCGGTCGTAAAAAGTCACTTTTTAGTCCAGAGAGTTTTGCCAAAATTCTGATTTAAAATTTTAATTCAAGGACCGGTCACACGACCGGTCTGGGCATCGGACGACCGGTCGCACGACCGATCGTGAATAGTCCAGTGGCCTTTGTGAAAAACTCTTCTTCTGCAAACAATCGGACTGGTCGGACAACCGGTCCTGGAGATGGACGACCGGTCGCACGACCGGTCTTGGCTTCTGTTTCTGCTTCCTCCTTTTGCCTCTTTCTTCCTTTCCTCTCCTCTCTTTCTACTTTCTTCGGTCCTTCTTCCTTCTTCATCCAATGGCTTCAAATGGCTCTTTTTAGTCTCCAATTGGGTGAATTCCGCTCTCATTCCTGAAATCACAAAACATGCATTAGATAGGCCTTTTAAGCATGAAAACCGTGCATATAATGTGATGTACTGGGCAACGCAATGTATAAATTGGAGGTTCAACATTAATCCTTCATAGAAAAAGCTTATAACCCGCCAAATTTCATAGCCATGATGTGGGCATGCATTTAATAAGTCCTTGAACCTCTCCCAACATTGGAAGAAGATCTCATCTTCCTTTCGGGCAAAGTTCATCATAAGGCGCCTCAACATGTTCATTTTGTGAGTAGGGAAGAATTTTTTTAATGAATTCCCTATGCATATCAGTCCATGCACCAATTGATCTTGGCCTTAATGCATGAAGCCAACCTTTAGCTTTATCTTTAAGGGTAAAAGGAAATAATTTAAGCCTAACCACATCATCAGTTACATTTGCAAAGTGCATGGTGGTTATTACCTCATCAAATTCCTTAAGGTGTTGATAGGCACTTTCACCGTCTAATCCATGGAATCTTGGGAGGAGTTGGATCACTCCCGGTTTCAAATCTACATTCCCTGCATTTTGTGGAAAAACTATGCATGAGGTAGTGCTCGCTCTTGCTGGTTGCAAGTAATCACGTAATGTTCTTGGTCGGGGAACATTCTCAACCACATTCTCTCCCGTTTCGGTTTGGTTTTAGCCCAGATTTTGATTGGTCATCGGATTGGGTTAATTTACAGCCATACCTTCAGAAAAAATTTGAGAATTTAGATGTCTCCTAGCACGTGTTTCTCTGTCAATTCCTTCAACTATTCCCCATTCACTAATGAGTCGGTTATTGGAATCCCGAGCCCAATGTGGCATGCAAATCCTAAAAGAATGAAACAAAAGGAAAGAAGAATTCTTCCTTCCTTTCTTTACTCTTCTCTAAGACCGAAGCACAAGGTGTCTTGCAATGGCTAGGCCAGAAGCAAGGATAGAGACCGATTTCTCCTGGTCAATAGGGGTTCAGAGAACTCCCCACCCACTCTTTGAATCTTTTGAGAAAAGTGCAGAAAAAGAAAAAAGAGGAGTAGAGGTGAGAAGAGAAATCTCTGAGCACAAGGTGATCCAAGACGGCAGAACCGACCAATAGGAATCTAGGTGGCACAAGGCCTACCTATCAAAGATCCAAAAAGGAGTCTCCACCCACTCTACAAGAGATGAATATGATAGGAATGAATAGGAGAAGAAGAAGAGTAAGGTTTAGAAAGATAGAACCTGATTCTGTCGAGTGGGTGAAGCGGCACTATAGGCTATTCTCTGTGCAATTGGGGTGGCTAAGGCATCCTGGATCTCTTTCACTCACCTCGATAGATCACTCTGAGCTTGGGTCAATTCGTTGATCTGCTCCTGAGTTGTTAACGATTCAACATCTTGTTTGATCGGCTCTTCGCCTTCAATTATCTACACCATCATGACCTGTACTAGCTGCTCCTCATAAATCGGCCTTGATTTCGTCTAACTGGTCTCAATGACAATCCCTTCTCTTAGTTTTGTGACTATCATAGTCGGCTTGATCTGCCCCCTGTCTAGGTGGTTCACTTCCAAGAGAGCTGGGAAGCTACCAACTGAGCGTATGAACTTTTGTGGCCTCATTGTGGTAGTCCGGTTAGCAATGGAAGTGTGGCTAACTTGTGTTGGTTGCCACTACTTTTTTAATGGTGAATCATGCCTTGACCACAGTGGTCTTCGAATATGGAGCCTTCACCGTTGTTTTCTTCATTCCCTTCGGTTGTTTGCGGCTTCGAGTTAGCTGTTAGCCAGACTTGGAAGCGGTTGGTGTTGTCACAGTGGAATGCGAGAAGTAGAATCCTCCAATCACCAAAAAGATAAGTACAGACAACATTTCTCCTGTTCTTAACGTTAGTATTTTCGCTAACTTTCACTGCACAATCACATGTCATTAGAGCATTCTACAACTAGATATAGAAAGTGCATGACCTTACCAGTCGCAATAAAAGTTAGACATAAAACTAAATGCGCATCAAGAATACACATGCTTCTATAATCTTTTAAAACTTTAGGATTTTTGAAAGTTTTGAAAACTTCGATTTCAGATGCTTTTGCCTTAAAGATGAAGGGAAGAACGTTCCCGTTAAGAGTCGCCAGTTTGGTGCCCATGAAGGCGCCGAACATTTCTCCTTGCGGTAACCTTTCTTACATACACATCAGTGCCTGCAAATGATTTATCTTAGAATGTCCATTTACTCAGAAATAACCAGAGATTTTGGTATTGATCCCCAGCAGAGTCGCCAGTTTGTTAGAACTAGAAAAATCGCTGCTCATCACCAGTCATTTTCTTGTGTTTCATTATTCTGGGGGAATTCTGAGTATAGAGACATTCATAGACAATCATAAGCAATCACAGAGTGTATGCAAGGGAGATATCGCAAAGCTAATTTTATTCCAGAGATTCTGAGATCTTTCACATTCCAGGCTATGATACTGGTCACGAGCCGTTAATTACATCAATGGATGATCACCCTTGATTAAAAGGCAAAAGTAAATGAATGCATGCATCATAGACAAGTTAAATAAAGCATTAAGAAAGCATGAATGTAAATGAAAACAAATCACAAACAACATAAAGATTTTTACATGGAAAACCTTGCGGGAGAAAACCACGGCACAAAGCGACAAGATTCCACTATGAACGTAGTTATACAATAGATGGAATATTAGAAAGAAAGCCCGGATAGATCGAGAAACTAATTTAAATCTTCAGGGATTATGATCTTGAGTTCATGGTCTTATAGACCTATTTGTTTTTTGTTATGGACTGAACCACATTTCTTAGACAAGCCGGATGTCTATGTCCCATTTTCTTTCGGATTGTCCAGGTTGAGAGATTGTCAGGAGTCAAGTGGTGCAACTCTGGGCCCGCGCCTGTTACTATGAACAGGTGACTGCTGGAATACACGAACATCGAAATGTTGGTCGGCATAACCTAAAGCCCACGCCTGTTACTATGAACAGGTGACCTTAGGAAAGCAATCTGCAACTGCCTCATCAGCTCAACCGACGGACCCGTTGTCGATGGGTAGGGCATCGACTGTCTTTTTCAGAATGGCAATCCATAGCAGGATGTTTCAAGCTTAGTTAGAACTCTTTGTTTGTGGTTTCTCGTGGTAACCATAACCCCTTAGGTTTAGCCTCGGACCTTTATCCGGGATGAATAGAGCTTTGTACAGCAAAATAAATATATTTCATCTAGAGTCGGGCGACTCGGTTTTGAGAACATTCTTTCTTCTGAGTATTTTCAATGATCTATTTGGGATCAAATAGGCTTTATCGAGCCAAGATCTTTTGAGGGTTTCAATATTCAATAGGCTGGATCGGCTGTTTCCGATGCCTGCAAACTGCTAAGTATAGGGTCCGATGGGTACCCACATATGCCAATTTCTTATGAATAATGGGGATCAGTGCCCCATAAATTCTTAACTCGGCTGTTAGATAGCCTGAGTACTTCATCTTTGCCTTGGCGTCTTTGAGATCGTGGTTGATTTCATCTGACATCAGTCAATTTTCAAGCCAACAGGGCACTTCCCAGGACTGAAAATGACTAAGTAGTGGACCTGCTTGCGGTCTGATTAGGGAAATTGGTGAGTATTATCGATAATCATCTTTGAACAGGGGTGGATTATGTCCACGAAGATCGCGGTGCGATCACGTTTCGATTTGCTTAGCAGAAGTCAATTTCCGGGCCAACAGGGCACTTCCCAGGGCTGGAAATGACTAAGTAGTGGACCTGTTTGCGGTCTAATCAGGGAAATCGATGAATATTATCGATGACCATCTTGGAACAGGGGTGGATTATGTCCACGAAGATCGTGGTGCGATCGCGTTTCGATTTGCTTAGCAGAAGTCAACTTTCGGGCCAACAGGGCACTTCCCAAGGCTGAAAATGACTAAGTAGCGGGCCTGCCGACCGCTTGATTAGGGTATTCGAGGGTTCTGAGATCGGATAACCTCTTCGCGGTGCATGATTATGGTGTATCATGTCATGTAGAAGAAAAGTTTTCCTCTCGGGCTCGGTCCAATTCTGCCCGATTCTTCTCGTTTTCGGCCTTTTTCGGCTCTTTCGGAAGGATTTCCAGAGCTGCCAAATTGGTTAAGTGTTGGTCATTTTGGACCAAAAAACTGATTTGGGCCACTTATCATTGACCGTTGAAGAATCTGATCCGGTGGATGGATAGATCTCATTGAGACGCATCCGGGAGAAGTGGTTTCATCAAAATCCGATCCCGGACGAAGGCAGGCAGCACGATCGAAGGCCCACCCCTCCAACCAGCGTCCAGGCGCATGGAGGGGGGTATGCAGGCGCATGGGGTGCTGATGCAGGCGCATGTGGTAGTGGTAGAGCTCTCAAGCGCATGTGGTGGGGAGCCGGGCGCATGTGCCCATGTTTTTCATAAAAAAAGGTGCAATGGGAAGCAATCCCGGCGCATGTGGTGGTGCACATGCGCCTGGACCCAAATGGTGGGCGCATCCCTCTTGGACTTGGTGGATTTTCGAGTTTTTTCCGGCTAGGGAAAAGCCAGCGCATGTGGGGAAAAGCCGGCGCATGCGGGGGGAAAGTCGGCGCATGTGCCCAACACTGAGAAAAATTTCAGGATTTCTCCCTGAACTTGGGATTCCGGCGAGGGAATCCACTCTGGCCAAGGCATCCAGCGAGGGGCAATAGAGCGGGCGCATGTGATGCTTGCATCATTCTGAGGTCGGAAGAAGATGATTTCCCCCTCTGAACAGGAAGTGACCTTTCTATTTATAGGGAGGTAATCGGGTTCGGGTTCGGGTCTGGCCCGGCGCATGTACTGGGAAGGCCGACGCATGTGGTAAAAAAACCAGGCGCATGTGGTGGGAAAAATCCGGGCGAATGTGCAGGATCCGAGCGCATGTCCTTTTCTGGCGCATTTCCTGACGCTTTCTGGAAAAAGTATTCAATTCACTTCCTTTCATCAATAGAGTGTAGGCACATGTGGTGGGAGGCCAGGCGCATGTCCTTTGCCGGCGCTTTCCCACTACTTAGCCAGATTTTCAGGATTTCAGCTCCGACGGGGGACCTCCAAATGACAACTACCTTTTCTAGACATGCACTCACTGTCCCAAGCCAATTCTAGGCTAGGATTGACCTCCTGAATGAACGGGGTGGGGTGTGGAAGTCCAGATGTTGCCAATTTTGATACTTCCTTCCTAATTCGGAGCCTCTAGGTCGGCTTGTCGTATAGGAACATTGTTCTGGGGAGCGCGCGCATGGAAATATGCATCGTAATGACTTCAAACTTGCTATTTAAGGGTTTTAAGGCACTCCAGATCATTTGGCGGTGAAGCGCATGTCCAGTTCTACTCTGAAATGGTAGCTGTAGGCTTACGGACCCTTTTTGGTCAGCTCTAAGCAGGGAAGAAATGCATTTCGAGGTACGCAGGTAAAAATATGCACCGGATGACTTCAAAACTCGCAGGTTAAGGGTTTAGGACATTTCAGATCATTTGGCGGCAAAGCGCATGTCCAGTTCCGCTCTGAAATGGTAGCTGTAGGCTTACAGACCCTTTTTTGTCAGTTACTAGCAGAGACAAAATGCATTTCTAGGTGCGCAGGTAAATATATGCACTGGATGAATTCGAAACTTACAGGTTAGGGGTTTTAGGACATTCTGGACCATTTGGCGGTGAAGTGCATGTCCAGTTCTGCTCCGAAATGCTGTTTACGAATTTTGGTCGCTATCGAGCGATTAGGGTTGTGCTGGCGTTTGCAGGGCTTTCTCGGCCTCAAAACTGATCCAAATCATTGTCAATAGACCATGGGATGTTATTTTACAATGGGTGCAAATTTGAGCCCCAACACCTACAAAGCTAGTTGGATCAGAAGAGAGCGTTTCGTAGAAAGCCTACACGAAGCACAACATTCTCACATTATTATA
The DNA here is from genome assembly GCA_003013855.2 of Liriodendron chinense. Lineage (NCBI taxonomy): Eukaryota > Viridiplantae > Streptophyta > Magnoliopsida > Magnoliales > Magnoliaceae > Liriodendron > Liriodendron chinense. Next base: position 5,041,286 of record ML058508.1, on the reverse strand, counting down.
TCTTCGTCACAGACTCTCTTATTACTATCTTGGTATTCTGGCATCCCTCTGCTTAATAGGAAAACAATTCAGAGTTGATGGTCTCTTATACATATGATCCTGTATGAAGATAATCGGGACATTCTATTATTATTAATCTCTTATACATACGCACATGGTCTTATATGAAGATGATCAAAACATCTCGCTATATATTTTGCTTTCATATTTTATCGTGAATCCCCTCATCATTATTGTGGCATTCTTCTACTTTACATGAGAACAAATCAGGGCTGGGAATCTCCTATATGTATATATGGCCTTCTATGTAGATGGTCAAAGCATTCTGTTACGTATCATGTTGCCTTAAGAATATCATCGGCTTTCTCTTATGAATAATTTTGCAACAAGAATATGCGATTAAAGATTATGATCAGATGAGTATTCTATATGGATTCCTAAAGCACAGAACATTTTTTTATCAGAAGGAGGTGGTCTTGCGAAGCAATGAGCCAAATACACTGGGGCAAGCCCCAATATATGATGAGAAACTCAAGTTAATAGAAGAAAACGACTAGGGGCAAGCCCCAATATATGATGAGAAACTCAAGTTTGTAGAAGAAAATGACTGAGGGCAATCCCCAGTATATGATGAGAAACTCCAGTCTGTAAGAAGAAATGACTGGGGACAGGCCAGGAGGGATGAGGATAAACCTGATAACAAGGAGTTGGATAAAAATTTTAGATTTATGACGTGAACATCCCTTGAAAGCAATAATCTGAGGATGTGTAGATTAACTAAAAGGGGAGTACTATTCTTATGCATTTTTCTAGTTCTGCTTTAATTAATATGCTCAATTCACATTAAACTCATACATAATGCATCATCTTATGTACACTATTCTTAAACACATAACACCAAGTGGTAGTATAGCAAAAGGATCATTATCATTGCATTAAATTATAAAGTACATGATTAACAACACCAAATGGTAGTGTAACAAAAGAATCATTGCTATTTACATCGGATTTGGTAACAGGATCCTCCAGACGTTCACCTTCCCTTAAGCCAACTTCCCTTCAATCCTGAAAAAACACAAGAGAAACTAAGGGTGGCCAGCGTCCAGCCGTTGGCCCTCCGAAGCTTAAGTTAGATGGGACATGGTTGTAAAGTAAATAGCCCGGGTATGAGCTTAGAGATTGTGTACCTTTATCTTCTATGAAGTCATCTATTTATACAAATTTGAGTGACCCAGTTTGTTATGCAAGACGTTAAGATTACTGCTGACGCTCTGGAGATAGAGGATTATCCGATGAATCCTTAGATAAGCGGATAGTCCTAACTCAATTGGACATCTAGCTGATTACGTTCCCTGATGGTGCTCCCCTGAGATTCGGAGCCATGAACAGAGATAAGCCCAAGACCGGCCTATATGAGCTGCTGGTACTAGAAAAGTGGAGGATGCTCTGGCTGGGGGTAACTGCTCGCACGACCCCTTTCAACGACCACGAGCCGAGCTGCTCGCAGTTGATATGTGACCCCTTTTAACGACCACGAGCCGAGCTGCTCGCATGCTGATATGTGACCCCTTTCAACGACCACGAGCCGAGTTGATTGCAGTTGAGATGCGACCCCTTTCAATGACCACGAGCCGAGCTGCTCGCAGTTGGACAGACTGGTCGTAGCTCCTTTCAATCACTCCGTGATCGTATCTCTCAACGACCAACTTTATCCTACAACAGATGCCTCCCAAATCCTTAGCGTTTTGAGAAGCTATGCCAAGGATTTTGTTTGTATATATAACCGCCTGTTTGAGGAGAGATCATACGTTTCCTATCAGGAGTGATCTTGCATTTATGATTGCCAGCTTTCTGCAGCTTTTCGGTTGAGAGAGGTGAAGCAACACTCGCCACGTGCCTCTGAATTTAATGCTCGTGCCCGTTCGACTATCGTGCAGGATGAGAGGCCGCCGCGTGTCACCCAAATCAAACGGAATGATTGCTTATAAATATCGGATCCTGCGGAGTCTACCTCATTTTTGAAATTCTGCCGCAGAGTTCCAGAAACCCTTCTTCTTCTCTCCTTCTATTTTTGGTGTAAACCTCTTCACAGAGGTATTCCTTTCTCTCAATTTTCTTTTCTCTTTCTTCCTGTCCTTTTCCTTTACGATGGTAGGGGTTTCTGATGAAGAAATTGTTCCTCTGGGAGATGATACTCATGATTCTTCTGAATCGAACAATGCTCGAGTACCGGCGATGAGATATTCTGCCGCCGGTTACCCATCTATCATGACGGAAGAGCAACTCTCGATCTTACGAGAGAGATATTGGATCCCGAACTCCGTCATACTTAGGTTACCAGGGAGAGGAGAGACCGCCGATTCCCCACCGCCGGGCTGTGTAGCATTTTACGAATATGTTTTCCGGCTTGGCATGCATCTTCCCCTTCAGCCCTTCATCCGGAACTTCCTCCGCACTTATAAGATTGCCCCCGGCCAACTTATTGCAAATGGCTGGAGGGTGCTTATAAGCGCCTTTGTCCTTTGGAAACAAGCGGGTAACGAGGATCTAACCGCTGGGGAATTTCTGAGGTTGTACCAGCTAAAAAAGGCCCCAGCCAGCGAGGGTTGGTACTACCTATGTTTCTGGCACCGGGATAACTTTATCTTGGGGAACCCATCCTCCAATTATCCCGGGTGGAGGAAAAAATGGTTCTATGTCTTCGACAATTGGGAGTCTGATGTGGGCTCCGACCCCAAAGGCCACAATGTTAACCGCTTCTTCGGCGAAGGTGGGTTGAACTTTTACCCCTTTGCCGGAAGAAAATTAAGTTCTCCGTTGCTTTGACTGACTTGCCTTCCCCTTCTTCTCGCAGGTATTCCGATTGGGGCTAGGCCAAACTTGCGGGGATGGCTCAACTTGAAGCTCGTCAAAGTTTTCAAGCTCTCAGTAGCTGCCCGCAATGTTAACCCTGCCTTGGACCCTCGCTACCTTGCTGCCGCTGGTTTAATCTCCCAAGAAGAGATGGCGAACCTAGGAGACAAAAGGGGTGCGCTAGGGGTGCTTCCCCTTCTGAAGGGTACAGCCTCGAAGAGGCAAAAGAAGTCAGCAGCTGGTCCTTCAGCTGCGCCCACTCTACTAGAGGGGCCTGCTCGTGGCTCACAATCGCGTAATGCTCCTCAGGAGGAGGTTGCTGCGACCCCTCCCACTGCTGTGACCCCTCCAGCTGGCTCCCGCGGTCAGCCAGTAATCGAGGTCATCGATAACTCGCCAAAAGGCAATCGGACGGAAGTAAGTCTTCCTCCGAGAGAGGTATCATGAGAGCTTAATGCTGCTCGCGAATCAGCCGCACCCGCCTCGGGGCCCACGGATGCTTGCGAGGCAGGCTTTTACGAGATATTCGTGGCCCAACCTTCAAGGTCGGGAGTCTACCCCCAACTCCTTTGGGGGCCTCCCTGAACCAAGTCCAGAGGCTCTCTCCACTGACATTGGAGTGAGATTAGTTCAGGTGACAACCTTTTCTCCATCTTTTTCTTCTTTGAATAGTTCATCTAGTAGACTGCCTCTAATTTTTCTTTCTTTTTTAAGCAGAGTCTGGACCTCACGCTGCGAGTTAGGCATGACATCGATGCTGCCCGTCGCATCGTCGATGATGGGGAGAAGAAGAAGAAGAAGGCGATGGAGGGCGAGATCCAGGGAAGGGACCGTATAATAAAATCCCAAGAAGCCCAAATCGCGAAGATAAATGAGGAGAAGCAAATCCTCATCGCCAAGGTTCAAGCTTTGACTGATCGTTTTCAGTCATTGGACCTTAATTTTATGAGGCTCCAAGAAGTTCATACTAAGAGCGAGAAGGAGAAGGAGATCTTTCGTCAGGATATGATCTCCCTCGAGGAGCGGCTCAAGGATTGTCGGAATCGGCTTGAAGATGCTGAGAAGACTTTAGCTCAGCTGAAGGATGATTCCATTCACTGGGAGGAGGAAAGAGTGGCCCTCGTCAAGATGATGTCTGAAGAAGGTCCTCGTGCAGTCCTGGAGTTCCAAACCTCTCAACTCTACGACGAGGAGCGTTATGAGGCGTATATCGCTAGTCACAACTTTACGGTCTGGGTTATGCAAAAAATTGCTCCTTCCTTCAACGTCGAGGAGTTCGAGAGAGTGGCTTTCGAGGTCGCAGCTAGAGAGCGAGCTGCAGCTGAGAATGAGGTCACTGGGGCTATAGACGCTGCACGTGCTCCCGAGGCAGGCCCCGAGGCAGAAAGTCGAGAAGCTCCCCCAGATGAGGAATGACCGATCTCTGAGTTGCCACCCTTCTCCTCTTTTTCTTTTTTGGACAGAAATGTATCTTTGTAAAACTATTTTAGTCGACTGAAATGAAAATCTTTTTTGGTACTATGGCTCATACCTTCTTTTTATCCCCCCCCCCCCCCCCCCCCCCCCCCCCTTTTTTTGTTGATCGCATGTTGAATGCTCGGATACTTAACTCATGAAAGAATGAGTTAGGCTCAATTCGGGGGTCGTGATGACCATGTTCGCGTTGAGATAGACTAGTCTATTGATTGAGGCTTTGACTCTACCGAAAGCAAAGGGTTTGGTCAAGGAAATGCGTATATTCCCTTCAAGGCTATTTGGGTCCAACTAGTGGAGTAGCGACAAAAAAAATCCATCTTTATTTGAATGTCGTTGGGATTTACATCAAATTTATGAAAAATATTTGAGTAGGTGCTCTACGTGCCAAGGGCAACGTAAAGGCCTTCCTTGCATGTCTTCGAGATAATATGTGTCTGGTTGCACAATTTTGATAACTCGGTAGGGGCCTTCTCAGTTTGGATCCAACGAGCGAGTAGGAATTTCGAGGTGCTGTCTAAGGACCAAATTGCCAAGCCAAAAAGCTCTAGGTCAAACCTTGGCTTTACAATAACGAGCGATACGCTGTTGATAAGCTGCTGCTCGAAGTTGGGATGAGTTCCTTTGCTCTTCCAAGAGGTCAAGATGAAGCCTCAGACCTTCCTGATTACTAGTGGGGTCATACTGCTCGATCCGATACAAGGGTACCTGAACTTCGACTGGGACCACTGCGTCGGTGCCGAAAGCCAATGAGAACGGAGTTTCCCAAATCGACGTGCGAGTTGTAGTTCTATAGGCCCATAAGACTTCCGGCAAGAGTTCTGGCCACATGCCTTTACATTCACCGAGCTTGGTCTTTAAATGATGTTTAATGATCTTATTCACCGCTTCAACTTGCCCATTAGCTTGAGGATGATACGGGGAGGTGCGAACACTTCGTATCTTCCATTTTTCGCAGAATTCTAAGAACGCGGCGTTGTCGAATTGCCTTCCATTGTCGGTGATTATAGTATGGGGAAGCCCATAATGGCATATGATATTTCTGCACACGAACCTGGTGGTCTGCTTTTCAGTGATTTTAGCTAATGGTTCTACCTCTACCCATTTAGTGAAATAATCAACTGTTACGATCGCAAATCTGTTCTGACCTTTCCCGGTGGGCAAGGGCCCGATGATATCGACTCCCCATTGGGCGAAGGGTCAGGGGCCATCCATTGGCATCATTTGCTCAGACGGTACATGAGGTATAAGAGAATATCGATGGCACTTGTCACATCTTTTGGAGAATTCAATTGCATCCGCCTTCATAGTGGGCCAGTAATACCCTTGCCTCATTGTTTTATATGCTAAAGACTGTCACTTAGGATGGTTACCACATGCCCCCTGGTGTGTTTCATCCAGAACGCGATACGCTTCTTCTGGGTGAAGGCACCTCAAGTATGGTAAAGTAAAGCTCTTACGTAATAGCATTTCATTTTGTAAGGTATACCTGGCAGCACGATGACGGATTTGCCGTGCAGATTTTTTATCATCCGGGAGTTGTCCATCTCTGAGATAAAGGACTATGGGGTCCATCCAACATGGAGAGGAATATACCGAGACCACTTGCTCGGAGGTTGTTTGGCTGACACTTGGAGCATGAAGATGCTTGATGGGAATAGATTGCAATAATTCAGATTCTGGTGCGGAGGCTAACTTTGCCAAAGAATCTACGAGTTTGTTCTTCTCACGAGGAATGTGAATTATTTCATATTTCTTCAGCTTTGCGAGCAGGAAGATCACTCGGGATTTGTATAAAGCCATCCACTCTTCTTTCGCCTCGAATTTGCCGAGTACTTGATTGACTATGAGCTGAGAATCACTATGAATAAGTAAACAATCGAGAGAATGTTTGCTAGTTCGAGGCCGACGATCAAAGCCTCATATTCTGCTTCATTGTTTAAGACTTGAGAGTCAAATCGTAAGGCATATTAAAAGCACGACCAGTCAAGAGCAACTAAAATTAAGCCTGCTCCGCTACCGGTGGCCCGTGAAGACCCATCCACAAAGAGCGACCAGGGGGTCTGGTCGCTAGTCGTAGAGTTATCATTGGAGGAGGAATATATGAATTCGGCAATGAAATCAGCCACGGCTTGACCCTTAATGGCAGTTCTTGGGTAGAACGAAATATCATGCTCGCTGATCTCAATCGTCCATTTAGTTAATCACCCCGAAACTTCAGGTTTTTGAAGGACCTATCTTAACGGATGATTTATTGGCACCAATATAGCGTGGGCTTGAAAATAGGGTCGCAGTTTTCGAGCGGCCATAACTAAGGCGAGGGCTAATTTCTCCATATCAGAATATCGAGTTTCGGCATCCACCATTGCTCGACTAATATAATAAACGACCCTTTGTACCCCGAAATCTTCTCTTAATAATGCGGCATTAACGGCCATAGAAGACACAGATAAATAAAGAAGAAGTTGCTCGTGTGCAACAGGTTTCGATAAAATTGGAGGTGCACTCATATATTGCTTCAGTTGTTGAAAAGCTTCTTCGCACTGCGGGGTCCATGCCCAGTCGGCTTTGGCGGTAGCTCGAAGGAGCTTAAAGAAAGGTAGGCAGTTATCAGAGGCACGCAAAATAAACATGTTCAATGATGAATACGACTAGCGAGACATTAGACGTCTTTGAGAGTGGATGAAGATTTCATTTCAATTAAAGCCTTTATTTTCTTGGATTCTCCTCGACTCCTCGTTGACCGACCATAAAGCCAAGAAACTTCCCAGCGGACACCCCGAATGCACATTTTTCTGGATTTAGCTTCATCTGATACTTCCTTATTAAGTCGAAGGCTTCTCGAAGATCCGTAAGGTGGTCATTTTTTACGACGCTTTTCACGAGCATGTCGTCGACGTAAACTTTCATGTTCCTACCGATTTGCGCGGCGAATAATTTATTGACCAGGCGCTGATAGGTGGCTCCTACATTCTTAAGACCAAAAGGCATTACCTTATAATAATACAAGCCGCGATCAGTGATGAAGGCAGTATGTGGACTATCGGATGGGTGCATCATAATTTGGTTATAACCAGAATAAGCGTCCATAAAACTGAGCAGGGCGTGCCCCGCCGTTGAATAAACCAACTGGTCGATACGCAGAGTCGGGAAATTATCTTTCGGGCATGCTTTGTTCAAATCAGAGTAGTCCACGCACATTCTCCACTTGCCATTAGCTTTTCGAACGAGGACCACATTCGCGACCCATTCCAGGTAGTCAACTTCCTCTATGAAATTGACGGTCAGCAACTTCTCGACTTTGGTTTTAATTACCATTTGCCTTTATGCGGTGAAGGCACGTCGATGCTGGTGAACAGGTTTGTGCTTCGGATCCACATTCAAGCGATGCACTATGACACTGGGGTCGATACCTGGCATATCACTATGGGACTAAGCAAATACATCTTGGTATTCGGTGAGAAAACGAACTAGATTTTCGCGAAATACATCAGTTCGGGTTGTCTCCTCCACAATTTCAGAATTGCACGGTGCTTCCACAAACAATGGTAAAGAGTGTAAATTAGTGGAATGGTGTTCTTCAGGCACCGACACCATGTCTAACAAACTATCCAACTCCTTAATCATCTCATCATCCAGATCATAGGGGTAGATCATGCATTCCTCTAAGAAATCGAGAGAGTCGGATGAAGGTTCCTCGTTCTCCCTAAGTGATTGAAGAAAATCTGTTTCAATGGCAAGGAATTCCTCCTCTATGGAGGGGAGGTCTTCTAAAGAAAAAATTTCAAATTCAGTGGTAAGCACATCATCTAACATTGGTTGATCTTTTGAAATTTCAGATTGTACCACCCCGTCATCCAAAGAAACAGAATTTTCAACCCAAGGGAGTTCTTCCGCAATAGAATCCGGCATGTGTTGTTGGTGGAAGGACTCAAAAATATCAACTTCGGCCATCTCTCTAACAAGAATATCTTCCAGCGACTCATAAACATTCGGCCTTTTGGAAGTAGAAATCATGGGCTCACAATCATCCACGGAACCCTCAGTGTAGGCAATCTCACTATCACTTTCAGATTTTATGGATTCCTCAGGTTCGTCAACCGTCATTGAAATCTCTTCATCATTAAAATCAGGATATCTAAAAGAGATAGTTAATTCACCATAATCGATGGTGATATTGGGGTCACCAAGATCAATATCCTCTAGAAGTTTAGTCATTAAATTCGGAGAAGGTTGGGTTTGGATAACCTCATCCTCCCCATTGTTGTGGATTAAATCAGTGATCCCAATTTTGGGCTCAACGTATTCAAGAGATGGCGAGTGGTTTTGAATCGATTGCTCGTACTCGTACTCGTACTCTTTCTTTAAATCCTCAAGGATTTGTATGTACATGTTATCATAAGAGGAAGACGTTTTAGAACGATTATTGATGACCATGATTGGTTCTTCCATTGGACTAGAGGTGTGAGGACTCTCCCGATGAAGACCATACGTGTTATATGACGAAGACTGATAAGATGGTTGACAGGCATAACCATACAAGTGATCACGCAATGTCTTTACCGGTTGGTCATTACTCCCCCGGTCCTTTTTCTTATTCCTACCTCCTGTTAAACTCGGTGGAACACTCTTGTTATTTTCAACCCAGTAATCACGTAGTGTCTTACGTTGGGGGTCGTGGAGGTTGATTGAATCTCAGAAAAATACTTATGCTTATAATGGTTCCAATCATAAAGAGTTTTGATTCCATCGTCTGATATCTCATCTTCCAAAAGGTATGCATAAGCACCACACTTCCAATCAGCCATAATGAGATTTTAAAGAGTTGGAACTATCCTAATCTAGGAAGAGAAAGAGAAGAAGAAAGGGAGATGGGGAGATGTTACCCGTAAAGGTAAGAACTATGTCAGCAACTAAGTTCCTACAAAACATAAAAAACAGAAAATTGTTAGTAATCTAGAAAAAAAAACAGAAAACTACTTCTAGAAAAACTAAAAATCCTATCTAAACTAAGACTACTCTATAGCTACTAGAACAATTAGAACCGTTTAACCTCTTCCCTAGCAACGACGCCAAAAACTTGTTCGCTTCCTCAAGTGTAGGGTTGCGATGTAGTAATAATCTCGGTAAGACCGAGGTCGATCCACAAGGAAGGAGGTAAACAATTCCAACTATCCTAATAACTACAATCAAAGAGGTTTGTGAAATTGGTTTTGAACATAAAATAGAAAAATCTGATAATGAAAAGATAACTAGAGCATCAAGTATCCACTTATAGTTCTCCTTAGATGCATAATTCGCTATGGTTTCTCACTTTCTCAACTAGAATCGAAATTAAGTTTTATCTAGTCGGATACTAGAGCAGTTAAACCAAACAATCTTCCACATGTAAGATCAATGTATATGATTCACTCAATGCAAGCTAGGACGAGCATACTCAATTGCATAGGTCAGTCACAATTCCAATAGGCTAAGATCACAATCATAATCATCATTAAATCCTATCACAAGATAAAACTAGATTATAATTTGAACTTATTCAAATCACATACACAGTCCATATACTTCAGAATTTCCATAAAAGTAGACTTTTGGTAAGAAGTTCCCACATGAAGATCATAGTACTAGAGCGTACTCCAATTCCTCGAATCATATAGGTCTAGACTAGTTCACAACAATTAAGAACTCAAGAAATTCTTCCAAACATCCATGAGTCATCATAAGACTAAGAAAAACTACTTAGTACTTGAATTAAACTTCAAACCATTGTTCTTAAACATGAAATCCAACTTGAAACCAATAAAACGAATTAAACAATCTAAGAAAATTATAAGGTTCACCTCTTAGCTCTAGCTAAGAGATTAGCTAATGAAAAGCATATTAAAAACAAAACTAAAACTAGAACTTGAAGAAGAAGAAAACTAGTTGTAGGAGGCTAGGAAGCCTCCTAGGTCTTGAATCCTTTGCTCCCCACGTTGCTAGATGCCCTAGGAAGAGAGTGGAGGTGGCCTTTTATAAGTTGGAGCGGAAGATTCCAAATTGCGTAAGAAATCACACAATTGCACAGAGAAAATCGGAGCTTCACGGACAAGCTCTGTTACGCTGACGACCGGTCACACGACCGGTCTAAGCTCATGAATGACCGGTCGCACAACCGGTCTCAAAACCTCAAAAACAATCCAGTGAGTTTTGTGTTTCTGGACTCATCTCGACCTGTCTGGTGACCGGTCGGACAACCGGTCTGGTGACTGGTCTAGGAGGAGAAAAACAGTCTAAAAATACACTGTAGACCTGTCTGTCGACCTGTATGTCGACCTGTCTGGCGACCGGTCTATAGACAGGTCTAAGAACAAAATTTCAGATTTTCTTCTTTATCTCTTCTCTTTCTTTCTTGCTTCTTTCTTCCACCTTTTGGCACTTGTTCTATTGATCTTCAATGAATACAAAGTGACTCTTTTAACTATGAATTAGTGAAGTCTCCCTCTCATTCCTACAATCACAAATCCATGCATTAGATTAGTCTTTAAATCATGAAAAGTATGCATAATGAGTGATGAATTGGGGTTAGAATATGCACAATTAAGAGCTCAACACAAAACGACAAGATTCCACTATAATTGTAGTTATACAATAGATGGAATATTAGAAAGAAAGCCTGGATAGATCGAGCAAGTAATTTAAATCGTTACTGATCATGGTCTTGAGTTCATGGTTGCATAGACCTATTTTTTTCTTGTTATGGACTGAGCCATGTTTCTAAACCAGTCGAATGTCTATGTCCCATTTTCTTTCGGATTGTCCGGGTTGAGAGACTGCCAGGATTTTATCGAGTGGTGCAACTTTGGGCCGTTGGCCTCTGGAATACATGAGCATCGAATGTTGGTCGGCACGATCCAAGACCCGTGCCTGTATTTTTATGATGGGTGACCTTAATAAAGCACTCCGCAACTACCTCATCAGCTCAACCGATGGACCCGTTGTTGATGGGTAGGGCATCGATTGTCTATTTCATAAAGGCAATCCATAGCAGGATGTTTCAAGCTTTCTTATAACTCTTTTGTTTGTGGTTTCTTCTGATAACCATAGTCCCTTTTGGTTAGTATTAAACCTCAATCCGGGCTGAACCCTAATTGTGTAATGAATATAATTGATACAAAGTTCCTATAATCAGTTGTTGAGTAAGGTTGGAGTCTGTTGACTCGTCTTCAGAAGTGATCCCGACCTCTCACCTTTGTTGATAGCTAATATGCAACAAGAGATAAGAAGAGAACCTGCTCATGCGTGGATAAATGTGTAGGGCATTGTAACGAGATAAGAGATCTTCAATATACGATGAATGTAATTGAATGTATATCATATGAGATTGATTGTATGTGATGAATACAATAAAAGATATGTCATATGAGAATGAATGTATATGAGAACACAATAGTATGTATGCCATGTGAAGTTGAATACATGTCCAGTTAAACAAATGCTAGATTAAGTATAGATGAGTGCTAGATTAAGCAGAGACGAGCGCTCGATTAAGCAAGATGAATGCTAGATTAAGCAAGATGGGTGTTAATGCATGAAGCAATTAATATTATCTAGTCATAACTCCATTTTTGTACAAATTTGCACTAAAACAATATTCTGGTCATTTCGCTGCCTGGAAATTCCAAGAATCTGGATTTTTGATATATCCACAAGTCGACCATAAAATATCATGAATGTTTCACCGGACTTTAGCGTTTTAGCATAATTAGGGTATTTTAGATTTTTGGGACGGTTTAGATTCGAGGAAAACCCCTCCAATCAAAAGGCGAACTTTTTGGGGAGTGCTAAAAAGTTACAATTTGTACTTCGGATGGAAAATCAAAATCTTTGTTGTTGGGAATTTATTTTTTTAGTATTTTTTATTGAATCCAAATGGGGGGTACTTCCTTATTTACATAAATAACTTAAAGTAACATTTACTTATTTTTATGTAATTAAGGTGTGCAGTGTGTAGTGCAGGTGTAGGTATGTAGTGTAGTGCAGTGTCGAGAGATGTGCAGTGCAGTTTTCAGAGTTGCAGAAATAGCTAAGTATTGGAAATTTTGGAGAACATCAGGTAGTTAGAGTGGGCGCATGTCGGGAGTGGGTGCATGTGGGTATTAGGGGGCGCATGTGGCCTGGAGGTGAGCGCATGTGCCCCCTCCTGGGCGCATGTACCCGAATTTCGAGGAAGGAGAGAGAGAGAGAGAGAGAGAGAGAGAGAGAGAGAGAGAGAGAGAAACTCCTAGGCGCATGTGTCATAGCACATGTGTTCGCTTCCCCAAGTGTAGGGTTGCGATGTAGTAATAATCTCGGTAAGACCGAGGTCGATCCACAAGGACTTATGTAGGAATTCACAAATACTTCCAATAGTTTCTATTGAAAAGCTAACAACCAGATTTGAGAAGATTGATGTAAATAGTAACTTTGAACTAAACTGAAGATAAACAATTAATAAAAAGGAACTAGGGGTTCAAGGATCCACTTATAGCAATCATTGATGCTCAATTCGCTGTGGTTTCTCACTTTCTCAACTAGAATCGAAATTAAGTTCTATCTAATCGAATGATAGAGTAGTTAAACCAAACAATCTGCCATATGTAAGATCAATGGATATGATTCACTCAATGCAAGCTAAGACGAGCATACTCAATTGCATAGGTCAGTCCCAATTCCAATAAACTAAGTTCACAATCATAACCATCATTAAATCCTGTCACAGGACAAAACTAGATTATGATTTGAACTTGATTCAAATCACATACACGGTCTCACATACTACAGAATTTCCAGAAAATAGAACTTTAGTAAGAAGTTCCCACATGACAATCACAGATCTAGAGCATATTCCGATTCCTCGGATCATACAGGTCTAGACTAGTACACAACAATTAAGAACTCAAGCAATTCTTCCAAACATCCATGAGTCATCATAAGACTAAGAAAAACTACTTAGTACTTGAATCAAACTTCAAACCATTGTTCTTAAACATGAAATCCAACTTAAAACCAACTTAAACGAATTGAAACATCTTAGATTCACTACAAGCTTCACCTCTTAGCCCTAGCTAAGAGGTTTAGCCGTTCATGATCCAAGGAAACATGAAACAACTAAATAAAACATAAAACTAGAAAGCAAACTAGGAAGAGTTGTAGAACTCCAAATCCGACTTCCACCGTCTCCCACCGTCCTCAATCCCTTCTAAGATACCCCAGGAACAATCCCTAGGTGTCCTTTTATAGTGGGGAAGCCCTGCAACGTTGGAATCTTTCAGAATTTGCATAAGGATACGCAGTGCGCAGAGAAATTCAGAGCTTGTAGAACACACTCAGTTACGCAGACAACCGGTCGCACGACCGGTCTAAAAAATGCGAAAAACGTCCAGAGAGTTTTGGTATTTTTCAAACCCATAAAATTAATTCAAGGACCGGTCGCACAACCGGTTTGAGCAGTGGACGACCGGTCGTAGAACCGGTCTTGGACAGTCTAGTGAGATTTGCCATGTGGCCCTTCCTGTTGAGTGATCGAACCGGTCGGACGACCTGTCCTGGGCTATAGACGATCGGTCTTGGGCATGTTCTTCTACTTTCTTTCTTCTTTTCTCTGACTTCTTGCTTTCATCCTTTGACTCATAGTCCTTTAATCTTCTTTGCTTGTAAATGGTGTCTTTAAGTCTTCAATTTGATGAATCCCCTCTCTCATCCCTACAATCACAAATCCATGCATTAGATTAGTTTATAAATCATGAAAACCTTGCATAATGAGTGATGAATTGGGGTTAGAATATGCACAATTAAGAGCTCAACACACCCCCCAACCAGCATTTTGCTAGTCCCGAGCAAAACATGCATGAAACAAGTTTCATTTTCCAAACCCAACTCTCCTTAAGAAACCATTCTTCTATACATCCTAAAACACACAAGTGTAAGATTCAGAAAAATTAGGTGACAGAGGTTGAAACCGTAAACTCTCAAAACATGATAAGCATCCATATGAAATTCCCGCTGATTGGTTGATAAATAGAAGAACTTGAACAAATTCAACCTAGTGTGCATAGTGAAAATTCATTTCATGAGTTTCCAGGATTATTTTCTTCATAGATCAACTAGACTATAGATCTCAAGGTATATAGAGCCACACAAACCAATGACAGGAATTTGGCTTACTGTCCTTCCAACGGCTTTCACACTACGTCCCATTTTCGGCTTTGGTTACGGGTAGACCATCCCCCGGTTGGTAATAGGTAGCCCTAATCAGAATTTCCACCATTTTTTCCAACATTCCCAATTTCATCCTTATTTTTCCTTTTTCTTTTAAATTAGATAGGATTTTTAGAAATCCATATCTTTCGTTATTTTTCCTATGGACAAGGATGGACAAAGTACCCCGGCTTGGTTTCTTAACACCTTAAATTAAAATCTAGCTAATCCACAAATCACATAATCCCTTTAACCCATGAAAATCGTGTAATGTGAACTAGGTGTAAGAGTGTTCAAATTTTCTATCAATCACATAAATAGGGGAATTCACATATAAAACCATTATGTTAAGAGAAGTTCAAGACTCACAACATCATACACTTCATATCTCCTCCTCTTATGCTCATATCATCTTGAATGCATAGAAACAAAGTTTTTCAAAAGAGTTTTGAATTTTAGAAAAATCGAAAAAATTCTACATAATTGCTCGAAATGTTACAAAACGCTGGATTCATCCAAGTGATCCTACATCCCCCAACCAAATCTTGCATTGTCCTCAATGTAAAAGATGTTTAATGAGCAAAACATGAGAATAATTCTAAAATAAAAGGGAATGAGGAATGATAGCACTTGAGAGAACAAAAAGTGAAATTCTTCCTCCTTCTAACAAACCTATGAAAAAGGAAACAAAAGCAACAAAAATCCTAATCCTAAATACTCTATACCTCCATCAGACTAGGAGATCAATCATCTTGATACACAGGATCAGTCAGAGGTATGGACATACCTCCTGAAGGAAACTTCTCAAAGAACGTCTTTAATCGCTGACCATTCGCCTTAAAGATGTTACCGTTCCTTGGATTTAATAACTCACTGTTCCATATGGGTAGATAGTTTGCACAATGTAAGGACCGCTCCATCGAGATCTCAATTTCCCGGGAAATAAATGTAGGCGAGAATTATACAAGAAAACTTTTTGATTAATCGTGAATGTCTTACGAAGAATGTTCTTATCATGGAACACCTTCGTCTTGTCCTTGTAAATTCTCGCATTTTCATAAGCTTCATTACGGAGTTCCGCAAGTTCCTTCAGTTGTAGTTTGCGCAATGAGCTAGCCTTGTCAGAATCAAAATTCATCTTCTTAATTGCCCAATACGCCCTATGTTCCAACTCCACAGGCAAGTGACAAGCCTTCCCATAGACAAGTCTATAGGGAGAAATTCCAATAGGGGTCTTAAAAGCAGTACGGTAAGCCCAAAGCGCATCGGTAAGTCGAAGCGACCAATCCTTGCGATCGGGGTTCACCATTTTCTCTAAAATATGTTTAATCTCCCTATTGGATATCTCAGCTTGTCCACTAGTTTGTGGGTGATAGGGAGTGCTCACTTTGTGTCTTACGCCATATTTCTTCATTAAGGTCTCAAATGGGCGATTACAAAAGTGAGACCCTCTATCACTTATGATGACTCGAGGTGTTCCAAACAGAGAAAGAATATTCTCTTTTAAGAAATGAATGACTGTTTTATGGTCATTATTCCGGCATGGGATCGCCTCGACCTATTTGAACACATAATCAACGGCAAGCAAGATATATACGTTTCTAAAAGAAGATGGGAATGGACCCATGAAATCGATGCCCCAACAATAAAAAATTTCAATTATTAAGATGGGATTGAGTGACATCATGTTTCTACGGGAGTTCCTCCCAATTTCTGACAAGCCTCATATGTTTTACAAAACTCATGTGTGTCTTTGAACATAGTGGGCCAATAAAACCCACATTGCAGAATTTTATCTATGGTCTTCTTAGTCGAAAAGTGGCCACCACATGCCTGTGAATGACAAAAGGAGATGATGCTTTGTTGTTCATCATCTGGCACACATCTCCTTATGATTTGATCTGGACAATACTTGAATAAGTATGGGTCGTCCCATAGGAATTTTCGCACCTTAGTGAAGAACTTATCATTATCTTACTTTTTCCAATGTGTAGGGATTGTACCTGTAGCAAGATAGTTAGCAATGTCCGCATACCATGGCAATTGGGAGACTTTAAAAAGTTGTTCATCAGGGAACATGTCATTGATCGAGGTCATTTCAGGGGAATCGATGCGAACAAGTCGAGAGAGATGGTCAGCCACTACATTTTCTACTCCTTTCTTATCACGTATCTCTATGTCAAATTCCTGGAGTAAAAGGATCCATCTTGACAACCGTGGTTTAGCATCATTCTTAGAGAGAAGGTACTTAAGCGCGGCATGGTTAGTGAATATGATGATCTTGAATCCAATCAAGTAGGACCTAAACTTGTCCAAGGCAAAAACTACGGCTAAAAGTTCTTTTTCTGTAGTAGCGTAGTTTGCTTGGGCTGAGTTTAAGGTTCTACTTGCATAGTAGATAACACATGGCTTCTTCTCTTTTCTTTGGCCTAGCACGGCCCCAATAGCATAGTCGCTTGCATCGTACATAATTTCAAAAGGAAGGCTCCAATCAGGTGGTTGCATTATGGGAACACATGTCAACATACCTTTAAGTGTAGTAAAGGCATTTTGACAATCTTCATTCCACTCGAATGAATTCTCCTTTTGAAGTAGGTTACATAAAGGATGAGATAGTGAACTGAAGTCCTTTATGAACCTTCTATAAAATACTGTGTGTCCCAAAAAGGACCGCACATCTCGTATGCTCTTGGGTGGTGGAAGGTTAGAGATAAGATCGATTTTCGCTTTATCCACCTCGATTCCGTTTTGTGAACGATGTGACCAAGTACAATTCCCTTTTGAATCATGAAGTTACATTTCTCCCAATTCAACACAAGGTTCTTCTCTTCACATCTTTTTAACATAGATTTCAAGTGCACAAGGCACTCATCAAAGCTACAACCAAATACTAAGAAATCATCTATGAAGACTTCGAGAATTGTCCCCACCATATGAGAAAAGATACTCATCATACATCGCTGAAAAGCGGCAGGGGCATTGCATAGTCCAAACGACATCCGTCGATAGGCGAAAGTGCCGAATGGACATGTGAATGTAGTCTTTTCTTGGTCTTCAAGGGCGATCTCTATTTGGTTGTACCCTGAATAGCCATCAAGGAAGCAAAAATGGGAATGACCCGCCAACCTTTCTAAAATTTGATCAACAAACGGTAGGGGGAAGTAGTCTTTCCTCGTGACAGTGTTTAGCTTCCTGTAGTCAATGCACATTCTCTAACCGGTAGTGACTCTGGTTGGTACGAGTTCATTATTGGCATTGGCTACGATGGTTATTCCGGATTTCTTAGGCATCACTTAAGTTGGGCTCACCTATTGATTATCGGATACTGGGTAAATAATACCCACATTCAATAGTTTCACCACTTCGGCCTTAACTACATCCTTCATGTTTGGATTAAGTCGTCTTTGTGGTTGCCTAAATGTCTTCGCATTCTCCTCAAGGTGTATGCAATGAGTACAAATCAATGGGTCTATGCCTTTGAGATCCGCAATTGACCACCTAATGGCACTCTTGTGCTCTATTAGAGTGGCAATTAACCTACTCTCTTATTCCTCATCCAAGCGGGAAGAAATCACCACCGGATATGTCTCATCTCGACCTAAATAGACATATTTCAACTCAATTAGTAATGGTTTTAGGTCGAGTGTTGTTGCCTTGATATTGGATGGCAGGGGCTTGTTCTCATTTACGGGTAAAGGTTCAAATAGGGTCCTCCTTTTGTTATCAAGCAACGGCATCACATCTAAAATGGCATCCATCTCTCGTATTGTGTCATCATTTATCTCATGAGAGTGGGCCACACATGCCTCCAAAGGGTCGGAATATAATGTTAAGGGGAAAGTCTCCTCCAAGAAATGATTCAATCAAGTTTATCTCGTGGATCTCCTCATCAACTTCCCATGGTTGTTTGCATAAATCAAATATATTTAGCTCAAGTGTCATATTTCCAAAGGACATTTGTACAAGCCCGTTTCTACAATTGATAATTGCATTGGAAGTAGCTAGAAAAGGGCGGCCAAGTATGACGGGAATTTGAGCACCGGTACCTATCACGGGATGTGTATCCAAGACAATAAAGTCTACAGGGTAGTAGAATTTATCAACTTGGACTAAAACATCCTCAATCACTCCTCTCAGTATACGAATGGATCTATCAGCAAGTTGGAGTGTGGTTTTGGTGGGTTTTAATTCACCTAACCCAAGTTGTTCATAAACCGAGTACGGAATGAGGTTTACACTTGCCCCCAAATCGAGTAAGGCTTGTTTAATCCGGTAGTCTCCTATGATGCATGAGATGGTTGGACTACCCGGATCCTTGTATTTTTGGGGCACCTCTTGTTTGATAATAGCGTTCAAATTCTCAATCAAAAGTACTTTGTTGTGAACATTGACGGTGCATATTTCCTTTAGAAATTTGACATAGGATGGTATTTGCTTTATGGCATCCAACAACGGAATGTTGATCTTCACCTGTTTGAAAACCTCTAAAATTTCCAGGTTTTTGTCTAAAGGTTTGGGTGAAATCAACCTTTGGGGAAACGGGGCAACCAGCTTGTATTGCCTTTCCGGATTTTTCTCTTGTGGAGTGTTGTTTGAGCTATCATCCTCTTTAGAATTTTTCAGATCCTTAGGCTTTGGGGCCTTCATTGGATTAGATTTATCAACTATTTTTCCACTTCTCAAAGTGGTGATAGCTTGAACATGCTCCGTATGTTGGGAGGATGAGCCTGCGTCTTGTATCTCATATTGGGTTCTTAGGTTAGGAAGAGGTTGGGCAGGAAGTGTGCTATTCTCCCTAACATTGAGGTGAGATTCAACTCTAGCCATTGAAGTTTTCAAGTCATTGATGGCTCGAGTTAAACTTCGATTGAATTTCAATTGTTCTTGCATGAACCCATATATTTTTAGAGAATTAGTCTTGTTATATTCAGCTTAAACTGATACGAATGCACCCAACATCTCCTCTAGCGTATCTTTTGGTGTAATGACTAGGGATGGACCAAGTAAAGGTTGAGCTTGAGGGATATTGTTTGCATTCGCAGTGGGTCCATTCCTCCAACTGAAGTTGGGATGGTTCGTCCAACTAGAATTAAACGTGTTTGAGTTTGGAGCACCAAATTGCCGTTGATAATTGTTTATGGTATTTTTTTGTTCTTATAATATGTCTTGAACCGCTGAAATTGTGGGACAATCTTGTGTTATATGTTGATTTCCGGCACAAATTCCACAAACAGTTTCAACGTCATTAGAATTGATCGTCTCTCCTTTCCTTAATTCCATGGCCTCGACTTTTCTTGTGAGGCTAGCCACACGTGCACTTATGCTATCCTCTTCTGATAGGACATAAATTCCTCCTTTTTCCTTTTGTTGGCTAGTCTTGGAATTTGTTGGTTTAGATGTATCCCAAGACTGTGCATTCTCAGCCAATTCCTCCTAATAGTCCCATGTTTCATCGGCTTCCTTATTCATGAACTCCCCATTACACATCATCTCTATGAATTGACGCATGAGTGAAGGTAATCCTTCATAGAAAAAGCTTATAACCTACCAAATTTTATAGCCATAATGTGGGCATGCATTTAATAAGTCTGTTAGAACGCTTTTTAGAAAAAGGGGGAAAGATCAGACCTACTCGTCAGCAGTCCTTCTTTCTTTTTTTCGTGTTTATTTTATTCTGGGGGAATTCTGAGTATAGAGACATTCATAGACAATCATAAGCAATCACAAAGTGTACACAAGAGAGAGATATCGCAAGGCGAATTTTATTCCAGAGATTCTGAGATCTTTTACATTCCAGGCTGTGATACTGGTCACGAGCCTTTAATTACATCAACGGTTGATCACCCTTGATTGGAAGGCAAAAGACTAATCCGCCGGGGATTATGGTCTTGAGTTCATGGTCGTAGAGACCTTTGTTTTCTTGTTATGGACTGAGCCACATTTATTAGACACGCCGGATGTCTATGTCCCATTTTCTTTCGGTGTGTCCGGGTTGAGAGACTGTCAGGATTCGAGTGGTGCAACTCGGGGCCCGCGCCTGTTACTGTGAATAGGTGACCGCTGGAATACACGAACCTCGAATGTTGGGCGGCATGACCTAAGGCCCGCGCCCGTACTTTTATGACAAGTGACCTTAGGAAAGCACTCCGCAACGTTCCCGAACGAGGGTTTTAATCGAGTGGTGCAACTTGGAGCCCGTGCCTATTACTGTGAACAGGTGACCGCTGGAATACACGAACCTCGAAATGTTGGTCGACATAACTAAAGCCCGCGCCCGTATTTTTATGACGGGTGACCTTAGGAAAGCCCGCAACTACCTCATCAGCTCAACCGACGGACCCGTTGTCGATGGGTAGGGCATCGACGGTCTTTTTCATAGTGGCAGTCCATAGCAAGATGTTTCAAGCTTAGTTAGAACTCTTTGTTTGTGGTTTCTCGTGGTAACCATAACCCCTTAGGTTTAGCCTCGGACCTTTATCCGGGATGAATAGAGCTTTGTACAGTAAAGTAAATGTATTTCTTCTGGAGTCGGGCGACTCGGCTTTGAGAGCATTCTTTCTTCTGAGTATTTTCCAATGATCTGTATGGGATCAGATAGGCTTTGTCGAGCCAAGATCTCTTGAAGATTTCGATATTCAATGGGCTGGATCGGCTATCTCCGATGCCTGCAAATGGCTAAGTATAGGGTCCGATGGACTCCTGTTCATGCCAATTTCTTATGAATAATGGGGATCGGTGCCCCGTGAATGCTTAACTCGGCTGTTGGATAGCCTGAGCGCTTCAGCTTTGCCTCGGCGTCTTTGAGATCGCGATTGATTTCAACTGGCACTAGTCAATTCTCAAGCCAACAGGGCACTTCCCAGGGCTGAAAACGACTAAGTAGTGGACCTGTTTGCGGTCTGATTAGAGAAGTCGATGAATATTATCGATAACCATCTTTGAACAGGGGTGGATTACGTCCACGAAGATCACGGTGCGATCGCATTTTGATTTGCTTAGCAAAAGTCAATTTTCGGGCCAATAGGGCACTTCCCAGGGCTGGAAATGACTAAGTAGTGGACCTGTCTGCGGTCTAATCAGGGTATTCGGTGAATATTGTCGATGACCGACTTGGAACAGGGATGGTTTATGTCCACGAAGATCGCGGTGCGATCGTGTTTCGATTCGCTTAGTAGAAGTCAATTTTCGGGCCAACAGGGCACTTCCCAGGGCTAAAAATGACTAAGTAGTGGACCTGCTGTCCGCTTGATCAGAGTATTCGGAGGTCCTGAGATCGGATAACCTCGTCGCGGTGCATGATTATGATGTATCATGTCAAGTAGAAGAAAAGTTTCCCTCTCGGGCTCGGTCCAATTCCACCCGATTCTTCTCGTTTTCGCCGTTTTCGGCTCTTTCGGATGGATTTCCAGAGTTGCCAAATTGGCTAAGTGTTGGTCATTTTGGATCAAAACATTGATTTGGGCTACTTATCATTGACCGTTGGAGAATCTGATCCGGCGGATGGATAGATCTCATCGAGACGCATCCGGCGGTTGTGGTTTCATCGAAATCGGATCCCGGACGAAGGCGAGCCGTGCGACGGAAGGTCCACTCCTCCCATCAGCGTCCAGGCGCATGGGGGAGTGTGTACAGGCGCATGTGCCTATTTTTCAAGCGCATGTGACCATTTTACAAGTGCATGTGGTATTGCATCATCTGTTAAGCACATGTGGTCATCATCCGGGCGCATGTGGTCATCATCCGAGCGCATGTGATGATTTTCCATGGAAAACAGATGACGGAGAGGTGTTCCGGGCGCATGTGGCAGTGCACATGCGCCTGGACCCAGAGAGTGGGCGCATGTCCCTCCCAGACTTAGAGAAAATCAGGATTTTTCGGCCAGAAAAGCCAGTGCATGTTGGGAAAAAGCCAGCGCATGTTGGGAAAAAGCCAGCGCATGTTGGAAAAAAAACCAGCGCATGTTGGGAAAAAGCCAGCGCATGTTGGGAAAAAGCCAGTGCATGTTGGGAAAAAGCCAGCGCATGTTGGGAAAAAGCCAGTGCATGTGCCCAGCACTTAGAAAATTTCAGGATTTTCTTCCTGAACTTGGGATTCTGGCGAGGAAATCCCTTTCCGGTGAGGGTTTCCGGCGAGGAAATCCACTCCGGCCAAGGCATCCGGCGAGGGGAGAGAAAGCAAGCGCATGTGGTGCTTACATCACTCTGAGGTCGGCAGGGGATGATCTCGTGCTGATGTAATGAAGTGACTTCACTATTTATAGGAGGGAAATCGGGTTCGGGTCTACCCGGCGGGTATTTCCCGGTGCATGTGCCAGAAACTATGTCAAGCGCATGTGGAAAAAAACGCACCGGGCGCATGTGGTAGATCCGGGCGCATGTGCTTTACCGGCACATTTTCCGGGGCTTTTCGAAAAAATGTTTAATTCACTAGAATGCAAGCGCATGTGTTTAGAGGCCAGGCGCATGTGGTTGGAGGCCAGGCGCATGTCCTTTGCCGGCGCTTTCCCACTACTTAGCCAGATTTTCAGGATTCCAGCACTTAGAAAATTTCAGCATTTCAGCTCCGATGGGGGATCTCCAAAGGACAGCTACCTTTTCTAGACATGCGCTCACTATCGCCAAGCCACTTCTAGGCTATGATTAACCTCCTGAATGAACGGGATGGGGTGTGGAAGTCCAGATGTTGCTAATTTTGGTACTTCCTTCCTAATTTGGAGCCTCCGGGTCGGCTTGTCGTATAGGAATGTTGTTCCGGGGAGCGCGCGCATGAAAATATTCATCGTAATGACTTCAAACTTGCTATTTAAGGGTTTTAGGGTGCTCTGGATCATTTGGTGGTGAAGCACATGTCCAGTTCCACTCTGAAATGGTAGCTGTAGGCTTACGGACCCTTTTTGTCAGTTCCGGGCAGGGACGAAACGCATTTCGAGGTGTGCAGGTAAAAATATACACCAGATGACTTCGAAACTTGCAGGTTAAGGGTTTTAGGACATTTCAGATCATTTGGCGATGAAGCCATGTCCAGTTCCGCTTCGAAATGCTGTTTACAAATTTTGATCGCTACCAAGCAATCAGGGTTGTGCTGGTGTTTTCGAGGCTCTCCTGGCCTCGAAACTTATCCAAATCATTGCCACTAGACCATGGGATGTCATTTTATAATGGGTGCAAATTTGAGCCCCAACAAGTGCCCCCCCGGTGTGCTGCGCTGGATGCTTACGTCATGTTAGTGCAGTGCACCGGTCCCTTAGGCTCAAGTATAAATAGTTCACTCACTGAGTCATTCCGTAATTTTTTGAGTCAGAAAGCTTGATTTCTCCCATGGTGAGAGAGCTCACCCTCAGGGTACAGGCGCATGTGGTCCCCTTGCGGGCGCATGTGGCCTGCCATTCATTTTTGGACAGAGAACTCCCTCAAGCACATGTCAAACTGCCTCTGAGGATGTGGGCGCATGTCCCAGGTGCATGTGGTTCTGGGCATGCGCCCAGGGCATTGCCCGGACTTCATCTTTTCCCAAAAATTAGAGGTGGGCGCATGTAAGGATGCACATGTGCCTGGTGCATTGAATTCCAAGCTTGTTCATCCCCTTCTTCTGAGCCGGGCGCATGTCGGATTGCGCATGCGCCTGAGACTTTGTGGAATGAAGTTTCATTCTCAATTTTTTAGAGATTGGGCGCATGTGAGGGGCCACATGCACCTGGGACTCCACTTTGGGCGCATGTCAGCCCAACACTTAGCTAAAATTCTCATTTTTAGCCCCTGCTTTGCACTTGGTGGAGAAATGGCATTTCCAGCTCCGTTCCTCAGTCAAATTCAGTGCTGTTTGAGGCTAGATCACTTTAAAATTCAAGCACGATTGGAGCTTAGTGCCTTGGGCCTACAGTTGACTGCCTACTTTGGCCCGTCACAGCTTGCAACTGTCTATTTTAGGCAAGTTCAGAGTATGTCTGCCAGAGTGCGCTTATAGTGTTCCGATTGCCTGTAAAGTTGCTGTGTGCTAACGGTTGCGTATGTATGATGCTGAAACTGTTTCCTGACTCTGTCCAGTACTTACTTATAAGCACCTGGACTTGTCAAGGCTACTTTTTAGACTAAATGTATGGATGTATTGTGGGTTCAATCTATGATTTTGTGTGTGCATCGATCCTATGTATGCGTGCATGTATGATGGCAGTTGCTTTGTTATGAAATGCGTATGATGATTGATATGCTATGCTCTTGATTTTGGTTGCTTTTATGCTCTTCATGCTTGTACTCTACATGCTGTGCTTGTGTTTGTGATATGATTTCGTTAGGCTATTTGCCCATGTGTATCGAGTTGTTTTCTAATGTTGTTTCGTTTACGCGTTGCAGTGAATTGCAGTAGCGACAATGGGATCTTCTGGTGAAACTTCTGGGTCGCATGCTTCTGGTCCGACGCCGATGAAGCACGGTCGGAAAAGAACAGCTGAAGGTCCTTCTAACCCTCCTCCTCCAAGACGTAACTCTCGCTTCTTTCCTACGGTTGAACCCGAGATCAAGGATTTCTCGGAGCGTATTGGGCAGCTTCCTCATGAAGTGCTAGTACGCATCTTTGTCAACAAGACAGCGCCCGAACCTCCAAAGCGGGGAACAGAACAAGAGTGGGTCTATTGGTATGCCCAACTTGCTGGTGTGGCGAGTGCCATCGAGGCAGGTCCTCAAGATATACCTGTTCAAAATGTAGAAGAGAATCTGACGGGTCAGAAAAGTAAGAAGAAAGGAGGACGAGGAAAACAACTGATCAAGGCGCTCAGTCAAGCGAAGCGATTGACACAGCTCCTCGACTTGAAATATGAAAGGATGAAAATTGGATGGGAGAGCAACAAGATCGCTGCTGAGCGTGGCATCTGCATCACGAACCCCTATAATGGCAAAGTCATCTTGCATCAGAAGTCTCTTATGAGGTGTAAACCTTTTCCGAGCATCGAGCCGTCTGATGTTCAGTAGACCTAGTCAGTTCTATGGAGTGGAGAGGTGGTCTTCAGTTCCTGAGAGATTACTCACCGCCACCCTGGGAAGCAACGGGAAGCAACAAAAGGTTGGTGAGATTAAGGAAATGACTTTCCTCATGCCTACATGTGATCCGCATGCACCTTATCCGACTCATTTCTTTGAGACGGTGCGTCAAAGGTTCCTTCCTATGAGCACGTCCGCAATGTGGGAGACTCCGAACTTCCGCACACAAGGGCATTTGAATCGTCGTGACAGCTACATCCCCTGGGCGAAGGAGATTCTGATCCGGCACGAGGCGGTGCTGAGGGACGTCGGGCTCTACTATGCCATCGAGGCGACTACCGGCTTCTTTCCGCGAGATCCGATGATTCTCAGGGGCTTCTTAAATTACTGGAGTTCCGTTACCAACTCTTTCCATCTTCCTCAAGGAGAGATGAGCATAACCCTCTGGGATCTTAAGATGATGGCGGGCCTGCCCATTCGCGGCGGGTATTATCACGAATATATCCCCTCTGATGAAGAATTGTCTGGCTTCAGGCGCGAAGGTGATCGGAAGGCCTATCATTCCGAGGCGTGTTTGGAGTTGTTCAATGAACTGCAACAATTTGACTACATTACAAAGATACACCATGAAGATTGGTCAGTCTACTTCAGCCACGGCTTGAAGTAAGTCTTCGCGGGACGTCTTCTTTCTTTCTTCTCGTGATGTATGCTCTTTCCTTTTGCGTAGCTTCTTATGTGAAGTTCTCTCTCCTTTCTCTCTTTCAGGATCGATGGTTGTCTGCAGTCGCGCTTCCCAGCTCGAAGGGTGCTGATGGTGTCAGGGTTTCTTGCTTCGTCATAGCAGGTGCCCTTGCCAGTGGCCGACGTCTTGCTATAGCACCACCTGTACTCTGCAGCATATATAGAGCGTTTGGTTATGTTG
Organism: Liriodendron chinense; assembly: GCA_003013855.2. Classification (NCBI taxonomy): domain Eukaryota; kingdom Viridiplantae; phylum Streptophyta; class Magnoliopsida; order Magnoliales; family Magnoliaceae; genus Liriodendron; species Liriodendron chinense. The sequence continues at coordinate 5,014,847 of ML058508.1, read as the reverse complement.
CCAGTAATCCGGACAAACCTGCTGATGGGATGGATGCGGCCTATTGCCCGTGGCATTATTTCTGCGGCTGGTTAGGCGTTTATTTTCCATGGGTATATGGCATGAAGCCTCACGCCTACTTCTTTCCGGACCGAGCGCCTCTTATCAGGTTCATGAAGGCCAAGATGGTGCTTAAGACGCCAGAATGGGTGTCTTCAAGGATCTGCAGTGAGAATGAAGTTGACTTCTACCATTTTCTTGCTTCCATTGCTGATGAAGATATTAAAGTCGTCGATGATGAGGATTCGGTTGACTCTTCTGACAGAGAATTTCTAATATCAATCTGGACCGCCTCTCTCCCATTCCGCGATAGGCATGGAGTTCTGGCGCGAGCCTTATTATCCGAGCAGGTTCGCCAGACAGTTCGGCTACGATCAGGGTGTTCCGTCAACTCTTCCGAGCGTGACGAGGATAGAATGAGCATATGACACGGGTCCTGTCCATTGGGAGTGGATGTGGGACCAGCTTTTGTTGACGCGAACTGGCGCGAGGTTTGTGTTGCCTGGCGGTAGTCGACGTCCTTCAACTTCTTACGGTTGGATGAGATGGTGGGTGCATCAGTATGCGCGCATCCGGGACGCCAAACCTGTCGATTTCCCTCTTTATCTCTCTCCTCCAAGGTTGACTGACGTTCCTGAGGACGGTCTTGGTTATCTTCGTGAGCAGCGTGAGGCCATCAGAGTTCCCGGTACCAGCCATCTGACTTCCTTGAACGTGCCGATCACTCGTAGGAAAGAAGATGGAGCGTTAGACGGATGGTATTGCTTTGGGGTCCCTATATAGAGACATCAGCAAGGGGTCGGATCTTCTCGTACTCCGGCAGAGAATGCTCCTCTGTCTGTCGAAGAGGATGAGCCTACGGAAGGCATGGCAGGAGTTAGACCTTCTGATGATTTTGTTGACGATCTTCCACCGGGCCGCGCAAGAGATCAGCTGAGAGTCAAGATAAGACTCACACCAAGAGTTCGCCCGTCCGCACATGAGAAAAACTTAAGAAAAGCAGAAATATTACATATCAAGAAGTGGGGGAGTTTGGATCCGTCGTTGCAGATCAATCTTTCGAAAGTAGTGGCGGGTGCAACTGCTGCCGATAGTCGTGAAGAAGGTGAGCTTCGGTCTGGTGCTACAGAGGAAATTGCAGACGAAGAAGATATGATTGCCGACAATCATGACGGAGGTGAGTCCGAGCCTGCAGACGTCGAGGGGGACAATGCCGAAGGCGGTTCTGAAGTCGATGATGGTTCGGGGTCACGGCTCGAAGATGAGCCTGTAGATTATTCCGGCGATGACTGGGGAGCGAATCGTGCTAATGATCACAGCAACGACGATTCCCTCGCGAACTATTATGATAACGATGCCGTAGTCGGGGGAGTAGGTGATCTTGATGATGCTGCCATGGCAGCGCTCGAAGCACAACTCTACGACAACGTCAGGGTCCAACCTTCTTCCGAGCCTTTAGTCTTCGTTTCTCAGGCTGTTGCGGCACCGACTATGAGGTTATCGATGGATGTTCCTCCTTGTTTGCCCATTCGTGTTGATAACGCCGAGGAATCCGTCCCTGGGGTTGAGATGCGTGAGGGGAACGTCGATCCTTCTTCGGTCTTTCCATCAGGCTGTTCATTGCAAGCAAATTGTTCTGTTGAGTTAGAGGTCGTGGATGCGTCACACCCTGCTGCAGTCGAAGTCGGACCCATCATTCTGTGAGCACAAGGTAAGAAATGTGATTGTGGTTCTGCTTTTTTCTTTTCTTCTTTGGTTCCTGCATAATCATACTAACCATATTTTGTTATTATTATCTTATTTCTACAGATCTTATCGGGTCAATACCTGCCTCTGCTACTTCCCTCGCGTCGTCTCCGGTTGTGACTATTGAACTGCCGGGCGAAGCTTTGGAAACAGTTGTTGATTCCGGGACATGCATTGCGGGACCTTCGGAGCCTGCTGTTGATCTTCCTACCGTTCCTGGTACGACTCCTTCGCACTTTACATTAGATTATGACTTGTAGTTTCTGCTTCCATTTTTGCTAACTCATCATTTGTTTGTCTTGCATTCTTTCTTGCAGCTGCTGTCAATTCTGACGTCACCATTGCTATGATGCCGGACATTCCTGCGTTTGAACATTTAGATTATTTTGGTCAGAGCGTGTTGAAGGGCCTGCTGTCTAGCCTTGCGAAGGCATTGGCTGATCCACAAGAATGGCATATGCTGGGCGCTGGCATGAAAGCGCTGGAAGCTTGTGTCGGAGTAGTTGGGTTTGATGCGCTCGTGGTTGTCAATCACATCTCTGCGTTCGAAAACTCCCTAGCAAACATGGCGGCTGCTGAGCGCGTCGAGCCCGATCCTGTTATCGAGGAGAAGCGGAGAATTGCGGAGTCTTTGGGACCTGCAGTGGAACGCCACGCACATTCTACGGCGAACGCACGAGAATCCCTACAAAATAATAAGATACAGTATGAAGGGTGCTTGGGCCGTATAGCTGAAATTGACGCTGAGATTGAGCGTCTACAAGCGGAGAAGATCGTCGTGAGCTTCGAAGCTGCCCGTCTCGAGTCAGTAGTTACTCAGGGTCAGATAACGGTCACGCGGCTCGAGAGTGAGGGCGAAGCAGCGCGCAAGCAGTTGGAGGATTTGACTGCTAAACTCCAGCATGTTCCTGATCCTGCGGAGGTGTTATCTGCAGCAAAGTCAGTAATGGAAACTGCCAGGGTGGCCGTGATTAGGCTGATATCGGGATGTTTGGAGAAGCTTTGATCTTTCGCTCCCGATGCTCTTCTTCTTAACTTAAAAAATGTATAAAAATGATCGTAGGATCTTACCTTTAGAAAATTTTGTAGTTGGTGTAAGAAATACTTACCTTTTGAACATTCATGTATACGGCGTCGAAAAGATGTCAACCAAACTTTTGTTAAATGAAATGACAATAGCAGTTACTTTTCTATCGTGTTATGTTTGTGTGATGTGTTTTAGAATGGTTTGCAATAATAGCAATAATAATCGCAATTCTAGTAAGTGATGAATGTAGAATGAAATGAAAAGAGTAATACTTCCCTTTGTCGTCGATTTCGGGAGTGTCCAGGGTTTCTGAACTCGGGATATGCTCGTGTCGTAGACGAATGGTCCTTCTTGGTTATTTCTCCATAGCAAGGGCAAGGAAGACCTGCAAGAATACGAAGTAACTGATTAGCTTCTGTAACTACAGGCTTATCTACTATATTCTACTCCATTTCATTCTCCGTTTCTATCCTTACTTATTATATTCCCTCTCTTGGGGAGTTTACATTTCTCATATCTATGTAAAGGAAAGTAATAGGTTGACTGTTAGGGGTAATATTTCTTCAGGAACCGGCCATTAGTTGCGAAACCGGCTCCGCCACCGTCGAAATTCACTAAACGGTAGGCCCCGTTGGAGTAAACTTCTTCTATGATGCATATTGGGTCTCACTTAGGGTCGAACTTGCTCTTTGTAGTGTGCGCAGCTGTCGGTCGCTTCATTACGAGTACCAAGTCACCCTTCTTGAAGGATCTACCCCTGACTCGTTTGTCATACGCTGTTGAGATATGCTTCTGGTACATCTCTAGCCGTTGTTGTGCCGCGAGCCTCTTCTCATCCAAGGCATCGAGCTCGACCATCCTGAGCTCGGCATTATGTTCATCTGTCAAGGAGTTCCGAAGTGCTACCCGCAGGGACTCGACCTGAACTTCCATTGGGATGATGACCTCCGTGCCATACACTAGCGAATAGGGAGTAGCCCGCGTTGCCGTGCGGTGCGTAGTACGATATGCCCAGAGTGCTTCGGGCAACCGTTTGTCCCAATCTTTCTTATTCTCTGCCACCGTTTTCTTCAGAATCTTCACGATGGTTTTGTTGAATGCCTCAGCAAGCCCGTTTGCAGGAGGATAATAAGGTGTTGAGTAGCAATGCTTGATCTTGAACTTGGCACACAGCTTGTCGATCACAGCATTTCGGAAGGGCGTGCCATTATCTGTGACGATCTGATCGGGAATACCATGCTTATAGATGATGGCGTTCCGAATGAAACCCTCCACTTGTTTAGCTTTCACGTTCTTCAGGGCCACAGCCTCAGCCCACTTAGAGAAATAATCTGTTGCCGCCAGTATGTACTGGTGCCCTTGAGAGGAAGAGGGGCTAATGGGGCCTATCACATCCATTCCCCAGGCCGCAAAAGGCCAAGACATCACTGACTGATGCAGTTCTTCTGGAGGTATATGTATGATGTCAGCATGTATCTAACACTGATAGCATTTTCTGACGTAGTCCATCGCATCTTTCACCATGGTGGGCCAATAATAGCCCATATGCCGCACTCGATGATGTAGGTTCCGTCCGCCTTGATGGGCACCACATTCTCCTCCGTGCGCTTCTCTCAGCGTATCATGAACTTCTTCTCGGGCCAGGCATCTTGACAGTGTTCCGTCGCTGGAGCGTCAATACAGTACTCCTTCTAAGAGAACGAATGAGCTGGCACGCCTTCTAACTTGAGTGCGCATCTGTGGATCCTCGGGTAAGAACCCATACTTCAAGTAATCAGAGAATGGTCTTCTCCAATCTTCTTCTTCTATGATCTCAAAGCAATGTACAGGGCTTGCACTCGTGACATCCTCGGCTGCTGTGAGTGATGGCAATATTCTCCTTTCTTCTATGGTGACTTGAAGTGGGCTGCCCCCTGGGTGCGCGAGAGCCGCGGCCAGGTTATCCAATGCGTCTGCTTGAGAATTTTCAGCTCTTGGGACGTGCGACACCGTACTGTCTCGAAAATGATCGAATAGGGCTCGGGCCTGATGGCAAAGAGATGACAGCTCCGGCTTGCGGACTTCATATTCTGTCATAAGCTGTCCCACAACTAACCGAGAATCACCGTATACCTGTAGTGATCGGATTCGCATGTCTCGTGCCAACTGTAACCCAATGATGAGGGCCTGATACTCTGGTTCGTTGTTTGTGCACGACGGCGCTATTGTGAATGAGTAGGGTAACAAGTCGCCTTGAGGACTGATGAAGATCACACCGGCCCCTGATCCTGTAGCTCTGGAAGCTCCGTCGAAATACATCCGCCACTGCTTCGCGACCCTTACCATCATGGCCTGGTCGTCGGGAAGATCACATTCCATTTCCATGTTATCCGGTATCGGGTGAGCTGCTAGAAAATCGGCTATCGCCTGCCCTTTAACAGCTCGAGACGGCAGATACGTAATGTCGAACTCGGATAGCAGTAGGGCCCATTTGGCTAATCGCCCTGACAACATAGGTCGGTTCATCAGGAACTTGATGGGATCTGCTCTGGAGATCAATGTAATCTGATATGACAGACAATAATGCCTCAACTTCTTCACAGCGAATATCAAGGCCAGGCATATCTTCTCTATCGGTGAGTAATTAAACTCAGCGCCGACGAGCGTGCGGCTCAAATAATACAGAGCATTCTCTTTCCCTTCTTCATTCTTCTGGGCGAGCAGTGCCCCCAGTGAGTTCTCTCCCACTTCTACATACAGTATCAGAGGCTTTCCCTCAATTGGCGCTGCGAGAACTGGAGCTTTCCCGAGTAACTCTTTGAGGGAATCGAAGGCTTTCTGGCACGCTTCGTCCCACTCGAAGCGGACGTCTTTCTTGTTCAACCGAGAGAAAGGCTGGCAACGACCTGACAGGTTCGAGATGAACCGCCGCAAGTAAGCAACTCTCCCTTGGAAGCTCTTCAGCTCTTTCAGATTCCTCGGAGGAGGCATTTCTCGGATCGCCTTGATCTTCGTGGGGTCAATCTCTATTCCCCGATGCCTGACCACAAAGCCAAGGAATTTTCCGGAGGACACCCAAAGGCGCACTTCAATGGGTTCATGCGGAGGCTCTTCTTCCTCAACCTCTGAAATACTAGCTTCAAATGTTCGCGATGCTGTTGATGTCCGTCGGACCTCACTACCAGATCATCGACGTAGCATTCCACATGCTTGTGCATCATGTCTTGGAAGATTATCTGCATCGCTCTCTGATACGTGGCGCCTGCATTTTTTAGCCCAAACGGCATCACACGATAACAGAATATCCCGAGAGATGTGCGGAAGGCAGTGGACTCTTCGTCTTCTGGAGCCATTCGGATCTGATTATACCCTGAGTAGCCATCCATAAAGGACATCGTTGTATATGCTGATGTGCTATCGATCAGAAGCTCTGGGATGGGTAGAGGAAAGTCATCTTTGGGACAAGCTTCATTCAGGTTGCGAAAATCAACGCACACCCGGATCTGGCCGCTCTTCTTCTTTACAGGTACTATGTTCGAGATCCATTTGGGATACTGAACTTCCCTGATAAACCCGGCCTGAAGCAGCTTCTTCACCTCTTCCTCTATCTTCGGGACGATGTCAGGATGGAAGCGTCTCTGTGGCTGTTTGACCGACCTCTTCTCCTTCGTGATATTCAACCTGTGCATCGCGATTGCCGGGTTCAGTCCTGGCATCTCAGAATAGGTCCATGCGAACACGTCTCTGTTCTCTTTCAGGAGTTGAATGTAGCCCTCCCTCTCTTCTTCTGGAATGTTCTTACTGATATAAGTATTCCTCGGCTCTTCGGTGGTCCCCAGATTGACTTCTTGTAGCTCATCTATCGTGGGCTGACCTCCATCTTCGATCTGCTCTGGTGCGGCACTCGGCTGTATGACTTCATTCGGTCCAGCGGGCCTCACCTCTTCCACGGGACTAATTGTCACCATGTTAATATGCCTGATCTCACATCCTGCCCCCAGGGCTTCTTTTCCTCTGTATACCTTCGTCTTTACTTCGAAGGGTGCTAGCATGCCTTTCCGAGCTGGCGGTTCTGAACAGATGAACCCCATATTTCTCATGATGTTTCTACTGGCCTTGCTATATCTTTCTTCTTCAATGGGCGGTGTCTCTACCGGTGTTCTCTTCGCGTTCTCTTCGATCTGCAACGGGTTGCGAAGTTCAGCCTGAAACCTTATCTCATGCCTTGCTCCCATTGTCAGCGGCATGCAGAACTGGCTCGGAGCTTTAGGGAAGGGACGAATCCTCTCAACCTTTGACACCGGCATATTGAAGCTAGACTGTAACACGCTCATCTGTTGGCTTGTCATCTGTTTCAACACTGACTGCCCTTCCTTCCGGAGGTGCTTCGGGATTAGGTAAAACTTCTTCCTTTGCAACGGATTTCCTCTGTCAGCCCTTGTCGCTTCAGCGACCACTCGCGGAGCTTCGTCCGCTTGTCTTGGACTCTCGCCCTGGGGTTCTGCCCCCTGTGCCACCTTTGTCTGTTTGTTGGCTCTTCTGGCAATCTCGGCTCCATCGCCCTCCTGATAGTATTGTGCATCTGCTAGAAAAGATTCAGTGACGGAGTATGGCCTCGGGACTGCCGCCACTCTATACTGGATGCCATCTCTATTGTACTTGAAGCATTGGTGGTATGTCGAGGGAATAATGCCGTATTGATGCAGCCACGGTCGTCCCAACAAGATATTGTACGTCGTCATCACATCGATCACCTGACAGGTGACTTTGGTGCTCAATTCTTCTATTTCCAGCATGACAGTAATGGACCCTAGGACACGCTGACCGTCCTGATTGAACCCTTGGATAACCATGGCGCTTGGGCGAAGTGCTGTCTGTCTGAAACCCAACTGCTGCAATGTCTTCAGAGACATAATATTCACAGCAGATCCGTCGTCTAACATGCATCTTCGGACCTCTATGTCTCGGATGAGACCTGTCACCATCAACGGGCGGTTGTGGTCTGTCAAGCTAATCGTTCTGTCTTCTTCAGAAAATGTGATCATGGACGATCGATCGATCTGCATGACCTGTTCTGCGGGTCGATCCTCAGTTCCCGTTATCTTCATTCTTTCCATTTCTGACTCGATCTCTGCTATCATGACCTCACGAGCTTCTTGATCGAGCAACGCGTTGAGCAACATTTTCCGATATTTCTTCGAAAGGCACAGGGCGTCGTAGATGCTGAGTCGAGCAGGAATTTTCTTCAGATGTGACACCACATCATAAATCACCGGTGCCTTATCTCGAGTGTGATCTCGTTGGTCAGCTGCTGGCTCATTGACCGCTTCTGCTGGTTCTTTTTCTCGAGGTGTCCCTGATGGCTCACCTATGACCGCATTCGTCCTTCTAGGGTCTGGTCGCCTCGGAAATTCTCTCTGTACGACCTGCTTTCCGGACCGCAGAGCCACTACATTGACTTCTCCTTTATCTAGGACTTGGTCCTTGTCACTGGCCCCTGATTGAGCGACCACTAAAACCATGGCACACTGAACGGGCTGCGCACGTGGCTGTTCTTGTCCAACATTTCTTCTTCTTATTCTGTTCTTCATCTTCCTCTCTTTCTCCAAGAGTCTTCTTTTGTTCTCTAGCCTCTTCTTGCTGCTCACAAGTGTCCATGGCTCTTCCGGTTCTGGGAATGGATTCGCCGTTGGAATTTGAACTGGCACAGGGAGGGCAGACACCACTGTCGCAGTGTTCCGGCTTGCCTCTTCCGTTTCATATTGATGGTGCCATCGTTGATCATCCGTTGAATCTTGCCTTTTAGGACAAAGCAGTCTTCAGTCTTGTGGGTGGTCACACGATGATACCTGCAGTAGCTGGGATGATAGACCATCTTCGCTTCCTCCGGGCGTGTGCATTCTGGCAGTCTTATTAACCTCTCTTCGACCAGCTGTTCCATGATCGAAACCAGATCTTCCATGTCGAAGGTATAAGGTCCGTTTGCTAGATTATGCTCTTCTATCGTGAGATGTCGTGGCCTCTGAAAACTCTTGCCTTTGTCTTGAGTCGTGGTTACTGGCCTGGCCTCAACTCTACGTTCGGCGTTTGGGCGTTTCCTATCATTTGAACCCTTTCCTTTATCAACATAGTTAGAGGTTATCATCCTTCCGACTTCTCTCCGCGGCTTCTCTGCCTTGAACTGTGCTCTGCACGCGGCTCCTTCCACCAGGTGGGCTTTCATAGCGAGGTCTCGAAACGTTAAGAAGTTGTGTCCAGATAAGCCAAATGAGATCATCGCATCCATGGCCTGCGTGCACATCTTGACCTGCTTAGATTCGCTGGGCAGTTCCCGGCACTGTGCTGCTATGGTCCCCCACCTGTCGATGAACTTCTCAACCGACTCTCCCTGCCTTTGACGAACCAAGGCTAAATCTGTCAGTGAGACTTCTCGCTCAGTAGAGAAGAATTTGGAAATGAACAGGTCCTGCATCTGCTCCCAGGATTTGACTGACCCTGCGGGCAATGACATGTACCACTGGAATGCCTTGCTCGTGAGCGTCGAGCCAAACAATCTTAGACAGTACTGGGGAATTGTCGATAGGTTGCCCATCATTGTCATGAATTGAGCCATGTGTTCCTCCGGCGATCCTCTGCCATCAAATCTGGGGAAGTCCGGACGCTTGAAATTGTTGGGAAATGGGAGATCGTGGACCTCGGGTAAGTACGGCACCCGGTATACATTTTTTCATCTCTTCTCCTTTTCTCTTTCCTAACGCATCAGGTCCGCAACTGTCTAGGACATTTCTTCTCTCGTGGCTTGAGACGGCAATGGCGGTACACGTCCGAACACAACGTTTCTCTGGCGAGCTTGTGGTTCGGCGGTGGCTGGTTCTCCTGCTGCCCCCTGGCATTCCTCCACGGACTGTCGAGTGGGTACAGCTGGGCTTCTGTTTGCCCCCTGGGCAACTAGAGCCAACAGTGCTTCTTTCATCTCTCTCATCTCTCTGGCCGTGTCCTCTTGGACCTGGATAATCTCATCTATCTGTTCTTGGATTGGAGGCAGCTCTGGGTATCGCTCACTTGCCTCTCCTTCGGTGACCTGCACCATCATTACTTGTGCTCGTTGCGGCCTCATCTTGATCACGGCAGCTTCAGTAGGGATTGTCTTCATCGTCGTCTTAGTCGACTGTCGAACAGCGGATCTGTTCGGTATCTTCGCTTGCGATGTTGTCTTCGGTATCGCTGGGAAGTCGATATCAGTGAAGGAGAACTCTGGCTTGGCTGACACGGTAGTTCTGCCGGAGTCGCGGGCGTCGCCCCTGTAGACTGGCTTCCACTGTCTCTTTGTTCTGCTCTGTACCCTTGCTGTCGTTTCTGTCTCAACTGGAATAATCTTCTTGTTCTCAGTCTTCTTGACGGTCTTGCGCTTCTGCACAATCTGCCATCCAGCTTCAGAGGTTGCTGCCAGATGGGGGAAGTAAAATCCTCCGGATGCTAAGAAGATCATTGTGGACGCCATTTGGTTAATTCTTTTCTGTCTTTCTGTTCCTTTTTCTGTCTCTCTCTGTCTTTCTCTCTCTCTCTGCACAGTCATACACGCATTAGAATATTCCGCGCGCTTGGGAAAGAGAGGGGACGCGACCTTACCAATCGCGATATGGCTCGACAGCGGGTAGACAGAAACATACAACTATGAACTACATGCATGCTATGCGAAGTTTTGAAATTCTTTTGCCTTAAAGATGAAGGGAAGAACGTTCCCGTTGAGAGTCGCCAGTTTGATGCCCGTGAAGGCGCCGAACATTTCTCCTTGCGGTAACCTTTCCCGTGTACACATTAGTGTCTGCAAATGATTTATCGCAGAATGTCTATTTACTCAGAAATAGCCAGAGATTCTGGTATTGAATGATCCTCAACAGAGTCGCCAGTTTGTTAGAACGCTTTTTAGAAAAAGGGGGAAAGATCAGACCTACTCGTCAGCAGTCCTTCTTTCTTTTTTTCGTGTTTCTTTTATTCTGGGGGAATTCTGAGTATAGAGACATTCATAGACAATCATAAGCCATCACAAAGTGTACACAAGAGAGAGATATCGCAAGGCGAATTTTATTCCAGAGATTCTGAGATCTTTTACATTCCAGGCTATGATACTGGTCACGAGCCTTTAATTACATCAACGGTTGATCACCCTTGATTGGAAGGCAAAAGACTAATCCGCCGGGGATTATGGTCTTGAGTTCATGGTCGTAGAGACCTTTGTTTTCTTGTTATGGACTGAGCCACATTTATTAGACACGCCGGATGTCTATGTCCCATTTTCTTTCGATGTGTCCGGGTTGAGAGACTGTCAGGATTCGAGTGGTGCAACTCGGGGCCCGCGCCTATTACTGTGAACAGGTGACCGCTGGAATACACGAACCTCGAATGTTGGTCGGCATGACCTAAGGCCCGCGCCCGTACTTTTATAACGGGTGACCTTAGGAAAGCACTCCGCAACGTTCCCGAACGAGGGTTTTAATCGAGTGGTGCAACTCGGAGACCGCGCCTGTTACTGTGAACAGGTGACCGCTGGAATACACGAACCTCGAAATGTTGGTCGACATAACTAAAGCCCGCGCCCGTATTTTTATGACGGGTGACCTTAGGAAAGCCCGCAACTACCTCATCAGCTCAACCGACGGACCCGTTGTCGATGGGTAGGGCATCGACGGTCTTTTTCATAGTGGCAGTCCATAGCAAGATGTTTCAAGCTTAGTTAGAACTCTTTGTTTGTGGTTTCTCGTGGTAACCATAACCTCTTAGGTTTAGCCTCGGACCTTTATCCGGGATGAATAGAGCTTTGTACAGTAAAGTAAATGTATTTCTTCTGGAGTCGGGCGACTCGACTTTGAGAGCATTCTTTCTTCTGAGTATTTTCCAATGATCTGTATGGGATCAGATAGGCTTTGTCAAGCCAAGATCTCTTGAAGATTTCAATATTCAATGGGCTGGATTGGCTATCTCCGATGCCTGCAAATGGCTAAGTATAGGGTCCGATGGACTCCTGTTCATGCCAATTTCTTATGAATAATGGGAATCGGTGCCCCGTGAATGCTTAACTCGGCTGTTGGATAGCCTGAGCGCTTCAGCTTTGCCTCGGCGTCTTTGAGATCGCGATTGATTTCAACTGGCACTAGTCAATTCTCAAGCCAACAGGGCACTTCCCAGGGCTGAAAACGACTAAGTAGTGGACCTGTTTGCGGTCTGATTAGAGAAGTCGATGAATATTATCGATAACCATCTTTGAACAGGGGTGGATTACGTCCACGAAGATCACGGTGCGATCTCATTTTGATTTGCTTAGCAAAAGTCAATTTTCGGGCCAACAGGGCACTTCCCAGGGCTGGAAATGACTAAGTAGTGGACCTGTCTGCGGTCTAATCAGGGTATTCGGTGAATATTGTCGATGACCGACTTGGAACAGGGATGGTTTATGTCCACGAAGATCGCGGTGCGATCGTGTTTCGATTCGCTTAGTAGAAGTCAATTTTCGGGCCAACAGGGCACTTCCCAGGGCTAAAAATGACTAAGTAGTGGACCTGCCGTCCGCTTGATCAGAGTATTCGGAGGTCCTGAGATCGGATAACCTCATCGCGGTGCATGATTATGATGTATCATGTCAAGTAGAAGAAAAGTTTCCCTCTCGGGCTTGGTCCCATTCCGCCCGATTCTTCTCGTTTTCACCGTTTTCGGCTCTTTCGGATGGATTTCCAGAGTTGCCAAATTGGCTAAGTGTTGGTCATTTTGGATCAAAATATTGATTTGGGCTACTTATCATTGACCGTTGGAGAATCTGATCCGACAGATGGATAGATCTCATCGAGACGCATCCGGCGGTTGTGGTTTCATCGAAATCGGATCCCGGACGAAGGCGAGCCGTGCGACGGAAGGTCCACTCCTCCCATCAGCGTCCAGGCGCATGGGGGAGTGTGTACAGGCGCATGTGCCTATTTTTCAAGCGCATGTGACCATTTTACAAGTGCATGTGGTATTGCATCATCTGTTAAGCACATGTGGTCATCATCCGAGCGCATGTGGTCATCATCCGAGCGCATGTGATGATTTTCCATGGAAAACAGATGACGGAGAGGTGTTCCGGGCGCATGTGGCAGTGCACATGCGCCTGGACCCAGAGAGTGGGCGCATGTCCCTCTCAGACTTAGAGAAAATCAGGATTTTTCCGGCCAGAAAAGCCAGTACATGTTGGGAAAAAGCCAGCGCATGTTGGGAAAAAGCCAGCGCATGTTGGAAAAAAAACCAGCGCATGTTGGGAAAACGCCAGCGCATGTTGGGAAAAAGCCAGTGCATGTTGGGAAAAAGCCAGCGCATGTTGGGAAAAAGCCAGCGCATGTGCCCAGCACTTAGAAAATTTCAGGATTTTCTTCCTGAACTTGGGATTCTGGCGAGGAAATCCCTTTCCGGTGAGGGTTTCCGGCGAGGAAATCCACTCCGGCCAAGGCATCCGGCGAGGGGAGAGAAAGCAAGCGCATGTGGTGCTTACATCACTCTGAGGTCAGCAGGGGATGATCTCGTGCTGATGTAATGAAGTGACTTCACTATTTATAGGAGGGAAATCGGGTTCGGGTCTACCCGGCGGGTATTTCCCGGTGCATGTGCCAGAAACTATGTCAAGAGCATGTGGAAAAAAACGCACCGGGCGCATGTGGTGGATCCGGGCGCATGTGCTTTACCGGCACATTTCCCGGCGCTTTTCGGAAAAATGTTTAATTCACTAGAATGCAAGCGCATGTGTTTAGAGGCCAGGCGCATGTGGTTGGAGGCCAGGCGCATGTCCTTTGCCGGCGCTTTCCCACTACTTAGCCAGATTTTCAGGATTCCAGCACTTAGAAAATTTCAGCATTTCAGCTCCGACGGGGGATCTCCAAAGGACAGCTACCTTTTTTAGACATGCGCTCACTGTCCCCAAGCCACTTCTAGGCTATGATTAACCTCCTGAATGAACGGGATGGGGTGTGGAAGTCCAGATGTTGCTAATTTTGGTACTTCCTAATTTGGAGCCTCTGGGTTGGCTTGTCGTATAGGAATGTTGTTCCGGGGAGCGCGCGCATGGAAATATTCATCGTAATGACTTCAAACTTGCTATTTAAGGGTTTTGGGGTGCTCCGGATCATTTGGCAGTGAAGCGCATGTCCATTTCCACTCTGAAATGGTAGCTGTAGGCTTACGGACCCTTTTTGTCAGTTTCAAGCAGGGACGAAACGCATTTCGAGGTGCGCAGGTAAAAATATACACCGGACTGACTTCAAAACTTGCAGGTTAAGGGTTTTAGGATATTTCGGATCATTTGGCGATGAAGTGCATGTCCAGTTCCGCTTCAAAATGCTGTTTACGAATTTTGATCTCTACCAAGCGATCAGGGTTGTGCTGGCGTTTTCGGGGCTCTCCTGGCCTCGAAACTTATCCAAATCATTGCCACTAGACCATGGGATGTCATTTTATAATGGATGCAAATTTGAGCCCCAACAAAGTCCTTGAACCTCTCCCAACATTGGAAGAAGGTCTCATCTTCCTTTTGGGCAAAGTTCATGATAAGGTGCCTCAACATGTTCGTTTTGTGAGTAGGGAAGAATTTTTTAATGAATTCCCTATGCATATCAGTCCATGCACCAATGGATCTTGGCCTTAATGCATGAAGCCAACCTTTAGCTTTATCTTTAAGGGTAAAAGAAAATAATTTAAGCCTAACCACATCATCAGTTACATTTGCAAAGTGCATGGTGGTTATTACCTCATCAAATTCCTTAAGGTGTTGATAGGCACTTTCACTGTCTAATCCATGGAATCTTGGGAGGAGTTGGATCACTCCCGGTTTCAAATCTACATTCCCTACATTTTGTGGAAAAACTATGCATGAGGGAGTGCTCGCTCTTGCTGGTTGCAAGTAATCACGTAATGTTCTTGGTCAAGGAACATTCTCAACCACATTCTCTCCCTGTTTCGGTTGGTTTTGGCCCAGATTTTGATTGGCCATCGGATTGGGTTAATTTATAGCCATACCTTCAGACAAAATTGGAGAATTTAAATGTCTCCTAGCACGTGGTTCTCTGTCAATTCCTTCTACTATTCCCCCTTCACTAATGAGTCGGTTATTAGAATCCCGAGCCCAATGTGGCATGCAAATCCTAAAAGAATGAAACAAAAAAGAATTCTTTCTTCCTTCCTTTACTCTTCTCTAAGACTGAAAAACAAGGTGTCTTGCAATGGCTAGGCCAGAAGCAAGGATAGAGACCGATTTCTCCTAGTCAATAGGGGTTTAGAGAACTCTCCACCCACTCTTTGAATCTTTTGAGAAAAGTACAGAAAAAGAAGAAAGAGGAGTAGAGGTAAGAAGAGAAATCTCTGAGCACAAGGTGATCCAAGACGGCAGTGCTGACCAATAAGAATCAAGGTGGCACAAGGCCTACCTATCAGAGATCCAAAAAGGAGTCTCCACCCACTCTACAAGAGATGAATATGGTAGGAATGAATAGGAGAAGAAGAAGAGTAAGGTTGGAAACATAGAACCTGATTTGAGACTTAAGAGGCCTACTTCTTCTTCAACTTCCTAAAAAATCCCTGCAAAAGAAAAAATCAAAATAAAAAAAATTAAGTTAATACTAGAATCCTAAAAATCCTAAATAGAAACTACTTTAAAAAAGTTTGTGAAAAACCATCAAAGTCCCCGGCAACGGCGCCAAAAACTTGTTCGCTTCCCCAATTGTAGGGTTGCGATGTAGTAATAATCTCGGTAAGACCGAGGTCGATCCACAGGAACTTATGTAGGAATTCATGTTGAACCTCTAATTTATACATTGCATTGCCCATTACATCGCATTATATGCATTGTTTTAATGTTTAAAAGGGCCATCTAACACATGTTTTGTGATTGTAGGGATGAGAGCGGACTTCACCCAATTGGAGACTAAAAAGAGCCAATTGAAGCCATTGAATGAAGATTGAAGAAGGACCGAAGAAAGTAGAAAGAGAGGAGAAGAAAGGAAGAAAGAAGCCCAAGGAGAAAGCAGGAAACAGAAGCCAAGACCGGTCGTGCAACCGGTCGTCCATCGCCAAGACCGGTCGTCCAACCGGTCCAATTGTCCACAAAGGAAGACTTTTCACAGAAGACCACTAGACCATTGTTCGCTTCCCCAAGTGTAGGGTTGCGATGTAGTAATAAACTCGGTAAGATCGAGGTCGACCCACAAGGACTTGTGTAGGAATTCACAAACACTTCAAATAGTGTCTATTGAAAGCTAACAACCAGATTTTGTATGAGATTGATGTAAGTAACAATTTTAAACTAATTTGAAGGTAAACAATTATAAAAAGGCACTAGGGTTTCAAGGATCCACTTGTAGCAATCCTTGATGTTCAATCCGTGTGGTTTCTCACTTTCTCAACTAGAATCGATATTAAGATCTATCTAGCCGGATGATAGAGCTGTTAAACCAGACAATCTATCATATGTAAGTCCAATGCATATGATTCACTCAATGTAAGCTAGGCTGAGCATGCTCAATTGCATAGGTAAGTCCCCAATTCCAATAGGCTCAGATCACAATCATAATCATCCTCAAGTCCTGTCACAAGACAAGGCTAGATTATAATTTGAACTTGATTCAAATCACATGCACAGTCCCATACATAGCATAGAAATTCAGAAAAAGTAGAACTTTGGTAGGAAGTCCCCACATGAAGATCATAGTACTAGAGCGTACTCCAATTCCTTGGATCATACAGGTCTAGACTAATACAAAGCAGTTAAGAACTTAAGTAATTCTCCCAAACATCCATGAGTCATCATAAGACTAAGAAAAACTACTTAAAACTTGTATAAACTTCAAACCATTGTTCATAAACATGAATTCCAAACTTAAAACCATCTTAAAACGAATTGAAACATCTTAGATCCACTACAAGCTTCACCTCTTAGCCCTAACTAAGAGGTTTAGCTGCTCATGATCCAAGGAAACATGAAACAACTTAAGAAAAGCATAAAACAGTAAAAACAAACTAGAAGGAGTTGTGGAACTCTAAAATCCACTTCCGCCGCCTCCAACCTTGCTTAAACCCTTCTAAGATACCCTAGGAACGATCCCTAGGTGTCCTTTTATAGTGGGGAGGCTCTGTAACTTCAGAAGATTCGAGAATCCGCGTAACACTTACACATTTCGCAGAGAAAATCGGCGCCAGAAATAGAAGGTTTGAATCTTACGCAGGCGACCGGTCATACGACCGGTCGTAGTGGCTGGATGACCGGTCGTGGATGCTGGACGATCGATCTCAAAATGACCAAAAACAGTCCAGAGCGTTTCGGCTTGGAAAATTAATTTAAGGACCGGTCGCACGACCGGTAGCAGAAGTGGATGACCGGTCGTGAACAGTCCAAAGAGCTATGGCCTCTGTGCCTCCTCTGTGCATGTGCGGACCGGTCGGATGACCGGTCCTTAGCCTTGGATGACCGGTCGTGGGCACCTTCTTCTGCATTCTTTCTTTCATTTCTCTGGCTTCTTTCTTTCATTCTTTTCTTCTTTCCTTACTTCCTTCTTTCTTTAGTCCTCCTTCGATCTTCATCCAAATAGTTCCAAATAAGCTCTTTTTATCTTCAATTAGGCAGAGTCCACTCTCAATCCTGCAATCACAAAACATGCATTCAATTAGTCTTTAAATCATAAAAATCTCACACAATGAGTGATGAATTGGGGTTAGAATATGCACAATTAAGAGCTCAACAACCATTCACGACCGGTCGTGCGACCGTTCATCCACTGTTCAGACCGGTCGTGCGACTGGTCCTTGCAATTAAATTTTAAAGACGGATTTCAAGCAAACTCTCTAGACTGTTTTCGCCTTTTTACGACCGGTCGTGCGACCGGTCGTCCGGGAGCTTAGACCGGTCGTCTGCGTAACAGAGCTTCTCCGTGAAGCTCCGAAATTTCCTGCGCAGTGCGTAGCCTTACGCAATTTCTGGATGTTTCCGACACAAGGGAGTTCCCCACTATAAAAGGACACCTAGGGGCTCTTCCTAGGGCATCATTGAAGCCAAGGGACGTCGTGGGAGAGGAAGGAAGTCGTCGTGGAGCGTCTGTAACCCTCCAAACTCCGATTTTTCTAGTTTTTATGTTTTCTTATTTGAGTTCTAGTTGTAGTATGACAATGCTCGGCTAGAATCTCTCAGCTAAGGCTGAGAGGTGAAGCTTGTAGCTAATTTCATGATTTGATTCAGTTAATTCAAGTACTTTCAATTCAAGTTTGGATTTTTATCTATTTTAGTTCTTCAAGTTGATAATTTGAGATGTTTTATGAGAGTTCATGTGCTCCGGACATGGATTCCTTGTAATTCTCTGAGATTATCATATGGTGCTTGTTTAGATTCGAATTATAGTAGTCCTTGAGCAAGCCATAGTCCATAGGCATGGCTGTTACTCCAAAGGCTATGATTTTAAATTCTACATTGATTGAATGGGACTAGAACTTGGAAGTTCAACTTGAATGGGATTGAATGTGTTTAATGCTTTATTTTCCAACTAGATGAGAGATAGGACTTCAAATCTAGTTGTGTATCTTGCTTGGATTGATTGGATTGACATGGGATTACTACAAGTGGATCCTTGAATGCCTTAGTACCTTAAACTACTGATTTTCATTAAGTTACTATTTTAGTATAATTATTTCAATTGAATCTCCTATTTTTTACAAAATTGAGTTGCTGTAATAGTTTGGAATCTGTTTTCCAATTCCCTGTGGATCGACCTCGGTCTTACAGAGTTTTATTACTACATCACAGCCTTACACTTGAGGCGAGCAAACAAGTTTTTGGCGCCGTTGCCGAGGAATTTAGATAACGGTTTGCAAATTGTTTTAGTGGCTGTAGAAGTAGAAGTAGATAGGTTTTCTGATTTTTTTAGAACTAACAAATTGTTTTGTTTTGTAGGATTTCTTCTCTAGTTCAAGCACATCTGGTAATACCTTTCTAACTTCGCTTTTTGCAGATTTTCTATTTTCAGATTAATTTCAGATTTCTAGGATTTAGGACTAGTTTAGTTTTTGGTTGAGTGGTTTATGTCCCATTGGGAACGTAACCACTCTAATCGTCTCCGATCAGAAGGTGGTTTAGTTGGACCATTTTCAGTCCATAGACGAGTCCGAAACTACCAAGAACATTGTGAAAATTTTGGGAGTATGGATCAAACACCTTTAAGGAATCCTCCCCCCTACTCCAACTACAAACGCAAATCAAGAGGGAGTAGGAGAGAATGAGGTACATAACGTTCCTCCAATGAGATCATTGCGGGATTACCTACAACCAGCTCGTGCAATTACACCCTCTTGCGTGGTTCTACCACCAAACGGGGGAAACATTGGCATAAAGCCGGGTGTAATTCAACTTATACCAAATTTCCATGGGCTAGACTCTGACCGCCCATATCTGCATTTGAAAGAATTCGAAGAAGTGGTGGCTACCTTGCAATACAGCAATGTTACTGAAGATACCATTAAGCTTAAACTCTTTCCCTTCTCATTGAAAGAAAGAGCCAAAGATTGGCTTCACTCTCTTAGACCACATTCGATTGGGTCATGGAATGAGATGACCTGGGAATTCTTGAAAAAGTTCTTCCCGGCCCATAAAACGAACACCCTTCGAAGAGCTATAATGAATTTTTCGGCTAAAGAGGGTGAATCTTTCTTCCAATGTTGGGAGAGATTTAAGGACCTCCTACTTGATTGCCCACATCATGGCTATGAGAGTTGGTGAATTATAAATTTTTTCAATGATGGATTAAGTTCCAATATGCGCCAATTTGTAGAGATGATGTGCAATGGCGAGTTTATGAGCAAAAATCCAGATGAGGCTTGGAGTTACTTGGACATGTTGGCTGAAAATGCCCAATCTTGGGATACCTTGGATAAACCCAATAACCCCGAGCCTATTCAAGAGAAAGAGAAAGGAGGGATTTATATCCTCAAGGAGGAAGACGACGTGAATGCAAGGATAGCCAACCTCACAAGGAAGATTGAGGCTATGGAACTTAGTAAAAGTGGAGTTCCAAAGTCCAATGAAGCTATTGAGACCATATGTGGGATTTGTCACACCGATTTACACGCTACGCAAGATTGTCCAACAATTCCTGCATTTCAAGAGGTATTACATGAACATGCAAATGCCACATATGGGTATCAACGGCCTTTCAATGGACCGGTGGGTAATACATACAATACTAGTTGGAAGAACCACCCAAATTTCAGTTGGACGAATGCTCCCACGGGCAATCCTACCAACTCTCAAGGAGGGCCACCCATGCAAAATATGGCCCCACCTCAATTCTCAATGGAGGATACCTTGAAAGCGTTTATACAAGGGTAAAGGCAAATCAATCAAACAAAACAGCAAATGTTCCAAGAGCTTAAAGTCTCGGTTGATGAGATTAAGGGACGCTTGAATGCTAGGGAAGGGACCTTTCCGGCCCAACCTCGGCCTAATCCAAAACAAGTACATGAAGTGAGCATTCTTAATCCTTCCAACCAGCACATGGAGCAAGCCAAATCCATCACCACTCTTAGAAGTGGTAAACAAATTGACAAATCCATTCTGGTGAAGGCCGACAAGCCTAATGATCCGGTAAATTCTGAGGATGAGGATGGATCTAACTTAGCCCCACAAGAAATGGAATGCATTTACAAGCCCGTAGCACCATTCCCTTCGAGATTGGTTACCCCAAAATCTCTCCCAAACTCTCATGATATTCTAGAGATTTTTAGGCAAGTCAAGATCAATATTCCCTTGCTTGATGCCATCAAACAAGTCCCCTCCTATGCCAAGTTTCTGAAGGACTTATGCACAACCAAACGAAAATATAATGTGCAGCAAAAGGCCTTCTTAAATGAGCAAGTGAGTGCCATTCTCACTCAAAAGACCCCCCCCCCCCCCCCCAAAAAAAAAAAATTTAATGATCTCGGTAGTCCCACAATCTCATGTATCATTGGAGACTACCGGATTGAGCGTGCATTGCTAGACTTGGGGGCAAGCGTAAATTTGATCCCGTACTCGGTATACGAGCAATTGGGTCTTGGTGAATTAAAACCCACTAAAACCACATTGCAACTCGCTGATAGATCCATCCATGTACCGAGAGGGATAGTTGAGGATGTGCTTGTCCAAGTGGATAAATTCTACTACCCAATAGATTTCATCGTCTTGGACACACAACCGGTTATTGATGCTAGCACCCAAATACCGGTGATTCTAGGCCGCCCATTCCTTGCTACATCAAACGCAATCATAAATTGCCGGAATGGAGTGATGCAAATGTCCTTTGGAAACGTGACGTTGGAGGTGAATGTGTTCCACTTGGGCAAAAGGTATAGGGATGATGATGATGTCCATGAGGTTGATTTGATTGATTCAATCGTGGAAGAGGAGTTCGCTTTAAGGCAGAATTTTGATCCTCTAGATGTTGTTAGCTTTGATCCCTTTGAGGATTGGGACGATAATGATGGCCCCCATGAGGTAAACATGATAGAATCTATGAAATATGAGGGGTCTTTCCAACATGATCTACCTAAAAGCTTGGGGACATGTTTGACACATTCCAAGGATGAATTCAATTCTAATTTTGATAAGACCTTGGAAGTGTCAATTTCTGAAAATTTATTTGACAAGTCGCCAATTTCTGATTTACATAAATTTGTTATGCAGGATTTGGAAGAATTGGCGATTGACTTGCCTACAGAGAGGCCAATTTCTGAAAGTGTAGAGGTTGAGGACCCACTCCAACCTACACAAAATTCTGAGAAGGAGGAAAACGTAAAGGGGTCAAATCTGAAAATTTCCTCCGATGAGGTCTCCTATACACTTGAGGAGTGCCTAACGTACTTTGAGGATTGGGATGATCCCATGATTCAGGACATTGTACATGCTTTGAGAGAGACCTCCCCGATGCCTAAAAAGTTTCCTTCCACAGAACACCAAACTGAAAATTCAATTGTGGAAGCACTAGTGAAATCTGATTTTGTGGAGATCATATCGACTTATGAAGAAGAAATAAAAGTCTCCACATCTCTTTGGTTTGTTCAAACCGAAGAACACTTCTGGGATGACCCATACTTCAATAATTTTTACCCAGACAAGAAGGAAAGAAGATCCATATTCAATGATTTTCAACCAACGCAATTCTCCTTTCCTAGTACATGTGACAATTTTGTTGAAGAACCCGCTGAAATTTTTCGGCCGGATTTTCAATGGGTTAGAATGATCAATGTCACCAATGTACTTTCCTAAAGCAGGATGGTGGACAGTCCTACTGAAAAATTTGTTACACCACTTGATGATCCTGCTCAACTTTGTCCCTTTGGATGATATACTGATAATCGATCTCCTAGTTTGATGGAGATCCTCTTTTTAAAAAGGGACGGGTTAGTTATCTTTATTGCTTTCCATAGATTAGGTTTAGTTTATCTAGTTTTACTGTTTTAAGTAGCTTTAGTTGTTGGGTTGTAGACTTCCATGATCGCTCTCTCAGGTACTATTGTTCTCACTCTCTCATATTTTACCATTGCTCTCATGTTCATGCTCATTGCATATCTTTTTACATTGAGGACAATGCAAGATTTGGTTGGGGGGTGAGATGAGATTCCTCATGTAGCAGTTTGCAACATTTCGAGCCTCATATGCGCAAATTTTTTCGAATTTTCTAAAATTTCAAAATTCTTTTAGAAAACTTTATTTCTATGCATTCGAGATGATATGAGTGTAAGAAGAGGAGATACGAAGTGTGTGATGTTGTAAGTCTTGAACTTCTCCTAACATAATGGTTTTGTATGTTAGTTCCCCTATTGTTGTGAGTGATAGAAAATTTGAACACCTTTACACCTAGTTCACATTACACGATTTTCATGGGTTGAAAGGATTATGCGATTTGTGGATTAGCTAGACTTTGATTTAAAGGTGTTGAGAAACCAAGCCGAGGTACTTTGTCCATCCTTGTCCATGGGAAAATAACGAAAGATATGGATTTCTAAAAATCCTATCTAATTTAAAAGAAAAATGAAAAGGAAGGATGAAATTGGGAATGATGAAAAATTGGTGGAAAATTCTGAAAAGGGCTACCTATTACCAACTGGGGGATGGTCTACCCATAACCAAAGCCGGAAATGGGACGTAGTGTGAAAGTCGTCGAAAGGACGGCAAGACAAATTTCTGTCATAGGCTTGTTGTTACTCTGTGCACCTTGAGATCTACAGTTTAGTTGATCTATGAAGAATATAATCCCAGAAACTCATGAGATGAACTTTCACTATGCTCACTGGGTTGAAGTTGTTCGAGTTCTTCTATTTATCAATCAATCAGCGGGAATTTCATGTAGACACTTATTATGCTTTGAGAGTTTAAGTTTGCAATTTCTATCACCTAGTTTCTCCATATTTTATACTTGTAAGTCTTGGAATGGATAGAAATAAGGTTTTTGAAGGAGAGTTGGGTTTGGAGGTTTGAACTTATTCACGCATGTTTTGCTCGGGACTAGCAAAAAGCTGGTTGGGGGGTGTGTTGAACCTCCAATTTATACATTGCATTGACCATTACATCGCATTATATGCATTGTTTTCATGTTTAAAAGGGCCATCTAATGCATGTTTTGTGATTGTAGGGATGAGAGCGGACTTCACCCAATTGGAGACTAAAAAGAGCCAATTGAAGTCATTGGATGAAGATTGAGGAAGGACCGAAGAAAGTAGAAAGAGAGGAGAAGAAAGGAAGAAAGAAGCCCAAGGAGAAAGCAGGAACCAGAAGCCAAGACCGGTCGTGTGACCGATCGTCCATCGCCAAGACCGTTCGTCGGACCGGTCCAATTGTCCACAAAGGAAGACTTTTCACAGAAGACCACTGGACCATTCACGACCGGTCGTGCGACCGGTCGTGCACTGTTCAGACCGGTTGTGTGACCGGTCCTTGCAATTAAATTTTAAAGACAGATTTCAAGTAAACTCTCTGGACTGTTTTCGTCTTTTTACGACCGATCGTGCGACCGGTCGTCCGGGAGCTCAGACCGGTCGTGCGACTGGTCGTCTGCGTAATAGAGCTTCTCCGTGAAGCTCTGAAATTTCCTGCGCAGTACGTAACCTTATGCAATTTCTGGATGTTTCCGACGCAAGGGAGTTCCCCACTATAATAGGACACCTAGGGGCTCTTCCTAGGGCATCATTGAAGCCAAGGGACGTCGTGGGAGAGGAAGGAAGTCGTCGTGGAGCGTCTGCAACCCTCCAAACTCCGGTTTTTCTAATTTTTATGTTTTCTTATTTGAGTTCTAGTTGTAGTATGACAATGCTCGGCTAGAATCTCTCAGCTAAGGCTGAGGGTGAAGCTTGTAGCTAATTTCATGATTTGATTCAGTTAATTCAAGTACTTTCAATTCAAGTTTGGATTTTTATCTATTTTAGTTCTTCAAGTTGATAATTTGAGATGTTTTATGAGAGTTCATGTGCTCCGGACATGGATTCCTTGCAATTCTCTGAGATTATCATATAGTGCTTGTTTAGATGCGAATTATAGTAGTCCTTGAGCAAGCCATAGTCCATAGGCATGGCTGTTACTCCGAAGGCTATGATTTTAAATTCTACATTAATTGAATGGGACTAGAACTTGGAAGTTCAACTTAAATGGGATTGAATGTGTTTAGTGCTTTATTTTCCAACTAGATGAGAGATAGGACTTCAAATCTAGTTATGTATCTTGCTTAGATTGATTGGATTGACATGGGATTGCTATTTGAATGCCTTAGTACCTTAAACTACTGATTTTCATTAAGTTACTGTTTTAGCATAATTATTTCAATTGAATCTCCTATTTTTTGCAAAATTGAGTTGCTGTAATAGTTTGGAATCTGTTTTCCAATTCTCTGTGGATCGACCTCGGTCTTACCGAGTTTTATTACTACTTCGCAGCCTTACACTTGAGGCGAGCGAACAATTCACAAATACTTCCAATAGTTTCTATTGAAAAGCTAACAACCAGATTTGAGAAGATTGATGTAAATAGTAACTTTGAACTAAACTGAAGATAAACAATTAATAAAAAGGCACTAGGTGTTCAAGGATCCACTTGTAGCAATCCTTGATGCTCAATTCGCTGTGGTTTCTCACTTTCTCAACTAGAATCGAAATTAAGTTCTATCTAATCGGATGATAGAGCAGTTAAACCAAACAATCTGCCATATGTAAGATCAATGTATATGATTCACTCAATGCAAGTTAAGACGAGCATACTCAATTGCATAGGTCAGTCCCATTTATAATAGACTAAGTTCACAATCATAACCATCATTAAATCTTGTCACAAGACAAAATTAGATTATGATTTGAACTTGATTCAAATCACTTACATAGTCCCACATACTACAGAATTTCCAGAAATAGAACTTTAGTAAGAAGTTCCCACATGACAATCGCAGATCTAGAGCGTATTCCGATTCCTCAGATCATACATGTCTAGACTAGTACACAACAACTAAGAACTCAAGCAATTCTTCCAAACATCCATGAGTCATCATAAGACTAAGAAAAACTACTTAATACTTGAATCAAACTTCAAACCATTGTTCTTAAACGTGAAATCCAACTTAAAATCAACTTAAATGAATTGAAACATCTTAGATTCACTACAAGCTTCACCTCTTAGCCCTAGCTAAGAGGTTTAGCCGTTCATGATCCAAGGAAACATGAAACAACTAAATAAAACATAAAACTAGAAAGCAAACGAGGAAGAGTTGTAGAACTCCAAATCCGACTTCCACCATCTCCCACAGTCTTCAATCCCTTATAAGATACCCTAGGAACGATCCCTAGGTGTCCTTTTATAGTGGGGAAGCCTCGCAGCGTCGGAATCTTTCAGAATTTGCATAAGGATACGCAGTGCGAGGAGAAATTCGGAGCTTGTAGAACACGCTCAGCTACGCAAATGACCGGTCTCAAAAACGCGAAAAACGTCCAGCGATTTTTGGTATTTTCAGACCCATAAAATTAATTCAAGGACCGGTCGCACGATCGGTTTGACCAATGGATGACCGGTCGTATGACTGGTCTTAGACAGTCCAGTGAGATTTGCCATGTGGCCCCTCCTGTTGAGTGATCGGACCGGTCGGACGACCGATCTTGGGCTATAGACAACCGGCCTTGGGCATGTTCTTCTGCTTTCTTTCTTCTTTTCTCTGACTTCTTTCTTTCTTCCTTTGACGCTTAGTCCTTTGATCTTCTTTGCTTGTAAATGGCGTCTTTAAGTCTTCAATTTGATGAATCCTCTCTCTCTCATCCCTACAATCACAAATCCATGCATTAGATTAGTGTATAAATCATGAAAACCTTGCATAATGAGTGATGAATTGGGGTTAAAATATGCACAATTAAGAGCTCAACAACATGCGCTGGTCCTGGATGGTGGGCGCATGTTTGTATGGCACTTAGCCACTTTTGTATTTTTTCCAATCAAAAGGGTGGGCGCACGTCCCCCTATACTTTGCGTGTTTCTACCTTTTCAGGCGACGGGAAGTGGGTGCATGTCCCTCCACAAAGTGGGAAAGCCCCACTACTTAGAATGTTTTGTAAGTTTTCCAGGCAAGGGGTGATGGGCGCATATCCCTCTGTGAAATAGTGGGATTTCTAACTACTTAGAATATTTTGGGATTTTTCTCCCTCTCTCCCTCTGCATTCAGACTCCGGCGGTAAAATACCTTTTCGGCAAGGAATTCCGATGAGGAAATCCATTCCTGCCAGGGCATCTGGCAAGGGATGGCAGAGCAAGTGCATGTGGTTTTAGGGGAGTGATCTTGCTATTTATAGTAGTCTATTCGGGTTCGGGTCCACGAGGAGAGTTTCCGGGCGCATGTGGCATAGCCCCGGGCACATGTGGAATGCCCCGGGCACATGTGGCTCTTGGAGATAGGGAAAATGAGCTCCGGGCGCATGTGGCAGTGCCCCGGGGGCATGTGGACATGCCTCGGGCGCATGTCCCTCTTGGCAGCTTCCAGACTTAGAATTTTCAGCCAAGCGCATGTTTTTCTGCACTTGCCCGCCTCCACGAAAATGGTCATAACTCCTTCGTTACAGATCCGTTCTAGACGCTCTTATACTCGTCGGAAAGATATTTCAGCGATCTATGCAATAGAACTATCATGGTAACCTTTAAAAGCATCTTTAATCTTCAAAAGTGGGCCACAAGTGATCAATACCATTTATGATGTACGGTCTTCAGTGGACAACTCATATCTTCTTCGTTATAATTCTGAATTGGGTGATCTTGGACTTGTCGGAATCATGACTTGGTAAGAATTCCCATGACATATCATTTTCTTCGAACGTATATTGCTTACTCAATCATCCTCTGACTAAAAGTGATCTCTTCACTGACATCTGTCCTCAGACTTAGAAAAATTCAAGTTTCAGGCTCCGACTGTTCAATGTACGGCTATCTTTTATGGGATCAAAGTCACTGACGCCAGAGCACCTTAGGCTTTTAATAATGTTACTGAATAAATGTGTCCGCTGGCAAATTGCCAAATGCTGTTAATTTTGATAGTTCCTTCCCAATTTGAATCCTTTAGTCGGCTCCTAGGAGGGGGAAAAGGTACTTCGAGGTGCGCAGGCGGAAATGTGCATCGCACAACATCCAAATTCAGAGGTTAGGGGTTTTTGGGCATTTTGGATCATTTGGTGGCAATACACATGTTTAGATCAGCTCCGGAATGACAGATTTTAATTCTTGGTGTGATTGTGTGAGCTGCTCGAGCTAGGATTGCACTAACGCTCTACTGCTTTTCTGACTACTTCTAAGTCTGTTATTGACTTTGACTGATCTATTTGATTCATCACTTCTTCTTTTACCATTAGTGATATTTTGAGCCCCAACAATAGTTCTAGGTATGATGTCATTCTTTCACTTTTTTATGAATATTTGCACATGGACAATATGGAATTCTTCACGCTATATCTTGTGTTTGAGGTTGCGTATCCGCATGTGGAAAATATCATTGGGTTCATCTCATCAGGGCAGTTGTCATGATATAGGTTTTGGGTGTTCACGGTCTTGTTACCTAGGACATGATTTCTAGGCACTATTCCAAGTCAGTCCAAGTATCCAGGTTGTACACGTGGGCATTGCAGAGTTTTAATTCGGAAGATGAACCTAACCTTCCTAACGGTTGAGCAAATGATCAGTTGAATATTCCTATAGGCTAGGTCAGGTATTACATTGACCACTATGCCGAAGAAGAACGTGCCTTACTACAAGAGGCACCAGTCGCTCAAGTAAATTGTAGAGGATTGGGCGAGTTGCGGGAGCAGTTCCAGACCTTACAAAATCAACTACAGCTACAATAAGGAATCGATCTACCCTCGACCAAGTTCAGAGACTTGTGTACTTTTCCAAATGCTCAGATACCTCAAAACTTTGAGGTACCAAAATTCAAAAGATACGACGGCAGCGGCTGCCCCACATCACATCTCAAGGCTTTCTGTGGAGAGCTGAGTGCAATCGCAGGAAATGAAGGAGCCCTCATTCGCTTATTCTAAAAATCTCTGAAGGGCGATGCCCTAGTCTGGTACACATCATTGGACTGCCACCGCATCAGGACGTGGGAACAGCTTTCCCAGGCTTTCGTCGACAGGTTCGCATACAATCTTAACATGGCACCTAGAAGAGCAGACCTTGCAGCTCTCAGGCAAAGGAGTGACGAAACATTGTCAGCTTATGTGGGACATTGGTGAGCTATGGCAGTAAGAATGCGGACACCCTCGACGATGAAGAACAAATCTCCATGATTGTTCATTCAACATATCCTAGCATATTTGGATATCTCATCTCGCATCCATATGTGAATTTCTCTCAGTTGATCCGTGCTAGAGAGCAAGTTGAAGTAGGAATACATGCAGGGACAATGTCCCCATGGCCTCATCAGGCCACCCTGATCAAACGGAACAGAACGGAAGGAAGACCTATTGGATACGAGAATGGAAACCGCAACGGTTCTCCTCCTCGCCCGACAGAGGTAAACAACATCATCACCACTGCTCAGGGTAACCAATATGCTCCCCCACAGGGATGCCAACCATATCAGCAGAATCAGGCTCAACATCAACCTCAGAGGTACCAACCGCAGCCATCCCCACCACAACCAAATCCTCAACCACAGCTCCAACCACCTTAACAACAACAATAGTTCAGGGGAAATGGCCAATACTCATATCAAAACAGGCAGAATTACAGGGAGTTCAGGAAATTCACTCCTCTCACTCAGCCACTCAGTCAAGTTTTGATTATGCTGGTACAAAAGCAATTGGTCACTCTAATGGCACCCATGCCTCCTCCAAATCCTCTACCTCCGAATTTTCAAGAAAATGAGTACTATGCCTACCATCAAGGACGTGGCCACGCCACTGATTGATGCATGACTCTGAAGAATGCCATCCAAAATCTGATTGATGACCGTAAGATCATCATCTCGGTCCCTGGAACTCCTCCAACTGCTCCTACCAACATCCTTCAGAATCCTTTACCTCAACATCCGACGGACCCTAGTTCATCTCGTAGCCCTGCCGTCAACAACATAGAAGAAGGAGAGTGCCTCGATTGCTTCTTCTCCCCTATGCAGTCCATTCATGCCTACACTTATGGGCCAACAAACTCTCCTCCAATCCTTCAAGGGGCAAACCCTTTCCTTCCCTCAGTTTTTGAGCCATTAGTGCTTAAGGGAGCACCACCATATGATGCACCAGTCATCCAAGGGCCCGTCCTTTCATAAGGGGGACCTTATAATCATTCGTGTTAGGAGCCGGTCATTCTGGAAGGAGCACAGCCATACATCGAGCCCGCATACGAACCTGTCGTTTTGCAAGTGGCAGCTTCAATTTAAGAACAATTCAGTCCGCAATCGAGGGACTATACTTATCAGCAGCAAGAACCCATTGTCTT
The DNA here is from genome assembly GCA_003013855.2 of Liriodendron chinense. Taxonomy (NCBI): domain Eukaryota; kingdom Viridiplantae; phylum Streptophyta; class Magnoliopsida; order Magnoliales; family Magnoliaceae; genus Liriodendron; species Liriodendron chinense. The sequence goes on along the minus strand of ML058508.1, from coordinate 4,985,082 downwards.
AGAAGGAGCTCCCCCAGTCGAGCTGGTAATATTGCATGGGGAAAATCTTATCCCCGAGCCACAAAAATGTCCTGGAGGTGTGTCAATTACGCTACAGCAGCTAGGTCGAACAGAGAGACCCCTCGCCATATCAAGAGGAACAGTGTTCATTCCATGGGACCTCCCGCTCCAGGAGCAGTTAAGTCAGGGCCGCGACCTTATGTGATCTATGAAGACAAGTGTTCGCTTCCCCAAGTGTTGGGTTGCGATGTAGTAATAAACTCGGTAATACCGAGGTCGATCCACAGGGACTTATGTAGGATGTCACAAACTCATCCACAAGTTTCTATTGAAGCTAACAATCAAAGTTTGAATAGAATGTGTGTGTTTAATAGTTTAAGCTAAATTGAATGTAAACAAGTATAAGAAGGCACTAGGGGTTCGAGGATCCACTTGTAGCAATCCTCGATGTTTAATCCTCTGTGGTTTCCCATTCTCTCAACTAGAATCACCAGTCAGGTCTATTTAGTCGGATGATAGAACTGTTAAACCAGAAGTCTGTAACATGTAGTTCTGTGCACAAAGTTCACTCAACTCTAGGCTGATCTGAGCATGCTCATTGCATAGGTCAATCACCTTTTCTATAGGTCCAATTCCGAACCATAACCATCCTCAAGTCTTCTCACAAGACAAGGCTAGATCATGATTTGAACTGGATTCAAATTATATGCACAGTCCATACATATTCCAGATAATCAACCAAAACTAGAACTTTGGCATGAAGCCCCTTTATGAAGAGCTTGGTACTAGAGCGCACTCCAATTCCTCGGATCATACAGGTCTAGACCGTTGCAAACAAATTAAGAAGATAAGTAATCCATCCAAACATCCATGAGTCATCACAAGACTAAGAGAAATTACTTAAAAACTTGTATAAACTTCAAACCTTAGTTCATAATCATGAATTTCAAACTAAAAACCACTTAACTACGAATTAAAACATCTTGGATACACTACAAGCTTCACCTCTTAGCCCTAGCTAAGAGGTTTAGCTGCTCATGATCCAAGGAAACATGAAACAACTACAAAAAGCATAAAAACAGCAAAGCAAACCAAAAGGAGTTGTGAAACTCCAATCTTCACTTTCACAGCCTCCAACCTCGCTTGAACCCTTCTAGGATGCCCTAGGAACGATCCCTAGGTGTCCTTTTATAGTCTGGAAGCTCCACAACTTCGGAAGAATCGAGAACTTGCGTAACACTTACGCAGCGCAGAGAAAATCGGGATGAAGTTAGAAATTTCTAACTTCTTTCGCACAGCCGACCGGTCATGACCGGTCGGCCTCAATAAACAACCACTCTAGCAAGCATGCCCGACCGGTCAAGACCGGTCGGGCCTATTTATCTTCAGTCCAGCAATGATGTCCGACCGGTCAAGACCGGTCGGACGTTTCTTCTTATGTTACAGCAGCCATGGCCGACCGGTCATGACCGGTCGGCCTTCCTTAGTACCTCCAAACACGCATGGCTGACCGGTCACTGACCGGTCTGGCTTCCTTGGCCGACCGGTCACGACCGGTCAGCTCTCTTTTCTTCTTGTTTTCATCCTTTCTTTCTTCTGCTTTCTTTTCTTCTTTACTTCTTTCTTTCTTTTCTTCTTTGGTCCTCAAACGTTCTTCATCAGAATGATCCCAAGTGAACCCTTTTCGTCTTCAATTGAATGGAATTCCCTCTCAGTCCTGTAGTCACAAAATATGCATTGGGTTAGCCTACAAACCATACAAACCTTGCACAATGAGTGATGAATTGGGGTTAGAATATGCACAATTAAGAGCTCAACAACAAGCCTTGATACTATCCCTTTAGCACAGGAAATAATATAGTCCTCAAAGCAAAAGCTCCATATGAGGAAGATCTGGTACCCCCATCAACAAAGCTGTAAGATCCAGTGGTCCTAGAAAGCAAAGAGTGGAAAATTACAAAGAAGTCCTATAGCACTACCCAGAATGTGCTGAGGTAGGGAATATGAACCCCAATGGGCGTTGCATCTGAAGAGATAATCAGAACAAAGGAGATCCCAAAAGCGCTCCCACAGGCCTCGGCAAGATAAACAAAGCTGCATATGATGTCGTAACTCAGCTCAAGTCAATCCCTGCCCAAATCTTAGTATGAGAACTTCTTTGCACGTCTACCATACACCAGGAAATGTTCACCAAGACCTTGAGTGATGCCCATCTCTCCTCAAATACAACACCTGAAATGATAGCATTAATGATCATACAACTCCTGGCTCCACGCTCCATCACTTTCACTGATAACGAGTTGCCACCAGAAGGACGCAACCATGGGTGGTCCCTCAACATAGCCTTACAATATAAAGACTTCTGTGTCCCACTGGTTCTTATCGATAACTGTTCGCTTCCCCAAGTGTAGGTTTGCGATGTAGTAATAATCTTAGTAAGACCGAGGTCAATCCACAGGGACTTGTGTAGGACGTCACAAAACACTTCCAATGGTCTCTAATTGAGAGCTAACTAAACTAAATTTTAGAGTTGAATGTAGATAGAATTCTTAAACTAAAGGTAAATCTAATCAATATAAAAGAAGCACTAGGGGTTCAAGGATCCACTTGTAGCAAACCTTGATGCATAATTCGCTGTGGTTTCCCAATTACACAACGAGAGTTAAAATAAAATCCTATATAATCGGATGATAGAGCGGTTATAACAAATAATCTGTCATATGTATGATTTGTATACATGATTCCCTCAATTCAAGTTAGGACTTGAGCACACTCAATTACATAGGTCAATCCTAGCTCCAATAGATTAAGATCATAATCATAATCATCATTAAACTCTATCACAAAGCATAACTAGATCATGATTTCAACTTCATTCAAATCATATACATAATCACACATAAACAGAAATTTCAGAAAAGTTGAACTCTTGGCATGAAGTTCCCATATGAGAATCCAAGTCTAGAGCATCTTGAATCCGATTCCTCGGAGCGTACAGGTCTAGACTTATTCAAAACAATTAAGAACTTAAACAACTCTTCCAAACATCCATGAGTCATCATAAGATTAAGAAAAGTACTTAAAAACTTTATTTAAACTTTAAACCATTGTTCTTCAATGAAAATTTCAACTTGAAAACAAAACAAACGAATTAACACTGAAATTGCGTCGGGTAGTCTAACACGTGCGGAAGCTTAAGGAGCAATTAGAATTATGGCTAAGTCCTAGAGGGGGGGTGATTAGGACCTTTTGAAATTCTTTTCGCCTACTTACACAATTTAACAAATTAAACTAAGTAAGCAAGAACACTCTCGACTTCCAAGCCTAAGTGGGTCAAATGACAAGACTAGCAAATGATAAGTGCAATCAGTAACCTAGTCTAATCAACACATGTGGACTATAGAGGATGGATCAAGAAATGCTCAAGTCAACAGGTAGTGAAAGTACATCTTGTGAGTGTGGAGGTGCCTATCAAGTGCCTAGCATGCATTCCTAACTAAGCATTCATAATTAACCAATTAAACACAATGCATAAAGAGAAATATGTTCAAGAACAATCACAAACACAAGGATGTATAGTGGTTCGACTACTTGTCTACTCCACTCCCGGTTGAAGTACTCAAGCCCTTTGAGCACACCGACATTCACTAGGGAGTTTAAATCTGGTTCCTCCCAACCAAGGTGTTTTAACTCGGATCCACCCAACCGGAGAGTTTACAGGTTCCTCCCAACCTACACGTTTTCACCTGTGTTAGTGGCTCCCCTTTGGAGACTTTGTTTAGGCTCGACAAACGTTCCAAGGAACAGCTAACGTCCCTAGATTTTTGGCCGACTAACAGGCCAAGGATCGGCTAACGACCTTATTTCGAGTTTGTCAAACAAACTCTACACTCAACTCCCACAGGGAATTGAGTGGATGGACTCCTAACAAGACAACCTTACTTGTCGGTTTGAGCCCCTTTGTAGCTCCACTTTGGGTTGCTTCTTCTTACTCTCCCGTGCTTAAATCAGCTCCCCTTGTGCTCCCCCGATCTTCGACGCCGCTGCTTTGCCAAGGCTTCAGCTCCAAGATCAGCTACCTTGCATGTGATGATCCATTGGAGATGCCCAAGGTGCTAGGGAATAGTGAAACCTCTATAAATGATAGTAAATGGGTTTCCTAGAGGAATACACCTATATGGACTCCTAGGTAGTGTTTAGACAAGGGATTTAACTATCATCAAGGTGTCTAAACCCTAGGAATCAAGAGGGAATAAGTCCATTCTCAAGATGCCATTGAATGGCCCAAGCTTGTGATGAAAACACAAGGAGAATGACTTGTTATGGGTTTGGGATAGAGCCTCTGATTGTCTCTAGCAATGGTGGCTTCTATCTCCTCAAAATCCCCCTCTTTTAGCTCAAAAATGAATCCCCCTCTTTAAATAGATTTTCTTCCAACCGTAAAAAAATGGGCAGATTCTCACATCTCCAATTGATCGCAAAAAGGATCTGATTGATCGGAGACCAGTCCAATTGATCGAAGACATGTCCGATTGATCGAAAATCAGTCCAGATATTTTGATTGATTGAAAACATGGTCCGATTGATCAGACTGACCCCTTCCGATGGATCAGAAGACTGTCCGATTGATCGAAAATATGTCCAGTGGATTTTCAAGTTTGCTGGAACAATTTTCGATTGATCGGAGTCCTATCGGAGCCAATGTCCGATTGATCGGAGATCAATCAAAAACTGCTGTTTGAGCTGTTTTGATTACAGCAGCTTCCACCTCTTTAATTAGTCTAACTTATCATGTTTTTCATGGAATTCTAAGACTAATGATGATGATTAAGGGTATACCTAGTTGATCCAAGTCATCTAAGAGGTTATGGTTTTGGGTAGGTTCAAGGCAAGGCACACAAAGGCATCTCTTTTACCTATTTCTTCATCCTTGATGTAGCTGGTCCGTCTTGAGTCTTCGGTCTTTGTCTTCATCAAGCTCAACCGACACTAAACTCACTAACTTAAGTGATTGACAAACAAGGTGCACTAGTATGCCACAGAAAAGTGCACTAACAAACACATCTTAGATTCACTGCAAGCTTCACCTCTTAGCCCTAACTAAGAGGTTTAGCCGATCATGATCCAAGGAAACATGGAATCAACTAAGGAAAACATAAAAACTAGAAGAACAAACTAGGAGGAGTTATAGAACTCCGGATCCAACTTCCGCCGCCTCCCACTATGGTAATTCTCTTCTAGGGTACCTTAGGACGAGCTAAAGGAGTCCTTTTATAGGTTTGGGTCCCTAGGTGTAAAGAAACTTCGAGAAAATCTGCAAAACTTCTTTTTGCACAGAGAATTCGGAGCTTGTAGAAGAAGCTCTGTTACGCAGATGACCGGTCTGAGCTCATGGACGACTAGTCGCACGCTGGTCATAAAAGGCCAAAAACAGTCCAGTGAGTGTTTGCTCTCCTCAAGTGCAAGGCTGCGATGTGGTAATAAATCTCGGTAAGATCGAGGTTGATCCACAGAGAATTAGAAAACAAATTCTAAACTATTCCAGCAACTAGGATTGCAATAATTAAGAGATTCAGTTGAGAGAACTAACTCAAACAGTGATTTAGGAAAATCAATATTTAAAGGAGCTAAGGCTTTCAAGGATCCACTTGTAACAATCCCATGTCAATGTTCGCTTCCCCAAGTGTAGGGTTGCGATGTAGTAATAAACTCAGTAAGACCGAGGTCGATCCACAGGGACTTATGTAGGATTTCACAAACTCATCCACAAGTGTCTATTGAAATCTACTAACCAGATTCTTGTATGAAATTGATATGAGTAACAAAAGTTGAATTAAATTGAAAGTAACTAATTATAAGAAGGCACTAGGGGTTTAAGGATCCACTTGTAGCAATCCTTGATGTTCAATCGGCTGTGGTTTCTCATTCTCTCAACTAGAATCGACATTAAGGTCTATCTAGTCGGATGATAGAGCTGTTAAACCAAACAGTCTGTAATATGTAAGTTCTATACATAAGATTCACTCAATGCAGGCTGATCTGAGCATGCTCAATTGCATAGGTCATTCCCCTTTTCAAAAGGTCTAGTTCACAATCATAACCATCCTCAAGTCCTGTCACAAGACAAGGCTAGATCAGGATTTGAACTGGATTCAAATCACATGCACAGTCCATACATATTCCAGAAAAACAGAAAAATAGAACTTTGGTAGGAAGTTCCTTTATGAAGATCATAGTACTAGAGCGCACTCCGATTCCTCGGATCATACAGGTCTAGACCGTCACAAACCAATTAAGCAATTAAGTAATTCTCCCAAACATCCATGAGTCATCATAAGACTAAGAAAAACTACTCAAAAGCTTGTATAAACTTCAAACCTTAGTTCATAATCATGAATTCCACACTTAAAACCACTTAACTACGAATTAAAACATCTTGGATCCACTACAAGCTTCACCTCTTAGCCCTAGCTAAGAGGTTTAGCTGCTCATGATCCAAGGAAACATGAAACAACTACAAAAAGCATGAAAACAGTAAAGCAAACCAAAAGGAGTTGTGAAACTCCAATCTCCACTTCCACAGCCTCCAACCTCGCTTAAACCCTTATATGATACCCTAGGAATGACCCCTAGGTGTCCTTTTATAGTCTGGAGGCTCCACAACTTCGGAAGAATCGAGAAATTGCGTAAGAGTTACGCAGCGCAGAGAAAATCGGGCTGTATTTAGAAACTTCTAAGTTCTTACGCATGGCCGACCGGTCACGACCGGTTGGCCTCAATGAATGGTTATTCCTAGCAAGCATAGCCGACCGGTCATGACCGGTCGAACACCTTCCTTCACATTCCAGCAGCATTGACCGATCGGTCATGACCGGTCGGTCCTCTTCATTAGCTTCCCAACGTGCCTGGCTGACCGGTCACTGACCGGTCTGGCTTCCTTGGCCGACCGGTCACGACCGGTCAGCCTCTTTTCTTCTTGTTTTCTTTCTTTCTTTCTTCTGCTTTCTTCCTTCCTTAATTCCTTCTTTGCTTCGGTCCTCCTTTGGGTCTTCATCTAAGGTCCTAACATGCTCTTTTCATCTTCAAATGGGTGGAGTTCACCCTCAATCCTGTAGTCACAAAACATGCATTAGATTCATCTATAAACCATCCAAACCTCGCACAATGAGTGATGAATTGGGGTTAGAATATGCACAATTAGGAGCTCAACACACCCCCTAACCAGCATTTTGCTAGTCCCGAGCAAAACATGTGTGAAACTAATCCCTTTCTTCAAAACTCAACTCTCTTTCAGAAACCATCCTTCTATATTGTTAGGGCTCAAATTCGCACCCATTATAAAACAGTATTCGGCGATCCACCTACGACAAATTGGACTGATTTCGAGATCCGAAATACTTGAAAAATGCCCGTGCCTCCCTAACATGCGCAATCGTGACTGAAACCTACGAATGCTATTTCGGGGTGGAATCGGACATGCGAATTACCACCAAAAGATCCGGAACGCCCTAAAACCCTTAACCTGCAAGTTTCGAGGTCGTACGATGCATATCTTTACCAGCGCGCTTCCAAATGCATTTTTTGCCCTGGCTTATCCGACTATAAGGGCCCAAAAGCCTACAAGTACCATTTCGGGCTGGAATCAGACATGTGGATTACCGTCAAATGATCCGGAATGCCCGGAAAACCTTAAGTATTAAGTTTGAAGTCATTGCGTGCATATTTCCACATGCATTTGTTCACTCTCTCTCTCCACATGCATTTGTTCGCTCTCTCTCCACATGCATTTGTTCACTCTCTCTCCACATGCGAATGTCTTAAGGAAACATGCATTCACTATCTCACCACATGCGCATGAGAGCTCTCTCTCTCCCTTTTCAATATTCTAAATAAAATAAAAATTACAAAAATCATGAAAATATGCTAAGTGGGGCCACATGCGGCCAACATAGAGGCCACATGCGCCCATACCAGTGGCACATGCGCCTATGACATGCCACATGCGCCTGGGGCATGGGTACATGCGCATGACTCGTCTCTCTAGAATATTTCCATGCGCATAATCCCCACATGCGCATGACTCGTCTCTCCAGAATATTTCCATGCGCATGCCCTCCATTTTGCAAACCACATGCGCCCGGTACCCGAGTAGCTACCCGATTAAGTGCTATAAATACCCCACTCACTTGTTGAGAAAGAGAGAGGCTTCATTATCTGGAAAGGATCGGCAGAGCAAAGTAAAATCCTTGTCGGAATCCTCAGTAGACTATCCACATGCGCCTACACCTCGCCGGATGCCACAACCGGAAAGGGATTTCTCCCACCGGAGTTGCAATAAGAGGAAGAGAAGCAACATGCGCCCATCCTTTTGTTGGAAACAAATGGGAAATTTCCCAAGTCCTTGGAGGACATGCGCCCATAGTGCCATCTTTCTCTTCACTCCCTCATGCCACATGCGCTCAAGTGCGCCCAAGGGAGAGGCCACATGCGCTCAGTGCGCTCAATGGAGAGGCCACATGCGCATAAGTGCGCCCAAGGGGCAGGCACATGCGCTCACCTCCCTTCCATTTCCTCTTTCTCCTCACTTTTCTCCCACATGCGCTTGAGGAGGAGTCACATGCGCCCAAACCAACCCAACCTCCCATGCGCCTGGACGCTGATGGGGAGGTGAGGCCTTCCATGATGTGGCCCGCCTTCCGATCGCGTCAGCACTCCTAGACACACATCAATGCCCTCTATCTATCCCCCGGATCGGATTCGCCAACAGTCGATGTTAAGTGTGCCAAATCAGCAATTTGATCAAAATGGCCAACACTTAGCCAATATTGCAAACCTCGAAAATCCTTCCAAAAGAGCCGGAAATGGCCGAAAGCGAGAGGAATCGTGCGGAATTTGACCGAAACCGAGAGGGAGACTTCTCTCCGCCATAACATGATATACCATAATCATGCATTACAATGAGATTACCTGATCTCAGGATCTCCGAGAAACCTTGATCAGACCATAAACAGGTCCACTACTTAGTCATTTTTAGCCCTGGGAAGTGCCCTGTTGGCTCAGAAATCGACTTACACTAAACAAATCTAAATGCGATCGCACTGTGACTCTCATGGACATAATCCACCTCTATCCAAAGACGATCGTGACAGGTATTCACCAAATCCTCCAATCAGATCGTAAACAGGCCCTGGGAAGTGCCCTGATGGCCCGAAAATCTACTAATGCCAAATGAAATCAATCGTGATCTCAAAGACGGGAGGGCAACATATTGAAGACATAAAGATATATACGAAGCCGATTGATCGAATCAAATGCATAATTTGTCCGCTACACTGAACATCTAGCATAAACGCAATCCTCTCTCGAGCATGCATAAAGCATAGTTACTTTGTACTGTACTCATTTGCATCCATTGCATGAATTCATTTCATCCCGGATCGAGATACGAAACTAAATCAAAGGGGACTATGGTTATCATCGAAAACCATAATGAAGAGTTCTATTCTAAAACGTCTGAAATACTTCATCGTTAAGGACCAGTTGATGTGCGTCCTGTCCAAGGTGGGATCCGTCAGTTGAGTGGCTAAGGGAATGAGTGCCTTCCAGTAAGTCACCCGTCCTAGCAGAAGACGTCACGACCCTGGTTGCAGTAAGTGGACCCGTGGAGTGTATTTCTGAAAGTCATACCAAACCGTCGTGACACTAGAGACGACTCGGTCACTGACACCCCTGCCCCGTAGTCACGAGCTGAGACGGCCTGTGGCAGTAAGTACCCGTTGTATTTCTGAAAGTCATATCGTCCATAGAGACGCGTCATGACACTGAGATATACGACTCGGTCGAAACCCTGTTTGCACAAAGACCCCATAGAGTGCCCTCCAGTAAGTCACCCGTCCAACTGAGACGGTCACTGGCCCTGGTTGCAGTAAGTGGACGCCGTGAAGTGTATTTCTGAAAGTCATATCGTCCATAGAGACGCGTCATGACACTGAGATATACGACTCGGTCGAAACCCTGTTTGCACAAAGACCCCATAGAGTGCCCTCCAGTAAGTCACCCGTCCAGCTGAGACGGTCACTGGCCCTGGTTGCAGTAAGTGGACGCCGTGAAGTGTATTTCTGAAAGTCATATCGTCCATAGAGACGCGTCATGACACTGAGATATACGACTCGGTCAAAACCCTGTTTGCACAAAGACCCCATGGAGTGCCCTCCAGTAAGTCACCCATCCAGCTGAGACGGTCACTAGCCCTGGTTGCAGTAAGTGGACGCCGTGGAGTGTATTTCTGAAAGTCATATCGTCCATAGAGACGCGTCATGACACTGAGATATACGACTCGGTTGAAACCCTGGTCTCAATAAGACCCCATGGAGTGCCTTCTAGTAAGTCACCCGTCCTAGCAGAGACGGTCACTGGCCCTGGTTGCACTAAACGGAAACCGTAAAGTGTATCCCTGAAAGTCATATAGTCCATAGAGACGCGTCATGACACTGAGATACACGACTCGGTTAAAATCCTGGTTGCTACTCAACTAGGAACGCCCGAGGAGTATGGGACCAACATCTAACTGATCTTAATGGTGAAGTATTCCATAATAAATCCTAGACTTGGTCTCGGCGACCATGAACTCGAGACTATAATCCCTGACGATTTAAACTACTTGCTCGATCTATCCGAGCTTTATCCCTTTAATATTCCATCTAATGTATAACTGAAATTCATAGTGGAATCTTGTCGCTTTGTGCCGTGGTTTTCTCCCGTAAGGGTTTCCACGTAAAAATCTCTGTGTGGTCTATGCTGTGCTTTATTTATATTTATGCTTCTTTAATGCTTTATTTAATTCATTTATGATACATGTATGCATTTACTTTTGCCTTTTAATCAAGGGTGATCATCCGTTGATGTAATTAAGGGTTCGTGACCAGTTCACAGCCCGGAATGTAAAAGATCTCGGAATCTCTGGAATAAAATTCACCTTGCGATATATCTCTCTCGTGTACACTTTGTGATTGCGTATGATTGTCTATGAATGTCTCTATACTCAGAATTCCCCCAGAATAAAAGAAACATGAAAAAAAGGAAGAAGGACCGCTGACGAGTAGATCTTTATCTTCCCTCTTTTTCTAAGTTCTAACAAACTGGCGACTCTGCTGGGGAATCGAATAATACCAGAATCTCTGGTTATCTTTGAGTAAAGAAACATCCTAAGATAAATCATTCACAAACACAGATGTATACGTAAGAAAGTTTCGCTGGGAGAAATGTTCGGCGCCTTTACGGGCGCCAAACTGGCGACTCTCAACGGGAACGTTCTTCCCTTCATCTTTAAAGCAAAAGTTTTCTAAAAGAATTTTAAAATCTCGCATGGCATGCATATGATTTGTACTTATATGCTTTTGTCGGTCATTGAGCCATATCGTGATTGGTAAGGACGTATCTTCTCTCCTTTCAAAGGTGCGGGGTGTTCTAATGTGCGTGTGACTGTGCAGAAAGACAGAAAGACAGAAAAGAATCAACCATCAAAGCTATACCAATGGCAACCACTATGGTCCTCCTAGTTTCTGGGGGATTTTACTTTAATAATCGTGAGTGCTTCCAAATAGTTCTGACGGTTTATAAAGTAGATATGGATATACTTATGTTCTCTCATGCATCTATTTCATCTGTATGTTGTGCTTCATACTTGTTTACAGGCTCACTCACATCATACTGTTGTGCATATGAATATAAAATGTTCGTAGAGCTCTTCTTAATGACAGGTACCATAGTTGGAGAATATTAAAGAATCGACTCCACGAATCATCAACCGACTTATTATATCCTCATCAGACAGGTCGAATCAGGAGGGAATATCTTATAGAAAGTCTACGCAAATCACAACATCCCCATATTATGGTATCTTCGTCACAGGTTCTCATATTAAGTATCTTGGTATTCTGGCATTCCTCTGCTTTATAGGAAAATACTTCAGAATTGATGGATTCTCATATATATGTATATGTGGTTCTCTATGAAGACAGCCGGGATACTCTATTATCATCAATCTCTCATATTTATGCACAAAGTTTTATATGAAGATAATCAGAACATCGCTATCTATATCCAGCTTTCATATTATGTCATGGATTTCCCATCATTATCGCATTATTCTTCTACTGAATATGAAGATAAGTCATGACTGGGAATCTCCTGTATACATATTTATATATACAGCCTTATATGAAGACGATTAGGGCATTCTATTATGTATCACTTTACCTTGAAAATATTGACAACTTTCTCTTATGAAGACTTCTGCGACAAGAATATGCAATTAAAGATTATGATCGGACGGGTATTCGGCACGGATTCCTAAAGCACAAGATCTGTCTCATTAGAATGAAGTGGTCTTACAGAATGACGAGCCAGAAGCACCAGGGGACAAGCCCCAATATATTATGAGAAACTCGAGTTTATAAGAAGAAGACGACTGGGGGCAAGCCCTAATATATTATCAAAATATCAAGTCTGCAGAAAGAAATGACTGGGGGCAGGCCATGAAGGATGACATATAAACCTGAAAACATGGAGCTAAAAGAAAGTTTTGGACTTATGACACAAATGTCTCTCGAAAGTGATGACCCAAGGATACACAGGTTGAGTAAAAAGGGAAGTATTATTCTTATGGGTTCTTCCATTTTTATGCTTTGGTATATTCAGCTTACATTAAATACATACATAATACATCATTTCATGCATACTAGTCTCAAACACATAACACCAAGTAGTGGTTTAGCAAAAGAATCATTGTCATTATTTTAGATCATGAAGCATGCAGCTAATAAGTTCTGATGTCAATTACGTCGGATACAAGTGACAGTTGGGTAGTCAGGACAACTGTCTAATACTATTTTTGTCTGACAATGACCGTAAAAGAAAGCAAAAGAACAGAATTACAGCTTCTCCAGGCATCCTGTTATGAACTTCATCACATCCTTCCGCGTTGCCTCCATGGTGGCCTTTGCCTCCGTTAGCGTCAGCACAGGATTCGGAATATCACGAAGTTCGATTTCTAAATCTTCCACTTGCTTGCGTGCCGCCTCTCCTTCACTCTCGAGTTGTGCGACCATGGCACGATTTTGATTGACGACAAGATCAAGGCGGGCAACCTCAAGATTTATGGCCGTTTCTTCCGCTTGTAGCCACGCGATCTCAGATTTAACGTCAGCAAGATGATTAATACACCCGCGACGTTGAGTCTCGCTATCTTCTAAGGTTGTTCTAGCATTAACCGCCGAATGTTCTCGCTGCTCTATGACAGGCCGCAAAGAAGACAGCACTCGCCGTTTCTCTTCAGCCGTAGGGTCAGGTTCAATCCGTTCAGTCATAATAACCTGCGTAACAGAATCCTCGAAAGAAGAAATACGACAGACTATTTCGGATACATCAGGCCCAATTACTCCTGCACAAGCTTCCAATGCCTTCACCCCTGCTCCTAGTGTATGCCACTCGCTTGGTTCAGCCAACGCCCTTGAAATATTGGATAGTAAACCCCTCAGTACGCTTTGTCCGAAACTGTCTAAATGATCGAAACAAGGAACATCGAATGCTCCGTGGGCAGCGGCCTCAAAATTGACAGTATCTGCAACAAGAGGAACAGAGCGAGTATGCAATGAAATGACAAGTATAGAAAAAGAATACACCAAGGAACTATGAAAGAACTATACCGAAAGATGGGTTGAATACAGGTTCTGAGGAAGTTACAGTATGTATCGTCGCATCAGGGAAAGGCTTAATAGTCTCAGTCAGTGGTGTTGAGGTCACATCCAGAAGTTCAGTAGTGTCACTATCAGTATCGATTATTTTAGTTACCGCTGGCGACTCCGCCATACCCTCAACACTGGAAGCACCAGGGGCTATAGATACAATCGTGTTATTCCCCGGCGTAGTGGACCCTTGCAGATTATCCTCTCCAATCGGCTCAGCCTGCTCTCTCATGCTAGCATGGTCTGATATTGCCTTCGTTGGCCCAATCATCGTCGGGTCATCATCACTAATTAACCGACCGGCATCCTTATCGCCTCCAATCACCAGAAGACGTGTGAACCCGGCTTCTTGAGACCATTTCGCTAAAGGTATTTCGAAAGTATGCCAGCCATCCAACGCGGTATCCTCCTTACGATGGTCAATTGACACACTCAGGGAGATCTTATGCTTAATGCTCGACGATAAATACGCTTCAGCCTGCTCTTTATAATAACCCAATCCGTCAACGAAGACCCCTGTCAGCCCTGGAGGAGGAATGTAGAGTGGATCATCAACAAAGCTATTTTTTCGGACCAGAGCATACTGATGCACCCACCATCTCAGCCAGCTATAAGAACCGCTAGTCTTCCGATAGAGGCCGGGAAGCATGAATCTCGCGCCTGTTCGCGTCATCAAAAGTTGATGCCATATCCACTCCCAATAAACAGGACCTGTACCATATGCCCGCTCTACTTTAGTTACATCTGGTAACGTCATTGGAACACCCTGATCGTACCCAAATTGCCTGGCAAACCGACTAGGGTAATAAGGTTCTCGCCAGAACTCTATTCCTTCGCGTAGCAGAAGTGAGGCAGTACGAATAGACACCAGAAATTCCCTACCAGTGACATCCACAGAATGTTCATCGTCAACGACTTCTCGATCTTCTCCGGCATCAGAAACAGGAAAGTGGTAGAAACAAATCTCCGCCCAATTGCCAATTTTGGAAGCTATCCAATCAGACAACCGCATTATCATGTTGAGTTTTCTATAGCGATAAAGAGGTGCGTGATCGGTGTGAAAATACTGGAAGAGATCCACTCCGTAGGTCCACGGGAAATATATGCCTAACCATCCGCAGAAGAAATGCCATGGGCAATAAGCCACATTCATCCCTTGCCAGGGTTGATCTTTGTTACTTGCAATATTGCCAAAAGCCATATATAAACTGCATATCGCCGGCGGTGCTAGAGAAAATTGACGACTACTTGCAAGAGCTCCCGCCACAACGAAGCAAGAAATCCTTACGCCATCAGCACTCTTAGAGCTAGGCAACACAACCGCCGACAGCTAGTATGCTAAGAAACCCGCCAGTTCACAAGACGGTGTAAGCTCGTTCGGATTGCTAAACTTTTGTTCAAAACGTTCCTTCATCAAAGCCTGGTCTGCGGGTAAGGTCTTATACACTTCGTAATCGATGCTACGAGAAGAAAGAAGTGCCCATGTCAGAAACAAAGAAATTAAAGTATGCAGAGCATGTAATACAAAAGAAGGCATTGGAAGAAGTATTACTTTATCCTCTGGCTAAAGTAGATCAACCAGTCGTCATAATGAATCTTTGTAATATTGTCGAACTGCGACAACTCAGCAAACAGCTCTAGACAAGCCTTTGAATGATAAGCATCTCGAGGACTTTTGAGCCGAAACGAAGACAGCTCTTCATCAGTTGGGACGTACTCTTAGTAATATTCTCTTATCACAGACAACCCAGCCATCATCCGGAGATCCCATAAAGTTATGCTCATCTCTCCACATGGAAAGTGGAACAAATTGGTAACGGAAGACCAGTAGTTCAAGAAGCTTCGAAGAATTGTTGGATCTCGGGAGAAATGTTCGGAGGTCGCATCGATAGCCTGGTACAGGCCGACTTGCTTTAAAATCCTCCTATGCCGGATCAAAATCTCTTTTGCCCACGGCTCATAACCAACTCGCTCGTTCAAATGACCCCGCGTACGAAAGCTCTTCGTTGCCCACATCGTCGCCTTGTCCATGTGTCGAAACCGTTGCTGCACTGTCTCAAAATAATGGACTGGAGAAGGAGTGTGAGGATCACAAGTAGGCGCAAGGAAAACCATTTCTCTCGAGGAACCTACCCGCTGTTCTCTCCCATTGTCGACCAGTATGGTAGTAAACAACTGCTCGGGGGCAGATGTCCACCTCTCGACTCCATAGAATTGAAAAGGGCCTTGAACGTCGGATGGTTCGATGCTCGGGGAGGGCTTGTGCCTCGTAAGAGATTTCTCATGCAAGATGACTCGGTTGGTATAAGGGTTAACGATGGAGAAACCGCATGTAGTAATGATCTTGTTTCTATTCCAGCCGATCTTCATCCGCTCATTCTTCGGATCAATGAGCTGTGGTGATTGCTCCGCCTTGTCAACTTCCTCAGCCGGCTTCTTACCTCGATTTCGTCTCTTCTTCTTCTGACCTTCCTGATCACCCTCAAAATGTCGGCCGCGCACGCTAGAAGGGCCTGCCTCAACGACATTGGCAGCATCAATAAACTGACAATACCCGGCGGACCATTCCCCTTCAGTCCCTTGCGTCGGAGGCTCAGATATGGTTTTGTCCACATAGATACGCAGTAATACTTCATGAGAGAGTTGCTTAATTCGATCAGAGAAATTCTCCACTTTGGATTCGATTGTCTCGAAGGATTGCGAATGACACTCTACTGGAGACGGGTTAGCAGTATCTCCAGTCGCCCTCT
Organism: Liriodendron chinense; assembly: GCA_003013855.2. Classification (NCBI taxonomy): domain Eukaryota; kingdom Viridiplantae; phylum Streptophyta; class Magnoliopsida; order Magnoliales; family Magnoliaceae; genus Liriodendron; species Liriodendron chinense. Next base: position 4,968,587 of record ML058508.1, on the reverse strand, counting down.
TTTTACCGCGTCGTATAGATGAAGAGCTGGAAACTTGCGATTTGGAAGCTTCACCAGAAGAACCTGCTGCTGTCGCCATGATTCACTACAATACGCAGATAAAAGTGCATCAAACAGAAGACCAGCGCATGCAACAGGCAGCACAATAAGGTAAGCATTGCATCATTCAATCAAGGATTTCACACACAAAATACGTCAGTAAATACATGCATAAAGTCATGACCAACAACAATATGGAAATAGTGGAATTCGAGCGCACATCCGACAAGCAAGCGCGCACATATCATAGCGCAACAAATACAGTAGCAGCTCTACATGTACACTCTGAGCGCGTGCGAATTCGCACTAACTCCAAATGATGCGTGTACACCTACATAGAAGTGCACATCATCGAACCGCTTAAAGGAGTAGTTGCAAGCCATCAAAGACCAGCATAAGCAATATACTATGGGCCCCGAGCGCTAAGTCCCAATCATATTCGAGCATTGAACGAGACAGTCGCAAACGACATCGAATTTGGCTGAGAATAGAGCCAGATATACCACTTTTTCACCAAGGGCAGAAGTGGGGTCCAAGTTCTGAAAAATTCACAAGTAGTGGAACCCCATGCGCCCAAGGAGATTCCCTAGGCGCATGTGGCCTCTCACATGCACCTGATTGCTAAAATACATGGCCTGGGTATGAGCACATGCGCCCACTCCATTAAGATGCGCTATTACATGCGCATGGAGTAAGAGACATGCGCCAAAAATGTTCCTACATGCGCCTGGACAAAAGCCCAATGCATCCATTAACAAGTTGGAGAGCACATGCGCCCAAGGAGAGCACATGCGCCTACTCCCTCATGAGGAGCTCTCTCACCTCTTAGAATTTTGGTTTTCTCGATTCCGGAATGACCAAATGACTCAGTGAGTCCGGTATTTATACTTGAGCCTGGGAACCGGTGCACCGCACTGGCCTGACATAAGCATCCATCGCAGCGCACCGGGGGGGCACTTGTTGGGGCTCAAATTCGCACCCATTATAAAACAGTATTCGGCGATCCACCTACGACAAATTGGACTGATTTCGAGATCCGAAATACTCGAAAAATGCCAGTGCCGCCCTAACATGTGTAATCGTGACTGAAACCTACGAATGCTATTTCGGGGTGGAATCGGACATGCGAATTACCGCCAAAAGATCCGGAACGCCCTAAAACCCTTAACCTGAAAGTTTCGAGGTCGAACGATGCATATCTTTACCAGCGCGCTTCCAAATGCAGTTTTTGCCCTGACTTATCCGACTATAAGGGCTCAAAAGCCTACAGGTACCATTTCGGGCTGGAATCAGACATGTGGATTACCGCCAAATGATCCGGAATGCCCGGAAAACCTTAAGTATCAAGTTTGAAGTCATTGCGTACATATTTCCACATGCATTTGTTCACTCTCTCTCTCCACATGCATTTATTCGCTCTCTCCACATGCATTTGTTCACTCTCTCTCTCCACATGCATTTGTTCGCTCTCTCTCCACATGCATTTGTTCACTCTCTCTCCACATGCGAATGTCTTAAGGAAACATGCATTCACTATCTCACCACATGCGCATGAGAGCTCTCTCTCTCCCTTTTCAATATTCTAAATAAAATAAAAATTATAAAAATCATGAAAATATGCTAAGTGGGGCCACATGCGGCCAACATAGAGGCCACATGCGCCCATACCAGTGGCACATGCGCCCATGACATGCCACATGCGCCTGGAGCATGGGTACATGCGCATGACTCGTCTCTCCAGAATATTTCCATGCGCATAATCCCCACATGCGCATGACTCGTCTCTCCAGAATATTTCCATGCGCATAATCCCCACATGCGCATGACTCGTCTCTCCAGAATATTTCCATGCGCATGCCCTCCATTTTGCAAACCACATGCGCCCGGTACCCGAGTAGCTACCCGATTAAGTGCTATAAATACCCCACTCACTTGTTGAGAAAGAGAGAGGCTTCATTATCTGGAAAGGATCGGCAAGGCAAGGTAAAATCCTTGTCGGAATCCTCAGTAGACTATCCACATGCGCCTACACCTCACCGGATGCCACAACCGGAAAGGGATTTCTCCCACCGGAGTTGCAATAAGAGGAAGAGAAGCAACATGCGCCCATCCTTTTGTTGGAAACAAATGGGAAATTTCCCAAGTCCTTGGAGGACATGCGCCCATAGTGCCATCTTTCTCTTCACTCCCTCATGCCACATGCGCTCAAGTGCGCCCAAGGGAGAGGCCACATGCGCTCAGTGCGCTCAATGGAGAGGCCACATGCGCATAAGTGCGCCCAAGGGGCAGGCACATGCGCTCACCTTCCTTCCATTTCCTCTTTCTCCTCACTTTTCTCCCACATGCGCTTGAGGAGGAGTCACATGCGCCCAAACCAACCCAACCTCCCATGCGCCTGGACGCTGATGGGGAGGTGAGGCCTTCCATGATGTGGCCCGCCTTCCGATCGCGTCAGCACTCCTAGACACACATCAATGCCCTCTATCTATCCCCCAGATCGGATTCGCCAACGGTCGATGTTAAGTGTGCCAAATCAGCAATTTGATCAAAATGGCCAACACTTAGCCAATATTGCAAACCTCGAAAATCCTTCCAAAAGAGCCGGAAATGGCCGAAAGCGAGAGGAATCGTGCGGAATTTGACCGAAATCGAGAGGGAGACTTCTCTCCGCCATAACATGATATACCATAATCATGCATTACAATGAGATTACCTGATCTCAGGATCTCCGAGAAACCTTGATCAGACCATAAACAGGTCCACTACTTAGTCATTTTTAGCCCTAGGAAGTGCCCTGTTGGCTCAGAAATCGACTTACACTAAACAAATCTAAATGCGATCGCACTGTGACTCTCGTGGACATAATCCACCTCTATCCAAAGACGATCGTGACAGGTATTCACCAAATCCTCCGATCAGATCGTAAACAGGCCCTGGGAAGTGCCCTGATGGCCCGAAAATCTACTAATGCCAAATGAAATCAATCGTGATCTCAAAGACGCGAGGGCAACATATTGATGACATAAGGATATATACGAAGCCGATTGATCAAATCAAATGCATAATTTGTCCGATACACTGAACATCTAGCATAAATGCAATCCTCTCTTGAGCATGCATAAAGCATAATTACTTTGTACTGTACTCATTTGCATCCATTGCATGAATTCATTTCATCCCGGATCGAGATACGAAACTAAATCAAAGGGGACTATGGTTATCATCGAAAACCATAATGAAAGAGTTCTAAACGTCTGAAATACTTCATCGTTAAGACCAGTTGATGTGCGTCCTGTCTAAGGCGGGATCCGTCAGTTGAGTGGCTAAGGGAATGAGTGCCTTCCAGTAAGTCACCCGTCCTAGCAGAGACGGTCACTGACCCTAGTTGCAGTAAGTGGATGCCGTGGAGTGTATTTCTGAAAGTCATATCGTCCATAGAGACGCGTCATGACACTGAGATATATGACTCGGTCGAAACCCTGTTTGCACAAAGACCCAATGGAGTGCCCTCCAGTAGGCCACCCGTCCAGCAGAGACGGTCACTGGCCCTGGTTGCAGTAAGTGGACGCCGTGGAGTGTATTTCTGAAAGTCATATCGTCTATAGAGACGAGTCATGACACTGAGATATACGACTCGGTCGAAACCCTGTTTGCACAAAGACCCCATGGAGTGCCCTCCAGTAAGTCACCCGTCCAGTTGAGACGGTCACTGGTCCCTGGTTGCAGTAAGTGGACGCCGTGGAGTGTATTTCTGAAAGTCATATCGTCCATGGAGACGCGTCATGACACTGAGATATACGACTCGGTCGAAACCCTGTTTGCACAAAGACCCCATGGAGTGCCCTCCAGTAAGTCACCCGTCCAACTGAGACGGTCACTGGCCCTGGTTGAAGTAAGTGGACGCCGTGAAGTGTATTTCTGAAAGTCATATCGTCCATAGAGACGCGTCATGACACTGAGTTATACGACTCGGTCGAAACCCTGTTTGCACAAAGACCCCATGGAGTGCCCTCCAGTAAGTCACCCATCCAGCTGAGACGGTCACTGGCCCTGGTTGCAGTAAGTGGAAGCCGTGGAGTGTATTTCTGAAAGTCATATCGTCCATAGAGACACGTCATGACACTGAGATATACGACTCGGTTGAAACCCTGGTCTCACTAAGACCCCATGGAGTGCCTTCTAGTAAGTCACCTGTCCTAGCAGAGACGGTCACTGGCCCTGGTTGCACTAAACGGAAACTGTAAAGTGTATCCCTGAAAGTCATATCGTCCATAGAGACGCATCATAACACTGAGATACACGACTCGGTTAAAATCCTGGTTGCTACTCAACTAGGAACGCTCGAGGAGTATGGGACCAACATCTAACTGATCTTAATGGTGAAGTATTCCATAATAAATCCTAGACTTGGTCTCGGTGACCATGAACTCGAGACTATAATCCCTGACGATTTAAACTACTTGCTCGATCTATCCGAGCTTTATCCCTTTGATATTCCATCTATTGTATAACTGAAATTCATAGTGGAATCTTTCGCTTTGTGCCGTGGTTTTCTCCCGTAAGGGTTTCCACGTAAAAATCTCTGTGTGGTCTATGCTGTGCTTTATTTATATTTATGCTCCTTTAATTCTTTATTTAATTCATTTATGATACATGCATGCATTTACTTTTGCCTTTTAATCAAGGGTGATCATCCGTTGATGTAATTAAGGGTTCGTGACCAGTTCACAGCCCGGAATGTAAAAGATCTCGGAATCTCTGGAATAAAATTCACCTTGCCATATATCTCTCTCGTGTACACTTTGTGATTGCGTATGATTGTCTATGAATGTCTCTATACTCAGAATTCCCCCAGAATAAAAGAAACATGAAAAAAAGGAAGAAGTACCGCTGACGAGTAGATCTTTATCTTCCCTCTTTTTCTAAGTTCTAACATATACATTCTAAGGTTCATAAGTGTAAGATTCAGAAAGATTAGGCGTCAAAGGTTGAAACCGTAAATCCTCAAAACATAATAAGCATTCATATGAAATTCCCACTGATTGGTTGATAAATAGAAGGACTTGAACAAATTCAAGCTAGTGTGTGTAGTGAAAATTCATCTCACGAGTTTCTAGGATTATCTTCTTCATAGATCCAGTAGACTATAGAACTTAAGGTACATAGAGCCACATCAAGCCAATGACAGGAATTTGCCTTACCGTCCTTCCGACGACTTTCACACTACGTCCCATTTCCGGCTTTGGTTACGGGTAGACCATCCCCCGGTTGGTAGTAGGTAGCCCTAATCGGACTTTTCCACCATTTTTCCATCATTCCCAATTTCATCCTTCCTTTTCCTTTTTCTTTTTAAATTAGATAGGATTTTTAAAAATCCATATCTTTCATTGTTTTCCCATGGACAAGGATGGACAAAGTACCCCGGCCTGATTTCTCAACACCTTAATTCAAAGTCTAGCTAATCCATAAATCACATAATCCCTTCAACTCATGAAAATCGTGTAATGTGAACTAGGTGTAAAGGTGTTCAGATTTTCTATCAATCACAAAAATAGGGGAGTTCACATATAAAACCATTATGCTATGAGAGATTCCAGACATCCAGCCCCATACACTTCATATCTCCTCCTCTTATGCTCATATCAACTTGAATACATAGAACCGGTGTTTTCCAAAAGAGTTTCGAATTTTTGAAAAATCGAAAAAAAATTCCACATGATTGCTTGAAATGTTGCAAAACGCTGGATTCATCCAAGTGATCCTACACCCCCCAACCAAATCTTGCATTGTCCTCAATGTAAAAGATGTGCAATGAGCAAAGTATGAGAGCAATTTGAAAATAAAAGGGAGTGAGGAATGATAGTACCTGAGAGAGTGAAAAGTGGAAATCTTCCTCCTTCTAACAAACCTATGAAAAGAAAACAAAAGCAGCAAAATCCTAATCCTAACTACTCTATACCTCCATCAGACTACGAGATCAATCATCCTGATACACAGGATCATTCAGAGGTATGGACATACCTTCTGAAGGGAATTTCTCAAAGAACGACTTTAATCGCTGCCCATTTGCTTTAAAAATGTTGCCGTTCCTTGGATTCAACAGCTCGACAGTCCCATATGGATAGACAGTTTGCACAATGTAGGGACCGGTCCATCGAGATCTCAATTTTCCCGAAAATAGATGTAAGCGAGAATTATACATGAGGACTTTTTTATTGATCGTGAATGTCTTGCGAAGAATATTCTTATCATGGAATATCTTCGTTTTGTCCTTGTAAATTCTCGCATTCTCATAAGCTTCATTCCGGATTTCTGCAAGTTCATTCAATTGTAGTTTGCGTAACGAGCTGGCCTTGTCAGAATTGAAATTCATCTTCTTAATAGCCCAATATGCCCTATGTTCCAACTCCACAGGCAAGTGACAAGCCTTCCCATAGATAAGTCTATAGGGAGACATTCCAATAGGGGTTTTAAAGGCAGTACGGTAAGCCCAAAGCGCATCGGTAAGCCGAAGTGACCAATCCTTGCGATCGGGATTCACCGTTTTCTCTAGAATGTGTTTAATCTCCCTATTGGATATCTCAGCTTGTCCACTAGTTTGTGGGTGATAGGGAGTGCTCACTTTGTGTGTTACGCCATATTTCTTCATTAAGGATTCAAAAGGGCGATTGCAAAAGTGAGACCCTCCATCACTTATGATGACTCGAGGCGTTCCAAACCGGGAAAGAATATTTTCTTTTAAAAATCGAATGACCGTTTTATGGTCATTATTCCGGCAAGGGACGGCCTCGACCCATTTGGAAACATAGTCGATGGCAAGCAATATGTATAGGTTTCCAAAAGAAGATGGGAATGGGCCCATGAAATCGATGCCCCAACAATCAAAAATTTCGATTATTAAGATGGGATTGAGTGGCATCATATTTTTACGGGAGATTCCCCCTAATTTCTGACAAGGTTCACATGCTTTGCAAAACTCATGTGTGTCTTTGAACATAGTGGGCCAATAAAACCCACATTGCAGAATTTTCGCTGTGGTCTTTTTAGCCGAAAAGTGGCCACCACATGCTTGAGAATGACAGAAGGAGATGATACTTTGTTGCTCATCATCTGGGACACATCTCCTTATGATTTGATCGGGACAATACTTGAATAAGTATGGGTCGTCCCATAGGAATTTTCGCACCTCCGAGAAGAATCTATCCTTATCTTACTTTTTCTAATATGTAGGAATTGTACCTGTAGCAAGATAGTTAGCAATGTCCGCATACCATGGCAATTGGGAAACAGCAAAAAGTTGTTCATCAGGGAACATGTCATTGATTGCAGTCGTTTCAGGGGAATCAGTGAGGACAAGTCGAGAGAGGTGGTCAGCTACTACATTCTTTACTCCTTTCTTATCACGTATTTCTATGTCGAATTCCTGGAGTAGAAGGATCCATCTTAACAACCGTGGTTTAGCATCCTTCTTAGAAAGAAGATACTTAAGCGCGGAATGATCAGTGAATATAATGATCTTGGATCCAATCAAGTAGGACCTAAACTTGTCCAAGGCAAAAACTACGGCTAAAAGTTCCTTTTCAGTAGTGGTGTAGTTTGCTTGGGCTGAGTTTAGGGTTCTACTTGCATAGTAGATGACACATGGCTTTTTATCTTTTCTTTGGCCTAACACGGCCCCAATAGCATAGTCGCTAGCATCGCACATAATCTCAAAAGGAAGGCTCCAATCAGGTGGTTGCATTATTGGAGCGCATGTCAACATACCTTTAAGGGTGGTAAAGGCCTTTTGACATTCTTCATTCCACTCGAATGAATTTTCCTTCTGAAGTAGGTTACATAAAGGGTGAGAGAGTGAACTGAAGCCCTTTATGAACCTTTTGTAAAATCCTGCGTGTCCTAAAAAGGACCGTACATCTCGTATGCTTTTGGGTGGTGGAAGGTTAGAGATAAGATCAATTTTCGCTTTGTCTACCTCAATTCCATTTTGTGAAACGATGTGACCAAGTACAATTCCCTTTTGAACCATGAAGTGACACTTCTCCCAATTCAGCACAAGGTTCTTCTCTTCACATCTTTTCAGCACAGATTTCAAGTGCTCAAGGCACTCATCAAAGCTACAACCGAATACGGAAAAATCATCCATGAAGACTTCGAAAATGGTCCCCACCATGTCAGAAAAGATGCTCATCATACAACGTTGAAAGGTGGCAGGGGCATTACATAGTCCAAATGGCATCCGTTGATAGGCGAAAGTGCCGAATGGACATGTGAATGTAGTCTTTTCTTGGTCTTCACGGGCAATTTCTATTTGGTTGTACCCTGAATAGCCATCAAGGAAGCAAAAGTGGGAATGACCCGCCAACCGTTCTAAAATTTGATCAACAAATGGTAGCGGGAAGTGGTCTTTCCTCGTGACAGTGTTTAGCTTCCTGTAGTCAATGCACATTCTCCAACCGGTAGTGACTCTAGTTGGCACGAGTTCGTTATTGGCATTAGCTACGATGGTTATTCCGGATTTCTTAGGCACCACTTGGGTTGGACTCACCCATTGACTATCGGATATTGGGTAAATGATACCTACATCCAATAGTTTCACCGCTTCGGCCTTAACCACATCCTTCATGTTTGGATTTAGTCGTCTTTGTGGTTGCCGGGATGTCTTTGCATTTTCCTCAAGGTGTATGCGGTGAGTACAAATCAGTGGGTCTATGCCTTTGAGATCCGCAATTGACCATCCAATGGCACTCTTGTGCTCTAATAGAGTGGTTATTAGCCTACTCTCTTGTTCCTCATCCAAGTGGGAATAAATCACCACTGGATATGTCTCATCTCGACCTAAATAAACATATTTTAGCTCTCTTGGCAATGGTTTTAGGTCGAGTTTTGGTGCCTTGATGTTGGATGGGAGGGCCTTGTTCTCATTTACAGGCAAAGGTTCAATTGGGGCCCTCCATCTTTTATTCTCAAGCACCGGCATCACATCTAGAATGACATCCATCTCTTGTGTTGTGTCATCATTTATCTCATGAGAATGGGCCACACATGCCTCCAAAGGGTTGAAAGATAGTGACAAGGGGATTGTATCCTCCATGAATGATTCAATCATGTTTAATTCGTGGACATCATCATCAACCTCCCGTGGTTGTTTGCATAAATCAAATATGTTAAGCTCAAGGGTCATATTTCCAAAGGACATTTGTACAAGTCTATTTCTACAATTGATAATGGCATTTGAGGTAGCTAGAAACGGTCGTCCAAGTATGACAGGAATTTGAGCACCGGTGCCTATCACGGGATGTGTGTCCAAGACAATAAAATCTACTAGGTAGTAGAATTTATCAACTTGGACTAGAACATCCTCTATCATTCCTCTCGGTATCCGGATGGATCTATCAGCAAGTTGGAGTGTGGTTTTGGTGGGTTTCAATTCACCTAACCCAAGTTGTTCGTAGACCGAATATGAAATGAGATTCACACTTGCCCCCAAGTCGAGTAGGGCTTGTTTGATCCGGTAGTCTCATATGATGCATGAGATGGTTGGATTACCCGGATCCTTGTATTTTTGGGGCACCTCTTGTTTGATGATGGCGCTCAAATTCTCAGTTAAAAGAACTTTGTTGTGAACGTTGTGTTTCCTTTTGACTGTACACAATTCCTTTAGAAATTTGGCATAAGATGGTATTTGTTTTATTGCATCCAACAGCGGGATGTTGATCTTCACCTGCTTGAATACTTTTAAAATCTCCAGATTTTTATCTAAAGGTTTAGGTGAAATCAACCTTTGTGGAAATGGGGCAACCGGCTTGTATTGTCTTTCCGGTTCTTTCTCTTGTGGGATATTGTTTGGGCTATCATCCTCTTTGGGAATTTCCGGATCCTTAGGCTTTGGAGCCTTCACCGGATTAGATTTGTCAATTTCTTTCCCACTTCTCAAAGTGGTGATAGCTTGGACATGTTCCGTATGGTGGGAGGATGAGCTTGCATCTTGTATCTCATACTGGGTCCTTGGGTTAGGAAGAGGTTGAGAAGGAAGTGTGCCCTTCTCTCTAACACTAAGGTGAGATTCAACTCTAGCCAGAGATGTTTTCAATTCATTGATGGCTTGAGCTGAATTTTGATTGAATTTCAATTGCTCTTGCATGAACCCATCTATTTTTAGAGAATTTGTCTTGTTATACTCATTCTGGACCGACACGAATGCACCCAACATCTCTTCTAGTGATACTTTTGGAGTGTTGTTTGCATTTGCATTGGGTCCATTCCTCCAACTGAAGTTGGGATGGTTCTTCTAATTAGGATTAAACGTGTTTGAGTTTGGAGCACCATATTGCTGTTGATAACTGTTTATGGCATTTGTTTGTTCTTGTAAGATGCCTTGGACTACTGAAATTGTGGGACAATCTTGTGTAGCATGTTGATTTCCAGCACAAATTCCACAAACAGTTTCAACGTCAGTGGGGTTTATTGTTTCTCCTTTCCTTAATTCCATGGCTTCGACCTTTCTTGTGAGGCTAGCCAACCGTGCACTTATGCTATCTTCTTCTGATAAGACATACATTCCTCCCTTTTCCTTTTGTTGGCCAGTCTTGGAATTTGTTGGTTTAGATGTGTCCCAAGACTGTGCACTCTCAGCCAATTCTTCCAAATAATCCCATGCTTCATCAGCTTCCTTATTCATGAACTCCCCATTACACATCATCTCTACAAATTGGGGCATGGGTGAAGTCAGTCCTTCATAGAAAAAGCTTATAACCCGCCAAATTTCATAGCCATGATGTGGGCATGCGTTTAATAGGTCCTTAAACCTCTCCCAACATTGGAAAAAGGTTTCATCTTCCTTTTGGGCAAAGTTCATGATAAGGCGCTTCAACATATTCGTTTTGTAAGTAGGGAAGAATTTCTTTATGAATTCTCTGTGCATATCAGTCCATGCACCAATTGATCTTGGCCTCAATGCATAAAGCTAACCCTTAGCTTTATCTTTAAGAGTGAAAGGGAAGAATTTAAGTCTCACCACATCTTCCGTTACGTTTGCAAAGTGCATGGTGGTGATTACCTCGTCAAACTCTTTAAGGTGTTGATAAGCACTTTCACTATCTAATCCATGGAATTTAGGGAGAAGTTGAATCACTCCCGGTTTCAAATCTACGTTCCCTGCATTTGGTGGAAATACTATGCATGAGGGAGTGCTCGTTCTTGCAGGTTGCAAGAAATCACGTAAAGTCCTAGGTCGGGGAACATTCTCAACCACATTCTCCCCTGTTTCAGTTTGATTTTGGACCGGGTTAGGTTGATTTACAGCCATATTTTCAGATAAAATTGGAGAGTCTAGATGTCTCCTAGCACGTGGCTCTCTATCAATTCCTTCTACTATCCCCCCTTCACTTATGAGTCGGTTATTGGAATCCCGAGCCCAATGTGGCATGCAAAACCAGAAAATAAGAAACAAAGAGAAAGAAGAATTCTTCCTCCCTTTCTTTACTTTTCTCTAAGATCGAAGCACAAGGTGTCTTGCAATGGCTAAGCCAGAAGCAAAGATAGAGACCGATTTCTCCTGGTCAATAGGGGTTCAGAGAACTCCCCACCCACTCTTTGAATCTTTTGAGAAAAAATGCAGAAAAAGGAGAAAGAGGAGTAGAGATGAGAAAAGAAATCTCTGAGCACAAGGTGATCCAAGACGGTAGAGCCGACCAATAGGAATCCAGGTGGCAAAAAGACCGACCTTTCAGAGATCCAAAAGGAGTCTCCAGCCACTCTACAAGAGATGAATAAGATAGGAATAAATAGGAGAAGGAGAAGAGTAAGGTTTAGAAAGATAGAACCTGATTCGCACTTGAAATCCTTGAATCTTCTTCAGCTTCCTAGAAATCCCTGAAAAGAAAAATCAAATAAACAAACTAAGTTAGTCCTAAAATCCTAAAAATCCTAAATAGATACTAATTTCAGAAATTTGTGAAAAACCGTAAAAATCCCCGGCAGCGGCGCCAAAAACTTGTTCGCTTCCCTAAGTGTAGGGTTGCGATGTAGTAATAAACTCGGTAAGACCGAGGTCGATCCACAGGGACTTATGTAGGATTTCACAAACTCATCCACAAGTGTCTATTGAAATCTACTAACCAGATTCTTGTATGAAATTGATATGAGTAACAAAAGTTGAATTAAATTGAAAGTAACTAATTATAAGAAGGCACTAGGGGTTCAAGGATCCACTTGTAGCAATCCTTGATGTTCAATCCGCTGTGGTTTCTCATTCTCTCAACTAGAATCGACATTAAGGTCTATCTAGTCGGATGATAGAGCTGTTAAACCAAACAGTCTGTAATACGTAAGTTCTATGCATAAGATTCACTCAATGTCGGCTGATCTGAGCATGCTCAATTGCATAGGTCATTCCCCTTTTCAAAAGGTCTAGTTCACAATCATAACCATCCTCAAGTCCTGTCACAAGACAAGGCTAGATCAGGATTTGAACTGGATTCAAATCACATGCACAGTCCATACATATTCCAGAAAACAGAAAAATAGAACTTTGGTAGGAAGTTCCTTTATGAAGATCATAGTACTAGAGCGCACTCCGATTCCTCGGATCATACAGGTGTAGACCGTCACAAACCAATTAAGCAATTAAGTAATTCTCCCAAACATCCATGAGTCATCATAAGACTAAGAAAAACTACTCAAAAGCTTGTATAAACTTCAAACCTTAGTTCATAATCATGAATTCCACACTTAAAACCACTTAACTACGAATTAAAACATCTTGGATCCACTACAAGCTTCACCTCTTAGCCCTAGCTAAGAGGTTTAGCTGCTCATGATCCAAGGAAACATGAAACAACTACAAAAGGCATGAAAACAGCAAAGCAAACCACAAGGAGTTGTGAAACTCCAATCTCCACTTCCACAGCCTCCAACCTCGCTTGAACCCTTCTAGGATACCCTAGGAACGACCCCTAGGTGTCCTTTTATAGTCTGGAGGCTCCACAACTTCGGAAGAATCGAGAAATTGCGTAAGAGTTACGCAGCACAGAGAAAATCGGGCTGTATTTAGAAACTTCTAAGTTCTTACGCATGGCCGACCGGTCGTGACCGGTCGGCCTCAATGAATGGTTATTCCAGCAAGCATAGCCGACCGGTCATGACCGGTCGGACGCCTTCCTTCACATTCCAGCAGCATTGACCGACCGGTCATGACCGGTCGGTCCTCTTCATTAGCTTCCCAACGTGCCTGGCTGACCGGTCTGGCTTCCTTGGCCGACCGGTCACGACCGGTCAGCCTCTTTTCTTCTTGTTTTCTTTCTTTCTTTCTTCTGCTTTCTTCCTTCTTTAATTCCTTCTTTGCTTCGGTCCTCCTTTGGGTCTTCATCTAAGGTCCTAACATGCTCTTTTCATCTTCAAATGGGTGGAGTTCACTCTCAATCCTGTAGTCACAAAACATGCATTAGATTCATCTATAAACCATGCAAACCTCGCACAATGAGTGATGAATTGGGGTTAGAATATGCACAATTAGGAGCTCAACAGTCAATCCAATCAATCCAAGCATAAACATAACTAGATTTGAAGTTCTATCTCTCATCTAGTTGGAGGATAAAGCATTAAACCACATTCAATCCTACTTAAGTTGAACTTCCAAGTTCTAGTCCCATTCAATCACATAGTATTCAAAATCATAGCCTTCGGAGTAACAGCCATGCCTATGGACTATGGCATGCTCAAGGGTTACCATAATTCGAATCCAAACAAGCAAAACATGATAATCTCAGAGAATTGCAAGGAATCCATGTCCGGAGCACATGAACTCTCATAAAACTTCTAAAAATATCAACTTTATATGAAGTAGAACATTCAAAATTCAAACTTAAAGTGAAACTACTTGAATCAAACTAAACTAAGCTTGAAATTAGCTACAAGCTTCACCTCTCAGCCCTAGCTGAGAGATTCTAGCCGAGCATTGTCATACTACAACTAAAAATCAATAAAAAAAAACTAAAAAGCATAAAAACTCGGATTCGGGAGAGTTGTAGACGCTCCACGACGGCTCTCTTCACCTCTCACGAAGTTCCTCAACTTCTATGATGCCCTAAGAAGAGACCCTAGGTGTCCTTTTATAGTGGGGAGGCTCTACCGCCTCAGAAACTTCCAGAACTGCGTAGCGCTTATGCACTTGCGCAGAAAAACTCGGAGCTTCAAATAGAAGGTTTTTGTTTACGCATGACCAACCGGTCGTGACCAGTCGGACTAGGCTGGTCGACCGGTCTTGACGGGTCGGACCTGTCTGTTATGAGTCCAGGGGGTACACGAGTGTGGCCGACCTGATGGCCGACTGGTCTTGACCGGTTAGACCAGGCTAGTCCTTTGTCTAGCGACCTCCAGAGGTGAGCAGCAGGGTGGCTGACCGGTCAAGACCGGTCATGGCTCCCTTGGCCGACCGATCATGACCAGTCGGACCTTGTTCCTCTATTTTTTTCTTCCTTTCTTTCTTTTGTTTTCTCCCTCTTTCTTCTTCCTTCTTTGGTCCACCTTGGGCCTTCATTCAAAGGCTCCTAAATTTGCTCTTTTAGCTAAATTGTGCAAAGTCTCTCTCTCTCTCTCTCTCAATCCTACATTCACAGAACAAGCATTAGATGGGTCTTTTAAGCATACAAACCATGCATATAATGTGATGTAATGGGCTACGACATGTATAAATTTGGAGGTTCAACACACCCCCCAACCAGCTTTTTGCTAGTCCCGAGCAAAACATGTGTGAAACAAGTTTAATTTTCCAAAACCAACTCTCCTTCAGAAACAATACTTCTATTCATTCCAAGACATACCAGTACAAAAATTAAAGAAACTGGGCGATAGTGGTTGTAACCTTAAACTCTCAAAACATAAAAAGTGTTCATATAGAATTCCCGCTGATTGATTGATAGATAGAAGAACTTTGAACAAAATTCAACCTAATGTGCATAGTGATAGCTCTAATTCAACCTAATGTGCATAGTGATAGCTCTAATTCAACCTAATGTGCATAGTGATAGCTCATCTAATGAGTTTCCGGGATCATCTTCTTCCTAGATCAACTAAATTATAGCTCTCAACGTATACAGATCAACAATAAGCCTATGACAGGAATTTGCCTTACCGTCCTTCCGATAGCTTTCACACTACGTCCCATTTCCGACTTTGGTTACAGGTAGATCATCCCCTGGTTGGTAATAGGTAGCCCTTTTCGAAATTTTCCACCATTTTCTCCATCATTCCCATATTTTCATCCTTCCTTTTCCTTTTTCTTCTACATTAGATAGGATTTTTAAAAATCCATATCTTTCGTTATTTTCCCATGGACAAGGATGGACAAAGCACCCCAGCTTGGTTCCTTAACACCTCAAATCTAAGTCTAGCCATTCCACAAATCACATAATCTTTTCAAACCATGAAAATCATGTAATGTGAACTAGGTATAAAAGTGTTCAAATTTTCTATCCATCATATAAATAGGGGAATTCACATATAAAACCATTATATTAAGAGTACTTCAAGACTTGCAACATTCATCACTTCGTATCTCCTTTTCTTATACTCGTATAATCTCGAATGGATAGAAATAAGGTTTTCTAAAAGAGTTTTAAATTTTTAGAAAATTTGAAAAAATTTGCACATAATATGATGCTCGAAATGTTGCAAACTGCTAGATGAGGAATCTCATCTCACCCCCAACCAAATCTTGCATTGTCCTCAATGTAAAAAGATATGCAATGAGCATGAACATGAGAGCAATGGTAAAATACAAGAGAGTGAGAACAATAGTACCTGAGAGAGTCGATCATGGGAATCTACAACTCCGACAACTAAATCCACTAAAGCAGTAGAACTAAAAAAAGAAAAAAAAACAACTAAACCTAATCTACGCTATACCTCCGTCAGACTAGGAGATCAATCATCCTGATGCATAAGATCATTCAGAGTGATGACATGTCCTCTAAATCAAATTTCTCAACAAATGGTTTAAGGCGTTGTCCATTCACTTTAAAACAGTTACCATTTACGACATTCTCTATCTCAACAGCCCCATAAGGAAAAACTTCTTTAACAATATATGGGCCGGCCCATCAAGATCACAATTTTCTCAAAAAAAGATGAAGCCGAGAATTATACAAGAGCACTTTCTAACCTTCATGGAAAGATTTCCTAAAGATGTGCTTGTCATGAAAGGCCTTCATCCTATTCTTGTAAATTCTCGAGTTCTCGTAGGCATCGTTCTAAATCTCATCATGCTCATTCATTTGGAGTTTGCAAAGCGAGCTAGCCTTGTCAACATTAAAGTTCAATGCCCGAATTGCCCAATAATCTTTGTGTTCAATCTCCACAGGTAAGTGACAAGCTTTCCCATAGACAAGTCTATAGGGGGACATTCCAATGGGGGTGTTGTAGGCGGTACGGTGAGCCCAAAGAGCATCAACTAATCGAAGTGACCAATCTTTACGATCCAGCTTCACCGTCTTTTCCAAAATTTGTTTAATTTCTCGATTGAAAATTTCAGCTTGCCCACTTGTCTGTGGGTAGTATGGGGTGCTCACTTTATGTCTAATACCATATTTCTTCATTAAGGCTTCAAATGACCTATTGCAAAAGTGAGAACCGCCATCACTAATGATGGCTTGAGGCGTTCCAAATCTGGAAAGTATGTTTTCTTTTAGGAACTTTAGAACCGTACGATGATCATTGGTTCTACATTGAATAGTCTCTATCCATTTAGACACATAGTCTATGGCGAACAATATGTAGACATGTCCAAAAGATGAGGGGAACGGTCCCATGAAATCGATGCCCCAACAATCAAAGACTTCTAGATATTGAATAGGGGTAAGAGGCATCATGTTCCGGCGGGACAATCCTCCTAGCTTTTGACAGCGCTTGCATGCTTTACAAAACTCATTGGTGTCCTTAAATAGAGTGAGCCAATAAAAACCACACTACAGAATTTTTGTAGTGGTTTTCTTGGCGGAAAAAAGACCCCCACAGGCTTGATCATGGCAAAAGGAGATGACAGAATTATGTTCATCATCAGGGACACATCTCCTAGTAATTTAATCTGGGTAATATTTAAAAAGTAAAGGTTCATCCCAGAAAAATCTGCGCACTTCCCTTAGAAATTTTCATTTATCCTGTGCAGTCCAATGAGTCGGCATCGCACCTGTGGAAAGATAATTGGCCATGTCAGCGTACCATGGTGGATGCATAGCAACAAAGAGTTACTTATCAGGGAATGAGTCCTCAATAGGTGACTCTTCAATGGAATTAGGTAGGACTAGGTGGGATAGATGATCCACCACCACATTTTCTACTCCCTTCTTGTCCTTGATCTCCAAATCGAATGCTCGAAGGAGTAGGATCCATCTAAGCAAATGGGGCTTGGCATCCTTCTTAGAAAGAAGGTGTTTCAGTGCCGCATGGTCTGTGTAAACAATGACCTTGGATCCTATTAAGTATGGCCTGAACTTGTCCAAGGCAAAGATGACGGCTAGGAGCTCCTTCTCCATAGTCAAGTAATTGACTTGGGTGGGATTCGAGGTCCTACTCGCATAGTAGACAACGTGGGGCTTCTTATCCTTCTTTTGGCCTAACATCGCCCAAATAGCATAATCGCACGCATCGCACATCAATTCAAAAGGTACGGACCAATCCGGTGGTTGCATGATAGGATCAGTTGTCAACATGTCTTTTAGCTTTAAAAAAGCTAATTGACATTCGACACTCCACTCAAATTAGTTCTCCTTTTGGAGGAGGTTACATAAGGGCCTTGAGATATGACTAAAATCCTTTATAAACATTGTATAAAAACCAGCATGTCCAAGGAAGGACTGCACATTACATATGCTTTTGGGTGGTGGTAGATTGGAAATTATATCGATTTTGGCCCGGTCTACGTCTATTCCATTAGACAAGATGATATGTCCAAGGACTATTCCTCTTTGCACCATGAAATGAAACTTTTCCCAGTTTAAAATGAGGTTCTTCTCCTCGCACCTTGTTAAGACCAACTTCAAGTGATTGAGGCACTCATCAAAAGTACAACCAAAAATAGGAAAATCGTCCATGAATACCTTGAGAAATTCACCCACCATGTTTGAGAAAATACTCAACATGCATCGTTGGAATGTGGCAGGTGCATTATATGGCCCGAATGGCATTCTTCGGTATGCGAAGGTGCCAAACGGGCATGTAAATGTGGTCTTCTCTTAGTCCTCTGGGGATATCTCAATTTGGTTGTACCCGGCATAGCCATCTAGGAAGCAATAATAGGAGTGACCCGCTAACCTCTCTAAAATTTGATCCATGAATGGA
Organism: Liriodendron chinense; assembly: GCA_003013855.2. Classification (NCBI taxonomy): domain Eukaryota; kingdom Viridiplantae; phylum Streptophyta; class Magnoliopsida; order Magnoliales; family Magnoliaceae; genus Liriodendron; species Liriodendron chinense. Next base: position 4,950,215 of record ML058508.1, on the reverse strand, counting down.
AGGGGGAAGTGGTCCTTCCTAGTGACCATGTTTAGCTTTCGATAATCAATGCACATACACCAACCGGTGGTTACTCTAGTTGGTATACGCTTGTTGTTGGCGTTTTCTACGATGGTAATAGCGGATTTCTTAAGGACAACTTGGTTAGGACTCACCCATTGGCTATCCGAGATGGGGTAGATGATACCCACATCTAATAACTTTAACACCTCGGCTTTGACAACCTCCATCATGTTTGGATTTAGCCTTCTTTAAGGTTGTCTAGTCGTTTTCACATTTTTTCGAGGTGTATATGTGTTGAACCTCCAATTTATACATTGCATTGCCCATTACATGACATGGTTTGCATGATTTTCATGATTTAAAGGCCCATCTAACACATGTTTTGTGATTACAAGGGATGAGAGCGGACTTTACTCAATTGGGATTAAAAGAAAGCTTTTGAAGTCATTGGATGAAGAATGAAAGAGAATCGAAGATAGAAGAAAGCAAGGACGTGGGAAGCAAGGAGTTCAAGTCATAGGAGGCTTCCTAGCCTCCTCCAGCTAGTTTTTCTTCCTTTTCTTAGTTCTAGTTCTAGTTTTAATATGCTTTTCCTTAGCTAACCTCTTAGCTAGAGCTAGAGGTGAAATTTGTAGTTGGTTCTAATGCTTTAATTCTTTTATTTCAAGTACCCTTTTCTTAATTTTGGATTTTGAAGTTCTAGTTTGAATAAAGTTTGGTCTTTTAGAAGTTTTGTGAGAGTTTGTGTGCTCTGGACATGAGTTCCTTGCAATTCTCTGAGATTACCATGATTAGGTTGTTTGAATTCGAATTGTAGTAACCCTTGAGCATGCCATAGTCCATAGGCATGGCTGTTACTCCGAAGGCTACAAGTTCAAGTTCTATGTGCTTCATTAGAACTAGAAATCTGATTTCCAGATTTAAGTGGGACTGTTTCTGCTTGAATGTTATATCTTCCAATTAGATGAGAGATAGGACTTTGATTCTAATTGTGTTGTACTTGGATGAATGAATTGGCATTGGACTACTACAAGTGGATCCTTGATGCTCTAGTTCTTCTTATTTTCAGATCTTCCTATTTCATGTGAAAAACTACTTCCTTAAACTTCTTAGATTCTAGTTATTAGAGTACTTGGAATTGTTTACCTCTTTCCCTGTGGATCGACCTCGGTCTTACCGAGATTTATTACTACATCGCAGCCTTACACTTGAGGCGAGCGAACAAGTTTTTGGCGCCGTTGCCGGGGAATTAGATAACGGTTTTCAAATAGTTCAGTGGCTGTAGAAGTAGATAGGTTTTCTGATTTTCTTAGAACTAACAAAGTTTTCTGTTTTGTAGGAATTCGTCTCTAAGTTCAAGCGCATCAGGTGTTCCCATTTAGATTAGTTTCAGATTTTAGTTTTCTAGGTTAGGATTAGCTTTGATTGATTGGTTTATGTCCCGTTGGGAACGTAATCACTCAAATCGTCTCCAATCTGAAGGTGGTTTAGTTGGACCATTGTCAGTCCATAGACGAGTTCGAAATTATCAAGAGCATTGTGAAAGTTTGGGGAGTATGGATCAAACACCTGTAAGGATTCCTCCCCCCCCCTACTCCAACTACAAACGCAAATCAGGAAGGAGTAGGAGAGAATGAGGTACATAATGTTCCTCCAATGAGATCACTACGGGACTACCTACAACCTGCCCGTGCAATTACACCTTCTTGCATAGTTCTACCAGCTAACGGTGGAACCCTTGACATAAAACCAGGTGTAATTCAACTTTTACCTAAATTCCATGGGCTAGACTCTGACCGCCCATACTTACACTTGCAAGAATTCGAAGAAGTGTTGGCCACCTTGCATTATCCCAATGTTTCTGAGGATACAATCAGACTTAAACTTTTTCCCTTCACTTTGAAAGAAAGAGCCAAAGATTGGCTTCACTCTCTTAGACCACATTCGATTGGGTCATGGGTTGAGATGAACCGGGAATTCCTGAAAAAGTTCTTCCCGGCTCATAAAACAAACACTCTTCGAAGGGCCATAATGAATTTTTCAGCTAAAGAGGGTGAATCTTTTTTTCAATGTTGGAAAAGATTTAAGGATCTCCTACTTGCTTGCCCACATCATGGCTATGAGAGTTGGCGAGTTATAAATTTTTTCAATGATGGATTAAGTTCCAATATGCGCCAATTTGTGGAAATGATGTGCAATGGCGAGTTTATGAGTAAAAATCCAGATGAGGCTTGGAGTTACTTGGACATGTTGGCTGAAAACGCCCAATCTTGGGATACATCGGATAAACCCAATAACTCCAAGCCCACTCAAGAGAAAAGTGGGATCTATATCCTTAAGGAGGAAGATGATGTGAATGCAAGGATAGCCAACCTCACAAGGAAGGTTGAGGCCATGGAACTTAGCAAAAGTGGAGTTCCCAAGTCCAAGGAAGCTGTTGAAACCACATGTGGGATTTGCCTCACCGACTTACACGCTACGCAAGATTGTCCCACAATTCCTGCGTTTCAGGAAGTGCTACATGAGACAGCCAATGCCACATATGGTTATCAACGGCCCTTCAATGGACCGGTAGGTAATACGTACAATGAGAGTTGGAAGAACCACCCAAATTTCAGTTGGAAGAATGCTCCTACGGGCAATCCTACCAACTCCCAAAGAGGGCCACCCATGCAAAATATGGCCCCATCTCAATTCTCATTGGAGGATACTTTGAGAGCATTTATGCAAGGGCAAGCGCAAATAAATGAATCGAATCAACAAATGTTCCAAGAGCTTAAAGTCTCGGTTGATGAGATTAAGGGACGCTTGAATGCTAGGGAAGGGACCTTTCCGGCCCAACCTCAGCCCAATCCAAAGCAAGTACATGAAGTAAGCATCCTTAATCCTTCCAACCAAAACATGGAGCAAGCTAAATCCATTACCACCCTTAGAAGTGGTAAACAAATTGACAAAACTATTCCGGTGAAGGCCGATGAGCCTAATGATCCGGTAAATTCTGAGGATGAAGATGGATCTAACTTAGCCCCACAACAACCGGAACGCATTTACAAGCCCATAGCACCATTCCCTTCGAGATTGGTTGCCCCAAAATCTCTCCCAAATTCTCAAGATATTCTAGAGATTTTCAGACAAGTCAAGATCAATATTCCTTTGCTTGATGCCATCAAACAAATTCCCTCTTATGCCAAGTTTCTAAAAGACCTATGCACAACAAAACGCAAATATAATGTGCAGCAAAAGGCCTTCTTAACAGAACAAGTGAGTGCCATCCTCACTCAAAAGACCCCCCCAAAATTCAAAGATCCCGGTAGTCCCACCGTCTCATGTATCATTGGAGACTACCGGATTGAACGTGCCTTGTTAGACTTGGGGGCGAGTGTGAACTTGATCCCATACTCGGTATATGAGCAATTGAGTCTTGGTGAATTAAAACCCACCAAAACCACATTGCAACTCGCTGATAGATCTATCCGTGTACCGAGGGGGATAGTTAAGGATGTTCTAGTCCAAGTTGACAAATTATACTACCCAGTAGATTTTATAGTCTTTGACACACAACCGGTTGTGGATGCTAGCACCCAAATACCGGTAATACTAGGCCGCCCATTCCTTGCCACATCAAACGCAATCATCAATTGCCGGAATGGGGTGATGCAACTATCTTTTGGAAACATGACACTAGAGGTGAATGTGTTTCACTTGGGCAAAAGACATAGGGATGTAGATGATGATGAGTTCTTCGAAGTAAACATGATGTAGATGATGATGAGTTCTTCGAAGTAAACATGCTTGAAACTTTTGAAGAAGAAGAACTCCTCCAACTTGAACCACTAGAAAGCTTGGAGACATGCTTAGCACATTTCATGGATTCTGAAGACCCCATCATTAGTGAGATTGTGCAGGCATTAAATATAAAAAGACCGGTGGTAGATATTAGCCGGTGGAGGCCCCATTTTGAGAAATTACCACCAACCACATCAAGGCCTCTACCGTCTAACATCAAACCACCAAAGCTTGACCTCAAACCATTGCCATCCGAGCTTAAATACGTATATTTGGGTCAAGAGGAAACGTTCCCAGTTGTCATTGCCTCCCACCTTGAGAAGGACCAAGAGCTCAAGTTGATTGAGTTACTCAAAGAACATAGGGAAGCCATAGGTTGGACAATAGCGGATCTCAAAGGGATAGATCCTTCGGTTTGCACGCACCGAATACACCTTGAAGAAAATGCAAAAACGACTAGACAACCTCAAAGACGGCTAAATCCAAACATGATGGAGGTTGTCAAAGCCGAGGTGTTGAAGCTATTGGATGTGGGTATTATCTACCCCATCTCAGATAGCCAATGGGTGAGTCCTACCCAAGTTGTCCCCAAAAAATCCAGTATTACCATCATTGAGAACGCCAACAACGAGCTTATACCGACGAGGGTGACCACCGGTTGGCGTATGTGCATTGATTATAGGAAGCTCAACACGGTTACTAGGAAAGACCACTTCCCTCTCCCATTTATGGATCAAATTTTGGAGAGGTTGGCAGGTCATACCTATTATTGCTTCCTAGATGGCTATTCTGAATACAACCAAATTGAGATAGCTCTGGAAGACCAAGAGAAAACCACATTTACATGGCCGTTTGGTACCTTCGCTTACCGAAGGATGCCATTCGGGTTATGCAATGCACCCGCCACATTCCAACGATGCATGTTGAGTATTTTCTCGGATATGGTGGGTGAGTTTCTTGAGGTATTCATGGATGACTTTTCTGTTTTTGGTTGTACATTTGATGAGTGTCTCAAGCACCTGAAGTTGGTCTTGATGAGGTGTGAGGAGAAGCAACTTGTATTAAACTGGGAAAAGTGCCATTTCATGGTACAAAGAGGAATAGTCCTTGGACATATCATCTCGTCCAATGGAATAGAGGTAGACCGGGCAAAAATCGACATAATTTCCAATCTACCACCACCCAAAAGCATACGCGATGTGCGGTCCTTCCTTGGACACGCCGGTTTCTATAGAAGGTTCATAAAGGATTTTAGTCATATCTCAAAGCCTTTATGCAACCTTCTACAAAAGGAGAACCAATTTGAGTGGAGTGCCGAATGTCAATTAGCTTTTTCAAAGCTAAGAGACATGTTGACAACCGCTCCTATCATGCAACCACCAGATTGGTCCATTCCTTTTGAGTTGATGTGCGATGCGAGCGATTTTGCTATTGGGGCGGTGTTAGGCCAAAAGAAGGATAAAAAGCCCCATGTCATCTACTACGCCAGTAGGACCTTGAATCCTGCCCAAGTTAATTATTCGACTAAGGAGAAAGAGCTCCTAGCTGTCATTTTTGCCTTGGACAAATTCAGGCCATACTTAATAGGATCCAAAGTTATTGTTTATACGGATCATGCGGCGCTGAAATACCTTCTTTCTAAGAAGGATGCTAAGCCCCGTTTGCTTAGATGGATCCTACTACTTCAAGAATTCGACTTGGAGATCAAAGATAAGAAGGGGATAGAAAATGTGGTGGCGGATCATCTATCCCGCCTAGTCCTACCAAATTCCATTAACGAGTCACCTATTGAGGACTCATTCCCTGATGAGCAACTCTTTGTTGCTATGCATCCACCATGGTACGCTGATATAGCCAATTATCTTTCCACAGGTGCGATGCCGATTCATTGGACTGCGCAGGACAAACGTAAATTTCTAAGGGAAGTGCGCAGATTTTTCTGGGATGAACCTCTATTGTTTAAATATTGCCCAGATCAAATTATAAGGAGATGCGTCCCCAATGATGAACACAATTCAATCATCTCCTTTTGTCATGATCAAGCATGTGGGGGTCATTTTTCAGCCAAGAAACCAACTGCGAAAATTCTGCAGTGTGGTTTTTATTGGCCCACATTATTTAAGGACACCCACGAGTTTTGCAAAGCGTGCGAGCGCTGCCAGAAGTTAGGAGGATTATCCCGTCGAAATATGATGCCTCTCACCCCAATTCAACATCTAGAAGTCTTTGACTGTTGGGGCATCGATTTCATGCGACCATTCCCCTCATCTTTTGGACATGTCTATATTCTGCTTGCCGTAGACTATGTGTCTAAATGGATAGAGGCTATCCCATATAGAACCAACGATCATCGTACGGTTCTCAAGTTCCTAAAAGAAAACATACTTTCTAGATTTAGGACGCCTCGAGCCATTATTAGTGATGGTGGTTCTCACTTTTGCAATAGACCCTTTGAAACTTTGATGAAGAAATATGGTATTAGGCACAAAGTGAGTACCCCATACACCCACAAACAAGTGGGCAAGCTGAAATCTCCAATAGGGAAATCAAGCAGATTTTGGAAAAGACGGTGAGACCGAATCGCAAGGATTGGTCCCTAAGATTAGATGATGCACTTTGGGCTCACCGTACCGCCTACACGACACCCATTGGAATCTCCCCTTTTAGACTTGTCTATGGGAAAGCTTGCCACTTGCCTGTGGAGATAGAACACAAAGCCTATTGGGCAATTCGGGCTTTAAACTTTGACATTGACAAGGCTAGCTCGCTTCGAAAAATTCAATTAAATGAGCTTGATGAAATCCGGAACGATGCATATGAGAACTCGAGAATTTACAAGAGTAAGATGAAGGCCTTCCATGACAAGCACATCTTCAGGAAATCTTTCCATGAAGGACAGAAAGTACTCTTGTATAATTCCCGACTTCACCTTTTTTCGGGCAAATTACGATCTCGATGGACCGGCCCATATATTATCAAAGAAATTTTTCCTCATGGGGCTGTTGAGATTGAGAATGCAGCGAATGGTAACCGTTTTAAAGTTAATGGACAACGCCTGAAACCATTTGTTGAGAAATTCGATTCAGAGGACACGTCCATCACTGTGATTGATCCTGTCTATCAGGATGATTGATCTCCTAGTCTGATGGAGGTATAGGTAGGTTTTTCTTTCGTTTTACTATTTTAGTAGGTTTAGTTGTTGGGTTGCAGACTGCCATGATCATTCTCTCAGGTACTATTGTTTTCACTCTCTCATATTTTACCATTGCTCTCATGTTCATGCTCCTTACATATCTTTTACATTGAGGGCAATGCAAGATTTGGTTGGGGGTGAGATGAGATTCTTCATCTAGCATATTGCAACATTTCGAGCCTCATATGCGCAAATTCTTTCGAATTTTTCTAAACTTTCAAAACTCTTTTAGAAAATCTTGTTTCTATACATTTGAGATGCTGGGAGTATAAGAAGAGGAGATACGAAGTGTGTGATGTTGTAAGTTTTGAAATTCTCCCAACATAATGGTTTTATATGTTAGTTCCCCTATTGCTGTGATTGATAGAAAATTTGAACACCTTTGCACCAAGTTCACATTACACGATTTTCATGCGTGACAGGGCTATGTGAATTGTGGATTAGCTAGACTTTGATTTAAAGGTGTTGAGCAGCCAAGCCGGGGTATTTTGTCCATCCTTGTCCATGGGAAAATAACAGAAGATATGGATTTCTAAAAATCCTATCTAATTTAAAAGAAAAAGGAAAGAAAGGATGAAATCGGAAAGGAAAGAAAAATGGTGGAAAATTCCGAAAAGGGCTACCTATTACCAACCGGGGGATGGTCGAACCGTAACCAAAGCCGAAAATGGGACGTAGTGTGAAAGCCGTCGGAAGGACGGTAAGACAAATTCCTGTCATAGGCTTGTTGTTACTCGGTGCACCTTGAAATCTATAGTTTAGTTGATCTATGAAGAAGATAATCCCAGGAACTCATGAGATGAACTTTCACTATGCACACTAGGTTGAAGTTGTTCGAGTCCTTTTATTTATTAATCAATCAGCGGGAGTTTCATGTAGGCACTTCTTATGTTTTGAGAATCCAAGGTTTCAGCTTCTAGCACCTAATTTTTCCAAATTTTATACTTATGCATCTTGGAATGGATAGAATCATGGGTTCTGAAGGAGAGTTGGATTTGGAGGTTTGAAATTGTTTTCACGCATGCTTTGCTCGGGACTAGCAAAAAGCTGGTTGGGGGGTGTGTTGAACCTCCAATTTATACATTGCATTGCCCATTACATGACATGGTTTGCATGATTTTCATGATTTAAAGGCCCATCTAACACATGTTTTGTGATTACAAGGGATGAGAGCAAACTTCACTCAATTGGGATTAAAAGAAAGCTTTTGAAGTCATTGGATGAAGAATGAAAGAGAATCGAAGATAGAAGAAAGCAAGGACGTGGGAAGCAAGGAGTTCAAGTCATAGGAGGCTTCCTAGCCTCCTCCAGCTAGTTTTTCTTCCTTTTCTTAGTTCTAGTTCTAGTTTTAATATGCTTTTCCTTAGCTAACCTCTTAGCTAAAGCTAGAGGTGAAATTTGTAGTTGGTTCTAATGCTTTAATTCTTTTATTTCAAGTACCCTTTTCTTAATTTTGGATTTTGAAGTTCTAGTTTGAATAAAGTTTGGTCTTTTAGAAGTTTTGTGAGAGTTTGTGTGCTCTGGACATGAGTTCCTTGCAATTCTCTGAGATTACCATGATTAGGTTGTTTGAATTCGAATTGTAGTAACCCTTGAGCATGCCATAGTCCATAGGCATGGCTGTTACTCCGAAGGCTACAAGTTCAAGTTCTATGTGCTTCATTAGAACTAGAAATCCGATTTCCAGATTTAAGTGGGACTGTTTATGCTTGAATGTTATATCTTCCAATTAGATGGGAGATAGGACTTTGATTCTAATTGTGTTGTACTTGGATGAATGGATTGGCATTGGACTACTACAAGTGGATCCTTGATGCTCTAGTTCTTCTTATTTTCAGATCTTCCTATTTCATGTGAAAAACTACTTCCTTAAACTTCTTAGATTCTAGTTATTAGAGTACTTGGAATTGTTTACCTCTTTCCCTGTGGATCGACCTCGGTCTTACCGAGATTTATTACTACATCGCAGCCTTACACTTGAGGCGAGCGAACAATACGGTGAGTACAAACTGAAGAGTCTATCCCCTTGAGGTCTGCTATTGTCTAACCTATAGCTCCCCTATGTTCTTTGAGTAGCTCAATCAACTTGAGCTCTTGATCTTTCCCTAGGTGAGAGGCAATGACAACCGGGAATGTTTCTTCTTGACCCAAATATACATATTTAAGCTCGGATGGAAATGGTTTAAGGTTAATCTTTGGTGGTTTGATGTTAGACGGTAGAGGCCTTGATGTGGTTGGTGGCAATCTTTCAAAATTGGGCACGCTTACACAATTTCACTAATGATGGGGTCTTTGGAATCCTCGAAATGTGCCAAGCATGTATCCAAGCTTTCTAGTGGTTCATGTTGGAGGAGCTCTTCTTCTTCAAAAGATTCGAGCATGTTTACCTCGAAGAGCTCGTCGTCATCAACATCCTTATGCCTTTTGCCCAAGTGGAACACATTCACCTCTAATGTCATGTTCCCAAAAGATAATTGCATCACCCCGTTCCAACAATTTATGATTGTGTTTGATGTAGCAAGGAACGGATAGCCTAAAATCACCGGTATTTGAGTACTAGCATCTATAATCGGTTGTGTTTCCAAGACGATAAAATCCACCGGGCAGTAGAATTCGTCAACTTGGACTAGAACATCCTCAACTATCCCTCTCTGTACATGGATGTATCTATCAGTGATTGCAACATGGTTTTGGTGGGTTTTAATTCACCAAGACTCAATTGCTCATATACCGAGTACGGGATCAAGTTTACACTTGCCCCCAAGTCTAGCAATGCACGCTCAATCCGGTAATCTCCAATGATACATGAGATTGTGGGACTACCGGGATCTTTGAATTTTGAGGGGGTCTTTAAAGTGAGAATGGCACTCACTTGCTCATTTAAGAAGGCCTTTTGCTGCACATTATATTTGCGTTTAGTTGTGCACAAGTCCTTTAAAAACTTGGCATAAGAGGGGATTTGTTTGATGGCATCAAGCAATGGAATGTTGATCTTGACTTGTCTGAAAATCTCTAAAATGTCATGAGAGTTTGGGAGAGATTTTGGAGCGACCAATTTCGAAGGGAATGGTGCTACGGGCTTGTAAACGCGTTCTGTTTCTTGTGGGGCTAAGTTAGATCCGTCCTTATCCTCAGAATTTACCGGATCATTAGGCTTGTTGGCCTACACCGGAATAGATTTGTCAATTTGCTTACCACTTATAAGAGTGGTGACGAATTTGGCTTGCTCCATATGTTGATTGGTGTTCGCTTCCCCAAGTGTAAGGTTGCGATGTAGTAATAAACTCGGTAAGACCGAGGTCGATCCACAGGGACTATGTAGGATCTCACAAATTCATCCACAAGTGTCTATTGAAGTCTACTAATCCGATTGATGTATAAAGTTGATATGAGTAACAAAAGCTGAATTAAATCGAGAGTAAGTAATTATAAGAGGGTACTAGGGTTTCAAGGATCCACTTGTAGCAATCCTTAATGTTCAATCCGCTGTGGTTTCTTATTCTCTCAACTAGAACTGACATTCCTGTCTGTCTAGTCGGATGATAGAACTGTTAAACCAAACAGTCTGTAATATGTAAGTTCTATGCATAAGATTCACTCAATCTAGGCTGAGCTGAGCATGCTCACTTGCATAGGTCATTCCCCTTTTCTATAGGTCCAGTTCTCAATCATAACCATCCCCAAGTCCTCTCACAAGACAAGGCTAGATTAGGATTTGAACTAGATTCAAATCACCAGCACAGTCCTTACATATTCCAGAAAATCAACTGAAATAGAACTTTGGCCTGAAGTCCCTTTATGAAGAACTTAGTACTAGAGCGCACTCCGATTCCTCGGATCATATAGGTCTATACCGTTGCAAACAAATTAAGAAGATAAGTAATTCATCCAAACATCCATGAGTCATCACAAGACTAAGAAAAAGTACTTAAAAACTTGTATAAACTTCAAACCTTAGTTCATAATCATGAATTCCAAACTAAAACCACTTAACTACGAATTAAAACATCTTGGATTCACTACAAGCTTCACCTCTTAGCCCTAGCTAAGAGGTTTAGCTGCTCATGATCCAAGGAAACATGAAACAACTACAAAAAGCATGAAAACAGCAAAGCAAACCAAAAGGAGTTGTGAAACTCCAATCTTCACTTCCACAGCCTCCAACCTCGCTTGCACCCTTCTAGGAAACCCTAGGAACGATCCCTAGGTGTCCTCTTATAGTCTGGAGGCTCCACAACGTCGGAAGAATCGGGAATTTGCGAAACTCTTACGCAGCGCAGAGAAAATCGGGAAGAAATTAGAATCTTCTAAGTCAGTACACATGGCCGACCGGTCAAGACCGGTCGGCCTCAAGTGAAAACACTTCAGCAAGCACCTCCGACCGGTCATGACTGGTCGGGCCTATTCATCCTTGGTCCAGCAAGCATGTCCGACCGGTCATGACCGGTCGGACGCCTTCAGCAATTTTCCAGCAACAATGACCGACCGGTCATGACCGGTCGGTCTTCTTCAGTAGTGCCCAACATGCATGGCTGACCGGTCACTGACCGGTCTGGCTTCCTTGGCCGACCGGTCACGACCGGTCAGCTTCATTTTCTTCTTATTTTCTTCCTTTCTTTCATCTGCTTTCTTCTCTTCTTTAGTTCTTTCTCTCTTTTCTTCTTTGGTCCTCAAACATTCTTCATCAGAATGATCCCAAGTGAGCTCTTTATGTCTTCAATTGAGTAGAGTCCACCCTCAATCCTGTAGTCACAAAACATGCATTGAATTAGCTTACAAACCATACAAACCTTGCACAATGAGTGATGAATTGGGGTTAGAATATGCACAATTAAGAGCTCAACACACCCCCCAACCAGCATTTTGCTAGTCCCGAGCAAAACATGCGTGAAGCTAATCTCATTCTTCAGACTCAACTCTCTTTCAGAAACAATCCTTCTATACATTCCAAGGTTCATAAGTGTAAGATTCAGAAAGATTAGGCATCAAAGGTTGGAACCGTAAATCCTCAAGACATAATAGGCATTCATATGAGATTCCCACTGATTGGTTGATAAATAGAGGGAATTGAACAAATTCATCCTAGTGTGGGTAGTGAAAATTCATTCCACGGGTTTCTAGGATTATCTTCTTCATAGATCAACTAGACTATAGAACTCAATGTACATAGAGCCACATCAAGCCAACGACAGGAATTTGCCTTACCGTCCTTCCGACGACTTTCACACTACGTCCCATTTCCGGCTTTGGTTACGGGTAGACCATCCCCCGGTTGGTAGTAGGTAGCCCTAATCGGAATTTTCCACTGTTTTTCCACATTCCCAATTTCATCCTTCCCTTTCCTTTTTCTTTTTAAATTAGATAGGATTTTTAGAAATCCATATCTTTCATTATTTTCCCATGGACAAGGATGGACAAAGTACCCCGGCCTGATTTCTCAATACCTTAATTCAAAGTCTAGCTAATCCATAAATCACATAATCCCTTCAACTCATGAAAATCGTGTAATGTGAACTAGGTGTAAAAGTGTTCAGATTTTCTATCAATCACAAAAATAGGGGAGTTCACATATAAAACCATTATGCAATGAGAGATTCCAGACATACAGCCTTATACACTTCATATCTCCTCCTCTTATGCTCATATCAACTCGAATGCATAGACTCGGTGTTTTCCAAAAGAGTTTCAAATTTTTTGAGAAATCGAAAAATTTCCACATAATTGCTTGAAATGTTGCAAAACGCTGGATTCATCCAAGCGATCCTACACCCCCCCAACCAAATCTTGCATTGTCCTCAATGTAAAAGATGTGCCATGAGCAAAACATGAGAGCAATTTGAAAATAAAAGGGAGTGAGGAATGATAGTACTTGTGAGAGTGAAAAGTGGAATTCTTCCTCCTTCTAACAAACCTATGAAAAAGAAAACAAAAGCAGTGAAATCCTAATCCTAACTACTCTATACCTCCATCAGACTAGGAGATCAATCATCCTGATACACAGGATCATTCAGAGGTATGGACATACCTTCTGAAGGGAATTTATCAAAGAACGGCTTTAATCGCTGTCCATTTGCTTTGAAAATGTTGCCGTTCCTCGGATTCAACAGCTCGACAGTCCCATACGGATAAATAGTTTGCACAATGTAGGGATCGGTCCATCGAGATTTCAGTTTTCCCGGAAATAGATGTAAGCGAGAATTATACATGAGGACTTTTTGGTTGATCGTGAATGTCTTGCGAAGAATATTCTTATCATGGAATATCTTCGTCTTGTCCTTGTAAATTCTCGCATTCTCATAAGCGTCATTCCGGATTTCTGCAAGTTCATTCAATTGTAGTTTGCGTAACGAGCTTGCCTTGTCAGAATTGAAATTCATCTTCTTAATAGCCCAATATGCCTTATGTTCCAACTCCACAGGCAAGTGACAAGCCTTCCCATAGACAAGTCTATAGGGAGACATTCCAATAGGGGTTTTAAAGGCAGTACGGTAAGCCCAAAGCGCATCGGTAAGTCGAAGTGACCAATCCTTGCGATCGGGATTCACCGTTTTCTCCAAAATGTGTTTAATCTCCCTATTGGATATCTCAGCTTGTCCACTAGTTTGTGGGTGATAGGGAGTGCTCACTTTGTGTGTAACGCCATATTTCTTCATTAAGGCTGCAAAAGGGCGATTGCAAAAGTGAGACCCTCCATCACTTATGATGACTCGAGGCGTTCCAAACCGGGAAAGAATATTTTCTTTTAAAAATAGAATGACCGTTTTATGGTCATTATTCCGGCAAGGAATGACCTCGACCCATTTGGAGACATAATCAACGGCAAGCAAGATGTATAAATTTCCAAAAGAAGATGGGAATGGGCCCATGAAATCGATGCCCCAACAATCAAAAATTTCGATAATCAAGATGGGATTGAGTGGCATCATATTTCTATGGGAGATTCCTCCTAGTTTCTGACAAGGTTCACATGCTTTGCAAAACTCATGTGTGTCTTTGAACATGGTGGGCCAATAAAACCCACATTGCAGAATTTTCGCTGTGGTCTTTTTGGCCGAAATGTGACCACCACATGCTTGAGAATGACAGAAGGAGATGATACTTTGTTGCTCATCATCTGGGACACATCTCATTATGATTTGATCGGGACAGTACTTGAATAAGTATGGGTCGTCCCATAGAAATTTTCGCACCTCCGTGAAGAATCTATCCTTATCTTGTTTTTTCCAATATGTAGGAATTGCACCTGTAGCAAGATAGTTAGCAATGTCTGCATACCATGGCAATTGGGAAACAGCAAAAAGTTGTTCATCAGGGAACATGTCATTGATTGCAGTCGTTTCAGGGGAATTAGTGAGGACAAGTCGAGAGAGATGGTCGGCTACTACATTTTCTACTCCTTTCTTATCACGTATTTCTATGTCAAATTCTTGGAGTAGGAGGATCCATCTTAATAACCGTGGTTTAGCATCCTTCTTAGAAAGCAGATACTTAAGCGCGGCATGGTCAGTGAATATAATGATCTTGGATCCAATCAAGTAGGATCTAAACTTCTCCAAAGCAAAAACTACGGCTAAAAGTTCCTTTTCAGTGGTAGTGTAGTTTGCCTGGGCTGAGTTTAGGGTTCTACTTGCATAGTAGATGACACATGGCTTTTTATCTTTTCTTTGTTCTAACACGGCCCCAATAGCATAGTCCCTAGCATCACACATAATCTCAAAAGGAAGGATCCAATCAGGTGGTTGCATTATTGGGGCACATGTCAACATACCTTTAAGGGTGTTAAAGGCTTTTTGACATTCTTCATTCCACTCGAATGAATTTTCCTTTTGAAGTAGGTTACATAAAGGGCGAGAGAGTGAACTGAAGTCCTTTATGAACCTTCTGTAGAATCCTGCGTGTCCTAAAAAGGACCGCACATCTCGTATGCTTTTGGGTGGTGGAAGGGTAGAGATAAGATCAATTTTCGCTTTGTCCACCTCAATTCCATTTTGTGAAACGATGTGACCAAGTACAATTCCCTTTTGAACCATGAAGTGACACTTTTCCCAATTGAGCACTAGGTTCTTCTCTTCACATCTTTTTAGCACAGATTTCAAGTGCTCAAGGCACTCATCAAAGCTACAACCAAATACGGAAAAATCATCCTTGAAGACTTCGAGAATGGTCCCCACCATGTCAGAAAAGATGCTCATCATACAACGCTGAAAGGTGGCAGGGGCATTACATAGTCCAAACGGCATCCGTCGATAGGCGAAAGTGCCGAATGGACATGTAAATGTAGTCTTTTCTTGGTCTTCACGGGCAATTTCTATTTGGTTGTACCCTGAATAGCCATCAAGGAAGCAAAAGTGGGAATGACCCGCCAACCGTTCTAAAATCTGATCAACAAATGGTAGGGGGAAGTGGTCTTTCCTCGTGACAGTGTTTAGCTTCCTGTAGTCAATGCACATTCTCCAACCAGTAGTGACTCTAGTTGGCACGAGTTCGTTATTGGCATTGGCTACGATGGTTATTCCGGATTTCTTAGGCACCACTTGAGTTGGGCTCACCCATTGGCTATCAGATATTGGGTAAATGATACCTACATCCAATAGTTTCACCACTTCGGCCTTAACCACATCCTTCATGTTTGGATTTAGTCGTCTTTGTGGTTGCCGGGATGATTTTGCATTTTCCTCAAGGTGTATGCGGTGAGTACAAATCAGTGGGTCTATGCCTTTGAGATCCGCAATTGACCATCCAATGGCACTCTTGTGCTCTAATAGAGTGGTTATTAGCCTACTCTCTTGTTCCTCATCCAAGTGGGAAGAAATCACCACTGGATATGTCTCATCTCGACCTAAATAAACATACCTAAATAAACATACTTTAGCTCACTTGGCAATGGTTTTAGGTCGAGTTTTGGTGCCTTGATGTTGGATGGGAGGGCCTTGTTCTCATTTACAGGCAAAGGTTCAATTGGGGCCCTCCATCTTTTATTCTCAAGCACCAGCATCACATCTAGAATGGCATCCATCTCTTGTATTGTGTAATCATTTGTCTCATGAGAGTGGGCCATACATGCCTCCAAAGGGTTGGAAAATACTGATAAGGGGACTGTATCCTCCACGAATGATTCGATCATGTTTAATTCGTGGACATCATCATCAACTTCCCGCGGTTGTTTGCATAACTCAAATATGTTAAGCTCAAGGGTCATATTTCCAAAGGACATTTGTACAAGTCCGTTTCTGCAATTGATAATGGCGTTTGAAGTAGCTAGAAACGGTCGTCCAAGTATGATGGGAATTTGAGTACCGGTGCCTATCACGGGATGTGTGTCCAAGACAATAAAATCTACTGGGTAGTAGAATTTATCAACTTGGACTAGAACATCCTCTACCATTCCTCTCGGTATCCGGATGGATCTATCAGCAAGTTGGAGTGTGGTTTTGGTGGGTTTCAATTCACCTAACCCAAGTTGTTCGTAGACTGAGTATGGAATGAGATTCACACTTGCCCCCAAGTCGAGTAGGGCTTGTTTAATCTGGTAGTCTCCTATGATGCATGAGATGGTTGGACTACCTGGATCCTTGTATTTTTGGGGCACCTCTTGTTTGATGATGGCGCTCAAATTCTCAGCTAAAAGCACTTTATTGTGAACGTTATGTTTCCTTTTGATTGTACACAATTCCTTTAAAAATTTAGCATAAGATGGTATTTGTTTTATTGCATCCAACAGCGGGATGTTGATCTTCACCTGCTTGAAAACTTCCAGAATCTCCAGATTTTTATCTAAAGGTTTAGGTGAAATCAACCTTTGTGGAAATGGGGCAACCGGCTTGTATTGCCTTTCCGGTTCTTTCTCTTGTGGAATATTGTTTGGGCTATCATCCTCTTTGGGAATTTTCGGATCCTTAGGCTTTGGGGCCTTCACCGGATTAGATTTGTCAATTTCTTTCCCACTTCTCAAAGTGGTGATAGCCTGGACATGTTCCGTATGGTGGGAGGATGAGCTTGCATCTTGTATCTCATACTGGGTCCTTGGGTTAGGAAGAGGTTGAGCAGGAAGTGTGCCCTTCTCTCTACCACTAAGGTGAGCTTCAACTCTAGCCGGAGATGTTTTCAATTCATTAATGGCTTGGTTTGAATTTTGATTGAATTTCAATTGCTCTTGCATGAACCCATCTATTTTTAGAGAATTTGTCTTGTTATACTCATTCTGGACCGATACGAGTGCACCCAATATCTCTTCTAGTGATACTTTTGGAGTGTTGTTTGCATTTGCAGTGGGTCTATTCCTCTAACTGAAGTTGGGATGGTTCTTCCAATTAGGATTAAACGTGTTTGAGTTTGGAGCACCATATTGCTGCTGATAACTGTTTATGGCATTTGTTTGTTCTTGTAAGATGCCTTGGACTGCTGAAATTGTGGGACAATCTGATGTAGCATGTTGATTTCCAGCACAAATTCCACAAACAGTTTCACCCTCAGTGGAGTTGATTGTTTCTCCTTTCCTTAATTCCATGGCTTCGACCTTTCTTGTAAGGCTAGCCAACCGTGCACTTATGCTATCTTCTTCTGATAAGACATACATTCCTCCCTTTTCCTTTTGTTGGCCAGTCTTGGAATTTGTTGGTTTAGATGTGTCCCAAGATTGTGCACTTTCAGCCAATTCTTCCAGATAATCCCATGCTTCATCAGCTTCCTTATTCATGAACTCCCCATTACACATCATCTCTATAAATTGGCGCATGGATGGAATCAGTCCTTCATAGAAAAAACTTATAATCCGCCAAATTTCATAGCCATGATGTGGGCATGCGTTTAATAGGTCCTTGAACCTCTCCCAACATTGGGAAAAGGTTTCATCTTCCTTTTGGGCAAAGTTCATGATAAGGCGCTTAAGCATGTTCGTTTTGTGAGTAGGGAAGAATTTTTTTATAAATTCTCTGTGCATATCATTCCATGACCCAATTGATCTTGGCCTCAATGCATAAAGCCAACCCTTGGCTTTATCCTTAAGAGTGAAAGGGAAGAATTTAAGTCTTACTACATCTTCAGTCACATTTGTAAAGTGCATGGTGGTGATTACTTCATCAAACTCCCTAAGGTGTTGATAGGCACTTTCACTGTCTAGACCATGGAATTTAGGGAGAAGATTGATCACTCCCGGTTTCAAATCCACGTTCCCTGCATTTAGTGGAAATACTATGCATGAGGGAGTGCTCGTTCTTGCAGGTTGCAAGAAATCACGTAAAGTCCTTGGTCGGGGAACATCATCAACCACATTCTCCCCAGTTTCAGTTTGATTTTGGTTCGGGTTAGGTTGATTTGCAGCCATATTTCCAGATAAAATTGGAGAATCTAGCTGTCTCCTAGCACGTGGCTCTCTATCAATTCCTTCTACTATCCCCCCTTCACTTATGAGTCGGTTATTGGAATCCCGAGCCCAATGTGGCATGCAAAACCAAAAATAAGAAACAAAAAGAAAGGAGAATTCTTCCTCCCTTTTCTTTACTCTTCTCTAAGACCGAAGCACAAGGTGTCTTGCAATGGCTAGGCCAGAAGCAAGGATAGAGACCGATTTCTCCTGGTCAATAGGGGTTCAAAGAACTCCCCACCCACTCTTTGAATCTTTTGAGAAAAAGTGCAGAAAAAGGAAAAAGAGGAGTAGAGATGAGAAAAGAAATCTCTGAGCACAAGGTGATCCAAGGCGGCTGAGCCGACCAATAGGAATCCAGGTGGCAAAAAGGCCGACCTTTTAGAGATCCAAAAGGAATCTCCACCCACTCTACAAGAGATGAATAGGAATGAATAGGAGAAGGAGAAGAGTAAGGTTTAGAAAGATAGAACCTGATTCGCACTTGAAACTCTTGTATCTTCTTCAGCTTCCTAGAAATCCCTGAAAAGAAAAAAAATCAAATAAATAAACTAAGTTAGTTCTAAAAATCTAAAAAAAATCCTAAATAGATACTAATTTCAGAAATTTGTGAAAACCGTCAAGGTCCCCGGCAACGGCGCCAAAAACTTGTTCGCATCCCCAAGTGTAAGGTTGCGATGTAGTAATAAACTCGGTAAGACCGAGGTCGATCCACAGGGACTATGTAGGATCTCACAAATTCATCCACAAGTGTCTATTGAAGTCTACTAATCCGATTGATGTATAAGTTGATATGAGTAACAAAAGCTGAGTTAAATCGAGAGTAAGTAATTATAAGAGGGTACTAGGGTTTCAAGGATCCACTTGTAGCAATCCTTAATGTTCAATCCGCTGTGGTTTCTTATTCTCTCAACTAGAACCGACATTCCTGTCTGTCTAGTCGGATGATAGAACTGTTAAACCAAACAGTCTGTAATATGTAAGTTCTATGCATAAGATTCACTCAATCTAGGCTGAGCTGAGCATGCTCACTTGCATAGGTCATTCCCCTTTTCTATAGGTCCAGTTCTCAATCATAACCATCCCCAAGTCCTCTCACAAGACAAGGCTAGATTAGGATTTGAACTAGATTCAAATCACCAGCACAGTCCTTACATATTCCAAAAAATCAACTAAAATAGAACTTTGGCCTGAAGTCCCTTTATGAAGAACTTAGTACTAGAGCGCACTCCGATTCCTCGGATCATACAGGTCTATACCGTTGCAAACAAATTAAGAAGATAAGTAATTCATCCAAACATCAATGAGTCATCACAAGACTAAGAAAAATTACTTAAAAACTTGTATAAACTTTAAACCTTAGTTCATAATCATGAATTCCAAACTAAAACCACTTAACTACGAATTAAAACATCTTGGATTCACTACAAGCTTCACCTCTTAGCCCTAGCTAACAGGTTTAGCTGCTCATGATCCAAGGAAACATGAAACAACTACAAAAAGCATGAAAACAGCAAAGCAAACCAAAAGGAGTTGTGAAACTCCAATCTTCACTTCCACAGCCTCCAACCTCGCTTGTACCCTTCTAGGATACCCTAGGAACGATCCTTAGGTGTCCTTTTATAGTCTGGAGGCTCCACAACGTCGGAAGAATCGGGAATTTGCGAAACTCTTACGCAGCGCAGAGAAAATCGGGAAGAAATTAGAATCTTCTAAGTCAGTAAACACTTCAGCAAGCACCTCCGACCGGTCATGACCAGTCGGGCCTATTCATCCTTGGTCCAGCAAGCATGTCCGACCGGTCATGACCGGTCGGACGCCTTCAGCAATTTTCCAGCAACAATGACCGACCAGTCATGACCGGTCGGTCCTCTTCAGTAGTGCCCAACATGCATGGCTGACCGGTCACTGACCGGTCTGGCTTCCTTGGCCAACCGGTCACGACCGGTCAGCTTCATTTTCTTCTTATTTTCTTCCTTTCTTTCATCTGCTTTCTTCTCTTCTTTAGTTCTTTCTCTCTTTTCTTCTTTGGTCCTCAAACACTCTTCATCAGAATGATCCCAAGTGAGCTCTTTATGTCTTCAATTGAGTAGAGTCCACCCTTAATCCTGTAGTCACAAAACATGCATTGAATTAGCTTACAAACCATACAAACCTTGCACAATGAGTGATGAATTGGGGTTAGAATATGCACAATTAAGAGCTCAACAATTGGAGAGATTAGGGATGCTTACTTCATGTGCATACTTTGGATTAGGTTGTGGTTGAGCTGGAAAGGTCCCTTCCCTAGCATTCAAGCGTCCCTTAATCTCATCAACCGAGACTTTAAGCTCTTGGAACATTTGCTGATTTAATTGATTGATTTGCGTTTGCCCTTGTATAAACGCCTTTAAAGTATCCTCCATTGAGAATTGAGGTGGGACCATATTTTGCATGGGTGGCCTTCCTTGAGAGTTAGTAGGATTTCCCATAGGAGCATTCTTCCAACTGAAATTTGGGTGGTTCTTCCAAGTAGAGTTATACGTGTTACCCACCGGTCCATTAAAAGGCCGTTGATAACCATATGTGGCATTTGCATGTTCTTGTAACACCTCTTGAAACGTAGGAAATGTAGGGCAATCTTGCTTAGCATGTATATTAGTGAAATAAATCCCACACTTGTTCTCAATAGCTTCATTGGACTTTGAAACTCCACTCTTACTAAGTTCCATGGCCTCGATCTTCCTTGTGAGGCTGGCTAGCCTTGCATTCACATCATCTTCCTCAAGGATATAAATCCCTCCTTTCTCTTTTTCTTGAGGAGGCTTGAGGTTATTAGATTTGTCCAAGGTATCCCATGATTGGGCATTCTCGACCAACATATCTAACTAACTCCAAGCTTCTGAAATTGCGGTTTCACCGCTAGTGAGATAAGCTTGAAGGTATGCTTATGTCCTAGAGGGGGGGTGAATAGGACTTTTTAATTTATCATGTAAATTCAACAGCTCAATTGCATTTATACCATAATTTACTAATTAAGTGCATGTAAATGATAGCAATTGATCACCCAAGATCTAACTCGATTGACAACTTTACTAAGAGAAGTATTTCATCAAACAGTTTATATGCATTCTTGTATTAATCATTCAAGGATGGCATATGAGCATTTTGTCAAACATAAGACGGGCATACAGTTAAGCACTTATAAGATTGATCAACAAGGAACAAAATAGACAAAATGCATTCACCACATTACACGATGTATAGTGGTTCGGTTTCCCTACTCCACTCCCGGTTCACGATCTCAACCTATGAGACCACTGGATTTCACTATAGTTGTGGTTTTAAATCAGGTTAACCATCAACCTTAACATCCTTTGATCTAGGACCGCGTTTACCATTCGCCGATGGCCCAATCCAGGGACTTGACGAGTTTGGATCTCAAACTCTCACCTATCCTAATCCAAGGACGGTCGCGTACACTCCCGCCGGAGTTTCCCAATCCAGGGAATAGAGATTCAATAAATGGACTGTCAAATACTAGACATACCTAGACGATTGAGCCCCGATTTAGTGTCGTTGATGAGTAGCTTCAGCATCCACGAATGCTTTAGCTCCTCTCCAAGCTCCCACGATTAACTACCAATGCATATGATGTTCCTAGACTAGTGTCGGGTAGGTGGGAGGAGTTGTTGGGGTTCCTTTTGCCTATTCAATACAATGGTGATGATAGGAACTACCAATCTTGAGTATTCAATGGCTATTGATGGCCAAGAGATTCAATAAGATGGGTTAGGTCAGCCATGAATACTTTGCTTGAGTTCATTCTTCAAACCGAGCTTTGAATGCTCATTGAAGTGCCATGAATCACTTGGATTGAATGATGAACTCTAAGCAATGATGAGCAAAGGAAGGATAGATGATGTTCTTAATTGCCCCCTTCAAATGCTCTCAATGGGTGTGCAAAGAATGCCACTAAAGCCCTCAAGATATGCCTTTATAGACTCCAAGAATCGGGCTTCAACGGATATAAAACGGCTAGTTGCCGATTGATCTATCAAAGCACCGATTGATCGCAAGAAGTAATTTTCCAGAAAATATGCTTGCTGAACAGAAATGGCCATGATCGATTGATCGCCTGTCCTAGTCGATTGATTGCCCAGGCTAATCGATTGATCGACCGGCCAGCCGATAAATCGCAAATACGATTTTTGCTTGCTGTACAGATATTGTTCTACTGGCCGACCGGTCAAGACCGGTCGGCTGTCCAGTTGTTTTCCTAAAAACAGGGTTGCCATCTTCTTTTGATATACCTAGCCGACCGGTCAAGACTGGTCGGCTGTCCAGCCAAAAAACCTTCCAGCAAGTTATCGGTCGGCTATCTAGATGATCTTGTCACAGCGGGTTTGCTGGACCAAGTCCTTCAACACAACAGCGGATCACTTTCAAAGGTGAAGCATGAAGTGATTAGGTGCATGAAGTCCAATGTTTGGACATATATTCACTTATGATTCACACCAGCCATGGACCACAAGCCTGATCAACTTGTGCAAGGGTCGAGGGGGAATGGGATAAGATATGTGAGTCGTTACGCCATTCTTTGATGTTTTGGGATTCCTATGGTCGATCTATATGCAACTTACCTGAGATCTTATTTCAGCTTGAGCTTGAGCAATGGAAGAAGCATAATCTTCAAGTCTTGATCTATAAATCTTCGACCGGGGCTCACACGACAAGACACGACCATCCAACACGACAATTGACAAAATAAAGTGTACTAACAGCTTCATCTAGATTTTTGCTCATAAACTTACCGTTGCACATCATCTCTACGAATTGGCATATATTGGAACTTAATCCATCATTGAAGAAGTTTATGATTCACCAACTTTTGTAGTCGTGATGCGGGCAAGTAAGTAGGAGGTCCTTAAACCTTTCCCAACATTGGAAGAATGATTTACTCTCTTTAACCGAAAAATTCATTATGGCTCTTCGAAGGGTATTCGTTTTATGAGCCGAGAAGATTGTTTTCAAGAATTCCCGGGTCATCTCATTCCATGACCCTATCGAGTGTGGTATAAGAGAGTGAAGCCAAGTTTTGGCTCTTTCTTTCGATGAGAAAGAAAAAAGTTTAAGTTTAATGGCATCTTTTGAAATATTAGTGTATTGCAAAGTAGCTACCACTTCTTCAAACTCCTTTAAGTGTAGGTATGGGCTTTCAGAGTCTAGCCCATGAAACTTTGGTATGAGTTGAATTACTCCCGGCTTTATATCGATGTTTCCCCCAATTGGTGGTAAGACCACGCACGAGGGTGTAGTTGCTCGAGTTGGTTATAGGTAATCCCGTAAAGATCTCATTGGAGGAACATTGTGTACCTCATTCTCTCCTACTCCCTCTTGATTTGCGTTTGTAGTTGGAGTAGGGGGGAGAGGATTCCCTAATGGAATTTGATCCATACTTCCCAAATTTTCACGATGTTTAACAGATTTTCGAACTCGTCCATGAATGGAGAGTGGTCCAACTAAACCACCTTTAGATTGGAGACGATTGTTGTGGTCACGTTCCCAACGGGACAAACCACATCATCCAAAATCTAAACTAATCCTAAGTCATAAAATCTGAAATTAATAAAAAATCTAAAAATTGAAAATCTACAAAAAGCACTAAGTTAGAAGAATATTACCCAATTTTTTTAAATTAAAGAAGAAGTCCTACAAAGCAAAATAATTTGTTAGTCCTAGAAAATCAGAAAAAACATATCTACTTCTATTTCTACAGCCACTAAAACAATCTAGAACCGTTATCTAAATTCTTCGGCAACGACGCCAAAAAATTGTTCGCTCTCCTCAAGTGCAAGGTTGCGATGTAATAATAAATCTCGGTAAGACTGAGGTCGATCCACAGAGAATTAGAAAAAAATTCTAAACTATTCCAGCAACTAGGATTGAAATAATTAAGAGATTAATTGAGAGAACTAACTCAAACAGTAATTTAGGAAAATCATTATTTAAAGGAACTAAGGCTTTCAAGGATCCACTTGTAACAATCCCATGTCAATCCAATCAATCCAAGCAAAAACACAACTAGATTTGAAGTTCTATCTCTCATCTAGTTGGAGGATAAAGCATTGAACCACATTCAATCCCACTTAAGTTGAACTTCTAAGTTCTAGTCCCATTCAATCACATAGATTTGAAATTATAGTCTTCGAAGTAACAGCCATGCCTATGGACTATGGCATGCTCAAGGGTTACCATAATTCGAATCCAATCAAGAAAAACATGATAATCTTAGAGAATTGAATGGAATCCATGTTCGGAGCACATGAACTCTCATAAAACTTCTAAAAATATCAACTTTATATGAACTAGAATATTCAAAATTCAAACTTAAAGTGAAACTACTTGAATCAAACTGAATTAAACATGAAATTAGCTACAAGCTTCACCTCTCAGCCCTAGCTGAGAGATTCTAGCCGAGCATTGTCATACTACAACTAAAAATCAATAAAAAAACTAAAAAGCATAAAAACCCGAATTCGGGAGAGTTGCAGACACTCCACGATGGCTCTCTTCACCTCCCACAAAGTTCCTCAGCTTCTATGATGCCTAGGAAGAGACCCTAGGTGCCCTTTTGTAGTGGGGAGGCTCTACCGCCTTAGAAACTTCCAGAAGTGCGTAGCCCTTACGCACTTGCGTAGGAAAACTCGGAGCTTCAAATAGAAAGTTTCTGTTTACGCATGGCCGACCGGTCGTGTCCGGTCGGACTGGGCTGGTCGATCGGTCTTTACCGGTCGGACTTGTCTGTTATGAGTCTAGGGGGTACAAGAGGGTAGCCGACCTGATGGCCAACCGGTCTTGACCGGTCGGATCATGCTGGTCCTTTGTCCAGCGACCTCCGGAGGTGAGCAGCAAGGTGGCCGACCGGTCAAGACCGGTCATGGCTCCCTTGGCCGACCGGTCATGATCGGTCGGACCTTGTTCCTCTATTTTTTTCTTCCTTTCTTTCTTCTCTTTTCTCCGTCTTTCTTCTTCCTTCTTTGGTCCACCTTGGGCCTTCATTCAAAGGCTCCTAAATACGCTCTTTTAGCTAAGTTGTGCAAAGTCTCTCTCTCAATCCTACATTCACAGAACAAGCATTAGATGGGTCTTTTAAGCATACAAACCATGCATATAATGTGATGTAATGGGCTAGGACATGTATAAATTTGGAGGTTCAACAGTGAGTTTTTGGAAAAATCCATCCTGGCTTTTGAATTAATCGACCAATCTAACGACCGGTCTGAGTAGTGGATGACCGGTCGCACGACTGGTCCAGCAAGGTTGGCAAGAGGGGTCTTCTTTTGTTGAGTGTTTGGACTGGTCGGACGATGGACGACCGGTCTTAAGTGCAATTTTCTGCACTTCTTTCTTCTCTCCTTCTCTTTCTCTCTTTCTTCTTTCTTCCACCCTTTGGCACCTGGTCTTTTGATCTTCAATGTATACAGAGTGACCTTTTAAGCATTGAATAGATGAAGTCCCCTTCTCGTTCCTACAATCACAAAACATGCATTAGAGTAGTCTTTAAACATATGAATCATGCATAATTAGTGATGTAATGGAGTTAGAATATACCATTTAAGGGCTCAACACACCCCCCAACCAGAATTTTTCTAGTCCCGAGCAAAACATGCGTGAAACAGATTTCATTCTTCAAAACTCAACTCTCCTTTGGGAATTATGCTTCTATACACTCAATTATATGCAAGTGTAAATATCGGCAGGACTCAGTGATGGAGGTTGAAACCTTAAACTCTCCAAAACATACCAAATACTCATATGAAATTTTTACTAATTGATTGATAAATATAAGAATACAAACAAATTCAACCTACTGTGCACAGTGAATGGTCATCTCATGAATTTTTGGGATTATCTTCTTCATAGATTAACTAAGCTATGGATCCAAAAGTGTACATATCAACAATAAGCTTATGACAAGAATTTACCTTACCGTCTTTCCGATGGCTTTCACACTACGTCCCATTTCCAGCTTTGGTTACGGGTAGACCATCCCCTGGTTGGGAATAGGTAGCCTTTTTCAGAATTTTCCACCATATTTCCCATCATTCCCATATTTTCATCTTTCCTTTCCTTTTTATACATATTAGATAGGATTTTTAGAAATCCATATCTTTCGTTATTTTCCCACGGATAAGGATGGACAAAGTACCCTGGCTTGGTTCCTCAACACCTCAAATCCAAACCTAGTCAATCCATAATTCTACATAATCCTTTCAAAGCATGAGAATCATGTAATGTGAACTAGGTGTAAAAGTGTTTAGAATTTCTATCAATCATAAAAATAGAGGAATTCACATACAAAACTAGTATCTTAGAGATTGTTCAAGATATTCAACATCATTCATTTCGCATCTCTCTTTCTTGTACTTACAACGTCCCGAATGCATAGAAACAAAGTTTTCCAATGGAGTTTTGAATTTTCAAAAAAAATTGAAAAACTTCATATAAAAATTGCTCGAAATTTACAAAGCACTAGATTCAACCTAGTGATCCCACACACCCCAACCAAATATTGCATTGTCCTCAATGTAAAAGATAAGCAATGAGCAAAACATGAGAGCAATGATAAAATAAAGGGAGTGAGGAATGAGAGTACCTGAGAAAACAAAAAATCTGGAATTCTACCTCCTTCTAACAAACCTATGGAAAAGTAAACCAAAAGAAATAAAATCCTAATCCTAAACTACTATATACCTCCATCAGACTAGGAGATCAAATATCTAATACACAGGATCAATAAGAGGTATGGACATACCTTCTGAAGGAAAATTCTTAAAGAATGGTTTTAATCGCTGACCATTCGCTTTAAAAATGTTACCATTCCTTGGATTTAACAACTCAATAGTTCCATATGAATAAACAGTTTTCACAATGAAGGGACCGGTCCATCGAGACCTCAAGTTTTTTGAAAATAAATGTAACCAAGAATTATACATAAGGACCTTTTGGTTGATCGTGAAAGTCTTACGTAGGATGTTCTTATCATGGAACACCTTCGTCTTGTCCTTGTAAATTCTCATGTTCTCATATGCTTCATTCCAGAGTTCCGCAAGTTCATTCAATTAAAGCTTACGCAACGAGCTTGCTTTGTCAGAATCGAAATTCATCTTCTTTATTGCCAAATATGCCCTATGTTCCAACTCCACAAGCAAGTGACAAGCTTTCCCATAGACAAGTCTATAGGGAGACATTCCAATGGGGGTCTTGAAAGTCGTACAGTAAGCCCAGAGCACATCGGTAAGTCGAAGCGACCAATCTTTGCGATCGGGGTTCACTGTTTTCTCCAAAATATGTTTAATCTCCCTGTTGGATATCTCAGCTTGTCCATTTGTTTGTGGGTGATAGGGGGTGCTCACTTTCTTCATTAAAGCTTCAAATGGGCGGTTACAAAAGTGAGACCCTCTATCGCTTATAATGACTCGAGGCGTTCCAAACCGGGAAAGGATGTTTTCTTTTAAGAAAGGAATGATTGTTTTATGGTCATTGTTCTAGCATAGAATTGCCTTGACTCATCTTGAAACATAATCAATGGCAAGAAAAATGTATAAGTTTCCAAAAGAAGATGAGAATGGTCCCATGAAATCGATGCTCCAACAATAAAAAATTTTAATTGGTAAGATGGGATTGAGTGGCATCATATTCGTATGGGATATTCCTCCTAGTTTTTTAGAAGGCTCGCACATTTTATAAAACTCATGAGTATCCTTGAATATAGTGGGCCAATAAAACCCACATTGCAGAATTTTGGCTGTGGTCTTCTTAGCCGAAAAGTGACCACCACAAGCCTGTGAATGATAAGAGGAGATGATACTATGTTGCTCATCATCTAGCACACATCTCCTTATAATTTAATTAGGACAATACTTGAATAAGTACGGGTCGTCCTACAAGAATTTCCTCACCTCGTTGAAGAACTTATCCTTATCTTACTTATTCTATAAAATTGTACCTGTAGCAAGATAGTTAGCAATGTCCGCATACCATGGCAATTGGGAGACTTTAAATAGTTGTTCATCAGGGAACATGTCATTGATCGCGGTCATATTAGAGGAATTGGTTAGAACAAGTCTAGAGAGATGGTTAGCCACGACATTTTCCATTCCTTCTTATCACGTATTTCTATGTCAAATTCTTGGAGTAGGAGGATCCATCTTAACAAGCGCGGTTTAGAATCCTTTTTAGAGAGAAGGTACTTAAGCGCAGCATGGTCGGTGAATATGATGATCTCAGATCCGATCAAGTAGGACATAAACTTGTCTAAAGTAAAAACTACGGCTAAAAGTTCTTTTTCTGTAGTAGTATAGTTTGCTTGAGCCGAGTTTAAAGTTCTACTTGTATAGTAGATGACGCATTGCTTCTTCTCTTTTCTCTGGCCTAACATTGCCCCAATAGCGTAATCACTCGCATCACACATAATTTCAAAAGGGAGGCTCCAATTAGGTGGTTGCATTATGGGGGCACATGTCAATATACCTTTAAGTTTTACGAAGGCATTTTGACAATCCTCATTCCACTCGAATGAGTTTTCCTTTTGAAGGAGGTTACATAAAGGACGAGAGACTAAACTAAAGTCCTTTATGAACCGTCTATAAAATCTGGAGTGTCCTAAAAAGGACCACACATCTCGTACGCTCTTAGGTGGTGGAAGGTTAAAAATAAGATCGATTTTAGCCTTATCCACTTCGATTCCATTTTGTGAGATGATGTGACCAAGGACGATTCCCTTTTGAACCATGAAGTGACATTTCTCCCAATTCAACACGATGTTCTTTTCTTCACATCTTTTCAAAACAGTTTTTAAGTACATAAGGCACTCATCAAAGTTACAACAAAATACCAAAAAATCTTCCATGAAGACTTCGAGAATCGATCCCACCATATCAGAAAAAATACTCAACATACAACGTTGAAAAGTGAGAGGGGCATTGCACAGTCCAAACGGCATCCCTCGATAGGCAAAAGTGCTTAATGGGCATGTGAATGTTGTCTTCTCTTGGTCCTCTAGGGCGATCTCTATTTGGTTATATCCTGAATATCCATCAAGGAAGCAAAAATGGGAATGACCCGCCAACCTTTCTAAAATTTGATCAACAAACGGTAGGGGAAAGTGGTCTTTCCTCATGACAGTGTTAAGCTTCTGATAGTTAATGTGAAATTGTTGTTTTCCCACTTGTAGAGTTACTCAGAGATATGCCTAATGTCCTAGAGGGGGGTGAATAGGACTTTTGAATTTCCTATTACAATTTAAAAGTGAATTAAGTCAATCTTACCAACTATGATTATCACAATAACATTCAAGACAAATATATGATTAAGTTACAAGAAAAGACTATCATAAGTATTCCATCAAATAGTTAGCATTCATGATTGACTAAACTATTCAACACATTGCAATCATTCAATCTCACAATGCACAACGATTTATAGTGGTCGGTTTCCCTACTCCACTCCCGGTTCACGATCTCAACCTATGAGAACACTGGATTTCATTATAGTCGTGGTTTTAAATCAGGTTAACCATCAACCTTAACATCCTTTGATCTAGGACCGCGTTTACCATCCGTCGATGGCCCAATTCAGGGAATTAATGAGTTTGGATCTCAAACTCTCACCAATCCTATTCCAAGGACGGCCACGTACACTCCTGCCGGAGTTTCCCAATCTAGGGAATAGTGATTCAATAAATGGACTCTCAAATAGTAGACATACCTAGACGATTGAGCCCCAATTCAATGCCTTTGATGAGTAGCTTCAGCTCCACGTGCTTCAGCTTCTCTTTGTGCTCCCAAGATCAGCTACCGATGCAAATGATGTGTGTATCATTATGCCGGGTAATTGGGAGAGAGATGGTCAAGTTCCTCTTGCCTATTCAATGCAATGGTTATAAGGGAACTACGAAACTTCAGCATTCAATGGCTATAAAAGACCTCATAAAGATATTTCGAAGGTAGGTCAGCCATGAATGCAAATCTTAAGTTCATACTTCAAACCGAGCTTTGAATACTCAATGACAAGCCATTAATGGCTAGGTTTGAATTATGAACTCAAGGGAGTTAAGAGCAAGGAGGGTAGGAAGATGTGAGTAAAGACTCTCTCACTTGGCTCTTGATGGGTGTTGAATGCATGCTAAGAAAGCCTCTGAAATATGGCTTTATAGAGCCCCAAATGATAGCCCCAACGGATAAAAAACGGTCACACTCGACCTGTCAGAGAGAGGCCTCAATCGATCGGACAGGTCGGTCACAGTATGAAGTGCTGGACACCATTTGGGTTTTCTGACCGGTCAAGACCGGTCGGTTAGGCTTGCTGGACTCAACATATATGCGGACCGACCGGTCAAGACCGGTCTGCTGCCTACCTGGTTCAATGCAGCACAGCTGCTGGACACTTTTTGAACTACTGGCCGACCGGTCAAGACCGGTCGGCTGTCCAGTTGTTTTTAACACAGTAAGGTTGCTGTACAATTTTGATGTGCCTGACTGACCGGTCAAGATCGGTTGGCTATCTTGCCAGTATACATGCAGAGTTGCTGCTGGACAGGTCTGATATGCTGCCCGACCGGTCAAGACCGGTCGGATGAGTTGCTCATTTTAATACAGTAAGCTTGCTATTCTATTTCTTACAGATGGACCGACCAGTCAAGATCGGTCGGCTGCCTATTCAGCAACACAAATTCAAAGACACGCTGCTGGACAAGGAAGGATGAGGGTCAGTCCGACTGGTTATGACCGATCGGCTGCCTTGAAATCTTTTCAAATCAGCAGCAGAACACTTCATGAATGAAGTATGAAGAGTTTGGTGCATGGAGTCCAATGTTTGGACATGTTTTCAATCAAGATTAGCACCTGTCATGAACATACAATTCTGATCAACTTGCGTTAGGGTCGAGAAGGAATGGGATGAGATAGGTCGGTAATTATGCCATTCATTGATGTTTTGGGTTTCCTAAGGTCGATCTATATGCAACTTACCTGAGATCTTGTTTCTTCTTGAGCTTGAGCAAGAGAAGAAGCATAATCTTCAAGTTTTGAGCTTCAAATCTTCGACCGGGGCTCACACGACAAGACACGACCAACCAACATGACAATTGACAAAATAAAGTGTACTAACAATCTCCCCCTTTGTCCGTGATAAAATATCTATCCTAGACACATCATGACTTCCTTATCATGATGGACCCTTAAACAGAAAGAAACATACACCCAATTACATGTCTATACAGATATATAAAGTGATCTTTACAAAAGGACATGTATAGACTCGATTTTCTTCAAAATCTCCCCCTCAATGCTTGCACCTACAAAGTCCTGCAAAAAGATATAATCAGACCTTCTAGGTGGGATGAATCTCCCCTTTTTTGTTAGTAATTGACAAGGGTTAGCCAGCAAAAAGATGTGCCTAAGAAAGCTGCAAGGCTAGCGCCGAAAATATGTCAATCACATAAAACGGGGAAAAGATATAGAAATTGAAGCCCTGAGGATATTTAAAGAACTAAACATGCTAGATATACAAATAATCATGAAAGCATAGAGGGCTTATAGCCCAATCAACCAACCACCCCTCCAGATGTATATCCAGACAAAGAAAATAACACAAACCATGAGCTAATAAGGGCGAAATGCCCGAACCATCGAACCTCCCACAAATATGCAATAAAGGATCAAAAGCTCATAGAAAAGAGAAAAAAATATAACTATAGCGAACAAAAATAACATCCATATAGACAACAGAATGGGCAAGCAGCCCAATGTCGATATTCATCGATCTGCGCAAAATATACAATTAAACCCATAGAAAAATAGTACATGAAATCCAGACGATGTCATTGGTCATACAAAAAAGAGAACTGTGACCAAGACATATGTGACTAGTAATCCGATCCATCTCCTAGATCGGGGGGTGGAACGTCCCCACGTGCTGCACTCTCCCACGTCTCCATCCGCCTCTCCAACTGTGCGAGGCGAGTCACAATGGCCTCCTACTATAAAGAATAGTGGCTTGTCCCTGTAAAAGCTGCTGCTCACTCTGCTCGATTCCGTCAAGTCGCTGAAATAGACGCTCCTGATGCTGGCAAACCTCAGCGATATATGATGGAGAATCCACAAAAGGGGATCTACGTCAAAAGAAAGCTAGAGGAGGTGTACTGAATCGACTCGGAGCAGATCGAGGATTAAGGGAAGGATCGGAGGAAGGAGTGGAAGGTGAAGTTTGGGAAGGTCCAGTGGAGACGGGTGGAGCCTCAGGCTGGGTGGCTCTGCCGGATCATGCTGCTGATCTTGCAAATGACAAGTCTGTATGGCCTCCTGGGTAAGCTCCATTCGAGCAATGATGGTGCGATTGATAATGATGGGCTTGTGAATTTTATCAGAGGGACTGACAATCCCAATCACATCAGTAAATTGGCATATGAGATGCCTAAAAGGAAGAATGGAGGATTTTTCATCGTCATGCAAGATAACCTGTTGAATAATAAACATGATCCGGGATGGTAGGCAAGGGAATGACCCTGACCAACCCGATAGAGAAGACGAAACATTATTTCAGTGACATCCGCCTTATTGCTCTTTCTGGGATATATATTACGGAAGAATAGATTGTGAAGTATACGGTAATCCCATAGCATGAAGGATGCCCGAAGCGCACCTCCGACCCACTTAGGCGACCCACTACCACATAGAAATTGGGTAATGACTTCATTAGGTTTAGCTCCTAGAGTGGAAAAATCAACAAGAGACTCATCAATAATCGGAACTCCAATGAATTGAGAGATGGAGTTCAAAGTAAAGACGCACACCCGTTCACCGACCTCAACTTTAAACGAGGGGGAGAGGCTGTGACATGAACACAGGAGGAATAGAACCTCCTAACTACCTCAAACTAGATAAGGCCACCCATGTGGAGTATGGGAGCCCAATTGATGGCTTTCAGCATGGAAATGACATTGTATTTGGCCAAGTCATTCAAATTTCCGGACTTTTCACACACCACCTCTTTATCCTTGAAGTCATCCCAATGGGTGAGATGGGATGAGACATTTTGACCCAAGGATTGAGATTGAGGTGGGGGAATGGAAGATGAGGTAGCCCCTTGCCCTTTAGATAGGGTTTTCTTTTATTTTAAAAGGCGAGGAGGAGGTTTAGCTTTTGCCTTGGACCGACCACTCCGCCTCAAGGGGAGCTCATCTTCACTCTCTTGGGAAGACATTGAAGGCACAATAAACCACCCTAAATCACTCATAAATATGAAAGGAAAGGATTTATCTAAGAAAGATGGGAGTGAATCCCTTACCTATGGAATGAGAGAGGTGAAGAGCAATGTAGATGAGGTTGGAACCTCCAATCTTGGAAAGAATCACCTTGGGATGCTAAGAGATGGCAAGAGGAGAAATTGGAGCACCAAATAGAGGTGAGAAATGGAGAAATGAGGGACTCAAATGAGGTCCAGATGCTTATAAAGGGCCCTCACGGACAGACGGTCGTACAGGGCTGACTGGTCTAGGCATGCCTGACCGGTCTTGATCGGTCGGATGGCTTGAAAAGGGGCATCCAGACAGGTCTTTTGGTACCCCGACTGGTCTTGAGCGGTCGGAGGACTTGAAATGGTGTGTCTAGACGGGTCTTGTGGTAGCTTGACTGGTCTTGACCTGTCGGTTGACCGATCGGCCAGCAATTTTAGTACCAACAGAGTGATTTTGCACTGGATTGACTAGATAGAAGGTCTGTCCTTTGGACAGACCATTACCTTTTAAATCCGAATACCCTTACTGAGGATACAGGACCCATACTCATGGTGTATCAAAATAACTACCCGACACGAAATGAGGGACCCTTAAAGGTCCAGATTTATCGATACAAAACAAAAAAATGGGACTATGTTCTCGGATATTCTTAGAGAGCAATGAGAAAAGAGGCAAAGGTCCTCAGATATACCTATAAAGATCAGATAGAGAGGCTTAATCCTCAGATATTACCTGTAAAACATACACTTGTTAGATGAACTAGGCACACCCAACACCAATGGACTTCTGGAGGTTCGCAAAGCAAACTGAGTCCAAGGGTTTCGTTAGGATGTCGACTAGCTGATTCTTGGTAAGCACATGTTCGAGAGATACTATATGATCTTCAACCAATTCTCGAATAAAGTGATGCCAAATATCAATATGCTTTGTGCGTGAATATTAGACCGGATTTTTCAAAATGTTAATAGCACTGGTATTATCGCAAAATAAGGTCATAGTGCCTTGATCAATCCCGTAATCTGACAAGGTTTGCTTCATCCATAGTAATTGAGCACAACAACTGCCGGCAGCAATATATTCTGCCTCTGCTGTAGATAAAGAAATGGAGTTTTGTTTCTTACTATGACACACCACAAGGCAATTTCCAACATAAAAGCACCCACCACTGGTTGATTTACGATCATCCATGTTACCAGCCCAGTCGGCATCTGAATACCTCGCAATATCTATAGATGAATCAAATGGGTACCAAAGACCGTATTCAGTAGTGCATCCTACAAACCGGATGATACGCTTAACAACGGTGAGGTGAGATTCTTTGGGATCAGCCTGAAACCGAGCACAGGCACCTACACTAAATGCAATATCTGGTCTACTAGCCGTGAGATAAAGAAGACTACCAATCACGCTTTTATAAAGATGTTGATCTATACTTTTCCTTGAAAGATCTTTCGATAGTTTAACAGTGGTGCTCATAGGGGTAGTGTAAGATCGACTAGAGTCTAAGCCAAATCTCTTAAATAGATTTTTAGCATACTTGAATTGGGTAATGAATATTCCTGATGCAAGTTGTTTTACTTGTAATCCTAGAAACATGTTAAGTTCTCCTACCATACTCATTTCAAATTCTGATGTCATTAATGTAGCAAGGGAGATGGACATTTTCTCACATGTGGATCCAAAAACAATGTCATCCACATAAATTTGGGCAATCAACACGGAATTCTCGGCTTCTCTTATAAAGAGAGTTTTGTCAACGCTCCCCCTAGTAAAATCATGGTCTATAAGAAAGTGAGTTAGGCGTTCATACCATGCACGGGGAGCTTGCTTGAGTCCGTAAAGAGCCTTTTTCAATAGTATACTTTGAGAGGATATTTAGGATCAATGAATCCTTTTGGTTGTTCAACATACACTTCCTCATCAAGAATACCATTCAAGAAGGCACTTTTTACATCCATTTGAAATAGTTTAAACTTTAAAGCACAAGCAACAGCCATAAGAATTCTAAAAGACTCGAGTCTAGCTATAGGGGCAAATGTTTCATCAAAATTAATTCCTTCAATTTGTGAATATCCCTGAGCAACTAACTGAGCCTTATTTCGTATTACATTCCCAGATTCATCGAATTTATTCTTGAAAATCTATTTGGTTCCAATAACATTTTTCCTTTTAGGCCTGTCGACCAGATACCAAACTTCATTTCTAATGAATTGTTGAAGCTCTTCTTGCATTGCAAGGATCCAAAATTCATCTTTTAGAGCTTCATCAGCATTTTTTTTGTTCTATTTTAGAAGTGAAACACAGGTGACTGTTGACTGCCTCCAACTGTCTCCTGGTTTTGACACCAACGTTAGGATCCCCAATGATTTGATTGAGGGGGTGATCCTTGACAACTTGTACATCACTAGGAGTAGTGGGGGCATTTAAAGATGAGGGTTGTTTATCAGATTTGCCTATCTCACATATACCCTCATCTTCTTCTTCGTCACCTGGAGATACTGATTTATCCAAGTTATCATCTACAGTCACATTGATTAACTCTTGAACTGATGAGGTTCGAATGTTGTAGACACGAAAGGCTCTACTATTTAATGAGTACCCTAAGAAGATACCCTTATCACTCTTGGAGTTAAACTTTCCCAAATTTTCACGGTCTCTTAGAATATAACATGTACTACCAAAGACCTTAAAGTATTTCACATTTTGTGTCTTTCCACACCACAGTTCATAAGTAGTTTTGTTTAAACCTGCCCTCAAATAAACTCGATTTATAATATAGCAGGCAGTGTTTACTGCTTCGGCCCACAGATTTTGCGCAAGATTCTTATTATTAAGCATAGCTGTGGCCATATCCAACAATACTCGATTTTTTCTTTCAGCATCCCCATTTTGTTGAGGTGTTTTGGGTGCTGAGAACTCATGACGAATACCCAATTCATCACACAATTCCTTCAAACGATGATCTTCAAATTCACCGTCGTGATCACTCCTGATTCTGGCTACCATGTATCCTTTCTTATTGTGAAGTCGCTTCACTAGTTTTTGGAATTCTTCAAATGTGTTAGTTTTTTCTCTTAGGAACGCGACCCATGTGAATCTAGAGTAATCATCAACGACTACAAAAAAGTATCATTTTCCACCTTGGTTAAGTACCCTGGTAGGACCAACTAGGTCCATGTGTAGCAGTTCAAATGGTTTTGATGTGACCAGGATAGAGGTTCTCTTGTGTGCAACCTTGATTTATTTACCTTTTTGGCAAGTGATGCACACAACATTATGTCTTTTACCCATCTTAGGTAGACCTCTCACCATTTTTTTCTGACTCAATTTAAATAGATTTCTATAATGAACATGACCGAGTCGATGGTGCCGCAGTTCTGTTTCATCCTTAATGGCCACATGACACATGGTGGAGGAGCTTGGATTGTTATGATTTTCAATGACATAGTAGTTGTCTCCTGTGCGTAGACCTTTCATGACTAATTTTCCTGTGGAGTTCAGGATCTTGCACATATCTTTGGAGAAGTTTACTGAGTGCTCTTCATCACAAATTTTTGAGATACTCAGAAGGTTGTGCTTAAGACCATCAACATAAAGCACATTTTCGATTTCGGGCAAACCTGGCCTAGTGATGGTTCCTTTACCAATGATTTTAGCCATGCTCCCATCATAAAATGTGACAGACCCACCATCAAATTTGTCATATGCACAAAATTGAGATCTATCACCTGTCATGTGTCTAGAGCAACCACTATCCAAGTACCATCTAGGAGTATTCCTAGCTTTTAAGGCAGTATGAATGACCAAACACTTGTTCTTAACTACCCATTTAGTTATTGTCCTTTTATGAGTGGTATTCTTATGGTGAGATTCTCTAGTTTTCTTGGGAGAAGCAGATTTTCCTTTTTTACACAGGAGAAGAGCAGTTTTCAAATTCAGCATTTTGACTTGCTCCAACAGTTCATCCATCCTCTTGTCCTTCCTAGGGAGTGTAGGATAATTCTTTCTTATGTTTCCTCTTTTTGGTGAAGTATGCATAGGAGGATTCCAATTGGCTTGCACATTTTTCCCGGTTGGTACAAATTTTCCTTTCAAGTTTTTGACCGGATTTTTGAAAACCATGCATTCAAACTTTAGGTGGCCAATGTCACCACAAGCATGGCAAACAGGGGATGCTTTGGTTTTACTCCCCGATGCACCATGATCTTTTCTTACCATCGGATGGACTGAGGTAGTTTTTAAAGAGTGACTGTAATAGCCCAAACCTCTTCTGTCCATTGGTGATCTTACAACACCTAAGAGTTTTTCAAGGTTTTCTTCTCCTTGGGCGAAACGTCTTCTAGAGTAAACAACTTGACACTTAAGACGATCAATTTTGAGTGTTCGCCTCTTTGAGTTTTTTCTTAAGGCTAGCATGCTTATTGAGGGATTCACCACTCATGAATTTTTTCTTTTCTTGTTCAAGCTCATCATTCTTCCTTTTCAATTCTTCTAGATCTTGACCCATCTTTTGATTCGCAATTTTCAATCCATCAAGACTTTTGTCAATTTATCATTTTCAGCCTTCATTTGGCCCAACTTTTTAATGATATTTATATTTTCAATGTATAGTTGGTTATATACCTCCTAAAGGCCTTCATCCTCATCCTCATCATCACTTAAGGAATCATTTTCAGTATTAAAGGATTCATGATCATCAATGTCTCCGGTGATCTTTGTAATGGGCTTAGTTTGAGGCACAATATCAGTGATGAAAGCCATTAAAATTTTGATTGAGCCTTGTTCCTCATCACTTTGGTATATGTTTGATTCTGATTCAAATTCTTCAGTTTCATCCCATGTAGCCGTCATTGCCTTTTTCTTGGTCTTTTTATCGGTGCACTAGGATGCAATGTGAGCAAATCCTCTACACTTCTAACATTGAGGATCTTTTGACTTAAAAAATTTTCCTTTGTTGTTCTTAGAATCAAAAGGTTTACCCTTCTGGTAGGGTTTCCTTCTAGAAGTATTTTTCCTAGTTTTGAAGAATTTTTGAAAATTCTTGGCTATAAGTGTCATTTCTTCTATGTCTAGATCTTCTTCACTTTCATATTCAGAATCTTGTTTCTTGTGAGAAGATTTCAGGGTTGTACTTTTGGATTTAGAGGGAGTTTTGAAATGTAACTCATGGGTTTGAAGAGACCCTAGTAATTCTTCAACTTTCATGGTATCTAGGTCTCGACATTCTTCTAAAGTAATAACTTTGGTAGAGAACCATTCCGGTAGGGATCTCAGAATTTTCCTGCAC
Source organism: Liriodendron chinense (assembly GCA_003013855.2). Taxonomy (NCBI): domain Eukaryota; kingdom Viridiplantae; phylum Streptophyta; class Magnoliopsida; order Magnoliales; family Magnoliaceae; genus Liriodendron; species Liriodendron chinense. The sequence goes on along the minus strand of ML058508.1, from coordinate 4,911,304 downwards.
AGTATATTCTCCGGAACAGGTTCCCCCAAGCCCCACATGTCATTTGTGATCTTGTTCAGTCTGGTATAGAAGTCCATAAATGTTTCATGCTCCTCCATTTTTATGTTTTCGAATTGTGTAGTGAGGCGCTGAAGTTTTGAGCGTTTGACAACGCTTGTTCCTTCATGTGTAACTTCAAGAATATCCCATGCCTGCTTACTGGTTGTGCAATTTTGAATCTGACCAAATTCATCTTTAGACACTGTTCGCTCGCCTCAAGTGTAAGGCTACGATGTAGTAATAAATCTCGGTAAGACCGAGGTCGATCCACAAGGAAATAGCAACAACTTCCAAACTACTCCAGCAACTCAGTTTTGGAAGAAAATCAGTTTTAATTGGGTAATTAACTAAAATAGTAACTTAATAGAAAATCAGTGATATAAAGTACTAAGGCATTCAAGAATCCACTTGTAACAATCCCATGTCAATTCAGTCAATCCAAGTAGAAAACACAACTAGATTTGAAGTCCTATCTCTCATCTAGTTGGAAAATAAAGCATTCACACACATTCAATCCAAATCAAGTTGAACTTCCAAGTTCTAGTCCATTCAATCAATATAGAATTCAACCATAGCCTGCGGAGTAACAGCCATGCCTATGGACTATGGCCTGCTCAAGGGTTACTATAATTCGAATCTAAACAAGCATTAGATGATAATCTCAGAGAATTGCAAGGAATTCATGTCCGGAGCACATGAACTCTCATAAAACATCTCAAACTACCACTTTAAGAAACTAGAACATGAGAAAAATCCAAACTTGAATTAAAAAGTACTTGAATTAAACTGAATCCAACATGGAATTAGCTACAAGCTTCACCTCTCAGCCTTAGCTGCGAGGTTCTAGCCGAGCATATTCATGCTACAACTAAAAACTCTTAATAAAAGCATAAAACTAGAAAAACCGGAAATAAGAGAGTTGCAGACGCTCCACGACAGCTTCCTCTCTCCAAAACCACGTCCCTTAGCTTCTATGATGCCCTAGGAAGAGCCCCTAGGTGTCCTTTTATAGTAAGAAAGCTCCCTTGCGTCGGAAACATCCAGAATCTGCGAAAGGTTACGCAGTGCGCAGCAGTTTTCGGAGTCCTGATTTAGAAAGAACTCTATTTACGCAGGGCCGACTGGTCTAGACCGGTCGAACTGGTCTTTTAAACAGTCCAGGGAGTACAGCCGACCGGTCAAGACCGGTCGGACTGACCTGCCCAGCAATCCAGTGAGCATAGCTGACCGGTCAAGACCGGTCGGTCTCTCTTTCTAACCTCAAGTGTGCATGGCCGACCAGTCAAGACCGGTCGGTCTGCTCTTCAACTTGATCAGCATGCGTGGCCGACCGGTCAAGACCGGTCGGTCCTGGTTCCTTTTGATCCAGAAATGTGGCCGGCCGGTCGGGCGACCGGTCGGGCTTGTTTTCCTTTGACTTTTTCTTCTTTTCTTCATTCTCTTTTCTCCCTCTTTCTTCTTCTTTCTTTGATCCATCTTAGACCTTCCTCCAATGTCTTCAAATAACCCTTTTTAAGCTCTAATTGGATGAAGTCCGCTCTCATCCCTACAATCACAAAACACACGTTAGATGGGCCTTTTAAACAAGAAAACCATGCATATAATGTGATGTAGCAGGCAATGCAATGTATAAATTGGAGGTTCAACACACCCCCCAACCAGCTTTTTGCTAGTCCCAAGCAAAGCAAGCGTGAAACAATTTCAAACCTCCAAACCCAACTCTCCTTCAGAACCCATGATTCTATCCATTCCAAGGTGTATAAGTATAAAATTTGGAAAAATTAGGTGATAGAAGCTGAAACCTTGGACTCTCAAAACATAAAAGGTGTCTACATGAAATTCCCGCTGATTGATTGATAAATAGAAGAACTCGAACAAATTCAACCTAGTGTGTATAGTGAAAGTTCATCTCATGAGTTCCTGGGATCATCTTCTTCCTAGATTAAGTAAACCAAGGATTTTAAGGTGCACAGAGCAACAATAAGCCTATGACAGGAATTTGCCTTACCGTCCTTCCGACGGCTTTCACACTACGTCCCATTTCCGGCTTTGGTTACGGTTCGACCATCCCCCGGTTGGTAATAGGCAGCCCTTTTCGAAATTTTCCACCATTTTTCTTTCCTTCCCGATTTCATCCTTTCTTTCCTTTTTCTTTTAAATTAGATAGGATTTTTAAAAATCCATATCTGTCATTATTTTCCCATGGACAAGGATGGACAAAATACCCCGGCTTGGTTTCTCAACACCTTTAAACCAAAGTCTACCTAATCCACAAATCACATAAACCTATCAACTCATGAAAATCGTGTAATGTGAACTTAGTGTAAAGGTGTTCAAATTTTCTATCAATCACAACAATAGGGGAACTAACATATAAAACCATTATGTCGGGAGAAATTCAAGACCTACAACATCACACACTTCGTATCTCCTCTTCTTATACTCATAGCATCTCAAATGTATAGAAACAAGATTTTCTAAAAGAGTTTTGAGATGTTAGAAAATTCGAAAAAATTTTGCGCATATGAAGCTCGAAATGTTGCAATATGCTAGATGAAGAATCTCATCTCACCCCCCAACCAAATCTTGCATTGTCCTCAATGTGAAAGATATGCAATTAGCATGGACATGAGAGCAATGGTAAACTATGAGAGAGTGAGAATCAATAGTACCTGAGAGAGCAATCATGGAAGTCTCAAACCCAACAACTAAAACCTACTAAAACAGTAAAACTAAAGAAAACCTACCTATGCTATACCTCCATCAGACTAGGAGATCAATCATCCTGATAGACAGGATCATTCAAAGTGATGGACATGTCCTCTGAATCAAATTTCTTAACAAATGGTTTAAGGCGGTGTCCATTAACTTTAAAACAGTTACCATTTGCTGCATTTTCAATCTCAACAGCCCCATGAGGAAAATTTTCTTTGATAATATATGGGCCAGGCCATCGAGATCGTAATTTTCCCGAAAAAAGGTGAAGTCGGGAATTATACAAGAGTACTTTCTGTCCTTCATGGAAAGATTTCCTGAAGATGTGCTTGTCATGGAAAGCCTTCATCTTACTCGTGTAAATTCTCGAGTTCTCATATGCATCGTTCCGGATTTCATCAAGCTCATTTAATTGAAGTTTGCGAAGCGAGCTAGCCTTGTTCATGTCAAAATTTAAAGCCCGAATTGCCCAATAGGCTTTGTGTTCTATCTCCACAGGCAAGTGGCAAGCTTTCCCATAGACAAGTCTATAAGGGGACATTCCAATGGGTGTCTTGTAGGCGGTACGGTGAGCCCAAAGTGCATCATCTAATCTCAGGGACCAATCCTTGCGATCCGGTCTTATCGTCTTTTCCAAAATCTGCTTGATTTCCCTATTGGAGATTTCAGCTTGCCCACTTGTTTGTGGGTGGTATGGGGTACTCACTTTGTGCCTAATACCATATTTCTTCATTAAAGTTTCGAAAGGTCTATTGCAAAAGTGAGAACCACCATCACTAATGATGGCCCGAGGCGTCCCAAATCTAGAAAGTATGTTTTCTTTGAGGAACTTGAGAACCGTACGATGATCGTTGGTTCTACATGGGATAGCCTCTATCCATTTAGACACAGTCTACGGCAAGCAAAATATAGATATGTCCAAAAGATGAGGGGAATGGTCCCATGAAATCGATGCCCCAACAGTCAAAGACTTCAAGATGTTGAATTGGGGTGAGAGGCATCATATTTCGACGGGATAATCCTCCTAACTTCTGGTAGCGCTCGCATGCTTTGCAAAACTCGTGGGTGTCCTTAAATAGCGTGGGCCAATAAAAACCACACTGCAGAATTTTTGCAGTTGTTTTCTTGGCTGAAAAATGACCCCCACATGCTTGATCATGACAAAAGGAGATGACGGAATTGTGTTCATCATCAGGGACACATCTCCTTATAATTTGGTCTGGGCAATATTTAAACAATAGAGGTTCATCCCAGAAAAATCTGCGCACTTCCCTTAGAAATTTACGTTTGTCCTGCGCAGTCCAATGAGTCGGCATCGCACCTGTGGCAAGATAATTGGCTATATCAGCGTACCATGGTGGATGCATAGCAACAAAGAGTTGCTCATCAGGGAATGAGTCCTCAATAGGTGACTCGTCAATGCAATTTGGTAGGACTAGGCGGGATAGATGATCCGCCACCACATTTTCTACCCCCTTCTTGTCTTTGATCTCCAAGTCGAATTCTTGAAGGAGTAGGATCCATCTAAGCAAACGGGGCGTAGCATCCTTCTTAGAAAGTAGGTGTTTCAGCGCCGCATGATCCGTATAAACAATGACTTTGGATCCTATTAAGTATGGCCTGAATTTGTCTAAGGCAAAAATGACAGCTAGGAGCTCTTTCTCCGTAATCAAATAATTAACTTGGGCGGGATTCAAGGTCCTACTTGCGTAGTAGATAACATGGGGCTTTTTATCCTTCTTTTGGCCTAACACCGCCCCAATAGCAAAATCGCTCGCATCGCACATCAACTCAAAAGGAATGGACTAATCTGGTGGTTGCATGATAGGAGCGGTTGTCAACATGTCTTTTAGCTTTAAAAAAGCTAATTGACATTCGACACTCCACTCAAATGGTTCTCCTTTTGTAGAAGGTTGCATAAAGGCCTTGAGATATGACTAAAATCCTTTATAAACCTTCTATAGAAACCGGCGTGTTCAAGGAAGGACCGCACATCGCGTATGCTTTTGGGTGGTGGTAGATTGGAAATTATGTCAATTTTTGCCCTGTCTACCTCTATTCCATTGGACGAGATGATATGTCCAAGGACTATTCCTCTTTGTACCATGAAATGACACTTTTCCCAGTTTAATACAAGTTTCTTCTCCTCACACCTCATCAAGACCAACTTCAAGTGCTTGAGGCACTCATCAAACGTACAACCAAAAACAGAAAAGTCATCCATGAACACCTCAAGAAACTCACCCACCATGTCCGAGAAAATACTCAACATGCATCGTTGGAATGTGGCGGGTGCATTACATAACCCGAATGGCATCCTTCGGTAAGCGAAGGTGCCAAACGAGCATGTAAATGTGGTTTTCTCTTGATCCTCTAGAGATATCTCAATTTGGTTGTACCCGGAATAGCCATCTAGGAAGCAATAATAGGAATGGCCTACCAACCTCTCCAACATTTGATCCATAAATGGGAGAGGGAAGTGGTCTTTCCTAGTAACCGTGTTGAGCTTCCTATAATCAATGCACATACGCCAATCGGTGGTCACCCTAGTCGGTATAAGCTCGTTGTTGGCGTCTTCAGTGATGGTAATACCGGATTTCTTGGGGACAACTTGGGTAGGACTCACCCGTTGGCTATCTGAGATGGGGTAGATAATACCCACATCCAATAGTTTTAACACCTCGGCTTTGATAACCTCCATCATGTTTGGATTTAACCGTCTTTGAGGTTGTCTAGTCATTTTTGCATTTTCTTCAAGGTGTATTCGGTGAGTGCAAACCGAAGGATCTATCCCTTTGATATCCGCTATTGTCCAACCTATGGCTTCCCTATGTTCTTTGAGTAACTCAATCAACTTGAGCTCTTGGTCTTTCTCTAGGTGGGAGGCAATGACAACTGGGAACGTTTCCTCTTGACCCAAATATACGTATTTAAGCTCGGATGGCAATGGTTTAAGGTCAAGCTTCGGTAGTTTGATGTTAGACGGTAGAGGCCTTGATGTGGTTGGTGGCAATTTTTCAAAATGGGGCCTCCACCGGCTAGTATCAACTACCGGTCTTTCTATATTTAATGCCTGCACAATCTCACTAATGATGGGGTCTTCAGAATCCATGAAATGTGCTAAGCATGTCTCCAAGCTTTCTAGTGGTTCAAGTTGGAGGAGTTCTTCTTCTTCAAAAGTTTCAAGCATGTTTACCTCGAAGAACTCATCATCATCGACATCCCTATGTCTTTTGCCCAAGTGAAACACATTCACCTCTAGTGTCATGTTTCCAAAAGATAGTTACATCACCCCATTCCGGCAATTGATGATTGCGTTTGATGTGGTAAGGAATGGGCGGCCTAATATTACCGGTATTTGGGTGCTAGCATCCAAAACCGGTTGTGTGTCCAAGACGATAAAATCTACCAGGTAGTAGAATTTGTCAACTTGGACTAGAACATCCTCAACTATCCCCCTCGGTACACGGATAGATCTATCAGCGAGTTGCAACGTGGTTTTGGTGGGTTTTAATTCACCAAGGCCCAATTGCTCATATACCGAGTATGGGATCAAGTTCACACTTGCCCCCAAATCTAACAAGGCACACTCAATCCGGTAGTCTCCAATGATACATGAGACGGTGGGACTACCGGGATCTTTGAATTTTGGAGGGGTCTTTTGAGTGAGGATGGCACTCACTTGCTCAATTAAGAAGGCGTTCTGCTGCACATTATATTTTCGTTTTGTTGTGCATAAGTCTTTTAGAAACTTGGCATAAGAGGGGATTTGTTTGATGGCATTAAGCAAAGGGATATTTATCTTGACTTGTCTGAAAATCTCTAGAATATCATGAGAATTTGGGAGAGATTTTGGGGCAACCAACCTTGAAGGGAATGGTGCTATGGGCTTGTAAATGCGTTCCGGTTGTTGTGGGGCTAAGTTAGATCCATCTTCATCCTCAGAATTTACCGGATCATTAGGCTCATTGGCCTTCACCGGAATAGTTTTGTCAATTTTTTTACCGCTTCTAAGGGTGGTGATGGATTTGGATTGCTCCATGTTTTGGTTGGAAGGATTAGGGATGCTCACTTCATGTACTTGCTTTGGATTGGGTTGAGGTTGGGCCGGAAAAGTCCCTTCCCTAGCATTCAAGCGTCCCTTAATCTCATCAACCGAGACTTTAAGCTCTTGGAACATTTGCTGATTCGAATGATTGATTTGCGTTTGCCCTTGTATAAATGCTTTCAAGGTATCCTCCATTGAGAATTGAGGTGGGGCCATATTTTGCATGGGTGGCCCTCTTTGGGAGTTGGTAGGATTGCCCGTAGGGGCATTCTTCCAACTAAAATTTGGGTGATTCTTCCAACTCTCATTGTACGTATTACCTACCGGTCCATTGAAAGGCCGTTGATAACCATATGTGGCATTGGCGTGTTCATGTAATACCTCTTGAAATGCAGGAATTGTGGGACAATCTTGCGTAGCGTGTAAATCGATGAGGCAAATCTCACATATGGTTTCAACAGCTTCATTGGACTTGGGAACTCCACTTTTACTAAGTTCCATGGCCTCAACCTTCCTTGTGAGGTTGGCTATCCTTGCATTCACATCGTCTTCCTCCTTAAGGACATAGATCCCTCCTTTCTCTTGAGTGGGTTTGGAGTTATTAGGTTTATCCGATGTATCCCAAGATTGGGCATTTTCAGCCAACATGTCCAAGTAACTCCAAGCCTCATCTAGATTTTTACTCATAAACTCGCCATTGCACATCATCTCCACAAATTGGCTCATATTGGAACTTAGTCCATCATTGAAAAAATTTATAATTCGCCAACTCTCATAGCCATGATGTGGGTAAGCAAGCAGGAGATCTTTAAATCTTTCCCAACATTGAAAGAAAGATTCACCTTCTTTAGCCAAGAAATTCATTATGGCCCTTCGAAGGGTGTTCGTTTTATGAGCCGGGAAGAACTTTTTCAAGAATTCCCGGTTCATCTCAACCCATGACCCAATCGAATGTGGTCTAAGAGAGTGAAGCCAATCTTTGGCTCTTTCTTTCAAAGTGAAGGGAAAAAGTTTAAGTTTGATAGTATCCTCGGAAACATTGGTGTAATGCAAGGTGGCCAATACTTCTTCGCATTCTTGCAAGTGTGAGTATGGGCGGTTAGAGTCTAGCCCATGGAACTTTGGTAAGAGTTGAATTACACCCGGTTTTATGTCAAAGTTTCCACCGTTTGCTGGTAGAACCACGCAAGAGGGTGTAATTGCTCGGGTAGGTTGTAGGTAGTCACGTAGTGATCTCATTGGAGGAACATTATGTACCTCATTCTCTCGTACTCCTTCCTGATTTGCGTTTGTAGTTGGAGTAGGGGGGAGGATTCCTTAAAGGTGTTTGTTCCATACTCCCCAAACTTTCACAATGCTCTTGATAATTTCGGACTCGTCTATGAACTGATAATGGTCCAACTAGACCACCTTCAGATTGGAGACGATTTGAATGGTTTCGTTCCCAACGAGACATAAACCACTCAACAAAAAACTAAAACTAATCTTAAATCCTAGAAAACTGAAATCTGAAATTAATCTGAAAAAATTCTGCAAAAAGCTAAGTTAGAAAGGTATCACCTGATGTGTTTGAACTAGAGAAGAATTCCTACAAAACAGAAAAATTTGCTAGTTCTAAGAAAATCAGAAAAACCTATCTACTTCTACTTCTACAGCCACTGAAATTATTTGAAAACCGTTATCTAATTCCCCGGCAACGGCGCCAAAAACTTGTTCGCTCGCCTCAAGTGTAAGGCTGCGATGTAGTAAAAAAATCGATAAGAGCGAGGTCGATCCACAGGGAAATAGCAACAACTTCCAAACTACTCCAGCAACTCAGTTTTGGAAGAAAATCAGTTTTAATTGGGTAATTAACTAAAATAGTAACTTAATAGAAAATCAGTGATATAAAGTACTAAGGCATTCAAGGATCCACTTGTAGCAATCCCACGTCAATTCAGTCAATCTAAGTAGAAAACACAACTAGATTTGAAGTTTTATCTCTCATCTAGTTGGAAAATAAAGCATTCACACACATTCAATCCAAATCAAGTTGAACTTCCAAGTTCTAGTCCATTCAATCAATATAGAATTCAAAACCATAGCCTGCGGAGTAACGGCCATGCCTATGGACTATGGCCTGCTCAAGGGTTACTATAATTCGAATCTAAACAAGCATTAGATGATAATCTCAGAGAATTGCAAGGAATTCATGTCCGGAGCACATGAACTCTCATAAAACATCTCAAACTACCACTTTAATAAACTAGAACATGAGAAAAATCCAAACTGGAATTAAAAAGTACTTGAATTAAACTGAATCCAACATGGAATTAGCTACAAGCTTCACCTCTCAGCCTTAGCTAAGAGGTTCTAGTCGAGCATACTCATGCTACAACTAAAAACTCTTAATAAAAGCATAAAACTAGAAAAACTGGAAATAGGAGAGTTGCAGACGCTCCAGGACAGCTTCCTCTCTCTAAAACCACATCCTTTAGCTTCTATGATGCCCTAGGAAGAGCCCTTAGGTGTCCTTTTATACTAAGAAAGCTCCCTTGCGTCGGAAACATCCAGAATCTGCGAAAGGTTATGCAGTGTGCAGCAGTTTTCGGAGTCCTGACTTAGAAAGAACTCTATTTACGCAGGGCTGACCGGTCTAGACCGGTTGGACTGGTCTTTTAAACAGTCCAGGGAGTACAGTCGACCGGTCAAGACCGGTCGGACTGACCTACCCAGCAATCCAGTGAGCATAGCTGACCGGTCAAGACCAGTCGGTCTCTCTTTCTAGCCTCCAGTGTGCATGGCCGACCGGTCAAGACCGGTCGGTCTGCTCTTCAACTTGATCAGCATGCGTGGCCGACGGGTCAAGACCTGGTCGGTCCTGGTTCCTTTTGTTCCAGAAATGTGGCCGGCCGGTCGGGCGACCGGTCGGGCTTGTTTTCCTTTGACTTTTTCTTCTTTTCTTCATTCTCTTTTCTCCCTCTTTCTTCTTCTTTCTTTGATCCATCTTAGACCTTCCTCCAATATCTTCAAATAACCCTTTTTAAGCTCTAATTGGATGAAGTCCGCTCTCATCCCTACAATCACAAAACACACGTTAGATGGGCCTTTTAAACAAGAAAACCATGCATATAATGTGATGTAGCAGGCAATGCAATGTATAAATTGGAGGTTCAACAGACACTGAACAAAAAATGGCATTCAGGCCTTTAGCATTATGAACACGTTGAGCTTTATCATAGTCTGTCCACATAGCCTTCTCTCTTGGCCTGAGGACATCCATTTCACCTTCCTTACATATAATATCCATTGGGGGTTTATATCCAATATCAACCATGTCCCTAACGTTCGAATCAATGGATTCTAAAAAGATGCACATTCGGGCTTTCCAATATGGATAATTTGAATCATCAAAGAAGGGAGGTTTAGTAACGGATGTAGAGTCCTCTCTAGACATATTTTCAAGTTCTCTTAGGATCTTACTCCGGGTTTTTAAACCTGAGCGGAGGAACCCACTCTGATACCAATTAAAATTGCGGTTTTACCGCTTGTAGAGATACTCGGAGATATGCTTAATGTCCTAGAGGGGGTTGAATAGGACTTTTGAATTTCCAATTACAATTTAAAAGTGAATCAAGTCAATCTTACCAACTATGATTATCACAATAACATTCAAGGCAAATATATGGTTAAGTTGCAAGAAAAGACTATCATAGGCATTTCATCAAACAGTTAGCATTCATGATTGACTAAACTATTCAACACATTGCAATCATTCAATCTCACAATGCACAACGATTTATAGTGGTTTGGTTTCCCTACTCCACTCTTGGTTCACGATCTCAACCTATGAGAACACTGGATTTCACTATAGTCATGGTTTTAAATCAGGTTAACCATCAACCTTAAGATCCTTTGATCTAGGACCGCGTTTACCATCCACCGATGGCCCAATCCAGGGACTTGACGAGTTTGGATCTCAAACTCTCACCAATCCTATTCTAAGGATGGCCACGTACACTCCCGCCGGAGTTTTCCAATCTAGGGAATAGTGATTCAATAAATGGATTCTCAAATACTAGACATACGTAGATGATTGAGCCTCGATTCAATGCCTTTGATGAGTAGCTTTAACTCCACGTGCTTCAGCTTCTCTTTGTGCTCCCAAGATCAGCTACCGATGCAAATGATGTGTGTATGATTATGCCGGGTAGTTGGGAGAGAGATGGTCAAGTTCCTCTTGCCTATTCAATGCAATGGTTATGAGGGAACTACAAAACTTCAACATTCAATGGCTATAAAAGACCTCATAAAGATATTTCGAAGGTAGGTCAGCCATGAATGCAAATCTTGAGTTCGTACTTCAAACTGAGCTTTGAATACTCAATGACAAGCCATTAATGGCTAGGTTTGAATGATGAACTCAAGGGAGTTAAGAGAAAGGAGGGTAGGAAGATGTGAGTAAAGACTCTCTCACTTGGCTCTTGATGGGTGTTGAATGCATGCCAAAAAAGCCTCTGAAATATGGCTTTATAGAGCCCCAAATGATGGCCCCAATGGATAAAAAATGGTCACAGTCGACCTGTCAGAGAGAGGCCTCAACCGGTCGGACAGGTCGGTCACAGTACAAAGTGTTGAACACCATTTGGGTCTGTTCGACCAGTCAAGACCGGTTGGATAGGCTTGCCGGACTCACACATATATGCAGACCGACCGGTCAAGACCGGTCAGCTACCTACCTGGTTCAAGCAGCACAGCTGCTGGACACTTTTTGAACTACTGGTAGATCGTTCAAGACTAGTCGGCTGTCCAGCTGTTTTTAACACAGCAAGGTTGCTGTCCAATTTTGATGTGCCCGACTGACCGGTCAAGATCGGTCGGCCGTCTTGCTAGTATACATGCAGAGTTGCTGTTGGACAGGTCTGATATGCTGCCTGACCGGTCAAGACCGGTCGGATGAGTTGCTCGTTTTAATACAACAAGCTTGCTGTTCTATTTTACACAGATGGACCGACCGGTCAAGATCGGTCGGCTGCCTATTCAGCAATAGAAATTCAAAGACATGCTGTTGGACAAGGATGAGGGGTCAGTCCGACCGGTCATGACCGGTCGACTGCCTTGGAATCTTTTCAAATCAGCAGTAGAACACTTCAAGAATGATGTATGAAGAGTTTGGTGCATAGAGTCCAATGTTTGGAAATGTTTTCAATCACGATTAGCACCTGCCATGAACATACAAGTCTGATCAACTTACGCTAGGGTCGAGAAGGAATGGGATGAGATAGGTCGGTAATTACGCCATTCATTGATGTTTTGGGTTTCCTAACGTCGATCTATATGCAACTTACCTGAGATCTTGTTTCTACTTGAGCTTGATCAAGGGAAGAAGCATAATCTTCAAGTTTTGAGCTTCAAATCTTCGACCAGGGCTCACACAACAAGACACGACCAACCAACACGACAATTGACAAAATAAAGTGTACTAATATAATGCACATTCTCCAACCGGTAGTTACCCTGGTTGGCACGAGTTCATTATTGGCATTGGCTACGATGGTTATTCTTGATTTCTTAGGCACCACTTGAGTTGGACTCACCCATTGACTATCAGATATTGGGTAGATAGTACCCACATCCAATAGTTTCAACACCTCGGCCTTAACCACCTCCTTCATGTTTAGATTGAGGCATCTTTGTGGTTGCCTGGATGTCTTCGCATTCTCCTCAAGGTGTATGCGATGAGTACAAATCAGGGGGTCTATGCCTTTGAGATCCGCAATTGACCATCCAATGGCACTCTTATGCTCTATTAGAGTGGCTATCAGCATACTCTCTTGTTCCTCATCCAAGTGGGAAGAAATCACCACCGGATATGTCACTTCTCGACCTAAATAAAAATATTTCAAATCAGTGGGTAATGGTTTTAGGTCGAGTTTCGGTGCTTTGATATTGGATGGAAGATGCTTGTTCTCGCTTAAGGGCAAAGTCTCAAATGGTGCCTTCCATCTTTTATTATCAAGTACCGGCATAACATCCAAAATAGCATCCATCTCTCGTATCATATCATCGTCAATATCATGAGAGTGGGCCAAACATTCCTCCAAAGGGTCAGAATAGAATGTCAAGAGGGATGTATCCTCCACGAATGATTCAATTAGATTAATTTTGTGGACCTCGTCATCAACTTCTCGTGGTTGTTTGCATAAATAAAAAATATTCAGCTCAAGTGTCATATTTCCAAAGGACATTTGTACAAGCCCATTTCTATAATTAATAATTACACTTGAAGTAGCTAGAAAAGGGTGGCCAAGTATGACGGGAATTTGAGCACCGGTACCTATCTCGGGATGTATATCCAAGATAATAAAATCCACTAGATAGTAGAATTTATCAACTTGGACCAAGACATCCTCAATCACCCCCCTCGGTATACGAATAGATCTATCAATGAGTTGGAGTGTGGTTTTGGTGGGTTTTAATTCACCTAACCCAAGTTGTTCATAGACCGAGTATAGAATGAGATTAACACTTTCCCCTAAATCGAGTAAGGCTTGTTTGATCCGATAGTCACCTATGATGTATGAGATGGTAGGACTACCCAGATCCTTATATTTTTGGGGCACCTCTTGTTTGATAATGGCACTCAAATTCTCAGTTAAAAGTACTTTGTTGTGAACATAGTGTTTCCTTTTGACCGTACACAATTCCTTCAGAAACTTGGCATAGGATGGTATTTGTTTTATAGCATCCAACAACAGAATGTTGATCTTCATTGCTTATAAAAACCTCTAAGATTTTTAAGTTTTTGTACTAAAGGTTTAAGTGAAATCAACCTATGGGGAAACAGGGCAACCGGCTTGTATTGCCTTTCCGATTCTTTCTCATGTGGAGTGTTGTTCGGGCTATCATCATTTTTGGAAATTTCTGGATCATTAGGCTTTGGAGCCTTCACCGGATTAGATTTATCAATTTTTTTTACCACTGTTCGCTTCCCCAAGTGTAGGGTTGCGATGTAGTAATAAACTCGGTAAGACCGAGGTCGATCCACAGGGACTTGTGTAGGAATTCACAAACACATTCAATAATGTCTATTGAGAGCTAACAACCAGATTTTGTATGAAATTGATGTAAGTAACAACTTTGAATTAAATTGAAGGTAAACAATTATAAAAAGGCACTAAGGGTTCAAGGATCTACTTGTAGCAATCCTTGATGTTCAATCTGCTGTGGTTTCTCATTCTCTCAACTAGAATCGATATTAAGATCTATATAGCCGGATGATAGAACTGTTAAACCAACAATCTGTCATATGTATGAGCCCTTTGTATGATTCACTCAATACAAGCTAGGCTGAGCATGCTTCAATTACATAGGTCAGTCCCAATTCCAATAAACTAAGTTCATAATCATGATCATCATTAAGTCCTGTCATCAGACAAAGTTAGATCATGGTTTGAACTTGAATCAAATCATATGCACAGTCCCATACATAATTCAGAAAACTAGAAAAGTAGAACTTTGGTAGGAAGTCCCCACATGAAGATCATAGTACTAGAGCGTACTCCAATTCCTCGGATCATACAGGTCTAGACTAATACAAAGCAATTAAGAACTTAAGTAATTCTCCCAAACATCCATGAGTCATCATAAGACTAAGAAAAACTACTTAGAACTTGTATAAACTTCAAACCATTGTTTATAAACATTAAAACTAATCTTAAAACCATCTTAGCATGAATTGAAACATCTTAGATTCACTACAAGCTTCACCTCTTAGCCCTAGCTAAGAGGTTTAGCCGTTCATGATCCAAGGAAACATGAAACAACTAAGAAAAACATAAAAACAACAAAACAAACTAGAAGGAGTTGTGGAACTACGAAATCCACTTCTGCCACCCCCAACCTTGCTTAAAATCTTCTCAGATACCCTAGGAACGATCCCTAGGTGTCCTTTTATAGTGGGGAGGCTCCGCAACTTCAGAAGATTTGAGAATTTGTGTAAAACTTATGCACTGCGCAGAGAAAATCAGCGCCAAAAATAGAAGGTTCAAATCTTGCGCAGGCGACCGGTCGCAGGGGCTAGACGACCGGTCGTGGATGCTGGACGACCGGTCTCAAAATGGCCAAAAAGAGTCCAGTGAGTTTCGGCCTGGAAAAATAATTTAAGGACCGGTCGTACGACCGGTCGCACGACCGGTCGTGAACAGTCCAGAGAGTTATGGCCTCTGGGTCTCCTCTGTGCATGTGCGGACCGGTCAGACGACCGGTCCTTGGCTTTGGACGACCGATTGGACGACCGGTCGTGGGCACCTTCTTCTGCATTCTTTCTTCTTTTCTCTGACTTCTTTCTTTCATTCTTTGATGCTTAGCTTCTTTGATCTTCTTTGCTTCTAACTAGCATCTTTAAGTCTTCAATTGATGCTTCCTCTCTCTCATCCCTACAACCACAAATATATGCATTAGATTGGTCTTTAAGTCATGGAACCATGCATAATGAGTGATGAATTGGGGTTAGAATATGCACATTTAAGAGCTCAACACACCCCCAACAAGCATTTTGCTAGTCCCGAGCAAAACATGCGTGAAACTAATTCCATTCTCCAAAACCCAACTCTCCTTTAGAAACCATTCTTCTATACATCCCAAAATACATAAGAGTAAGAGTTAGAGAAATTAGGTGATAGAGGTCGAAATCGTAAACTCTCAAAACATAATAAGTACCCATATGAAATTCCCGCTGATTGGTTGACAAATAGAAGAACTTGAACAATTTCAATCTAGTGTGCATAGTGAAAATTCCTTTCATGAGTTTCCAGGGTTATCTTCTTCATAAATCAACTAGACTATGGATCTCAAGGTATATAGAGCAACAACAAGCCAATGACGGGAATTTGCCTTACTGTCCTTCCGACGACTTTCACACTACGTCCCATTTCCGGCTTTGGTTACGGGTAGACCATCCCCCGGTTGGTAGTAGGTAGCCCTAATCGGATTTTCCACCATTTTTTCCATCATTCCCAATTCATCCTTCTTTTCCCTTTTTCTTTTAAATTAGATAGGATTTTTAGAAATCCATATCTTTTGTTATTTTCCCATGGACAAGGATGGACAACGTACCCCGGCTTGATGTCTCAACACCTTGAATCAAAATCTAACTAATCCACAAATCACATAGTCCCTTCAACCCGTGAAAATCGTGTAATGTGAACTAGGTGTTAGAGTGTTCAAATTTTCTATCAATCACAAAAATAGGGGAATTCACATATAAAACCATTATGTTATGAGACATTTAAAACTTGCAACCTCACTCACTTCATATCTCCTCCTCTTATGCTCATATCATCTTGAATGCATAGAAACAAAGTTTTCCAAAAGAGTCTTAAATTTTTGAAAAATCGAAAAATTTCTACACAGTTGCTCGAAATGTTACAAAACGCTGGATTCATCTAAGTGATCCTACACCCCCAACCAAATCTTGCATTGTCCTCAATGTAAAAGATGCGCAATAAGCAAAACATGAGAGCAATTTGAAAATAAAAGGGAGTGACGGATGAGAGTACTTAAAAAAGTGAAAAGTGGAATTCTTCCTCCTTCTAACAAACCGAAGCAAAACGCTGGATTCATCCAAGTGATCCTACACCCCCCAACCAAATCTTGCATTGTCCTCAATGTAAAAGATGCGCAATAAGCAAAACATGAGAGCAATTTGAAAATAAAAGGGAGTGAGGGATGAGAGTACCTAAAAAAGTGAAAAGTGGAATTCTTCCTCCTTCTAACAAACCGAAGCAAAAGAAAACAAAAGCAACAAAATCCTAATCCTAACTACTCTACACCTCCATCAGACTAGGAGATCAATCATCCTGGTAGACAGGATCAGTCAGAGGTATGGACATACCTTCTGAAGGAAATTTCTCAAAGAATAGCTTTAATCGCTGCCCATTCGCCTTAAAAATGTTATCGTTCCTTGGATTTAACAACTCGACAGTCCCATATGGATAGACAGTTTGCACAATGTAGGGATCGGTCCATCGAGATCTCAATTTGCCCGGAAATAAATGTAGACGAGAATTATACAGGATGACTTTTTGATTGATAGTGAATGTCTTACGAAGAATGTTTTTATCATGGAATATCTTCGTTTTATCCATGTAAATTCTCGCATTCTCATATGCTTCGTTCCAGATTTCTGCAAGTTCATTCAATTGTAATTTGCGCAACGAGCTCGCCTTGTCAGAATCAAAATTCATCTTCTTAATCGCCCAATATGCCCTATGTTCCAACTCCACAGGCAAGTGACAAGCCTTCCCATAAACAAGTCTATAGGGAGACATTCCAATAGGGGGCTTGAAAGCAGTACGGTAGGCCCAAAGCGCATCGGTAAGCCGAAGCGACCAATCCTTGCGATCGGGGTTCACCGTTTTCTCCAAAATGTGTTTAATCTCCCTATTGGATATCTCAGCTTGCCCACTAGTTTGTGGGTGATAGGGAGTGCTCACTTTGTGTGTTACGCCATATTTCTTCATTAAAGTTTCAAAAGGGCGATTACAAAAGTGAGACCTCCATCACTTATGATGACTCGAGGTGTTCCAAACCGGGAAAGAATATTCTCTTTTAAGAAGCGAATGACCGTTTTATGGTCATTATTCCAGCAAGGGATGGCCTCGACCCATTTGGAAACATAGTCAACGGCAAGCAAGATGTATGTGTTTCCAAAAGAAGATGGGAATGGACCCATGAAATCGATGCCCCAATAATCAAAGATTTCGATTATTAAGATGGGATTGAGTGGCATCATATTTCTACGGGAGATTCCTCCCAATTTCTGACAAGGTTCACATGTTTTGCAAAACTCATGTGTGTCTTTGAACATAGTGGGCTAATAAAACCCACATTGCAGAATTTTTGCTATGGTCTTTTTAACCGAGAAGTGGCCACCACATGCCTGAGAATGACAGAAGGAGATGATATTTTGTTGTTCATCATCTGGGACACATCTCCTTATGATTTGATCGGGACAATACTTGAATAAGTATGGGTCATCCCATAGCAATTTTCGCACCTCAGTGAAGAATTTATCCTTATCTTACTTTTTTCCAATGTGTAGGAATTGTACCTGTAGCAAGATAGTTAGCAATGTCCGCATACCATGGCAATTGGGAAACAACAAAAAGTTGTTCATCAGGGAACATGTCATTGATTGCGGTCATTTCAGGGGAATCAGTGAGGACAAGTCGAGAGAGATGGTCAACTACGACATTTTCTACTCCTTTCTTATCACGTATTTCTATGTCAAATTCCTGGAGTAGAAGGATCCATCTTAACAACCGTGGTTTAGCATCCTTCTTGGAGAGAAGGTACTTAAGCGCGGCATGGTCAGTGAATATGATGATCTTGGATCCAATCAAGTAGGACCTAAACTTGTCCAAGGCAAAAACTACGGCTAAAAGTTCTTTTTCAGTAGTAGTGTAGTTTGCTTGGGCTGAGTTTAGAGTTCTACTAGCATAGTAGATGACACATGGCTTTTTCTCTTTTCTTTGGCCTAGCACGGCCCCAATAGCATAGTCACTAGCATTGCACATAATTTCAAAAGGAAGGCTCCAATCAGGTGGTTGCATTATGGGAGCACATGTCAACATACCTTTAAGGGTGGTAAAGGCCTTTTGACATTCTTCATTCCACTCGAATGAATTTTCCTTTTGAAGTAGGTTACATAAAGGACGAGAGAGTGAACTGAAGTCCTTTATGAACCTTCTGTAAAATCTTGCGTGTCCCAAAAAGGACATTACATCTCGTATGCTCTTGGGTGGTGGAAGGTTAGAGATAAGATCAATTTTTGCTTTGTCCACCTCGATTCCATTTTGTGAAACGATGTGACCATGTACAATTCCCTTTTTAACCATGAAGTGACACTTCTCCCAATTCAGCACAAGGTTCTTCTCTTCACATCTTTTTAGCACAGATTTCAAGTGCTCAAGGCACTCATCAAAGCTACAACCAAATACGAAAAAATCATCCATGAAGACTTTGAGAATTGTCCCCACCATGTCAGAAAAGATACTCATCATACAACGCTGAAAGGTGGCAGGGGCATTACATAGTGAAAACGGCATCCGTCGATAGGCGAAAGTGCCGAATGGACATGTGAATGTAGTCTTTTCTTGGTCTTCATGGGCAATCTCTATTTGGTTGTACCCTGAATAGCCATCAACGAAGCAAAAGTGGGAATGACCCGCCAACCGTTCTAAAATTTGATCAACAAACGGTAGGGGGAAGTGGTCTTTCCTCGTGATAGTGTTTAGCTTCCTGTAGTCAATGCACATTCTCCAACCGGTAGTGACTTTAGTTGGCACGAGTTCATTATTGACATTGGCTACGATGGTTATTCCGGATTTCTTAGGCACCACTTGAGTTGGGCTCACCCATTGACTATCGGATATTGGGTAAACAATACCCACATCCAATAGTTTCACCACTTCGGCCTTAACCACATCCTTCATGTTTGGATTTAGTCGTAATTGTGGTTGCCTAGATGTCCTCGCATTCTCCTCAAGGTGTATGCGATGAGTACAAATCAGTGGGTCTATGCCTTTGAGATCCGCAATTGACCATCCAATGTCACTCTTGAGAGTGGCCATTAGCCTACTCTCTTGTTCCTCATCCAAGTTGGAAGAAATCACCACCGGATATGTCTCATCTTGACCTAAATAGACATATTTTAGCTCATTTGGTAATGGTTTTAGGTCGAGTGTTGGCGCCTTGATATTGGATAGGAGGGCCTTGTTCTCATTTACAGGCAAAGGCTCAAATAGGGCCCTCCATCGTTTATTATCAAGCACCGGCATCGCATCTAGAATGGCATCCATCTCTTGTATTGTGTCATCATTTATCTCATGAGAATGGGCCACACATGCCTCCAAAGGGTCAGAAGATAATGACAAGGGGAATGTATCTTCCACGAATGATTCAATCATGTTTAGTTCGTGGATATCATCATCAACCTCCCGTGATTGTTTGCATAAATCAAATATGTTAAGCTCAAGGGTCATATTTCTAAAGGACATTTGTACAAGTCCGTTTCTACAATTGATAATTGCATTTGAAGTAGCTAGAAACGGTCGGCCAAGTATGACAGGAATTTGAGCACCAGTGCTTATCACGGGATGTGTATCCAAGACAATAAAGTCTACTGGGTAGTAGAATTTATCAACTTGGACTAGAACATCCTCAATCATTCCTCTCGGTATACGAATGGATCTATCAGCAAGTTGGAGTGTGGTTTTGGTGGGTTTCAATTCACCTAACCCAAGTTGCTCGTAGACCGAGTATGGAATGAGATTCACACTTGCCCCCAAATCGAGTAAGGCTTGTTTAATCCGGTAGTCTCTTATGATGCATGAGATGGTTGGACTACCCGGATCCTTGTATTTTTGGGGCACCTCTTGTTTGATGATAGCGCTCAAATTCTCAGTCAAAAGTACTTTGTTTTGAACATTGTGTTTTCTTTTGACCGTACACAATTCCTTTAGAAATTTGGCATAAGATGGTATTTGTTTTATGGCATCCAACAACGGGATGTTGATCTTCACCGGCTTGAAAACTTCTAAAATTTCCAGATTTTTATCTAAAGGCTTAGGTGAAATCAACCTTTGTGGAAACGGGGCAACCGGCTTGTATTGCCTTTCCGGTTCTTTCTCTTGTGGAGTGTTGTTTGAGCTATCATCCTCTTTGGAAATTTTCGGATCCTTAGGCTTTAGGGCCTTCACCGGATTAGATTTGTCAATTTCTTTCCCACTTCTCAAAGTGGTGATAGCTTGAATCTTGTATCTCAAATTGGGTTCTTGGGTTAGGAAGAGGTTAGGCAGGAAGTGTGCCCTTCTCTCTAACACTAAGATGAGATTCAACTCTAGCCATTGATGTTTTCAATTCATTGATGACTTGAGTTGAATTTTGATTGAATTTCAATTGCTCTTGCATGAACCCATCTATTTTTAGAGAATTTGTCTTGTTATACTCAGCTTGGACCGATACGAATGCACCCAACATCTCCTCTAGCGTCACTTTTGGAGTAATGACTAGAGATGGACCTAGTATAGGTTGAGCTTGAGGGATAGTGATTGTATTCATTGTGGGTCCATTCCTTCAACTGAAGTTGGGATGGTTTTTCCAACTAGCATTAAACGTGTTTGAGGTTAGAGCACCAAATTGCCGTTGATAACTGTTTATGGCATTTGATTGTTCTTGTAAGATGTCCTGAACTGCTGAAATTGTGGGATAATCTTGTGTTGCATGTTGATTTCCGGCACAAATTCCACAAACAGTTTCAACGTCATTGGAGTTAATCGTCTCTCCTTTCCTGAATTCCATGACTTCGACCTTTCTTGTGAGGCTAGCCACCCGGGCACTTATGCTATCCTCTTCCGATAAGACATACATTCCTCATCTTTCCTTTTATTG
Organism: Liriodendron chinense; assembly: GCA_003013855.2. Lineage (NCBI taxonomy): Eukaryota > Viridiplantae > Streptophyta > Magnoliopsida > Magnoliales > Magnoliaceae > Liriodendron > Liriodendron chinense. The sequence continues at coordinate 4,890,069 of ML058508.1, read as the reverse complement.
GCCAGTCTTGGAATTTATTAGTTTCGATGTATCCTAAGACTGTGCATTCTCAGCCAATTCTTCCAAATAATCCCATGCTTCATCAACCTCCTTATTCATGAACTCCCCATTACACATCATCTCTACAAATTGGCACATGGGTGAAGTCAGTCCTTCATAGAAAAAGCTTATAACCCGCCAAATTTCATAGCCATGATGTGGGCATGCGTTTAATAAGTCTTTAAACCTCTCCCAACATTGGAAGAAGGTTTCATCTTCCTTTAGGGTAAAGTTCATGATAAGGCGCTTCAACAAGTTTGTTTTGTGAGTAGGGAATAATTTTTTTATGAATTCCCTATGCATATCAGTTCATGCACCAATTGATCTTGGCCTTAATGCATGAAGCCAACCTTTAGCTTTATCATTAAGAGTAAAAGGGAAGAATTTAAGTCTCACCACATCATCAGTCACATTATCAAAGTGCATGGTGGTTATTACCTCATCAAACTCCTTAAGGTGTTGATAGGCACTTTCACTGTCTAATCCATGGAATTTAGGGAGAAGTTGGATCACTCCAGGTTTTAAATCCACATTCCCTGCATTTTGTGGAAAAATTATGCATGAGGGAGTGCTCGCTTTTGCTGGTTGGAAGAAATCACGTAAAGTTCTTTGTCGGGGAACATTTTCAACCACATTCTCCCCTGTTTCAGTTTGGTTTTGGCCCAGATTGGCCATCGGATTAGGTTGATTTGCAGCCATGTTTTCAGACAAATTGGAGAGTTTAGATGTCTCCTAGCACGTGGCTCTCTGTCAATTCCTTCTACTATCCCCCCTTCACTTATGAGTCGGTTATTGGACTCCCGAGCCCAATGTGGCATGCAAAACAAAAAATATGAAACAAAGAGAAAGAAGAATTCTTCCTCCCTTTCTTTGCTCTTCTCTAAGACCGAAGCACAAGGTGTCTTGCAATGGCTAAGCCAGAAGCAAGGATAGAGACTGATTTCTCTTGGTCAATAGGGGTTCAGAGAACTCCCCACCCACTCTTTAAATCTTTTGAGAAAAAGTGTAGAAAAAGGAGAAAGAGGAGTAGAGGTGAGAAAAGAAATCTCCGAGCACAAGGTGATCCAAGACGGCAGAGCCGACCAATAGGAATCCAGGTGGCACAAAGCCTACCTTTCATAGATCCAAAAGGAGTCTCCACCCACTCTACAAGAGATGAATATGATAGGAATGAATAGGAGAAGGAGAAGAGTAAGGTTTAGAAAGATAGAACCTGATTCGGCACTTGAAATCCTTATATCTTCTTCAGCTTCCTAGAAATCCCTAAAAAAGAAAAATCAAATAAAATAAACTAAGTTAGTCCTAAAATTCTAAAAATCCTAAATAGATACTAATTTCAGAAATTTGTGAAAACCGTCAAAGTCCCCGGCAACGGCGCCAAAAACTTGTTCGCTTCCCCAAGTGTAGGGTTGCGATGTAGTAATAAACTCGGTAAGACCAAGGTCAATCCATAGGGACTTGTGTAGGAATTCACAAACACATTCAATAGTGTCTATTGAGAGCTAACAACCAGATTTTGTATGAAATTGATGTAAGTAACAACTTTGAATTAAATTGAAGGTAAACAATTATAAAAAGGCATTAGGGGTTCAAGGATCCACTTGTAGCAATCCTTGATGTTCAATCCGCTGTGGTTTCTCATTCTCTCAACTAGAATCGATATTAAGATCTATATAGCCAAATGATAGAGCTGTTAAACCAACAATTTGTCATATGTATGAGCCCTTTGTATGATTCACTCAATACAAGCTAGGCTGAGCATGCTTCAATTACATAGGTCAGTCCCAATTCCAATAAACTAAGTTCATAATCATGATCATCATTAAGTCCTGTCATCAGACAAAGTTAGATCATGGTTTGAACTTGAATCAAATCATATGCACAGTCCCATACATAATTCAAAAAACTAGAAAAGTAGAACTTTGGTAGGAAGTCCCTACATGAAGATCATAGCACTAGAGCGTACTCCAATTCCTCGGATCATACAGGTCTAGACTAATACAAAGCAATTAAGAACTTAAGTAATTCTCCCAAACATCCATGAATCATCATAAGACTAAGAAAAACTACTTAGAACTTGTATAAACTTCAAACCATTGTTCATAAACATTAAAACCAATCTTAAAACCATCTTAGCACGAATTGAAACATCTTAGATTCACTACAAGCTTCACCTCTTAGCCCTACCTAAGAGGTTTAGCCGTTCATGATCCAAGGAAACATGAAACAACTAAGAAAAACATAAAAACAGCAAAACAAACTAGAAGGAGTTGTGGAACTCCGAAATCTACTTCCGCCGCCTCCAACCTTGCTTAAACTCTTCTCAGATACCCTAGGAACGATCCCTAGGTGTCCTTTTATAGTGGGGAGGCTCCGCAACTTCAGAAGATTCGGGAATTTACATAAAACTTACGCACTACGCAGAGAAAATCAGCGCCAGAAATAGAAGGTTCAAATCTTGCGCAGGCGATCGGTCGCACGACCGGTCGTAGTGGTTGGACGACCGGTCGTGGATGCTGGACGACCGGTCTCAAAATGGCCAAAAAGAGTCCAGTGAGTTTCGGCCTGGAAAAATAATTTAAGGACCGGTCGCAGAAGTGGACGACCGGTCGCACGACTGTTGAACCTCCAATTTATACATTGCATTGCCCATTACATGACATGGTTTGCATGATTTTCATGATTTAAAAGCCCATCTAACACATGTTTTGTGATTATAGGAATGAGAGCGGACTTCACTCAATTAGAGACCAAAAAGGGGCCATTTGGAGCCTTTGATGAAGGCCCAAGGTGGACCAAAGAAAGAAGGAAGCAAAGAAAGAAGAAAATAGAAGAAAGAAAGGAAGAAAACAAGAAGAAAAAGAGACCGACCGGTCTTGACCGGTCGGCCAAGGAAGCCCGACCGGTCTTGACCGGTCGGCCATGCTTGCTGGAGTAATGCCAAAGAGGGCCTGACCGGTCGTGACCGGTCGGCCAGCCCTGTCCGACCGGTCGTGACCGGTCGGCCATGTAAGTTTCAGATTCCAGATTCTAAAACAGCAATGTATTCCCGCACCTGGTTTTTTGGACCAGTTTTTTGAAGCCATCTTGATGACATTTCGAAATCCAACACATCCACATCGAAGAGGAGCTCGACGCCGAACTAACCCAAGTGGTTTCGTGTCGATCGGAGCTACGGATTGACCGTGGTGGCCAAAACAATACGAACTGTCCAGAAAGTTCCAGATTTCGCTGTTCAACTCTGGGCCGGTCCAGAGGACTCATCATTGATGATATGAAGAATCTACTTTGACCATATTTTAGAACACATCCATATATGAATAACCACAAAAGTTTCAGATCAAAAGGATGTGTGGTTTGATCGTACCGGTTGAAGAAAGATGGACCATCCAGAAAGATCCAACTGCGCAGAGTTTATAAAAGTCCTAAGTGTTCTAATTTTCGGACCAGATTTTGGGATTGTTTTGGACAATCTAATCCATCTATCATGTAGAGGATGAAGTTTTCTACCAATGTTTAAAATTTGAGATCAATCCAACCTCTGTACACTCCAGGGCGTTGAAAGCAAGATGACTGGTTCTGAAGGTACCCAAAGTGCGCGATTTTGAGAGGCGGTCGGTGATGTGATTGGTGGGCCCATTCAGAGGATAATCTTGGAAATCTAAATCATCTATGAGGAAGATCACATTACAAGGAAGCTACAAACCAAATTTGAAGGCAATCCGACCATTGGTTAAGCCGTACCAGGCGAAACAAATTCTGCTATGTTGCTGTACTATTGCTGCACTATAAAAGGAGGTGCTCTCTTCTATTCCAAATCAACCAAGGACGTGGGAAGCAAGGAGTTCAAGTCCTAGGAGGCTACCTAGCCTCCTCCAGCTAGTTTTTCTTCCTTTTCTTAGTTCTAGTTCTAGTTTTAATATGCTTTTCCTTAGCTAACCTCTTAGCTAGAGCTAGAGGTGGAATTTGTAGTTGGTTTCAATGCTTTAATTCTTTTATTTCAAGTACCCTTTTCTTAATTTTGGATTTTGAATTTCTAGTTTGAATAAAGTTTGGTTTTTTAAAAGTTTTGTGAGAGTTTGTGTGCTCAGGACATGAGTTCCTTGCAATTCTCTAAGATTACCACGATTGGGTTGTTTGAATTCGAATTGTAGTAACCCTTGAGCATGCCATAGTCCATAGGCGTGGCTGTTACTCCGAAGGCTACAAGTTCAAGTTCTATGTGCTTCATTAGAACTAGAAATCTGATTTCCAGATTTAAGTGGGATTGTTGTGCTTAACTGTTATATCTTCCAATTAGATGAGAGATAGGACTTTGATTCTAATTGTGTTGTACTTGGATGAATGGATTGGCATTAGACCACTACAAGTGGATCCTTGATGCTCTAGTTCTTCTTATTTTCAGATTTTCCTATTTCATGTGAAAAACTACTCTCTTAAACTTCTTAGATTCTAGTTATTGGAGTACTTGGAATTGTTTACTTCTTTCCCTGTGGATCGACCTCGGTCTTACCGAGATTTATTACTACATCGCAGCCTTACACTTGAGGCGAGCGAACAACGACCGGTCGTGAAAAGTCCAGAGAGTTATGGCCTCTGGGTCTCCTCTGTGCATGTGCGGACCGGTCGGACGACCGGTCCTTGGCTTTAGACGACTGGTCGTGGGCACCTTCTTCTGCATTCTTTCTTCTTTTCTCTGACTTCTTTCTTTCATTCTTTGACGCTTAGCTCATTTGATCTTCTTTGCTTCTAACTAGCATCTTTAAGTCTTTAATTGATGCTTCCTCTCTCTCATCCCTACAACCACAAATATATGCATTAGATTGGTCTTTAAATCATGGAACCATGCATAATGAGTGATGAATTGGGGTTAGAATATGCACAATTAAGAGCTCAACAACCACTGTTCAAGGTGGTGATAGCTTGAACATGCTCCATATGTTGGGAGGAAGAGGTTGGGTCTTGTATCTCAAATTGCGTTCTTGGGTTCGGGAGAGGTTGGGTAGGAAGTGTGCCTTTCTCCCTAACACAAAGATGAGATTTAACTCTAGCCATTGAGGTTTTCAAATCACTAATGGCTTGAGATAAATTTTGATTGAATTTTAGTTGCTCTTGCATGAACCCATCAATTTTCAGAGAATTAGTCTTATTGTATTCAGCTTGAACCGACAGAAATGCACCAAACATCTCCTCTAGCGTAGCTTTTGGCGTAATTACTAGGGATGGACCTAGTAAAGGTTGAGCTTGAGGGGTGTTATTTACATTCACAGTTGGTCCATTCCTCCAACTGAAGTTGGGATGGTTCTTCCAACTAGAGTTATACGTGTTTGAGTTTGGAGCACTAAATGGTCGTTGATAATTGTTTATAGCATTCGATTGTTCTTTAAGATTTCTTGGAATGCAGGAATTGTGGGACAATCTTGTGTTGCATGTTGATTTTCAGTACAAATTCAACAAACAATTTCAACGTCCTTTGGGTTAATCATCTCACCTTTCTTCAATTTCATGGCCTCGACTTTTCTTGTAAGGTTAGCCACACGTGAACTTATATTATCTTCTTCTGAGAGGACATAAATTCCTCCTTTTTCCTTTTGTTGGCTTGTCTTTGGATTTGTTGGTCTAGATGTATCCCAAGACTGTGCATTCTTAGCTAATTCATCATAATAATCCCATGCTTCCTCGGCTTCCTTATTCATGAATTCTCCATTATACATCATCTCTACGAATTGACGCATGGGTGAAGTCAGTCCTTCATAGAAAAAGCATATTACCCACCAAATTTCGTAACCATTATGTGGGCATGCATTTAACAAATCCTTGAACCTCTCCCAACATTGGAAGAAGGTCTCATCCTCTTTTTGAGCGAAATTCATGATAAGGTGCCTTAACATGATCGTTTTGTGAGTAGGGAAGTGTTAGTACACCTTTCTGTTGTCAATTGACGTGTTGGTTGGTCGCGTCATGTCATGTGAGCCCCAGTCGAAGAATTGAAGATCAAGACTTGAAGATTACGCTTCATCCATTGCTCAAGCTCATGTTGCAACAAGATCTCAGGTAAGTTGCATATAGATCGACCATAGGAAACCCAAAACATCAAAAGAATGGCGTAAAAACTCACATATCCTATCCCCATTCCTCTCGACCCTTGCACAAGTTGATCAGGCTTGTGAACCATGGCTGGTGCGAAGCATATTGAAGATATGTCCACACATTGGACCCTATGCACCTCGTCGCTTGAAGAAGATCCGTTGCTGTGTTGAGAATCTTGGTCCTGCAAGCTCGCTATGAAAAATCCATCTAGTCAGAGGCCAGGCTTCTCAAACACTTCATCAACCTTGCTGTAAAGTGGACGAATGGACAGCCGACCGGTCGTGACTGGTCGGCCAGCTATGTACAAACTCTCCAACAGCTCTGCTGAAGAATTCATATAGGCAGCCGACCGGTCATGACCGGTCGGCCTTCACAAGAGGTGATTGTCCAGCAACTATCGCCGACCGGTCATGACCGGTCGGCCCTCACAAATAGTTGTAGTCCAGCAAGGGGGTCCGACCGGTCATGACCGGTCGGCCTGCATTTTGGAGTTCATCCAACAAAGGGGTCCGACCAGTCAAGACCGGTCGGCCTCCATAATTCATGTAGCTCCAGCAAGGGGGTCCGACCGGTCATGACCGGTCGGCCCATGTTATGTAGCCTCTCCAGCAAGGGAGTCCGACCGGTCATGACCGGTCGGCCAGTCCCATATGTAGCCTTTGTTTTTGAATGCTGACCGGTCCGTCCGGCCGGTCGAGTCCGTGCTCTGACAGGCCGGACGTGACCGTTTTAGATCCGTTGGGGCTATCATTTGGGGCTCTATAAAGCCAGGTCTTGAGGTCTTTCTTGGCAGGCATTCAACACCCATTCAAAGCTGAGAGAAAGAGCATTTACTTCCATCCTTCCTCCCTCTTAACTCCCTTGAATTCATCATTCAAACTTGGCCATTAATGGCTTGTCATTGAGTATTCTAAGCTCGGTTTGAAGTATGAACTCAAGACTTTCATTCATGGCTGACCTACCTTCCGAATATCTTTATTAGGTCACCAAAAGCCATTGAATGCTTGAAGATTGGTAGTTCCCTCATTACCATTGCATTGAATAGGCAAGAGGAACTAGACCAACTCTCTCCCAACTACCCGGCATCGACATACCCTCATCATTTGCATCGGTAGCTGATCTTGGGAGCTCAAAAGAGGAGCTGAAGCACGTGGAGCTGAAGCTACTCATCAAAGGCATCGAATCGGGGCTCAAACGTCTAGGTATGTCTAGTATTTGAGAGTCCATCTTTTAAATCTCTATTCCCTGGATTGGGAAACTCCGGCGGGAGGGTACGTGACCATCCTTGGATTAGGATTGGTGAGAGTTTGAGATCCAAACTCATCAAGTCTCTGGATTGGGCCATCGGCGGATGGTATACGTGGTCCTAGATCAAAGGATGTCAAGGTTGATGGTTAACCTGATTTAAAACCAGGACTATAGTGAAATCCGGTGGTCTCATAGGTTGAGATTGTGAACCGGGAGTGGAGTAGGGAAACCGAACCACTATAAATCGCCTTGCATCTTGAGATTGAATGATTGCTATGTGTTGAATGGTTTAGTCAATCATGAATGCTAACTGTTTGATGAAATGTCTATGATAGTCCTTGCTTACAAACTGCTCATATAAATGTCTTGAATGCTATTGTCTTAGTTGATAAGATTGTCTTGATTAGTTTTTAATTGTAATTGGTTTTAAAAAGTCCTATTCACCCCCCCTCTAGGACATTAGGCATATCTCCAAGTATCTCTATTGGCGGTAAAACCACAATTTCAATTGGTATCAGAGCGGGTTCCTCCGTTCAGGTTTAAAAACCCGGAGTGAGATCCTAAGAGAGCTTGAAAATATGTCTAGAGAGGACTCTTCATCCGTTACTAAACCTCCTTTCTTTGATGGGTCTAACTATCCCTATTGGAAAGCCCGAATGCGCATCTTTTTGGAATCTATTGATTCGGACGTTAGGGATATGATTGATATTGGATATAAACCCCCAATGGTCACTATATGTAAGGAAGGCGAACCAGATGTCCTCAAGCCAAAAGAAAAGGCAATGTGGACCGATTATGATAAAGCTCAACGGGTCTGTAATGCCAAAGGGCTGAATGCCATCTTTTGTTCAGTATCTAAAGATGAATTTGGCCGGATTCAAAATTGTACAACCAGTAAGCAGGCATGGGACATCCTTGAGGTTACTCATGAAGGAACAAGCATTGTTAAAAACTCAAAACTTCAGCGCCTCTCCACACAATTTGAAAATATTACTATGGAGGAGCATGAAACATTTACTGACTTCTATACCAAGCTGAACAAGATTACGAATGAAATGTGGGGCTTGGGGGATCCCGTTCCGGAGCATAGACTATGTAGGAAAATTCTGAGATCCCTACCGGACCGGTTCTCTTCCAAAGTCACTACCATCGAAGAATGTAGGGACCTAAATACCATGAAAGTTGAAGAATTACTTGGGTCCCTTCAAACCTATGAGCTAGGTTTCAAAACTCTCTCAAAATCCAAAAGTACTGCCCTGAAATCTTCTCACAAGAAGCAAGAGTCTAAATATGGAAGTGAGGAAGATCCTGATTTAGAAGAAATGGCACTTATGGCCAAGAAATTTCAAAAATTCTTCAAAACTAAGGGAAATACTTCTAGAAGGAAAACCTACCAGAAGGGTAAACCTTTTGATTCTAAGAACAACAAAGGAAAATTTGTTAAGACAAAAGAGCCTCAATGCTACAAGTGTAGAGGATTTGGTCACATTGCATCCGAGTGCACCAATAACAAAGCCAAGAAAAAAGCAATGGCGGCTACATGGGATGAGACTGAAGAATCTGAATCAGAATCAGTCCTATATCAAAGTGAGGAGGAGCAAGGTTCAATCAGAATTTTAATGGCCTCCATTACTGATATTGTACCTCAAATTGAGCCCATTGCAAAGATCACCGGAGACATTGATGATCATGAATCCTCCAACACAGAAAATGATTCCTTGAGTGATGATGAAAATGAGGAGGAAGGCCTTCAGGAGGTTTACAACCAACTATACATTGAAAATATAAATACCATCAACAAGTTGGGCCAAATGAAGGCTGAAAATGACAAACTGATGAAAAATCTTGACGGATTGAAAGTAGAGAATCAAAAGTTGAGTCAAGATTTAGAAGAGCTGAAAAAGAAGAATGATGAGCTTGAACAAGAAAAGAAAAAGTTCATAAGTGGTGAATCTCTTGACAAGCATGCTAGACTTGAGAGAGAACTTAAAGAGGCGAACAATGAAATCAATCGTCTTAAGTGTCAAGTCGTTGACTCTAGAAGACGGTTCGCTCAAGGAGAAGAAAACCTGGAAAAACTCCTCGGTGTTGCAAGATCACCAATGGACAAAAGAGGTTTGGGCTATGATAGTCACACTTCAAAAACCACCTCAGTCCATCCAATTGTAAGAAATGGTCATGGTGCATCCGGAAGTAAAACTAGAGCCTCTCCTATCTACCATGCTTGTAGAGACATTGGCCACTTAAAATTTGAGTGCTTGGTATTCAAAAATCCGGTCAGAAACTTGAAAGGTAAATTTGTACCGACCGGGAAAAATGTCCAAGCTAATTGGAATCCTCCCATGCATTCTTCACCTAAGAGGGGAAACATTCGAAAGAATTATCCTGCTTTTCCTAGGAAGGACAAGAGGATGGATGAACTATTGGAGCAAGTTAAAATGCTGAATTTGAAAACTGCTCTTCTTTTGAGTGAAAAAGAAAAATCTGATTCTCCCAAGAAAACTAGAGAATCTCACCATAAGAACACCCCTTATAAAAAGACAACAACTAAATGGGTTGTTAAGAACAAGTGCTTAGTCATTCATACTGCCTTAAAAGCTGGGAATACTCCTAGATGGTACTTGGATAGTGGCTGTTCTAGACACATGACAGGTGATAGATCTCAATTTTGTGCATATGACGAATTCGATGGTGGGTCTGTCACATTTGGTGATGGGAGCATAGCTAAGATCATTGGTAAAGGAACCATCACAGGGCCAGGTTTGCCTGAAATTGAAAATGTATTGTATGTTGATGGCCTTAAACACAACCTACTGAGTATCTCACAGATTTGTGATGAAGAGCACTCAGTAAGCTTCTCCAAAGATATGTGCAAGATCATGAACTCCACAGGAAAATTAGTCATGAAAGGTCTACGCACAGGAGACAATTGCTATGTCATTGAAAATCACAATAATTCAAGCTCCTCCACCATGTGTCACGTGGCCGTTCAGGATGAAACGGAATTATGGCACCATCGACTCGGTCATGTACATTATAGAAATCTGTTCAAACTAAGTCAGAAAAATTTGGTGAGAGGTCTACCCAAGATGGGTAAAAGACCAAATACTGTGTGCGCCGCATGCCAAAAAGGTAAACAAATCAAGGTTGCACATAAGAGAACCTCTATCCTGGTAACATCAAAACCATTTGAAATGCTACACATGGACCTAGTCGGTCCTACCAGAGTACTTAGCCAAGGTGGAAAACGATACTTCTTTGTAGTCGTTGATGATTACTCCAGATTCACATGGGTCGCCTTCCTAAGAGAAAAATCTGACACTTTTGAGGAATTCAAAAAACTAGTGAAGCGACTTCAAAATGAGAAAGGATACATGGTAGCAAAAATTAGGAGTGATCACGGCGGTGAATTTGAAGATCATCGCTTCAAGGCATTATGCGATGAATTGGGCATTCGTCATGAGTTCTCAGCTCCCAAAACACCTCAACAAAATGGGGTTGCTGAAAGGAAAAACAGAGTGTTGTTGGATATGGCCACAGCTATGCTTAATAATAAGAAACTTGCTCAAAATCTGTGGGCCGAAGCTGTTAACACTGCCTGCTATATTGTTAATCGAGTTTATTTAAGGGCAAGGCTAAACAAAACAGCTTATGAACTGTGGTGTGGAAAAACACCGAATATTAAATACTTTAAGGTCTTTGGTAGTACATGCTATATTCTGAGAGACCGAGAAAATTTGGAAAAATTTGAATCCAAAAGTGATGAGGGTATCTTCTTGGGATACTCATTGAATAGTAGAGCTTTTCGTGTTTACAATCTTCGAACCTCATCTGTCCAAGAGTCAATCAATGTGACTGTGGACGATAGCTTGGATAAACCTGTGTCTCCAGGTGATGAAGAAGAAGATGAGGGCATATGCGAGATTGGTAAATCTGATAAACCACCCTCATCTCCAAATGCCCCCACTGCTCCTGGTGATGTACAAATTGTCAAGGATCACCCCCTCAATCAAATCATTGGGGATCCTAGCATTGGTGTCAAAACCAGGAGGCAATTGGAGGTAGTCAACAGTCACCTGTGTTTCACATCAAAAATTGAACCAAAAAATGTTGATGAAGCTCTAAATGATGAATTCTGGATCCTTGCAATGCAGGAAGAGCTTCAACAATTCATTAGAAATGATGTATGGTATCTGGTCGACAGGCCGGAAAGGAAAAATGTGATTGGAACCAAATGGATTTTCAAAAACAAATCCGATGAATTTGGGAATGTAATACGAAATAAGGCTCGGTTAGTGGCTCAGGGATATTCACAAATAGAAGGCATTGATTTTGATGAAACGTTTGCCCCTGTAGCCAGACTTGAGTCTATTAGAATTCTTATGGCTGTTGCTTGTGCTTTAAAGTTCAAACTATTTCAAATGGATGTAAAGAGCGCCTTCTTGAATGGTATTCTTGATGAGGAAGTGTATGTTGAACAACCAAAAGGATTCATTGATCCTAAGTATCCTCATAAGGTTTACCGGTTGAAAAAGGCGCTTTACGGACTCAAGCAAGCACCCCGTGCATGGTATGAATGCTTAACTCAGTTTCTTATAGACCATGATTTTGCTAGGGGGAGCGTAGACAAAACTCTATTTATTAGAGAAGCCAAGAATTCTGTATTGATTGCCCAGATTTATGTGGATGACATTGTGTTTGGATCCACATGTGAGAAAATGTCCATCTCCTTTGCTGAATTAATGACATCTGAATTTGAGATGAGTATGGTAGGAGAACTCAACATGTTTCTAGGGCTTCAAGTAAAACAACTTGCATCAGGAATATTCATTACTCAAGCCAAGTATGCTAAAGACCTTGTTAAGAGATTTGGCTTAGACTCTGGTCGTTCCTACACTACACCTATGAGCACCACTGTTAAATTATCAAAAGACCTTGCAGGGAAAAGTGTAGATCAACATCTTTATAGAAGCATGATTGGTAGTCTCCTTTACCTCACTGCCAGTAGACCAGATATTGCTTTTAGTGTTGGTGCGTGTGCTCGATTTCAGGCTGATCCCAAAGAATCTCATCTTACCGCTGTTAAGCGGATCATTCGGTTTGTTGGAAGCACCACCGAATACGGTCTTTGGTACCCCTTTGATTCCTCTACAGATATTGCAGGATACTCAGATGCCGACTGGGCTGGTAACATGGATGATTGTAAATCTACCAGCGGTGGTTGTTTTTATGTTGGAAACTGCCTTGTGGCATGGCACAGTAAGAAGCAAAACTCTATCTCTTTATCCATAGCCGAAGCAGAATACATTGCTGCTGGTAGTTGTTGTGCCCAGCTATTATGGATGAAACAAACCCTAACCGATTTTGGGATCAAACAAGGCATAATGATGTTATTTTGCGACAATACGAGTGCCATAAATATATCGAAAAATCCTGTTCAGCACTCTCGCACTAAACACATAGATATTAGGCACCATTTTATTCGAGAATTGGTTGAAGATCAAATCATATCTCTCGAACATGTGCCTACAGAGAATCAGCTAGCTGACATTCTAACAAAACCTTTGGACTCGGTTCGATTTTCGAACCTCCAGAAGTCCATTGGTGTTGGATGTATCTAGTTTAGCTAACAAGTGTCTGTTTTGCAGGAAAAATCAGAGGATTTAGCCTCTCTTTCTATTTGTTATAGGTATATCTGAGGATCATGGCCTCTTTTCATTGCTGTTCACGTATATCCGGGATCATAGTCCCATTTTCTAGCCATTTATTGTCATATCTGGACCTCAGGGGTTCCTCATCTTGAGATTGGTGTACCTTGGTACACCATGACCATTGATGATGCACCCTAGCTAAGGGTACTTGATTTCAAAGGCCTGTCCAAAGGACAGACTCTATCCAGCTGTTCCAATACAGGATCCCTGTCAAAAGAGGGAAAAATTGCTGCTGACCGGCCAGCCGACCGATTAAGACCGGTCGGGCGTCTCCCAAATTCCTCTGGACTCATCCAGTTAAGCCTGCCGACCGGTCATGACCGGTCGGGCTTTGAAGAAAATCCTGCTGGTGGCCCTGTTTGCGTCCCACGACCGGTCATGACCGGTCGTGCGTCCCAGTGCAGCCCAGTCCACGCGTGTGCCGACCGGGTAGGGGGGTATTTAAACCTGTTTTGAGCCCATTTTAGGTCAGTTCTTCTCATTTCCTCACCTCCACCTGATGTTCCAGCTTCCCCTCTAGCTCTCCAAGGTGTTTTTGAGCTGATTCATTGATAGATTTGAGGTTCTAACCTCCTCAACTTCACTTCTCTTGGTTGGTAAGAGATTCCTTCTCTTCACTCTCTATCTTCTTTTGTTCATCTCTTTCCTTCATCTCTTGAAGTGTTCTAGAGATCCTCTTGCCCCTTCCATGTCATCCCAAGAAAGCGAAGATGAGTTCCCTTTGGGGAGGAGTGATCGTTCCAAGGCTAAACCTAAGCCTCCTCCTCGCCCTTTAAAGTCCAAAGGGAAAGGGGCTGCCTCCTCTTCGGTTCCCCCTGCTAAATCTAAATCTATGGGGACAAAAGTCTCATCCCATTCCACCCATTGGGATGATTTCAAAGATAAGGAGGTCGTCTGTGAGAAATCTGTCAATTTGGGTGACTTGTCTGACTTCGACGTGCGTTCCATGTTGGATGCAATCAATTGGGGCCCCGTACTTCACATGGGGGGCCTGGTCCAATTTGATATTGTCAGGAAATTCTATGCATCCTGTGTTCATGTCACGTCTTCTCCCCCCTCCTTTAAAGTCGAGGTTGGTGACCGGATTTGCCCGTTTACTTTGAAGTCCATATCAGATTTTGTTGGCATTCCACTTGTTGAGGAGCCTTCCTTTGATTTTTCATCCTTGGGTCCCAAACCCAACCTAGTTATCGCTAAATTTTTGTGTGGTGAGGGGACACCCCAATGGGTGGGTGGTGCACTTCGAGCATCCTCAATGTCGTGGGACTTCCGCCTTTTGCATAATCTCTTTTTCCGAAATGTCTATCCGCGGATGAGCAACAAAGCGGATGTCTCCGAAACTATGTTTCGGTTGCTGTATCGGGTTGGTAAAGGTCATTCACTCTGTCTTCCCACTCGTATCATGAATACCATCCAACAAGTCATCCTGCGCGACGACGGGAACTCCACTAGTCTGCCATTTGGGCATCTCATATGCAAAATGGCTGAGCGTATTGGCATTGTTGGTACCGATAAATTTCACAAACCGGTCATCATCAACCGTACCATCATCGCTAGGATGGAACTTACCAGAGAAGCTATCCAGCGTCGTCTGCAGGAGCAGCAGCAGGAGCAGGCAGAGCCATCCCAGCTTGAGGCACCTCCTATCTCTACTGGCCCTTCACATTCTTCAGCTCCGTCATCAGATCCATCCCCTGATCCTCGCGACGCTCCAGGACGATTCAGCACGCCGCCTCAAGCTTTTTCTCGTCGGCACTCTCCTTCCGTGGATCCCTCTACCTACATTGCAGAGCTTCACCAGCTTCGAGCGGATATATTTCAGCGACTTGATAGGCTTAAAGGCCAGATCCTGCAGGGTCAGGCCACCATACTGGTGCAGCAGGAGGCTCTCGTCACTCGTCAGGCGCAGATAGAGAGTCGGATAGAGCGATGGGAGCGTGCGGCTCATGGGGACATTCCTCCCCCTGATCTGGGGGATGGCACGGATTATTAGGCTTATGTCTTGGTCATAGTTACTTTTTGAATGACCAAGGACATTGTTTGTACTTCATGATCTATCTTTTTATGGGATTGTCTGTACTTTTTGTGCGTTATGATACATCTTTACATTGGGCTGCTTGCCCATTTTGGTATATATGTGGATGATATAGGTATATTTTTTTTCTTTGTTCTTATATTGAATATCTATCTTTTCATATGAGCTCTCTGTTCCTTTATTGAATATCCTTGGGAGGTTGGATGGTTTGGGCGTATTTGCCCATATTAACTCATGCATTGTGTTTTCTTTTCAGTCTAGATATACATCTGGAGGGGTGGTTGGTTGATTGGGCTATATGCCCTCTGTGCTTTCATGTTTACTTGTATATCTGGCATGTGTTGTTCTTTACATCTCCTCAGGACTTATATTTCCATATCTCTTTCCTGTGAAATGTGATTGACATATTTTCGGCGCTAGCCTTGCAGCTTTCATAGGCATATCTTATTGCTGGCTAACCCTTGTCAATTACTAACAAAAAGGGGGAGAATCATCCCACCTAGAAGGTCCGATTATATCTTTTTGCAGGACTTTGTAGGTGCAAGCATTGAGGGGGAGATTTTGAAGAAAATCGAGTCTGTACATGTCCTTTTGTAAAGATTATGTTGTATATTTGTATAGACATGTATATGGGTGTATTTTGCTTTCTGTTTAAGGGTCTATCATGATAAGGAGTCATGATTTGTCTAGGTTAGATGTTTTGTCACGCAATTGACAAAGGGGGAGATTCTTAGTACACCTTTCTATTGTCAATTGACATGTTGGTTGGTCGCGTCATGTCATGTGAGCCCCGGTCGAAGAATTGAAGATCAAGACTTAAAGATTACGCTTCATCCATTGCTCAAGCTCATGCTGCAACAAGATCTCAGGTAAGTTGCATATAGATCGACCATAGGAAACCCAAAACATCAAAAGAATGGCGTAAAAACTCACATATCCTATCCCCATTCCTCTCGACCCTTGCACAAGTTGATCAGGCTTGTGAACCATGGCTGGTGCGAAGCATATTGAAGATATGTCCACACATTGGACCCTATGCACCTCGTCGCTTGAAGAAGATTCGTTGCTGTGTTGAGAATCTTGGTCCTGCAAGCTCGCTACGAAAAATCCATCTAGTCAGAGGCCAGGCTTCTCAAACACTTCATCAACCTTGCTGTAAAGTGGACGAATGGACAGCCAACCGCTCGTGACCGGTCGGCCAGCTATGTACAAACTCTCCAACAGCTCTGCTGAAGAATTCATATAGGCAGCCGACCGGTCATGACCGGTCGGCCTTCACAAGAGGTGATTGTCCAGCAACTATCGCCGACCGGTCATGACCGGTCGGCCCTCACAAATAGTTGTAGTCCAGCAAGGGGGTCCGACCGGTCATGACCGGTCGGCCTACATTTTGGAGTTCATCCAGCAAAGGGGTCCGACCGGTCAAGACCGGTCGGCCTCCATAATTCATGTAGCTCCAGCAAGGGGGTCCGACCGGTCATGACCGGTCGGCCCATGTTATGTAGCCTCTCCAGCAAGGGAGTCTGACCGGTCATGACCGGTCGGCCAGTCCCATATGTAGCCTTTGTTTTTGAATGCTGACCGGTCCGTCCGGCCGGCCGGTCGAGTCCGTGCTCTGACAAGTCGGACGTGACCGTTTTAGATCCGTTGGGGCTATCATTTGGGGCTCTATAAAGCCAGGTCTTGAGGTCTTTCTTGGCAGGCATTCAACACCCATTCAGAGCTGAGAGAGAGAGCATTTACTTCCATCCTTCCTCCCTCTTAACTCCCTTGAGTTCATCATTCAAACTTGGCCATTAATGGCTTGTCATTGAGTATTCTAAGCTCGGTTTGAAGTATGAACTCAAGAATTTCATTCATGGCTGACCTACCTTCCGAATATCTTTATTAGGTCACCAAAAGCCATTGAATGCTTGAAGATTGGTAGTTCCCTCATTACCATTGCATTGAATAGGCAAGAGGAACTAGACCAACTCTCTCCCAACTACCCGGCATCGACATACCCTCATCATTTGCATCGGTAGCTGATCTTGGGAGCTCAAAAGAGGAGCTGAAGCACGTGGAGCTGAAGCTACTCATCAAAGGCATCGAATCGGGGATCAAACGTCTAGGTATGTCTAGTATTTGAGAGTCCATCTTTTAAATCTCTATTCCCTGGATTGGGAAACTCCGGCGGGAGGGTACGTGACCATCCTTGGATTAGGATTGGTGAGAGTTTGAGATCCAAACTCGTCAAGTCCCTGGATTGGGCCATCGGCGGATGGTATACGTGGTCCTAGATCAAAGGATGTCAAGGTTGATGGTTAACCTGATTTAAAACCAAGACTATAGTGAAATCCGGTGGTCTCATAGGTTGAGATCGTGAACCGGGAGTGGAGTAGGGAAACCGAACCACTATAAATTAATCGCCTTGCATCTTGAGATTGAGTGATTGCTATGTGTTGAATGGTTTAGTCAATCATGAATGCTAACTGTTTGATGAAATGTCTATGATAGTCCTTGCTTACAAACTGCTCATATAAATGTCTTGAATGCTATTGTCTTAGTTGATAAGATTGTCTTGATTAGTTTTTAATTGTAATTGGCTTTAAAAAGTCCTATTCACCCCCCCTTTAGGACGTTAGGCATATCTCCAAGTATCTCTATTGGCGGTAAAACCGCAATTTCAGGAAGAACTTTTTAATGAACTCCCTTGTCATCTCAGTCCATGTGCCAATTGATCTTGGCCTTGATGCATGAAGCCAAGCCTTAACTTTCTCTTTAAGGGAAAAAGGAAATAGTTTAAGTCTCACTACATCATCGGTTACATTTGCAAAGTGCATCGTGGCTATCACCTCATCAAATTCCTTAAAATGTTGATAGGCACTTTCACTATCTAGTCCATGGAATTTGGGAAGGAGTTGGATTACTCCCAGTTTAAGATCTATGTTCCCTGCATTATGTGGAAAAATTATGCATGAGGGAGTGCTCGCTCTTGCAGGTTGTAAGTAATCATGTAGAGTTTTAGGTCGGGGAACATTCTCAACCTCTTTCTCTCCTGTTTCGGTTTAGTTTTGGCCCAGATCTTGATTAGCCATAGGGTTGGGTTGATTTCCTGCCTACTTTCGGACAAAATTGGATAATTTAAACATTTCTTAACACGTGGCTCCCTATTAATCCCTTTAACAATTCCCCCTTCACTAATGAGTCAGTTATTAAAATCCCGAACCCAATGTGGCATGCAAACCTCAGAGAAATAAAAGAAAAAGGGTTAGAAAAAAACCTGATTTGAAGTGACTACTTCGACTCCTAGAATTCCTGTAAAAATAAAAAAGCAAACAAACTAAGTTAGTAAAGGACTCCTAAAAATCTCAAATAGAAACTATTTTTAGAAATTTTGTGAAAAATCGTCAAAAATCCCGACAACAGCGCCAAAAACTTGTTCGCCTCCCCAAGTGTAAGGTTGCAATGTAGTATTAATCTCGGTAAGACCGACATCGATCCACAAGGACTTACGTAGGACTTCACAAAACACTTCCAATGGTCTCTAATTGAGAGCTAACTGAACTGAATTTTAAAGTTGAATGTAGATAGAATTCTTAAACCAAAGGTAAATGTAATTAATATAAAAGAAGCACTAAGGGTTCAAAGATCCACTTGTAGCAATCCTTGATGCATAATTCGCTGTGGTTTCCCAATTACACAACTAGAATCAAAATCAAATCCTATCTAGTCAGATGATAGAGCGGTTATAACAAATAATCTGTCATATGTATGATTCGTATACATGATTCCCTCAATTCAAGTTAGGACTTGAGCACACTCAATTGCATAGGTCAATCCTAGTTCCAATAAATTAAGATCACAATCATAATCATCATTAAACTCTATCACAAAGCATAACTAGATCATGATTTAAACTTCATTCAAATCTTATACATAACCACACATAAACAGAAATTCCAGAAAAGTAGAACTCTTAGCATGAAGTTCCCACATGAGAATCCAAGTCTAGAGCGTCTTGAATCCGATTCCTCGGAGTGACAGGTCTAGACTCATTCAAAACAATTAAGAACTTAAGCAACTCTTCCAAACATCCATGAGCCATCATAAGATTAAGAAAAGTACTTAGAAATTTTATTCAAACTTCAAACCATTGTTCTTAAATGAAAATTCCAACTTGAAACCAAAATAAACAAATTAATACATCTTATATTCGCTACAAGCTTCACCTCTTAGCCCTAGCTAAGAGGTTTAGCCGATTATGATCCAAGGAAACATGAAATCGACTAAGAAAAACATAAAAACTAGAAGAACAAACTAGGAGTTGTAGAACACCGGTTCTGACTTCCACCGCCTTGTTCGCTTCCCCAAGTGTAGGGTTGCGATGTAGTAATAATCTCGATAAGACCGAGGTCGATCCTCAGGGACTTATGTAGGATTTCTCAAACTCATCCACAAGTGTCTATTGAAATCTACTAATCAGATTTTTGTATGAAATTGATATGAGTAACAGAAGTTGAATTAAATCGAAAGTAACTAATTATAAGAAGGCACTAGGGGTTCAAGGATCCAATTGTAGCAATCCTTGATGTTCAATCCGCTGTGGTTTCTTATTCTCTCAACTAGAATCGACATTCAAGTCTATCTAGTCGGATGATAGAGCTGTTAAACCAAACAGTCTGTAATATGTAAGTTCTATGCATAAGATTCACTCAATGTAGGCTGATCTGAGCATGCTCAATTGCATAGGTCATTCCCCTTTCCAAAAGGTCTAGTTCACAATCATAACCATCCTCAAGTCCTGTCACAAGACAAGGCTAGATCAGGATTTGAACTGGATTCAAATCACATACACAGTCCATACACATTACAGAAAAATCAGAAAAGTAGAACTTTGGTAGGAAGTTCCTTTATTGAAGAACATAGTACTAGAGCGCACTCCGATTCCTCGGATTATACAGGTCTAGACCGTCACAAACCAATTAAGCAATTAAGTAATTCTTCCAAACATCCATGAGTCATCATAAGATAAGAAAAACTACTCAAAAACTTGTATAAACTTCAAACCTTAGTTCATAATCATGAATTCCACACTTAAAACCTCTTAACTACGAATTAAAACATCTTGGATCCACTACAAGCTTCACCTCTTAGCCCTAGCTAAGAGGTTTAGCTGCTCATGATCCAAGGAAACATGAAACAATTACAAAAAGCATGAAAACAGCAAAGTAAACCAAAAGGAGTTTTGAAACTCCAATCTCCACTTCTACAGCCTCCAACCTCGCTTGAACCCTTCTAGGATACCCTAGGAACGATCCCTAGGTGTCCTTTCATAGTCAGGAGGCTCCACAACTTTGGAAGAATCGAGAAATTGCGTAAGATTTACGCAGCGCAGGGAAAATCGGGCTAAAATTGGAAGTTCCTAACTGCTTACGCACGGCCGACCGGTCATGACCGGTCGGCCTCAATAGATGGTCATTCCAGCAACCATGGCCGACCGGTCATGACCGGTCGGCCTTATACATCATTGGTCTAGCAATCATGTCCGACCGGTCGTGACCGGTTGGACGTCTTCCTCCCTGTTCCAGCATATATGGCTGACCGGTCTAGACCGGTCAGGCTTCCTTGGCCGACCGGTCACAACCGGTCAGCCTCTTTTCTTCTTGTTTTCTTTCTTTCTTTCTTCTGCTTTTTTCCTTCTTTACTTCCTTCATTGCTTCGGCCCTCCTTTGAGTCTTCATCCAAGGTCCTAAACATGCTCTTTTCATCTTCAAATGGGTGGAGTTCACTCTCAATCCTGTAGTCACAAAACATGCATTAGATTCATCTATAAACCATGCAAACCTCGCACAATGAGTGATGAATTGGGGTTAGAATATGCACAATTAGGAGCTCAACACACCCCCCAACCAGCATTTTGCTAGTCCCGAGCAAAACATGTGTGAAGCTAATCCCATTCTTCGAAACTCAACTCTCTTTCAGAAATCATCTTTCTATACATTCCAAGGTACATAAGTGTAAGATTCAGAAAGATTAGGCATCAAAGGTTGAAACCGTAAATCCTCAAAATATAATAAGCATTCATATGAGATTCCCGCTGATTGGTTGATAGATAGAAGGACTTGAACAAATTCAAACTAGTGTGGGTGGTGAAAATTCATCCCACGAGTTTCTAAGATTACCTTCTTCATAGATCAACTAGACTATAGAACTCAAGGTACATAGAGCCACATCAAGCCAATGACAGGAATTTGCCTTACCGTCCTTCCGACGACTTTCATACTACGTCCCATTTCCGGCTTTGGTTACGGGTAGACCATCCCCCGGTTGGTAGTAGGTAGCCCTAATCGGAATTTTCCATCGTCTTTCCATCATTCCCAATTTCATCCTTCCTTTTTCTTTTAAATTAGATAGGATTTTTAAAAAATCCATATCTTTCATTATTTTCCCATAGACAAGGATGGACAAAGTACCCCGGCCTGATTTCTCAACACCTTAATTCAAAGTCTAGTTAATCCATAAATCACATAATCCCTTCAACTCATGAAAATCGTGTAATGTGAACTAGGTGTAAAAGTGTTCAGATTTTCTATCAATCACAAAAATAGGGGAGTTCACATATAAAACCATTATGCCATGAGAGATTCCAAACATCCAGCCTCATACACTTCATATCTCCTCCTCTTATGCTCATATCAACTTGAATGCATAGAACCGGTGTTTTCCAAAAGAGTTTCGAATTTTTGAAAAATCGAAAAAATTTCCACATAATTGCTCGAAATGTTGCAAAACGCTGGATTCATCCAAGTGATCCTACACCCCCCAACCAAATCTTGCATTATCCTCAATGTAAAAGATGTGCAATGAGCAAAACATATGAGCAATTTAAAAATAAAAGGGAGTGAGGAATGATAGTACCTGAGAGAGTGAAAAGTGGAAATCTTCCTCCTAATAAACCTATGAAAAAGAAAACAAAAGCAGCAAAATCCTAATCCTAACTACTCTATACCTCCATCAGACTAGGAGATCAATCATCCTGATGCACAGGATCATTCAGAGGTATGGACATACCTTCTGAAGGGAATTTCTCAAAGAACGGCTTTAATCGCTTCCCATTTGCTTTAAAAATGTTGCCATTCCTTGGATTCAACAGCTCGACAGTCTCATATGGATAGACAATTTGCACGATGTAGGGACCGGTCCATCGAGATCTCAATTTTTCTGAAAATAGATGTAAGCGAGAATTATACATGAGGACTTTTTGATTGATCGTGAATGTCTTGCGAAGAATATTCTTATCATGGAATATCTTCGTTTTGTCCTTGTAAATTCTCGCATTCTCATAAGCTTCATTCCGGATTTCTGCAAGTTCATTCAATTGTAGTTTGCGTAATGAGCTTGCCTTGTCAGAATTGAAATTCATCTTCTTAATAGCCCAATATGCCCTATGTTCCAACTCCACAGGCAAGTGACAAGCCTTCCCATAGACAAGTCTATAGGGAGACATTCCAATAGGGGTTTTAAAGGCAGTACGGTAAGCCCAAAGCGCATCGGTAAGCCGAAGTGACCAATCCTTGCGATCGGGATTCACCGTTTTCTCTAGAATGTGTTTAATCTCCCTATTGGATATCTCAGCTTGTCCACTAGTTTGTGGGTGATAGGGAGTGCTCACTTTGTGTGTTACGCCATATTTCTTCATTAAGGATTCAAAAGGGCGATTGCAAAAGTGAGACCCTCCATCACTTATGATGACTCGAGGCGTTCCAAACCGGGAAAGAATATTTTCTTTTAAAAATCGAATGACCGTTTTATGGTCATTATTCCGACAAGGGATGGCCTCGACCCATTTGGAAACATAGTCGACGGCAAGCAAGATGTAGAGGTTTCCAAAAGAAGATGGGAATGGGCCCATGAAATCGATGCCCCAACAATAAAAAATTTCGATTATTAAGATGGGATTGAGTGGCATCATATTTCTACGGGAGATTCCCCCTAATTTCTGACAAGGTTCACATGCTTTGCAAAACTCATGTGTGTCTTTGAACATAGTGGGCCAATAAAACCCACATTGTAGAATTTTCGCTGTGGTTTTTTTAGCCAAAAAGTGGCCACCACATGCTTGAGAATGACAGAAGGAGATGATACTTTGTTGCTCATCATCTGGGACATATCTCCTTATGATTTGATCAGGACAATACTTGAATAAGTATGGGTCGTCCCATAGGAATTTCCACACCTCCGAGAAGAATCTATCCTTATCTTGCTTTTTCCAATATGTAGGAATTGTACCTGTAGCAAGATAGTTAGCAATGTCCGCATACCATGGCAATTGGGAAACAACAAAAAGTTGTTCATCAGGGAACATGTCATTGATCGCAGTCGTTTCAGGGGAATCAGTGAGGACAAGTCGAGAGAGGTGGTCAGCTACTACATTCTCTACTCCTTTCTTATCACGTATTTCTATGTCGAATTCCTGAAGTAGAAGGATCCATTTTAATAACCGTGGTTTAGCATCCTTCTTAGAAAGAAGATATTTAAGCGCGGCGTGGTCTGTGAATATAATGATCTTGGATCCAATCAAGTAGGACCTAAACTTGTCCAAGGCAAAAACTACTGCTAAAAGTTCCTTTTCAGTAGTGGTGTAGTTTACTTGGGCTGAGTTTAGGGTTCTACTTGCATAGTAGATGACACATGGCTTTTTATCTTTTCTTTGGCCTAACACGGCCCCAATAGCATAGTCGCTAGCATCGCACATAATCTCAAAAGGAAGGCTCCAATCAGGTGGTTGCATTATTGGAGCGCATGTCAACATGCCTTTAAGGGTGGTAAAGGCCTTTTGACATTCTTCATTCCACTCGAATGAATTTTCCTTTTGAAGTAGGTTACATAAAGGGCGAGAGAGTGAACTGAAGTCCTTTATGAACCTTCTGTAAAATCCTGCGTGTCCTAAAAAGGACCGGATATCTCGTATGCCTTTGGGTGGTGGAAGGTTAGAGATAAGATCAATTTTTGCTTTGTCCACCTCAATTCCATTTTGTGAAACGATATGACCAAGTATAATTCCCTTTTGAACCATGAAGTGACACTTCTCCCAATTGAGCACAAGGTTCTTCTCTTCACATCTTTTCAGCACAGATTTCAAGTGCTCAAGGCACTCATCAAAGCTACAACCAAATACGGAAAAGTCATCCATGAAGACTTTGAGAATGGTCCCCACCATGTCAGAAAAGATGCTCATCATACAATGCTGAAAGGTGGCTGGGGCATTACATAGTCCAAACGGCATCCGTCGATAGGCGAAAGTGCCGAATGGACATGTGAATGTAGTCTTTTCTTGGTCTTCACGAGCAATTTCTATTTGGTTGTACCCTGAATAGCCATTAAGGAAGCAAAAGTGGGAATGACCCGGCAACCGTTCTAAAATCTGATCAACAAATGGTAGGGGGAAGTGGTCTTTCCTCGTGACAGTGTTTAGCTTCCTGTAGTCAATGCATATTCTCCAACCGGTAGTGACTCTAGTTGGCACGAGTTCGTTATTGGCATTAGCTACGATGGTTATTCTGGATTTCTTAGGCACCACTTGAGTTGGACTCACCCATTGGCTATCAGATATTGGGTAAATGATACCTACATCCAATAGTTTCACCACTTCGGCCTTAACCACATCCTTCATGTTTGGATTTAGTCGTCTTTGTGGTTGCCGGGATGTCTTTGCATTTTCCTCAAGGTGTATGCGGTGAGTACAAATCAGTGGGTCTATGCCTTTAAGATCCGCAATTGACCATCCAATGGCACTCTTGTGCTCTAATAGAGTGGCTATTAGCCTACTCTCTTGTTCCTCATCCAAGTGGGAAGAAATCACCACTGGATATGTTTCATCTTGACCTAAATAAACATATTTTAGCTCACTTGGCAATGGTTTTAAGTCGAGTGTTGGTGCCTTGATGTTGGATGGGAGGGCCTTGTTCTCATTTACAAGCAAAGGTTCAATTGGGGCCCTCCATCTTTTATTGTCAAGTACTGGCATCATCTCTAGCATGGCATCCATCTCTTGTATTGTATATTCATTTGTCTCATGAGAATGGGCCATACATGCCTCCAAAGGGTCGGGAATTAGTGACAAGGGGACTGTATCCTCCACGAATGATTCAATCATGTTTAACTCGTGGACATCATCATCAACCTCCCGTGGTTGTTTGCATAAATCAAATATGTTAAGCTCAAGGGTCATATTTCCAAAGGACATTTGTACAAGTCCGTTTCTACAATTGATAATGGCATTTGAGGTAGCTAGAAACGGTCGTCCAAGTATGACGGGGATTTGAGCACCGGTGCCTATCACGGGATGTGTGTCCAAGACAATAAAATCTACTGGGTAGTAGAATTTATCAACTTGGACTAGAACATCCTCTATCATTCCTCTCGGTATCCGGATGGATCTATCAGCAAGTTGGAGTGTGGTTTTGGTGGGTTTCAATTCACCTAACCCAAGTTGTTCGTAGACCGAATATGGAATGAGATTCACACTTGCCCCCAAGTCGAGTAGGGCTTGTTTGATCCGATAGTCTCCTATGATGCATGAGATGGTTGGACTACCCGGATCCTTGTATTTTTGGGGCACCTCTTGTTTGATGATGGCGCTCAAATTCTCAGTCAAAAGAACTTTGTTGTGAACGTTGTGTTTCCTTTTGACTGTACACAATTCCTTTAGAAATTTGGCATAAGATGGTATTTGTTTTATTGCATCCAACAGCGGGATGTTGATCTTCACCTGCTTGAATACTTCTAAAATCTCCAGATTTTTATCTAAAGGTTTAGGTGAAATCAACCTTTGTGGAAATGGGGCAACCGGCTTGTATTGTCTTTCCGGTTCTTTCTCTTGTGGAATATTGTTTGGGCTATCATCCTCTTTGGGAATTTCCGGATCCTTAGGCTTTGGGGCCTTCACCGGATTAGATTTGTCAATTTCTTTCCCACTTCTCAAAGTGGTGATAGCTTGGACATGTTCCGTATGGTGGGAGGATGAGCTTGCATCTTGTATCTCATACTTGGTCCTTGGGTTAGGGAGAGGTTGAGCAGGAAGTGTGCCCTTCTCTCTAACACTAAGGTGAGCTTCAACTCTAGCCAGAGATGTTTTCAATTCATTGATGGCTTGGTTTGAATTTTGATTGAATTTCAATTGCTCTTGCATGAACCCATCTATTTTTAGAGAATTTATCTTGTTATACTCATTCTGGACCGATACGAATGCACCCAACATCTCTTCTAGTGATACTTTTGGAGTGTTGTTTGCATTTACAGTGGGTCCAATCCTCCAACTGAAGTTGGGATGGTTCTTCCAATTAGGATTAAACGTGTTTGAGTTTGGAGCACCATATTGCTGTTGATAACTGTTTATGGCATTTGTTTGTTCTTGTAAGATGCCTTAGACTGCTGAAATTGTGGGACAATCTTGTGTAGTATGTTGAGTTCTAGCAGAAATTCCACAAACAGTTTCAACATCCGTGGAGTTGATTGTTTCTCCTTTCCTTAATTCCATGGCTTCGACCTTTCTTGTGAGGCTAGCCAACCGTGCACTTATGCTATCTTCTTCTGATAAGACATACATTCCTCCCTTTTCCTTTTGTTGGCTAGTCTTGGAATTTGTTGGTTTAGATGTGTCCCAAGACTGTGCACTCTCAGCCAGTTCTTCCAAATAATCCCATGCTTCATCAGCTTCCTTATTCATGAACTCCCCATTACACATCATCTCTACAAATTGGCGCATGGGTGAAGTCAGTCCTTCATAGAAAAAACTTATAACCCGCCAAATTTCATAGCCATGATGTGGGCATGCGTTTAATAGGTCTTTAAACCTCTCCCAACATTGGAAAAAGGTTTCATCTTCCTTTTGGGCAAAGTTCATGATAAGGCGCTTCAACATATTCGTTTTGTAAGTAGGGAAGAATTTCTTTATGAATTCTCTGTGCATATCAGTCCATGCACCAATTGATCTTGGCCTCAATACATAAAGCCAACCCTTAGCTTTATCTTTAAGAGTGAAAGGGAAGAACTTAAGTCTCACCACATCTTCCATTACGTTTGCAAAGTGCATGGTGGTGATTACCTCATCAAACTCTTTAAGGTGTTGATAAGCACTTTCACTATCCAATCCATGGAATTTAGGGAGAAGTTGAATCACTCCCGGTTTCAAATCTACGTTCCCTGCATTTGGTGGAAATACAATGCATGAGGGAGTGCTCGTTCTTGCAGGTTGCAAGAAATCACGTAAAGTCCTAGGTCGGGGAACATTCTCAACCACATTCTCCCCTGTTTCAGTTTGATTTTGGACTGGGTTAGGTTGATTTGCAGCCATATTTTTAGATAAAATTGGAGAGTCTAGATGTCTCCTGGCACGTGGCTCTCTATCAATTCCTTCTACTATCCCCCCTTCACTTATGAGTCGGTTATTGGAATCTCGAGCCCAATGTGTCATGCAAAACCAAAAATAAGAAACAGAAAGAAAGAAGAATTCTTCCTCCTTTTTCTTTACTCTTCTCTAAGACCGAAGCACAAGGTGTCTTGCAATGGCTAGGCCAGAAGCAAGGATAGAGACCGATTTCTCCTGGTCAATAGGGGTTCAGAGAACTCCCCACCCACTCTTTGAATCTTTTGAAAAAAAGTGCAGAAAAAGGAGAAAGAGGAGTAGAGATGAGAAAAGAAATCTCTGAGCACAAGGTGATCCAAGACGGCAGAGCCGACCAATAGGAATCCAGGTGGCAAAAAGGACGACCTTTTAGAGATCCAAAAGGAGTCTCCACCCACTCTACAAGAGATGAATATGATAGGAATAAATAGGAGAAGGAGAAGAGTAAGGTTTAGAAAGATAAAACCTGATTCGCACTTGAAATCCTTGTATCTTCTTAAGCTTCCTATAAATCCCTGAAAAGAAAAATCAAATAAACAAACTAAGTTAGTCCTAAAATCCAAAAAATTATAAATAGATACTAATTTCAGAAATTTGTGAAAACTGTCAAAAGTCCCCGGCAACGGCGCCAAAAACTTGTTCGCTACCCCAAGTGTAGGGTTGCGATGTAGTAATAATCTCGGTAAGACCGAGGTCGATCCTCAGGGACTTATGTAGGATTTCTCAAACTCATCCACAAGTGTCTATTGAAATCTACTAATCAGATTTTTGTATGAAATTAATATAAGTAACAGAAGTTGAATTAAATCGAAAGTAACTAATTATAAGAAGGCATTAGGGGTTCAAGGATCCAATTGTAGCAATCCTTGATGTTCAATCCGCTGTGGTTTCTTATTCTCTCAACTAGAATCGACATTTAAGTCTATCTAGTCGGATGATAGAGCTGTTAAACCAAACAGTCTGTAATATGTAAGTTCTATGCATAAGATTCACTCAATGCAGGCTGATCTGAGCATGCTCAATTACATAGGTCATTCCCCTTTCCAAAAGGTCTAGTTCACAATCATAACCATCCTCAAGTCCTGTCACAAGACAAGGCTAGATCAGGATTTGAACTGGATTCAAATCACATGCACAGTCCATACACATTACAGAAAAATCAGAAAAGTAGAACTTTGGTAGGAAGTTCCTTTATGAAGAACATAGTACTAGAGCGCACTCCGATTCCTCGGATCATACAGGTCTAGACCGTCACAAACCAACTAAGCAATTAAGTAATTCTCCCAAACATCCATGAGTCATCATAAGACTAAGAAAAACTACTCAAAAACTTGTATAAACTTCAAACCTTAGTTCATAATCATGAATTCCACACTTAAAACCACTTAACTACGAATTAAAACATCTTGGATCCACTACAAGCTTCACCTCTTAGCCCTAGCTAAGAGGTTTAGCTGCTCATGATCCAAGGAAACATGAAACAATTACAAAAAGCATGAAAACAGCAAAGTAAACCAAAAGGAGTTGTGAAACTCCAATCTCCACTTCTACAGCCTCCAACCTCGCTTGAACCCTTCTAGGATACCCTAGGAACGATCCCTAGGTGTCCTTTCATAGTCAGGAGGCTCCACAACTTCGGAAGAATCGAGAAATTGCGTAAGAGTTACGCAGCGCAGGGAAAATCGGGCTGAAATTGGAAGTTCCTAACTGCTTACGCACGGCCGACCGGTCATGACCGGTCGGCCTCAACAGATGGTCATTCCAGACCAGTCGGCCTCAACAGATGGTCATTCCAGCAACCATGGCCGACCGGTCATGACCGGTCAGCCTTATACATCATTGGTCCAGCAATCATGTCCGACCGGTCGTGACCGGTCGGACGTCTTCCTCCCTGTTCCAGCATATATGGCTGACCGGTCTAGACCGGTCAGGCTTCCTTGGCCGACCGGTCACGACCGGTCAGCCTCTTTTCTTCTTGTTTTCTTTCTTTCTTTCTTCTGCTTTCTTCCTTCTTTACTTCCTTCATTGCTTCGGCCCTCCTTTGAGTCTTCATCCAAGGTCCTAAACATGCTCTTATCATCTTCAAATGGGTGGAGTTCACTCTCAATCCTGTAGTCACAAAACATGCATTAGATTCATCTATAAACCATGCAAACCTCGCACAATGAGTGATGAATTGGGGTTAGAATATGCACAATTAGGAGCTCAACACGCCTCTCACCGTGGTAATTCTCTTCTAAGATACCTTAGGAATGAGTTAGAGGAGTCCTTTTATAGGTTTGGGGCCCTCGGTGCGAAGAAACTCTAAGAAAATTCTAAAAAAATGTGTTTTGCACAGAGAATTCGGAGCTTGTAAAAGAAGCTCTGTTACGCAGACGACTGGTCTGAGCTCATAGACGACCGGTCGTAAAAGGCCAAAAACAGTCCAGTGAGTTTTCAGAAAAATCCATCCTTGCTTTTAAATTAATCAACTGGTCTGACGACCGGTCTGAGTAGTGGACGACTGGTCGCACGACCGGTCGTGATTGGTCCAGCAAGGTTGGTAGCAGGGGTCTTCTTTTATTGAGTGTTCAGACCGGTCGGACGACCAGTCTTAAGTGCAAATTTTTGTACTTCTTTCTTCTCTCCTTCTCTTTCTCCGTTGCTTCTTTCTTCCACCCTTTAGCGCTTGGTCTTTTGATCATCAATGTGTACAGAGTGACCTTTTAAGCATTGAATTGGTGAAGTCCCCTTCTCTTTCTTACAATCACAAAACATGCATTAAAGTAGTCTTTAAACATGTGAATCATGCATAATTAGTGATGTAATGAGGTTAGAATATAATATTTTAGGGCTCAACAATAATGGCTCGAGCTTAAATGTTTGCCCACTCAAGACTGCGGAACGTCTGAGAATCAGTCCCTCATCGTTCTGACTCAGCATCATGTACGTCAGAGCATTCGACAACACCTGCCGATCAGTGGAAGGAGAAGTCGACATAGAGGTAAAGATAAGTCCAGAAGTCTCCACTATCACATTCGAAATCCTAGACATATCAGCCTCTTTCAACATGTTGCTCGGACGACCTTGGCTGTATAAGGTCGGGGCTGTACCATCAACTTTGCATCAACAGGTGAAGTAAACTGTAAGAATCAAGTGATCTCTGTCCACGCAGAGAAGGAGCTCATCATTCCTTCCAATGTTGTGGCCACTGAACCAGAATCCCTGTCATCGACATCCAATACTATGAAGAAGACATCCCGTTTCATAGTTTCGAGTTCGAGACTGTGAACGTTATCGCCAATCTAGAACCGATAAGGGTGGATTGTGTTTTCTCACCAGCAGAACGTCTGAGTCTCAAGTACCGCATGAAGAATCATTTCAAGTTCAGAAAGATGCCGCTGGTATATAATCAATGCAAATGGGGACTCGAATATAAGTTAGTCATCATGGACAAACGAAAAAAGAAGTTTCGGTGCTCACCCAACCAATTCATCAGGCCAGGAGAGCCTTACAAAGATCTAAGAAGAAATCTACTGACCGCACTACATAAAGGCCTCCCGATGAGCCTAGCTTGGGCCATGTGGCCTCCCATTCGATAGGACTAGATTCTCGAACCATCTAAGCCTCCAGAAGAAGAGGATGGAGACAAAGAAGAAGATCAAATACAACAACTTTAGGACCAGGATACTCTAGTACCTTCCCTCGCCGCATCACCACCAGTCAACCAGGGGCACAACCTGCCCACTTCAATTCCAGTAAACTAGGGGCACAACCTGGCCATTTCAATTCAGTCAACCAGGGGCACAACTTGCCCATCTCAGCATCAATCAACAAGGGGCAAAACTCAACCATCTCGGTGGAATTAACACCATCAGCCATCAGCCAGGGGCAGAAGTAGCCCATCCATTGGACCAAGAAAGGGAAATGGTCAGCCCTAGATTAGTCCGATGTCCAGATTCCAAGACTGTGTCTCGCCGTGGAACCAGTCGAACTGCAATGCGAGGTAAGTGATTTGGGAGAGACTGAGTATGACTTAGATCTCGAACCCAACCAACGAGAAATCATTATCACTGGGCCAGACTGTGATTCTCCGCCCAAATCATCAACCCCCACCTCTCCAGGGGAAGGAGCGTGGGGTCATGAATGGTCATCTATTCCCTTAATTTGAATCAGCCAGAGAGTTATCTGAGGGCTCTGGCTTAAAAAAAATGCAGGTTTAAGTAACGATTGGTACCTTGGGGTAGGATGGGATCAATCATAGTTTGCAATGCCCACTTGTTCAGGGTCCCTTGAAATTCAAAAATCCAAAAAAAAAAAAAAAAAAACTTTCAAAAGCCAAAAAAATCTAGCATTTCAATTCCAGAAAATTCTAAAAAACCAAAAAGCATTTCTTTTCCTGCATTCAATAATGTTCCAAGTTCGTTTAAAGAGTCACATGATTTTGAAGTTGAATCATATGATTTTAACATCGAATTAGACTTTGAGCTCATGGGTCTGGACGAAGCTCGGGATGGGGAAGATGATGACCCGGCTCCCAAACTATAGGATCTCCTAAAAAACTTCGAATCTAAAGCTAATGTTGTAGCCAATGATTTTGAAGTAGTAAATTTGGGGACACCAGAGATCCCTAGGGAACTACGCTTTGAAAAATCATTGCCACAAGAGATGAAGCAGAGAATGATAGAGTTCGTAGCTCTAAGACTGTCCAACTTTGCTTTCTCATATGAAGACATGCCAGGGCTCGATGAAGAGCTCATTGTACACCGTCTGCCAACAAAACCAAATATGAAACCAGTTAAGCGGAAACTGCGAAGAATGAAGCCAGAATGGGCACTAAAAGTTCGCGATAAAGTTATCAACCAGTACAACACAGGATTCTTAGTTGTCTCCAACTACCCTAAATGGCTCACCAACATCGTACCAGTAGCGAAGAAGGATGGCAAGGTTAGAATGTGCATCGACTTCTGAGATCTCAATAAGGCCAGTCCTAAAGATGATTTCCCTCTGCCGCATATCGACACTTTAGTCGACAACACAGTAGGTACAAGATCTTCTCATTCATGGACGGATTCTCAGGCTACAATCAGATCAAGATGGCCGTTGAAGATCGCGAGAAGACATCGTTTATCACTCCATGGAGAACCTTCTGTTACAGGATAATGTTGTTCGATTTGAAGAACATAGGAGCAACATATCAGCGAGCAATGACAGCATTATTCCACGATATGATGAACAAAGAGCTCGAAGTATATGTGGACGATATGATCGTCAAATCTCGTATGATTGAAGGACACTTTGAAGATCGGAAGAAGTTATTCAACAGGTTGGAAAAATACAAACTCCATCTCAACCCTCAGAAATGTGTCTTCGGTGCGACTGGAGGCAAGCTCCTTGGCTTTATGGTGAGCGAGGATGGCATTAGGGTTGACGAGACCAAAACCAAAGCAATCATCAAGATGCCCCCTCCCAGAACTGAGAAAGAAATCCGTGGTTTCCTCGGCAGAGTCCAATACATAGTCGCTTCATCGCGCAGCTCACACCTATCTGCGAGCCCATATTCATGCTCCTTTGGAAGAATGTACCAAAAGAATCAAATGACGATTGCCAAGTTGCCTTCTGTTCGCTCGCCTCAAGTGCAAGGCTGCAATGTAGTAATAAATCTCGGTAAGACTGAGGTCGATCCACAGGGAATTAGAAAACAACTTCTAAGCTATTCCAGCAACTAGGATTGCAATAATTAAGAGATTCAATTGAGAGAATGATGTTAAAATAGTAACTTAAGAAAAACAGTAATTAAAGGAACTAAGGCTTTCAAGGATCCAGTTGTAGCAATCCCATGTCAATCCAATCAATCCAAGCATAAGACACAACTAGATTTGAAGTTCTATCTCTCATCTAGTTGGAAGATAAAGCATTAAATACATTTAATCCCACTCAAACTTCCAAGTTTTAATCCCATTCAACCACATAGCATTCAAAATCATAGCCTTCGGAGTAACAGCCATGCCTATGGACTATGACATGCTTAAGGGTTATCATAATTCGAATCTAATCAAGCAAAACATGATAATCTCAGAGAATTGCAAGAAATCCATGTCCGAAGCACATGAACTCTCATAAAACTTCTAAAAATATCAACTTTATATGAACTAAAATATTCAAAATTCAAACTTAAAGTGAAAGTACTTGAATCAAACTGAATTAAACATGAAATTAGCTACAAGTTTCACCTCTCAGCCCTAACTGAGAGATTCTAGCCTAGCATTGTCATACTACAACTAGAACTCAAAGAAAAACTAAAAACCATAAAAACTCGGAGTTGGGAGGTTTACAAATGCTCCACGACGGCTTCCTTCCTCTCCCACAAAGTTCCTCAGCTTCTCTGATACCCTAGGAAGAGACCCTAGGTGTCCTTTTATAGTGGGTAAGCTCTACCACCTCAGAAACATCCAGAAGTGCATAGCCTTACGCAATTGCGCAGAAAATCTCCGAACTTGAAATAGAAACCATTGTTTACGCATGGCCGACCAGTCGTGATCGGTCAGACTGGGCTGGTTGACCGGTCCTAGTCGGTCGAATCTATCTGTTAGGAGTTCAGGGGGTACACAGAGGTGGCCGACCCGTTGGCCGACCGATCTTGACTGGTCGAACCAGGCTGGTCCTTTGTCCAGCGAGTTTCAGAGAGGGACAGCAGGGTGGCTGACCGGTCAGGACCAGTCGTGGCTCCCTTGGCCGACCAGCAGAACCTCTATTCTCTTCTTTTTCTTCTTCTCTCTTTCTTATTTTTTCTCCCTCTTTCTTCTTCCTTCTTTGGTCCACCTTGGGCCTTCATTCAAGGGCTCCTAAGTACACTCCTTTTGGTCACCAATTGGGCAAAGTCGCTCTCATTCCTACAATTACAAAACATGCATTAGATGGGCCTTTTAAACATGCAAACCGTGCATATTATGTGATGTAATGGGTTAAATCATGTATAAATTGGAGGCTCAACACACCCCCCAACCAGCTTTTTGCTAGTCCCGAGCAAAACATGCGTGAAACAAGTTAAACCTCCAAAAACCAACTTTCCTTTAGAACTATGTTTCTATCCATTCCAAGACATACAAGTGTAAAATTCAGAAAAAATTAGGTGATAGAAGTTGAAACCTGAAACTCTCAAAACATAATAACTGTCCATATGAAATTCCCGCTGATTGATTGATAAATAGAAGAACACGAACAAATTCAACCTAGTGTGCATAGTGAAAGTTCATCTCATGAGTTTCTGGGATTATCTTCTTCATAGATCAACTAAACTATGTATCTCAAGGTGCACATAGCAACAACAAGCCTATGACAGGAATTTGCCTTACCGTCATTCCGACGGCTTTCACACTATGTCCCATTTCCAGCTTTGGTTATGGGTAGACCATCCCCTTGTTGGTAATAGGTAGCCCTTTTCGAAATTTTCCACCATTTTCTCCATCATTGCCATATTTTCATCCTTCCTTTTCCTTTTTCTTTTACATTAGATAGGATTTTTATAAATCCATATCTTTCGTTATTTTCTCATGGACAAGGATGGACAAAGTACCCCAGCTTGGTTCCTCAACACCTCAAATCTAAGTCAAGCCAATGTACAAATCACATAATCCTTTCAAACCATAAAAATCGTGTAATGTGAACTAGGTGTAAAAGTGTTCAAACTTTCTATCATTCACATAAATAGGGGAATTCACATATAAAACCATTATATTAAGAGAAGTTCAAGACTTGCAACATCACTCACTTCGTATCTCCTTTTCTTATACTCGTATCATCTCGAATGCATAAAAATAAAGTTTTCCAAAAGAGTTTTGAATTTTTAGAAAAAATTGAAAAAATTCGCACATATGATGCTCGAAATGTTGCAAACTGCTAGATGAGGAATCTCATCTCACCTCCCAACCAAATCTTGCATTGTCCTCAATGTAAAAAGATATGCAATGAGCATGAACATGAGAGCAATGGTAAAATACAAGAGGGTGAGAACAATAGTACCTGAGAGAATCGATCAGGGAAGTCTGCAACTCCAATAACTAAATCTACTAAAGTAGTAGAACTAAAACAGAAAAGCAAACAAAACCTACTCTACCTAACCCGTCCCTATAAAAAGAGGATCTCCATCTGACTAGGAGATTGATTATCATTAGAACATCCATAAGGACAAAGTTGAGCAAGATCATCAAGTGGTGTAATAGATTTTTCAGTAGAATATCCACCATCCTGCTTTGGAAAGTACATTGGTGACATTAATCATTCTAACCCATTGAAAATTCTGCTAAAAGGTTTCAGCAGGTTCCTCAATAAAATTGTCACATGTACTAGGAAAGGAGAATTGCATTGGTTGGAAATTATTGAAGATGGATCTCCTTTCCTTCCTTTCTGGGCAAAAATCATTCAAGTACGGGTCATCTCAGAAGTTATGTTCTTTGGTTTGAGCAACCCAAAGAGATGTGGAGATTTATATTTCTTCTTCACAAGTAGATATGATCTCCACAAAATTAGATTTCACCGGTGCTTCCACAATTGATTTTTCAGTTTGGCGTTCTGTAGAAGGAAGCTTTTTAGGCACCTGAGGGGTCTCCTTCAAGGCATGCACTATGTCCTTAATCATGGGATCATACCAATCTTCAAAATACTCTAAATACTCCTCTAGAGTGTAGGAGACCTCATCGGAGGAAGTTTTCAGATTTAGACCCTTTTCGTCTTCCTCCTTCTCAGACTTTTGTGTAGGTTGAAGTGGGTCCTCAACCTCTACACTTTCAGAAATTGGCCTCTCTGTAGGCAAGTCAAGCACCAATTCCTCCAATTCTTACATAACAAATTTATGTAAATCAAAATTTGATGACTTGTCAAGTAAATTTTCAGAAATTGACACTTCCAAGATCTCATTAATAATATAGTTGAATTCATCCTTGGAGTGTGTCAAACATGCCCCCAAGCCTCCAGGTAGATCATGTTGGAAAAACTCCCCATCTTCCATAGATTCTATCATGTTTACTTCATGGGGCCCATCATTGTCATCCCAATCCTCAAAAGGATCGAAGCTAACAACATCTAGAGGGTCAAAATTTTGATTTAGAGCGAACTCCTATTCCACGATTGATTCAATCATATCAACCTCATGGACATCATCATCATCCCTATGCCTTTTGCCCAAATGGAACACATTAACCTCCAACGTCATGTTTTCAAAGGACAATTGCATTACTCCATTCCAGGAATTTATAATTGTGTTAGATGTAGCAAGGAACGGGCAGCCTAAAATCACCAGTATTTGAGTGCTAGCATCTATAACCGGTTGTGTGTCCAAGATGATAAAATCCACCAGGTAGTAGAATTTGTCAAATTGAACTAGAACATCCTCAAGTATCCCTCTCGGTACACGGATGGATCTGTCAGCGAGTTGCAACGTGGTTTTGGTGGGTTTTAATTCACAAAGACCCAATTGCTCATATACTGAGTACGGGATCAAGTTTACGCTTGCCCCCAAGTCTAGCAATGCACGCTCAATCCGGTAGTCTCCAATGATACATGAGATTGTGGGACTACCGGGATCTTTGAATTTTAGGGGGGTCTTTTAAGTGAGAATGGCACTCACTTATTCATTTAAGAAGGCCTTTTGCTGCACATTATATTTGCGTTTAGTTGTGCATAGGTCCTTTAGAAACTTGGAATAAGAGGGGATTTGTTTGATGGCATCAAGCAATGGAATGTTGATCTTGACTTGTCTGAAAATTTCTAAAATGTCATGAGAGTTTGGGAGAGATTTTGGAGCAACCAATCTCGAAGGGAATGGTGCTACAGGCTTGTAAACGCGTTCCGTTTCTTTTGGGGCTAAGTTAGATCTATCCTCATCCTCAAATTTTACCGGATCATTAGGCTTGTCGGCCTTCACCGGAATAGATTTGTCAATTTTCTTACCACTTCTAAGAGTGGTGACAGATTTACTTGCTCCATACGTTAATTGGAGAGATTAGGGATGCTTACTTCATGTGCTTGTTTTGGATTAGGCTGAGGTTGGGCCAGAAAGTTCCCTTCCCTAGCATTCAAGCGTCCCTTAATCTCATTAACTAAGACTTTAAGATCTTGGAACATTTGCTAATTTGATTGATTGATTTGTGTTTGTCCTTGCATAAACGCCTTTAAAGTATCCTCCATTGAGAATTGAGGTGGGGCCATATTTTGCATGGGTGGCCCTCTTTGAGAGTTGATAGGATTGCCCGTGGGAGCATTCTTCCAACTGAAATTTGGGTGGTTCTTCCAAGTAGAGTTGTACGTGTTACCCACCGGTCCATTAAAAGGCCGTTGATATCCATATGTGGCATTTGCATGATCTTGTAACACCTCTTAAAACACAGGAATTGTAGGGCAATCTTGTGTAGCGTGTATATTAGTGAAATAAATCCCACACGTGTTCTCAATAGCTTCATTGGACTTTGAAACTCCACTCTTACTAAGTTCCATGGCCTCGATCTTCCTTGTGAGGCTAGCTAGCCTTGCATTCACATCATCTTCCTCCTTAAGAATATAAATCCCTTTTTTCTCTTTTTCTTGAGGAGGCTTGGGGTTATTAGATTTGTCTGAGGTATCCCATGATTGGGCATTCTCGGCCAACATATCCAAATAACTCCAAGCTTCATCTGGATTTTTGCTTATAAACTCGCCGTTGCACATCATCTCTACAAATTGGCACATATTGGAACTTAATCCATCATTGAAGAAGTTTATGATTCGCCAACTTTCGTAGCCGTGATGTGGGCAAGCAAGTAGGAGGTCCTTAAACCTTTCCCAACATTGTAAGAATGATTCACTCTCTTTAGCCAAAAAATTCATTATGGCTCTTCAAAGAGTACTTGTTTTATGAGCCGGGAAGAACTTTTTCAAGAATTCTCGGGTCATCTCGTTCCATGACCCTATCGAGTGTGGTCTAAGAGAGTGAAGCCAAGTCTTGGCTCTTTCTTTCAATGAGAAGGAAAAAAGTTTAAGTTTAATCGCATCTACGGAAACATTAGTGTATTGCAAGGTAGCTATCACTTCTTCAAACTCCTTTAAGTGCAGGTATGGGCTCTCTGAGTCTAGCCCATGGAACATTGGTTTGGGTTGAATTACTCCCAGGTTTTATATCAATGTTTTCCCTGGTTGGTGGTAAGACCACGCACGAGGGTGTAGTTGCATGGGCGGGTTGCAGATAATCCCGTAAAGATCTCATTGGTGGAATATCGTGTACCTCATTCTCTCCTACTCCCTCTTGATTTGCGTTTGTAGTTGGGGGGGGGGGGGGGGGGGGGGGAGGATTCCCTAATGGAATTTGATCCGTACTTCCCAAGTTTTCACGATGTTCAACAGATTTTCGGATTCGTCTATGAACGGAGAGTGGTCCAACTAAACCACCTTCGGATTGGAGACGATTATTGTGGTCACGTTCCCAACAGGACATAAACGACACAATCCAAAAATCTAAACTAATTCCAAGTCCTAAAATCTGAAATTAATAAAAAATCTAAAAATTGAAAATCTACAAAAAGCACTAAGTTAGAAGGATGTTACCCAATTCGCTTGAACTAGAGGAGAAGTCCTACAAAGCAAAATAATTTGTTAGTCCTAGGAAGTCAAAAAAACCTATCTACTTCTACTTCTACAGTTACTAAAACAATCTAAAACAGTTATCTAAATTCCCCGGCAACGGCGCCAAAAACTTGCTCGCTTGCCTCAAGTGCAATGCTGCGATGTAGTAATAAATCTCGGTAAGACCGGGGTCGATTGTTCGCTCACCTCAAGTGTAAGGCTGCGATGTAGTAATAAATCTCGGTAAGACCGAGGTCGATCCACAGGGAAAGAGGTAAACAATTCCAAGTACTCGAATAACTAGAATCTAAGAAGTTTAAGAAAGTAGTTTTTCACATGAAATAGGAAAATCTGAGAATAAGAAGAACTAGAGCATCAAGGATCCACTTGTAGTCGTCCAATGCCAATTCATTCATCCAAGCACAACATAATTAGAATCAAAGTCCTATCTCTCATCTAATTGGAGAATATAACATTCAAGCACAAACAGTCCCACTTCAATCTGGAAATCAGATTTCTAGTTATAATTAAGCACATAGAACTTGAACTTGTAGCCTTCGGAGTAACATCCATGCCTATGGACTATGGCATGCTCAAGGGTTACTACAATTTGAATTCAAACAACCCAATCATGGTAATCTCAGAGAATTGCAAGGAACTCATGTCCGGAGTACACAAACTCTCACAAAATTTCTAAAAACCCAAAATTTATTCAACTAGAACTTGAAAATCCAAAATCAAAGTAAAGGGTACTTGAAGAAACGAATTAAAGCATTGAAACAAACTACAAACTTCACCTCTTAGCTCTAGCTAAGAGGTTAACTAGAAGAAAACATTAAAAACTAGAAACTAGAACTAAAAGAAGAAGAAACTAGTTGTAGGAGGCTAGGAAGCCTCCTAGGTCTTGATCTCTTTGCTCCCCACGTTGCTAGATGCCCTAGGAATGAGGTGGAGGTCTCCTTTTATAGCTTTCATACCCCACAAACGAAGAATCTTCGAGAATTTGCGTAGAATTTACGCACTGCGCAGAAAAAATCGGAGCTAGACTTGGAAATTTCTAAACTGGGCGCATTGTCGATTGATCGCTCAGACCGGGCGATCAATCGCTAGCTCAAATAACTGTAAAAACTGCCTTTTTTGGATATGGCGATTAATCGGCTGGCTGAGAGATCAATCGGTCACTTTTGGCGATCAATCGATCAGTGTCCAGCGATCAATCAGAGGGTGCAAAAAGTGTCCAAAGAGTTTTCTCCAAATTTCATAAAAATCTGCATTCTGGCAATTGATCTATGGGATGGGCGATCAATCGCTCAGGTTGGGCGATCAATCGTAATTCTTACTTCTCTCCAGCAACAATTCTGTCAAATTTCTGCTGTGAGCGATCAATCGCTCAAGTCTGTCGATCAATCGCTCAGGCTGAGCGATCAATCGACGGATCAATCTCTTGATCAATCTTCAGAAACTGCAACTTTCTGCATTTTACTTTTATGGCCCTGCAGCTCTGCACTTTGGTTTTTCTGGCCTGCCAGGTCTTTTAACATGATTTCTTCTGTATTTTTCTTTATCTTTCAACTCCATCTTCCATAACTTCTTTCTTTCATTCTTGGGCTTTCTTCCTTTGATCCTCAAGGTGTCCAAAGTGACTCTTTTAACCATGAATTGGTGAAGTTTCCCTCTCATTCCTACAATCACAAAAATATGTATTAGATGGGTCTTTTAAACATGAAAACCATACATCTAATATGATGTAATGGGTTGGAAAATGTATAAATTGGAGGCTCAACACACCCCCCAACCAGCTTTTTGCTAGTCCCGAGCAAAACATGCGTGAATAAGCTCAAACCTCCAAAACCAACTCTCATTCAGAAACTATGTTTCTATCCACTCCAAGACATACAAGTATAAAATTTGGAGAAATTGAGTGGTAGAAGCTGAAAACTTAAACTTCTCAAAACATAATAAGTGTTCATATAGAATTCCCGCTGATTGATTGATAAATAGAAGAACTTGAACAAATTCAACCTAGTGTGCATAGTGAAAGTTCATCTCATGGGTTTTCGGGATTAGATCAACTACACTATGGATCTCAAGGTGTACAGATCAACAACAAGCCTATGACAGGAATTTGCCTTACCGTCCTTCCGATGGCTTTCACACTACGTCCCATTTCCGGCTTTGGTTACGGGTAGACCATCCCCCGGTTGGTAATAGGTAGCCCTTTTTGGAATTTTCCACCATGTTTTCCATCATTCCCAATTTTCATCCTTCCTTTTCCTTTTCCTTTTTCATTAGATAGGATTTTTAAAAATCCGTATCTTTCGTTATTTTCCCATGGACAAGGATGGACAAAGTACCCCGGCTTGGTTTCTCAACACCTTAATTCAAAGTCAAGTTAATCCACAAATCACATAATCCTTTCAACCCATGAAAATCGTGTAATGTGAACTAGGTGTAAGAGTATTCAAATTTTCATTCAATCACATAAATAGGGGAATTCACATATAAAACCATTATATTAAGAGAAGTTCAAAGCTTGCAACATCACTCACTTCGTATCTCCTTTTCTTATACTCGTATCATCCCAAATGCATAGAAACAAAGTTTTCCGAAAGAGTTTTGAATTTTAGAAAAATCAAAAATTTTCTACATAATTGCTCGAAATGTCACAAAAGCTAGTAGATTCATCTAAGGAATCTCACCCCCCAACCAAAATCTTACATTGTCCTCAATGTGACAAGATATGCAATAAGCATGACATGAGCACAATGAAATAAAACAAAAGAGAGTTAGAACGAGAGTACCTGGGGTAGCAAGTTTATCAATTCTAGCATCTTCCATTGTCTTGATGAGACTTATTCAATCCTAATTTTAGAAAAATAAATCCTAACCTACCTACCTACCTTTGATTAGTCCGATCGACTACATGATCAAATTTGAGTAGGATTTTCATGAATTTTAATAAATTTCTCATGAGGACCATCCAAAGTCCTGCTCAACAATAGACATGGGTGCTTCTTATCATTGAAGACCAATTGTATTGTGCACCACATGCATAAAAGGAGGAGATAAGAGAAGCAAAAAGATATCTCCTCAAATTCTGATATGGGTTATGATCGATTAAAAATGGGTCCTCCCAATCGGAATTTTCAATGGGCTGAAGGACCCATGATGGTGGAGAGACATTCATCAAGTTTTCATTGGTTAAAGTTGTCTCCTCCCCAAATTCAGAATTGAACGGTGCTTCCACAAACAATGGTAAAGAGTGTAAATCAGTGGAATGGTGTTCTTCAGGCACCGACACTGTGTCTAACAAAATATCCAACTCCTTAATCATTTATCAAGATCATAAGAGTGGGCCAAGCATTCCTCTAGAAAATGGAGATAGTTGGATGAAGGGTCCTCGTCCTCCCTTAGTGATTGAAGAAATTTTGTTTCAATAGTAAGGAATTCCTCCTCTATAGAGAGGAGGTCTTCCAAGGAAAAATTTTCAGATTTAGTGGTAGGCACATCATCTAACATTGGTTGATCTTTTAAAATTTCAGATTGTGCCACCTCATCATCCAAAGGAAAAGAATTTTCAATCAAGGGGAGGTCTACCACAATAGAATTTGGCATGTGTTGTTGGTGGAAGGACTCAAAAAAATCAACTTCGGCCATCTCTCTAGCATGCATATCCTCTAGAGACTCATAATCATTATGCCCCTTGGAAAAAGAAACCAAAGGTTCATAAGCATTCACCAAACCCTCCTTGTAGGCAACCCCACTACCGCTTTCAAATTTTATGGATTCCTCGGGTTTGTCAACCGTCATTGAAATCTCGTCATCATTAAGTTTAAAGAATCCAAAAGAGATAGTGGACTCACCATAATTGATGATGATATTGGGATCATCGAGATCAATCTCCTCTAAAAGTCTATTCATTAAATCAGAAGAAGGTGGGACTTGGGTAGCCCCATCCTCCTCATCAGAGGGGATTGATTTGCCCCCAATTTCAGGCTCAACGTCTTCACAAGATGGTGAGTAGGCTTGATTTGATTGTTCATCTACATACTCATTCCATATTTCCTCAAGTATTTGTGTATACTTGTCATCACAAGAGGAAGACGTTTTAGGGTGATTGTTAATAACCATGGTTGGTTCTTCCCTTGAACAAGGAGAATGGTGGTTTCCCCACTTAAGACCGTACGCATTGTAGGATGAAGAGTTATATGATGGTTAATAGGCATATCCATACAAGTGATCACGCATTGTCTTAACCGGTTGGCCACTATTCACCCGTTCTTTTTTGTTGTTGCACACCTCCTACCATAACCGGTGGAACACTCATGTTATTTTCAAGCCGGTAATCACATAATGTTTTTCCCGGATGATTATGCAATTTTGCTTCGTTCCGGTATTCCCCCATTGTCTTACATCGTGTCTCAATATGTGTATTATTTTCATTAATGTACTCACGCATCATCTTACGTGGGGGGGGGGGGGGGGGGGGGGTAGTGGAGGTTTTTTTAATCTCAGAAAAATACTCATGCTTGGAGAGATCCCGATCACAATGAGTTTGGGTCCCCCAATCCGACGTCTCGTCCTCCAAAAGGTACTTATATGCACCATTCGTCCAATCATACATGATGAAATTTTAAGGAATAAAAAATTACCCTAATTAAAAAAAAACAAAAAGAAGGGAGATGGGGAGATGTTACCTAATAGAGTGAGATCTATGTCAGCAATAATGTCCTACAAAAATAAAAATAAAAAATTTTTAGTAATCTAAAAAAAATCAGAAAATCTACTTCTATAAAAATTGAAAATCCTACCTAACTAAGATTACTCTATAGCTACTAGAACAATTAGAACCGTTTAACCTTTTCCCCGGCAACGGCGCCAAAAACTTGTTCCCTCGCCTCAAGTGTAAGGCTGCGATGTAGTAATAAATCTCGGTAAGACCGAGGTCGATCCACAGGGAAAGAGGTAAACAATTCCAAGTACTCTAATAACTAAAATCTAAGAAGTTTAAGAAAGTAGTTTTTCACATGAAATAGGAAAATCTGAGAATAAGAAGAACTAGAGCATCAAGGATCCACTTGTAGTCGTCCAATGCCAATTCATTCATGCAAGCATAACACAATTAGAATCAAAGTCCTATCTCTCGTCTAATTAGAGAATATAACATTCAAGCACAAACAGTCCCACTTCAATCTGGAAATCAGATTTCTAGTTATAATTAAGCACATAGAACTTGAACTTGTAGCCTTCGGAGTAACAGCCATGCCTATGGACTATGGCATGCTCAAGGGTTACTATAATTCGAATTCAAACAACCAAATCATGGTAATCTCAGAGAATTGCAAGGAACTCATGTCCGGAGTACACAAACTCTCATAAAACTTCGAAAAAACCAAACTTTATTCAACTAGAACTTGAAAATCCAAAATCAAAGTAAAGGGTACTTGAAGAAACGAATTAAAGCATTGAAACAAACTACAAACTTCACCTCTTAGCTCTAGCTAAGAGGTTAACTAGAAGAAAACATTAAAAACTAGAAACTAGAACTAGAAGAAGAAGAAGAAAACTAGTTATAGGAGGTTAGGAAGC
Source organism: Liriodendron chinense (assembly GCA_003013855.2). NCBI lineage: Eukaryota > Viridiplantae > Streptophyta > Magnoliopsida > Magnoliales > Magnoliaceae > Liriodendron > Liriodendron chinense. The sequence continues at coordinate 4,845,398 of ML058508.1, read as the reverse complement.
CTCCTAGGTCTTGATCTCTTTGCTCCCCACGTTGCTAGATGCCCTAGGAATGAGGTGGAGGTCTCCTTTTATAGCTTTCATACCCCACAAACGAAGAATCTTCGAGAATTTGCGTAGAATTTACGCACTGCTGAGAGAAAATCGGAGCCAGACTTGGAAATTTCTAAACTGGGCGCATTATCGATTGATCGCTCAGACCGGGCTATTAATCGCTAGTTCAAATAACTGTAAAAACTGCCCTTTTCGGATCTGGCGATTAATCGGCTGGCTGAGAGATCCATCGGCCACTTCTAGCGATCAATCGACAGAAACAGCAACTTTCTGCATTTTACTTTTATGGCCCTGCAGCTCTGCACTTTGGTTTTTCTGGCCCTGCCAGGTCTTTTAACATGATTTCTTTTGTGTTTTTCTTTGTCTTTCAACTCCATCTTTCATAACTTCTTACTTTCATTCTTGGGCTTTCTTCCTTTGATCCTCAAGGTGTCCAAAGTGACTCTTTTAACCATGAATTGGTGAAGTTTCCCTCTCATTCCTACAATCACAAAAATTTGTATTAGATGAGTCTTTTCAACATGAAAACCATGCATCTAATGTGATGTAATGGGTTGGCAAATGTATAAATTGGAGGCTCAACATCGATCCACAGGGAATTAGAAAACAACTTCTAAGCTATTCTAGCATTTAGGATTGCAATAATTAAGAGATTCAATTGAGAGAATGATGTTAAAACAGTAACTTAAGAAAAACAGTAATTAAAGGAACTAAGGCTTTCAAGGACCCACTTGTAGCAATCCCATGTCAATCCAATCAATCCAAGCATAAGACACAACTAAATTTGAAGTTCTATCTCTCATCTAGTTGGAAGATAAAGCATTAAACACATTCAATCCCACTTAAGTTGAACTTCCAAGTTTTAATCCCATTCAACCACATAGCATTCGAAATCATAGCCTTCGGAGTAACAGCCATGCCTATGAAAGTGTGTCGGGTAGTCTAACACAACACCCTATGTATACACGTGCGGAAGCTTAAGGAGCAACTAGGAATTATGGCTAAGTCCTAGAAGGGGAGGGGGGGGGGGGGGGGGGGGGGGTTAGGACCTTTAAAATTTTTTCGTCTACTTAACAGATTTAGCAATTCAAACTACGTAAGCGATAAACACTTCGGCTTTCAAGCCTAAGTGGGTCCAATCAAAAGACTAGCAAATGATAAATGTAATTAACAACCTAGTCTAATCAACACATGTGGACTAATGAGGATGGATCAACAAAAGCTCAAGTCTACATGAGGTAGTGAAAGTACATCTTGTGCATGTGGAGGTGCATATCAAGCGCCTAGCATACATTCCTAACTAAGCATACATAATTAACAAGTTAAACACAATGCATAAAGAGAAATGAGCTCAAGAACAATCACAAACACAAGGATGTATAGTGGTTCGACTACTTGTCTATTCCACTCCAGGTTCAAGTACTTAATGTTCACTCCCCAAGTGTAAGGTTGCGAAGTAGTAATAATTCGGAAAGACCGAGTATCGTTCCCACAGAGATTTATGAATGGGTATTCTCAGAATTTGTCTAAAATAACTAATAATTAAGATCCTATTAAGAACTAAAGCTGGAAAATAATGAATTGAGTTTAAACAGTGAAAGTGTAAGCTAATATCAATCTAAAAAGGCACTAGAGCGCCAAGGATCCACTTTTGATAAGTTTCAATGCATCAACACAACTAGATCTCACATAACTAAATCGGAATCGATTCATATCTCTATCCGATCGGAATATAGAACGGTTCAATCAACAATTATCTAAAACAGTTGCTCATTCATTGATTCAATTCCCACAATAATACTCAGGCCTTGGGCACACTCAATTGTGTAGGCTAAGCCTCTTTCCAATCTAGTTGAGATTCACAACCATAGCTTTCATCAAATCCTGTCACTAGACTTGATTACAACTAATGATTAGAAATCAAAATCAATCAGCAAACAGCTATTTCAGATTATAATAAAAAGATAAGAACTTTAGTTGAATAAGTTCCCACATGAAGATCGGGCCGTTGTACACAAGGCAATCAAAGGGTCTACCATGCCCGGAGTCGATGATAGATCAATGAACTACACAAGCATAAACAATGCTCAGAAGGTAAGCTACCAAGCTTAAAATCACTAAGAATCACATGAGCCCGGAGTCATCAAGAGATCAAAGTAAAACCAAACTAGTACTTGATTCAAACTCATATTGAACTAAAATTCTTCAATTAAAACATAAAAGGAAACCTAGGTTGCATCAATCCATCAAAAACGAATAAAAAACTTCACCTCTTAGCCCTAGCTAAGAGGTTTTAGTTCATCTCTAACATCCTTGAACTAGAAGCCTAAAAAACATAAAAACTACTAAAACAGGAAGAAAACTAAGAAAGCTCGAAGTAGAATCCGTCTCCCAAGCAATCCCCACGTCCTAGCATGCCTTGGTATGAAGAGGAGAAGTCCCTTTTTATAGATTGGTGCGGAAGATTCCAGATTTAGCAAGGAATTACGCAATTGCGCAGAAAAAATCAGAGCTTTGCATGCAATTCGTTACGCTGACGACCGGTCGCACGACCGGTCTGAGCTGTGGACGACTGATCGCACGACCGGTCTCAAAACTGCAGAATCTGTCTAGAGAGTTTTTATGTTTCTGGACTACTCTTGACTTGTCTGGCGAGGCGACCGGTCTTGGGACAGGTCTTGGGACAGGTCTTGAGACAGGTCTTGGGACAGGTCTTGAGATAGGTCTTGGGACAAGTCTTGGGACAAGTCTTCCATATTTTCTTCTCTTTCTTTCTTCTTCTTTCCTTCACCTTTTGTCACTTGTTATGTTAATCTTCAATGCATACAAAGTGACTCTTTTCACTATGAATTAGTGAAGTCTCCCTCTCATTCCTACAATCACAAATCCATGCATTAGATTAGTCTTTAAATATGTAAACCGTGCATAATGAGTGATGAATTGGGGTTAGAATATGCACAATTAAGAGCTCAACACATCCCCCAACTAGCATTTTGCTAGTTCCGAGTAAAACATGCGTGAAACAAGTTTCATTCTCCAAAACCCAACTCTCCTTCAGAAACTATTCTTCTATACCTTTCAAGACATACAAGCGTAAAAATCAGAAAAATTAGGTGATAGAGGTTGAAACCTTAAACTCTCAAAACGTAATAAGTGTTTATATGAAATTCCCACTGATTGATTGATGAATAGAAGAACTCGAACAATTCAACCTAGTGTGCATAGTGAAAGTTCATCTCATGAGTTTCCGGGATTATCTTCTTCATAGATCAACTAAACTATAGATCTCAATGTGTATAGAGCAACAATATGCATATGACAGGAATTTGCCTTACCGTCCTTCCGACGGCTTTCACACTACGTCCCATTTCGGGCTTTGGTTATGGGTAGACCATCCCCCGGTTGGTAATAGGTAGCCCTTTTCAGAATTTTCCACCATTTTTCCATCATTCCCAATTTCATCCTTCCTTTCCCTTTTCTTTTACATTAGATAGGATTTTTAGAAATCCATATCTTTCGTTATTTTCCCATGGACAAGGATGGACAAAGTACCCCGGCTTGGTTTCTCAACACCTCAAATCAAAGTTTAGCTAATCCATAAATCACATAATCCCTTCAACCCATGAAAATCGTGTAATGTGAACTAGGTGTAAAAGTGTTCAAATTTTCTATCAATCATAAAAATAGGGGAATTCACATATAAAACCATTATATTAAGAGAAATTCAAAGCTTGCAACATCCCTCACTTCGTATCTCCTTTTCTTACACTCATGCTATCTCGAATGCATAGAACCAAAGTTTTCTAAAAGAGTTTTGAGTTTTAGAAAAATCAAAAAAATTTCTACATAATTGCTCGAAATGTCACAAAGGCTAGTAGATTTATCTAAGGAATCTCACCCCCCAACCAAAATCTTATATTGTCCTCAATGTAATAAGATGTACAATATGCTTGACATGAGAGCAATGACATAAAACAAAGGAGAGTGAGAACGAGAGTACTTGAGGTAGCAAGTAGATCAATCCTAGCATCTTCCATTGTCTCGATGAGACTTATTCAATCCGAAATGTAGAAAAATAAATCCTAACCTACCTACCTACCTTTGGTTAGTCCAATCGGCTACATGATCAAATTTGAGCAGGATCTTCATGAATTTCAATAAGTTTCTCATGAGGACCATCCAAAGTCCTGCTCGAATGTATACATGGGTGCGTTTCTTCATTAAGGTCCAATCATAGTGTGCACCACACGCATGTAAGGAAGAGATAAGAATAGCAAAAAGATATCTCCTCAAGTTCTGAATTGGGTTGTAATTGGTTAAAAAGGGGTCCTCCCAATCAGAATTTTCAATGGGCTGAAGAACCCATGATGGTGGAGAGACATTCATTAAATATTTTTCAGTTTGGGTTGTCTCCTCCACAATTTCATAATTGCATGGTGCTTCCACAAACAATGGTAAAGAGTGTAAATCAGTGGAATGGTGTTCTTCAGGCACCGACACCATGTCTAACAAACTATCTAACTCCTTAATCATCTCATCATCCAGATCATAGGGGTGGGTCATGCATTCCTCTAGGAAATCGAGAGAGTCGGATGAAGGGTCCTCGTTCTCCCTAAGTGATTGAGGAAAGTCTGTTTCAATGGCAATGAATTCCTCCTCTATAGAGGGGAGGTCTTCCAAAGAAAAAATTTTAGATTTAGTGATAAGCACATCATCTAACATTGGTTGATCTAAAATTTCAGATTGTGCCACCACATCATCCAAAGAAACAGAATTGTCAACCCAAGGGAGTTCTTCCACAATAGAATCCGGCATGTGTTGTTGGTGGAAGGGCTCAAAAATATCGACTTCAGCCATCTCTCTAACAAGAATATCTTCTGGCGACTCATAAACATTCGGCCCTTTGGAAGAAGAAATCATGGGCTCACAATCATCCATGGAACCCTCATTGTAGGCAATCTCACTATCACTTTCAGATTTTATGGATTCCTCAGGTTCGTCAACCGTCATTGAAATCTCTTCATCATTAAAATCGGGATATCTAAAAGAGATAGTTGATTCACCATAATCGATGGTGATATTGGGGTCACCAAGATCAATATCCTCTAGAAGTTTAGTCATTAAATCTGAAGAAGGTTGGGTTTGGATAGCCTCATCCTCCTCATTATTGGGGATTGATTCGGTGTTCCCAATGTTGGGTTCAGGATTTTGAGATGGCGAGAGGTTTTGTATGCATTGCTCAGTTATTTTCATAAACTCTCGCATGTATCCTCAAGAGTTCGTGTCGGTTGTGGCTCGTGAGAAAGAAACTCTTGAGGATAATTGTTGGCATCCATGGTTGGCTCGTCTCCCAAATTAAAATTTTGATGCTCCCACCTATTAGGATTATGCATGTCATATGTTGTGCTATTAGATAGTTGTTGATATTTGTAGCCAAACAAGTGATCATACATTGTCCTAACCGGTGGAACATTATTCATCTCTTTCCGATACTCTCCCATTGTCTTACCTGGCGAAAAGTTATGCCCATTGTTGTCATTCCGGTAATCTCGCAAGGTCTTACGTGGGGGGAGTATTAGAAGTAGATTGAGTCATAGAAAGATATTCATGCTTGTAATGGTTCCAATCATAATGATTTTTTATTTAGTTCGACTTCTCATCTTCCGAAAGATATTTAGACAATCCACCCGTCCAATCATTCATAATGAAATTATAAGAAGTTGAAACAGAAAAGAATTCTTCCTTCCATCCTTTACTCCTCTCTAAGACCGAAGCACAAGGTGTCTTGCAATGGCTGAGCCAGAAGCAAGGATAGAGACCGATTTCTCCTGGTCAATAGGGGTTCAGAGAACTCCCCACCCACTGTTTGAGTCTTTTGAGAAAAGTACAGAAAAAGAAGAAAGAGGAATAAGATTGAGAAGAGAAATCTCTGAGCACAAGGTGATCCAAGACGGCAGTGCCGACTAATAGGAATCAAGGTGGCACAAGGCCAACCTATCAGAGATCCAAGAGGAGTCTCCACCCACTCTACAAGAGATGAATATGGTAGGAATGAGTAGGAGAAGAAGAAGAGAAAGGTTAGAAAGATAGAACCTAATTTGGCACTTGAGATTCCTACTTCTTCTTCAACTTCCTAAAAATCCCTGAAGTAGATCTATGTTAGAATCCTGCAAAATCAAAACAAACTAAGTTAGTATCCTGAAATTAAAAGAAAACTTAGCCAAGAAAGCAAAACAAATCGTAAACCTATTGTTGGGGCTCAAATTTGCACCCATTATAAAATAACATCCCATGATCTAGTGTCAATGATTTGGATAAGTTTTAAGGCCAGGAAAGTCCTGAAAACGCCTGCACAACCCTGATCGCTTGATAGCGACCAAAATTCGTAAACACCATTTCAGAGCAGAACTGGACATGCGCTTCACCTGCCAAATGATCTGAAATGTCCTAAAACCCTTAAACTGCAAGTTTTGAAGTCATCCGGTGCATATTTTTACCTGCGCACCTTGAAATGTGTTTCGTCCCTGCTCGGAACTGACAAAAAGGGTCCGTAAGCCTACAGCTACCATTTCAAAGCGGAACTGGACATGCGCTTCACCGCCAAATGATCCAAAATGTCCTAAAACCCTTAACCTGCAAGTTTTGAAGTCATCCGGTGCATATTTTTACTCGCGCACCTCGAAATGCGTTTCGTCCCTGCCCGGAACTGATAAAAAGGGGTCCGTAAGCCTACAGCTACCATTTCAGAGTGGAACTGGACATGCGCTTCACTGCCAAATAATCCGGAGCGCCCCAAAACCCTTAAATAGCAAGTTTAAAGTCATTACGATGCATATTTCCATGCGCACGCTCCCCGGAACAACGTTCCTATACGACAAGCCGACCCAGAGGCTCCAAATTAGGAAGGAAGTACCAAAATTAGCAACATCTGGACTTCCATACTCCATCCCGTTCATTCAGGAGGTTAATTATAGCCTAGAGGTGGCTTGGCGACAGTGAGTGCATGTCTAGAAAAGGTAGCTGTCCTTTGGAGGTCCCCCGTCGGAGCTGAAATGCTGAAATTTTCTAAGTGCTGGAATCCTGAAAATCTGGCTAAGTAGTGGGAAAGCGCCGGCAAAGGACATGCGCCTGGCCTCTAACCACATGCGCTTGCACCCTAGTAGTGAAAGGAAGTGATCCGAACACTTTTCTAAAAAGCGCCGGGAAATGCGCCGGTAAAGCACATGCGCCTGGATCCACCACATGCGCCCGGTGTGTTTTTCTCACATGCGCTTGACATAGTTTCTGGCACATGCGCCGGGAAATACCCGCCGGGTAGACCGAACCCGATTTCCCTCCTATAAATAGTGAAGTCACCTCATTACATCAGCACGAGATCATCCCCTGCCGACCTCAGAGTGATGTAAGCACCACATGCGCTTGCTTTCTTTCCCCTCGCCGGATGCCTTGGCCGGAGTGGATTTCCTCGCCGGAATCCCAAGTTCAGGAAGAAAATCCTGAAATTTTCTAAGTGCTGGGCACATGCGCCGGCATATCCCCCACATGAGCCGGCTTATTCCACCACATGCGCCGGCTTTTCCCACCGGAAAATCCTGAAAATCTGCTAAGTCCAGGAGGGACATGCGCCCACTCTTTGAGTCCAGGCGCATGTGCATTGCCACATGCGCCCGGAACACCTCTTCTCCATCTGATTTTTCGTAAAAAAACACTTCACATGCGCCCGGGAGATGGGACATGCGCCCACCTCCCAACCACATGCGCTTGGCAGCCATGTCATCCTCACATGCGCCTGCATATCCACCCCTCCATGCGCCTGGACGCTGATGGGAGGGGTGGACCTTCGATCGTGTGCCCCGCCTTCGTCCGGAATCCGATTTTGATGAAACCACATCCGCCGAATGCGTCTCGATGAGATCTATCCATCCACCGGATCAGATTTTCCAACGGTCAATGATAAATGGCCCAAATCAGTTTTTGGTCCAAAATAACCAACACTTAGCCAATTTGGTAGCCCCGGAAATCCTTCCGAAAGAGCCGAAAACGGCCTAAAACGAGAAGAATCAGGCGGAATTGGACCGAGCCCAAGAGGGAAACTTTTCTTCTACATGACATGATACACCATAATCATGTACCGCAATGAGGTTATCCGATCTCAGGACCCTCGAATACTCTAATCAAGCAGTCGGCAGGTCCACTACTTAGTCATTTTCAGCCCTAGGAAGTGCCCTGTTGGCCCGAAAATTGACTTCTACTAAGCGAATCGAAACACAATCGCACCGCGATCTTCGTGGACATAATCCACCCCTGTTCCAAGTCGGTCATCGATAATATTCACCGAATACTCTGATTAGACCACAGACAGATCCACTACTTAGTCATTTCCAGCCCTGGGAAGTGCCCTGTTGTCCCGAAAATCGACTTCTGCTAAGCAAATCGAAACGTGATCGCACCGCGATCTTCGTGGACATAATCCACCCCTGTTTAAAGACGTTTATCGATAATATTCGCTGATCTCCACAATCAGACCGCAAACAGGTCCATTACCTAGTCGTTTTCAGCCCTGGGAAGTGCCTTGTTGGTTTGAGAATTGACTAGTGCCAGTTGAAATCAATCGCGATCTCAAAGATGCTGAGGTAAAGCTGAAGCGCTCAGGCTATCCAACAGCTGAGTTAAGCATTTACGGGGCACCGATCCCCATTATTCATAAGAAATTGGCATGAACAGGAGTCCATCGGACCCTATACTTAGCCATTTGCAGGCATCGGAAACAGCCGATCCAGCCCATTGAATTTTGATCCTCAAGAGATCTTGGCTCGACAAAGCTTATCTGATCCCATACAGATCGTTGGAAAATACTCAGAAGAAAGAGTGTTCTCGAAGATGAGTCGCCCGACTCCAGAAGAAATACATTTACTTTACTGTACAAAGCTCTATTCATCCCGGATAAAGGTCCGAGGCTAAACCCAAGGGGTTATGGTCACCACGAGAAACCACAAACAAAGAGTTCTAACTAAGCTTGAAACGTCTTGCTATGGACTGCCACTATGAAAAAGACCGTCGATGCCCTACCCATCGACAACGGGTCCGTTGGTTGAGCTGATGAGGTAGTTGTGGATTGCTTTCCTAAGGTCACCCGTCATAAAAATACGGGCGCGGGCTTTAGGTTATGCCAACCAACATTTCGAGGTTCGTGTATTCCAGCGGTCACCTGTTCACAGTAACAGGCACGGGCCCCGAGTTGCACCACTCGATTAAAACCCTCATTCGAGAACGTTGCGGAGTGCTTTCCTAAGGTCACCCGTCATAAAAGTACGGGCGCGGGCCTTGGGTCATGCCGACCAACATTCGAGGTTCGTGTATTCCAGCGGTCACCTGTTCACAGTAACAGGCGCGGGCCTCGAGTTGCACCACTCGAATCCTGACAGTCTCTCAACCCGGACACATCGAAAGAAAATGGGACATAGACATCCGGCGTGTCTAATAAATGTGGCTCAGTCCATAACAAGAAAACAAAGGTCTCTACGACCATGAACTCAAGACCATAATCCCCGGCGGATTAGTCTTTTGCCTTCCAATCAAGGGTGATCAACCGTTGATGTAATTAAAGGCTCGTGACCAGTATCACAGTCTGGAATGTAAAAGATCTCAGAATCTCTGGAATAAAATTCGCCTTGCGATATCTCTCTCTTGTGTACACTTTGTGATTGCTTATGATTGTCTATGAATGTCTCTATACTCAGAATTCCCCCAAAATAAAAGAAACACGAAAAAAAGAAAGAAGGACTGCTGACGAGTAGTTCTGATCTTTCCCCCTTTTCCTAAGCGTTCTAACACCTATCTTAACACAATCTCAACTAAAAGCTATCTCAGACAATTCTAAAAATACTGCATAGAAATCCCCGGCAACGGCGCCAAAAACTTGTTCACTCCCCAAGTGTAGGGTTGCGAAGTAGTAATAATTCGGAAAGACCGAGTATCGTTCCCACAGAGATTTATGAATGGGTATTCTCAGAATTTGTCTAAAATAACTAATAATTAAGATCCTATTAAGAACTAAAGCTGGAAAATAATGAATTGAGTTTAAACAGTGAAAGTGTAAGCTAATATCAATCTAAAAAGGCACTAGAGCGCCAAGGATCCACTTTTGATAAGTTTCAATGCATCAACACAACTAGATCTCACATAACTCAATTGGAATAGAATTCATATCTCTATCCGATCGGAATATAGAGCGGTTCAATCAACAATTATCTAAAACAGTTGCTCATTCATTGATTCGATTCCCACAATAATACTCAGGCCTTGGGCACACTCAATTGTGTAGGCCAAGCTTCTTTCCAATCTAGTTGAGATTCACAACCATAGCTTTCATCAAATCCTGTCACTAGACTTGATTACAACTAATGATTAGAAATCAAAATCAATCAGCAAACAGCTATTTCAGATTATAATAAAAAGATAAGAACTTTAGTTGAATAAGTTCCCACATGAAGATCGGGCCATTGTACACAAGGCAATCAAAGGGTCTACCATGCCCGGAGTCGATGATAGATTAATGAACTACACAAGCATAAACAATGCTCAGCAGGTAAGCTACCAAGCTTAGAATCACTAAGAATCACATGAGCCCGGAGTCATCAAGAGATCAAAGTAAAACCAAACTAGTACTTGATTCAAACTCATATTGAACTAAAATTCTTCAATTAAAACATAAAAGGAAACCTAGGTTGCATCAATCCATCAAAAATGAATCAAAAGATTCACCTCTTAACCCTAGCTAAGAGGTTTTAGTTCATCTCTAACATTCTTGAACTAGAAGCCTCAAAAACATAAAAACTACTAAAACAGGAAGAAAACTAAGAAAGCTCGAAGTAGAATCCGTCTCCCAAGCAATCCCCACGTCCTAGCATGCCTTGGTATGAAGAGGAGAAGTCCCTTTTATAGATTGGCGCGGAAGATTCCAGATTTAGCAAGGAATTAAGCAATTGTGCAGAGATAATCGGAGCTTTGCGTGCAATCTGTTACACTGGCGATCGGTCGCACGACCGGTCTGAGCTGTGGACGACCGGTCGCACGACTGGTCTCAAAACTGCAGAATCTATCCAGAGAGTTTTTGTGTTTCTGGACTACTTTCGACTTGTCTGGCGACCGGTCTAGCTGTGTAGACCTGTCTGGCGACCGGTCTTGGGACAGGTCTTGAGACAGGTCTTGGGACAGGTCTTGGGACAAGTCTTCCATATTCTCTTCTCTTTCTTTCTTCTTCTTTCCTCCACCTTTTATCACTTGTTATGTTAATCTTCAATGCATACAAAGTGACTCTTTTCACTATGAATTAGTGAAGTCTCCCTCTCATTCCTACAATCACAAATCCATGCATTAGATTAGTCATTAAATATGTAAACCGTGCATAATGAGTGATGAATTGGGGTTAGAATATGCACAATTAAGAGCTCAACACTCAACCCCTTTGAGCACACCGACATTCACTGGGGAGTTTAAATCTGATTCCTCCCAACCAAGGTGTTTTAACTCGGATCCACCGAACCGGAGAGTTTACAGGTTCCTCCCAGCCTACATGTTTACACCCGTGTTGGTGGCTCCCCCTTAGAGACTTTGTTTAGGCCCGACAAACAGGCCAAGGATTAGCAAACGACCCTAGTTCGAGTTTGTTAAACAAACTCTACACTCAACTCCCACAGGGAACTGAGTGGATGGACTCCTAACAAGACAACCTTACTTGTCGGATTGAGCCCCTTTGTAGCGCCGCTTTGGGTTGCTTCTTCTTGCTCTCCCGTGCTTGAATCAGCTCCTCTTGTGCTCCCCAATCTTTGACGTCGCTGCTTTGCCAAGGCTTCAGCTCCAAGATCAGCTACCTTGCATGTGATGCTCCATTGGAGATGCCCAAGGTGCTAAGGAATGGTGAATCCTCTACAAATGGTAGGAAATAGGTCTCCTAGAGGAATACACCTATTTGGACTCCTAGGTAGTGTTTAGACAAGGAACTTAACTATGATCAAGGTGTCTAAACCCTAGGAATCAAGAGGGAACAAGTCCATTCTCAAGATGTCATTGAATGGCCCAAGCTTGTGATGAAAACACAAGGAGAATGGCTTGCTATGGGTTTGGGATAGAGCCTCTGATGGTCTATAGCAATGGTGGCTTCTATGTCCTCAAAATCTCCCTCCTCCAGCTTAAAAATGAATCCCCCTCTATAAATAGATTTTCTTCCAACGATAAAAAAATGGGCAGATTCGCGCATCTCCGATTGATCGGGAAAAGGATCCGATTGATCGGAGACATGTTCGATTGATCGGAAATCTATCCAGTGAAATCTCTGGAAGATAATTCGATTGATCGGATCACTGTCCGATTGATCGGGTGGACCCCTTCCGATGGATCGGAAGTATGTCCGATTGATCGAAAATTCATCCAGAGGATTTTCAAATTTGCTGGAACAATTTTCGATTGATCGGAACTTCGGTCCAATTGATCGGAGTCCTATCGGAGCCAACGTCCAATTGATTGGAGATCAATTGAAAATTGTTGTTTGAGCTGGTTTGATTACAGCAGCTTCCACCTCTTTAATTAGTCTAACTTATCATGTTTTTCATGGAGTTCTAAGACTAATGATGATGACTAAGGGTATACCTAGTTAGTTCAAGTCATTTAAGAGGATATGGTTTTGGATAGTGTTGAACCTCCAATTTATACATTGCATTGCCCATTTCATGACATGGTTTGCATGATTTTCATGATTTAAAGGCCCATCTAACACATGTTTTGCGATTATAGGGGATGAGAGCGGACTTTATTCAATTAGGGATTAAAAGAAAGCATTTGGAGCTATTGGATGAAGGACGAAAGAGGACCGAAGAAAGAAGAAAGCAAGGAGAAGAGAAGAAAGAAGAAAAGAGGAGAAAAGAAAGAAAGAAGATCAAAGTGAAGAGGGGCTGACCGGTCTTGACCGGTGGGCCAGAGGAGCCTGACCGGTCTTGACCGGTCAGCCACGTTTGTTGATCAAAGAAAATACCAGACCGACCGGTCATGACCGGTCGGCTGTGCACACTGGAAGATGGACAACTTGGTCCGACCGATCATGACCGATCGGCCACACTTGCTGGATCAATGGACAGACCAGTCCGACCGGTCATGACCGGTCGGCTGTGCTCCCTGGAATGTGTAAAAGCCTAGTCCGACCGGTCATGACCGGTCGGCGTTGCGTAAACAGAGTCCTTTCTAAATCTGGACTCCGAAAACTGCTGCGCACTGCGTAACCTTTCGTAGATTCTGACGCAAGGGAGGTTTCTTACTATAAAAGGACACCTAGGGGCTCTTCCTAGGGTATGAAGGAAGCTAAGGAATGTGGTTCTAAGGAGGGAAAGCTGTCGTGGAGCGTCTGCAACTCTTCTATTTTCGGTTTTGCTAGTTTTATGCTTTTATTTAGAGATTTTAGTTGTAGCATGAATATGCTCGGCTAGAACCTCTCAGCTAAGGTTGAGAGGTGAAGCTTGTAGCCAATTCGATGTTGGATTCAGTTTAATTCAAGTAATTTAGATTCAAGTTTGAATTTTTCTTTCATGTTTCAGTTCTAAAAGTGGTAGTTTGAGATGTTTTATGAGAGTTCATGTGCTCCGGACATGAATTCCTTGCAATTCTCTGAGATTATCATATAATGCTGGTTTAGATTCGAATTATAGTAATCCTTGAGCAGGCCATAGTCCATAGGCATGGCTGTTACTCCGCAGGCTATAGTTTTGAATCTACATTGATTGAATGGACTAGAACTTGGAAGTTCAACTTGATTTGGATTGAATGTGTGTGAATGCTTTATTTTCCAACTAGATGAGAGATAGGACTTCAAATCTAGTTGTGTTCTCTACTTGGATTAACTGAATTGACATAGGATTGCTACAAGTGGATCCTTGAATGCCTTAGTACTTTATATCATTGATTTTTCATTAAGTTGCTGTTTTAGTTAAATACTCAATTGAATATGATTTTCTTCCATAAACTGAGTTGCTGGAGTGGTTTGGAAGTTGTTTCTATTTCCCTGTGGATCGACCTCGGTCTTACCGAGTTTTATTACTACATCGCAGCCTTACACTTGAGGCGAGCGAACAAGTTTTTGGCGCCGCTGCCGGGGAATTAGATAACGGCTTTCAAATAGTTCAGTGGCTGTAGAAGTAGATAGGTTTTCTGATTTTCTTATAACTAACAAAGTTTTCTGTTTTGTAGGAATTATTCTCTAAGTTCAAGCGCATCAGGTGATACCTTTCTAAGCTTAGTTTTTTTCAGATTAGTTTCAGATTTCAGTTTTCTAGGTTAGGATTAGTTTTGATTTTTGGTTGCGTGGTTTATGTCCCGTTGGGAACGTAATCACTCAAATCGTCTCCAATCTGAAGGTGGTCTAGTTGGACCATTGTCAGTCCATAGACGAGTCCGAAATTACCAAGAGCATTGTTAAAGTTTGGGGAGTATGGAACAAACACCTGTAAGGAATCCTCCCCCCCCCCCCCCCCCACACTCCAACTACAAACGCAAATCAGGAAGGAGTAGGAGAGAATGAGGTACAGAATGTTCCTCCAATGAGATCACTACGGGACTACCTACAACCTGCCCGAGCAATTACACCTTCTTGCGTGGTTCTACCAGCAAACGGTGGAAACTTTGACATAAAACCGGGTGTAATTCAACTCTTACCAAAGTTCCATGGGCTAGACTCTGACCGCCCATACTTACACTTGCAAGAATTCGAAGAAGTGTTGGCCACCTTGCATTACCCAAATGTTTCCAAGGATACTATCAGACTTAAACTTTTTCCCTTCACTTTGAAAGAAAGAGCCAAAGATTGGCTTCACTCTCTTAGACCACACTCGATTAGGTCATGGGTTGAGATGAACCAGGAATTCTTGAAAAAGTTCTTCCCGGCTCATAAAACGAACACCCTGCGGAGGGCCATAATGAATTTCTCGGCTAAAGAAGGTGAATCTTTTTTTCAATGTTGGGAAAGATTTAAGGAACTCCTGCTTGCTTGCCCACATCATGGCTATGAGAGTTGGCGAATTATAAACTTTTTTAATGATGGATTAAGTTCCAATATGCGCCAATTTGTGGAGATGATGTGCAATGGCGAGTTTATGAGTAAAAATCCAGATGAGGCTTGGAATTACTTGGACATGTTGGCTGAAAATGCCCAATCTTGGGATACATCGAATAAACCCAATAACTCCAAGCCCACTCAAGAGAAAGGAGGGATCTATGTCCTTAAGGAGGAAGACGATGTGAATGCAAGGATAGCCAACCTCACAAGGAAGGTTGAGGCCATAGAACTTAGTAAAAGTGGAGTTTCCAAGTCCAAAGAAGCTGTTGAAACCATATGTGGGATCTGCCTCACCGACTTACACGCTACGCAAGATTGTCCCACAATTCTTGCGTTTCAGGAAGTGTTACATGAGACAACCAATGCCACATATGGTTATCAACGGCCCTTCAATGGACCGGTAGGTAATACGTACAATGAGAGTTGGAAGAACCACCCAAATTTCAGTTGGAAGAATGCTCCTACGGGCAATCCCACCAACTCCCAAAGAGGGCCACCCATGCAAAATATGGCCCCACCTCAATTCTCATTGGAGGATACCTTGAAAGCATTTATGCAAGGGCAAGCGCAAATAAATCAATCGAATCAGCAAATGTTCGAAGAGCTTAAAGTCTCGGTTGATGAGATTAAGGGACGCTTGAACGCTAGGGAAAGGACCTTTCCGGCCCAACCTCAGCCCAATCCAAAGCAAGTACATGAAGTGAGCATCCCTAATCCTTCCAACCAAAACATGGAACAAGCTAAATCCATCACCACCCTTAGAAGTGGTAAACAAATTGACAAAACTATTCCGGTGAAGGCCGATGAGCCTAATGATCCGGTAAATTCTGAGGATGAAGATGGATCTAACTTAGCCCCACAACAACCGGAACGCATTTACAAGCCCATAGTACCATCCCTTCGAGATTGGTTGCCCCAAAATCTCATGATATTCTAGAGATTTTCAGACAAGTCAAGATTAATATCCCTTTGCTTGATGCCATCAAACAAATTCCCTCTTATGCCAAGTTTCTAAAAGATCTATGCACAACAAAACGCAAATATAATGTGCAGCAAAAGGCCTTCTTAACTGAGCAAGTGAGTGCCATCCTCACTCAAAAGACCCCCCCAAAATTCAAAGATCCCGGTAGTCCCACCGTCTCATGTATCATTGGAGACTACCGGATTGAACGTGCCTTGTTAGATTTGGGGGCGAGTGTGAACTTGATCCCATACTCGGTATATGAGCAATTGGGTCTTGGTGAATTGAAACCCACCAAAACCACGTTGCAACTCGCTGATAGATCTATCCGTGTACCGAGGGGGATAGTTGAGGATGTTCTAGTCCAAGTTGACAAGTTCTACTACCCGGTAGATTTTATCGTCTTGGACACACAACCGGTTTTGGATGCTAGCACCCAAATACCGGTAATATTAGGCCGCCCATTCCTTGCCACATCAAACGCAATCATCAATTGCCGGAATGGGGTGATGCAACTATCTTTTGGAAACATGACACTAGAGGTGAATGTGTTTCACTTGGGCAAAAGACACAGGGATGTAGATGATGATGAGTTCTTCGAAGTAAACATGCTTGAAACTTTTGAAGAAGAAGAACTCCTCCAACTTGAACCACTAGAAAGCTTGGAGACATGCTTAGCACATTTCATGGATTCTGAAGACCCCATCATTAGTGAGATTGTGCAGGCATTAAATATAGAAAGACCGGTAGTTGACATTAGCCGGTGGAGGCCCCATTTTGAGAAATTACCACCAACCACATCAAGGCCTCTACCGTCTAACATCAAACCACCGAAGCTTGACCTTAAACCATTGCCATCCGAGCTTAAATATGTATATTTGGGTCAAGAGGAAACATTCCCGGTTGTCATTGCCTCCCACCTTGAGAAGGATCAAGAGCTCAAGTTGATTGAGTTACTCAAAGAACCTAGGGAAGCCATAGGTTGGACAATAGCGGATCTCAAAGGGATAGATCCTTCGGTTTGCACTCACCGAATACACCTTGAAGAAAATGCAAAAACGACTAGACAACCTCAAAGACGGCTAAATCCAAACATGATGGAGGTTGTCAAAGCCGAGGTGTTAAAGCTATTGGACGTGGGTATTATCTACCCCATCTCAGATAGCCAATGAGTGAGTCCTACCTAAGTTGTCCCCAAGAAATCCGGTATTACCATCATTGAAAATGCCAACAACGAGCTTATACCAACTAGGGTGACCACCGGTTGGCGCATGTGCATTGATTATAGGAAGCTCAACACGGTTACTAGGAAAGACCACTTCCCTCTCCCATTTATGGATCAAATTTTGGAGAGGTTGGCAGGCCATTCCTATTATTGCTTCTTAGATGGCTATTTCGGATACAACCAAATTGAGATAGCTCCAGAAGACCAAGAGAAAACCACATTTACATGCCCGTTTGGCACCTTCGCTTACCGAAGGATGCCATTCGGGTTATGTAATGCACCCGCCACATTCCAACGATGCATGTTGAGTATTTTCTCGGACATGGTGGGTGAGTTTCTTGAGGTATTCATGGATGACTTTTCTGTTTTTGGTAGCACATTTGATGAGTGTCTCAATCACTTGAAGTTGGTCTTGATGAGGTGTGAGGAGAAGCAACTTGTATTAAACTGGGAAAAGTGCCATTTCATGGTACAAAGAGGAATAGTTCTTGGACATATCATCTCGTCCAATGGAATAGAGGTAGACCGAGCAAAAATTGACACAATTTCCAATCTACCACCACCCAAAAGCATACGCGATGTGCGGTCCTTCCTTGGACACGCCGGTTTCTATTAAAGGTTTATAAAGGATTTTAGTCATATCTCAAGGCCTTTATGCAACCTTCTACAAAAGGAGAACTAATTTGAGTGGAGTGCCGAATGTCAATTAGCTTTTTCAAAGCTAAAAGACATGTTGACAACCGCTCCTATCATGCAACCACCAGATCGGTCCATTCCTTTTGAGTTGATGTGCGCTGCGAGCGATTTTACTATTGGGGCGGTGTTAGGCCAAAAGAAGGATAAAAAGCCCCATGTTATCTACTACGCAAGTAGGACCTTGAATCCTGCCCAAGTTAATTATTCGACTACAGAGAAAGAGCTCCTAGCTGTCATTTTTTCCTTGGACAAATTCAGGCCATACTTAATAGGATCCAAAGTCATTGTTTATACGGATCATGCGACGCTGAAATACCTTCTTTCTAAGAAGGATGCTAAGCCCTGTTTGCTTAGATGGATCCTACTCCTTCAAGAATTCGACTTGGAAATCAAAGACAAGAAGGGGGTAGAAAATGTGGTGGCGGATCATCTATCTCGCCTAGTCCTACCAAATTTCATTGACGAGTCACCTATTGAGGACTCATTCCCTGATGAGCAACTCTTTGTTGCTGTGCATCCACCATGGTACGCTGATATAGCCAATTATCTTTCCACAGGTGCGATGCCGATTCACTGGACTGCGCAGGACAAACGTAAATTTCTAAGGGAAGTGCGCAGATTTTTTTGGGATGAACCTCTATTGTTCAAATATTGCCTAGACCAAATCATAAGGAGATGTGTCCCTGATGATGAACACAATTCAGTCATCTCCTTTTGTCATGATCAAGCATGTGGGGGTCATTTTTCAGCCAAGAAAACAACTGCAAAAATTCTGCAGTGTGGTTTTTATTGGCCCACGCTATTTAAGGACACCCACGAGTTTTGCAAAGCATGCGAGCGCTACCAGAAGTTAGGAGGATTATCCCGTCGAAATATGATGCCTCTCACCCCAATTCAACATCTTGAAGTCTTTGACTGTTGGGGCATCGATTTCATGGGACCATTCCCCTCATCTTTTGGACATGTCTATATTTTGCTTGACGTAAACTATGTGTCTAAATGGATAGAGGCTATCCCATGTAGAACCAACGATCATCGTACGGTTCTCAAGTTCCTCAAAGAAAACATACTTTCTAGATTTGGGATGCCTCGGGCCATCATTAGTGATGGTGGTTCTCATTTTTGCAATAGACCTTTTGAAGCTTTGATGAAGAAATATGGTATTGGCACAAGGTGAGCACCCCATACCACCCACAAACAAGTGGGCAAGCTGAAATCTCCAATAGGGAGATCAAGCAGATTTTGGAAAAGACGGTGAGACCGGATCGCAAGGATTGGTCCCTAAGATTAGATGATGCACTTTGGGCTCACCGTACCGCCTACAAGACACCCATTGGAATGTCCCCTTATAGACTTGTCTATGGGAAAGCTTGCCACTTGCCTGTGGAGATAGAACACAAAGCTTATTGGGCAATTCGGGCTTTAAATTTTGACATGGACAAGGCTAGCTCGCTTCGCAAACTCCAATTAAATGAGCTTGATGAAATCCGGAACGATGCATATGAGAACTCGAGAATTTACAAGAGTAAAATGAAGGCTTTCCATGACAAACACATTTTCAGGAAATCTTTCCATGAAGGTCAGAAAGTACTCTTGTATAATTCCCGACTTCATCTTTTTCCGGGAAAATTACGATCTCGATGGACCGGCCCATATATTATCAAAGAAATTTTTCCTCATGGGGCTGTTGAGATTGAAAATGCCGCAAATGGTAACTGTTTTAAAGTTAATGGACAACGCCTTTAAACCATTTGTTGAGAAATTTGATTCAGAGGACATGTCCATCACTCTGAATGATCCTGTCTATCAGGATGATTGATCTCCTAGTCTGATGGAGGTATAGCATAGGTAGGTTTTCTTTAGTTTTACTGTTTTAGTAGGTTTTAGTTGTTGAGTTGGAGACCTCCATGATCGCTCTCTCAGGTACTATTGATTCTCACTCTCTCATCGTTTACCATTGCTCTCATGTTCATGCTAATTGCATATCTTTTACATTGAGGACAATGCAAGAATTGGTTGGGGGGTGAGATGAGCTCCCTCATCTAGCATATTGCAACATTTCAAGCTTCATATGCAGCAAAATGTTTTTCGAATTTTCTAACATCTCAAAACTCTTTTAGAAAATCTTGTTTCTATACATTTGAGATGCTTTGAGTATAAGAAGAGGAGATACGAAGTGTGTGATGTTGTAGTCTTGAATTTCTCCCAACATAATGGTTTTATATGATAATTCCCCTATTGTTGTGATTGATAGGAAATTTGAACACTTTTTACACCTAGTTCACATTACACGATTTTCATGAGTTGAAAGGTTTATATGATTTGTGGATTAGCTAGACTGTGATTTAAAGGTGTTGAGCAGCCAAGCCGGGGTATTTTGTCCATCCTTGTCCATGGGAAAATAACAGAAGATATGGATTTCTAAAAATCCTATCTAATTTAAAAAGAAAAAGGAAAGAAAGGATGAAATCGGGAAGGAAAGAAAAAAAAATGGTGGAAAATTCCAAAAAGGGCTACCTATTACCAACCGGGGGATGGTCGAACCGTAACCAAAGCCGGAAATGGGACGTAGTGTGAAAGCCGTCGGAAGGACGGTAAGGCAAATTCCTGTCATAGGCTTGTTGTTGCTCTGTGCACCTTAAAATCCTTGTTTTACTTAATCTATGAAGAAGATGATCCCAGGAACTCATGAGATAAACTTTCACTATGCACACTAGGTTGAATTTGTTCGAATTCTTCTATTTATCAATCAATCAGCGGGAATTTCATGTAGACACTTTTTATGTTTTGAGAGTCCAAGGTTTTAGCTTCTATCACCTAATTTTTTCAGATTTTATACTTATACACCTTGGAATGGATAGAATCATGGGTTCTGAAGGAGAGTTGGGCTTGGAGGTTTGAAATTGTTTCACGCATGTTTTGCTAGGGACTAGCAAAAATCTGGTTGGGGGGTGTGTTGAACCTCCAATTTATACATTGCATTGCCCATTTCATGACATGGTTTGCATGATTTTCATGATTTAAAGGCCCATCTAACACATGTTTTGCGATTATAGGGGATGAGAGCAGACTTTATTCAATTAGGGATTAAAAGAAAGCATTTGGAGCTATTGGATGAAGGACGAAAGAGGACCGAAGAAAGAAGAAAGAAAGGAGAAGAGAAGAAAGAAGAAAAGAGGAGAAAAGAAAGAAAGAAGATCAAAGTGAAGAGGGGCTGACCGGTCTTGACCGGTCGGCCAGAGGAGCCTGACTGGTCTTGACCGGTCAGCCACGTTTGCTGATCAAAGAAAATTCCAGACCGATCGGTCATGACCGGTCGGCTGTGCACACTGGAAGATGGACAACTTGGTCCGACCGGTCATGACCGGTCGGCCACACTTGCTGGATCAATGGACAGACCAGTCCGACCGATCATGACCGGTCAGTTGTGCTCCCTGGAATGTGTAAAAGCCCAGTCCGACCAGTCATGACCGGTCGGCGTTGCGTAAATAGAGTCCTTTCTAAATCTGGACTCCGAAAACTGCTGCGCACTGCGTAACCTTTCGCAGATTCTGACGCAAGGGAGGTTTCTTACTATAAAAGGACACCTAGGGGCTCTTCCTAGGGTATGAAGGAAGCTAAGGAACGTGGTTCTAAGGAGGGAAAGCTGTCGTGGAGCGTCTGCAACTCTTCTATTTCCGGTTTTGCTAGTTTTATGCTTTTATTTAAAGATTTTAGTTATAGCATGAATATGCTCGGCTAGAACCTCTCAGCTAAGGCTGAGAGGTGAAGCTTGTAGCCAATTCGATGTTGGATTCAGTTTAATTCAAGTAATTTAGATTCAAGTTTGAATTTTTCTTTCATGTTTCAGTTCTAAAAGTGGTAGTTTGAGATGTTTTATGAGAGTTCATGTGCTCCGGACATGAATTCCTTGCAATTCTCTGAGATTATCATATAATGATGGTTTAGATTCGAATTATAGTAATCCTGGAGCAGGCCATAGTCCATAGGCATGGCTGTTACTCCGCAGGCTATAGTTTTGAATTCTACATTGATTGAATGGACTAGAACTTGGAAGTTCAACTTGATTTGGATTGAATGTGTGTGAATGCTTTATTTTCCAACTAGATGAGAGATAGGACTTCAAATCTAGTTGTGTTCTCTACTTGGATTGACTGAATTGACATAGGATTGCTACAAGTGGATCCTTGAATGCCTTAGTACTTTATATCATTGATTTTTCATTAAGTTGCTGTTTTAGTTAAATACTCAATTGAATCTGATTTTCTTCCATAAACTGAGTTGCTGGAGTGGTTTGGAAGTTGTTTCTATTTCCCTGTGGATTGACCTCGGTCTTACCGAGTTTTATTACTACATCGCAGCCATACACTTGAGGCGAGCGAACAGATAGGTTCAAGGCAAGGCACACCAAGGCATCTCTTTTACCTGTTTCTTCATCCTTGATGTAGCTGGTCTGTCTTGAGTCTTCGGTCTTTGTCTTCATTAAGCTCAATCGACACTAGACTGACTGACCTAAGTGATTGACAAACAAGGTGCACTAGTATGCCACAGAAAAGTGCACTAACAGCCTATGGACTATGGCATGCTCAAGGGTTACCATAATTCAAATCTAATCGAGCAAAACATGATAATCTCAGAGAATTGCAAGGAATCCATGTCTGAAGCACATGAACTCTTATAAAACTTCTAAAAATATCAGCTTTATATGAAGTAGAACATTCAAAATTCAAACTTAAAGTGAAAGTACTTGAATCAAACTGAATTAAACATGAAATTAGCTATAAGTTTCACCTCTCAACTTTAGTTGAGAGATTCTAGGCAAGCATTGTCATACTACAACTAGAACTCAAAGAAAAACTAAAAAGCATAAAAATTCGGAGTTGGGAGAGTTGCAAACGCTCCACAACGGCTTGCTTCCTCTCCCACGAAGTTCATCAGCTTCTCTGATACCTAGGAAGAGACCCTAGGTGTCCTTTTATAGTGGGGAAGCTCTATCACCTTAGAAACGTCCAGAAGTGCGTAGCCTTATGCAATTGCGCAGAAAATCTCGAAACTTGAAATAGAAACCACTGTTTACGCATGGCCGACCGGTCGTGACCGGTCAAACTGGGCTGGCCAACCGGTCTTGATCGGTCGGACCTATCTGTTAGGAGTCCAGGGGGTGCACAGAGGTGGCCAACTTGTTGGCCGACCGGTCCTGACTTGTCGGACCAGGCTGGTCCTTTATCCAGCGAGTTTCAGAGAGGGACAGCAGGGTGACCGACCGGTCAGGACCGGTCAGACCTCTATTCTCTTCTTTTTCTGCTTCTCTCTTTCTTCTCTTTTCTCCCTCTTTCTTCTTCCTTCTTTAGTCCACCTTGGGCCTTCATTCAAGGTCTCCTAAATACACTCTTTTTGGTCACCAATTGGGCAAAGTCGCTCTCATTCCTACAATCACAAAACATGCATTAGATGGGCCTTTTAAACATGCAGACCATGCATATAATGTGATGTAATGGGATAAATCATGTATAAATTGGAGGCTCAAAACTTTCAACCGCATCGAGAAATATCTCATGAATCCTCCAGTTCTAGTGCCAGCCACTCCGAGACGACCATTATTGTTATACATCTCAGTAGCAGCAGAAGCTATTAGCTGTGTCCTCAGCCAACACGACGAGACTGGGAAGAAGGAACAAGCAATATACTATTTTAGCTGAAAGTTCACCGACTATGAGACTAGATATTCCCCAATCGAGAAGACTTTCCTCGCCCTAGTCTAGGCAACTCAACGACTCCAACAATACATGATTGCATTCCCTATTCTCCTCCTCACTCGCATGGATTTGTTCAAATACCTTTTCAAGAAGCCAGCTCTCACTAGAAGGATAGCTAAGTGGCAATTACTCCTATCTGAGTTTGACATCACCTATGTCACTCACAAAGAAATGAAGGGACAGGCCCTCACCGATCATCTTGCTGCTCATACTTGAAATTACGGTTTTATCACTAGTGAGATAAGCTTGAAGGTATGCTTATGTCCTAGAGGAGGGGTGAATAGGACTTTTTACAAATTCCTTGTCACTTGAAACCTCGAGAGCATTCACAAATCAATTTATCAATATAATGTATGTGAATGCAAGTAAATAGATCAAATAAGATATTTCTAAATGATCAACTATGCTAAGTGAAGCATTTGATCAAACAGTTTATATGCATACTCGAACTAATATATCAAAGATGGCATAAGAGCATTTTGTCAAACACAAGATGGGCATACAGTTAAGCACTTATAAGATTGATCAACAAGGAACAATAATCGACAAAAGGCATTCACCACATTGCACACTATGTATAGTGGTTCAATGATAAGTCTACTCCACTCCCGGTTCAAGTACCCAACTCCTTTGAGTACACCGGAATTCACTATCGGAGGTTTTAAATGAGGTTCACCTCTCAACCTTTACAACCTACACAAGGTAAATGCCTACACAAGGACTTCTCAACTCCGACGCACGTATTCCCCCGTATCGGAGGCCTACGCAAGGACTTACACGTCCTACTCAAGGACAACTCTGAGATTGGGTCACAATCTCTAGACCCCAATTTCAACAAGAAGGGGAATCAAACAATGAACTTTATAAGCTTAAACACTTACAAGAGATGAGCCCCGATTCAGCATCGTTGATGAGTAGCTTCAGCTTCCACGAATGCCTTATCTCCTCTCCAAGCTCCCACGATCAGCTACCAATGCATATGATGTTCCTAGACTAGTGCCAGGTAGGTGGGAGAAGGTATTGATGTTCCATATGCCTATTACAATGCAATGGATAATGAAGGAACCATCAATCGGATCATTCAATGGCTATAAATGACTTCAAGATGAAGATTCAATGATAGGGACAGCCATGAATGCCATGCTTGAGTTCATTGTTCAAACCGAGCTTTGAATACTCAATGTATTGCCATTAATGGCTAGGTATGAAGGATGAGCTCAAGACTATGATGAGCAAAAGAGATTTAGATAAAGGTCCTAAATGCCTCTCTTAATGCTCTAATGGGTGTGCAAGTGATGCCCTAAAAGACCTCAAGATATGCTTTTATAAAGGCCCAAAAACGAGCTCAAACGGACATAAAACGGTCATATTCTGACCTACCTAGGACCCCCTCCGGCCTGTCCGATTTGAGCTCCGACCTGTCAGCCAACCTGCCCTTAGATGGGTCGGGTAAACGGTCTAGAAACCTAAAACTTGCTAGACAAATTTTGGCTTATCCGACCTACTGTCCGGCCGGTCGGATTGGGCAGCCGACCTGCTGTCCGGCCGGTCGACAGACCTGCCCAGTCTTGGATTTTGGACTTTAAACTTCTGGACCATATTTCCCATGTCCGGCCGGTCGGCCGGCCGGTCGGATGGCCCATCCGACCTACTGTCCGGCTGGTCATAAGACCAGTTGGCTGAATAATATTTTGCCTGTAAATGCTTGCTGGTCAAGGATCAGTGACCGGCCGGTCGGCAGGCCTAATCTAGTCCAAATTCAAGCTGTTTTCCAGTTAAAATATAAGAGCCCTACTAAGGAGATTTCATAGTTGGGCACCTACTAAATGAAGGTCCAAGATTGATCATCTTGACCTTAAAACCATGGATTAAATGGCTAAGGATAGTATGTTTAGAATGCCATAAATACGGGTGATTTGGGATCCTATAGGCTGTCTATATGCAACTTACCTTCCGAGCTTGATTTGGCTTGAACTTAGGTGCGGAAAGTTGCTTTGGTCTTCAAGTCTTGAGTCTTCAATCTTCATCGGGGCTCACAAGACTCGACTGACTTACATAGTCATGGAATTGACAAAATGATGCACTAATTTGTGTACTAACAATACTCTCCTGTACTACCAACCGTTCGAAACACTCTTCCCTGATGAGGATCTCTTGCTCATCGAAGGTTAAGAGAAGAAGAAGAAAGATGAGTGGACATTATTCTTCGACGGCGTAGCAAACTCTAAAGGAAGTGAAATCGGAACAATCCTCTACTCTTCGGACAACATCCCTATTCCAATCTTAATGCATATAGCATTCAAATGCACCAACAACATGGCAGAGTTGAAGCATACATCGCTGGTCTAAGGGAAGCCATAATCTTGGGTGTCAAGAAGCTACGAGTATTTGGAAACTTATCACTTATCATCAATCAGACCAATGGACGAGAAGTTGATACCATATCATGTGTACCATGAAAATCTCGTCGAAGAATTTAAAGAAATCACCTTCTCATACATGCTCAGGGTTAAGAATCAGTTTATAGATGCTCTTGTTACACTTGCATCAATGCTCGAGATCTCGAAAGGAGCTTCAGAATGGGAGCTCATGTTCGCTTCCCCAAGTGTAGGGTTGCGATGTAGTAATAATCTCGGTAAGACCGAGATCGATCCACAGGGACTTATGTAGGAATCCACAAAACACTTCCAATAGTTCTACAAAAGAGCCAACAAATAGATTTGATGTAAATAGTAATGTTGAATTAAACTGAAGGTAATCAATTAATAAAAAGGCACTAGGGGTTCAAGGATCTACTTGTAGCAATCCTTGATGCTCACTCCGCTGTGGTTTCTCACTTTCTCAACTAGAATCGAAATTAAGTTCTATCTAGTCGAATGATAGAGCAGTTAAACCAAACAATCTGTCATATGTATGATCCATGTATATGATTCACTCAATGCAAGCTAGGACGAGCATACTCAATTGAATAGGTCAGTCCCAATTCCAATAAGCTAAGATCACAATCATAATCATCATTAAATCCTGTCACAAGACAAAAGTAGATCATGATTTGAACTTGATTCAAATCACATACACAGTCTCACATACTTCAGAATTTTTCAAAAAAAGTAGACTTTTGGCAAGAAGTTTCCACATGAAGATCGTAAATCTAGAGCGTATTCCAATTCCTTAGATCATACAGGTCTAGACTAGTTCACAACAATTAAGAACTCAAGCAATTCTTCCAAACATCCATGAGTCATCATAAGACTAAGAAAAACTACTTAGTACTTGAATTAAACTTCAAACCATTGTTCTTCAATAGAAATCCAACTTAAACTAAATCAAACGAATTGAAACATCTTAGATTCACTACAAGCTTCAGCTAGCCGTTCATGATCTAAGGAAACATGAAAATAACTAAAATAACATAAAACTAGAAAGCAAACTAGGAGGAGTTGTAGAATTTCGAAATCGACTTCCGCCGTCTCCCACAGTGCTCAATCCCTTCTAAGATCCCTTAGGAACGATCCCTAGGTGTCCTTTTATAGTGGGGAAGCTTCGCTGCGTCAGAATCATCCAAAAGATGCGTAAGGATATGCAGTGCGCAGAGAAATCCGGAGCTTGTAGAACACGCACTGTTACGCAGACAACCAGTCGCACGACCGGTCTGAGCTCTTGGACGACCAGCCGCACGATCGGTCTCAAAAGTGTGAAAAACGTCCAGAGAGTTTTGGCAATTTCAGAGTCCGGGATTTTAATTCAAGGACCAGTCGCACGACCGGTCTGAGCAATGGACGACCGGTCGTATGACCGGTCTTCGATGGTCCAGTGAGTTTTGGCCACAGGGCCCCTCTGTTGAGTGATCGGACCGGTCGGACGACCGGTCCTGGGCTATGGACGACCAGTCGGACGACCGGTCTTGGGCACATTCTTTTTTTCTCTGACTTCTTTCTTTCATCCTTTGACGCTTATTCCTTTGATCTTCTTTACTTGTAAATGGCGTCTTTAAGTCTCTAATTAATGAATCCTCTCTCTCATCCCTGCAATCACAAATCCATGCATTAGATTAGTTTATAAATCATGAAAACCTTGCATAATGAGTGATGAATTGGGGTTAGAATATGCATAATTAAGAGCTCAACACACCCCCAACCAGCATTTTGCTAGTCCCGAGCAAAACATGCATGAACCAATTCCATTCTTTAAAACCCAACTCTCCTTCAGAAACTATTCTTCTATACATCCCAAGCCACACAAGTGTAAGAGTCAGAAAAATTAGGTGATTGTTGAGCTCTTAATTGTGCATATTTTAACCCCAATTCATCACTCATTATGTAAGGTTTTCATAATCTAAAGACTAATCTAATGCATGGATTTGTGATTGTAGGGATAAGAGAGAGGAATCATCAAAGAGAGACTTAAAGACACTATTTAGAAGAAAAGAAGATCAAAAGACCAAGTGTCGAAAGATGAAAGAAAGAAGTCAGAGAAAAGAAGAAAGAAAGTAGAAGAGAACACCCAAGATCGGTCGTCCGACCGGTCGTCAAGGCCCAAGACCGGTCGTCCGACCGGTCAACACATTCAACAGAAGGGCCCTACAGCCACAGCTCTTTGGATTGTCTAAGACCGGGCGTGCGACCGGTTGTCCACTGCTGTGACCGGTCGTGCGACCAGTCCTTGAATTAATTTTTCTGGGTCGAAAATCTCTAGAACTCTCTGGACGATTTTGGCGTTTTTGAGACCGGTCGTGCGACCGGTCGTCCAGTAGCTCAGACCAGTCGTGCGACCGGTCGCCTGTGTAATGAAGCGTGTTCTACAAGTCCTGAAATTCTTTGCGCACTGTCTAAGTTTACACAATTTCTGGAAGATTCTGATGCTGCGGAGCCTCCCTACTATAAAAGGACACCTAGGGATCGTTCCTAAGGTATCTTAGAAGGGTTTGAGCAAGGTGGGAGGTGACGGAAGTGGATTTCGGAGTCCACAACTCCTTATAGTTTATTACTATTTTTATGCTTTTTCTTAGTTGTTTCATGTTTCCTTGGATCATGAATGGCTAAACCTCTTAGCTAGGGCTAAGAGGTGAAGCTTGTAGTGAATCTAAGATGTTTCAATTTGTTTAAGTTGGTTTTTAATATTGGATTTCATGTTTATGAACAATGGTTTGAAGTTTAATTCAAGTTCTAAGTAGTTCTTCTTAGTCTTATGATGACTCATGGATATTTGGGAGAATTACTTGAGTTCTTAATGGCTTTGTGTTAGTCTAGACCTGTATGATCCGAGGAATTGGAGTACGCTCTAGTACTATGATCTTCAAGTGGGAATTTCCTACCAAAGTTCTACTTTTTCTGAAAATCTGTGGTATGTGGGACTGTGCATGTGATTTGAATCAAGTTCAAGTCATGATCTAGCTTTGTCTTGTGACAGGACTTAATGATGGTTATGATTGTGAACTTAGTCTTTTGGAATTGGGATTGACCTATGCAATTGAGCATGCTCATCCTAGCTTGCATTGAGTGAATCATATGCATGGATCTTACATATGGCAAATTGTTGGTTTTAACAGCTCTATCATCCGACTAGATAGATCTTAATTTCAATTCTAGTTGAGAAAGTAAGAAACCACAGTGAATTGAGCATCAAGGATTGCTACAAGTGGATCCTTGAACCCCTAGTACCTTTTTATAATTGTTTACTTCAGTTTAAGTTCAAAGTTGTTACTTACATCAATCTCTTACAAATCTGGTTGTTAGTTTCTCAATAGAAACTATTGGATGTGTTTGTGAATTCCTACATAAGTCCATGTGGATTGACCTCGGTCTTACCAAGATTATTACTACATCGTAACCCTACACTTGGGGAAGCGAACAAGTTTTTGGCGCCGTTGCCGGGGAGTTTGATAGTTTTTCACAAATTTCTGAAAATAGAATCTATTTAGGATTTTTAGGAATAGTTCTAACTTAGTTTATTTTGTTTGATTTGTTTTCTTTTTCAGGGATTTCTAGGAATTTGAAGAAGACATAAGGATCTCAAGTGCCTGAATCAGGTTCTATCTTTCTAAACCTTACTCTTCTCCTTCTCCTATTCATTCCTATCATATTCATCTCTTGTAGAGTGGGTGGAGACTCCTTTTGGATCTCTGAAAGGTTGGCCTTGTGCCACCTTGGATTCCTATTGGTCGGCTCTGCCGTCTTGGATCACCTTGTACTCAGAGATTTCTCTTCTCCTCTCTACTCCCCTTTCTTCTTTTTCTGCACTTTTCTCAAAAGATTCAAAGAGTGGGTGGGGTGTTCTCTGAACCCCTATTGACCAGGAGAAATCGGTCTCTATCCTTGCTTCTGGCCTAGCCATTGCAAGACACCTTGTGCTTCAGTCTTAGAGAAGAGTAAAGAAAGGAAGGAAGAATTCTTTTTCTTTTTTTTCAGTCTTTTAGGATTTTTGCATGCCACATTGGGCTCGGGATTCAAATAATCGACTCATAAGTGAAGGGGGAATAGTAGAAGGAATTGACAGAGAACCACGTGCTAGGAGACATCTAAATTCTCCAATTTTGTCTGAAAATATGGCTATAAATCAACCTAATCAGATGGCTAATCCAAATCTGGGCCAAAACCAAACCGAAACGGGAGAGAATGTGGTTGAGAATGTTCCCCGACCAAGAACATTACGTGATTACTTGCAACCAGCAAGAGCGAGCACTCCCTCATGCATAATCTTTCCACAAAATGCAGGGAATGTAGATTTGAAACCAGGAGTAATCTAACTCCTCCCAAAATTCCATGGATTAGACAGTGAAAGTGCCTATCAACACCTTAAGGAGTTTGATGAGGAAATAACCACCGTACACTTTAAGAATGTTACTGATGATGTGGTAAGACTTAAATTATTTCCATTTACTCTTAAAGATAAAGCTAAAGGTTGGCTTCATGCATTAAGGCCAAGATCAATTGGTGCATGGATTGATATGCATAGGAAATTCATAAAAAAATTCTTCCCTACTCACAAAACGAACATGTTGAGGCGCCTTATCATGAACTTTGCCCAAAAGGAAGATGAGACTTTCTTCCAATGTTGGGAGAGGTTTAAGGACTTGTTAAATGCATGCCCACACCATGGCTATGAAATTTGGCGGGTCATAAGCTTTTTCTATGATGGACTAACTTCACCCATGCGCCAATTTGTAGAGATGATGTGTAATGGGGAATTCATGAACAAGGAAGCCGATGAAGCATGGGACTATTTGGAGGAAGTGGCTGAGAATGCACAGTCTTGGGATACATCTAAACCATCAAATTCTAAGACTAGCCAACAAAGAGAAAAAGGAGGAATTTATGTCTTATCGGAAGAGGATAGCATAAGTGCAAGGGTGGCCAGCCTCACAAGAAAAGTTGAGGCCATGGAATTAAGGAAAGGAGAGACGATCAACTCTAATGACGTTGAAACTGTTTGTGGAATTTGTGCCGGAAATCAACATGCAACACAAGATTGTCCCATAATTTCAGCAGTTCAGGACATCTTACAAGAACAATCAAATGTCATAAATAGTTATCAACAGGCAATTTGGTGCTCCAACCTCAAACACGTTTAATGCTAGTTGGAAGAACCATCCCAACTTCAGTTGGAGGAATGGATCCACTGCGAATGCAACCACTATCCCTCAAGCTCAACCTATACTAGGTCCATCTCTAGTCATTACTCCAAAAGTGACGCTAGAGGAGATGTTGGGTGCATTTGTATCGGTTCAAGCTGAGTATAACAAGACGAATTCTCTGAAAATATATGAGTTCATGCAAGAGCAATTGAAATTCAATCAAAACTCAACTCAAGCCATCAATGAATTGAAAACATCAATGGCTAGAGTTGAATCTTATCTTAGTGTTAGAGAGAAGGGCACACTTCCTGCCCAACCTTTTCCTAACCCAAGAACCTAATTTGAGATACAAGATGCAAGCTCATCCTCCCATCATACGGAGTATGTTCAAGCTATCACCACTTTGAGAAGTGGGAAAGAAATTGACAAATCTAATCTGGTGAAGGCCCCAAAGCCTAAGGATCCGAAAATTTTCAAAGAGGACGATAGCTTAAACAACACTCCACAAGAGAAAGAACCGAAAAGGCAATACAAGCCGGTTGCCCCGTTTCCACAAAGGTTGATTTCACCTAAACCTTTAGACAAAAATCTGAAAATATTAGAAGTTTTCAAGCAGGTAAAGATCAACATCTCGTAGTTGGATGCCATAAAACAAATACCATCTTATGCCAAATTTCTAAGAGAATTGTGTATAGTCAAAAGGAAACACAATGTTCACAACAAAGTACTTTTGACTGAGAATTTGAGCGCTATCGTCAAACAAGAGGTGCCCCAAAAATACAAGGATCGGGTAGTCCAACCATCTCATGCATCATAGGAGACTACCGGATTAAACAAGCCTTACTCGATTTGGGGGCAAGTGTGAATCTCATTCCATACTCGGTCTACGAGCAACTTGGGTTAGGTGAATTGAAACGGACCAAAACCACACTCCAACTTGCTGATAGATCCATTCGTATACCGAGAGGAATGATTGAGGATGTTCTAGTCCAAGTTGATAAATTCTACTACCCAGTAGACTTTATTGTCTTGGTTACACATCCCGTGATAGGCACCGGTGCTCAAATTCCCGTCATACTTGGCCGACCATTTCTAGTTACTTCAAATGCAATTATCAATTGTAGAAACGGACTTGTACAAATGTCCTTTGGAAATATGACCCTTGAGCTTAACATATTTGATTTATGCAAACAATCACAGGAGGTTGATGATGATATCCACAAACTAATCATGATTGAATCATTCGTGGAAGATACATTCCCCTTGTCATTCGTGGAAGATACATTCCCCTTGTCATTCGTGGAAGATTGTATTGAATCTTCCGACCCTTTGGAGGCATGTGTGGCCCATTCTCATGAGATAAATGATGACACAATACAAGAGATGGATGCCATTCTAGATGCGATGCCGGTGCTTGATAATAAAAGATGGAGGGCCCTATTTGAGCCTTTGCCTGTAAACGAGAATAAGGCCCTCCCATCCAACATCAAGGCGCCAACACTCGACCTAAAACCATTACCAAGTGAGCTGAAATATGTCTATTTAGGTCGAGATGAGACATATACAGTGGTGATTTCTTCCCACTTGGATGAGGAACAAGAGAGTAGGCTAATGGCCACTCTATTAGAGCACAAGAGTGCCATTGGATGGTCAATTGCGGATCTCAAAGGCATAGACCCACTGATTTGTACTCATCGCATACACCTTGAGGAGAATGCGAAGACATCTAGGCAACCACAACGACGACTAAATCCAAATATGAAGGATGTGGTTAAGGCCGAAGTGGTGAAACTATTGGATGTGGGTATTATTTACCCAATATCCGATAGTCAATGGGTGAGCCCAACTCAAGTGGTGCCTAAGAAATTCGAAATAACCATCGTAGCCAATGCCAATAATGAACTCGTGCCAACTAGAGTCACTACCGGTTGGAGAATGTGCATTGACTACAGGAAGCTAAACACTGTCACGAGGAAAGACCACTTCCCCCTACCGTTTGTTGATCAAATTTTAGAACGGTTGGCGGGTCATTCCCACTTTTGCTTCCTTGATGGCTATTCAGGGTACAACCAAATAAAGATTACCTGTGAAGACCAAGAAAAGACTACATTCACATGTCCATTCGGCACTTTCGCCTATCGACGGATGCCGTTTGGACTATGTAATGCCCCTGCCACCTTTCAGCATTGTATGATGAGTATCTTTTCTGATATGCTGGGGACAATTCTCGAAGTCTTCATGGATGACTTTTTCGTATTTGGCTGTAGCTTTGATGAGTGCCTTGAGCACTTGAAATCTGTACTGAAAAGATGTGAAGAGAAGAACCTTGTGCTGAATTGGGAGAAGTGTCACTTCATGGTTTAAAAGGGAATTGTACTTGGTCACATCGTTTCAGAAAATGGAATCGAGGTGGACAAAGCGAAAATTGATCTTATCTCTAACCTCCCACCACCCAAGAGCATACGAGATGTACGGTCCTTTTTGGGACACGTAGGATTTTATAGAAAGTTCATAAAGGACTTCAGTTCACTCTCTCGTCCTTTATGTAACCTACTTCAAAAGGAAAATTCATTCGAGTGGAATGAAGAATGTCAAAAGGCCTTTACCACCCTTAAAGGTATGTTGACATGTGCTCCCATAATGCAACCACCTGATTGGAGCCTTCCTTTTGAAATTATGTGCGATGCTAGCGACTATGCTATTGGGGCCGTGCTAGGCCAAAGAAAAGAGAAAAAGCCATGTGTCATCTACTATGCAAGTAGAACCCTAAACTAAGCCCAAGTAAACTACACTACTACTGAAAAAGAACTTTTAGCCGTAATTTTTGCCTTGGACAAGTTTTGGTCCTACTTGATTGGATCCAAGATCATCATCTTCACTGACCATGCCGCACTTAAGTACCTTCTCTCTAAGAAGGATGCTAAACCACGGTTGTTAAGATGGAATGACATGTTCCCTGATGAACAACTTTTTGCTGTTTCCCAATTGCCATAGTATGCGGACATTGCTAACTATCTTACTACAAGTACAATTCCTACACATTGGAAAAAGCAAGATAAGGATAAATTCTTCACTGAGGTGAGAAAATTCCTATGGGATGACCCATACTTATGCAAGTATTGTCCTGATCAAATCATAAGGAGATGTGTCCCAAATGATGAACAACAAAGTATCATCTCCTTCTGCCATTCTCAAGCATGTGGTGGCCACTTTTCGGCTAAAAAGACCACAGCAAAAATTCTGCAATGTGGGTTTTATTGGCCCACTATGTTCAAAGACACACATGAGTTTTGCAAAACATGTGAACCTTGTCAGAAATTGGGAGGAATCTCCCGTAAAAATATGATGCCACTCAATCCCATCTTAATAATAAAAAATTTTGATTGTTGGGGCATCGATTTCATGGGTCCATTCTCCTCTTCTTTTAGAAACACATACATCTTGCTTGCCGTTGACTATGTTTCCAAATGGGTCGAGGCCATCCCTTGCCGGAATAATGACAATAAAATGGTCATTCGCTTCTTAAAAGAAAATATTCTTTCCCAGTTTGGAACACCTCGAGTCATCATAAGTGATGGAGGGTCTCACTTTTGTAATCGCCCTTTTGAAACTTTAATGAAGAAATATGGCGTAACACACAATGTGAGCACTCCCTATCACCCACAAACTAGTGGACAAGCTGAGATATCCAATAGGAAGATTAAACACATTTTAGAGAAAACAGTGAACCCCGATCGCAAGGATTGGTCGCTTTGGCTTACCGATGCGCTTTGGGCCTACCGTACTACTTTCAAGACCCCTATTGGAATGTCTCCCTATAGACTTGTCTATGGGAAGGCTTGTCACTTGCCTGTGGAGTTGGAACATAGGGCATATTGGGTAATTAAGAAGATGAATTTTGATTCTGGCAAGGCAAGCTCGTTGCGCAAACTACAATTGAATGAACTTGCAGAAATCTGGAACGAAGCATATGAGAATGCGAGAATTTACAAGGACAAAACGAAGATATTCCATGATAAAAACATTCTTCGTAAGACATTCACGATCAATAAAAAAGTCCTCCTGTATAATTCTCGTCTACATTTATTTCTGAGCAAATTGAGATCTCGATGGACCAGTCCCTACATTGTGCAAACTATTTATCCATATGGGACTGTCGAGTTGTTAAATCCAAGGAACGACAACATTTTTAAGGCGAATGGGCAGCGATTAAAGCTGTTCTTTGAGAAATTTCCTTCAGAAGGTATGTCCATACCTCTGACTGATCCTGTCTACCAGGATGATTGATCTCCTAGTCTGATGGAGGTATAGAGTAGTTAGGATTAGGATTTTGTTGCTTTTGTTTGCTTTTGCTTAGGTTTGTTAGAAGGAGGAAGAATTCTACTTTTCACTTTTTCAGGTACTCTCATCCCTCACTCCCTTTTATTTTCAAATTGCTCTCATGTTTTGCTTATTGCGCATCTTTTACATTGAGGACAATGCAAGATTTGGTTGGGGGGTGTAGGATCACTTGGATGAATCCAACGTTTTGTAACATTTCGAGCAACTATGTAAAAAAAATTCGATTTTTCAAAAATTCAAGACTCTTTTGGAAAACTTTGTTTCTATGCATTCAAGATGATATGAACATAAGAGGAGGAGATATGAAGTGAGTGAGGTTGCAAGTTTTGAATTTCTCATAACATAATGGTTTTATATGTGAATTCCCCTATTTTTGTGATTGATAGAAAATTTGAACACTCTTACACCTAGTTCACATTACACGATTTTCACGGGTTGAAGGGATTATGTGATTTGTGGATTAGTTAGATTTTGATTCAAGGTGTTGAGACATCAAGCCGGGGTATGTTGTCCATCCTTGTCCATGGGAAAATAACGAAAGATATGGATTTCTAAAAATCCTATCTAATTTAAAAGAAAAAGGAAAAGGAAGGATGAAATTGGGAATAATGGAAAAATGGTGGAAAAATCCGATTAGGGCTACCTACTACCAACCGGGGGATGGTCTACCCGTAACCAAAGCAGGAAATGGGACGTAGTGTGAAAGTCGTCGGAAGGACAGTAAGGTAAGTTCCTGTCATTGGCTTGTTGTTGCTCTATATACCTTGAGATCCATAGTCTAGTTGATTTATGAAGAAGATAACCCTGGAAACTCATGAAAAGAATTTTCACTATGCACACTAGATTGAATTTGTTCAAGTTCTTCTATTTGTCAACCAATCAGCGGGAATTTCATATGGGTGCTTATTATGTTTTGAGAGTTTACGGTTTCAACCTCTATCACCTAATTTCTCTAACTCTTACTCTTATTTATCTTGGGATGTATAGAAGAATGGTTTCTAAAGGAGAGTTGGGTTTTGGAGAATGGAATTGGTTTCAAGCATGTTTTGCTCGGGACTAGCAAAATGCTGGTTGGGGGGTGTGTTGAACTCTTAATTGTGCATATTCTAACCCCAATTCATCACTCATTATGCTTGTTGTTATGATTTATAGACTAAACTAATGCATGGATTTGTGATTGTAGGGATGAGAGAGAGGAAGCATCAATTGAAGACATAAAGATGCTAGTTAGAAGCAAAGAAGATCAAAGGGGCTAAGCGTCAAAGAATGAAAGAAAGAGGTCAGAGAAAAGAAGAAAGAAAGCAGAAGATGGTGCCCACGACCGGTCGTCCGACCGATCCGCACATGCACAGAGAAGACCCAGAGGCAATAACTCTCTGGACTGTTTACGACCAGTCGTGTGACCGGTCGTCCACTTCTGCAACCGATTGTGCGACCGGTCCTTAAATTATTTTTCCGGGCCGAAACTCACTGGACACTTTTTGGCCATTTTGAGACTGGTCGTCCAGCATCCACGACCGGTCGTCCAGCCACTGCGACCGGTCGCCTGCATAAGATTTGAACCTTCTATTTCTAGCGCCGATTTTCTCTGCGCAGTGCGTAAGTTATACGCAAATTCTTGAATATTCTGAAGTTGCGGAGCCTTCCCACTATAAAAGGACACCTGGGATCGTTCCCAGGGTATCTTAGAAGAGTTTAAGCAAGGTTGGAGGCGGCGGAAGTGGATTTCAGAGTTCCACAACTCCTAGTTTGTTTTGTTGTTTTTATTTTTTTTCTTAGCTGTTTCATGTTTCCTTGGATCATGAACGGCTAAACCTCTTAGCTAGGGCTAAGAGGTGAAGCTTGTAGTGGATCTAAGATGTTTCAATTCGTTCTAAGTTGGTTTTAAGATTAGTTTTAATGTTTATGAACAATGGTTTGAAGTTTATACAAGTTCTAAGTAGTTTTTCTTAGTCTTATGATGACTCATGGATGTTTGGGAGAATTACTTAAGTGCTTAATTGCTTTGTGTTAGTCTAGACTTGTATGATCCGAGGAATTGGAGTACGCTCTAGTACTATGATCTTCATGTGGGGACTTCCTACCAAAGTTCTACCTTTCTAGTTTTCTGAATTATGTATGGGACTGTGCATATGATTTGATTCAAGTTCAAACCATGATCTAACTTTGTCTGGTGACAGGACTTAATGATGATCATGATTATGAACTTAGTTTATTGGAATTGGGACTGACCTATGCAATTGAAGCATGCTCAGCCTAGCTTGCATTGAGTGAATCATACACAGGGCTCATACATATGACAGATTGTTGGTTTAACAGCTATATCATCCAGCTAGATAGATCTTAATATCGATTCTAGTTGAGAAAGTGAGAAACCACAGCGGATTGAACATCAAGGATTGCTACAAGTGGATACTTGAACCCCTAGTGCCTTTTTATAATCGTTTACTGCTACAACTCGAAGATTGCACACCCAAGTGCAGGTAGCGAAGTAGTAAAATACTCGGTAAGACCGAGGTCAATCCACAGGGATTGGGGTTAAGAACACTTAGAGGAATTAGTTTAGGTGAGAGAGATGAAATCTGGTTTAATCCACAAGAGTGGAGCAAGTTGTGTGTGGTGGAAGACAGAAATAGAAAAGGGGCTAAGGCATTAAGGATCCACCTTTGATTCATTCACAAGATTTGATTCATTTGTCCAACTATAACTCAACTGGAATCGAATAAAGATTCATTCCAATCGGAAGATGAAACAGTTAAACCACTGCATATTTCATAAAAGATGGTGATCTGAACCGATTGATTTGACCATGAAGCACTCGTTAGTTGATCGCAGGGAATTCCAAGCATCCACTGTGCCCGGAGTCGACAATGGATCAAATTCTTGTACAGATCAACAACTTTGCCAACAAGTCAACCGATAAGATCACAAATCACACGATCAAATGCATACTTACAAGATAGAAGGCTTTGATTGACCGATCCAACCGTTAAGATCTCATCTATCGATCGAAGGGAATCCAAAGCATCCAATGTGCCCGGCGTCTACAATGGATCAAGGGATTTTACAAATCGATGACTTTACCTGCACTAGCTCGATGATCGTAGGGAATCCAAAGCATCCAACGTGCTCGGAGTCGACGATGGATCAAAGGACTTTATCGATCATGAACTAGCTAATTGGTGTGCAAGGGATCCCAAGCATCCAACGTGCCCGGAGTTGACGATGGATCAAGGGGCTTGCACAACAATAGCGTCCGCCGAGGTGGATAACCGAACCAATCAACCAAAGAGAACTCCAACATTTTCACCACACAATGTTGAACCAAAAGAACCATAGCTTGCAAATTTCTTCAAAGGCTTCACCCTTAGCCTTAGCTAGAGGTTTAGCCAACCATGCTACAATGGAAGACTAAATTCTCTACAAAGGAAAAACTACACTACTCTACACTACAAAAGAAAGAAGAGAAGACTAAAGAAGAGAGAACTCTTGGATGGGATGATATGAGATTTGAGGGATAATGAGAATGAGAGGGAGAGGAGCTTCTTTTATAGCCTTATGAGGAGCTTCCAAGCCTCCTCCCAATCCTAGGTGGCACTCCAAAAGTTTCTTTAGGTTTAGGAATGGAGTTAGGCTTGGAGTGCCCAAAGCAACTTTTCTTTTAGGTTCGGGCTTGGAGTTAGGCTTGGATGGACATGTGGCAAGAAAAGTACTCCAATCCTAGGTGTCACTCCAAGCCTAAAGCAAAATTTTCTTTTAGGTTTGGGCTTGGAGTGAGGCTTGGATGATGAGGTGGCATTCCAAGCCTTACACGTGTGGGGAGAGAGAGAGAGAGAGAGAGAGAGAGAGAGAGAGAGAGAGAGCTTCTCTCTTGCAGCCATGTGATGGTGAGAAGGATCAAGGGCCAGCACGTGTGCTGGAGAAGGTGGGGACTGCCCATAAACGTCCAATCCTTTTGGACAGTGATAATGGGAGCTGGTTGCTGCAACGTCAGCTGCTACACGCCGGACGGCTGGATTGAGACGGTCGAATGGCTGGACATTGAAGCTGCAGAGGAGCTGATGTGTTGCACGTGTGAGATTCTCCAGCTGCTGCCTTGGAGAGTGAACGGCCCACTTGATGATGGTGAGGATGAAGTGGATGGTGGAGATCGGTCATTCATCTGCTGGAGATTTAACTCTCCTCCATTGGCACGTGTGGAGAGTGGGCTGCTATTGGACGGTGGAGATGAAGTTGCTGTAGATGGATGCTGGACATGCTGGGATTTGATGCTGGGTGCTGATGAAAATGAGGTTCACTGGACGGTGGATTGGCCAAGCATGCTGGAGTTGCAGCACTGCTGCTGCACATGTGAAGGTGGATGATCCACCTGATGGACGACTCGATGTGGACGTCCAACAGTTGGAAATGGACGGTCCACTTGATGGACGGCTCAGATGTTGCTGGCCATTTGATGATGGAGACTGGCGTCCAGCAGGTGGATGGACGGCTGGAAGTGGATGATGATTTGCATGCTGATGCATCAGC
Organism: Liriodendron chinense; assembly: GCA_003013855.2. Taxonomy (NCBI): domain Eukaryota; kingdom Viridiplantae; phylum Streptophyta; class Magnoliopsida; order Magnoliales; family Magnoliaceae; genus Liriodendron; species Liriodendron chinense. The sequence continues at coordinate 4,805,168 of ML058508.1, read as the reverse complement.
ACGTTTGATGGATTGAATGGACAGACGTCCACTGCTGGACGTTGGACGTTTTGGTCTGAATGGGAGGTCAGCACGTGTGGTGGGTATGGACGCTGGTGTTGGAATCTGGACCGTCCAGCTGATCTGGTGTGTTGCAACTGCTGATGGTCGGTATAGATGTTGTGGATGGTGGAAGATGATCAGGTGGAGTTAGGACGTGCTTGCTTGATGGACGGTCTGCTGATTGTTGGACGGTCCACTTGCCGAACTGCTGGCCATTGTTGGACGACTGCTGGGATGGACGTGGATGATGCAGCTGGAGATGGATTTTTTATGAAGGTTGTACGCTGATGTAGATGGACGACTGCTTCTCATCAGATGTGTAGTTGGTACACACGTGTCGGTCACACATGATGGATGGTTGGAGGATGGACGCTGGTCCTGATGGATGGACGACTTGGGATTTCAATGTTGTTGGTCCTCTCATGTCGTGCATGTGCGTGGGCTTCATCAAATGGTTGATAGTTGAATGGATGGTGAAGATGATGGGATCTCCATCTGATCTGCAAACAGCCTGGACCTCCAAAATGTGTGACCTTGATGAGGTCCTTCGGGGCATCTTCTTCTATCTCAATCATACAATATGGTCCAGCCTTCGACCTTTATATTTCAATTTCCTCTAGAGCTATCTCCATGCTTGATTTTGGTCTTTAAACGTATTGATTGGCTCGGATCTTGTCCAACCTCTCCTGTTCACTTGGACATTGAAAAATCGCCTAATGAGGGATAATTAACCGGAAAAAAAATGATAATGCTCTTAACAACCAGGGTTAATTATATAATATTAGGCACTTATCACACCCCCCAACCAGCATTTTGCTAGTCTCGAGCAAAACATGAGAAAATCATCTAAGGATTTTTCAAAATACTGCAATCAATCTTATCCTCGACAGTTTTCATCAATCGAAATCATCTCAAGACTTCTCTTATTTCCTAATGGAACAAAGATAAAGAGAAGAAAAGGTTCAATGTATGTGATCCTTCAAGTTATCTAAACAGTAGAGTTTCCAAGGCATATAGTTTTGAGAATATATAAACCTAGATTCTAGCTACTTAGTAAACAACCTAATTGAGTTCAAAGCATTAATCATTCAATAGAATCATTCTAAACATTGAGTTTCATGGTGCACGGTGAAGTCTAGCCTTCACACAACTAGGGGTTTAGTCTTCTACTTTCATGTTAACACTGATGATTGAAGAGAATGGTCAAATCAACTAAGTCACTGATTCCGAACCTTACTACTGTTCTTTTAATATTTTTTTCAACTTTTGATTGATTTTTTTTTTTTTAACCAAGAACCGATAGCCGAAGACTCCAACAGGCTCACTTCGTACTATGGTAATGTTTTGTAATGGTAACGACAATGGATGAAAATCCTTGCCCCAAATTACTGTGAATATTCCTCTTTTTTTTTTTTTATTAACCAAAGTAGACAAGGATCTCCAGGCTTGGTGTCTATCACTCTCAACAATCATCAAGTCAACATTATAGTATCAAACTCAAATCCTAGCAATGCAAGCTAGATGTGAACTGTGAAAATTTATGACTCAATCAATGTTTATCATTTTCTAATGGAAAATTAATGGAACGAACTCAATTTTGAAATTTACTGAAGCAACTAAACTCTAAGTTTTAACATTGTCATCACTAAATGCCTTTTTATTCTACTATTCAAATTATTTTAAAATCACATAAATTCATAGGATTTTTTTTAAGGCTAAAGAAATAATAATTTATAGACAATACAACCACAAAATTTCCTGTTCCTTTTGTGCAATGCACATAGACCACGTATCATCCGACAGACTCCTTCGGCCACAAGATGAGCCACATCCTCACATTTCCCATGATCAATTCAGTTTGGGGTCTTACACTGCTCATAATACCATGAGAGTGGGCTTCACCTCCCAGCTGCCTTAATCCCCTTCATGATTTCTGAGAACAGGGAATATCTATCGGTTTCAACAGAGATTTCCAACTAAGGTCCTCTATCACGGTGCGTTCAACACGAACAGGATGTTTCCAATAAAAACAAATTTTTTTTTTGGTTGACCTAAAATAGCAAAGAGATAGACAACTGGAAAGATTTTTCACAGAAATTCCACACCCCCCAACCTAAATCTAACATTGTCCTCAATGTTGAAAAATGAATGCATAGACAATTGCAACATGAGAGCAAAATGGTAAAGAATAGAGGGTAAAGAGTACCTGAGAGGATGAATACTTGTAAGCGCTGGAATTTTCCAAGTTGCCAAAACAAAATACAAGAAACAAACTAACCTACTAGTATACAAAAAGGGATCTCCATCAGACTAGGAGATTAATCTTGATAAACAGGATCTTCCAGAGGGGTGGATTCCTCCTCTGGGGCAAATTCCTCAAGAAAGGGCTTCAAACGCTGCCCGTTCTCTTTAAATATATTTTCATTTTTGGGGTTCTCAATCTCGATAGCCCCATGAGGGTAAACAGTTTTGACTACAAAAGGGCCGGTCCATCGAGATTTCAGCTTTCCTGGAAACAGATGTAGCCTAGAATTGTACAAGAGAACTTTCTGAGATGGTTCGAAAGATCTTCGAAGGATATTCCTGTCATGGAATACCTTCGTTCATTCCTTGTATATTCTGGCATTATCATAAGCCTCATTACGGATTTCCTCCAACTCGTTCAGCTGGAGTTTGCGAAGCGAACTGGCCTTGTCAAGATTGAAATTGAATTTCTTTATAGCCCAATAGGCTTTATGTTCCAACTCCACAGGCAGATGGCAAGCTTTCCCGTAGACAAGTCTATAGGGAGACATTCCAATCGGGTTTTTGTACGCTGTACGGTAAGCCCACAACGCATCGGTTAGTCTTAGAGACCAATCCTTGCGATCTGGATTCACAGTTTTTTCCAAGATGTGTTTGATTTCCCTATTGGAAACTTCTGCTTGACCACTTGTTTGTGGGTGATAGGGCGTACTCACCTTGTGTGTGATACCATATCTCTTCATCAAAGCCTCGAAAGGTCTGTTACAGAAGTGTGTACCCCCATCACTGATAATGGCTCGAGGTGTCCCAAATCTTGATAGAATATTTTCTTTTAGAAATCGTAGAACCGTTTTGTGATCATTGGTTCTACACGAGATTGCCTCAACCCATTTGGAGACATAATCGACAGCCAATAGGATATACACATATCCAAATGAGGAAGGAAATGGTCCCATAAAATCGATGCCCCAACAGTCGAAAACTTCGATGATCAATATCGGATTTAAAGGCATCATATTTCTATGGGAGATTCCTCCCAACTTCTGACAACGGTCACATGCTTTGCAAAAAACATGGGTGTCCTTGAATATTGAAGGCCAGTAGAAACCGCACTGGAGAATCTTGGCAGTGGTTTTCTTAGAAGAGAAATGACCACCACATGCATAAGAATGGCAAAAGGAGATGACACTGGCTTGTTCATTATCTGGAACACACCTCCTTATGATCTGATCTGGGCAGTATTTGAACAAATACGGATCATCCCAGAAAAAGTTGCGTACCTTTGTGAAAATTTTCCTTTTATCTTGTGGGGTCCAATGACTCGGAATTCTTCCTGCAGCAAGATAGTTAACAATGTCAGCAAACCAAGGTTGGCAAGAGACTTCAAACAACTGTTCATCAGGGAAAGTGTCCTTTATCGGTGTCGTCTCTACGGAATCAGAGAGTACTAGGCGAGACAAGTGATCAGCCACTACGTTTTCTACTCCCTTTTTATCTCGGATCTCAAGGTCGAATTCTTGGAGCAAAAGGATCCACCTGAGCAAGCGAGGCTTAGCATCTTTCTTAGAAAGAAGATACTTGAGAGCCGCATGATCAGAAAAAATCACAATTTTGGACCCAATCAAGTAGGACCTGAACTTGTCAAGTGCAAAGACTATGGCAAGGAGTTCCTTTTCCGTAGTAGAGTAGTTTACTTGCGCACTGTTCAAGGTTCTACTTGCGTAGTATATAACATAGGGCTTCTTGTCTTTTCTTTGCCCCAAAACTACCCCAACAGCGTAGTCACTTGCGTCACACATGATTTCAAAAGGTATAGTCCAATCGGGTGGTTGCATTATCGGTGCGCTGGTCAACATGCCTTTAAGCTTGGTGAAAGCTTCTTGGCAGTCATTGGTCCACTCGAATGGAGCATCCTTTTGCAGGAGATTGCATAATGGACGAGAGATATGACTGAAGTCCTTTATAAATCTCCTATAGAATCCTGCATGACCCAAAAAAGAACGAATGTTTCGTACACTTATGGGGGCTGGTAGGTTGGCAATTAAGTCGATCTTTGCCTTGTCTACTTCTATTTCGTTGGATGAAATATTATGTCCAAGAACAATTCCCTTTTGAACCATAAAATGACACTTTTCCCAATTCAAAACAAGATTCTTTTCTTCACACCTTGTCAAGACCAATTGTAAATGGTTCAAACATTCATCAAAGGAACAACCAAATACCGAGAAGTTGTCCATGAAGACTTCCAAGAAATGTCCAACCATGTCAGAGAAAATGCTGAGCATGCATCTCTGAAAAGTGGCAGGAGCATTACACAGTCCGAAAGGCATCCTCTTGTATGCAAAGGTGCCAAATGGACAAGTGAATGTGGTTTTCTCTTGATCCTCTAGGGCAATCTCTATTTGGTTGTATCCAGAGTACCTATCTAGGAAACAGTAATAGGAGTGACCAGCTAACCTCTCTAACATTTGATCAATGAATGGTAAAGGAAAGTGGTCCTTCCTAGTAACAGTATTCAGTTTCCTATAGTCGATACACATTCTCCAACCAGTAGTGACTCTAGTTGGTACCAACTCATTATCTGCATTCGCAACTATGGTAACTCCAGATTTTTTGGGTACCACTTGGGTTGGACTTACCCATTGGCTATCTGAAATAGGGTAGATGATACCCACATCCAATAGCTTGAGGACCTCGGCTCTAACCACTTCAGTCATGTTTGGATTCAATCTCCTTTGTGGTTGTCTAGAGGGTTTAGCATTCTCCTCGAGGTGTATCCTATGGGTACAAATCAGGGGATCAATTCCCTTGATATCAGCAATTGTCCAACCTATGGCATCCTTGTGTTCCTTGAGAACATTGATCAATTTGTCCTCTTGGTCTTTATCAAGGTGAGATGAAATAACCACAGGAAAAGTATTGCCTTGACCCAAGTATGTATATTTCAGTTCCAAAGGTAATGGCTTCAGGTCAAGCTTTGGTGCTTCAATTCTTGATGGTAGAGGTCGTGAATCATTTAGAGAGAGTTTTTCAAAATGAGGCCTCCACTGGTTTGTATCATGCACAAGAGTGGATTCTAACAATCCATTCACCACTTCCAAAATTGTCTCATCATCAGAGTCAGCAAAGTGGGCTAGACATGCTTCTAAGGGTTCGGACAGAGAGGTTAGAAGGAATTCTTCTTCCATAAGGGTATCGATCAGGTTGGCCTCATGGATCTCATCATCATTCCCTTGTTGTTTACACATGTTGAAAACATTTAGCTCTAACTTCATATTGCCAAATGAAAACTTCACGACCCCATTCCTGCAGTTGATCACAGCATTAGAAGTTGTCAGGAATGGTCGGCCAAGAATAACAGGTATCTGGGTGCTAACATTTGCTATAGGTTGGATATCCAAGACGATGAAGTCTACTGGGAAGTAGAATTTGTTGATTTGTACCAACACATCTTCCACTACTCCTCTCGGTATCCGTACAGATTGATCGGCAAGTTGCAAGGTGGTCCTGGTGGGTTTCAATTCACCGAGTCCCAGTTATTCGTACACCGAGAAGGGTATAAGATTGACACTCGCCCCTAAGTCAAGAAGTGCTTGTTCGACCCAGAAGTTCCCTATTATGCAAGTAATAGTAGGACTTCCTGGATCTTTGTATTTTGGGGGAGAGTTTTGGTTAATGATAGCACTAACCTGTTCAGTCAAAAAGGCTTTCTTTTGTACATTGAGCTTGCGCTTAATAGTACAAAGATCTTTCAGAAACTTGGCATATGAAGGTATTTGCTTGATTGCATCTAACAAGGGTATGTTGATTTTCACTTGTTTAAAAACTTCCAAGACATCTTGAGCTTTAACCATTGCTTTAGATGAGAGTAGGCGTTGGGGAAACGGGACCACTGGTTCGAAAACATGCTCTGTCTCCTTCTCAGGTTGATCATCACTAGATCTGTCATCACTCTTCGATTTAAATGATTCCTTAGGTTTATCAACTGTCCTAGGAATATCTTTTTCAATCACCTTACCACTTCTTAGGGTGGTGACAGATTTAGCGTGCTCAACATGAGGGTTGGAAGAACTCGAATCATTCACCTCATACTGTCCTCTTGGGTTAGGTTGAGGTTGGGCCGGAAAGGTCCCTTTCTCCTTAACATTCTGTCGTGATTCGATTCTTTCAACGGCGAAAGTTTTGAGCTCTTGGAGGGTTTGCATGATGTGCGTGATGTTCTGATCTTGTCTCTGATTGATTTGAGCTTGTCCCTCCATGAATGTATGCAAAGTATCCTCTAGGGTCTTCCTTGGTGGGGGCACATACAATGTGCCAGTGGAAGGCACTTGAGGATTATTGCCTACATTGGCAGTTTGTCCGTTTCTCCAACTGAAGTTTGGATGGTTCCGCCAATTAGGATTGTACGTGTTTGACACTGGGGCATTGAAAGGCCTTTGATAAGTATTCATGACATTGGCTTGATCGTGCAATAATTCTTGAAAAGATGTGATTGTAGGACAACCCTTGGTAAAGTGTGCATCACTCTTACAAATGTCACAAACACTTTCAGTTTCCCTGGTTTTAATAGCGTTAACCTTCCTTAATTCCATGGCTTCTATTTTACGTGTGAGCCCTGCTATCTTTGCATTGACATCGTCATCCTCGGTTAAAAGATAAACATCTCTTTTTTCATTGGGCCCAGGCTTGGTCTTAGCGGGTTTGTCAGATGTGTCTCAAGATTGGGAATTTTCTGCTAAGAAGTCAAAGTATTCCATAGCCTCATCAGAACCTTTGCTCATGAACTCCCCATTACACATCATTTCTACGAATTGGCGCATGACTGGGCTCAATCCATTATAGAAGAAGCTAATCAAGCGCCATGTTTCGTAGCCATGATGTGGGCAGGCAAGTAAGAGTTCCTTGAAACGTTCCCAACACTGAAAAAAAGTTTCATTCTCCTTTTGGGAAAAATTCATTATATCTCGTTTCAGGGTGTTGGTCTTATGAATAGGGAAAAACTTTTTAAGAAATTCCTTAGTCATCTCTTGCCATTTCCCTATGGTTCTGGGCCTTAAGGAGTGCAACCAAGACTTGGCTTTCTCCTTCAAAGAAAAAGGAAATAGTTTTAACCTAACCAAGTCATCAGAAACGTTGTCGTAATGCAAAGTAGCGATTACTTCATCAAATTCCCTCAAATGTAAATAAGGACTTTCAGTGTCGAGTCCATGAAATTTAGGAAGTAAGTGTATCACTCCAGGTTTAAAATCAATGTTGCCCGCATTCACCGGAAAAACCATACAAGAAGGAGTACTCGTTCTTGCAGGTTGCAAGTAATCACGTAAACTCCTAAATGGTGGCTCATTGTGTACGTCATTCTCATCTTGATCATATTCATTTTTATTCTCGGCCATGTTTATGGTTAATTCACAAGTATCAGGAAGTTTTCTAACACCGTGATTGGATAGACCTTCAACCAAAATCCCGTCGCTTAGAAGACGTCTTGTGTGATCACGAGTCCACTTACGCATAAACACTAAACAAGGAGATAAGGAAAGAGGTTACCCGGAAAGAAGAACACTTGGCTATGAGTGATTCCTGAGAGCAACAAAATAAAATAAGTTAGTAGACTATTGACAATATATATACATAAACCAATTCCAAAAATATTCTTAAACCGATGCCAATCCCCGGCAACGGCGCCAAAAACTTGCTACAACCCGAAGATTGCACACCCAAGTGCAGGTAGCGAAGTAGTAAAATACTTGGTAAGACCGAGGTCGATCCACAGGGATTGGGGTTAAGAACACTTAGAGGAATTAATTTAGGTGAGAGAGATGAAATCTAGTTTAATCCACAAGAGTGGAGCAAGTTGTGTGTGGTGGAAGACAGAAATAAAAAAGGGGCTAAGGCATTAGGGATCCACCTTTGATTCATTCACAAGATTTGATTCATTGGTCCAACTATAACTCAACTTGAATGGAATAAAGATTCATTCCAATCGGAAGATGAAACAGTTAAACCACTGCATATTTCATAAAAGATGGTGATCTGAACCGATTGATTTGACCATGAAGCACTCGTTAGTTGATCGCAGGGAATTCCAAGCATCCACTGTGCCCGGAGTCGACAATGGATCAAAGAATTGTACAGATCAACAACTTTGCCAATAAGCCAACCGATAAGATCACAAATCACACGATCAAATGCATACTTACAAGATAGGAGGCTTTGATTGACCGATCCAACCGTTAAGATCTCGTCTATCGATCGCAGGGAATCCAAAGCATCCAATGTGCCCGGAGTTTACAATGGATCAAGGGATTTTACAAATCGATGACTTTATCTGCACTAGCTTGATGATCGTAGGGAATCCAAAGCATCCAACGTGCCCGGAGTCGACGATGGATCAAGGGACTTTATCGATCATGAACTAGCTAATTGTGTGCAAGGGATCCCAAGCATCCAACGTGCCCGGAGTCGACGATGGATCAAGGGGCTTGCACAACAATAGCGTCCGCCGAGGTGGATAACCGAACCAATCAACCAAAGAGAACTCCAACATTTTCACCACACAATGTTGAACCGAAATAATCATAGCTTGCAAATTTCTTCAAAGGCTTCACCCCTAGCCTTAGCTAGAGGTTTAGCCAACCATGCTACAATGGAAGACTAAATTCTCTACAAAGGATAAACTACACTACTCTACACTACAAAAGAAAGAAGAGAAGACTAAAGAAGAGAGAACTCTTGGATGGGATGATATGAGATTTGAGGGATAATGAGAATGAGAGGGAGAGGAGCTTCTTTTATAGCCTTATGAGGAACTTCCAAGCCTCCTCCCAATCCTAGGTGGCACTCCAAAAGTTTCTTTAGGTTTGGGAATGGAGTTAGGCTTGGAGTGCCCAAAGCAACTTTTCTTTTAGGTTCGGGCTTGGAGTTAGGCTTGGATGGACATGTGGTAAGAAAAGTACTCCAATCCTAGGTGTCACTCCAAGCCTAAAGCAAACTTTTCTTTTAGGTTTGGGCTTGGAGTGAGGCTTGGATGATGAGGTGGCATTCCAAGCCTTACACATGTGTGGGGAGAGAGAGAGAGAGAGAGAGAGAGAGAGAGAGAGAGAGAGAGCTTCTCTCTAACAGCCATGTGATGGTGAGAAGGATCAAGGGCCAGCACGTGTGTTGGAGAAGGTGGGGACTGCCCATAGACGTCCAATCCTTCTGGACAGTGATAATGGGAGCTGGTTGCTGCAACGTCGGCTGCTACACGCCGGACGGTTGGATTGAGACGGTCCAATGGCTGGACGTTGAAGCTGCAGAGGAGCTGATGTGTTGCACGTGTGAGATTCTCCAGCTGCTGCCTTGGAGAGTGAACGGCCCACTTGATGATGGTGAGGATGAAGTGGATGGTGGAGATCGGTCATTCATCTGCTGAAGATTTAACTCTCCTCCATTGGCACGTGTGGAGAGTGGGCTGCTGTTGGGCGGTGGAGATGAAGTTGCTGTAGATGGATGCTGGACGTGCTGGGATTTGATGCTGGGTGCTGATGAACGTGAGGTCCACTGGACGGTGAATTGGCCAAGCATGCTGGAGTTGCAGCACTGCTGCTGCACGTGTGAAGGTGGATGATCCACCTGATGGACGACTCGATGTGGACGTCCAACAGTTGAAAATGGACGGTCCACTTGATGGATGGCTCAGATGTTGCTGGCCATTTGATGATGGAGACTGGCGTCCAGCAGGTGGATGGACGGCTGGAAGTGGATGATGATTTGCATGCTGATGCATCAGCACGTTTGATGGATTGAATGGACGGACGTCCACTGCTCGACGTTGGACGTTTTGGTCTGAATGGGAGGTCAGCAGTGTGGTGGGTATGGACGCTGGTGCTGGAATCTAGACCGTCCAGCTGATCTGGTGTGTTGCAGCTGCTGATGGTCGGTCTAGATGTTGTGGACGGTGGAAGATGATCAGGTGGAGTTAGGACGTGCTTGCTTGATGGACGGTCTGCTGATTGTTGGACGGTCCACTTGCTGGACTGCTGGCCATTGATGGACGACTGCTGGGATGGACGTGGATGATGCAGCTGGAGATGGATTTTTTATGAAGGTTGTACGCTGATGCAGATGGACGGCTGCTTCTCATCAGATGTGTAGCTGGTACACACGTGTCGGTCACACATGATGGATGGTTGGAGGATGGACGCTGGTCCTGATGGATGGACGACTTGAGATTTCAATGTTGTTGGTCCTCTCATGTCGTGCATGTGCGTGGGCTTCATCAAATGGTTGATAGTTGAATGGATGGTGAAGATGATGGGATCTCCATCTGATCTGCACACAGCCTGGACCTCCAAAATGTGTGACCTTGATGAGGTCCTTCGGGGCATCTTCTTCTATCTCAATCATACAATATGGTCCAGCCTTCGACCTTTATATTTCAATTTCCTCTAGAGCTATCTCCATGCTTGATTTTGGTCTTTAAACGTATTGATTGGCTCGGATCTTGTCCAACCTCTCCTGATCACTTGGACATTGAAAAATCGCCTAATGAGGGATAATTAACCGAAAAAACAATGATAATGCTCTTAACAACCAGGGTTAATTATACAATATTAGGCACTTATCATTTACTTTCAATTTAGTTCAAAGTTGTTACTTACATCAATCTCATACAAAATCTGGTTGTTAGCTCTCAATAGACACTATTGGATGTGTTTGTGAATTCCAACACAAGTCCCTGTGGATCGACCTCGGTCTTACCCAGTTTATTACTACATCGCAACCCTACACTCGGGGATGCGAACACACAGTCAAAAGGAAACACAATGTTCACAACAAGGTATTTTTAACGGCGAATTTGAGCGCTATCATCAAATAAGAAGTGCCCCAAAAATACAAGGATCCGGGTAGTCCAACCATCTCATGCATCATAGGAGATTACCGGATTAAACAAGCCTTACTCGACTTGGGGGCAAGTGTGAACCTCATTCCATACTGAGTTTACGAACAACTTGGGTTAGGTGAATTGAAACCCACCAAAACCACACTCCAACTTGCTGATAAATCCATTCGTATACCAAGAGGAATGATTGAGGATGTTCTAGTCCAAGTTGATAAATTCTATTTCCCAGTAGACTTTATTGTCTTGGATACACATCCCGTGATAGGTACCGGTGCTCAAATTCCCGTCATACTTGGCCGACCGTTTCTAGTTACTTCAAATGCAATTATCAATTGTAGAAACGGGCTTGTACAAATGTCCTTTGGAAATATGACTCTTGAGCTTAATATATTTGATTTATGCAAACAACCACGGGAAGTCGATGAGGAGATCTACGAGATAAACTTGATTGAATCATTCGTGGAGGAAACTTTCCCCTTGTCATTATATTCCGACCCTTTGGAGGCATGTGTGGCCCACTCTCATGAGATAAATGATGACACAATACGAGAGATGGACGCCATTTTAGATGCGATGCCGGTGCTTTATAACAAAAGATGGAGGGCCCTATTTAAGCCTTTACCCGTAAACAAGAACAAAGTCCTCCCATCTAATATCAAGGCACCAACACTCGACCTAAAACCATTACCAAGTGAACTGAAATATGTCTATTTAGGTCGAGATGAGACATATCCGGTGGTGATTTCTTCCCACTTGGATGAGGAACAAGAGAGTAGGCTAATGGCCACTCTATTAGAGCACAAGAGTGCCATTGGGTGGTCGATTGCGGATCTCAAAGGCATAGACCCACTGATTTGTACTTATCGCGTACACCTTGAGGAGAATGCGAAGACATCTAGGCAACCACAAAGACGACTCATTCCAAACATGAAGGATGTGGTTAAGGCCAAAGTAGTGAAACTATTGGATGTGGGTATTAATTACCCAATATCCGATAGTCAATGGGTGAGCCCAACTCAAGTGGTGCCTAAGAAATCCGGAATAACCATCATAGCCAATGCTAATAATGAACTTGTACCAACCAGAGTCACTACCGGTTGGAGAATGTGCATTGACTACAGGAAGCTAAACACTGTCACGGGGAAAGACCACTTCCCCCTACCGTTTGTTGATCAAATTTTAGAAAGGTTGGCGGGTCATTCCCATTTTTGCTTCCTTGATGGCTATTCAGGGTACAACCAAATAGAGATCGCCCGTGAAGACCAAGAAAAGACTACATTCACATATCCATTCAGCACTTTCGCCTATCGACGGTGCCGTTTGGACTATGTAATGCCCCTACCACCTTTCAGCGTTGTATGATGAGTATATTTTCTGATATGGTGGGGACAACTCTTGTAGTTTTGATGAGTGCCTTGTGCACTTAAAATCTGTGCTGAAAAGATGTGAAGAGAAGAACCTTGTGCTAAATTGGGAAAAGTGTCACTTTATGGTTCAAAAGGGAATTGTACTTGGTCACATAGTTTCACAAAATGGAATCGAGGTGGACAAAGCGAAAATCGATCTTATCTCTAACCTTCCACCACCCAAGAGCATACGAGATGTGCGGTCCTTTTTGGGACACGCAAGATTTTATAGAAGGTTCATAAAGGACTTCAGTTCACTCTCTCGTCCTTTATGTAACCTACTTCAAAAGGACAACTCATTCGAGTGGAATGAAGAATGTCAAAAGGCCTTTACCACACTTAAAGGTATGTTGACATGTGTTCCCATAATGCAACCACCTGATTGGTGCCTTCCTTTTGAAATTATGTGCGATGCAAGCGACTATGCAATTGGGGCCGTGTTAGGTCAAAGAAAAGAGAAGAAGCCATGTTTTATTTACTACGCAAGTAGAACCTTAAACTCAGCCTAAGAAAACTACACTACTACAGAAAAAGAACTTTTAGCCGTAGTTTTTGCCTTGGACAAGTTTAGGTCCTACTTGATTGGATCCAAGATCATCATATTCACTGACCATGCAGCACTTAAGTACCTTCTCTCTAAGAAGGATGCTAAACCACGGTTGTTAAGATGGATCCTTCTACTCCAGGAATTTGACATAGAAATACGTGATAAGAAAGGAGTAGAAAATGTCGTAGCTGACCATCTCTCTCGACTTGTCTTCACTGATTCCCCTGAAACGACCGCGATCAATGACATGTTCCCTGATGAACAACTTTTTGCTGTTTCCCAATTGCCATGGTATGCGGACATTGCTAACTATCTTGCTACAGGTACAATTCCTACACATTGGAAAAAGCAAGATAAGGATAAATTCTTTACTAAGGTGCGAAAATTTCTATGGGACGACCCTTACATATTCAAGTATTGTCCCAATCAAATCATAAGGAGATGTGTGCCAGATGATGAACAACAAAGTATCATCTCCTTCTGTCATTCTCAGGCATGTGGTGGCCACTTTTCGGCTAAAAAGACCACAGCAAAAATTCTGCAATGTGGGTTTTATTGGCCCACTGTATTCAAAGACACACATGAGTTTTGCAAAACATGTGAACCTTGTCAGAAATTAGGAGGAATCTCCCGTAGAAATATGATGCCACTCAATCCCATCTTAATAATCGAATTTTTTTATTGTTGGGGCATCGATTTCATGGGTCCATTCCCATCTTCTTTTGGAAACCCATACATCTTGCTTGCCGTTGACTATGTATCTAAATGGGTCGAGGCCATCCCTTGCCGGAATAATGACCATAGAACGGTCATTCGCTTTGTTATAGATAAATTTGGCCTCCTAAGAGATGCGATCAAAGAATGATCAAGAGGAATCACGGTCGCCTCCCTCCGAAATGCGAGTAGCTCGGCTCGTGTTCGTCGAAAGGGGTCGCGTCCCAAAATGTGAGCAGCTCGGCTCGTGCTCGTCGTAAGGGGTCGCATCCCAAAATGCGAGCAGCTCGGCTCGTGCTCGTCGGAAGGGGTCGCATCTCAAAATGCGAGCAGCTCGGCTCGTGCTCGTAGCAAGGGGTCGCATCCCAAAATGCGAGTCGCAAAATGCGAGTCGCAAGGGGTCGCATCCCAAAATGCGAGCAGCTCGGCTCGTGCTCGTCGGAAGGGGTCGCATCCCAAAATGCGAGCAGCTCGGCTCGTGCTCGTCGGAAGGGGTCGCATCTCAAAATGCGAGCAGCTCAGCTCGTGCTCGTCGAAAGGGGTTGCATCCCAAAATGTGAGCACTCCTGATATGAGCAGCCCCCTCATATGAGTAGCTCCCGACATATGAACGGTCCTGGTCTCTAGTCTCTAGCAAGGACGTCCCTCGTCTCATAATACCAGTAGCCCATATAGGCCGGTTTTTGCTTGTGTCTATTCATAGCTTCGAACATATCCATCAAGAGACGTAATCAGCTAGACGTCTGGAAGGCTTAGGCTATCCCCTTACCTAAGGATTAACAAGATAAGCATCTTATCCCCTAAAATCAGCAGTAATCCTAACAGATTGCATAACAGACTGGATCACTCAGATTTTTATAAATAGGTGACTCTACAAACGAGAAAGGTATTCAATCTTTAAGCCCCATAATCTTTTTCCTCTCTTTATAGCCCTACCCTATCTAACTTAAGCATCAGAGGGCCAACGGCTGGATGCCGGCCACCCATACTTTTTCCTCTATCTCTTTTCAGGTTCAGGAGGAAATCGCTTGGAAGGAAGGTGAATATTTGGAGGACCTTGTTACAAAGCGCGACGTAAACAGATTAGCCGCCGTCTGTGGGAACTCAATTTGATCATCAAATTTAGACGCTCCCACCATCGAACACGATGCCTCCCAAAAAGACAGTTCATCCTTCTACTTCAAGGTAGACATTACCTCCGCCTGACGTTACTGAACCGGTGCCTATCCCTCAAGCCACTTCGACGGGCATTCCTCAAGGGGATCCTAACGTGCCATCACAAAACCCGTTATTTGAGACTTCCGGAAGTCAAGAAGATGTCATGCGTTTCCTCGAAAACAGACTCCTAACCCTCAACGCTAGATTTCAAGCCCTGTCTAACCGGCTTGATCAGCATTTCCTGGAGCCTCAGAAACTACCTTCCGAAGGGTTGCCGGTGCAACCTATACCGATGGCTTCCAGACACTCTGTGGACGAACCACAGGTCTAACCAAATCATCCTCCGTCAAACCGAATGCCAATCGGCAACCAACCCCCTGCGCTATCCCCGCATTCCATACATTCCAGTGCTTCCCGCCAACATTAATCTCATGGGTCCACCGTTGAAACGTCAGGTTATGCTTTACCATGGGAAGGAAACCTCAAGAGAATCCATGATCATTTTGATGATATGGAGCAACGATATTAGGCGAATCGACCATCTGCCGTTGTGGCATCAACACATCGATCCGAGTCTCCTTTCACCTGCGAGGTCATGGAAGCACCTTTACCTAGAAAGTATCGTACGCCCGTCATCACTCCATATACAGGTACTGGCGATCCTCTCGAACATCTGGAAACGTATAGGTCTCTTATGGAGCTAGAGGGACATGGTTCGAAAATCATGTGTAGGGCTTTTTCCCTAACCTTAAAGGAGGCAGCTCGCACGTGGTTTCGGGGGCTAAAACATCGATCCATCGGGTCCTTTGCACAGCTATCAGAGCTTTTCCTCTCCCAATTCATGGGAAGCATCCGCACAAAAAAATCAGCATCTCACCTAATGGATCTGAAACAACAGCATGGGGAAATGATAAAGGAGTTTACAGTACGGTTCACTGCCGAAGCCTTCCAAACTGAAGGTTATACCGAAGAGAAAGGCCTCACCGCCCTAATAGCCGGAATTACAAGCAAAAAACTCGGATTCGCTTTGGATAAGAATCCTCCTAAGACTATGACAGAATTCCAAGCTAAAGCTCAGAAGTATATCAACGCAGAAGAAGTTGATCTAGCGCGTCATGGTATACAGGGCAAGAAGCGCAAGCCGGAGGAAATCTCTCCTTCGAATAAGAAATATCGGCGCGACTGTTGAACCTCCAATTTATACATTGCATTGCCCACTACATGACATGGTATGCATGATTTTCATGATTAAAAGGCCCATCTAATGCATGTTTTGTGATTGTAAGGATGAGAGCGAACTTCACTCAATTGGAGACCAAAAAGGGGCCATTTGGAGCCTTTGATGAAGGCCCAAGGTGGACCAAAGAAAGAAGAAAGCAAAGAGAGAGGAAGGAGAGAAGAAAAGAAAGAAGAAAAAAAAGTAAAACTGGGTCCGACCGGTCAAGACCGGCCGGCCAAGAAGGCCCAACCGGTCAAGACCGGTCGGCTGCACTCCCTAGACATATGCAAGGCAGGTCCAGACCGGTCATGACCGGTCAGCCAGCCCTGTTCGACCGGTCATGATCGGTCGGCCATGCACTTTCAGTCTTTCAGATTTCAGGCAGCAAGGTATTCCCGTGTCTGATTTTTCAGACCAGTTTTCTGGGCCCATTTTGATGATATTTGGAAATCCAACACATCCATGTCGAAGAGGAGCTCGACGTCGAACTAACCCAAGTGGTTTCGTGTCGATCGGAGCTACGGATTGACCGTGGTGGCCAAAACAAGACGAACTGTCCAGAAAGTTCCAGATTTCGCTGTTCAACTCTGGGTCGGTCCAGGTGACCCATCATTGATGATATGAAGAATCTACTTTAACCATATTTTAGATCACATCCATATATGAATAACCACAAAAGTTTCAATCCGACCTCTGTACACTCCGAGGCGTTGAAAGCAAGATGACTGGTACTGAAGGTACCCAAAGTGCGCGATTTTGAGAGGCGGTCGGTGATGTGATTGGTGGGCCCATTCAGAAGATAATCTTGGAAATCTAAATCATCTATGAGGAAGATCACATTACAAGGAAGCTACAAACCAAATTTGAAGGCAATCTGACCATTGGTTAAGCCGTACGAAGCGAAACAAAATCTGTTACGTTGCGGTACTCTTGCTGCATTATAAAAGGAGGTGCTCTCTTCTATTCCAAATCAACCAAGGACGTGGGGATCAAGGAGTTCAAGTCATAGGAAGCTTCCTAGCCTCCTACAGCTAGTTTTTCTTCCTTTTCTTAGTTCTAGTTCTAGTTTTAATATGCTTTTCCTTAGCTAACCTCTTAGCTAGAGCTAGAGGTGAAATTTGTAGTTGGTTCCAATGCTTTAATTATTATATTTCAAGTACCCTTTTCTTAATTTTGGATTTTGAAGTTCTAGTTTGAATAAAGTTTGGATTTTTAGATGAATTGTGAGAGTTTGTGTGCTCTGGACATGAGTTCCTTGCAATCCTCTGAGATTACCATGATTGGGTTGTTTGAATTCGAATTGTAGTAACCCTTGAGCATGCCATAGTCCATAGGCATGGCTGTTACTCCGAAGGCTACAAGTTCGAGTTCTATGTGCTTCATTAGAACTAGAAATCTGATTTCCAGATTTAAGTGGGACTGTTTGTGCTTGAATGTTATATCTTCCAATTAGATGAGGGATAGGACTTTGATTCTAATTGTGTTGTACTTGGATGAATGGATTGGCATTGGACTACTACAAGTGGATCCTTGATGCTCTAGTTCTTCTTATTTTCAGATTTTCCTATTTCATGTGAAAAACTACTTTCTTAAACTTCTTAGATTCTAGTTATTAGAGTACTTGGAATTGTTTACCTCTTTCCCTGTGGATCGACCTCGGTCTTACCGAGATTTATTACTACATCGCAGCCTTACACTTGAGGCGAGCGAACAGCGACTGGCGAGACCGCTCTCCCAAGAAAGTCTACTCTGGTAAGTACCATAACTACACTCCCCTCAACTGGCCTTTGGAAAAGGTGCTAATGGAGATCAAGCATAAACCATATGTGAAATGGCCCGCAAAGATCAAATCTGATCCTGAGAAAAGAGATAAGAGCAAGTTTTGTTATTTCCACAAAGATCATGGGCACAACACCCAAGACTGTATATCTTTGTGTGATCACATCGAAGCTCTTATTCGAAAAGGTCACCTTCAAGATTATGTTGTCCGACAAGGTCGTTCACCTAGAAGGGGGGAAACCCCACCACATCAGAAGAAATCACCTCATCGACATACTTCACAAGAAAACGCTGAATCTACCGGGGAGATTCGGACCATCGCCGGAGGACCGGCTTGCGAAGGAGATTCTCAAGCTTTAAGAAAAGCATATACCCGTAAGGCATCCAAGAAGCCCAAGCATATTTACTGGCTGAAATGAACTCCCAATATATCGGAGTCCAGCCGTCCTTCAATCTCTTTCTCCCTCGAAGATGCAGAGGGGATTCACTTCCCTCATGAAGACTCCATCGTAGTCACGCTAAAGGTATCAAACTATCTGACTCATCGTATTATGGTGGATACAGGTAGCTCTGCTGATATACTCTACCTAGAGGCTTTCAACAAAATGGCACTCGCCAGAAGCCTGCTCAACCCAGTCTCAACTCCCCTCATCGGCTTCGGGGGCGAAGTGGTGACACCTGAAGGAAGCATTGACCTTCCAGTCACCTTTGGTGAGAACCCAGCGAAGACAACTATCTTTATAAATTTCCTCGTGGTAGATCGAAGATCAGCATACAACGCCATTTTGGGGCGACCATCGCTTAATAAGGTTGGGGCAGCTTTACATCCCTTGTATTTGTGCGTCAAATTTCCTACCCCGAATGGTGTTGGTGTTGTATGAGGAAATCAAAGAGAAGCCCGGTCTTGTTATGAGATAGCCCTACAAGACCGAAAGAAAGCACAAACGACACCAGTTATGATGGTAGCACAGGATTCACCCAACTCCCCGACGGATACCTCGTTGGACCCAAGAGAGAATGCTCTCCAATCAGGAACTCCCGGGGAAGAGACGGTGGTGATTCACTTAACTGAAGGCGACTCCTCCAAAGTTGTCTACGTGGGATCCTCTTTGAGGAGCGTCTTTCGAGGAGATTTGATCCGTTTCCTCACCGAATACCAAGATGTGTTTGCCTGGTCTCACCAAGACATGCCCGGCATTGACTCCAATGTCATCGCACATCGTCTGAACGTTGACCCGAAGTATAAACCCCGTCCACCAGCGCCGACGTGCCTTCACTGCAGAAAGGGAAATAGCAATCAAGGCTGAAGTTGAGAAGCTGCTCACGGTCAATTTCATAAAAGAAGTTGACTACCCGGAATGGGTCGCGAACGTAGTTCTCGTTTGAAAAGCTAATGGAAAATGGAGAATGTGCATCGACTATTCGGATTTGAACAAAGCATGCCCGAAAGATAGCTTCCCGACCCCGCGAATCAACCAGCTGGTCAATTCAACAGCTGGGCATGCTCTGTTCAGCTTTATGGATGCCTATTCCGGTTATAACCAGATCATGATGCATCCGCCTGATAGCCAACATACTGCCATCATTACTGATCGAGGCCTATATTGCTACCAGGTAATGCCGTTTGGTCTAAAAAATGTAGGGGCCACCTATCAGCGCCTCGTCAATAAAATAATCGCCGCACAAATCGGCAGGAATATGGAAGTCTATGTCGATGACATGCTCGTGAAAAGTGTCGTAGAAGACGATCACCTTTCAGATCTTCGAGAAGCCTTCGACTTAATGAGGAAATATCAGATGAAGCTAAACCCAGAAAAATGTGCGTTCAGAGTGTCTGCCGGAAAATTTCTTGGATTTATGGTCGGCCAACAAGAAATTGAGGCAAATCCTGAAAAAACAAAAGCGTTGATAGAGATGAAATCCCCGACCACTCTTAAGGACGTCCAACGTCTAGCTGGTCGCATTGCATCGTTAAATAGGTTCATTTCACGAGCCTCTGACAAGTGCTTACCCTTCTTTAAGCTCCTCCGAGCCACAGCCAAATCTGATTGGGAGTGGACACTACAATGTGAAGAAGCTTTTCAACAACTGAAGCAATATATGAGTACACCCCTCGTTTTATCTAAACCTATGGCGCACGAGCAACTCATCCTTTATTTATCTGTGTCTTCCACGGCCGTTAGCGCCGCTTTAATAAGAGAAGATTCTGAGATACAAAAGCCCATTTATTATATCAGTCGAGCAATGGTGGACGCTGAAACACGGTATTCTGATATGGAGAAGTTGGCCCTTGCTTTAGTCACGGCTGCCCGAAAACTACGACCATTCTTCCAGGCCCATGCTATATTAGTGCCAACAAATCATCCGTTACGACAGGTCCTTCAAAAACCCGAGGCTTCAGGACGATTAACCAAATGGGCGATCGAGATCAGTAAGCACGATATTTCGTTCTACCCTAGGACTGCAATCAAGGGCCAGGCCGTGGCTGACTTCATCGCCGAATTCACACACTCCTCTCCCGATGATAATGCCGCGATCAGCGATTAGCCATCCTGGTCACTCTTCGTGGACGGGTCCTCATGGGCCACTCTCAGCGGAGCGGGCCTAATTTTAGTTGCTCCAGACGGGTCACATTTCCAATACGCTTTACGTTTCGATTCTCGCATCTCGAATAATGAAGCAGAATATGAGGCTCTGATCGTTGCCCTCGAACTAACAAACGTCCTCTCAATTCAGAATCTACTCATTCATAGTGACTCTCAGCTCATAGTCAATCAGGTACTCGGTGAATTCGAAGCAAAAGAAGAAAGGATGGCCTTATACAAATCTTGAGTGCTCATCCTGCTCACAAAGCTGAAGAATTATGAAATAATCCACATACCTCGCGAGAAGAACAAACTCGCTAATTCTTTGGCAAAACTCGCCTCTGCACCAGAATCTGAGTTATCACATTCAATTCCCATCGAGCACCTTCAGAACCCGAGTATCGACCAAGCAACTCTTGAGCAAGTGATTATGGTACATCCCTCTCTGTGTTGGATGGACCCCATTCTCCTTTATCTCAGGGATGGAGATCTTCCGAACAACAAAAAATCCGCATGACAAATCCGCCATCGAGCTGCCAGGTATACTTTATAAAATGGAATGTTATTACGCAAGAGTTTTTCTTTGCCCTATTTAAGGTGTCTTCACCCAGAAGAAGCACATCGTGTTCTAGATGAAATACAACAGGGGGCATGCGGTAACCATCTAAGGGGACGATCTCTAGCATACAAGGCGATGAGGCAAGGATACTATTGGCCCACTATGAAGGCAGATGCAATTGAATTCTCTAAAAAATGTGACAAGTGTTAGCGATATTCTCCTATACCTCATGTACCATCCTAGCAAATGATGCCAATTGATAGCCCTTGGCCCTTCGCCCAATGGGGGGTCGATATCATTGGGGCCTTGCCTACTGGAAAAGGACAAAATAGGTTCGCTATCGTGGGGGTCGATTACTTCACCAAATGGGCAGAGGCGGAGCCATTAGCCAGAATTACTGAGAAACAGACCACTAAGTTCGTATGGAGAAATATCATATGCCGTTATGGACTCCCCCATACTATAATCACTGACAATGAAAAGCAATTCGACAATGCTGCTTTCGATGGATTTTGTGAAAAATGGAAGATACGCAATATCCGCACCTCTCCATATCATCCTCAAGCAAATGGGCAAGTTGAAGCGGTGAATAAAATAATCAAGCATCATTTAAAAACCAAGCTCGGTGAGTGTAAAGGCATGTGGCCAGAACTCCTGCCAGAAGTCTTGTGGGCATATAGGACTACACTCGCATGTCTACAAGCGAAACTCCTTTCTCCTTGGCATTTGGTACCGACGTAGTAGTACCAATTGAAGTTCAAGTACCCTCGTATCGAGTCGAGCAGTATGATCCCACTTGTAACAAGAAGGCCTTCAACTTCATCTCGATCTCTTGGAAGAGCGGAGAAATGCCTCCCAGATGCGAGCAGCAGCGTATCAACAGCGCATTGCTCGCTATCGTAATGCTAAAGTTTGGCCTAGAGCTTTCCAGCTCGGCGATTTAGTCCTTAGACAGAACCTCGGAGCTTCTGCTCGTTCGTTGGATCCAAATTGGGAAGGCCCATATCAAGTCATCAAAATTGTACGACCCGGTACTTATTATCTTGAAGATATGAAGGGAAGACCCGTACGTCGCCCTTGGCATGTGGAACATTTGCTACGGTATTTCCCTTAATTCGATGTAATTCTCAACGACATTTCGAATGAATAAGAGTTAAAGTCATTCTTTTTGGTCACTTCTTCATTTTATGGATCAAAAATAGCCCCGAAGAGAATACATACGTTCTCTTGGCCAATTGCCTACCCTTGGTAGAGTTAAAGTCATTCTTTTTGGTCACTTCTCCATTTTATGGATAAAAAATAGCCCTGAAGAGAATACACACATTCTCTTGGCCAATTGCCTACCCTTGGTAGAGTTAAAGTCATTCTTTTTTGTCGCTTCTCCATTTTATGGATAAAAAATAGCCCTGAAGAGAACATACGCGTTCTCTTGACCAATCTTCTACCCTTAGTAGAATCAAAATCTCAATCGATAGATCAGTCTATCTCAACGCGGACATGGTCACACAACCCCTGGATTGAGCCTAACTCATTTTTTCATGAGTTAGTTATATGAGCGATCAACATGCGATCGACAAAGGGCGAAAAAGCTAGAAAAAATACACAACATCAAAGAAAAGGGAAGTTCCATTATAATTGACTAAAAAGTCGGATCATTTACATGGAGACAAATTCTTCTTAAAATGTATAAAAACTAATGAAGAAGAACAACGACTCTAAGACTGGTCATCCCCATCTTGTGCAGGCTCACGACTCTCGGCTTCAGGACCGATTTTGGGAGCAGGTGTAGCATCTGTAGCCCCTGTGACCTCTTTTCAGCAGCAGCTCGCTCTCTAGCCACGACCTCGAAGGCCACCCTCTCAAACTCCTCAAAATTGAAGGAAGGAGTGATTTGTTGCATAACCCTGACCGCAAAATCTCGACCATCAATATACGCTTCATAGAGTTCCTCGTCGTAGAGTTGAGAGGTTCGGAACTCCTGGACTGCACGAGGGCCCTCGTCAGATACCATCTTGACAAGAGCCACTCGCTCCTCCTCCCAGTGAATGGAATCATCCTTCAGCTGGTCGAGAGCCTTCTTGGCCTCTGTTCGCTCACCTCAAGTGCAAGGCTGCGATGTAGTAATAATCTCGGTAAGACTGAGGTCGATCCACAGGGAAGGAAGTAAACAATTCCAACTATCCTAATAACTAGAATCTAAAGAGGTTGTGAAATTGGTTTTGAACATAAAATAGAAAATCTGATAATGGAAAGATAACTAGAGCATCAA
Source organism: Liriodendron chinense (assembly GCA_003013855.2). Lineage (NCBI taxonomy): Eukaryota > Viridiplantae > Streptophyta > Magnoliopsida > Magnoliales > Magnoliaceae > Liriodendron > Liriodendron chinense. The sequence continues at coordinate 4,781,765 of ML058508.1, read as the reverse complement.
GGATCCACTTATAGCTTTCCTTAGATGCATAATTCGCTATGGTTTCTCACTTTCTCAACTAGAATCAATATTAAGATCTATCTAGTCGGATGATAGAGCTGTTAAACCAAACAATCTGTCATATGTAAGTTCAATGCATAGGATTCACTCAATGTAGGCTGAGCTGAGCATGCTCAATTGCATAGGTCATTCCCCATTCCAAAAGGTTCAGTTCACAATCATAACCATCCTCAAGTCCTGTCACAAGACAAGGCTAGATCATGATTTGAACTTGATTCAAATCACATGCACAGTCCATACATATTCCAAAAAAACAGAAAAATAAAACTTTGGTAGGAAGTCCCTTTATGAAGAGCATAGTACTAGAGCGCACTCCGATTCCTCGGATCATACAGGTCTAGACTGATACAAACCAAGTAAGAAGTTAAGTAATTCTCCCAAACATCCATGAGTCATCATAAGACTAAGAAAAACTACTTAAAAACTTGTATTAACTTCAAACCATTGTTCATAATCATGGAAACCAACTTTAAAACCAATAAAACGAATTAAACAATCTAAGAAAACTATAAGGTTCACCTCTTAGCTCTAGCTAAGAGATTAGCTAATGAAAAGCATATTAAAAACTAGAACTAGAACTAAGAAAAGGAAGAAAAACTAGCTGGAGGAGGCTAGGAAGCCTCCTATGACTTGAACTCCTTGCTCCCCACGTCCTTGGTTGCCTTGGAATAGAAGAGAGCACCTCCTTTTATAGTGCAGCAATAGTACAGCAACATAGCAGAATTTGTTTCGCTTGGTACGGCTTAACCAATGGTTGGATTGCCTTCAAAATTGATTATAGCTTCCTTGTAATGTGATATTCCTCATAGATGATTTATATTTCCAAGATTATCCTCTGAATGGGCCCACCAATCACATCACCGACCGCCTCTCAAAATCGCGCACTTCGGGTACCTTCAGAACCAGTCATCTTGCTTCCAACGCTCCGGAGTGTACAGATGTCGGATTGATCCCAAATTTTGAACATTGGTAGAAAACTTACTCCTCTACATGATAGATGGATTAGATTGTCCAAAAAAATCCCAGAATGTGGTCTGAAAATTAGAACAATTAGGGCTTTTATAAACTCTGTGCAGTTAGAGCTTTCTGGATGGTCCATCTTTCTTCAACCGGTACGATCAAACCACACATCCTTTTGATCTGAAACTTTTGTGGTTGTTCATATATGGATGTGGTCTAAAAGATGGTCAAAGTAGATTCTTCATATCATCAATGATGGGCCACCTGGACCGGCCTAGAGTGGAACAGCAAAATCTGGAACTTTCTGGACAGTTCGTATTGTTTTAGCCACCACGATCAATCCGTAGCTCCGATCGACACGAAACCACTTGGGTTAGTTCGGTGTCGAGCTCCTCTTCGACATGGATGTGTTGGATTTCCAAATATCATTAAGATGGATTCAGAAAAGTGGTCTGAAAATTCAGAAACGGGAATGGCCTGATGTATGCAATCTGGAGTCTGAAACTTACATGGCCGACCGGTCACGACCGGTCGGACAGGGCTGGCCGACCGTTCATGACCGGTCGGACAAGGCTGGCCTTGCTCCAGGGAGTGCATCTGACCAGTCATGACCGGTCGGACCCAGTTTTGCTTGTTTTTCTTCTTTCTTTTCTTCTCTCCTTTCTCTCTCTTTACTTTCTTCTTTCTTTGCTCCACCTTGGGCCTTCATCAAAGGCTCCAAATGGCCCCTTTTTGGTCTCTAATTGAGTGAAGTCCGCTCTCATCCCTACAATTACAAAACATGTATTTGATTAGTCTTTAAATCATGAAAATCTTGTATAATGAGTGATGAATTGGGGTTAGAATATGCACAATTAAGAGCTCAACAGCCTCCTCGAGCTTAGTCCGAGAATCCTTGAGCTGCTCCTCGAGGCGGATCTTATCCTGGCGAAAAATCTCCTTCTCTTTCTCGCTCTTGGTATGGAGTTCTTGGAGCATCGCGAGTTGAAGGTCCACTGACTGAAAACGGTCAGTCATGGCCTGAATGTTGACAAGGAGGATTTTCTTTTCCTCATCCATCTTGGTGATTTGGGCTTCCAGGGCCTTTATCAGCCGGTCCCTTCCTTGGACTTCGGCCTCCATCGCCTTTTTCTTCTTTTCTGCATTGTCAACGACGCGGCGGGTGGCTTCAATATCACGTCTGACACGAAGCGTGAGATCCAGACTCTGATATAAATAAAGAAAGAAGAATTAGAGTGGCTCGCCACACTTGTAACCCAAAGAAAGAATGAGAGGCGGGAAGAAAGTTGTTACCTTAATCAATCTCACCCCAATATCAGTAGAAAGAGCCTTTGGGCTTGGCCCAGGGAGGCCCCCGAAGGAGTTGGGGGAGATGTTATCGAACATAAACTCGCATATTAGCTGCAAGTGTGATGGGATGACAAAGATTCCCGACCCAGAGGGTTGGGCTACAACCATCTCACTGGAGCCCGCCTCGCAAGCATTCGCAGCACCCGAGGCGGGTGTCACTGATTCGCAAGCAACAATAGGCTCGCATGCTGTCCCCTTCGGAGGGAGGCCTCCCTCCCTTCGATCGCCTTTCGACAAATTATCAACAACTTCGATTACCGACTGGCTACGGGTGCCAGCCGGAGGGATCGCAGTAGCCAGAGGGGTCACGGTCGTGCGAGAGGTCGTGGCAACCCCCCCTTGTGTAGCAACACGCGGCTGTGCACCGCGAGCAGACCCTTCTGCTGGAGCAGGCGCAGTTGAAGGACCAGCCTCCGACTTCTTTTGCCTCTTCGAGGCCGCACCCTTCAGACGGGAGAGCATCCCCAATGCCCCCTTCTTGTCACCCACGTTCACCATTTCCTCTCGAGAAATCAAGCCCGCGGCGCAGAGGTGACATGGGTCTAAGGCAACGTTAACGTTGCGTGTAGCCTCTGGGAGCTTGGAGACCCTTACTAACTTTTCGTTAAGTCCTCCTCGCAAGTTTGGCCTCGCACCAGTCGGAATGCCGACAGGAAAAAAGAGAAGGCATGTTAGTCAAAACAGAGCAAAGTTTTTTGTTTCTTTCAGACAAACAGGCAGAAACTTAACCCACCTTCACCAAAGTAGTGGTTAACATTATGGCCTTTGGGGTTGGAGCCCACCTCGAACTCCCAGTTGCCAGAGACGTAAAACCATTTTTTCCTCCATCTAGGGCAATTGGAGGAGGGGTTTCCTAGAATAAAATTGTTTCGGTGCCAGAAACAGAGGTAATACCAACTCTTGCTAGCTGGGGCCCTTTTTAGCTGAAATAACCTCAAAAACTCCTCAGCGGTTAACTCATCGTTACCCGCTTGATTCCAGAGAACGAAGGCAGTTATAAGCACCCGCCAGTCGTTTACAATAAGTTGGCCGGGGGCAATCTTATAAGTGCGTAAGAAATTTCGAATGAAAGGGTGAAGGGGAAGACGCACGCCGACTCTGAAAAAATACTCGTAAAAGGCTACACAGCCTGGTGGCGGTGCATCGGCCGTCTCCCCTCTCCCCAGTAACCTGAAAGTAACGGAGTTCGGGACCCGATATCTCTCCCGAAGGCTAGAGAGCTTTTCTTCCATCATTATTGAGGAATAACCGGCGGCAGAATACCTCCTGGCCGGTACTCTAGCATTGTTGGATTCGGATGAATCGGGGGTATCATATCCCAGAGGGACGACCTCTTCATCTGAAACCCCCGCCATTGTGAAAGAAAAAGCAAGATAGGAGGAAAGGAGAATGAGAAGAAAGACTACCTTAGTGAAGAGGTTTGCACCGAAGACAAAGAAGAAAGGAGAACTCTCCTACAGTAGAAGTTCAAAAATGAAGAAAACCTTGTAGGATTTGATATTTATATGCAATAATTTCGTTTGATTTGGTTGACACGTGGTGGCCTCTCATCAGGCACGACAGACGAACGGGCGTAAGCATTAATTACGGAGACACGTGGCAAGCGACACTTCACCTCTTACGGTTGAAAAGCAACGTAAAGCTGGCCATCATAAATGCAGAATCACGTCAGATAACTCATGCGTGATTCTTTCCCAGTAGTCGGTTGCATATACAAACAAAACCCTTGGCATAGCTCCTCAAACGCCAAGGGTTTGGGGGGCAGTTGTTATAGATAAATTTGGCCTTCTAAGAGATGCGATCAAAGAATGATCAAGAGGAATCACGGTCGCTTCCCTCCGAAATGCGAGCAGCTCGGCTCGTGTTCGTCGAAAGGGGTCGCGTCCCAAAATGTGAGCAGCTTTGCTCGTGCTCGTCGGAAGGGTTCGCATCTCAAAATGCGAGCAGCTCGGCTCGTGCTCGTCGAAAGGGGTCGCATCCCAAAATGCGAACACTCCTGATATGAGCAGCCCCCTCATATGAGTAGCTCCCGACATATGAACGGTCCTGGTCTCTAGTCTCTAGCAAGGACGTCCCTCGTCTCATAGTACCAGTAGCCCATATAGGCCGGTTTTGGCTTGTGTTTATTCATAGCTTCGAACATATCCATCAAGAGACGTAATCAGCTAGACGTCTGGAAGGCTTAGGCTATCCCCTTACCCAAGGATTAACAAGATAAGCATCTTATCCCCTAAAATCAGCAGTAATCCTAACAGATTGTGTAACAGACTGGATCACTCAGATTTTTATAAATAGGTGACTCTACAGATGAGAAAGGTTTTCAATCTTTAAGCCCCATAATCTTTTTCCTCTCTTTATAGCCCTACCCTATCTAACTTAAGCATTGGAGGGCCAACGACTGGACGCCGGCCACCTATAGTTTTTCCTCTGTCTCTTTTCAGGTTCAGGAGGAAATCGCTTGGAAGGAAGGTGAATATCTGGAGGACCCTGTTACAAAACGCAACGTAAACAAGCTTCTTAAAAGAGAATATTCTTTTCCAGTTTGGTACACCTCGAGTCATCATCAGTGATGGAGGGTCTCACTTTTGTAATCGCCCATTTGAAACCTTAATGAAGAAATATGGCGTAACACACAAAGTGAGCACTCCCTATCACCCAAAAACTAGTGGACAAGCTGAGATATCCAATAGGGAGATTAAACACATTTTAGACAAAACGGTGAACCCCGATCGCAAGGATTGGTCGCTTCAACTTACCGATGCGCTTTGGGCCTACCGTACTGCTTTTAAGACCCCTATTGGAATGTCTCCCTATAGACTTGTCTATGGGAAGGCTTGTCACTTGCCTGTGGAGTTGGAACATAGGGCATATTGGGCAATTGAGAAGATGATTTTTTATTCTGACAAGGCGACCTCGTTGCGCAAACTTCAATTGAATGAACTTGCAGAAATCTGGAACAAAGCTTATGAGAATGCGAGAATTTACAAGGACAAGACGAAGATATTCCATGATAAGAACATTCTTCGTAGGACATTCATGATCAATCAAAAAGTCCTTTTGTATAATTCTTGCCTCCATTTATTTTTGTAAAAACTGAGATCTCGATGGACCAGTCCTACATTGTGCAAAATGTCTACCCATATGGGACCGTCAAGTTGTTAAATCCAAGGAACAGCAACATATTTAAGGCAAATGGTCAGCGATTAAAGTCGTTCTTTGATAAGTTTCCTTCAGAAGGTATGTCCATACTTCTGACTGATCCTGTGTATCAGGATGATTGATCTCCTAGTCTGATGGAGGTATAGAGTAGTTAGGATTAGGATTTGGTTGCTTTTCTTTATTTTTCATAGGTTTGTTAGAAGGAGGAAGAATTCCACTTTTCACTCTCTCAGGTACTATCATTCCTCAGTCCCTTTAATTTTCAAATTGCTCTCATGTTTTGCTCATTGCACATCTTTTACATTGAGGACAATGCAAGATTTGGTTGGGGGGTGTAGGATCACTTGGATGAATCTAGCGTTTTGTAACATTTCAAGCAATTATGTAGAATTTTTTCGATTTTTTCTAAAATTCAAAACTCTTTTGGAAAACTTTGCTTCTATGCATTCAAGATGATATGAGCATAAGAAGAGGAGATATGAAGTGTATGATGTTGTAAGTTTTAAACTTCTCTCAACATAATGGTTTTATATGTGAATTCCCCTATTCTTGTGATTGATAGAAAATTTGAACACCTTTACACCTAGTTCACATTACACGATTTTCATGAGTTGAAACGATTATGTGATTTGTGGATTAGCTACACTTTTATTTAAAGTGTTGAGAAACCAAGCCGGGGTACTTTGTCCATCCTTATCCATGGGAAAATAATGAAAGATATGGATTTCTAAAAATCCTATCTAATTTAAAAGAAAAAGGAAAAGGAATGATGAAATTGGGAATGATGGAAAAATGGTGGAAAATTTCGATTAGGGCTACTTATTACCTACCGGGGGATGGTCTACCCGTAACCAAAGCCGGAAATGGGACGTAGTGTGAAAGTCGTCGGAAGGACAGTAAGGCAAATTCCTGTCATTGGCTTGATGTTGCTCTATATACCTTAAAATCTGTAGTTTAGTTAACCTATGACGAAGATAATCCTGGAAACTCATGAGATGAATTGTCACTATGCACACTGGGTTGAATTTGTTTAAGTTCTTCTATTTATCAATCAATCAATGGGAATTTCACATGGATACTTATTATGTTTTGAGAGTTTACGGTTTCAACCTCTATCACCTAATTTCTCTAACTCTTACACTTGTAGCTTGGGATGTATAGAAGATGGTTTTTAAAGGAGAGTTGGGTTTGGATAATGAAATTAGTTTCACGCATGTTTTGCTCAGGACTAGCAAAATGCTGGTTGGGGTGTGTGTTGAGCTCTTAATTGTGCATATTCTAACCCCTAATTCATCACTCATTATGCAAGGTTTTCATAATCTAAAGACTAATCTAATGCATGGATTTGTGATTGTAGGGATGAGAGAGAGGAATCATCAAAGAGAAGACTTAAAGATACTATTTAGAAGCAAAGAAGATCAAAAGACCAAGTGTCGAAAGATGAAAGAAAGAAGTCAGAGAAAAGAAGAAAGAAAGTAGAAGAGAACACCCAAGACGGGTCGTCCGACCGGTCGTTCAAGGCCCAAGACCGGTCATCCGACCGGTCAGCACATTCAACAGAAGGGCCCTGCGGCCACAGCTCTCTGCACTGTCTAAGACCAGTCGTGCGACCGGTCGTCCACTGCTGCGACCGGTAGTGCGACCGGTCCTTAAATTAATTTTTCTGGGTTAAAAATTCCCAAAACTCTCTGGACGATTTTGGCATTTTTGAGACCGGTCGTGTGACCGGTCGTCCAGTAGCTCAGACCGGTCGTGCGACCGGTCGCCTGCGTAATGAAGCGTGTTCTACAAGTCTCGAAATTCTCTGTGCACTGTGTAAGTTTACGCAATTTCTGGAAGATTCTGATGCTGCGGAGCCTCCCCACTATAAAAGGACACCTAGGGATCGTTCCTAAGGTATCTTAGAAGGGTTTGAGCAAGGTGGGAGGCGACGGAAGTGGATTTCGGAGTTCCACAACTCCTTCTAGTTTGTTGCTATTCTTATGCTTTTTCTTAGTTGTTTCATGTTTCCTTCGATCATGAACGACTAAACCTCTTAGCTAGGGCTAAGAGGTGAAGCTTGTAGTGAATCTAAGATGTTTCAATTCGTTTAAGTTGGTTTTTAAGATTGGATTTCATGTTTATGAACAATGGTTTGAAGTTTAATTCAAGTTCTAAGTAGTTCTTCTTAGTCTTATGATGACTCATGGATGTTTGGGAGAATTACTTGAGTTCTTAATGGCTTTGTGTTAGTCTAGACCTGTATGATCTGAGGAATTGGAGTACGCTCTAGTACTATGATCTTCAAGTGGGAATTTCCTACCAAAGTTCTACTTTTTCTGAAAATCTGTGGTATGTGGGACTGTGCAATGATTTGAATCAAGTTCAAGTCATGATCTAGCTTTGTCTTGTGACAAGACTTAATGATGGTTATGATTGTGAACTTAGTCTATTGGAATTGGGATTGACCTATGCAATTGAGCATGCTCATCCTAGCTTGCATTGAGTGAATCATATGCATGGATCTCACATATGGCAGATTGTTAGTTTTAACAGCTTTATCATCCGACTAGATAGATCTTAATTTCGATTCTAGTTGAGAAAGTAAAAAACCACAGCGAATTGAGCATCAAGGATTGCTACAAGTGGATCCTTGAACCCCTAGTACCTTTTTATAATTGTTTACTTCAGTTTAAGTTCAAAGTTGTTACTTACATCAATCTCTTACAAATCTGGTTGTTAGTTTCTCAATAGAAACTATTGGATGTGTTTGTGAATTCCTATATAAGTCCCTGTGGATCGACCTCGGTCTTACCGAGATTATTACTACATCGCAACCCTACACTTGGGGAAGCGAACAGTGATAGAGGTTGAAACCGCAAACTCTTAAGAGATAATAAGTGTCCATATAAAATTCCCGCTGATTGGTTGATAAATAGAAGAACTTGAACAAATTCAACCTAGTGTGCATAATGAAAATTCATCTCATGAGTTTCCAAGATTATCTTCTTCATAGATCAACTAGACTATAGATCTTAAGGTATATAGAGCAACAACAAGCCAATGACAGGAATTTGCCTTATTGTCATTCCGACGGCTTTCACACTACGTCCCATTTTCGACTTTGGTTACGGGTAGACCATCCCCCGGTTGGTAATAGGTAGCCCTAATTAGAATTTTCCACCATTTTTCCATCATTCCCAATTTCATCCTTCCTTTTCCTTTTTCTTTTAAATTAGATAGGATTTTTAGAAATCCATATCTTTCATTGTTCTCCCATGGATAAGAATAGACAAAGTACCCCGGCTTGATTTCTCAACACCTTAAAGCAAAGTCTAGCTAATCCAGAAATCACATAGTCTTTTCAACCCATGAAAATTGTGTAATGTGAACTAGGTGTAAGAGTGTTCAAATTTTCTATCAATCACATAAATAGGGGAATTCACATATAAAACCATTATGCTAAGAGAAGTTCAAGATTTACAACATCATACACTTCGTATCTCCTCCTCTTATGCTCGTATTATCTCGAATGTATAGCAGTAAGGTTTTCTAAAAGAGTTTTGAAATTTTAGAAAATTCGAAAAAATTCCTACATAATTGCTCGAGATGTTATAAAACACTAGATTCATCCTAGTGGTCCTACACACCCCAACCAAATCTTGCATTGTCCTCAATGTAAAAGATGTTCAATGAGCAAAACATGAGAGCAATTCTAAAAATAAAAGGGAGTGAGGAATGATAGTACCTAAGAGAATGAAAAGTGAAATTCTATCTCCTTCTAACAAACCTAAGAAAAAAGTAAACAACAACAACAAAATCCTAATCCTAACTACTCTATACCTCCATCAGACTAGGAGATCAATCATCCTGATACACAGGATCAGTCAGAGGTATGGACATACCTTCTGAAGGAAACTTCTCAAAGAACGAATTTAATCGCTGACCATTCGCCTTAAAGATGTTGTCGTTCCTTGGATTTAACAACTCGACGGACTCATATGGGCAGACAGTTTGCACAATGTAGGGACCGGTCTATTGAGATCTCAATTTCCCTGAAAATAAATGTAGGTGAGAATTATATAGAAGGACTTTTTTATTAATCGTGAATGTCTTATGAAGAATGTTCTTATGATGGAATACCTTCGTCTTGTCCTTGTAAATTCTCGCATTTTCATAAGCTTCGTTCCGGAGTTCCGCATGTTCATTCAATTGTAGTTTGTGAATGAGCTTGGCTTGTTAGAATCAAAATTCATCTTCTTTATTGCCCAATAAGCCCTATGTTCCAACTCTACAGGCAAGTGACAAGCCTTCTCATAGACAAGTCTATAGGGAGACATTCCAATAAGGGTCTTAAAACGGTACGGTAAGCCAAAGCGCATCGGTAAGTCGAAGCGACCAATCCTTTGGATTGGGGTTCACCGTTTTCTCCAAAATATGTTTAATCTCCCTGTTGGATATCTTAGCTTGTCCACTTGTTTGTGGGTGATAGGGAATGCTCACTTTGTGATTAACGCCATATTTCTTCATTAAGGTTTCAAATGGGTGATTACAAAAGTGAGACCCTCCATCACTTATGATGACTCGAGGTGTTCCAAACCGGGAAAGAATATTCTCTTTTAAGAAACAAATGACTGTTTTATGGTCATTATTCCGGCATGGGATCGCCTCGACCCATTTGGACACATAGTCAACGGCAAGCAAGATATATACGTTTCCAAAAGAAGATGGGAATGGACCTGTTCAGGCTCAAATTTACACCCATTGTAAAACAACATCCCGTGGTCTATTGACAATGATTTGGATAAGTTTCGAGACCGGGAGAGCCCCGAAAATGCCTGCACAACCCTGATCGCTTGGTAGCGACCAAAATTTATAAACAGCATTTTGGAGCAGAACTGGACATGCGCTTTACCGCCAAATGATCCAAAATGTCCTAAAACCCTTAACCTGCAAGTTTCAAAGTCATCCGGTGCATATTTTTACCTGCGCACCTCGAAATGCGTTTCGTCCCTGCCCGGAACTGACCAAAAGGGTTCGTAAGCCTACAACTACCATTTCAGAGCGGAACTGGACATGCGCTTTACTGCCAAATGATCCGAAATGTCCTAAAACCCTTAACCTACAAGTTTCAAAGTCATCCGGTGCATATTTTTACCTGCGCACCTCGAAATGCGTTTCATCCCCATTTGGAGCTGACCAAAAAGGGTCTGTAAGCCTACAGCTACCATTTCAGAGTGGAACTGGACATGTGCTTCACCGCCAAATGATCCGGAGTGCCCCAAAATCCTTAAATAGAAAATTTGAAGTCATTACGATGCGTATTTCCATGAGCGCACTCCCCGGAACAACGTTCCTATACTGACAAGCCGACTCGGAGGCTCCAAATTAGGAAGGAAGTACCAAAATTAGCAACATCTGGACCTCCACACCCCACCCCGTTCATTCAGGAGGTCAATCCTAGCCTAAAAGTGGCTTAGCGACAGTGAGTGCATGTCTAGAAAAGGTAGCTGTCCTTTGAAGGTCCCTCGTCGGAGCTGAAATGCTGAAATTTTCTAAGTACTGGAATCCTGAAAATCTGGCTAAGTAGTGGGAAAGCGCCGGTAAAGGACATGCGCCTAGCCTCCAACCACATGCGCCTGGCCTCTAACCACATGCGCTTGCACTCTATCAGCGAAAGGAAGTGAATTAAACACTTTTCCGAAAAGTGCCGATAAAGGACATGCGCCTGGCCTCCAACCACATGCGCCTGGGCTCCAATCACATGCGCTTGACACTGTTTTCTACCACATGCGCCGGAAAATATCCGTCGGATCGGACCCGAACCCGATTATCCCCTATAAATAGTGAAGTCATTTCATTCATCAGCACGAGATCATCCCCCGCCGACCTCAGAGTGATGTAAGCACCACATGCGCTTACTTTCTCTCCCCTCGCCGGATGCCTTGGCCGGAGTGGATTCCCTCACCAAAAACCCTCGCCAGAAAGGGATTTCCTCGCCGGAATCCCAAGTTCAGGAAGAAAATCCTGAAATTTTCTAACTGCTGAGCACATGCGCCGGCATATCCCCCACATGCGCCGGCTTTTTCCCCCACATGCGCCGGCTTTTCTGGTCAAAAAATTCCAAATTTTCTCTAAGTCCGGGAGAGACATGCGCTTACTCCTTAGGTCCAGGCGCATGTGCACTGCCACATCGCCCAGAACACCTCTACTTCATCTTTTTTTGTGCAAAATGGGCACATGCGCCCGGATGATGACCACATGCGCCTGGATGATGACCACATGCGCTTGACAGATGATGCAACACCACATGCACTTGTAAAATGGCCACATGCGCTTGACAAATGACCACATGCGCCTGTACACACTCCCCCATGAGCCTAGACGCTGATGGGAGGGGTGGACCTTCCGTCGCACGGCCCGCCTTCGTCCGAGATCGGATTTTGATGAAACCGCCTCTCCTGGATGCGTCTCGATGAGATCTATCCATCCACCGGATCAGATTCTCCAACGGTCAATGATAAATGGACCAAATCAGTGTTTTGGTCCAAAATAACCAACACTTAGCCAATTTGGCAGCCCCGGAAATCCTTCCGAAAGAGCCGAAAACGGCCTAAAACGAGTAGAATCGGGCGGAATTGGACCGAGCCCGAGAGAGAAACTTTTCTTCTACTTGACATGATACACCATAATCATGTACTACGACGAGGTTATCCGATCTTAGGACCCTCGAATACCCTAATCAAATGGTCGGCAGGTCCGCTACTTAGTCATTTTCAGCCCTAGGAAGTGCCCTGTTGGCCCGGAAATCGACTTATGCTAAGCAAATTGAAATGCGATCGCACCGTGATCTTCGTGGACATAATCCACCCCTATTCCAAGTCGGTCATCGATAATATTCACCGATTTCTTTAATCAGACCGCAGACAGGTCCACTATTTAGTCATTTCTAGCCCTGGGAAGTGCCCTATTGGCCCAGAAATTGACTTCTGCTAAGCAAATTGAAATGCGATCGCACAGCGATCTTCGTGGACATAATCCACCCCTGTTCAAAGATGGTTATCGATAATATTCATCGATTTCTCCAATCAAACCGCAAACAGGTCCATTACTTAGTCGTTTTCAGCCCTGGGAAGTGCCCTGTTGGCTTAAGAATTGACTAATGCCAGTTGAAATCAACCACGATCTCAAAGACGCCGAGGCAAAGCTGAAGTACTCAGGCTATCCAACAGCCGAGTCAAGCATTCGCGGGGCACCGATCCCCATTATTCATTAAGAAATTGGCATATGTGGGTACCCATCGGACCCTATACATAGCCACTTACAGGCATCGAAGCAGTCGATCCAGCCCATTGAGTTTGAATCCTCAAAAGATCTTGGCTCGATAAAGCTTACTTGATCCCAAATAGATCATTAAAAATACTCAGAAGAAAGAGTGTTCTCGAAGACGAGTCGCCCGACTCCAGAAGAAATACATTTACTTTACTGTACAAAGCTCTATTCATCCGGATAAAGGTCCGAGGCTAAACCTAAGGGGTTATGGTTACCACGAGAAACCACAAACAAAGAGTTCTAACTAAGCTTAAAACATCTTGCTATGGACTGCCACTATGAAAAAGACAGTCGATGCCCTACCCATCGACAACGGGTCCGTCGGTTGAGCTGATGAGGTAGTTGCGGATTGCTTTCCTAAGGTCACCCGTCATAAAAATACGGGCGCGGGCTTTAGGTTATGCCGACCAACATTTCGAGGTTCGTGTATTCCAGCGGTCACCTGTTCATAGTAACAGGCGCTGGCCTCGAGTTGCACCACTCGATTAAAACCCTCGTTCGGGAACGTTGCGGAGTGCTTTCCTAAGGTCACCCGTCATAAAAGTACGGGCGCGGGCCTTGGGTCATGCCGACCAACATTCGAGGTTCGTGTATTCCAGCGGTCACCTGTTCACAGTAACAGGCGCGTGCCCCGAGTTGCACCACTCGAATCCTGACAGTCTCTCAACCCGGACATACCGAAAGAAAATGGGACATAGACATCCGGCGTGTCTAACAAATGTGGCTCAGTCCATAACAAGAAAACAAAGGTCTACACGACCATGAACTCAAGACCATAATCCCCGGTGGATTAGTCTTTTGCCTTCCAATCAAGGGTGATCAACCGTTGATGTAATTAAAGGCTCGTGACCAGTATCACAGCCTGGAATGTAAAAGATCTCAGAATCTCTAGAATAAAATTCGCCTTGCGATATCTCTCTCTTGTGTACACTTTGTGATTGCTTATGATTGTCTATGAATGTCTCTATACTCATAATTCCCCCAGAATAAAAGAAACACGAAAAAAGAAAAGAAAGAAGGACTGCTGACGAGTAGCTCCGATCTTTCTTCCTACTTCTTTTTTTAAGTTCTAACAAACTGGCGACTCTGCTGGGGGTTATTCAATACCAGAATCTCTAATTATTTCTGAGTAAATAGACATTCTGCGATAAATCATTTGCAGACACTAATGTGTACATGGGAAAGGTTACCGCAAGGAGAAATGTTCGGCGCCTTCACGGGCGCCAAACTGGCGACTCTCAATGGGAACGTTCTTCCCTTCATCTTTATGGCAAAAGAATTTTGAAGCTTTGCATAGCATGCATGTAGTTTGTACTTGTATGTTTCTGTCTATCCACTGTTAAGCTGTATCGCGATTGGTAAGGTCGCGTCCCCTCTCTTTCCCAAGCGCGAGGAATATTCTAATGCGTGTATGACTGTGCAGAGAGAGAGTGATAGAGAGAGAGAAAGACAGAAAGAGAAAGACAGAGAAAGGAACAGAAAGACAGAAAAGAATCAACCAAATGGCGTCCACAATGATCTTCTTAGCATCTGGAGGATTCTACTTCCCCCATCTGGCAGCAACCTCCGAAGCCAGATGGCAGATTGTGCAGAAGCGCAAGACCGTCAAGAAGACTGAGAACAAGAAGGTTATCCCAGTTGAGACGGAGAGGACAGCAAGGGTGCCAAGCAGAACAAAGAGACAGTGGAAGCCAGTCTATAGGGGCGACGCCCGCGACTCATGCAGAACTACCATGTCAGCCAGGCCAGAGTTCTCTTTCGCCAATATCGACTTCCCAGCGATACCGAAGACAACATCGTTAACGAAGATACCGAACAGATCTGCTGTTCGACAGTCGACTAAGACGACGATGAAGACAATCCCTACTGAAGCTGCCGTGATCAAGATGAGGCTGCAATGAGCGCAAGTAATGATGGTGCAGGTCACCGAAGGAGAGGCGAGTGAACGATACCCAGAGCTGCCTCCAATCCAAGAACAGATAGATGAGATTATCCAGGTCCAAGAGGACACGGCCAGAGAGATGAGAGAGATGAAAGAAGAACTATTGGCTCTAGTTGCCCAGGGGGCAAACAGAAGCCCAGCCGTACCTACTCGACAGTCTGTGGAGGAATGCCAGGGAGCAGCAGGAGAACCAGCCACCGCCGAACCACAAGCTCGCCCGAGAAACGTTGTTTTCGGACGTGTACCGCCACTGCCGTCTCAAGCCACGAGAGAAGAACTGTCCTAGACAGTTGCGGACCTGATGCGTCAGGAAAGAGAAAAGGAGAAGAGAGGGAAATATGTATACCGGGTGTCGTACTTACCCGAGGTCCACGACCTCCCATTTCCCAACAATTTCAAGCGTCCAGACTTCCCTAGATTCGATGGCAGAGGATCGCCAAAGGAACACATGGCTCAATTCATGACAATGATGGGCAACCTGTCGACAATTCCCCAGTACTGTCTCAGATTGTTTGGCTCAACGCTCACGAGCAAAGCATTCCAGTGGTACATGTCACTGCCCGCAGGGTCAGTCAAGTCCTGGGAGCAGATGCAGGACCTGTTCATTTCCAAATTCTTCTCTACTGAGCGAGAAGTCTCACTGACAGATTTAGCCTTAGGTTCGTCAAAGGCAGGGAGAGTCGGTCGAGAAGTTCATCGACAGGTGGGGGACTATAGCAGCACAGTGCCGGGAACTGCCCAGCGAATCTGAGCAGGTCAAGATGTGCATGCAGGCCATGGATGCGATGATTTCATTTGGCTTATCTGGACACAACTTCTCGACATTTCGAGACCTCGCTACGAAAGCCCACCTGGTGGAAGGAGCCGCGTCCAGAGCGCAGTTCAAGGGAGAAGCCCAGGAGAGAAGCCGGAAGGATGATAACCTCTAACTACGTCGACAAAGGAAAGGGTTCAAATGACAGGAAATGCCCAAACGCCGAACGTAGAGTTGAGGCCAAGCCAGTAACCACGACTCAAGACAAAGGGAAGAGTTTTCAGATGCCACGACATCTCACGATAGAAGAGCATAATCGAGCAAACGGGCCTTATACCTTCGACATGGAAGATCTGGTCCCGATCATGGAACAGCTGGTCGAAGAAAGGTTAATAAGATTGCCGGAATGCACGCGCCCGGAGGAAGCGAAGATGGTTGATCATCCCAGCTACTGTAGGTATCATCGTGTGACCACCCACAAGACTGAAGACTGCTTTGTCCTAAAGGGCAAGATTCAACGGATGATCAACGATGGCACCATTAATATGAAGGCGGAAGAGGCGAGCCGGAACACTGCAACAGTGGTGTCTGCCCTCCCTGTGCCAGTTCAAATTCCAACAGCGAATCCATTCCCAGAACCGATAGAGCCATGGACACTTGTGAGCAGCAAGAAGAGGCTATAGAATAAGAGAAGACTCTTGGAGAAAGAGAGGAAGATGAAGAACAAAATGAGAAGAAGAAATGTTGGACAAGAACAGCAGTGTGCACAGCCCGTTCAGTGCGCCATGGTCTCAGTGGTCGCTCAATCAGGGGCCAGTGACAAGGACCAAGTCCTAGATAAAGGAGAAGTCAATGTAGTGGCTCTACGGTCAGGAAAGCAGGTTGTACAGAGAGAATTTCCGAGGCTACCAGACCCTAGAAGGATGAGTGTGGTCATAGGTGAGCCATCAGGGACACCTCGAGAAAAAGAACCGGCAGAAGCAGTCAATGAGCCAGCAGCTGACCAACGAGATCACACTCGAGATAAGACACCGGTGATGTATGATGTGGTGTCTCATCTGAAGAAGGTTCCGGCCCGACTCAGCATCTACGATGCCCTGTGCCTTTCGAAGAAATATCGGGAAATGTTGCTCAACGCATTGCTCGATCAAGAAGCTCGTGAGGTCATGATAGCAGAGATCGAGTCAGAAATGGAAGGAATGAAGATAACGGGAACTGGAGATCGACCCGCAGAACAGGTCATGCAGATCGATCGATCGTCCATGATCACATTCTCTGAAGAAGACAGAACGATCAGCTTGACAGACCACAACCGCCCGTTGATGGTGACAGGTCTCATCCGAGACATAGAGGTCTGAAGATGCATGCTGGACGACGGATCCGATGTGAATATTATGTCTCTGAAGACATTGCAACAGTTGGGTTTCAGACAGACAGCACTTCGCCCAAGCGCCATGGTTATCCAAGGGTTCAATCAGAACGGCCAGCGCGTCCTAGGGTCCATTACTGTCATGCTGGAAATAGAAGAATTGAGCACCAAAGTCACCTGTCAGGTGATCGATGTGATGACGACATACAATATCTTGTTGGGACGACCGTGGCTTCATCAATACGGTATCATTCTCCTCGACATACCACCAATGCTTCAAGTACAATAGAGATGGCATCCAGTATAGAGTGGCGGCAGACCCGAGGCCGTACTCCGTCACTGAATCTTTCCTAGCAGATGCACAATACTATCAGGAGAGCGAGGGGGCCGAGACCGCCAGAAAAGCCAACAAACCGACAAAGGTGGCGCAGGGGGCAGAACCCCAGGGCGAGAATCCAAGACAAACGGACGAAGCTCCGCGAGTGGTCGCTGAAGCGACAAGGGCTCACAGAGGAAATCCGTTGCAAAGGAAGAAGTTTTACCTGATCCCGAAGCACCTCTGGAAGGAAGGGCAGTCAGTGTTGAAATAGATGACAAGCCAACAGATGAGCGTGTTGCAGTCCAGCTTCAATATGCCGGTGCCAAAGGTTGAGAGGATTCGTCCCTTCCCTAAAGCTCCGAGCCAGTTCTGCGTGCCGCCGACAATGGGAGCAAGGCATGAGATAAGGTTTCAGGCCGGACTCTGCAACCCATTGCAGATCGAAGAAAACACGAAGAGAACACCGGTAGAGACACCTCCCATTGAAGAAGGAAGATATAGCAAGCCTAGTAGAAACATTATGAGGAACATGGGGTTCATCTGTTCAGAACCGCCAGCTCGGAAAGGCATGCTAGCACCCTTCGAAGTAAAGACGAAGGTGTACAGAGGAAAAGAAGCCTTGGGGGCAGGATGTGAGATCAGGCATATTAACATGGTGACAATTAGTCCCGTGGAAGAGGTGAGGCCCGCTGGACCGAATGAAGTCATACAGCCGAGTGCCGCACCAGAGCAGATCGAAGATGGAGGTCAGCCCACGATAGATGAGCTACAAGAAGTCAATCTGGGGACCACCGAAGAGCCGAGGAATACCTATATCAGTAAGAACATTCCAGAAGAAGAAAGGGAGAGCTACATTCAACTCCTGAAAGAGAACAGAGACGTGTTCGCATGGACCTATTCTGAAATGCCAGGACTGAACCCGGCAATCACGATGCACAGGTTGAATATCGCGAAGGAGAAGAGGTCGGTCAAACAGCCACAGAGACGCTTCCATCCTGACATCGTCCCGAAGATAGAGGAAGAGGTGAAGAAGCTGCTTCAGGCCGGGTTTATCAGGGAAGTTCAGTATCCCAAATGGATCTCAAACATAGTACCTGTAAAGAAGAAGAGCGGCCAGATCCGGGTGTGCGTTGATTTCCGCAACCTGAACGAGGCTTGTCCCAAAGATGACTTTCCTCTACCCATCCCGGAGCTCCTGATTGATAGCACGTCAGCATATACGACGATGTCCTTTATGGACGGCTACTCAGGGTATAACCAGATCCGAATGGCTCCAGAAGATGAAGAGTCCATTGCCTTCCGCACATCTCTCGGGATATTCTATTACCGGGTGATGCCATTTGGGCTGAAAAATGCAGGTGCCACGTATCAGAGAGCGATGCAGGTAATCTTCCAAGACATGATGCACAAGCCTGTGGAATGCTATGTCGATGACCTGGTAGTGAGGTCCGACGGACATCAACAACATCGCGAACATTTGAAGCTAGTATTTCAGAGGTTGAGGAAGAAGAGCCTCCACATGAACCCGTTTAAGTGCGCCTTTGGGGTGTCCTCCAGAAAATTTCTTGATTTTGTGATCAGGCATCGGGGAATCGAGATTGACCCCGCGAAGATCAAGGCGATCCGAGAAATGCCTCCTCCGAAGAGTTTGAAAGAGCTGAAGAGCTTCCAAGGGAGAGTCGCTTACTTGCGGCGGTTCATCTCGAACCTGTCAGGTCGCTGCCAGCCTTTCTCTCGGCTGAACAAGAAAGACGTCCGCTTTGAGTGGGACGAAGCGTGCCAGAAAGCCTTCGATTCCCTCAAAGAGTTACTCAGGAATGCTCCAGTTCTCACAGCGCCAATCGAGGGAAAGCCTCTGATACTATATGTAGCAGTGGGAGAGAACTCACTGGGGGCACTGCTCGCCCAAAAGAATGAAGAAGGGAAAGAGAATGCTCTGTATTATTTGAGTCGCACGCTCGTCGGCACTGAGTTTAATTACTCACCAATTGAGAAGATATGCCTGGCCTTGATATTCGCTGTGAAGAAGTTGAGGCATTACTATCTGTCATATCAGATTACATTGATCTCCAGAGCAGATCCTATCAAGTTCCTGATGAACCGACCTATGTTGTCCGGGCGTTTAGCCAAATGGGCCCTACTGCTATCCGAGTTCGACATCACGTATCTGCCGTCTCGAGCTGTTAAAGGGCAGGCGATAGCCGATTTTCTAGCAGCTCACCCAATACCGGATAACATGGAAATGGAATGTGATCTGCCTGACGACTAGGCCATGATGGTAAGGGTCGCGAAGCAGTGGCGGATGTATTTCGACGGAGCCTCCAGAGCTGCAGGATCAGGGGCCGGTGTGATCTTCATCAGTCCTCATGGCGACTTGTTGCCCTACTCATTCACAATAGTGCCGGCGTGCACAAACAACGAGGCAGAGTATCAGGCCCTCATCATTGGGTTACAGTTGGCACGAGACATGCGAATCCTGATCACTATAGGTATACGGTGACTCTCGGTTAGTTGTGGGATAGCTTATGACAGAATATGAAGTCCGCAAGCCGGAGCTGTCATCTCTTTGTCATCAGGCTCGAGCCCTATTCGATCATTTCCGGGACAGTACAGTGTCGCACATCCCAAGAGCTAAAAATTCTCAAGATGCATTGGCTAACCTGGCCGCGGCTCTCGCGCACCCAGGGGGCAGCCCACTTCAAGTCACCATAGAAGAAAAGAGAATATTGCCATCCCTCACAGCAGCCGAGAATGTCACGAGTGCAAGCCCCGTACATTGCTTTCAGATCACAGAAGAGGAAGATTAGAGGAGACCATTCTCCGATTACTTGAAGTATGGGTTCTTACCCGAGGATCCGCAGATGCGCACTCAAGTCAGAAGGCTTGCCAGCTCATTCGTCCTCTTAGAAGAGGTACTGTATCGACGCTCCAGCGATGGAACGCTGTCAAGATGCCTGGCCCGAGAAGAAGTTCATGATACACTGAGAGAGGCGCACGGAGGAGAATGTGGTGCCTTTCAAGGCAGATGGAACTTACATCATCGAGTGCGGCATATGGGCTATTATTGGCCTACCATGGTGAAAGACGCGATGGACTACATCAGAAAATGCCATCAGTGTTAGATACATGCTAACATCATACATATACCTCCAGAAGAGCTGCATCAGTCAGTGATGTCTTGGCCTTTTGCGGCCTGGGGTATGGATGTGATAGGCCCCATTAGCCCCTCTTCCTCTCAAGGGCACCAGTACATACTGGCGGCAACAGATTATTTCTCTAAGTGGGCTGAGGCTGTAGCCCTGAAGAACGTGAAAGCTAAACAAGTGGAGGGTTTCATCCGGAACACCATCATCTATAGACATGGTATTCCCGATCGGATTGTCACGGATAATGGCACGCCCTTCCGAAATGCTGTGATCGACAAGCTGTGTGCCAAGTTCAAGATCAAACATTGCTACTCAACACCCTATTATCCTCCTGCAAACGAGCTTGCTGAGGCATTCAATAAAATCATCGTGAAGATTTTGAAGAAAACGGTGGCAGAGAATAAGAAAGATTGGGACAAACGGTTACCCGAAGCACTCTGGGCATATCGTACTACGCACCGCACAGCAACGCGGGCTACCCCCTATTCACTAGTATATGGCATGGAGGCCATCATCCCTATGGAAGTTCAGGTCGAGTCCCTGCGAGTAGCACTTCGGAACTCCTTGACAGATGAACGTAATGCTGAGCTCAGGATGGTCGAGCTCGATGCCTTAGACGAGAAGAGGCTCGCGGCACAACAACGGCTAGAGATGTACGAGAAGCATATCTCAACAGCGTATGACAAGCGAGTCAGGGGTAGATCCTTCAAGAAGGGTGACTTGGTGCTCGTAATGAAGCGACCGACAGCCGTGCACACTACAAAGAGCAAGTTCGACCCTAAGTGGGACCCAATATGCATCATAGAAGAAGTCTACTCCAACGGGGCCTACCGTTTAGTGAATTTCGACGGTGGCGGAGCCGGTTTTGCAATTAATGGCCGGTTTCTGAAGAAATATTACCCCTAATAGTCCACCTGTTACTTTCCTTTACATAAATATGGGAAATGTAAACTCCCCAAGAGAGGGAATGTAATAAGTAAGGATAGAAACAGAGAATGAAATGGAGTAGAATACAGTAGATAAGCCTGTAATTATAAAAGCTAATCAGTTACTCCGTATTCTTGCAGGTCTTCCTTGCCCTTGCTATGGAGAAATAACCAAGAAGGACCATTCGTCTACGACACGAGCGTATCCCGAGTTCAGAAACCCTGGACACTCCCGAAATCGACGACAAAGGGAAGTGTTACTCTTTTCATTTCATTCTACATTCATCACTTATTAGAATTGAGATTATTATTGTTATTATTATAAACCATTCTAACACACATCACACAAACATAACACGATAGAAAAAAATAATTGCTATTGTCATTTCATTTAACAAAAGTTTGGTTGACATCTTTTCGACGCCATATACATGAATGGTCAAAAGGTAAGTATCTCTTACACCAACTACAAAATTTTCTGAAGGTAAGATCCTACGATCATTTCTATACATTTGAAGTCAAGAAGGAGAACATCGGGAGCGAAAGATCAAAGCTTCTCCAAACATCCCGATATCAGCCTGATCACGGCTACCCTGGCAGTTTCCATCGTTGACTTTGCTGCAGATAACACCTCCGCAGGATCAGGAACATGTTGATGTTCAACAGTCAAATCCTCCAGCTGCTTGCGCGCTTCTTCGCCCTCACTCTCGAGCCGCTTGCCCGTTATCTGACCCTGAGTAACTACTGACTCGAGACGGGCAGCTTCGAAGCTCACGGCGATCTTCTTCTCTTGCAGACGCTCAATCTCAGCGTCGATTTCAGCTATACGGCCCAAGCACCCTTCATACTGTATCTTATTATTTTGTAGGCATTCTCGTGCATTCACCGTAGAATGCGCGTGACGTTCCACTGCAGGTCCCAAAGACTCTACAATTCTCCGCTTCTCCTCGGTAGCAGGATCGGGCTCGACACGCTCAATAGCCGCTACGTTTGTGAGGGAGCTTTCGAACGCAGAGATGTGATTGACAACCACGAGCACATCAGACCCAACAACTCCGACACAAGCTTCCAGCGCTTTCATGCCAGCGCCTAGCATATGCCATTCTTGTGGATCGACTAACGCCTTCGCAAGGCTAGACAGCAGGCCCTTCAGCACGCTCTGACCAAAACAATCTAAATGTTCAAATGCAGGAATGTCCGGCATCATAGCAATGGCGACGCCAGAATCGACAGCAGCTGCAAGAAAGAATGCAAGACGAACAAATGATACGTTAGCAAAAATGAAAGCAGAAACTACAAGTCATAATCTAATGTAAAGTGCGAAGGAGTCGTACCAGGAATGGCAGGAAGATCAACAGCAGGCTCCGAAGGTCCCGCAATGCACGTCCCGGAATCAACAACTGTTTCCAAAGCTTCGCCCGGCAGTTCAATAGTCACAACCGGAGACGATGCGACAGAAGTAGCAGAAGCATGTATTGACTTAATAAGATCTGTAGAAATAAGATAATAATGACAAAATATGTTTAGTATGATTATGCAGGAATCAAAGAAGAAAAGTACAAAGCAGAACCACAGTCGCATTTCTTACCTTGTGCTCGCGGAATGTCGGGTCCGACTTCGACTGCAGCAGAGCGTGACGTATCCACGACCTCCAACTCAACAGGACGGTCTACTTGTAATAAACAGCCTGATGGAAGGACCGAAGAAGGATCGACGTTCCCCTCACGTATCTCAAGCCCAGGAACGGATCCCTCGGCGTTACCAGATTGAACGGGCAAACAAGGAGGAACATCCGTCGACAACCCCATAGTCGGTGCCACAACAGCCTGAGAAACGAAGACTAAAGGCTCGGAAGAAGGTTGGACCCTGACGTTGTCGTAGAGTTGTGCTTCGATCGCTGCCATGGCAACATCGTCGAGATCACTTACACCCCCGACTCCGGCATCGCTATCATAATAATTCGCGAGGGAATCATCGTTGCTGTGATCGTTGGCATGGTCCACTCCCCAGTCGTCACCAGAATAATCTACAGGTTCATCTTCAAGCTGTGACCCCGAACCATCGAGGCACGCCGCTCCCTGACCATCACCGGCTTCAGAACCATCTTCGGCATTGTCCCCCTCGACATCTGCAGGCTCGGACTCACCTCCCTCACGATTATTGATAATTATAGCTTCTTCGTCTGCGATCTCCTCTGTAGCACCAGACTGAAGCTCACCTTCTTCGCTGCTATCGGCAACAGTCGCACCTACCACTATCTCTGGAGTAGTGATCTGCAACGACGGATCCAAACTCCCCCACTTCTTGATATGTAACATTTTTGCCTTTCTTAAGTTTTTCTCAGGTGCTGACGGGTGAACTCTTGGTGTGAGTCTTATCTTGACTCTCAACTGATCTCTCGCGCGACCCGGTGGAAGATCGTCAACGAAATCATCAGAAGGTCTAACTCCCGCCATGCCTTCCGTAGGCTCATCCCCTTCTACAGATGGAGGAGCAGTCTCTGCCGGAGGACGCGAAGATCCGACCCCTTCCTGACGTCTCTGTATAGGGACCCCGAAGCAATATCATCCGTCTAACGCTCCATCTTCTTTCCTACGAGTGATCGGCACGTTCAAGGAAGTCAGATGGCTGGTACCAGGAACTCCGGCAGCCTCACGCTGCTCACAAAGATAACCAAGATCGTCCTCGGGAACGTCATTCAACCTTAGAGGAGAGAGATAGAGAGGGAAATCGACAGGTTTGGCATCCCGGATGCGCGCGTACTGATGCACCCACCATCTCATCCAACCATAAGAAGTCGCGGGATGTTGACTACCGCCAGGCAACACGAACCTCGCGCCAGTTCGCGTCAGCAAAAGTTGGTCCCACATCCACTCCCAATGGACAGGACCCATGCCATATGCTCGTTCTATCCTCGTCACACTCGGAAGAGTCGATGGAACACCCTGATCGTAGCCGAACTGTCTGGCGAACCTGCTTGGGTAGTAAATCTCGCGCCAGAACTCCATGCCTTCGCGGAACGGGAGAGAGGCGGTCTGGATTGATATTAGGAATTCTCTGTCAGAAGAGTCAACCGAATCCTCATCATCGACGACTTCGATATCTTCATCAGCAATGGAAGCAGGAAACTGGTAGAAGTCAACTTCGTTCTCACTACAGATCCTTGAGGACACCCATTCTGGCGTCTTAAGCACCATCTTGGCCTTCATGAACTTGATAAGAGGCACTCGGTCCGGAAAGAAATAGGCGTGAGGCTTCATACCATATACCCACGAGAAATAAACGTCTAACCAGCCGCAGAAATAATGCCACGGGCAATGGGCAGCATCCATTCCATCAGCAGGTTTGTCTGGATTACTAGCAACATAACCAAACGCTCTATATATGCTGCAGAGTACAGGTGGCGCTATAGCAAGACGTTGACCACTGGCAAGGGCACCTGCCATAACGAAGCAATAAACCCTGACGCCATCAGCACTCTTCGAGCTGGGAAGCGCGACTGCGGACAACCAGTAAGCGAGGAAGCCTGCTAGCTCGCAAGTGGGAGACAATACGTTCGGATAAGGAAATTTGCATTGGAACCTTTGTCGTAAAGCCCTTATTCTTTTAACATCAACTTTATATTTTTTGTAGTCGATCCTGAAAGAGAGAAAGGAGAGAGAATTTCACATAAGAAGCTATGCAGGAGAAAAGAGCATACATCATGAGAAGAAAGAAAGAAAAGAAGACGTCCCGGGAAGACTTACTTCAAGCCGTGGCTGAAGTAGACTGACCAATCTTCATAGTGTATCTTTGTAATGCAGTTAAATTGTTGCAATTCATTGAACAACTCCAAACATGCCTTGGAATGATAGGCCTTCCGATCACCTTCGCGCCTGAAGCCAGACAATTCTTCATCAGAGGGGATATATTCGTGATAATACCCACCGTGTATGGGCAGGCCCGCCATCATCTTAAGATCCCAGAGGGTTATGCTCATCTCTCCTTGAGGAAGATGGAAAGAGTTGGTAACGAAACTCCAGTAATTTAAGAAGCCCCTGAGAATCGTCAGATCTCGCGGAAAGAAGCCGGCAGTCGCCTCGATGGCATAGTAGAGCCCGACCTCCCTCAGCACAGCCTCGTGCCGGATCAGAATCTCCTTCGCCCAGGGGATGTAGCTGTCACGACGATTCAGATGCCCTCGGGTACGGAAGCTCGAAGTCTCCCACATTGTGGACGTGCTCATAGGAAGGAATCTTTGACGCACCGTCTCAAAGAAATGAGTCGGATAAGGTGCATGCGGATCACATGTAGGCATGAGGAAAGTCATTTCCTTAATCTCACCAACCTTTTATTGCTTCCCGTTACTTCCCAGGGTGGCGGTGAGTAATCTCTCAGGAACTGAAGACCATCTCTCCACTCCATAGAACTGGCTAGGTCTACGAACATCAGATGGCTCGATGCTCGGAAAAGGTTTACACCTCATAAGAGACTTCTGGTGCAAGATGACTTCGCCATTGTAGGGGTTCGTGATGCAGATGCCACGCTCAGCAGTGATCTTGTTGCTCTCCCATCCAATCTTCATCCTTTCATATTTCAAGTCGAGGAGCTGTGTCAATCGCTCTGCTTGACTGAGCGCCTTGATCGGTTGTTTTCCTCGTCCTCCTTTCTTCTTACCTTTCTGACCCGTCAGATTGTCTTCTACATTTTGAACAGGTATATCTTGAGGACCTGCCTCGATGGCACTCGCCACACCAGCAATTTGGGCATACCAATAGACCCACTCTTGTTCTGTTCCCCGCTTTGGAGGTTCAGGCGTTGTCTTGTTGACGAAGATGCGCACCAGCACTTCATGAGGAAGTTGCCCAATACGCTCCGTGAAATCTTTTATCTCGGGTTCGACCGTACGAAAGAAGCGAGAGTTACGTCTTAGAGGAGGAGGGTTAGAAGGACCTTCAGCTGTTCTTTTCTGACCGTGCTTCATCGGCGTTGGACCAGAAGCATGAAACCTAGAGGTTTCACCAGAGGATCCCATTGTCGCTACTGCAATTCACTGCAACGAGTAAACAGAGCAACATTAGAAAACAACTTGATACACACGGGAAAATAACCTAACGAAATCATATCACAAACACAAGCACAGCATGTAGAGCACAAGCATGAAGAGCATGAAAGCAAACAAAATCAAGAGCATAGCATATCGATCATCATACGCATTTCATAACAAAGCAACTGCCATCATACATGCACGCATACATAGGATCGATGCACACACAAAATCATAGATTGAACCCACAATACATCCATGCATTTAGTCTAAAAATAGCCTTGACGAGTCCAGGTGCTCATAAGTAGATACTGGACAGAGTCAGGAAACAGTTTCAGCATCATACATATGCAACTATTCGCACACAGCAACTTTATAGGCAATCAGAACACTATAAGCGCACTCTGGCAAACATACTCTGAACCTGCCTAAAATAGACAGTTGTAAGCTGTGACAAGCCAAAGTAGGCAGCAAACTGCAGGCCCAAGGCACTAAGCTCCAATCGTGCTTGAATTTTAAGCGATCTAGCCTCAAACAGCACTAAATTTGACTGAGAAACGGAGCCGAAAATGCCATTTCTTCGCCTAAGTACAAAGCAGGGACTAAAAATGAAATTCTGGCAAGTGTTAGGCTCACATGCTCCCAAGGTGAAGCCCCAGGCGCATGTGGCCCCTCACATGAGCCCAATCCACAAATGTCACAATTCGAAGTTCATCATACAAAGTCTCAGGTGCATGTCCAATCTGACATGCGCCCGGCTCAGAAGAAGGGAATGAATGAGGTTGAAATTCAATGTCCCAAGCGCATGTGGAAACACCACATGCGCTCATCTTGATCTATGGGAAAGAGTTAAGTCCCGGGCAGTGCCTTGGGCGCATGCCCAGAACCACATGCGCCTGGGACATGCGCCCATTCCATATGGCAATCCAACATGCGCCTGAAAGGGGTCTCTTCACAAAAATGAATGGTAACAGGTCACATGCGCCCACAAGGGGACCACATGCGCCTGTACCCTGAGGGTGAGCTCTCTCACCTTGGGAGAAATCAATTTTGACTCAGAAAATTTTGGAATGACTCAGTGAGTCAACTATTTATACTTGAGCCTAAGGGACCGGTGCACTGCACTGGCATGACGTAAGCATCCAGCGCAGCACACCCCGGGGGGGCACTTGTTGGGGCTTAAATTTGCACCCATTGTAAAAACAACATCCTGTGGTCTATTGACAATGATTGGATAAGTTTCGAGGCCGGGAGAGCCCCGAAAATGCCTGCACAACCCTGATCGCTTGGTAGCGACCAAAATTCATAAACAGCATTTCGGAGCAGAACTGGACATGCGCTTTACAGCCAAATGATCTGAAATGTCCTAAAACCCTTAACCTGCAAGTTTCAAAGTCATCCGGTGCATATTTTTACCTGCGCACCTCGAAATGCATTTCGTCCCTGCCCGGAACTGAACAAAAGGGTTCTTAAGCCTACAGCTACCATTTCAGAGCGGAACTGGACATGCGCTTCACCACCAAATGATCCAAAATGTCCTAAAACCCTTAACCTGTAAGTTTCAAAGTCATCCGGTGCATATTTTACCTGCGCACCTCGAAATGCGTTTCATCCCCGTTGGAGCTGACCAAAAGGGTCCGTAAGCCTACAGCTACCATTTCAGAGTGGAACTGGGCATGTGCTTCACCGCCAAATGATCCAGAGTGCCCCAAAACCCTTAAATAGCAAGTTTGAAGTCATTACGATGCATATTTCTATGAGCGCACTCCCCGGAACAACATTCCTATACGACAAGCCGACCCGGAGGCTCCAAATTACGAAGGAAGTACCAAAATTAGCAACATCTGGACTTCCACACCCCACCCCATTCATTCAGGAGGTCAATCCTAGCCTAAAAGTGGCTTAGCGACAGTGAGTGCATGTCTAGAAAAGGTAGAGCTGTCCTTTGAAGGTCCCTCGTCGGAGCTGAAATGCTGAAATTTTCTAAGTGCTGGAATCCTGAAAATCTGGCTAAGTAGTGGGAAAGCGCCGGTAAAGGACATGTGCCTAGCCTCCAACCACATGCGCCTGGCCTCTAACCACATGCGCTTGCACTCTATCAACGAAAGGAAGTGAATTGAACACTTTTTCGAAAAGCGCCGGTAAAGGACATGCGCCTGCCTCCAACACCACATGCGCCTGGGCTCCAATCCACATGCGCTTGACACTATTTTCTACCACATGCGCCGGAAAAATATCCGCCGGATCGGACCCGAACCCGATTATCCCTTATAACTAGTGAAGTCATTTCATTCATTAGCACGAGATCTCCCCCGCCGACCTCAGATGATGTAAGCACCACATGCGCTTACTTTCTCTCCCCTCGCCGGATGCCTTGGCCGGAGTGGATTCTCTCACTGGAAACCCTCGCCGAAAAGGGATTTCCTCGCCGGAATTCCAAGTTCAGGAAGAAAATCCTAAAATTTTCTAACTGCTGAGCACATGCGCCGGCATATCCCCCACATGCGCCGGCTTTTTCCCCCACATGCGCCGGCTTTTCTGGTAAAAAAATCCTGAATTTTCTCTAAGTTCTGGGAGAGACATGCGCTTACTCCTTAGGTCCAGGCGCATGTGCACTGCCACATGCGCCCAGAAACCTCTACTTCATTTTTTTGTGCAAAAGGGCACATGCGCCCGGATGAAGACCACATGCCTGGATGATGACCACATGCCCTTGACAGATGATG